>OZ059854.1:3944875-5214000 GCA_964057195.1 Orthosia cruda
AAAGTCGAAGTTGCGCGCCAATCGAGTTTTTTTACTTTTTATTTTACACGAATATTACCTACCCATATGTAAAAACATTACATTATGACAATTAGTTTCTAAATGTATCCGGTAAACAACAATAACAAACACCGGTCCACTAACACCACAGAATAAATAATAGTGTAACTAACACGTAATTATTCATTACGATTACTTTATTTGCTCAAAATTTCCAAATCATCCATCAGATGGGTATATTATCGAAATAAGCCTTTATGAATTCTTTATTACATATGATTAAATAAAATTTGCTGTTATAAATAATATTTTTGCACTAATATTCGGTTATTTATAGTCAATTCACGAGACACTGTATTATCGTGAAATTCCTTGAACGTTATGACGTCACCAACATGGCGACCAACCATGGCCCGTTCGTAGACGGTGGCACTTGAATCACTCGCTATGCTCGTGATTCAATCATCATGAATCAATCCCTACGGTCGTGATTCAGTTGTTAGAATCCTTCACGTGTTCGTGATTCATCTATGGCCCTCGCTTTAAATCCGTCCTTTATTCAATAGTTGCATAATATACTATTATACCATTCCCCCTCTAAAAAGCTTATTTTATTCACAGAAAATAGCAAATAAAAAGCACTTTCAATCACTGTTTTGGTGTTTTCTATTTAGAACACATGGCATACCAATATATATTTGACATCCATCTCAATGCATAACCTCTTTGCGCATAAAATACTCGATACTAACTCCCTGTGCAAAGAATATTCGACTTTCAAACTCCTTCAAGGATTTAATTTTGAGTTGGTTTTTATATTTAGGATTTTAATAATGATTTTGATTTTCGTCTAGGATGTTTAGTGAATACTTATTTGGATTGTAATTCTAATATTAATTGCATTGGTGTTTAACTAATTATAAGTATGTAACGTAGCGGAGGTGGTCACTGGCCCCTGAAACACAGGTGCTGTTACCTATGTGAAACTGAAGTTTCTCAATTTTTGTAAATTTTGAAGGCAATAAACCATTTTCATCACCCACTATGAGAAAATAAAAGGCGCCTCATATTTTATTGTAATATTATTATTTGGTAAAACATAGAGTAACAAATAAATTGAAATTAAATAGTATCTAATAATAGAACAACTAAAAACTTATATTTACATTTTCGCAACTATGAAATTTTTTTGTTACAGTTTTATTAGGATTAGAGATTGTTGTAGATTTTATATTCTGCGTGTTTGAAATAATGTCCGAATCTGGCGCATTTTGGGGAAAATGTGACGGTGAATCTCGTTGTTTGGATGTAGATGGGAGGGGCGACAGTGGCATGGATGGATTAAATGAAGGTTGCACTTTAATGTTTTCCACGATGAGTTCACATGTTTTCGCCTTGTTCTCAATGGAATCTCCTATATACCCCTCTGCTACAGCACTCGACTTCCATCCTCCGTGTCGCTTGAGAACAGTTTAAGTCCGCTGCAGAATCAGCCAAAAGGGTAGCAGAGGTACGACGAAAACAATGTCCTGTATACAGCTTGATATCTAGTAACTTCAAATAAGTAGCGATTACTTGTGGCATGTAAGAAATTTTATTTTTCCCATAACTTGTATGAAGCACTTGCCATTTTGATAACGGATGAAAAACCGATTGGTCTTCATATCAGCAGGACGCAGGTCCAGGTATTTCTGTACAATAGTTTTGTATTCTCCTCGGATTAGGAAGGATCGGTTAATTTTTGTTTTTGTGTCTGTCAGCTTTACTAACAGTAAATCATCCGAGTGATTTTCGACATCATCAACAGTTATTTTTAAAAGTTCATTGCCACGTCAAGCTCCATGTACTCCGAAAATTAAAGCCACCTGTAACAAAACCGAATGTGAATAAGACAAGTATCTATCGAAGTACAGGTTACAATAAAATGCGCTTTTATAAACACTTTGGTTATACTTTACTAATCCACCATATACTTAGTTACTTACATTTACGGCAAGAAAAACTTTGTTGGGTGCCTCATTAAGGAAAGTCTCCACGTTTTTGACTGAGAACTCTTCTGTAAGCCAGGCTGCGAGCGTCTTCGACGCTATTTTTAGGGTTCCGTACTCAAAGGGTAAAAACGGGACCCTATTACTGAGACTTCGCGGTCCGTCTGTCTGTCTGTCTGTCTGTTCTTGGCCGCTCTGAAGTATGCGGCAATGGATGCGCAGTAGCAAATCTCTTAATAAAACAGCACAGCACATCACCTCCATGCGCATCGGAACATCTACGTTCAGCCCGGCCGAAAAGATTGCGGGATTACTACACCCTTTCCCATAGGCTGACCAGTTCTGGAATACTCTCGACCCCGTCTCCAAACGAGTTTATTGTTGTTAGTGTACTAATACTAGCTTACATACCAAATTTCAGCTTTCTAGGACTTCAGGAAGTACCCTAAGAATGTTGATGATCATCAGTTAGCAAGTGAGTCAGTCAGTGACGAAATCAGGGGTTTTTTAGATATCAATAAAATCCAAAGTATAAGAGCTATGCGATTAAAACTTTATATATTTAATAAGTCTACTATTGACATCCTATCCCGAGAATTATGTTTATCTGGTATAATCCAAAGCCAAGTTATGAGGATTTAAAAAAACGACGAAACGCTTCGAGAAAAGGTAGGCGCTTCGCTTGGCTCGTCTTAAATGGCCTATCCATTTACAAAAATCAAGGTAAGTACATATTATTTAAATCTTTAAAACAAATAATCACTTCCAATATGCATGAATAAAACTTGGCAAATTAGGACCTTAGTCGAATAACCATTAAGTTCAGAACGCAATGTGCAAAATAAAGCAAATATATAACTATAGGTCATAATAACCATAGGAATTTAAATAATTTTGCAAGAAAAAACATAACCATAGATATAGTATGTACAAGATATACAGAGTCAGATGAAAAGCGAAACCAAAAAAGTAAAAATAACAAAAATGTTTATTTGACACAAAGGTAACACGTAACATGATAATGCTAACTCCCAAACTAGGCCTAAGCCTGTATTTTACGGGCAAGATAAATAGCTAAAACAAATTAAATTAAATTTAACAGAAACAATTAAAATTAGTATAAAACTAAAACCAAATTAAATCAAGTAAAATCAAGTTACAATCAAATAAAAATCAAATTACAAATAAAATATAAATCAATTAAATAAATTGAATTAAATTAAAATGAATTTGAAATTATAATCAAATTTAAATGAACCATAATCAAATTAACATCTAAGTTATATCAAATTAAAATCAAACTACAATTTATAACAGCTCGTAATCAAACTAAAGTCAGATTAAAATCAGGCCAAAATCAAATTAAGGATAAAATAATAAATCAAATTAAGATTAACTAAAGAATCAACGTTAAATCAAATAAAATTCAAGAGGATAGAGAAAACAATAAACATACCTGGTTGTGGTTTTTGTGAGTGTAGTTTAGAGTTGAGATGAGTTGAGTGTAATGTGTGTAGTGTGAGTGAGTGAAGTTGGGTTCGCACCCTTTTCTCGTGTATTATGAGCCTTGACAGTTGAAGTTGTATTTATGTCGTGAAAGTAAATAACCCTTCTGTCTCCTGATAGTCCTGTGTTTGGAGCCAGTGTAACAATTTCTTTTTGGTCTCGAGTCGGGTCAGTCCAGCTAAGTTTAGTTCACTATTTGCAGTGTTATACAACTTGCAGCTTAAGGTGTTAAACTGACGTCTAGCAATTGAGGTTCTACAAGAGACTGCAGGGGAGACGGATTTCTTGCGACGTTTGTTTGGGTCTGGGAGAGGCGAACTTCGTTGTGTTCTTTGGATGGCTTTGATCACGTAGAGTTGCCGCACTGTAAGGACCCCACATTCAGCAAAAAGTTGTGATGTAGGATATCTGTACGGCTTTTTGTTTATGACCTTAAGTACTGCTCTCTCTGCTCTTTCCAGTCCGAGCAGAAACGTCTTGGCAGCACCCCCCATACGGTTATGCAGTATTGTATAATGGACTGACATAGGACCAAGCAGACCAGTCTTAATTTTGCTGGTGTTGCAGATTCCCTTAAGTTTTTGAAAACAAAAATTAAACGCCTGGTCCTAGATATAACAGTGTCAATCTGCTTTTCCCATCTCAGTCCACTATCAATCTGCACTCCCAGGTATTTAAAAGTGTTCACCCGAGAGACAACCTGACAATTACAGCCTTGCTGGTTATCGCAGGTGTGTGCCTTTATGGAGTAATCAAGCGGGGGTTTAGTGGTCGGCCTAATAGTGAAAGGTAGGAAATTGGTCTTACTTAGGTTAAGGGTCAGTAAATTTTGTCTCAGCCAGGTCATTATCCTAGAAAGAGATTATTCGGCTCTTTCCTTGACTGATTGCCAGTTTGGTCCCCATACGAAAACTGCGGTGTCGTCTGCGTTTGTGAAAATTCTTGTATTTGGGAGATAAATTGTGCAGAAGTCATTTACGTAGACTTGAAATAGGGGAGGACCCAAGATGCTCCCTTGTGGGACTCCAAATGAGATTTTGTATTCATCACTAAGGTAGTCCCCTATTTTGACACGTTGTTTCCGCTGAGTGAGATAGTCTTTGAATATATTGAGGGGTAAGCCTCTCACTCCCACTCTTTCCAATTTAGCTAGGAGAATAGGAACAGAAACTGCGTCAAATGCTTTAGATAAATCTAGGAATATGCATAGGCATCTATTTCTTTCGTCTAGATTCTTTACTACCGCACCCGTCAAATCCAAGACGGCGTCATCGGTAGAAACTCCAGTCCTAAAACCGTACTGGTTATCTGCAATGATTTTAAAGCGATTTAGGAAATTTGTAAACGATTTGTACAGTACTCTTTCCAGGATCTTAAACATCGCTGATAGAACTGATGTTAGCGGATAGTTACTGACGCAGTCTTTATCCCTACACTTATATATAGGGTGGACTACTGCTTTTTTCAAATCGTCTGGAAAAACACCAGTTATAATGGCTCGATTACAAATGTGGGTGATAGCAGGAATCAATACGTGTCGGCAGTCTCTGAGAATGGAAGACGGAATACCGTCCCAACCGGTGGAACAGTCAGGCCTTAGCTGTAATATGGTAGATTCGACATCAGCTTCGTCTATCTCCATTATAACGAGAGAGTTGGGTAGGCAGGGTGGGGTGCCGGGGATAGATAGTTGCAGGGGGGCATTATCAGTAGGCGAATTTTGTGTTTGGAGTATCACATCTGCCAGATTTTTTCCGGCCTCCGTGAAATAGTTGCAGACTTGGTTGACAGAAGCTTTAGGGTTGTTAGAAATTTTGAGTAGTTCTAGTGGACTGGTTTTTATTTTCTTTGTATTTGTTATTTCTTTTATAATTTTCCATAAGGCTTTAGGGTCATTGTCAACTTTTTCTAATTCTATTCTTTGATGGTCTATTTTCAGTTTTCGGAGGAGTTGGTTAAGAAAATTTCTGTAGCGAGAGTATGTTACTTTGAGCGTCATGTTGTCTGGGGCTGTTTTGCCTTAATGTGTAACCTATCACGGTTTTTAATGCAACGCAGTAGACCCGGTGTGACCCACGGTTTCAGAATTTTATGTTTTTTAGACACGGTGACCATTTGCGTATGTTTTTTTATAACTGAAGAGATGGTTGATATTAAGTTTTTTGTTGCATCATTAGCGTTTATCATTCCTAAGATATGTGTAAAATCTGTACTTTCTAGTTCCGATTTAATTGATGGGTAGTCAATGCGAGGTTTTGTCATATTATGTGGACATTTCGGGTGTATATTGTCTATGAATATTACGACAGGCATGTGGTCGGTTATGTGTGACTCTAATACTAAGGTTGTTGAGGTCAATTTTGATTTTATTAGGATGTGGTCAAAGCATGCTTTGATTCTAGTAGGAAATATATGGGTTGGAACGAATCCGTGGGTTGCATGGAAGGTTAGATATTCCTCTGAGCTTAAGTCTCTGCTCTCGGTACTAATGTCGATGTTGATATCACCCATTGGTGATATTACTGTTGGCATTACTGGTTCTTAGTCCGGTATAGACATCATTTAGACTATTGATGAAGTTATCGAAGTGACTTCGAGTCTTGAGTGAGGGAGAGCGATATATACCGACTATTTCTAGGACTTTTCCTATTCGGCATACAAGATAATTTGCGTCTTTAAAAAATTGGCTCGCGAATTGAGCAATTTAGTTTTGTACTTGTGAAAATAACTATACCGTTATTCTGATTTATTGTGTTCCTGGTGTAGTGTGAGAGATAGCCATCTAAGATAGGCAGATTTGTAACCTTACTAAGCCAGCACTCGGTAAGGACGATGATGTCGAACTCAACATTTGTCAAAGATATCAACATACAAAGTTGGTCGAAGTTTTTGTTTATGCTTCTAATATTTATGTGTAAAATTTTAATTTCTCGATTTGAGTTGCCACCTTATTTTCTGCATTCTTGTGGTGAACAGATGTACGAGTTATCGAAATTACATGAGTTAAGGTCGTTGTTTATGTTATATACAATGTCGAAGTTAGCCATTGGGGGGCGTAGATATCTCAAAATGGTGTTTGAACGTTGTATAAAGGTGGCTACGGAAGTACACTGGGAGGGTTATATGAGGCGCATGAATGTTAGGGTGATTGTATGTTTGTAGGATTGTGTAGTGTGTGTGAAGGTGAGTTATTGTTTTTACAATTATATAACTAGTTTTCTTTTCACTTTTGTTGGTAGTATTCACTAAAATATAACAGTTTACATGACCGGAGTATGTGGAAGTTAGATAAACAATTGGTGTCATGTGTAACAAAAATAGTCACTTAGTACTGCGTAAATCCAATAATGATTGCTCTGAAGAAATAAGTATTTGCTTTTCGCCCTGTACTTTGCGTATAAATATGTTCCCATTTGAGGACCAACAGAACTTGTAGCCGTTGTTCTTTGCAAATTCCTTGCTGAGGTAGAAGAGTTTCCTTGTGCTCGCAGGCAGGTGATCGCTGACGTAAACTGCCTGTCGCTTACCGGGGACACCAATAGTTTCTGTATTCAGTTTGTCTTCTGAGGTTGCTTTACTGCTATTAAACGTCCGTACGGCGGCGATCGTCATCTGCTTAATTTGCACTGAGTGAAACTCAACAACTATCGGTCGGATCGTGTCAGGCTTGCCGGGTATGCGGTATATGTCACGGAGATCCAATGCGGACGTCGTTGATCCAATGGCGTGCCCAATTTTGCAGACAATGTTGGAAAGGTCCGCACATGTTTCGTTTTCACCCTGTGGGATATTTCTTATTTCGATACTAGAGGATCGGGATTTCAAGTGAAGGTCATGTACTTTCTTTTCAACGCTTTCGATACATTTTCGTTGAGTTGAACGTTCGTTTTCCAAACGTTCCACCACCGACTTGATATCTTCGTACTGTTGACTGATGAATGTCATGGATCTATCTGTATCTTCCAAGGCTTTTTGTATGCTGGAGTATTGCATCTTCAGTTCTGATAAGTCAGTGGAGACCTGAGCTATAAGGATACTTTGCTTGTTAAACATATCATTCAACTTGGAATCAAATTCTACCTTCCAGTTATTTAACATGTCCATTATTTCTTTCTTAAAATCCTGCTGCAAGTTATTCTCCAGCACTTTATCGTCAGGTGAACGGGGACCGTCGGTGCGAGGGCGTTTCTTGTTCCTTTTTTTGTTTACGTATGAATTATCGCTTTCTTGCGCAGCAGTGCTTAGGTCTGTTTCAGTCTCAGTATGGCTTGATTGAGTTTGTGGGGGCGTGCGGTGTGACATTTTGGTATTGTGCGGTGATCAGTTGCAATGAGAGGGGCAGAGCAATGTGTGGATATGTAATGACGACGACTTGCTGTTTTTATTGCCAAGATAATTCACGGTGCGCCACTGCCGAGTTGGAAATAATTTATTTTCCTCAATATGTAGGAGCTCCGAGTGTAGCTGGCAACTTTTTACTGGCAGATGTCAAAATTCAATGTCAACTGTACCAATGACAGCTGTCAATTGATGTTGACAACAGAAAATTACTGTTTTGTTGGGTAGTATTTTTTTTTGTCACTAATTAATTACGGGGATATAAAATGCAGTACTTGCGGCTATTATTTCTCTTAAAGCTGGGCGTTCTCCGCGAAGATAACAATAGGTTGAGTTGTTCTTGAACAGTTGATTAGCACATTGAACAACAATATATCGCCTTTCTAGTGATTTATAGCACTCCTTCAAAATATGTATCGCAGAATGTAAACAAGAGAACTGTCAGTTAACAGTGTTGCCGTCGTGACTCAAAGTAGAATCTATGTGTGAGGAAATTGTCCATGTGTTAGTAAAAAAAGTGTTGTTACAAAGTCCATGTACAATATCGATATCGATACTTGGTGAACACAATAAGAAACACGATTAGAGGGTTGTTGGATATATTGAACTGTAATCAGAGCTGGGCAAAATAAACAAATTACAAAATATTCGTAAGTCGTGTATTTGAAATATAAAATACGAAATACAGTATTTCAACTATTTTTATTTAAAATATAAATTACAAAAGAAAATTCGATCATACATCGTGACATTCGTACTAATAACCTTAATGTTAATTAATAATACACAGAAGATTCTTGAAAATAACCGTTTGAAATCAAAATTGACAAGGTACTTGACAATTTGACGCAAGCGGTCGCAGTTTTGCTTACCAAAGCTATCGAGAGCTATTTTCTGCAGAACGCACCTATTAATAAGATCGCTAAATGTATTTTGAAGCATATGGGGGCTGAGTCACCCGCGTCCGTAGGAGAGTTACCCGTATTGTTGTTACCCTACACGTGGTCCCCGGGTGGTGCTAATCAGGTGACACTAACTGGTGGTAGGCTTCGGCCGAAGGCTTGTGACCACCCTCCGGGCAAAGACGTACCGCCAAGCGGCCTAGCCGTGTTCCGGTGCGATGCTCGGTGTAGCCACTAGAGGAGTTGGGTCGAGATAGTTGTTCCACTGCATGCTGACCAGTCTGACTCGCGCTGTTTTGGGCGTATCGGGAGACTAGTTGCGGAGGGTAGCGGGATCCGAGGCACGGTGCGCCGCTGGCCGACCGCAGGTAGTTGGGGGCCCAAGTAGTGTGCCAGCCACACACGAAAGGCTGCCCTGCCAACTGTCGAAAAATCCCGGAATGCACCATCGTGCTGGTTGGCGACCAGATGGGAGGGCCCGATGGACATCTCCGGGGGGGCTCGGGCGTCCCCGCAGTCTCCGGACTAGTGCCCCAATGATGGCGTCCTTTCAGTGCGTTTCTGTAGGTTAGTAGCGTGGAACCTCATCTCACTTCCTTCTCCTCTCCTTTCACTCTAACAAAAATGGCAAGAAGTAAAAAGAAAACTGGAGTTAAACAGCGGCTGCACCCCCTCCCCCACAAAGTGCACCTCACTAATATTAGAGGTCTGCACTCCAATCTCTATTTAAGTGAGGGGTAACTCCTTGTATGTCATGACTCCTCCGTGCCTCGGAAAGCACGTTAAGCCGTTGGTCCCGGCTGTCATGTTTACATCTTTGACAGTCGTTACACGGGTCCTACCGACTTTTTTTTTGTTTTATTATCTACCTACTACATTCCTTATGTTAAGGTATGTTTATTTTAAACTGGATTGTAAAATTAAATATACGTCAGTCCACCATCACCTGGAGACTGAAAAGCCAGCACTGTTTTTCCTTACGGAGACGCAGATAGGAAGTCCGTCAGACGTGTCGTACTTATCCTACCCAGGGTTTACCCTGGAGCACAATTTCAAACCACGCGCGGTATGCATTTATGCCCGAGACGACACTTGCTATCGGCGTCTCCGTAACCTTGAAGACTCCAGGTTCTCAGTGCTGTGGGCTCTGGTGGACACAGGTCTGGATAAGATTATCTATGCCTGTGTCTACCGCTCGCACAGCGGAGATCAGGAGACAACAAGGCTCACAGAGTACCTCAGTGAGGCGGCTGATACGGCACAGCAGCGGTACCCTTCCGCCCAACTAGTGCTACTGGGGGAATTTAATGCCCACCACCAGGAGTGGCTCTTCCCATACCAGTGCACTGATCATGCTGGACGAGAGATGCGCAAGCTTGCGCTAGCGCTAAATCTCACCCAGCTGGTCCAGGGGGCAACGAGGGTGCCAGATGTTGATTCGCACACAGCCAATTGCTTGGACCTTCTGATGACAACAGATCCAGACCGATACTCAGTGTCGATATCTTCACCTTTGGGTAGTTCCGACCACTGTCTGGTGAAGTCTGTGTCCGTCTACTCCCCGCCCGATCCCAGCCCAAAAGGCACCCGGCGGGTATGGCGGTACAAGTCAGCAGATTGGGATGGGATGCGATCTTTCTTCGCATGCTATCCTTGGCAGCCCACTTGCTTCTCTTCGGACAATCCATCGTCGTGCGCTGATGGGATGGAGTACTATATTCCATTCTCAGACGTAGCAATGTCTAGCGTCGACCGGCCATGGTTTGGAGCCGAGTGTAACCACGCCAACGCGGTTAAACACAAGGCCTACCAAGCATGGGTAGACGCTCGAACGCGCAAGGCAAATGACGTGAGTCAGAAGAAGAGAGCCTTCAACACAGCGGCCAAGTCCTGCAAAAAGGTGATGCGAAGAGCACGATTTGACCACATTATCAGAATCGGGCGCAAACTTGCTTCATACCCAGCAGGTAGCAAAGCGTTTTGGTCCCTGGCTAAGTCGGTCGAATCAAACTTTTGTCGCCCCTCACTACCACCACTGCTGAAACCTGACGGGTCACTGGCCCACTCCGCTGAGGAGAAGGCAAACTTGTTTGCCTCCCTTTTTGCGGAATCTTCGCATCTGAATTCTGATGGCGCGCAGCCTCCTCCATCTCCTGATGGATGTGTGACGAGTATGTCGGACATTCGCATCCATCAAAAGGACGTCCGTAGGGTGCTGCGTAGCCTTGATGTGAACAAAGCGAGTGGCCCCGACGGGATACCAGCAATTGTCCTTAAAACCTGTGCACCTGAATTGTCTCCGATCTTGACACGCCTATATCGCCTTTCGATAGAGACTGGAAAAGTGCCGAAGGCTTGGAAGCAAGCCAACGTTCAACCCGTGCCCAAGAAGGGCAATCGAGCTGACCCGATCAACTACAGATCCATATCTATAACGTCCATCCTCTGTAAGAGTATGGAACGTGTGCTCAACGGTAAGCTCCTGGCATACCTAGAAGCGAACGACATCCTCAGTGACCGCCAATACGGCTTCCGCCGAAATCGGTCCACTGGGGATTTTCTAGCGTATGCCATTCACATCTGGAGTGAAGCCATCGAGAGCCACGGGGAAGCGCTAGCCGTCTCCCTCGACATCTCTAAGGCTTTCGACAGGGTCTGGCACGAAAGCCTCATTGGTAAGCTTCCTTCCTTCGGTCTGCCTAGTGGTCTGTGTGATTGGATTGCGGACTTCCTGAGGGATCGATCCATCCAAGTGGTTATCGACGGCTGCTCGTCCGGTCAGTTAGATATCAACGCCGGAGTTCCTCAGGGGTCAGTGCTCTCGGCAACATTATTCTTGCTGCACATTAATGATCTGCTAAAACCCGGAACCTTTGGGTACGCAGAAGACAGCACTGTTGCTGAGAGATACGTGTCCGGTGCACGGGCTACTGGGCCTCAGATTCGGTCTCTCCGGGAGGCCATGGTTGAACGCTTGAACCTGTCCTTGAAGGCGGTCTCTGAATGGGGTGATGCCAATCTGGTCAGTTTCAATGCTGCTAAGACCCAGGCGTGTCTTTTTTCCGCTAAAAAGAGCCAATTCCATCCGGCTCCTTCTTTCCGTGGTGTAACCGTACCGTTAACGGACCACCTCGAACTTCTTGGTGTTACGGTGACATCTACCCTCAACTTCGGTCCATACATTGAGGCGAAAGCTCAGTTAGCTGCAAAAAAGTTGGGGATTCTTGCAAAGGTGAGACGGTACTTCACGCCTGAACAGCTGCTCAACTTGTATAAAGCACAAGTTCGGTCATGCATGGAGTACTGCTCTCACGTCTGGGATGGATCTGCCAAATACCAGCTTAATGGACTTGAGTCGATTGACAGACGGGCTAAAAGGCTTATTGGCAACAATGCACTGGTCGCATCAAAGCTCCAGAGCCTCGAACATCGACGCCGAGTCGCCAGTCTATCGGTTTTTTATCGGTTACATTTCGGGGAGTGTGCGATGGAACTGCACAATTTGATTCCGCCTAGCCCTTTCCATCATCGGACTACAAGGCGTACGGCCATGCGCCATCGGTACATGGTAGACATCCCTCCCATACGCACAAAGCGTTTTGCTAATACTTTCATTGTGCGCACAGCTAAGGAGTGGAATTCCCTTCCGGGGTCTTTGTTCCCTGATAGCTACAACCTTGGGGTCTTTAAGTCAAGAGTGAATAGGTTTCTTCTAGGCAAGCGTGCTTCACCGTAGACCACATCATCGCTTAACATCAGGCGAGATGGTGGTCAAACGCTAGCCAATAGTTTATAAAAAAAAAAAAAAAAGTTTTTGAAATACTAACTACAAAATACTGCAGGGTCAGATATTTGAAATTGACGACACGGTTGGCGTTGTTGGGTTTGATAATAAACTATTTACACAGTCCTCACATTTTACACTTTATATATTCTTTTTACTACATACCCAGACACATAAGTAACACGTATTATCATCGTAGATAGTTGCGATAAACTCTTGGGCGGGTTTCTGAAGTAGACGTCACATCTCAAATTAGCTGACATTTTGTCACAAATTAACCAGCCGTCAGTTTCTCAACACTTCATCATCGAGAAATTACGTAATCGCTTGTTACAATAAATAATCGGCACTAATTTATTTCGGTTGCCCACCCGGCATTAATTCATTCGCTTCATTCCCTACTATAACGTAAACAGTAACTTTAAAAAGTATTTTAACTTGAGCGGCAGGGTTGGTTTAGCCGCCAAGTTAAGCAAACCTTACCAAGGACGATTTTTGGATGGGTTACCACTTTTTTTTGGTTTTCTTGTTTTTGGATAGGTGACCGAACACAGGTTAAGCGACACTTACCAAGGTCAGTCTTGGGATGGGTGACCAAATTTTTTTGGTTCGCTTGTTTTTGGATGGGTGACCCTGTCAGGGTAAGCAACACTTACCAAGGTCAGTGTTTGGATGAGTGACCACTTTTTTTGGGTTCGCTTGTTCTTGGATGGGTGACCTTGGTAGATGTTGTTTAATCTAGCGGGGTGACTTTAGGATGGGTGATCAAAATTTTTGTGGCGATAGTCACCCATCCAAAGACTGACCTTGGTTAGTGTTGCTTAACCTGGCGGGAGCACCTATACATAAAAAAACGTACCAAAAAAAAAATTGGTCACCCATCCCAAGACTGACCTTGGTAAGTGTTGCTTACCCTGGCGCGGTCACCACCCCAGCCGCTTCAAGTTAAACACAAACCTATACAGAAACTGAACTTGTAAGTACTAAGTACAGGATACATTCAACACTGACCATCGAACCTTCCTCACGCGCATTGGTGTGAGGTAGGTTCGATATCCAGGTCAGTGACAATTTGTTTTTTTTATTTTTATTTACATAAATACAAAATAACTATTTTTGATAATTGTGTCAAGTTTTTATACTGTAATTCATTTAAAAAGTTTTAATATCCTATTTTTTTAAATCTTTGTATTAAATAATTGCTCTAAATTAACATATTTTTTATAATTCAACTCATACCATAGTTTTCGCCGACCCCTATTATCTTTTTATCGTAATATAATATAAGCCTTTAAAATCATAATATTAATTTTAATCTGCGAATAATCGACCAATTTCCAACAATTATAAATTAGGCTCGTTGACAAGAGATTAACATTGAAAATGGTTCTCAGAAACCCAAAACTGCTGTAACATGTGGTTAATTCGAGATTTTTCTCAAATGTGACAAATTGTTAAACGCTTGTCACATTTGGGTGTTGAGAAACTGAAAGTAGAATTAACAGGCGATTAATAGTCGATTACGTTAACAGCCCGATAATTGAGACCTGGGAAACTGGCAGTTAGTATGATCAAATACCACGTCATTGCCAAAACCAGTTTCATTTTCGCTTTGGAGAATGTCATAACCGTTTTCAAATAATTCGTTATTTTTTTATTATAATTTGAAAAACCATTGATTTTATTAATGAAAGTGGTAGACGTATTACCAGAATTGAGAAATGCAATCTTCTCAATTTCTAAACAGTACCTCCTATCGCTAATTTTGATTTCTGAATGGCAAAGTAATCTTTTTTATACAGCTATAAAGATTTTTACGGTTGGATTATTGTTGAAGCCCCAAATTAATTATAAATTATTAATTAATTGGTCAGTCAGTCAGTCAGTTTCTTCCTTTATACATACAGATTATTATTTACACAACAGAAAAATTAGCTGATGTCCAGAGCACTGATGCATTCTAGACACTGTAAAACTAATAAATGCAAACAATATAAAGACATTCCTAAACCTACTGAAAGTAACAAAGCATCTAAACTTTCCGAATAATTTTGAAAAATAAAGGCTAATATAATAAACATGCAACTTAAAGTACAGCTTAGATAAACACATCTTCTCAATCCTAACTTAAATCTATTTTAATAAAACTTGACTAATTATGTTTGTATTCATATCACGATGTCACTAAAAAACGATTAAGTTTTTATCGATACTCTTGACGTCACCGCTTTGTCAAGCCTTAGCGTAAACGAACAATTTACTTTTTTACATAATATTTTCGCAAATTCTGTTTAAATATACGAAATATATTTATATACAACAATGGAAACCAATATACTATTGTAAGAATCTTTTTCTGAGCCGATTACTAGCAGAAATTTGTCAAAATATGGTTCGAAACATTCCAAGGACAAAATTGTATTTACCTATGAAACGTGTATTTATTGGGGTTATTTCGCCTCGTAACGTCAAATTCACTCACAAAACAAGCCATCATAGTTGCATAATTAATACTATTAATTTAAATCTAAAGATTATTATTTAAATGCACGAAATTCACCGCCGCGTTAAACAGATGGGACGCTAGGGACTCTTACTTGCGAAAAAAATTACACATCGGTACATCATTCACTCTCTCTTTTTCTCTTGGGCGGTTTGTACTTGATTAGGATTTCTCGCTTGCACGCTTCATCTATCTTTTTGCGTAGCAAAACAAATTCTAAATCTATGAACATAACGGATTTTTATGTACTATGCAATAGCGTCCAAAATCACAACTACAGTGTTAGACGGACTGGACAACACCGAGCGATAAGCGAACAATAGACTGGCACAAATGTAATATAGAAAAAACGTATAAGTACCTGACATTCTTATTAGGGTTTAAAGGAAAGGAGTTATTATAAAAAACAACCCGCAAGAAAGTGGGAACGATAATTTTAACATAAAAACGTTTTAGGTCCTGTGATGTTTTGGACACGTGGCATTTTTTCGCTGTAGAATTTATAAATTCTCGAAAAAGTCCATTATATAACGAGGTTTACGGTGACATATCTCTTATTTCTTTGATCTTCCCCTACTCTTAACATAATACTGTCAGACTCGAAACTTTTCGACAACATCATAGAAGGCAGGCAAGCAGCATTCATTGATAAAAGTTTAATTTTGTTACAATTATGAACTTAATTTTACCTTTGTCTCATTTCGGAGTGGCACTCTCAACTCTATCAGAATCGGCCAATGCCTACCACGAATGCACCGTCGTCTTCTTGACCCTGGCGATATAAGATCATCAAGAGGAATCTGAACACCCTACAATGCAACCTTGTGCTGAAGAAGTCAGCCGCATCTAGCGGTTTGAAACAACTGCAGCTATAAGCTTTACTAATTAAGTTAAACCATTAATAATTGAAACGTGGAAGATCACAAAAGACATCTTACGCAAGATCCAAGTCTTCGTCAATTGCTGTCTCCGTCGCATACTCGGCATCTACTGGCCCGAGACCATCACCAATGTGAGAGAGCTGTTTGAGAAATGCCACGAGAGTTCGATCGACCGCAAGATCAAGCGTCGCAAGTGGAGTTGGATTGGCCACACGTCGCGAATAGATTCCGATCATATAACCATGCAAGCGCCCCAACTAGCAAAAATGTCCTATAATAAAAATTATAGGACAGCCAAGACTAATAAAACTTTTATACTAGCACTGGTAAAGACTTCCATTCTTATAATAGCATTCCACAAGCTTTGATATACTAAAGATCACTAGTTCTTATAACTTAGGCTTATAGTACACTACACGATTAGGTTATAAGTCTTGTAATAATCAAGATCACTTGGTCTTATAACTAAGTCTACAAGATTTATTATAATTTTGTCAGTTTCCCAGCTCTAAATTATCGGAGAATTAGGGCCTCGTTCACCATCTCCAAGTAAAGCGTTGATTAGTTATGTCCAGGATAACGTTATGTGGCACGTAAAAGTTGCGAGTATCTTTTGTCAATGTCACAAACGAAATTATAGGTTCGAGTAACAACGTACTGGTTAAGTGAATGCCTTAACAAATATTAATAGTACATTACTGCAGAATCCAGTAAGTAAGACTTCCTGGCCAAGTATGAGTTAACCGGAACGAACCGCAGGTGAGGTCTGGTTATATACGAGGCCAGGATGTCTTTCTTACTGGTTGAGGCTTGTATAATGCTTTTCTCAAAAATGAAAGAAAGTTTAACAACAAATCCGTTTAATTAATATTTTAGGTTACATTCATATTAGGGCAATTACTGATAGATATTGTGATCGATTTACCGGGGGCATTTATTTATATTTTCTCAAACATGCTTGGAAATTTGAGAATTATTTTGACAACCTTCTTCGAGAAAAATCGAAATTGCAGTACAGACCAAATACATGAGAACACCGGCCGGCAAAAGTTGTATGAAAATCCATATCTGCCGTGTGTAGCGGCCAAATAAATTACATAGTAAACTCATATCTGTCGTGTAATTTAAAAATGGAACGATCTTTTTCACCGAAACATGGCAACCAAGGAGGTAACTTATCAAAGGTTTTATTTAAATTTCGAACTGGCTTGCTAACAGAAAGCTGTTTTTTGAAAAAAAAAAAAAACAAATGATCACTTTAAGGCTTAGCAGGCACTGCGATTTTATTTGCGCGGATTTATGTAGTTTTTTACCGCAATGCGTGCAGCTTCATACAATTCCATAGGCCGCCGAATGAGCGAAAAATCGCAATAAAAACGCCTAACGCGGGCATTATTATTTTTGTTCATTGTTCGTCATTGATTTTGAAAAGTAAATGGTTTGGTTCGGTTTTCAGATATCGGTATTAGTAGTACAGTTATATTAGATATAGTTTTTGTAATATCGGTTATTTTGATATTGATATCGATATGATATGATATCTAACATATATCCGATATAAGTTACGTTTTGATATATCGAACCTATGCCTACTACTGTCCAGTAAGTAAATTACATACTTACTTACTGGACAGTTGTGAATAAGTCTCCGGTAGAATTCACTTTCTGGAGACTTTTTAGAGATGTTATGGCAATATTACATACCATTTTTGAGAAATAGTACATTACTGCAGAATCCAGAAAGTAAGACTTCCTGGCCAAGTATGAGTTAACCGGACCGAACCGCAAGTGAGGTCCGGTTATATACGAGGCCGGGATGTCTTACTTACTGGTTGAGGCTTGTATAATGCTTTTCTCAAAAATGAAAGAAAGTTTAACAACAAATTCGTTTAATTAATATTTTAGGTTACATTCATATTAGGGCAATTACTAATAGATATTGTGATCGATTTACCGGGGGCATTTATTTATATTTTCTCAAACATGCTGGAAATTTGAGAATTGTTTTGACAACTTTCTTCGAGAAAAATCGAAATTGCAGTACAGACCAAATACATGAGAGCAGCGGCCGGCAAAAGTTGTATGAAAATCCATATCTGCCGTGTGTAGCGGCCAAATAAAGTACATAGTAAACTAATATCTGTCGTGTAATTTAAAAATGGAACGATCTTTTTCACCGAAACATGGCAACCAAGGAGGTAACTTATCAAAGGTTTTATTTAAATTTCGAACTGGCTTGCTAATAGAAAGCTGTTTATTGAAAAAAAAAACAAATGAACACTTTAAGGCTTAGCAGGCACTGCGATTTTATTTGCGCGTATTTATGTAGTTTTTTACCGCAATGCGTGCAGCTTCATACAATTCCATAGGCCGCAGAATGAGAGAAAAATCGCGCGAATAAAAAGGCCTAACGCAGGCATAATTATTTTTGTTCGTTGTTCGTCATTGATTTTTAAAAGTAAATGGTTTGGTTCGGTTTTCAGATATCGGTATTAGTAGTACAGTTATATTAGATATAGTTTTTGTAATATCTGTTATTTTGATATTGATATCGATATGATATGATATCTAACACATATCCGCTATAAGTTAAGTTTTGATATATCGGACCTATCCCTACTACTGTCCAGTAAGTAAATTACATACTTACTTACTGGACAGTTGTGAATAAGTCTCCGGTAGAATTCACTTTCTGGAGACTTTTTAGAGATGTTATGGCAATATTACATACCATTTTTGAGAAAAATATATTTTTATGATAGAATTATCGTTACAACTTTCTTGCGGGTTGTTTAAAATAATAATAATAACTCTTTTCCTTTTAGTTATAAAAGTTATAATTCTTAATAGTGTAGCTATTAAGAATTTCAGTTATTCGTTTTAGGGTTCCGTACCCAAAGGGTAAAAACGGGACCCTATTACTAAGACTCCACGATCCGTCTCTCAGTTGAAATTTTCACAGATGATGTATTTCTGGTGTCGCTATTACAACAAATACTAAAAACAGAATAAAATAAATATTTAAGTGGGGCTCCCATACAACAAACGTATTTTTTTTGTGCCGTTTTTTGTGATAATGCATGGTACGGAAACCTTCGTGCGCGAGTCCGACTCGCACTTGGCCGGTTTTCTATTGATTACCTTCTCGCCAGCCTTTTGTTTGCTTATCGCTCCGTGTTGACCGATCCGTACATCCGTTGCTGTTGTGATTTTGGACGCTATTGCCTATCACATAAAGATAAGTTTTGTTATGGCATGCAAAAATATTTAAATTCCTTTAGTTATTATTTTTGTCTTTTCGTATTATGCTGCTCTGTGCGTTCTGTACTATTAGACTAAGGTCTAAGGACCTTTGTCAAGTTTTAAGCATGCTTATTGGAAGGGAACATTTGTTTCTAAGATTTAAACGTACCTTGTTTTTTTACCCGACTGCCGAAGGAGGGTAATGTGTTTATCAGTCTATGTATGTATGTATGTTTAGAGACCAAATGCGTTGGCTGATTTTGATGATTCTTACGTCAATCGATTCGTCTTAACCCTGCGAGTGTCACTGGCAATCGGAATATAATAAAACGGCGGATTTATTTTTTACTTCCAATCCCATCGTGTGGGGTATCAAAATAAAAGGTTTCAAGAGTTGATTTTTGTAAATGAATAGGCCGATTTAACTTTGAACGGCTTTTGTTATTTACGCTGACGGCTATTAATATAATATTTCCAGAACGAGAGGGCTAACCCCTATGGGGTCGACCTCGGCTCAGGGCGTCGCTGGGAGGAACAACTAGGGCTGGATCATGATTAAATGATTCTGCGGTTCCACCATCCGTTTGGAAAGTACCTACGTGGAGAAGAACGAGACAAGGCGACAGTCTCACTATTCACATAGCTTTATGGAGCGGGTACTTCATCCACCCAATGACCCAATCGTGCATTGTCAGGGTTAATTAACCTCTTCAAAATCCTCCTAACAAGAACCATCCTATCAGAACCGTATTATACCTGACCTATCCAAAAGGTTAGCTTTTTATTAAAAGATGTTACCCATTAGATGAATAGGGAGGTAATCTGTGGATAAAAACGAACGAATGGGTTTGGATCTAAGCTGTGGGCACAATGAAACAAGAGTCGAAGCGAAGCGATGACGCGTCAGTCTAAAGATGTGCATGGCTTATTTTGACAATGCATATTTTTATTGTCTAAGTCTGCGTCTACGTCCAATTATGAATAACGTAGCATCTCGCCAGTACTCGTAGTAAGGTTACGCACCGGCGTAAATAGACGAATCGAATTATTAATAGTTTAACTTAATTATAAAGCTACAGTTGCAGGTTTTCTATACTGCCGGATGTGGGTGACTTCTTCAGCACAAGGTTGCATTGAATGGGTGTTCAGATTCCTTGATGATCTTGACTTAAATAATAACTCTTTTCCTTTTAACATTATTAAGAATGCCATTTACTCGTTTTTAGGGTTCCGTACCCAAAGGGTTAAAACGGGACCCTATTACTAAGACTCCGCGGTCCGTCTGTCTGTCTGTCACCAGGCTGTATCTCATGAACCATGATAGCTAGAATGTTGAAATTTTCACAGATTAGGTATGTATTTCTGTTGCCGCTATAACAACAAATACTAAAAACAGAATAAAATTAATATTTAAGTGGAGCTCCCATACAACAAACGTGTTTTTTTTCCGTTTTTTGCGATAATGGTACAGAAACCTTCGTGCGCGAGCCCAACTCGCACTTGGCTGGTTTTTCTATTGATTATCTTCTCGCCAGCCTTTTGTTTGCTTATCACTCCGTGTAGACCGATCCGCGCATCACTGCAGTTGTGATTTTGGACGCTATTGCCAGTCACATAAAAATCTGTTATTTCATTGAAAAGCTATTTAAATTCTTATGGTTATTATTTCCTATAATAATCTTTCTGCTTTATTTTGCGATAATTTAGAAGGTTGATTTTTTGATAGCTCCAAGAGAATGCAGACCTGAGTATATAATATTAATTTCAATTTGATAGCTACAAGCATACCAGAGAAGAAGTCTTGACACACGGACAGACAAACAACGAAGTGATCCTATAAGGATTCCAACCAAAGGAACCAAAGTTTGATCATATTAAAGATGAATGATTGAATGTTATTAAAGACTGCTGTAATTAGAAATATATTAATTTATAAATAATCCCTTGAGTGCTAATTAGTAGACACAATAGAAAAACAATTGTTTCTGGGAACCAACGTTCCCAATTGCACTCAAGGGGATAAGAACATACCTATATTATTATTATTTTAAAGTTTTATGAATATTCCAGGTCAACATTCCATTTATTTTTACCTACTCACTCAATTATTCTTTTATCTTATCGTTTCAACTTTCTTGCGGGTTGTTTATAATAATAATAATAACTGTTTTCCTTTCAACACTATTATGAATGTCAGTTACTCGTTTTTTCTATTGATTACCTTCTCGCCAGCCTTTTGTTTGCTTATCGCTTCGTGTAGACCGATCCGTACATCACTGCTATTGAGATATTAGACGCTATTCTCTGTCACGTAAAGATCAGTTTTGTTAATACATGCAGAATGCCTTTAGTTATTATTTTTAACTTTTTGTGTTATTTTGCACTGTGCGTTCTGTACTTAATGGCTATTGGACTAAGGTCCTTATTTGTCAAGTTTTATTCCAGCTTATTGGAAGCGACCATTTGTTTCCAAGATTTAATTGTAGGTACCTTGTTTTTTTGTAAATGGTTAGACCGTTTAACTTTGAACGGCTTTTGTTTTTTTACGATGACAGCTATTAATATAATATTTTCAGAATGCACGGGGATCTTACTAAAATCCCCGCCGCAAACGTAGCTAATAGACGGAACCTCTGAATCAGAACTGTTCGTTGACAGGTATCACGTTTGTAGACGGGACCGGGATTATTCCAGAACTGGTCAGTCTATGGGAGACGGTATTATCTTCCAAGGAACTGTCCGTATCCAGTCTAACCTATAATTAAAACATATTACAGTACCTACAATTGTCAGTCAAATGTTAACGATAGTTTTGTCTTATAACGAAATCCGAAGAGTCCATCACAAAACTCTGTATTACATCGGACCTTATTCATCGACAGATTTTCAATATTCACATACCTTTATGGAGCGGGTACTTCAACCACCCAATCGTTGTCAGGGTTAGTCAAACTCTTCCAAATCTTAACAAGAAGCCTGCTCTATAACCTATCAGAAACCTATTGATATAGGTACCAAAATGAAAGAGCTAACCTATCCAAAAGGTTACCTTTATAATTAGCTTTATTAAAAGATTTTCCCTGTTAGATAAAATAGAACGAATGGGTTGGGGTCTAAGCACAAGCAAACAAGAGTTGAAGCGAAGCGACGCGTCAGTCTAAAGACGTGAAATATTGACGATGCATATTGTATTTTGTCTAAGTTTGTGTCTACGTCCAATTGTGAATAACGTAGCATCTCGCCAGTACTCGTAGTAGGGTTAGGCACCGGCGTAAATATATGAATACAATTATTAATAGCTTAACTTTGTTATAAATCTTACAGCTGCAGGTGTTCTAAACCACCGGATGTGGCTGACTTCTTCAGCACAAGGTTGCATTGTACCTAGGGTGTTCAGATTCCTTGATGATCTTGTATCGCCAGGGTCAAGAAGACGACGGTGCATTTGTGGTAGGCATGGGCTGATTCTGATAGAGTTGAGAGTGCCACTCTGAAATGAGACAAAGGTAAAATTAAGTTCATCATTGTTACAAAATTATACTTTTATCAATGAATGCTCCTTGCCTGCTTTCTATGATTTTTTCGAAATGATTTGGGTTTGATAGTATTATGTTAAGAATGAGTGTATTCTCAGTGTAGGGGAAGATCAAAGAAATTAAGGATATGTTACCGGTTATAAACTTCGTTAGATTATGGACTATCTCGAGAAGTTATAAATTGTAGAGCGAAAAAACGCCACGTGTTCAAAACATCGCAGGACCTAAATGTTGTTATTTTGGACCCTATTGCTACATACAAATCAGTTATGTCAAATAAGTTAATTCCTATGATTATTATTTCCTATAATAATCTTTTTACTTTATTTTGCGATGATTCGACCTGAGTGTATAATATTAATTTCAACTTGATAGCTTTAGGCAATCTAGAGAAGAAGTCTTGACACATGGACAGACAGACAGACAACGAAGTGTTCCTATAAGGATTCCTTTTTTCCGTTTGAGGAACGGATACCTAAAAACCAAAGTTGGAGCATATTAAGGATTGAATGATATTAAAGGCTGCTGTAATTAGTAATATTATATTAATTTATAAATAATCCCTTGAATGCTAATTAGCAGAAACAATAGAAAAACATTTGTTTCTGGGAACCAAAGTACCCAATTGCACTCAAGGGGATAAGAACATATCTATCTTATTTATTTTTTAAAGTTTTAATGAATATTCCAGATCGGCATTCCATTTCATTTTACCTACTCACTCAATTGTTCCTTTAACAACGAAAATAATGACCAGTGAATGTTTACAAACTTTAATAGCTTCGGCAAGACGACTGAGGCTTATAAGTAACACAATAGAATATGAATCTGCGATTAGAAAATTAGTTGGAAGTGCTTTGCAAACAAGGGTACTTTGTTTGTTTCGCCGGGTCCATTGGTGGAAACAATTGTCCATTTGGGAGGGCGGGGGATGTAATTGTGTACTGAAACTACCTGTGGGAGCGGAGTAATGCGTTGACCGACAAGTCATACACCACACGGTCTAGTGCGTCCTCACAGCTCGGTGTGTTCGCATCTGTTTAACTATCCGTGTAAATTAAGACTTCGCTATGTCTCATTACTTTTTAGTTAAGTGGGTGGAACCAGAGGACATAAACACGAGATATAATATTTGTATTCGGCGGTCAATACTTAACCCCCGTGTGCCCTTCGACCAAATTCGAGCTGGTGATCAGTTACGAATCAAAAAAAGGGGGTCCAAAGTCGTCCGACTGGCGACAATGTATATGCGATCAGGTGAGTAATGTTGTTGCTTTTTTTTCGTCAATGTGCATGTTATCTGTAAAGCCTAAGGCTTAGCACGCACTGCGATTATAATTCGCGCGAATTTTTTTCCGCGCGTTCTGTGGCCTATGGAGTTGTATGAAGCTGCACGCACTGCGGAAAAAAAATCGCGCTCAAATAGTACTAAAAATTCGCGCGGAAAATAATTCTCGCGAATAAAAATCGCTGTGCGTGCTATGCCTAACTGTTTGTAAGAAGCTGAGCGATAAAGATCCTAATTTTTTTCACTTATAATAATAAGTTTATATTTTTAGCTTCCCACACACATTGTACAATCAACAGGTTTGAATCATGAGCCACGATAAGCTAATTCTTCTATAGACTTTCTATTACAATTTGGTCAACTTTTGCCTGATGTAAATATTTGCCTAGAAACAAACTTGTTATCAATTTATTACACAGTGAAAACAAATCAACTTCATTTTCCATCTCTGACATAACCACTCGACGGACATGATGTTTTTTTATTGTCATACGTTTTTTTTTATTATAGTACAGAAAGCTTATCTGGCGGGACACTATCTGTATTTTTTGTTAATCGACAGTGCCACCCCACCCCACCGCCGGCACCGGGCTGACTTAACTTACTGCACCGTAATATTCTATTGTCCTTAACGATAGAGTTTATGAGTGTTTGAAAAATTAGTTGTTTATTACTTATTTCCTTAATTCAAAATACAGTACCTGTTTAATCAAAATAATAATTTTCATTTACTGCACGGACCATTAAGTTAAAATTTGCACAGATTTCTGACCTCTATTAATACTGTATTCATAATATATAAAATGTCTTACGAGCTGCATCCTCAATAATAAGAAGAAAACGTAAATGTTTTGACAATTTCAAACGATTTTTTGACTGAGTGAGTCAGTTTTCAATCTTGTTGATTGTACATTTTGAATGATGCAATTAGGGAAAGTTTGGGCAGTTATCGAGCCGAAAGATGGAAATGGCCACGTGTATCATACGATGTTTGTCAATACACTTACTCGAAAAATTTAATAACATTTATAATAATAATACTAGCCTGTTACTTATAGCGGTTATCCGAATGAGTGCTAATTAGCAGACACAATAGTAAAACAGTGGCAAAAGTACCAAAGTACCAAATGTCCCTTTTAATGCTCAAGCGAAGTAAACTGCCAGTTTCCCACGTCTCAATTATCGGGCTGTTAACGTAATCGACGATTAATCGCCTGTTAATTCTACTTTCAGTTTCTCAACACCCAAATGTGACAAGCGTTTAACAATTTGTCACATTTGAGAAAAATCTCGAATTAACCACATGTTACAGCAGTTTTGGGTTTCTGAGAACCATTTTCAATGTTAATCTCTTGTCAACGAGCCTAATTTATAATTGTTGGAAATTGGTCGATTATTCGCAGATTAAAATTAATATTATGATTTTAAAGGCTTATATTACGATAAAAAAGATAATAGGGGTCGTCGAAAACTGTGGTATGGATTGAGTTATAAAAAATATGTTAATTTAGATCAATTATTAATTAGCAAGATTTAAAAAAAATAGGATGTTACAAACTTTTTAAATTAATTTCATTATAAAAACTTGACACAATTATCAAAAATAGTTATTTTGTATTTAGGTAAATAAAAATAAAATAAAATAAATTACTGACCTGGGAATCGAACCTTCCTCACGCGCATTAATTTTAACTGTACCCTGTATTTAGTACTTATCGAGGTCAGTTTCTGGATAGATTTGTGTTTAGCTTGAAGCGGCTGGGGTGGTGACCGCGCCAGGGTAAGCAACACTTGGTCAGTCTTGGGATGGGTGACCACTTTTTTTTTGGATCGCTTTTTTATGGATAGGTGACTCCGCCAGGGTAAGCAACACTAACCAAGGTCAGTGTTTGGATGGGTGACCATCACCACAAAAATTTAATTATTAATTAACATTACCAAGGTCACCCAACCAAAAACAAGCGAACCCAAAAAAAGTGGTCACCCATCCAAACACTGACCTTGGTAAGTGTTGCTTACCCTGGCATGGTCACCCATCCAAAAACAAGCGAACCCAAAAAAAGTGGTCACCCATCCAAACACTGACCTTGGTAAGTGTTGCTTACCCTGGCGGGGTCAGCCATCCAAAACAAACGAACCAAAAAAAAGCGGTCACCCATCCAAAAAAAACCTTGGTAAGTGTTGCTTAACTTGGGCTACACCAACCCAGCCGCTCAAGATAAAATACTATTACGTTATAGTAGTGAAGGAATTGAATGAATACTAGCTAGGGTAGCCAACTGAAATAAATTATTAAATGTAACAAGCGATTACGTAATTTCTCGATGATGCAGAGTTGAGAAACTCACTGACAACTGACGGCTGGTTAATTTGTGACAAATTGTCAGCTGATTTGAGATGTGACGTCGACTTCAGAAACTCGCCCAAAGACAGTTGCTGCGAAAAAAATCCTAGTTAAGTAATTACACTGGAATTAAGTTCATTATAGTAGTAGAAATGTTGCCTTAAAACTTCATAAAATCCAAAAATAAGCAAATTACTTAACTGTTTTGACAATTTCAAACTATTTTTTTACTGTGCAAGTCAGTTTTCAATCTTGTTGATTGTACATTTTGAGTGATGCAATTAGGAAAAGTTTGGACCGTTATCGAGCCGTAAGATAGCAAAGATAAATGCCCACGTCTGTGTATAAATACACTTACTCGAAAGCTTAAATATCCATTATAATAATAATACTAGCCTGTTACTTATAGTGGTTATCCGCTTGAGTGCTAATTAGCAGACACAATAGCAAAACAATGGCGTCAGGTGCCAAATGTCCCTTTTAGCGCTCAAGCGAAATAAACACAGTTGCTGCGAAAAAAATCCTAGTTAAGTAATAACACTGGAATTAAGTTCATTATAGTAGTAGTATTGTTGCCTGAAAACTCCATAAAATCCAAACAAAGCAATAAAATGGCTGTCAAAGAGCCCAATAATCAGTTTTTGCTGAATTCTCGTAAACTTTTGATTTTACTGCAATTTGTGCTCCGATCAAGTTTATTCCTTTTTCAATTGCGCACAAAAAAGTCCTTCATAAGATTCTAATGTTCATTCGTATTCGAGATATGAGCCAAAATACATTGTTTTTACACTACTGCCCAAAAAAAGTAATGTTATGTTTTTAGGGTTCATGTATGTTTGTTGCATGCATGTTTTTTTTTCTTAGAGATAATGTTAATTATCCCAATTAAAATATTCACAAAAGTAATAGGTTTAAAAAAGCATGCGCCTCTTTGCTTTAATTAAACATAACCTCACCTCGGACCGTAGGAATTTAACCACATTAGATTTGTTTGTCTGGCATCTTTAACACAGGTTATTCTATCTAACATGCCAATTGCACGTACCTATTGTCACTTCGAAACCGAATTTAGGTACTGTTCCTTTATTTATATATACATATATAGTTTATATGTTTGTAAACGCCCCACGAAAGATATAATACTAGAGAAATAAAGATAGAATATATGTATGAATGCTGAATCAATCAGGATAGTTTGGAAATTAAAAAAATAAGTTCAAAAACTAAAACCCGACTACTGAAAAATCATGCTCTTAAAAGTATGAAAAAAGAAAATATTCTCATCTGAAATGGTTATGTTCAAACTATTTTATATGTAACTAGTATTAAATAAACGAAGTACATGTAATACATACACTCGCGAGCAATGAAAAAGTTCGAGTGACATAGCACCAAATTACTCATAAACGGGAAAGGCTATCTTAATGGCGCCGTCTGCAATATTGAAGTACATTTAACTGCGCATCAGAATATTACCAACTAAAAACGTAAGAGTATTTTTGTTTTATTTTGTTAATTCTATTCCTAAGGGAGTAAAAAGGGGATTGAAAGTTTGTGTAAAATTTCTTAAGTTTGTAAGTTGGACACCTGAAATTTTAAATTTATTCTCTTGGTTGATAAAAAGTATTAATGTATTTATTGGTTTTTGGAAATTCTACCCCTAACTGCCAGTTTCCCAGGTCTTAATTATCGGGCTGTTAACGTAATCAACGATTAATCGCCTGTTAATTCTACTTTCAGTTTCTCAACACCCAAATGTGACAAGCGTTTAACAATTTGTCACATTTGAGAAAAATATCGAATTAACCACATGTTACAGCAGTTTTGGGTTTCTGAGAACCATTTTCAATGTTAATCTCTTGTCAACGAGCCTAATTTATAATTGTTGGAAATTGGTCGATTATTCGCAGATTAATATTAATATTATGATTTTAAAGGCTTATATTACGATAAAAAGATCGGCGAAAACTTTGGTATGAATTGAGTTATAAAAAATATGTTAATTTAGATCAATTATTTAATTAGCAGGATTTAAAAAAAATAGGATGTTACAAACTTTTTTAATTAATTACATTATAAAAACTTGACTCAATTATCAAAAATAGTTATTTTGTATTTAGGTAAATAAAAATAAAATAAATTACTGACCTGGGAATCGAACCTTCCTCACGCGCATTAATGTTAACTGTACCCTGTACTTAGTACTTATCGAGGTCAGTTTCTGGATAGATTTGTGTTTAACTTGAAGCGGCTCGGGTGGTGACCCCGCCAGGGTAAGCAACACTAACCAAGGTCAGTCTTTGGATGGGTGACCATCACCACAAAAATTTTGATCACACAACATAAAGTCACCCCACTAGGTTATACAACATCTACCAAGGTCACCCATCCGAAAACAAGCAATCCAAAAAAAATGGTCACCCATCCAAACGCTGACCTTGGTAAGTGTTGCTTACCCTGGCAGCGTCACCCATCAAAAAACAAGCGAACCAAAAAAAGTGGTCACCCATCCCAAAACTGACCTATGTAAGTGATGCTTACCCTGGCGGGGTCAGCCATCCAAAGCAAATAAAAAAAAATGTGGTTACCGATCCAAAAATCGTCCTTGGTAAGGTTTGCATAACTTGGCGGCTACACCATCCCAGCCGCTCAAGATAAAATACTATTTAAAGTTACTGATTACGTTATAGTAGTGAAAGAAGTGAATGAATACTAGCTAGGGTAGCCAACCGAAATAAATTATTAAAAGTAACAAGCGATTACGTAATTTCTCGATGATGCAGAGTTGAGAAACTCACTGACAACTGACGGCTGGTTAATTTGTGACAATTTGTCAGCTGATTTGAGATATGATGTCTACTTCAAAAACTGGCCCTAAAAGGGGTTGAAACTTATTATATACACTTATTATATAAATATCTGAAATTGTTGGTTTACGCTCTTGGTTAATAAAAAAAAGAAGTTTTTTTTTAATTCATTTTGTTAATTCTATTCCTAAGGGAGTAAAAAGGGGATTGAAAGTTTGTGTAAAATTTCTTAAGTTTGTAAGTTGGACACCTGAAATTTTAGATTTATTCTCTTGGTTGATAAAAAGAATTCATGTATTTATTGGTTTTTGGAAATTCTACCCCTAACTAACGAGGTGAAAAGGTGGAAATTTGTTGGGTTTATATATTTGAAACTTGGCATGAAAGGTTTTCATTATTAGGTTTTCAAAACTACTCCTAAAAGACGATTTAGGGGGTATTAAAGATTTTTGTAGAATTTTACTGTACATGGCTTATTTTAATGATGTAATGGAGCACTAAGAAGGGATTTTTGCCAATTCAAACTTTGAGGAAGTGAAACTAAAAAGTCATATGTAGGATAAAATACGGATCACGCGAACGAAGTCGCGGGTGAAGTGCTAGTTAAATACATATACATACATACCTACCGATTAACAAACACTTAGCGACGCCGTAGTCGGGTAAAAAACTTGTATCCTTGACTTTGACGGGATATATCTCGCAAACGGTACGCTTGACAAAAATATGATGTAAGAAACCCTTACTTAGTTTTAAATGATACCACACATGATGGGATGGGGCGTTTTTTTATTATTGACTATACGTATCCCCTAGAGGGCGCCATATTCAATTAAATGTGCCGTCCAAGCACACAAGACGCTTCCAACGACACCTCATTTTGCAAATTATTATAAGTAGTTTAGAAGTTATGAGGGAACAGATGAACATACATACACACCGGTCAAAAAAAAACTCTTCCTTTTGTGTCGCCGTAGTCGCTTTATAAGAGTAGCATTAATTTTGCATGTTGTTACAGGTGAGATTCAACCGCTGCTGGCGATACGGGAGATGATAAAACAACTTGAAGCAAGTCAAGGCAGCGTAACAATTGAAGCTGAGAGTTCTTCTGAGGTAAGTTTTTAATTATAATTACTTTTTAACCGACTTCAAAAAAAGGAGGAGGTTCTCAATTCGTCGGAATCTTTTTTTTTTATGTATGTTCCCCGATTACTCAAAGACGCCTGGACCGATTTCAAAAATTCTTATTTTGTTTGAAAGGGTATATTTCCTAGTTGGTCCCATAATCATCAGGTCAGGATCTGATGATGAAATCTTAGAGAAATCGAGGGAACTCCTCAAATGTTATAGGCAAACATATAGCGATTTTGGTATTTTCATCAACAATGCAATCATTTGCACTCAGAAAGTATCATTTGGTGAAGTGGAACTGATGAAGAAGACCACAGATGGCCACTGGAACTCCTAAATGCTAAATATGTCACGGGCATAAGATATATCGAATAGTTAACCGACTATAATGAAGCAAATACTTATAAATAAATGGTACTGATGAAAATGGCACCATCGAACTGATCTGATGATGAAGCCAGAAGGTAGGCACTGGAACTCTTATATAAAACAATGTATCCTAGTCGTGTTTGGGCTTATTGGAACCGCCATGAGATGTACTTTGGCTATAAATGATAATCATGTTAATTGGAGGTACCTACCAAAACTAAAACGAGAAAAATAAAAACTTTTTAACAAAAAATCAAACCGACTTCCAGAACAAAAAACTACAAAGCAAAAAATAAATTTCTTTTCCGAAGTCGGTGTCGAAAAACGGGAAACAATGTACAAAAGACAACGACTTCGGAAAAGAAATTTATTTTTTGCTTTGTAGTTTTTTGTTCTGGAAGTCGGTTTTGCTGTAGCGTTTTGGGTCATATACATCGTACTTTCTGGGTAATACTTGCATTTTTAAGTACCTGACACTTTTATTTTCGTAGCTATTGGGAGTTATAACCTACCTACTGCTGACCCTATTTTTAGATTGGTGATTTCTAAGTGCGTGCCCAACGTCATAATGTTAACAGCTTTGTGTTCATTTCAGAGACATATAAGAATAAAGAGACTTATGAGGAAACTCATGCAGCAGTTGACAACAACAGCTGATAATCCAGTCCAGTTGGGAATGGATAACAACAACAACAGAAGAACAACGACTCCAAGGCAGGGAAGGGAAAATGAATTGGTATGTAGCTTTTTGAATTTTTATGCTCTACAAATAACGATGTTATTAGAAAAACCATTAGTTTGGCAAAAAAGGCGTAAGAATTTGTTCTGGGTGTCTCGGCAAAAACCAACTTTTTTAGATGCATAAAAAATTAACAAATATATTTATATACAGGGTGTTTGGAAGGGAGCTGTACATACGCCTAGGGTAGAAACTAGGGATAGTCTGCTACCTACCCCCGCCCATTATATTGACCTTGGCCTCAAGGTTTTTTTTTAATTTATTATTATTTTTTATTTGACTTTTTTATGATTTTTTGACTAAAACTACCTGTAGCTCAAAATCTATCCATGGGACCGGTCGGCTAATGGTCTTGTTTTAATCGTTAGAGTCTTAGGGTCCTGCAAAAAATTATTTTACACCAGAAAATTGTGGAGAAGAAAAGTTATGGGGCCTGAAGTACCGTAGTAAGGTAAAGAAATAATTTTAAGGGCAACTTTCTATGGGGTTTAAAAAAAAACTAACAGGGTTGGAGTTCTTCTGATTTTTTTAAAACATCCTCAGTCCATGCCCTTTCTAACGATATGCTAAAAGTGTAATTATCACTTTTAGTTTTAAAGTTATTAATTAATTTCCGCAACTAGGGCACTTCAAGCAAAAATTTCAACTAATGAAAATTAAATGTGTTCGATCGTAAAAGGATGGCAAATGAAACAAAAAATTTGGTAATGACTAATGTTGGTAATGACTAACCTTGAGGCCAAGGTCAATATAATGGGCGGGGGTAGGTAGCAGACTATCCCTAGTTTCTACCCTAGGCGTATGTACAGCTCCCTTCCAAACACCCTGTATACACGTATGTTGGGATTTCTACCCAACACTTCGGCCGGCCGTAGCGCGCCGTCTACGCTGCACACGCATCTGCGTGACTCACACGGCACAGTAAATACAGTCCACTAATTACATCCACGAGCTGACACGTACAAAATCAGAAACTGAAGACATGGGAAAATTACTGTTTGAAAATAACATTATTCAAATGTCGTCCTTCGCGGCTCTGGCAGTGTTCATAGCGATCTCTAACATTCATGCAAACGCGCCTTAGAAGTTGAGTAGGAATGTTTTCCTTCAATTCAGATGGTTGTTGGTTTACTTTTACTGTACACCCGACTCTTCGGAAAACCCAGAGAAAACCCGGCGGTGTGAGGTCTGGGCTAATAAACTTCTGAGGCGCGTTTTCATGAATGTTAGAGATCGCTTTGAAGAGTACCAGAGCCGTGAAGGACGACGTTTGAATAATGTTATTTTCAAAAAGTTATAATTTTCTTATTTCTTCTATATTTGTTATTTTTTTGTGCATCTACAAATGAGAAAAAAAAACGTTGAACGAAAACTGGTGATCATGTCCTGATTCTTTAAAGCATGTTAATTAGTTTTTTATTATACTTTTGTTGTATTTTCGACAAATTGACTATTAACTTTGACTTATTTTTCTTTATGAATAACAAGCTGGTGCCCGCGACTTCGTTCGCATCTAAGTAAAAAAAAGATGCATTTGTGTCCAGATCCGTTCAGCTGATCTGGTGTGATTGTGTATCAAACATCCATCCATCCATGCAAACTTTCGAATTTATAATAAAAAATTATAATATTAGTACATTATGGTACAAGTGTGTAATGCTGGTGATTACCGCTGAGGCGCCATTGAGACCCGACCCGTTAGGTGAGGGTCTTAAGAGAGCCGAGGACGGTAATCATCAATACACACGTGTATCATACAACGTTTTTCAACACACTTGTGAAGAAAATAATACTAAAAAATCATTTCCAACAGAGAAAACGAATTGTGAAAATTTTTTCGTAATGGCGGGCAAAATTAATCAGTTTTCCTATGCGCGCGCATCTAACAATGGCGATCGGCCATAGACTAAAAAGAATGATTTTTTTTTGGCTTTTCGCGGATAGCGTTTTAGCCACGTACAAAATGGGGAATTTCAAGTTTTCTTTATTACAGACAAAAACAAAAATGATATTTGAGTGAAAGTTTTATTTATTAAACACGTACAAGTTGAAATTATCTATTTAAATACGAAGTTGCATGAAATGTGTTACATTTGTACTATTCAGCACGATCTTTTTTGTATCGAAACTTTTTTAAGAACAAAGCAACTCAACCTATAAATTAAAAAAAAAAAACTCTTTAACTCACTTGTGAATAATAGTAATGAAAAAGTCACAGTTTGATAACAGGTGTCATTATGTGCCTAATTGCGGTGAAATTAGAGCCACTTTATGAGCAAGTGTGTTGAAAAATAAATTATATAATTTATTTATTTATAATTTTTAGGAAGGTTTTTTTATTGGGTTGTGTAAGTGGGTATGTATTAGTACACATTGTGAACATGATGATTCTGATTTCAGGTGCCCATTGGCAGTGGCGTGACTGTGGTTCCCAGGCACAAGTATAACAAAGTGAACTGGCGGTCTTATACGATTGCCACTAGGACACTCCTTTGTGCAGTATTCCCAAGAAGGTATTATTTGTTTATACATATAACTTATTCTATTCACACCATTATTAACCCCCGACGAAAAAAGAGAGGTGTTGTAAGTTTAACGTTCCAGTGTGTTTGTGTATCTGTCTGTGGCATCGTAGCTCCTAAATGGATGAACCGATTTTGATTTCGTTTCTTTTTGTTTGAAAGTTGACTTTATTGAGAGTTTTCTTTGCTATGTTTGATGTAAATCGGTTCAGACGTTCAAAAGTTAAGGGCGTTTTACTTTTTGAATTGGGGTGTTTTCGCAAGATATACCCCGAGTATCTCAGCTCAAAATTATCGCAGAATTTAATGTGACAAATTGTCTAGCACTGGTTATCTAATGTGATTGGTTGAATGAATTTTCAACAGCCAATCACAACAGATGACGCGTGCTTGACAATTTGTCACATTAATTCTGCGATAATTTTGAGCTGAGAAACTTGGGGATCGTGTCGTATTATATTCACAACGGATCTTTTTGTCTCTGAATTGGCTGCAAGATCCTGCGCAGTAACTATTCTTGTGTCAATATTGAAAGTGAAGATATATTCCATTGTAGAACTGTCCCTTTCACTCACTTACGATTGTCTCATCGTTCTATCTCGCTTACTCTATACAGTATTATTGACGACAAACTGTTTCTTGCGCAATGGATGACAGAGCCAACTTCAGAGACACAAAGATCCGCTGTGTAGGTAAATTAAAATTACGTGTTCAATAGATTGTCGATCGAAGCGTGTCTACTACGACTTAATTATGTAGCATGAAATATAAATGTTTTTTTTTTTTTAATTTCTCTTATCTTACTATCTATTATTTTATTAAGACTTCCATTTATCGATTAATGCATATTGGATAACTGAATTTTATAAACCACACTTCAAAATATTATGTCCAATGCGAGTTTTAATTGAAAATTTTGCATCCCTCTTTAAAAGAGCGTAAATTTTGAACTAAATATCATCGTACGTAACGTAATGACACCATAATTTTACAGGATTCTTGCAACACATTCATTGACTGGGAAGAAGTCGCCAGCGTTCCAGAACAAGCCAGCTAAGATGTGCTTAAACACAAGGAAAACATCTGACATCATAATTGAAATTATGAACCGCTTCAAAATTAAACGCAATTTAATTAGGTAAGTTGATACATATAAATAAAACAAAGTTAGTTTGTAAATTGATGACGGGCATTTACTTTAGAATGCTGTTCAGGAATGTAGGATAAGTGAAGAACATTACATTTACACTGTCTCCAATGCAGTTGGCACATATTAATGTATTCGGTGCTGATCGTAAAACTGCGAGTCTATTGCAGAAATGAGGGTTTTTAATGAGAAAAGAAACATTTTGTGGAAAAACGAAATTTTGGGTTATCTTGCAATGTTAATTTATAGAAATTAAAAAAATATGGGCTAACGAACACATTGACTGTCCAACTGAAAATTAGATCCTCAAGTGTTACATAGTTTTCTATACAATTTCATTACCCACACGTGTAAGGCAATTGGAATGCTTTAACTCATACGTGCGAGATTTGACAAGACTAAAGCTTTGTACGGGGGAGTGACCCACATGTGGTGCACTCACGCCTCATCTAAACCACGAAATGTCTCACATGTGAGTCACGCAAAACTGAAAATGGTAACAGATTGTTTTTTAAACTTAGTAGAGGCCTATGTTCCACAGTGATAAATTGGAAGACGTTTTTTATTTCTTTTTATGAAAAATGTATTCGTAAGATACAGGAATTTATTGATGTTTCTTTGCAGGAACATAATCACAATCAAATGTGCAGATGAGTGTAAGATGCAGCGCACTCGAGATCAGAAGATGCAGCGGACTCGAGATAACAAGAATGCTAAACGATAGTTTATAATAACAATAAGTTATGGGTTAGGCTCACAATGTTCTGTTATCATCATATATCAGTCGAAAATCGTCCACTGCTGGACAGGCCTCCGCCAAGTGTCGCCACCTCTGTAGCTCTTGTGCGTCTCATATCCAGCGGATTCCTGTAGGAAATGGCCTCCTTCTGCGAGACCGTGATGGTCCACATAGTATGAGATCCCACTTCAAAAATCTGCAGGTAATTTTTGGTGTTTTATAAAAGAATAGATTACTGCGGTGTTGCCTGGTCGCATCTAGCCGCAATTAGTTAACATTTTATTTTTTGGTTCTTTTTTTAACCTTTGTCCTACACTAGGAATTTCTTCTGTATCTTGGGAGTCCTCCCAAGTAGCCGCTTTTTATGGCGTGCCATAAAAGGCGGCTATGGTTTTGCTATGGTTTTGCAGATAAACTGGCAACCCACAGATTGCGGCAACCATTTCTTTTTTCGATTTTCCACACCACTTTCTTCCAAGTGACGTTGGATCCTCTTAAAAAACTTCTCTATTTGGGGTTAGATATCAAACATAAATTTAAATTTATTCGATTGAGCTAATTGCGGCTAGGTATTTTGAGGCAACCCTGCAGCAATCTATTCTACTATCACGTAATATTCATGAAAATGAAGTTTCAACAAAAACAAAGTACCTACAGATTTTTGCAGTGGGATCTTAGGCTAAGAAGGAGGCCGCCGAATGAGATCCTGATAGGTCCGAACCCACTCTGCGAAGAAGGCGTCGTGACGGCAACCGTGTTACACGCCGAAGCCCCGCCTATATCATTTAAAGCAGGCGGGACTCCGAGATTGCTGTCTCTTAGAGTGGGCTCAGGACAGACTGTGGTACATAAAAGTGATCACGTGATGCCGTGCACAGCGAGGCTCAAGGGGGCTCCTTTACTGTCTCCCCAGAGATCTCAACAGGCGTTGCACAGAGAGAGCCCCGTTACCTCTTCAAAGACCAACCCGGGACGTTGGATTTTAAGAGGCATTACGGGGTCCTTCTATGTGCTGATATGATCATCGGGGTGGTTTTAATGAGGTGAAATCCCCACACTACCTGTTTTTTTTTTCAAAAAACCAGGTGCCTTTTTTAAGGTTTCCCCCGATAGCAAAAAAAGAGGTGTAATGCCCAGCAAACCTGTGGACCTTATCTAGTTAGATTATATATTGATTGAAGAATTAATTTAATTATAAGAAAATAGGCCTATACACTTCGGGACAGCCTATATTCGGCAGTGGACGTCTTTCGGCTGAAATAATGATGATAAAAATATTGAAATAATAAAGATTAATACATAGAGCAACACGGACCACCGGCGGACCGGACTCTGGTCCGTGTTGCTGTATGGATTATGACGGTAAAAAAAAAAAAAACAAGAAATTGAAAAGTAAAAAAAAAAAAAAAAAAAAAAAAAAAAATTTATATATTATTTTTTTACAGTGATATAAAAAAATATTGATTATGAGGCTTTTCGAAGTTCGCCGGGTTGGCTTGTACGTAATATATCCAATGACCCAGTATGGGGCTGCCCCACCTGTCCTGTCGTTTCTTTCACCAGATTTTTATTATTAAACACCATGTTTAGCCTATATTATTGAAATCTGTTTTTTCGTTTTCGCACACCACATTTTCATTGGCTACAGATGATTTTTAATTCAGACTCATTATCAGATGATTCTGCTTTTGGTTCCAATAGTTAATACATCATATTATAAATATGCAATATATCCGGATTTGTAGTAATAAAACTTTAAGGCCGTGAAATACACTTAAAATTTAATCGATATAACATCCCAGGGGTCCAATTTTGATACTGGCTTACTTATTACGATCATCTACATAGTCTAACGACCATAACTTTCAGCCTAAGATCCGACTTTTCGAATCAGGTTTATTTTAATTAAACTTAGGGTAAATGGGTAGATTTCGACTTTTATGTGAGCTTTATTTTAAGTTCGAATGTTGTTGAAGACATATAAGTAGATATAAATATGTAACTTGCAGCCCGTAATCGTTGAAACGTATTAACGTATAACGTATACATATTTATAAAGCGTAGGTATCTACTAGTAGTAATAATACCTACACTATTATATCAGGTTCAAAGGACCAACATAAATGGGATATCATACTAATTGGACCTAGGTCTCACAGAGGCGTATATTTCATGTTATTTTACGGCCATAGCATAGACAATATAAAAAAAATATTCAACTGACGTACAAAATTTTCTTTTTTTTGTATTGAGCTATAAAAGTCAATTTTAAAACAAGTTTTCACAAGTAAACTTAAGTGTATTATATAATGGCCTTGAAGTTTTATTACCACAAAACCGGACATATTGTATGTAAAAAATACATATTTATATTAATTAAAGTTGCGTGACCAGCCAGCTCGTCTCTTTCTTTGCCCAAAGAGCATTCTCATTAAACATGCCAAACTACTTAATATTTTGGTATATTATTATTTGTAAGTGGTACAGGGTAATATTTAGAATAAGTTTGTATAGTTAAGAATAATGATTAAGTCATATTAAAGGCTGGCGCCGGGCCGGTATGCCGAGGTTGGGGCGTAGACCTGTACGGACTTCGGCACACCCCGACGACGAAGTGGAGACCATGTTCATACATGGTCTTCACTTTGTCCAAACCATGCATGGCTCTAGAGATATCCTCAAGGATATCCAGAACCACGCATTGTTTCAAAACTCACTTCACCGTTGTCCGAATAGAAGGGGAGTACTCCATAATCCTCAAATTCGGTAACTTGCTCTATATACTCAGAATATCCTCAAGATGCATCGAAGTGTATTGGTAGAAAAACGCTACCATGTCAGTTCGACTTCAGAATCAGGGGGGTGACTAAAAGCTCTTAAAGTAAGGTTCAGGGAACATGGACAAAACCTAGGAGAATGCCCATGTTACTTCGACTCCTATCAAGGTCGGAGACTCGCAGCTGTGGACGACTATTTCTACCTGGTACAAACGATCTAGTTGGGTAAGGCCAACTTTGAGAAAGAGGTCAACCGTCGAATCCGACTCGGCTGGGCAGCTTTCGGGAAGTTGCGCGGTATCTTCTCGTCCAACTTACCACAGTGACCTACCAAGACGAAAGTCTATGACCCTTTTGTTTTGTCTATGATGATTGATGACCTATGGCTCTGAGATGTGGTCGCTCACAATGTGCAACTACCCGTTCACAAAAATATTTATTTGGTCCGTCAGTTAGATAACAAACATAAAAATATTGGACACGTATTTTTCTATTGCCACGTAAATAAAGAATTAAGACGATACAGTGCATTGAAATATCGTGACATCACGTTGTGCTACACTTTATACTGACGAAATGACGTCACAAGCCCCCACTCCTGAAATTTGATGCGGTTTATCTTTGTAATTTTTTTTTATTTGACATAGCAATAAATACGGGTCTTATGTTGTTTGATAATCTCACTGACGAACTAAATAGAATTATTAGTTTTTTACCTAGGGGATGCTTATCCCTATTTGGACTTTGACCTCGGAACCACCTGGGTCACCTACTGCCCAGTTGTATGGAGAAGGAGGTCTATAAGATAAACTCCTTCTTTAGAAAGCGTGAGCACAGGAAGTGAACCAGGCAGAGCCCGGAAGCACAATGGTGCAACTAAAAATGAGATCGACTTTATCATGTCACCCAAGAAGCAAATGTTCTTAGAGAACTGTCTAAACACCTAGTTGACACTTCGCTTGATCCACGGGCTGGCTTTTACCTTGGTCACAGGATAAGCTTTACCATACCACTTGGCTATGCTTGCAGTCTTTTGGGCACAATACCAGTGGGCAACGATGTGGAGGAGTTTTTTGAAGCCATATTTTTTTATATTACATAATCATTATGCTTTTTTTAATTTGCTGAAAATTCAAAAGTTGATATTGGATTCTTTGAGATTGCTATTATAGCATTACCAATATTAAAATATAGTTTTAGGTTTTAAAAGACCAGGTTCATAGTAGCTATGACATAACTAGTCGATAATTATCACTAGTCTCTACATGTTTAAAAGATTTATTCTCATTGTATTATGTACCTAATTGTGTATTGTAATGTACTTTATCATAAATACATATTTTTTATATAAATTTTACCCATTTTATAACCTTTTAACCCTCTAATTTGCCTTGTAAGTTAGTACCTATGTGTGAGTCAAATCTTGCAACTATGATTTAATTTTAAAACAGCTATCCCCGTCCGATTGAGCTCAAATTTTGCATGTAAAAAGCTTGTACATTTGCGTCCGAATCTCGATCGTGAGCTTATTTTACTTTAGAAGCGAAGCGATTGGCGTTGGTGGTCACGGACATAAATTTACTTTATGTTTGGGGTTTTTATCATAAAATTAGACTAAATAGGTTTTATGTCTTTTGAGTGGTATATCTAACGCTAATAATGCATCAATATTCTGTGCTGTGCTACAAAAGTTAGTGACAGAAACGAATCGCTGCAAAACCGACTCCACGTAGTCTTGTCTGAATGTCTGCCCTACCCATAGGAGTGTAATTTAAGCCCGCGTAGGCGTGGAGGGGCGAGGCGGCCCGCGAGCTGAGGAGCAGGTGGTGTAACCGCGCAGCGCCGGCGCCGTGACAGATACAATACAAATATATTCATACAGTGCCCCTAGACTCCCTAAACTTCTCAACACAGAACTAACTCTTAAAGACGAGGTCAAGTGCTTGGGGGTGATCCTTAACAGCAAACTGCTCTGGAACAAGCATCTTGACTATAAACTTAACAAAAGCACAATCGCACTATACCAATGTACAAAATGTTAGGTAAAAATGGGGGCTCTCTCCGAAGATTACCTTGTGGCTATACTTTGTACAGCGGTAACCAGGCCAATGTTAGCCTATGGCGCTTTGGTTTGGTGGAAGACGACGGAACTGTCTACCACCATTGCCAAACACCAATTTAAAGGTTCCAGAGATTGGCCTGTTCAGTTATCACCGGCTGTATGAGGACCACCCGACAGCAGCCATGAAGACAGCCCTACAATTAACTCCTCTAGACCTATACATACAGCAGGAGTGGTTTCCCAACGTGAAGAAATCCTCGGAACTGTGAGGTTGCTCCGCGAAGCCTGTGAAGCCCGTAGGAAGCTTCTGTGCTTTTGGACGGAGCTGGGCTGGCTACTTTAGCCGGAAACCCCACGCACAACAGACCAAATGGGAGACTAAGTGCGGAAAAGGGAATCCCTCTTCTATTCATACAATCTGCAGCAGGTCCAACAATACTTTAAAACTTTTCTGTCCATCACTTGTTTATGCGCCCTAGTGGCTGCGGAGCAGGACCAGCATTGAGCCAAGCATTCCTATCAGCGATGTAATCACCCAACTTATAAAATGCCTGCCTGCACAGTGTGACTTTTATACAAGTTTTAAATTTCGCCTCATTCAGTTCTAGAATTTGGGGAGGAATTTATTTGTAACATTTTGTACAGTACCACATAAAAGATGACGATAGTCAGCCTGAATCCTGGTTGAATTAATTGGTCCCTATTTCTAGTAACATAATTATGTCTGTCGCCGAAAAAAATGTAAATTCTTTCTAACATATATGATGTTTTCATAAATATATTGACAAGGTACCGTCATGATGTTAATGTCCTTAAGCAGTTCCCTAAGTAGAGAATCGCGCCAGCGAAGATTGTATGTCACTCTGTTGTTTCGTTTTTGCAAAATAAAAATTTATTCAATGTCTACAGCCCTTCCTAATTGTAAGATAATTTTTATATAACATTATTATATGAAAGTAACTAAAATAGACCATCCTCGCGGTATCTACATTAGTAAATTGATGATTTTTTTTAAAAGTATATGTAAGCTGCCGAACTTAGCCACCCTGCAAGTAATATTAAATGAGGACCCCATTGTAACCTTGAGTCTAGCGTGATACCCAGGTAAACCGTTTTATCGACGAATTCTAGCTTCCCCATGTTTAATATAATGTCACAATCAGTACTAACCAACCAATCTTGAACATTTTTTTATGTTTTTCGTGGAGAAATGCTCTTGCATACTGCGCTACCACGGGGAGTTAGCACAGTTATGTGGAACTCTAACACACTAAAACACCACGGTGTCCTCCTGTGCCGCTTTTGGCGGGAACGCGTTAGCATACATCCGCGAACCCGCCGCGGCTGTACGTCTCCGGACCCTCCTCTGGGGTTTACCCCTATCACCGGCGCACCAGAACACACTGTAGGTACGCTGTGACCACCCCAGGGACTAAACCAGCACATGGGCACCAGACGACCCCGTGTATGGCACCCTTGGTCCCCATGTGACGGGTCAGGACAGTGGCCCCGCCACCTACCACTTTTCGGCCGCAGGGGATAGGGAGAGCGGCCAACGCTATACCGACACTCCTCTTCCCCTGCGGCCCCACCGCGTCCGCCATCAGACAGTGGCGACCCCGTACAGGCCGCGGAGGGTAGGGCGAGCGGCGCACCGTTTTACCGGTACTTTTCCCCCTCCGCCGCCTCCAACCCTCAGCCGCGATGCCTACCATACCACATCGCGGCCCGCCTCAGTTGCGACGCCCATACGGCACCGCAACCTACTTATTGGCCGCTACGTCGTCGGCTTATCGGCAAAAGCCCTGACGAGCGGCCCCTCCTCGGGTTCCTCTTCGCTTCACCGTGGTTGTCCAAGCCACGGCCACCTCCGAGCTAAACAGGTGGGCAGTTGTCCTTTCTAAGAGTCACAGTATCGATTTGTTAGCGCTAGCTTTTATCTTCCATTCTCTCATCCACTTGGATACTTTGTCGAGGTGATTTTGTAGTGCGAGTGAGGCCATGTTAGGGTCTTTGTTATTACACAACGCAGCCGTATCATCAGCGAAGGTGGCCAAGAGAATTTCCTCTGACGTTGGTAAGTCTGCTGTGTATATAAGATAGAGGGTTGGACCCAATACGGAGCCCTGGGGTACGCCAGCATGTATGTTGTAGAATTCCAAGTACGAGTCATTAACTTTTACCCGGAAAATTCTGTCTTCCAAGTAGGACTTAAGTAGTACGTAAAGGTTATGTGGCAGTTGTTTCTTTATTTTGTACAACAGGTCCTGGTGCCAAACCTTATCGAACGCTTGCTGTACGTCCAAGAATACTGCCGAACAGTACTCCTTTCGTTCAGGTCCCTCTCGTATATTATTCACCACTCTATGCACCTGCTCTACAGTTGAATGCCCTCTTCTGAAACCAAACTGATATTGTGGAATAATTTTACCGTCTGTAAGTATGTCGTTAAGCCTACGTGCAGCGACTTACTCAAAAAGTTTAGACATATCAAGCAGTAGGCTTAATGGCCTGTATGACGACACAAGGTGCGGTGATTTTCCTGGCTTTGGGATCATGATGATTTCCGACGCTTTCCATATTCTCGGAAAATACCCAGTTCTCATAATGCCATTAAATAGCTGTGTAATGAAGACGATGGCTTTTCTTGGCAATTGACGTAGAATTTCAGCAGTAATAAGGCAGTATCCAGGAGCTTTGTTCAGTTCGAGACCTTTTATAATCCGCCAGATCTCGCGAGGCGAGCAGAACTTTAATGGAGGACTTAGTTGAAGATCTGTCTCCAAATACTTTTGGATCTCCTCATCGCGCGATGTGTAACCGGAGTTGGGAGTGAATACATCGGCCAAGAAAGATCCGAAAGCCTCGGCGCGTTCGCCATCTTTTCTTGCCCATGCATTATTGGCCAGCTTTAAAGGATGCTGAGCAGTTTGTGGCGCATTTTTGCTATGCTTTACGGTGTTCCAAAGCGAATATTCGTTTTTTTGTAATTTTCACAACTCGTTTTCACTGTTGAAAATGATTTTTTAGTATTATTTTCTTCACAAGTGTGTTGAAAAACGTCGTATGATACACATGTGTATTAATGATTACCGTCCTCGGCTCTCTTAAGACCCTCACCTAACGGCTCGGGTCTCAATGGCGCCTCAGCGGTAATCACCAACATTACACACTTGTATCATAATGTACTATTATAACACATTTGCTCGTAAAGGGTCTCTTATTTCACCAATTTCAATATCGTAATGTATCTCATTACGTACTTGTGCGTTATTGTAATGTAAAACGCACGGTTTTTATCAAGATGTTCCGTCTAAAACGAACGGTACTTTTTTAAATCTAAGCAAATAGTTTTTTCATCACACTTGCACGTAAAAAGTATCTAAACATACAGGTTAACTTGGCCGTAATGCCCCATATAAAACCCTCGGGCTTTCTTTTTGTCATGAAACCCTAGGGCGGTAAGTAATTTTTTTTTTAATTTATGGCACAGCACACAGGTCATGCAAGTTCAAGCAAGGAGTTTACACGCAATTGAAAAATTGTCTTAAAATGTTATCTAAACAGGAATTTCTTTGCAATCTCGCTACATGTTACTTAAATACTCAACTAATGTTCTTAATAATCGATTTGAATAGTTATAGTATGAAAACGTCGAAATTATTTAATTCTTTTTACACTCCGTCATGGCTGTATGCCTACGAAAGTATTTGCCCTTAAAGTTTCTGAACGAAACACTGTATAATCTGTGGTGTGGGCAAAAATTTGCCAACCGCTTAAAAAAAAGGTTCACGTATTTCGTAATAACAGCTGTGCTGACTTGTGTATTAAAGCTATAATTCATAATTATTACTCGCAAATGTGATGAAAAACATTGTGTGTATCACGGGCGGTACGGGAATTACGAACCTCGACTCAGAAAGCCCTCAGTCTTCGACTTCGGGCTTCTACTAGAGCCTCGATCGTAATTCCTTACATACCGCCCTTAATACACAATGTACTATTATGTCAGAAAAGTGGTCAACATTTTATGAATAAAATTCACTTTGGGTGATAAAATATAATAAATAAACATTTAATTCGATTAATTTTGACCATAAATTACAACCATTTATCTGTAACAAAACACAAAAATATTAATTTACTTTATTAGTAATTATGGCTGTTTTTGTGACTTTGCCTTAAAAAAAAAGCGATTATGCGCGCGCCTCGCTTATTTGTGAACAAGTAAAAATTCTTGAAATACGTAAGTATGATTTATTCGTTTAAGAAAGTCGGGCTACCCGTTTTTATTTCCACTAGGGCTGCATCTATTTCCGCTGCTTCCATACTTAAAGCTAGACTGCTAGCTTTTTGAAAATTTAGTGTTTCTTCCGCAAATAGGCGTTGGCGTATCGTTTCGCTTGCCAATCCACAAACAAGCTGGTCGCGTAAACTCTCATTTAGCCACTGTCCAAACTCGCACGTTTTAGACATTTTCTTTAACTCGGCAACGTAATCGGATATTTTCTCGCCGGCGTTTTGCTTACGATGATGAAACTTAAACCGCTCGGCTAATATGCTCGGTCGTGGTTGAAGATGTTTTTCCAAGATGTCCGCTAACTCTTTAAACGACTTGGTGGTGGGTTTATCTGGCGTGCACAAGTTCACCAGCAACTCGTAGCCTGTTGACCCCATCACCGTTACTAAAGTAGGCACTTGTAGCTCGGCCGCAATTTTATTTACGATGAAATATTGCTCCAACCGTTCAACGTACAACCGCCAGTTATCGGTCCCCACGTTAAACTCCGAAATCTTGCCGATCGACATTGTTCTATATTAATCTATATCCACCAACTGTTTATCACCCTGGGTTCGTAGTTTACTCGTCGCCACTGTGATGTATTTAAGAATTACTGAATAAAACAAGGCACGTATAACTTAATGGCGGTTTAATTTCTTTCTTTCGAATCAAAGACAAACAAATCAAAACTTCACATCAGTGTTGCCAACTATTACATTAATCATAAACTAAGAAATACCTTACACTATTAGTACCTCAAATCTTTCAAACCGCTAGACAGATTTATATAATTAAGACTTCGTTAGATACGTCTTGACCGCCAAAGTGTTCTTAGATAAGTGAGTGAAGTTAAAAAAACAATCATAGCGGCTTTTGGGCGCCATATTGTGCGAGTCCCAATATTTTATATACTTACCACTAATATATTTAAATGTACCTTATTCGAAAAAAAAAATGTTAACAAAAAAGTTGTAAATAAAATAAATAAACCGGCCAAGTGCGAGTCGGACTCGGGCACGAAGGGTTTCATACAATTATCGCAAAATCGGAAAAAAAAATCACCTTTGTTGTATGGGAACCCCACTTAAATATTTATTTTATACTGTTTTTAGTATTTGTTGTTATAGCGGCAACAGAAATACATCATCTATGAAAATTTCAACTGTCTAGCTATCACGATTCATGAGATACAGACTGGTGACAGACAGACTGACAGACGGATCGCGGAGTCTTAGTAATAGGGTCCCGTTTTTACCCTTTGGGTACGGAACCCTAAAACCGGCCAAGTGCGAGTCGGATTCGCGCACGAAGGGTTCCGTACCATTATCGCAAAAAAACAGCAAAAAAATACGGAAACGTTTATTGTACGGGAGCCCTACTTAAATATTTATTTAATTCTGTTTTTAGTATTTGTTGTCATAGCGGCAACAGAAATACATCTCTGTCTCTCTCATCTGTGAAAATTTGACCTGTCTCTCTATCACGGTTCGGACAGACAGACAGACGGATCGTGCAGTCTTAGTAATAGGGTCCCGTTTTTACCCTTTGGGTACGGAACCCTAAAAAATCAAAAACCCTACTGCTTAAAAAGCGAACTAAAAAGCTGTAAACATGAAAAATCACGCTGTGAAGTCGGAGGGTCAGGGGGTCAGCCAGTTTGCGAATATGTATCCTCCGACAGCACAGCATGATTTTGATCTTTGCTTTATGGTAATGATAATCTATCTAGCTCGAAACATGCGACGAAATAATTGTTGCAAAAACGTTGAGAAAAATATTACTGATATTAATTAAGCAACCGAGTAGCTACAAAGAATATAATGAATCTACACAAGTCTGTGCAGAATAACCAATCCAACGCAGATTTTTTTTGTAGATGCCATCTGTAAAAATGCCAATTTGGTTATTATTTTCTGATTAAAGCTAATAAAACTGCTATCGGTATTATAATAGATACACAGATAAATACATAAGATCCATAATGATCTAATCTAATTCTTTCTTTACTTGCTAATATTAGAAACACTAACAGCACCAAAAATACCAAAATCGCTATAAGTTTGCCTATAAAAATTGAGGAGTTACTTCGATTTCCATGAGATCCCCTCATCAGTGAGATACTAAATTTTTGGAAGTCGGTTAAAAATATAGGGAAAAAAATGGAATTTGAGCTCACACTGCGCTTCTATTCATTATGTGGTCTATGAATAGGAAGATTCCTACATCTCGCAGTTAAAGTTTTCACACAACTTAGTAGTTCGCTATCTCTCCTCAGAGGTAAGGTAGGACGGGAGTAACTTGACTGATCCAGTACAAACTGAATCAGTCTATTTATTCCCCTTCTACCTTTTATAAGTTAGCTGAACCTACCCTACCTACCCTACCAACCCTACCTACCCTACCTACCCTACCTACCCTACCTACCCTACCTACCCTACCTACCCTACCTACCCTACCTACCCTACCTACCCTACCTACCCTACCTACCCTACCTACCCTACCTACCCTACCTACCCTACCTACCCTACCTACCCTACCTACCCTACCTACCCTACCTACCCTACCTACCCTACCTACCCTACCTACCCTACCTACCCTACCTACCCTACCTACCCTACCTACCCTACCTACCCTACCTACCCTACCTACCCTACCTACCCTACCTACCCTACCTACCCTACCTACCCTACCTACCCTACCTACCCTACCTACCCTACCTACCCTACCTACCCTACCTACCCTACCTACCCTACCTACCCTACCTACCCTACCTACCCTACCTACCCTACCTACCCTACCTACCCTACCTACCCTACCTACCCTACCTACCCTACCTACCCTACCTACCCTACCTACCCTACCTACCCTACCTACCCTACCTACCCTACCTACCCTACCTACCCTACCTACCCTACCTACCCTACCTACCCTACCTACCCTACCTACCCTACCTACCCTACCTACCCTACCTACCCTACCTACCCTACCTACCCTACCTACCCTACCTCACGCGATATCTCCTAAACGGTTGGGAATATCAAAAATCGGACAAAATTTCCCCCCTCAAAGAAGACACCCCCTCCCAACCGGTACCTGGATTAATATAGGCCCCCTAAACCCCCCTTTTTATTAAACCCAAAAAAAAAAAAAAAAAAAAAAAAAAAAAAAAAAAAAAAAAAAAAAAAAAAAGCCTTCTAAAATAGCCTTGCATTGTTTATATATTCCTTTATACACTTATATATACTTTTAATACACACCCCCTCCCGTCAAGACCCCCCGGCCCCCCCGCGCCTGTATTTTCCCGAGACCCCAGGGATCCACTCGGGACCACCCCCGCCTCCCCTACCCCCAACTGGAAATTTCCTCACCCCCCCGGACCCTAACTTTGTAACCGGAGGTTATAGACCCACCAAGTTTGGTGTCCCCGTAATCGGGAGGAAAAGAACTATAGATTGGCCCCAAGAGAATTATTATATTACCACCTTGGATTACACTGCGATACAGGTTTGAGGTCTGCATTTTCGTGTTTAGTTTTAGGACATATAGTGGTACTTTTGTGCTACTATATTTTAGGTTAAGACTATACTAAGCTTGTATAGCTTATTTATTGGTGAAGTATAGAATAAGATTAGATTAGAAATTTTAACTGGGACATTCTCGCAAGAGAATATTTTATTTTTAAATTTGACATCTGACACACATAAGGGCGTACCCTTTACAGTACCCCTTTTTACATTGACACATAAAAAAGGATATCTTTACAATATCCCTTTTATTTTTACACATAATAGAGGTGCTCTTTACAACACCTCTATTTGACTATACTAATCCCAGCCACACTCACTTTTCAAAATGACCGGAATGCCTGGTTTACGCACGCCTCTCCAGCACTCGGCGGCAACCAAACCCCCGACTAAAAGCCCCCAGAGGGCACCTGAGGAGGCAGGGCCTTCGACGCAGAGCGTCAGGAGGAGCGTGGGTGAGTGGGAGGCGGGTAAAACCGTCACAAAGAGGACTCCCCCTAAAAAGCTGGACCAACCATCACCAGTAACATCCATATCATTTGAGATCGGGAGCCCGCCTACCCAAAGGAGTAAAGTCGCCGAGGCTAGGATAGCCTCAAACAAGATCAAGGCCCTAATGACAACCTCCAAAACAACAAGAAACGACATTAGGGCGGAGGTCAAGGCGCAGGCAGACCGGCTCTACCAGCTGGTAAAAGAGCTCGAACAGGGAAGAGCCACCCCAACTGCAAAGACCATGGCATCGACCGGGACCCAAGTCCAGGAGGAGCCAAGGGTTGAGCAAGCCCCCCCCCCGTGCTCAGAGGCTATCAGTGAGGTCGAGACGAACTCCCTCAGGCGAGCTCTAGAAGAGCATAGCCGAAACCTGGCCGAGAACAGCCTAAAAATGGACAGGCTGAAAGAGGCGCTACAAGCTAGCCGAGACCAGATGGTATCGTATGCTAGCGTGGCAGCAAGTCGGCCGTCCAATCAGGCTCCAAAGCAGACCACACTACATTCCATCGTAGTGTCGGCCAGGGACGAGAATGAAACGGGGGAGCAAGTCCTGGACCGACTTAGGAAGGTGGTAAATGCCAAGGAAGGGGGTATAGCAGTAGAGAAAGTGAGGAAAGCGAAAGATAGGAGAGTAATTATAGGCTGTAGGTCAGAAGAAGAGAGGGAAAAGTTGAGGGAAAAGATCAGGAAGGCGCCTGAGCTGGAAGCGCAAAACATTAAAAATAAAAACCCGCAGGTTGTGTTGCGCGACGTAATGCAATGCAACGCAAATGAGGAAGTACTCAAGGCACTCAAAAACCAAAATGCCGCCATCTTTCGAGATCTCCAAGATGAGCAGGCGAAAATGGAAATAATTTATAGAAAGCGAGCCAGGAACCCGCTAATGTGTCACGTAGTGATGAGGGTCGCCACAGAGGTTTGGAGGCGCATGCTCGAGGTTGGGTCGGTGCACGTGGAGTTCAAGCGGGTGAGGGTCGAGGACCAATCCCCGCTGGTTCAATGCTCGCTCTGCCTCGGGTACGGGCATAGCCGACGCCTTTGCACAGAATCTGTGCCAAAGTGCAGCCACTGTGGCGGTCCCCACATGAGGATGGAGTGCGCGGACTGGGCCGCTGGCCTACCTCCGAAGTGTTGCAATTGCGCGCGCGCGAGGATTGATAGCGCCAACCACCATGCTTTCAGCTCGGAGTGTCAAGTTAGACAAAGGTGGGATGCAATAGCCCGTTCTGTTATAGCGTACTGCTAAGGGCACCCCGGAGACTTCTGCCCAACAAAATGCAAGACCATACCGTGTGGCCCAAGCAAACCTACAACGAAAGGATCTGGCAACGACCGAACTCTTTTTAGAGGCCAGTAAAAGGAAGATCGCATGGGCGCTTATCCAGGAGCCGTACGTGGGGGGGGCGCGAGGTATGAAGAACTACCGAGGTTCGCGAATCTACCAGTGCGAGGTTGATGGAAGTGGGAGGGTAAAAGCGGCAATTGCCGTCTTTGATGATGACCTGGACGTCATTCCCTACCCGAAACTCACCACAAACAACATCGTTGTGGTGGGGATCCGGACCAAAGCCTGGGAGATCGCAGTAGTTTCTTACTACTTCGAGCCAGACCAACCCATAGGGCCATACCTGGACCAGTTGACCCGGATCAAATCGGAAGTGGCCACCGGTAGATTGCTAATAGGCGGCGACGCGAACGCCAAGAGTCCTTGGTGGGGCAGCATCATCGAAGACTCCAAGGGCGAGGAAATGTCCGGAACCCTGGAGGACTTAGAGCTTCAGGTACTGAACACTGGTGACGCTCCCACATTTGACACAATCAGAAGTGGTCGAGTGTATAAAAGCCATGTGGACGTCACGGCATGCTCGCTCGACCTTTTTGACCTGGTGGACGGCTGGCGGGTCGACACAGGAGCAACATCCTCGGACCATAACACCATATTTTTTGAAATAAAAGTTAAAAGGGAAAGGGGGATGCATATTTGTAGGACCACCAGAATATTCAATACTAGGAAAGCAGATTGGCAATTATTTAAAATTAAATTGGGGGAACTTATAATTGAAAACAATATTAACGTAGAATCAATAGCTAATATAAACAGTAAAGATATTTTAGAAAAAACAGTAGTTAAACTCAGTAATGTCATAGTAGAAGCATCCCAACTAGCAATTCCTAAGGTCAATCGTAAAGTAAAACTAGCTTGTCCATGGTGGTCCGAGGAGCTCACTGTGAAGAAGAAGGAGTTTACCAGACTTAAGAACCGCATCCGCAATGCCGCGCCGGTCCGGCGAGCGAAGGTCGTCGACGCGTACCTTAAGGCCAAAGAAGAATACGAGATGCTAGCAAAGAGCGCCCAATTCGCCAGTTGGAAGGAGTTCTGCCGGAAACAGGATCGGGAAGGGGTCTGGGAGGGCATCTTCAGGGTGATTGGTAGGACCGCCAGAAGGCAGGAGGAACTGACCCTATGCAGCGATGGTGTATTCCTCAACCCAAGTGAATCGGCCGCCCTACTTGCAGATACGTTCTACCCCGAAGACAGAGTAGACCAGGACAACGCTGACCACAGGCGAATTAGAGAAGCGGCCAGTCGAGTAAATGAGTGGGTTTATGATGAATATCATGATCCACCATTTACCTCGCTGGAGCTGAAGACCGCCGTGGCAGGTTTCAATCCCAAAAAGGCACCAGGAGGGGATGGACTGACGTCTGATATCTGCAGTCGTGCGATCCACCAGGACCTGGATGCGTTCCTTGCCCTCTACAATAAGTGCCTTAACTTGGCACACTTCCCGAACATCTGGAAGGAGGCCACAGTCGTGGTCCTCAGAAAACTGGGCAAGGACGATTACCTAAACCCCAAGGCATACAGACCAATAGGTCTACTGCCGGTTCTGGGGAAGGTCCTGGAGAGGATGGTAGTAGCGCGTTTAAAATGGCAGCTTGTACCGCGGTTTAGTACTCGCCAGTTTGGTTTTATGCCCCAGAGAAGCACTGAGGACGCCCTCTATAAGCTAGTGAAGCACGTACAGGACAAGTTGAGGCTGAAGAAGCTAATTGTCCTGGTGTCGCTGGATATAGAGGGAGCCTTCGATAGTGCTTGGTGGCCAGCCATCAAGGTCAGACTGGCTGAGGAAAAGTGCCCGGTGAACATAAGAAGGCTGCTAGACAGCTACCTCGACAGTAGGAAAGTCAAGCTTCGTTACGCTGGGGAGGAATGCACGCGAGTGACTAGCAAGGGCTGTGTTCAAGGGTCAATAGGTGGTCCCATCCTGTGGAATCTCATCCTAGACCCACTATTGCAGAAACTGGAACAGCGCGGCATCTTCGTGCAGGCGTTCGCCGATGACATCGTCTTGGTTCTGGATGGGGACTCAGCGACCGAAGTTTCAACATCTGCCAATGCAGCCCTCACCCTTGTTCAGAGTTGGGGCGTCAAAAACAAGCTGAGGTTCGCACCGCACAAAACCTGTGCGATGGTCGTAACCAACAAGCGCAAGTATGATACCCCAAGGCTGAGCATGGCCGGGGTCGACATCGGTATGGTTAAGAAGATGAAGTTGTTGGGTCTAACCATAGACGAGAAGCTCACCTTCAACGAGCACACCGCGAACGTCTGCAGGAGGGCAGCTAACATTTATAAGCAGCTGTCCCGTGCCGCTAAAGTGAGTTGGGGATTGGACGCACAGATCATACACACAATCTACACTGCTATGATTGAGCCTATAATAACGTACGCGGCCGCAGCCTGGGCTCCCGCTACGAAGAAGCTGGGAATACGGAAGAAGCTAGGCTCGGTCCAACGAGGGTTCGTCCAGAAGATCTGTAAATCTTACCGTACTGTCTCCCTGAACTCGGCACTGGTACTGTCCGGAATACTACCTCTAGATCTGCGCATACAGGAGGCAGCCGCCCTGTATGAAGCAAGGAGAGGGTCATCCCGGTTTGTGCCAGGAGATAGGGAGATCGAAAGTGCGGTAAGGTTTGCAGAGGCTCCTCATCCAGCTACGCAGATGCCCCTGGAGTTCATGTGCCTGGCAGACCAACAGTCGCTAGACAGCAACAATGTGCAGACGGTGCGAATCTTCACCGACGGCAGCAAGATTGAGGGAAAGGTCGGAGCCGCATTATCCATATGGGATAATGATGGCGAAGTCCGGAAGCTCAAACTTAGCTTAGCCGCGTACTGCACAGTCTACCAGGCGGAACTCCTGGCCATCTGTAAAGCGACGGACGTGATACTCGCGCGGCAAGAGACGAGCTATGGTTTGTACAGCGACTCAATGTCAGCATTGGAGACGCTTGCAAACCATGGCTCTCTCCATCCCCTGGCGGTTCACGCGCGCGCCAATTTGGCTCAAGCCCTGGGCCAGAGCAAAGCTGTGTCTTTGTTCTGGGTCAAGGCCCACGCGGGCCTGCCGGGGAATGAGCGAGCGGACGAGTTAGCAAAGGAAGCAGCATTGTCGTTACGGAGGAAGCCGGACTACGACCAGTGTCCGGTTTCATTCATCAAGCGACAGATCCGTTTGGAATCGCTTGATGAATGGAACCGAAGATATGTGTCGGGCGAGACAGCCTCTGTGACGAAAATGTTTCTTCCGGATGCCATAGCGGCTTTCCGTATTATAAAACAGGTGCGGCCGACCGGCGTTCTCACGCAGGTTTTGACGGGGCACGGCGGGTTCTCTGAATACTTGAATCGCTTCAAGTGTAAGGAGAGCCCATCGTGCGTCTGCGATCCAGGCGTGGCAGAGACTGTCCAGCACATACTTGTAGATTGCCCGTTATTTATTAGGGAACGCTACCAACTCGAATGTGAGCTGGACAGGAGACTGACGAAGGAGAGCCTGCATGGGCTCATGAGTAAGCAACACAGGGAAAAGTTCCTGGTGTACTGTGTTCATGTGGCTTCCACCGTTATTGCACGAAACCGAAGTTGAAGCGGCACTATGCTTCACTAGTATTATAAGAATATTTGTAAGAAGCATAGAATAGCACGCACAAAACTGCAATGACGAACGGTGCACTGGGGTAGTACCTAGCAACAACAGATTGTCTGTATGGTGAAAAGCACTGTTGTGCTTCTCATCCCTATTTGTAAGGCACTATTTATATAATTTTGATATTTTCCTGTGATATATATATTCTGACTGTAATAAATAGCACTTTTGTACATTGTATTTATTAACAGCACTTCTTGCACATTTGTAATTTTCTGTTTGTATATTAGCACTTTTGTCTTTTGACCCAATTTTAATAAATAAAGCTGCCTTTACATAATTAAGAAAGTGGGATTCCCACCCACCGTATACAAGAGATGTAAGCAAGAAGAACAATTAGTATGAAGAATGAAAGTACGAGAGGCATGAAAGAGGAATGGAATGAAAGGATTTGCACAGAATAGGCGCCAACTTTGTTGAGCGGGATTAGTAAAAAAAAAAAAAAAAAAAAAAAAAAAATACCTACCCTACCTACCCTACCTACCCTACCTACCCTACCTACCCTACCTACCCTACCTACCCTACCTACCCTACCTACCCTACCTACCCTACCTACCCTACCTACCCTACCTACCCTACCTACCCTACCTACCCTACCTACCCTACCTACCCTACCTACCCTACCTACCCTACCTACCCTACCTACCCTACCTACCCTACCTACCCTACCTACCCTACCTACCCTACCTACCCTACCTACCCTACCTACCCTACCTACCCTACCTACCCTACCTACCCTACCTACCCTACCTACCCTACCTACCCTACCTACCCTACCTACCCTACCTACCCTACCTACCCTACCTACCCTACCTACCCTACCTACCCTACCTACCCTACCTACCCTACCTACCCTACCTACCCTACCTACCCTACCTACCCTACCTACCCTACCTACCCTACCTACCCTACCTACCCTACCTACCCTACCTACCCTACCTACCCTACCTACCCTACCTACCCTACCTACCCTACCTACCCTACCTACCCTACCTACCCTACCTACCCTACCTACCCTACCTACCCTACCTACCCTACCTACCCTACCTACCCTACCTACCCTACCTACCCTACCTACCCTACCTACCCTACCTACCCTACCTACCCTACCTACCCTACCTACCCTACCTACCCTACCTACCCTACCTACCCTACCTACCCTACCTACCCTACCTACCCTACCTACCCTACCTACCCTACCTACCCTACCTACCCTACCTACCCTACCTACCCTACCTACCCTACCTACCCTACCTACCCTACCTACCCTACCTACCCTACCTACCCTACCTACCCTACCTACCCTACCTACCCTACCTACCCTACCTACCCTACCTACCCTACCTACCCTACCTACCCTACCTACCCTACCTACCCTACCTACCCTACCTACCCTACCTACCCTACCTACCCTACCTACCCTACCTACCCTACCTACCCTACCTACCCTACCTACCCTACCTACCCTACCTACCCTACCTACCCTACCTACCCTACCTACCCTACCTACCCTACCTACCCTACCTACCCTACCTACCCTACCTACCCTACCTACCCTACCTACCCTACCTACCCTACCTACCCTACCTACCCTACCTACCCTACCTACCCTACCTACCCTACCTACCCTACCTACCCTACCTACCCTACCTACCCTACCTACCCTACCTACCCTACCTACCCTACCTACCCTACCTACCCTACCTACCCTACCTACCCTACCTACCCTACCTACCCTACCTACCCTACCTACCCTACCTACCCTACCTACCCTACCTACCCTACCTACCCTACCTACCCTACCTACCCTACCTACCCTACCTACCCTACCTACCCTACCTACCCTACCTACCCTACCTACCCTACCTACCCTACCTACCCTACCTACCCTACCTACCCTACCTACCCTACCTACCCTACCTACCCTACCTACCCTACCTACCCTACCTACCCTACCTACCCTACCTACCCTACCTACCCTACCTACCCTACCTACCCTACCTACCCTACCTACCCTACCTACCCTACCTACCCTACCTACCCTACCTACCCTACCTACCCTACCTACCCTACCTACCCTACCTACCCTACCTACCCTACCTACCCTACCTACCCTACCTACCCTACCTACCCTACCTACCCTACCTACCCTACCTACCCTACCTACCCTACCTACCCTACCTACCCTACCTACCCTACCTACCCTACCTACCCTACCTACCCTACCTACCCTACCTACCCTACCTACCCTACCTACCCTACCTACCCTACCTACCCTACCTACCCTACCTACCCTACCTACCCTACCTACCCTACCTACCCTACCTACCCTACCTACCCTACCTACCCTACCTACCCTACCTACCCTACCTACCCTACCTACCCTACCTACCCTACCTACCCTACCTACCCTACCTACCCTACCTACCCTACCTACCCTACCTGCCCTACCTACCCTACCTACCCTACCTACCCTACCTACCCTACCTACCCTACCTACCCTACCTACCCTACCTACCCTACCTACCCTACCTACCCTACCTACCCTACCTACCCTACCTACCCTACCTACCCTACCTACCCTACCTACCCTACCTACCCTACCTACCCTACCTACCCTACCTACCCTACCTACCCTACCTACCCTACCTACCCTACCTACCCTACACCTACCCTTCCCTACCCTACCTACCCTACCTACCCTACCTACCCTACCTACCCTACCTACCCTACCTACCCTACCTACCCTACCTACCCTACCTACCCTACCTACCCTACCTACCCTACCTACCCTACCTACCCTACCTACCCTACCTACCCTACCTACCCTACCTACCCTACCTACCCTACCTACCCTACCTACCCTACCTACCCTACCTACCCTACCTACCCTACCTACCCTACCTACCCTACCTACCCTACCTACCCTACCTACCCTACCTACCCTACCTACCCTACCTACCCTACCTACCCTACCTACCCTACCTACCCTACCTACCCTACCTACCCTACCTACCCTACCTACCCTACCTACCCTACCTACCCTACCTACCCTACCTACCCTACCTACCCTACCTACCCTACCTACCCTACCTACCCTACCTACCCTACCTACCCTACCTACCCTACCTACCCTACCTACCCTACCTACCCTACCTACCCTACCTACCCTACCTACCCTACCTACCCTACCTACCCTACCTACCCTACCTACCCTACCTACCCTACCTACCCTACCTACCCTACCTACCCTACCTACCCTACCTACCCTACCTACCCTACCTACCCTAACCTACCCTACCCTACCTACCCTACCTACCCTACCTACCCTACCTACCCTACCTACCCTACCTACCCTACCTACCCTACCTACCCTACCTACCCTACCTACCCTACCTACCCTACCTACCCTACCTACCCTACCTACCCTACCTACCCTACCTACCCTACCTACCCTACCTACCCTACCTACCCTACCTACCCTACCTACACTACCTACCCTACCTACACTACCTACCCTACCTACCCTACCTACCCTACCTACCCTTCCTACCCTACCTACCCTACCTACCCTACCTACCCTTCCTACCCTACCTACCCTACCTACCCTACCTACCCTACCTACCCTACCTACCCCACCACCGACCGAACCGCTAGCCCGTGCAGACACGTTTTTGCGAGCTCCGCACCTCAAAAATCGCTTCAGAAGTCTATCAATCGGAAAAAACGAAAGAGTTATATCAAACGTTGCGGGCAAGTGAGACCTATCGAATAGTGTATTCAAAAGAAAAATCGGATAATAAACAACCAAATTATGACGTAAAACGGTTAAATTCTAACCCTTAAAGTGCGGAAAATACACGAAAGTTTGGAAAGTTGCGTGCAGCGTCCGATTAGTCGGCGCGAGCCCTATTTTTTTAATTGATGTAAATAACAGCCACCTCAGTGAGTACACGACCTGGGAGTTCTAGATTTTTGGCCCCCGCTAAGCCTGGTCTACACAGCCTTTTCTAGAGCGCGGCAGTTAAAAGTCATAGAAAAAACAGTGACAAACGGAACCCTGAAGGGAAACGAGTGCAGTGCGTAAACGGTCGCGACGACAATATAGTGTTGTTTTGCTATCTTATAGACAATCTCAGTGGCTACACCCTATTCAAAATTTGGATTTTTTGTATAATTGTTGCCATTTTCGGCCCACTTTTTCCGAAATCGAAGAGGAGAAAAGGTGAATTTTCTGCGGAAAACCCGCATCCTCCCCGAAATCGAGGAATATCTGATTATCAAAGAGAGTGATCGTGAGTGACTGAGTGCCCCCGTCGTTCCTGGAACTCCGGAAAATTTCTTCCGTGAGTCCCCAGACCTCAACTTGCGGCTCAAGCCGCCCGGAAAAAATTTCCGCGAGACCAGAACTCGTGGAAGTCAAACTGGGAGGTGCAATCTGCGAGATTTGAGGACCTGACAGCCTACCAAGAGCAGCTGGCAACCATCCTGAGAATTTTCATAGCGATCATAAGAGCGAAAGTGCAATAACAAGGTATTTGCTGTCCGATTTTTGTTTGTCTCTTTTAAAATAATTAATTTCTCATTCATATTTCCAAATTTCCCCCCTTTTATCTTAGCATCGAATAGTCAAATCAATTATTTATTATTGGGAAAATAACCAAAAAATTAAAATTAATATAACATGTCAAAATCGAAATAGTTAAAAATTTTAAATTGTTCTCACGCTACATTACTAACTTTGTTCATCTTGTTTACTAAATTTAGATTTTAAAAAGCTTAGAACTCGGTCTGGGATTATCCTAGCCGAAAAGTGATACCGCTATAAAAGTTTTTGATACATAAAGTATCTTCTTGCACTTTTACATTTTGGAAAGGGACGAAACAAAAAAGTAGTTTTTCAAACATACATCGGAAGTAATATCACGCCATACTCCACGTGTCGGGTGTGAAGATTCTTGTTATTAGGTTAAATGTGTAAATTATTTTAATTTAGTTTTGGACTAAGTCTTTGGGACAGGGCAATTTACACCCGGAAAACGAGCAAAATTTTAGCTATAATTGCAGTCTTTTTGGACGATTTTAAATTATATTATATTATTGACAATAATTAAAATAATTTTAAAAAATGTAATATATCATTCTTTACTTTGTTTTAAAAATAGAACATATATTTTAGGCAAACACTGAAATAAGCATATTTTTGCTCATATTTATTTTTAAACATTTTTGACTGTTGACATATAGTAGCACTTTTGTGCTACTATATTTTAGTATAAGACAATTGTAGCATTTTATTGCGTACTAAATCTAGACATTTAAACTAGGACATATAGCAGTACTATTGTACGGCTATACTATAGGATAGGACAAAATTATTAAACTGCTGATCAGTACCCTACTTGATACGGAGAACATCAACAGTGACACATAAAGCGGGGTATCCTATACAATACCCCCTTTACAATTTACATATTAAATTGACAGTAAAATCTACTTTTGACACACACTTATAAGGCCTTTTACAACCTTATAAGTGTAATTTTACCAAGCGCTACCAAACCCCTCATAGCCAAGATGATGAGCAGGACACCAGCCCAAAACAAGGACAAAGACGATGCCATCCCCAAAAAAGCGGGCATTAACCCCACTCTGAACTCCACCTTCACCAGGACTACACCGGAGAAAACATCACCGGTGATTAAGTCAATAGTAAAGAAAAGTATCGGAGAGTGGGAAGCAGCAAAAACTGAAACCACAAGGAAGTCTCAAACAAAACCACAAACCCCTGCCGAGAAACCAAAAAGTGCCCTCTCTACCTCCGCCACTACCGCCACGCCACCCACCCTGGTTGAGCAAGCTAAGCCACGAGACAAAGTGACGGAAGCCAGGATCTGCCTAGCTAAAATTAAGACCCAGCTAGGCCTTTCGAGGAACACAAAAACTGAAATAAAGGTTGAAATCACTTTGGCCGCGGAAAAACTATACAATCTAGTAAAGGAGGCAGAGTTTACGACCAAAGGCAAAAAGTTGGAACTGCCTCAGAAATCGCCAAAACACCAAAGGGCGAACCTGGAAGGGATAGCGGAGGTGGAAAAAGAAATGGAGAGGGAGGCTTTCAGAAAAATGCTCGCTGACCATGCTGAATTAATCAAGCAGAACACCGAAAACATGGTGAAACTGCAGGATAGCCTGGAACAAGCCGAAAAGCAGACCTACGCGGGCGTAGCGTCGTCCGCTAGGAGATATCCTCCGGAGCGGACTGCGCTGCACTCGCTAGTGGTCACGGCGACAGACGAGCAGGAGACCGGTGAGATGGTATTTAACAGAATAAGAGAAGTGGTAAATCCGAAGGAGGGAGGAGTGGAAGTAGAAAGAATTAGAAAGGCCAAAGATAGGAAGGTAATAATGGGCTTTAGGAATCAGGAGGAAAGGGAGAAAGTAAAGGCCAGGCTGACAAAGTTAGATAACCTGAGAGCCGAAGACTTAACAAATAAAGACCCATTAGTTGTGCTCAAAGACGTGATGCAGTACAACAGCGACGAGGAAATTCTTGGTGCGCTGAAGAAACAAAATAGGGATTTGTTTAAAGGACTCGGCGAAGCCGATAGACTTGAGATCGCCTATAGGAAGCGCACGAGAAATCCGCACCAAAGCCATGACATAGTGCGGGTGTCCCCCACAATTTGGCGTCGAATGACGGAGGCTGGGTCGGTACACATCGAATTCCAAAGGATTCGAGTGGTCGACCAGTCTCCGTTAGTCCAGTGCTCGCTTTGTCTGGGATACGGACACGGCAGACGTTTCTGCCAGGAAAACCAGGCAAGGTGTAGCCATTGTGGGGGCGCCCACATGAAGGCAGACTGCCCAGACTGGCTTGAGGGAGCGGGCCCGTCATGCTGTAACTGCACGCGGGCAAAACTTGATAAAGTGGAGCACAACGCCTTCAGCCAAGAGTGCCCCATAAGAAGGAAATGGGATGCAATGGCCCGAAGCAAGACGGCGTATTGCTAAGGTGGTCACCGGCGGAATATCTGACTCAGTCACTAGGCCATACGTAGTAGCCCAAGCAAACTTGCAAAGAAAGGCACTGGCAACTAACGAATTAATGCTTGAGGCGAACAAAAGGAATATGGCCTTTGCACTGCTCCAGGAGCCGTACATCGGAGGCATAGGTAGAATGAAGGACTACCGAGGCGCTAGAATTTACCAGTGCGATAGAATGGAAGACGGTGCCGTCAAGACAGCAATCGCTGTCTTCGACGGTGACATAGACGTCGTCCAGTGCCCGGACTTCACCACACCTAACATCACGGTGGTGAAGATGAGGACAATTGCCTGGGAGATCGCGGTAGTCTCGTTCTACTTCGAACCAAAGCCAGAACCGATAGGGCCATACTTGGAGCAGCTTAAAAAGATTGAGCGGAACTTCGGCCGGCGGATCATTATGGGAGGCGACGTCAACGCGCAAAACTCTTGGTGGGGAAGCTATAAAGCAAATGAAAGAGGGAGAGAGGCGGCTGGTGCCCTGGACGAGATGGATTTGCAGGTGCTCAACGTCGGCAGCACTCCAACGTTCCACACAGTTCGTGGAACCAGACTCTACACGAGCATAGTCGATATAACGGTATGTACGACGGAGCTGCTCGGCCTGGTGGATGACTGGAAGGTTGTGGAGGGTTTGACGAGCTCAGACCACAATACCATCACCTTTAAGTTGGCCTTGGAGAAGGCAAGGGGTATACAAATAAGTAGAACAACACGCATATTTAATAGCAGAAAAGCAGACTGGGACCAATTTCGTGAGAAATTGGCCCAGTTGCTCACCGAACAAAAAATTAATCCTTCAGACATAGAAAAAATTAAAAACGAAACAGAATTAGAACACAAAATTAAAACATTTCAAAACTCCATAATAGAAGCAGCAAACACAAGTATACCCCTAATAAAGACAAATAACAGGGTCAACTTACCATGGTGGTCAGAGGAGCTCGCCACGCTGAAGAGGGCAGTCGCCACCAAAAGGCGCAGGATCCGCTGTGCAGCACCTGTCAGGAGAGCGGCTGTCGTCGCTGAGTACCTGCAAATAAAAAACGAATATGAGACCAAAGCCAGAAATGCACAGACAGAAAGCTGGAAAGCATTCTGTGAGAGACAAGATGGGGAAGGGCTATGGGACGGCATATACCGCGTCATAAGCCGAACCAAAAAACGGCACGAGGACTTGCCCCTGACCGTGAACGGAAAGGTACTGGACAATCTCCACTCTGCCGAATTGCTGGCGGAAACTTTTTACCCGGGGGACAGAAGGGATGAGGATAGCGAAGAACACAAGCGTGTTAGGATGTTAGCGGAAAAAGTGAACGTCATGGGTCATGGTGAAAAACATGACCCACCGTTCACTATCGAGGAGCTAAACTCCTACATACGCACCTTCAACCCTAAGAAAGCCCCCGGGGCGGATGGCCTCACGGCCGACATCTGCCAGCGTTCGATTGACCACGATCCGGGAAATTTCCTAGCACTGGCTAACAAGTGCTTGGAGCTGGGCTACTTTCCCGGGACCTGGAAGGAAGCCACAGTTGTGATCCTCAGGAAACCCGGGAAGAAGAGTTATACAGCTCCAAAATCTTACAGACCAATTGGCCTGTTACCGGTGCTGGGAAAAGTCTTGGAAAAAATGGTCATAAACAGAGTGAAATGGCACATTATACCGAAACTGAGTACTCGCCAGTACGGGTTCATGCCCCAGAAGAGCACGGAAGACTCCCTCTATGATCTAGTTGGGCACATACGCAGCAAGCTAGCAGAGCGCAAGCTGATAGTAATGGTGTCACTAGACATAGAGGGAGCTTTTGACAGCGCATGGTGGCCAGCTATAAGAACCAGACTGGCTGAGGAAAAATGCCCGGTAAATGTGAGGAGAATCATAGACAGCTACCTCAATAACCGAAGGGTCAGGGTCAGGTACGCAGGTGAAGAGGTAGTACGGGAGACGTCGAAGGGCTGTGTACAGGGATCGATTGGAGGACCGATTCTCTGGAACACCCTCCTGGACCCCCTACTAAAGGGGCTGGAGGAACGGGGAGACTACTGCCAAGCCTTTGCTGACGACGTGGTGCTAGTATTTGATGGCGACTCAGCGATCGAGATCGAGCGAAAGGCGAATGACGCCCTCGCCCATGTTTATCAGTGGGGTGTTAGTAACAAGTTGAAATTCGCACCGCATAAAACAAATGCGATGGTAATAACGCGGAAACTGAAATACGACACTCCGCGACTAAGCATGGGAGGGGTAGCCATTGGCATGACGCAGGAAATTAAAATCCTGGGGCTAACGATCGACAACAAGCTTACATTCAACAAGCACGTAGTGAATGTGTGCCAAAATGCGATTGGTTTTTACAAGCAGTTGTCGAGGGCTGCGAAGGTCAGCTGGGGACTCCACCCCGACGTCATCCGCACCATGTACACGGCAGTAGTCGAACCGATCATAATGTACGCAGCAAGTGCATGGGCACCCGCAGTCACCAAGCTGTGCGTAACGAAGAGGTTAAATGCGGTCCAAAGAGGATTTGCACAGAAATCGTGCAAATCCTATCGCACCGTATCCCTGAACTCGGCGCTAGTGCTAGCTGGGATACATCCTCTTGATCTCCGAATACGAGAGGCAGCTGCCCTGTATGAGGCGAGGAGGGGGTTGCCCCGGTTGGAGCTAGGAGATAGGGACGTTGAGCGACGCACCGCATTTGCCTCGACATTTGCCGGGTGGGGACCCGGCGGAACATATGAGTCTGCAGTTCATATGCCTGGCAGACCAAGAACAACTCGCACACCACTGCACACAAGCAGTGCAGATATACACGGACGGCAGCAAAATTGATGGAAAGGTGGGGGCGGCATTGTCTCTCTGGAGCAATGGCGTCGAAACCAAATGCCAGAAGATGAAGCTGGCCATATGTAAAGCCACGCGGGAGATACAAAATCACAATGGAGGGTCTTTTGGCATTTTCAGTGACTCACGATCGTCACTGGAAACGGTCGCAAACCACCGCTCTTCTCATCCCCTCGCAGTCGAAACCAGGGAGAACCTGCGAAAGTGCAGCATCCAAAACAAGCGTGTGTCTTTGTTTTGGATCAAGGCGCACGCGGGACTGGAGGGAAATGAGAGAGCCGACCACTTGGCCAAAGAAGCGGCATTATACCTTAAAAAGAGGCCAGATTACGACCAGTGTCCGGTGTCATTCGTCAAGCGACAAATCCGAAAGGATTCGCTTGTCGAATGGAACTTGAGGTACAGAATGGGTGAAACAGCCGCGACGACGAAACTTTTCTTCCCGGACGCTGTCGATGCTTATAAAATTGTCAGAAAAATTAGACCAACAGGGATAATAACCCAAGTAATGACTGGGCATGGTGGGTTTTCAGAATACCTGAACAGGTTCAAGTGTAAGGAAAGCCCATCATGCGTATGTGACCCTGACAAAGATGAGACAGCGATCCACGTACTGACCGACTGCCCGGTCTATGGCCCCGATAGGTATGAGCTTGAACAGAAAATAGGGACAGACATTACAACTGAGAATTTAAATAAACTTATCGCAGACAAAAAACACAGTACAGCTTTTATCGAATTCTGTGTTAAAACGGCACAAAGAACGATAGAAAGGAATAAAAATTAACAGCATTGCTCAATACTCTATATGGATATATATATAGTAGGTAGCAAACAGTACGATAGAATACCTATAGATAAAATAGAAGTAAGATATCGTGTAACATACTGTGCAAGTAGCTAATATAGTCTGTAAATATAAGTAAATTGAGAAACTCATTATGTAAATGGATATAGATTAAATAGAGTAAAGAACTATGTAAAGTGCAAAAGTTCTTAGAACAAATGAGTCCCCAAAGTCTCGGACTATGTCCGAGGGAGATCTGTGTAAGGCAGGAGGGGTTTTAGTCAGTTGGAGCCTGACACTATCCAGGCTGGCTCGTATTGTGAGGCAGCTTGGGTGTAAGTCCGACCGGATTTCCCCGCCTGCCAAAAAAAAAAAATAAAAAAAAAAAAAAAAAAAAAAAAACCCTACCTACCCTACCTACCCTACCTACCCTACCTACCCTACCTACCCTACCTACCCTACCTACCCTACCTACCCTACCTACCCTACCTGCCCTACCTGCCCTACCTACCCTACCTACCCTACCTACCCTACCTACCCTACCTACCCTACCATACTCATTTGGTATATTATATTTGAAAATATAAATTTTTAATTATATTTTCTACTTATTTATGTCAGACTTCATTCTATCGATCGCATTTATTAACCGACTTCTCAATTCGGATGGTCATAGGCATATATATTTTTTTAATTTATGTTCGGGCAAAACTCCGTCATAATATATAAACGAATTTGATTTATCGAAAAAAAATAAATTTTTTTGTTTTAAAGAAGTTTATTCCGAAATGGACCCATTTAAATTTGGTAAAAATCTGATGAAGAATTTTGAACAGAACTCTTCAATAAATTACGGCAAATCTTTTGGATTGCTGCAATCGCATGTCTGTTTATTGTTTACACCATTTCATAACATGCTATCACGCCCGTATGCTCTAAACAGGTACACAGATGTGTACAGTTCATCCTGTTAGGTACACTCTCATTCCACTGCTTATGTTCAAGTTACACGATATTCGTGTAATGTACCTACACTATACAGGCATCAAAATCACGTTATGTATGTCTGACTCATACATATAAGCGGCTCGGTTTCGTCGCAGAATGTCCCTTTCGCAAAATGTGCCATGTACAAAATGCCCCTTTCGCAGCATTTCCATTTTGTGTGATGTTCTATACGTCGAAAAAAATAAAGTCAAATATGTATTTGGGTTTCTAATTACCACGACTATATGGTTAAATGTTCATAACTTTGTTAAAATATTAAAATTGTTCATATTGTCACAAAAAACGGATATTTTTTCATACATATTAATAATCAAATAAACAAAAGGTTTTCTTAGTAAATACCCATATTGTTAATTTTAAGCTCAACAAAGGAAAAAAATGCGGAATCCCTTTCGCTAAATGTTTCGCGACTAGGGGTCAAAATCAAAATATATTTTTTTATTTCAAATTGGCCTACATGGGCACTTACAAAACGTCGACAAAAGGTCATTTTGCGAAAAGTACGTTAAGACATTCTGCGAAAAGGAATTGCCGCAAAAGGGACATTCTGCGACGAAGCCTTCTAGAATTGGTTGAATGAATTTTCGACAGCTAATCACAGAAGATAACGCGTGCTTGATAATTTGTCACATTAATTCTGCGATAACTTTAAGGTGGGAAACTGAGGGTTAGTCGCTAATTAGTCAAAATTAGTCGCCAAATATCAGATTTAGTCGGTCACTGGTTCAAAAGTTATAAGGGTTTATAGGTGGCCGATCTTGAGTCACTCCCCCCGGCTTGGTCACATTTATATCTTAAAAACTAGGGCACCTAGCGAATATCTGTTTTCTCTCAGATAAATGAGTTCAACTTTTTAGGTATTGTCTAAGAGCTAGATCGAAAAGCTTTCGAAAAATAGCCTAGAAAAATATTTCTAGGCTTTTTTTTATTTATTGGTACTTCTAGTTATATCGGTCTGAAATCCTTAGAAATGTCAGATAGATATAAATTCTCAGTTAAATATATATTTTTTGTTTTATATTACTAGGTTAGAGTTGCTTAATCTTCTTTGAAACCATTAAACTTTGCTCTTGGTCTATTTGGTGACATGACGTACAGTCGCATACAACTGTTTTACCAAATTTAAATTACGTTAGAATAATACAACTTCTGTTGCCAATTATGAATATATATATGATTTATTTATCTAATACTATGCTAGCACGGGGACCCAGCGCTAAGAAAGAAAATTTGGTTCAAATAAATATTACTAAATGTCGAGATATGCACCGATTTGTTATTGAATGTGTGTAAAATTAACATTTTATGGAATTGAACATAAAAATTGTATGTTCTTGTGTAACCAACTCTCCTCAGCACAAAATCATGGATATTTTGCTCTTAATTCATATTTCAAAGATTATTTGAACCGGATAACTTAAAATTGATGCTAAGAGATGGCGCTAAGTTTTTGAGGAATTCATCACGATAATTTAAATTTGTGTTGTAACACATTGGTGCAATGAAAATGCAAAAACGTGCTAAAAAATAATACAAAACACATCGTCACTATATATTACAAAAAAAAAAAGTTCACGAACCGAGTAAACCTTTTCACCTGCAAGTCGCTGCTAACTATCGCCGTGGAACGGAACCGCTCGCGATCGATGTACAAAAATAATCAGTTCAATCAGAAGAAAAACGCTAGGTGTCTGCACGGTTTCTTTGTATGGGATGAGGCACCTGTACCTATGCTAGTATTTTATTATCTATGCTAATACGATGAAAGTATCGTACCTTTATTAACTTACTAACTTATGTAAGTATTTAGCTATTGCGTAAAATATAGTTACCTACTACAATACGTAACAAAAAAATCAAACCGACTTCCAAAACAAAACATGTAATGTAATTTTTCTCAAACATGCTTGGAAATTTGAGCATTATTTTGACAACCTTCTTCGAGATAAATCGCAATTGCTGTACTGGCTAAATACATGCGCGCAGCGGCCGGCAAAAGTTGTATGAAAATCCATATCTGTCGTGTCTAGAGAGAGAGTACATTATTCCTTGGTCTAGAGGCCAAATAAATTCCATAGTAAACTCATATCTGTCGTGTAATTTAAAAATGGAACGATCTTTTTCGCCGAAGCATGGCCACCAAGGAGGTAACTTATCAAAGGTTTCATTTAAATTTCGAACCGGCTTGCAAATAGAACGCTGTTTATTGAAAAAAAAAAAAAAATGAACACTAACGCGGGCACAATTATTGTTGTTCGTCATTGATTTTGACAAAATGAGTTCTAGGTACTACTTAGTTTAAATTTCCGCGCATATTTGAGAAAAGTATTATACAAGCCTTGGCCCCAACTAGGCATTGATGGACTTACGTATGTGTGCCTCGGCTTCGCCTCGGCCCACATTTACACGTTCGTCCATCAATGCCTCTTTTGCTGGCCGCTGCAGTAATGTACTATATTTGGGCGCTAAACCACGACAGATATGGCTTTTCATACAACTTTTGCCGGCCGCTGCTCGCATGTATTTGGCCAGTACAGCAATTTCGATTTATCTCGAAGAAGGTTGTCAAAGTAGGTAATGCTCAATTTTCCAAGCATTTTTGAGAAATGGTAGTTTATGAAACTGTTGCATAATACCTAGTTAGTTATGTGCAGTTTCATACACTGCTTTATCTACACTCATACATTGGGATTGAACATAAGATTAATTGATGATTAATTAATGAAAACTCCTTGGTGATATTAACTTCTTGGATTTGCCCTGTATATTAATTTAAAACAAGTAAAATTTCAAAATTTAAAAAACCCCCGACACATTTATCTTGCGAAAACATCACGATCTAAACAGTAAAACGCGCATAACTTTTGAACGGCTGAACCGATTTTATTCAAACATAGCTAAGAACACCCTTTCAAACAAAAAAAACTAAACCAAAATCGGCTCATCCGTTGAGGCGCTATGATGCCACAGACAGACACACAGATACACAAATACACAGACACACAGATACACAGCAACACACCTCAAACTTATAACAGCCCTGTTTTTCCGTCGGGGGTTAATAAAGTTTTATAGCCATATTTTGTTAGAGAAAAAGTGTTTTAATAAGATTCTATTTTTAAATTTCGGTATTGTGTTTATAAAGTATGTCAATATAAACTCGTTTTGAACTTAAAATTCGAATATTACGATATGAGAGTAGATAAAACCCCTCACGATCAGAAGGTCTAAGTAGCTAAATGTCCAACAGCGCGAAATGTCTAATGAGCAGTAAGTCTAATTAGCAAAATGTCCATGTAGCAAAACGTCCCACTATCAGATGGTCTGTATAGCAGAACATCTATATAGCCAAAAGCCAGATTCTCAAATGTCTAGATACTCAGGTAAAAAATTCATTCATACGGCATTATATTTATTTATTTATGTACACACAAAACACTTAACAGAGAAAATAAATAATACAGATAGAAGAGCACAAAGGTACTGCTTATTTCAATAGAAATTTCTTTCAGCAGACCTGCGACAGGAAAGTTGGATGAATTACGAAAAAAAAATAATAATTTAGTAAGACTCTTTCTTTAGTCTATATACTCGTAGCGTATATATTATTTTTTTAACGGTGACTGACACTTATTGTCATGAATGCTATTTGATTAGTATTACTCATTTGTATTTACCCTGCATCGATTGCTATTCATTACAAACACAATGGTTCTGGCTTCTAAATTCTAAAAATGGATGAAGAACAAACATTTACTTTCATCGAAAGTCAAAAGAAGACGCTTGTGAAAGAAGTGCAGAATGGTTATAGGTCTCAGACCAACAAAAAAAGATAGACGTAGCGTCGCGAACATCAAAAGTGAAGCCATATTTTTATCTATGTGTGTTTGGAAGGGTTGCCATTTGTTGATTTTTTTCCCTATAAAATGGGTAATAATATTATTGTGTGGGTAGGATAATATTGTTCGAGTAAGATATTGTTTAGTATGGTATTGAACCTCAAAAGTAAACGATTAAGGCTCATTATTAATTATAACTCACGAAAAGAAATATGTTTTTTGTTACATCGCAAAATCTATTTAAAAATAAACAATTAGAAAGTGGCTTTACATGCTTATGATTTGGAGATCCCCTTTTATGCAATCCTTGCTTGTGTTAGGAGACTTCACTCTTCCGCTTAGCAATATCCATTAATTTGCAATTTAATGCAAAAAAATTACAAATATAAATAGACAAGTTTTAAATAATAGAAAAAGCAAACTTTATGTGAACGAGCGTTATACAGAGAAAAAAATGCGCGTATTTGTGTGATGTGTGGGAGTATAGGGGAGAGTGCGCTAATGTATGAGGGTGTATAGTTTGTATAAGTTAAAATAAGTATATACAGAGAAAAAAAATGCGCGTATTTGTGTGATGTGTGGGAGCATAGAGGAGTGCGCTAATAGTAATAATCTTTATTCTGATAATAAAAAAATAAAAACACTGTATGAATCTTAGATAACTAATAATGTGTGAGGGTATATAGTTTGTATGAGTTTAAATTAGTATATTTAGTTCTACTCTGGGGTATATGTTTAGGTGTAAGTTAGCTTAGCCTGTGCTGTGTGCGTCTTGGGATCGGAAGAAGTAAAATACAGCTACTTCCTATAACCATGCTCATAGAAATTCTATTAAAGGTTATAAGTTGCTGATGCGTAAATCAAAACATCGTCAAGTGTATGAGTCATTTTGTAAATTGTTTTGAAATAATATAGATAATTATATTTTCAATCAACTTTATTAAATTAAAAAATACCACCATAACAAAATCACTGACTCCAAAAAGTAATACAAAGATAAATGGTACTATTAGATAAAGATAAATGTACTATTTCTTATAGCTACTATGGTTCCGCGGGGTGGGGATGGTACAGTGGGGTAGCCCCACTATCCACCACTTCGCAACCCCCCTTCCCGCCCCAAAAATCGATGGACATTGATAGAAATTTTTATTCTTACCTAAAAACTTTAACCATGGATATCTCCATAACCATGGGGCTCCGAGTACTGGGGATGGTACAGGGGGGTCGAAATACCTCCCCCCCACCCTCCCCCCTCCCCTACGCGCCAAAAATCAGCGGCCCATAAAGGAAATTTTAACCGCTATCACTTTTACACCCTTTAACACTACACCGCACCATGTTTTTTTTAAAAAAGGTTGAAATAGTAAGTCTAAATCATTCAAAACAAAATTTAACATGAATTACTTAACTTAAAGCACGTAAAACGGTAAAACTATATTTTTAAGGACGACGATAGCTAGCTGCCCGTTAGCTGTCAAACTTTGTATAACAAAGTAGTTTGCTATATTGCTATTCTTGAAAAAACGTGGCACGCTCCGTGAAACAAAAGATCTTATCGTTCTGTTTCATTTCTTTACACGACATCGGCGTAAGTTGCTCTTTTTCTTGTATGAATGCGACATTACGACATAAGATATCAATTTGTCTATTGGTTTCTCTGTCTACGATGCAACCCGATGTCGTTATGGGTATAATACTCACAACGGATCTTTGTGTCTCTGGCTGCAAGAGCCTGCGCATTAGCTATTTTTGTGTCAATATTGAAAGTGAAGTTATCATTGTATAACTGTCTCTTTCACTCGCTTACGTTTGTCGCATCATCCTATCTCGCTTACTCTATGCAGTTAAACTGTCACTTGCGCGTTAAGTGTCAAAACCAACTTCAGAGACACAAAGATCCACTGTGACACTGTGAGTATTAAATCTTCGGTATCTTAACTAATGAAACCGCTGTCAATTTTGTAATTCGGATATAACGAAACCGAAGTAGATAAAATTTAAAACCATATAAGTACCTACCTAGCAAAGTTTTCAATGCATCTTTGGCCTATTTGACAGTGCAGTGTGGTAAACTAACAAATACCGTTACTTTATTTTTCTATTGATAAACATGGATATTATAGTTTTAGAGGCATACACTTGACATTTTTTTTTTTTTTAGAATTGACATTCAAATGCACAATTCATTTAATAGTATTTTGTTTTGTAGAACATTTTTAATTCCATTGACATTTAAATGTTTGTATGCCACAAATGGCATACATGACTAATCCAAATATTTAATTGAACAACTTGCATGCTCTGTATTTATTTACTGTTACGACAATTATAGAATCTGGAATCGTGACATTCTAGAGTGATTATATTGGTATTATTCTACTAATTTATTATTTTGATATCTTGACAAATGTTTTTGTATTTTTTACCAGGGACTGAATTACCCAAAAATTAAGGTACCTTAAAATTTCGGTATGACGTCATACCGTTAAATAAGGGTTAACGAAATATTTTGATATCGTTATTTTTTTCAGTAGCGGAATTTTGAGGTTTGAAATGCATACCGGTGTATTTCGGTAGAAGTACTATAACCTTTTATAAATATTTTGGTAGCGGTACCTTACCTTAATAAATAGGGGTTTTCTTTGACGCACCGCCTCGCCACTCTGTCTGTCGACCTGTCGTGTTATTATAACTCAGTCGGTATTGGTTTTTATTTCCGATCGGAAGGACACGACTGTGGCCGTACTAAGCCGAGTGCCTACCTAAGGTTTTCTTACGTTTCTCTGCTTTCTTTCGATTCGTTTCTATGCTATTTTCTAAAATGCATATTAGTTAGGTACCTACACTACCTACGTCCCTCTAATAGGTTTATTTAGCAACATTATTGGCAATATTGGCATACATGACAGTTACATGCCTGTAACTTGTATAAAAGTGTGCTAGTAGCTTCCATGCCAATGTGCCATAATAACTTCTGATTGGTTTATGTCATATTGGCATAGGTATATGCAAGCTACTTGCACATATTTATGCCAGATACAGGCATATGTATTTTTATCCATACTCTATTAACCACGTCGGTAGGTAGTTGATTTCGACTAGGTACCTAACTAAGAGGACCCATAAGCAAGCTTACCTACTGGCAGTTTGCGAACGTTGGCGTGGCATGTGGTTTAGTAGGTAGGTATATAATGTAGGTAGGTACATTTATCTTACGAAGGTCACAAAATGCATGACAGGACCGCGGAGCGCCCCGGAGACGGACTCCAGCTTCATTTACCCTAATTTTTACATCTTTAAATATTTTGGGCCCAGTAGGTGGACACGCCAAGCTTTCCTAGCTAGGTGCGAAACCGGTTGAGTGCTGCCCTATGGGTGCGAAATGTGGAAGGTCACAAAGGATACAAAACAAAACATCCAACGCCAATTCAAAGTTTTCGTTTTTCAACCACTGTCTTCGTCGCATGGTCGCATTCTCGGTATTTACTGGCCCACGACTATCTCCAACGTAGAGATTTTGGAGAAATGCCACGAGAGCCTGATCGACCAGTAGATCAAGCGTCGCAAGTGGAGATAGATTGGCCACAAGCTCCAAAGGGGTCTCGATCACATACCCAATCAAACTTTGGACTGGAATCCCCAAGGGAAAAGAAAGCTTGGCCGTCCCCGTCAAAACTGGCGTCGCACCATGTTGGCAGAAGCGACGAGCATCGGAATGACGTGGAGCGAGGTGAAGCGCGGGGAGGTAGCCTTTGTACATGTACTTTATTATCACATGTATGTAATGTTGTTTTTAGTGTACAATAAATAATAAAGAAGCGTGAAGCTTAAGACAGGATATTTGTGGACGCCCTCTGCCCTTTTTTGTTAACCTTCAAAAAGCGCCAGGACTTTTGAGGAAAAGACTAGGGAGTGTGGTCTTTTTAATTCACTAAAACCACCCCGGCACACATCCGTGGGGAGACTAAAAGAGCGTCTCCCCTGAGCCTCGCTGTGCACGGCAGCACGTGATCACTGTGCCACCGTCTTTCTTGAATTCACTTGGTGGGTGGACAGAGTCTCCAGTCTGAGCGCCCATGAACCCGGAATCCCGCCTGCTTATAATGCAGGGAGGATTTCGACGTTTTAGGCATCGGGGCGATTGGCTTTCCGGCTTCTTCTTTTCCGAGTGGGATCGGCCCTATCACGATCCCGCTCGGCGGCCTTCTTCTGGACCATCACGGTCTCATCGAAGGAGGCCATTTTCCTTCAGTTTTCTATCTCTGTCAGCATGACCCTCACCACTGCTAGAAAAGACAGGTCTCGCCCGATCCTGGCGACTAAGAACTGCCGCTCAGAGGCCCACTGGGCACTCCTCGAGCGTGTGCTGTGCAGAGTCAAGGTCGCCTCCACAGTGGTGGCAATTTGCTGTGGTGTCTCGCCCAATCCTATTCAGATACTCACCGAAGCAACCGTGCCCAGGCAGTACCTGGCTGAGCCTGTAGTAGATGCGTCCCTCTCTTTTCAGCCATGCTTCAAAGTGCGGCAGGATGGCTTCGACAACGTGCTTGTGTAAAAATTGCGGCTGCTGTAGCCGCTCGCGCCACCGCTCGAGCAGCGCGTGTCGCCGTTCCTGCCGTCTCTGCCTAAATACAGCGATTTCTGGCGCGCTATCACCATTCTGGCGGATGCCACAAATTCGGTTGTAAACCCTCGCTTCCATATCCGCCAGAATATCTAGCAGAGGAAAGCGTGCCAGGTGTGTTGCCGCCTCAAAGGATATAGTTCCGTAACCTCATGCGATACGAATGACCATTTTCAGCTGCAGACTATTTAGTCCTGCAGCGTCGGACACCTGATAGTCTGCTTGACCAAACAGGCGTCCCATTAAGGACTGCGTAGAGGCGGCGAACTTCTTCTCATGGTCCCGCGAAGTTGAGTAGTAGTGTCGCGTATGCAAAGCACCCACTGCCTTTTCAACGCGAAGGACTTGCAGGCGCTCGAAATGCTCTTCGAAGCCCCACCAACCATCCAGGGTTAGGCCAAGACAGTTAATGTATAAACCCACCTGGGCTTGCGCATCTCCAACTGTCACTGACAAGCTGGGCGGCTATCTGCCCCTCTCCAGTTTATGGAAACATAGCCTCAGTTTTATGAGGCGCTATCTACAAACCCAGCTCGCAGATCGACGCCACGAGTGTTGCCACCCCGAGCTCGGAAAACTGGATGGTCTCGTCGAAGATGTCCCCGCCGGCTAACACCAGGGTGTTGTCTGCGTAAATAACGATATTAACGCCGGCCACCGGGTGGGTCCACACCCGTCAAATCAAGTATCAAGTGTCAAATCGTATGCAAGATAGTCATCGTCATCATCATCATTTCAGCCGCAAGACGCGTCTCGCATTCAGCGGACAGATCAGATCGGTGGTCAGATGGTGACCAGTCTTGATATAGGGGTATCGTATTACCCAGTTACTGGGTTATGGATGTCAGATAGGCAGTCCTTTCATGTAAAATACTGGTACTCAGCTGTATCCAGTTACACTGAAAGAAGAGCCCAACCTCTTCTTTCTTTCTATTTAGTTGGGAACAAGGCTTTTTTCATCTCGCCTGATGGCAAGCTATGATGTGGTCGACGGTGAAAAACGCTTGCCTAAAATTAACTTAAACACCCCAAGGTTGCAGCTGTCAGGAAAAAAAGACTACGGCAGGGAATTCCACTTCTTAGCTGTGCGCATAATTAAAGTATTCGCAAAACGCTTTGTACGTATGGGTGGGAATGGTGGGATGTCCACCATGTACCGGTGGCGCATTGCCGTACGTCTTGTTGTCCGATGATGTAAAGGGCCAGGCGGAATCAAATTGTACAGTTCCATCGCACACTCCCCGAAATGAAACCGCTATAAAACCGACAGACTGGCCACTCGGCGTTCAATCCTCTGGAGCTTTGAGGCGACCAGTGCATCGTTGCCGATAAGCCTCTTGGCCCGTTTGTCAATCGACTCAAGTGCTTGCAGGCGCTCGAAATGCTCTTCGAAGCCCCACCAACCATCCAGGGTTAGGCCAAGACAGTTAATGTATAAACCCACCTGGGCTTGCGCATCTCCAACTGTCACTGACAAGCTGGGCGGCTATCTGCCCCTCTCCAGTTTATGGAAACATAGCCTCAGTTTTATGAGGCGCTATCTACAAACCCAGCTCGCAGATCGACGCCACGAGTGTTGCCACCCCGAGCTCGGAAAACTGGATGGTCTCGTCGAAGATGTCCCCGCCGGCTAACACCAGGGTGTTGTCTGCGTAAATAACGATATTAACGCCGGCCACCGGGTGGGTCCACACTAAGGATCAAATCGTATGCAAGATAGTCATCGTCATCATCATCATTTCAGCCGCAAGACGCGTCTCGCATTCAGCGGACAGATCAGATCGGTGGTCAGATGGTGACCAGTCTTGATATAGGGGTATCGTATTACCCAGTTACTGGGTTATGGATGTCAGATAGGCAGTCCTTTCATGTAAAATACTGGTACTCAGCTGTATCCAGTTACACTGAAAGAAGAGCCCAACCTCTTCTTTCTTTCTATTTAGTTGGGAACAAGGCTTTTTTCATCTCGCCTGATGGCAAGCTATGATGTGGTCGACGGTGAAAAACGCTTGCCTAAAATTAACTTAAACACCCCAAGGTTGCAGCTGTCAGGAAAAAAAGACTACGGCAGGGAATTCCACTTCTTAGCTGTGTGCATAATTAAAGTATTCACAAAACGCTTTGTACGTATGGGTGGGAATGGTGGGATGTCCACCATGTACCGGTGGCGCATTGCCGTACGTCTTGTTGTCCGATGATGTAAAGGGCCAGGCGGAATCAAATTGTACAGTTCCATCGCACACTCCCCGAAATGAAACCGCTATAAAACCGACAGACTGGCCACTCGGCGTTCAATCCTCTGGAGCTTTGAGGCGACCAGTGCATCGTTGCCGATAAGCCTCTTGGCCCGTTTGTCAATCGACTCAAGTGCATCAAGTTGATATTTGGCAGATCCGTCCCAGAGGTGAGAGCAGTACTCCATGCATGACCGAACTTACGCTTTATAAAAGTTGAGCAGCTGTTCAGGCGTGAAGTACCGTCTCACCTATACAAGGATCCCCAACTTTTTTGGAGCCAACTGAGCCTTTGCCTCAATGAATGAACCAAAATTGAGGGTTGATGTTAAAGTAACACCAAGAAAGTCGAGATGGTCCGTTATCGGCATGGTTACATCACGGAAAGATGGATTCTTTTTTGCGGCAAAAAGACACACCTGAGTCCAATCAGCATTGAAACTTGGTTTGACATCGCCCCATTCGGAGATTGCCTCCACGGACACGTTTCTCTCAGCAACTCATGAGGGACTCCTGCGTTAATACCTAACTGACCGGACGAGTAGCCATCGATAACCACTCGGATGGACCGATTCCTCAGGAAGTCAGCAATCCAGTCACACAGACCACTAGGCAGACCGAAGGAAGGAAGTTTACCAATAAGGCTCTCATTTCAGACCCTGTCGAAAGCCTTCGAGATGTCAAGGAAGACAGCAAGCGCATCCCCGTACCTCTCGATGGCCTCACTCCAGCCGTGAATGGCATACGCTAGAAGATCCCCAGTTGACCGATTTCGGCGGAAGCCGTATTGGTTGTCACTGAGGATGTCGTTGTCTTCTAGGTATGCCAGGAGCTTATTGTTCAGCACATATTTCATACTCTAGGCTAGACAGATTGATTGATTTCATGTCAATAAACATAATTAAATAATAATTTAATTTAACTCAAACATAGCCTCCGATAATTATTAATCCTATTTTTTGCCTTTGCCTAGTGTGGCGGACCACACTCGCAGAGAGCGCAGTTTAAAAAAAGTCTTGGTAGTTTTTTGGGTCCCAGTCCAACGCTGATTTAAGTTGATGAACTATCAGAGTACCAGCGATCTGTTACACGGCCGACCCCGTAGATCTTTTAACGAATTTGGGTTTACGCGACGGCTTCCAGAATCTAACTAACTAAATCAATATTAAAATTCTGCTAATGTGCGATAACTGCAATTCAGCATTGGCTTTACAATGAAAACTGAGACTTTAACTAGATAATGCAAAAGTCGGCTTTATTGCCTTGTAATAAGGGTTGTAACAGATCGACAAAATAAAAACGTATTACGCGGCACACAGTCGGCAACGAACATAGAGTTGAGTAAAAGAGTAGGTTCAGCAAACAAATTGTACACAGTTCTAACGTGTTCCACATCCCCGCGCACCCGCCCCGCGCCCCTCGCATATTTTTCGGTACCGACAACGTTTTAAGGTTAAACCGTTATTTAGCCCAACCTTTATTTATAAAGGTATCGGTATAGCTCTACCTCTATTTTAAAGCGGTACCGATATTTTTTTGAGGTATCTTAACCTTTAACCGTAACCGCTTTCAGTCCCTGTTTTTTACTGTGACATTCTAGAATTTTTATTTTGATATGATTTATTAGACATTTTTTTTATTTTTTTATCTGACATTCTAGAATGGTATTTTAGACTTGCATTATTTTATTGACATTTGCACATATTTTATTATTATAAAATTTGATAATCTAGAATAATTATTTTGAACTGTATTCTTTATCAATATTTGCATGCCACTACCCAAGGCAAACATGACGTTCCATGATCTTTTTATTTTATCAACTCTTCATGCTGACAACTTGTTACGTATGTATGATAACTACTCATGTTTGAGCAAATAAACAATGATTTGATTTGAAATGCATTTATTTGCCAGTACTGAAATTACAAAAAGTTATTACTGTAGGTAATTATTATGTTCTTAATATTATGCTAGTAATAATTAGAAAAAAAACTAACACCAGTAGTCATTTCAAATGTCGGATTTAAAAACTTAACGGTATAATAGGGAATAATTTATAGCAGGTAGGTATTTACTCACACGCTTCCTGTTCTATTTTGTTTATCAGTCACAACCAACTCCCTAAAATTTACATACTAGTAAAACCTAAGATTTACATCCTTTACGGGATTCAGTAGGCAATATATTTTTATTTATATTAAAAAAAACTGATTCTTTATATCAATGTTTTTAACAATCTCGGGACACTGGGGTCCCGGACCTTTGAAAGGGGCCGAAGCTAACTAGCAGAGGCCCTGTTAACTGTGTATGATGATATGTGACACCAACCGATGATTATTCGTAGATGCACTACGTAAGAGCACCCAAGGAAAATCCCCGGTTGGTGCAGGACTATTGTTAATATGGAGACAAAGATATTGGGCTATGGGTTTGGAAGGTTTAGTGGATCGATTGCCTAAAACTATAGAATGACTATTGGCCCCTGACTGACCACTGTTGAATTACACGGCTATAAAATGGCAGAGGGTGGCTTGCACACTCAATTAATGGTCGAGGGTCTTTAGTACTTGAGTGACGTAGCACCATGGGGGCAAACATATCTGGAGGTGCTTGAGGAGTGGAGTGGTATACCACGGCTATCAGTCCAATCCTGGAAATACGGTAAAGATCCCTATCAGCATAATCCAGTAAGATTATACTTCGTTCCACCGAACACTTTTGTTCTTGCGAATCTTCACTCAAGCCAACCAATTAAGGCAAACGAGAGATGGGTGGTCTCTCCGACCGGCCAATAAAGGCAAGCTGGAGATGAGGGTCAACTGACAAGACTTCTCCCATGAGATATGGTCCGTGGGGCGCCACTGCCCACCAGCTCACCACAAAGCTGCCCTGCGGACCTATCTCTGTTATTATTACTATGTTAATAATATTGTTTTTTTTTAAGTATTTTAATTAACATTAACTAATAAATACTTTTGAGAATACAAAGTTAATGCAGTTGTTTTATTTTCTGCTAAACTATTGTGTACGAAACTATTAAACACAATAACGAGCTATACTGGAAATTTTGGAACGTTAGCTCTTTATACTGCACGGCCGCTTTTCTGTAGCCATTCAAATTTGGTCGGTTTATCCATGTATTGCGATTGTTCTGGTATTTTTATTATATCTCTTTAATTATTAACTGTATTGAGCTGAAATTTTAGATGTCAATAGTTGCATTAATACACTTATCAGTGGAATAAGTTATATTTTGCTTTTCCATTAAAACGTCCTGCAATCGGATGTCATACAATATAGTACTCAAGCCGTAGTAAATTATGCCATTGCTCATTAATTACCAAGACCACATAAATGAAACTTGGCAAGGCATTGTAGTCCCTTACAAGATACAAATAAACGTTATAAGTTAGGCTTTAGAGTTCCTATTTTAAGTAGGTAGGTATTTACTTTGTACCTAATAATCTTATTTTACTTTTACGTCTATATCTTCTGAACGATATGTTTTTTTTTAATTCTGTTTTATCAATCATTACACACAAATTCAAAGCAACGTGCGTTAAAAGATTCAACTCTGCACTAAGCCCTTGAGATCATCGAAGAATTTAAAATTGAGTGTTCGTATGCATTCCACTTCCTTCTTCGACAAATCTTTTACGATTCAAGCAGTTCGGTTGTGGAATGTATTAAGTACCTATAGAAATAAGACGTGCTCAAACACTGCCAACGTTTAAGAAAATGGTAAAGGAGCTTTACCTTTCACTATAATTTTTAGTCTTTTCCTTTCTCTGTCATATATTCGATATGTATTAGTATATTAGATATTTAGTATAGTAGGTATTTATGTATTTTATGTTATTATGTATAAGCACAGATAATATAATACTAGCATAGTATAAGTAAGTAATATTATTTATGATCATTGTACACTGACAGCCCTAAATTCTTCTCCTATAGTTTCAGTCCATCCAAAGGTTGTCTGTAAGAGATTGCCTTGTGCGATAAGACCGCCCATTGTACACTTTGTTTTTAAAAATGATTGTTCTGTATGTTTGTATTTTTGTGGTGTACAATAAAGTATATAATAAGAATAATAATAATCTGTGGCCTGGCTTGTCAAGAGTGACACTAAAATTTTCTTCGCTCTTCGAATTTTTTAGAATATATTTATGAATCCGAACAATATCACCATTAAAACTACATAAAACTAAATTTAAATAATGTCTACATATATATTTAATAAAACAACAAGAAGAAAACATAAACTATAATTAAAATGAACAACATACAACATCCAATAAACCAGAATGACAAGCTGAGAAGAAAATGCTGACACGAAGCCAGGCCCGAGCCAAAAACACGCGCCCAACATCTTCGGGTTCGTCGCTCAGCTCCGCCTCGCAGCCGCCGGGATCCCCTACAACCGTGAGTCAAGCGATCCTGGACGCTGCAGTTGCGTCGAGCTCGAGCGACGAATACTTCTCTCCGCCGACGACACCACCACCTACGCGTCGACGGGGAGGACGCCGGCCACCGGACAGCCTAGGACCTCGAGGCCCATCGGTCTCTGACAGGGTCCCCGCTCCCGGTGGAAGTGTGCAGCGCATGCGATGGATGCAATCGATTAACGAAAACGTCATGCGCGCATACTTTGGGGCTACAGAGGGGGGAAGTAACCTGACTGCGTACCGTGGTCGGATGCTCTCTCTGTTTCAGGTGCTTGAGCCAGCTGTCAACGTGTCGGCCCAACGTCTATCGGATCAGGTGCGGGTCATCCAACGTAACCGTATGCTGGATGACGCCGTACTTGATAGACTGCGTGAGGAATCACAGAGTAGCCGTGTCTCACCTGCCTTGCCACCGGCCGCGGTGCAACTGCAACCCAGTGTTTCACCGCGACCCGACCATGTTGGCGAGGACGACGACGACGGGGCTATATCTGTGAGTACCCAATGCAATGCGCGTTTGAGGAGCGCTTTGGAATGTGCATTCAGCGAGTATCGCTCCACACCGCCTGAGCTTAGACCTCGACTACCTCGTTTGCCCATGCATAAGAAAAATAGGGCGCTGGTGTATGCTCTAGATTCGCAGCTATCAAATGTTTTTGATAGCAGCAAAGACCTTGCCGACACCCACTCGATCTTGTACTGTGCGGCTGCAGCAGCATGTCGTGTAGCTAATGTCAAGTTTCCCAAAACTGACAGAGCTACACGACCAGCTATACCAGCTTGGCAGTGCAGGATTGAGCGTCGTATCGGTGAGGGTAGAGCACTCATCGGCAAGCTTATCTGCTTCAGGGAGGGCAACACTCGCCCTAGAGTGATGCGCTTTGTGAGGCGGGCGTTCTCAGGGACTGATATCAGTTCTCGAGATTATATGTCCCGCGTCACAGAGCGTATCGACTTCCTGAAGCAGAAGATCTATGCATGGGCAAACCGTATTCTTCGGTACAAGCGGCGAGTGGAGCGATACACCCAGAATCGCACATTCCAGAGCAACGAAAGGTGGGTTTATAGGGCTTGGGAGCAACCCAACCAAGGTGTGACTGATACGCGCCTACCGGATAACGACGCCATGTATTCGTTCTGGCGCGATATCTGGTCGGTGCCTGTCAGTCACACCGAGGGTGACTGGACTCGGGAGGTTGAACGGGCGTGCGATCCGATACCACAAATGGGGGCAATTACCATCAGCCCCCAAGATGTGGCTAGTGCAGTCCGTCCGTTGCCTAACTGGAAATCTCCAGGGCCAGACGGACTGCACAACTTTTGGATTAAATGGTTCCAAAGATCGCACGCTCGTTTGGCAACTCAGTTCCAGTCTGCCTTAGAGTCAGGATCACTGCCTCAGTTCCTAACGACAGGAATGACCCACCTGCTCCACAAATCAGGTAGTACTGCGGATCCTAAAAATTATAGACCGATAACGTGCTTACCGACGGTCTATAAAGTTCTTACATCCATTCTGAGAGCGAAAATTAATCAACATATTGACAATAACGCCATCATGTCTGCTTCTCAGAATGGATGTAGGAACGGGTCCCGCGGTACTAAGGAGCTGCTCCTCATAGACATTGCTATTAGCCAACAGGTTCGCCGTTCCCGCAAGGATCTGGCGACATGTTGGATAGATTACAAGAAGGCCTATGACTCAGTGCCACATACATGGCTCATGAGGGTGCTGGAGTTGTATAAAATTGATGCAACTCTGCGCGCCTTCCTGACGTCATGTATGGGGCAGTGGAGGACGGTCCTTCACTATCCAGGATGTCGACAGATTCAGGAAAACAGCGAACCTATAAGGAGCGCGGAATATTTCAGGGCGACAGTCTGAGTCCTCTGTGGTTTTGTTTAGCCCTAAACCCTCTCAGTACACTGCTGGAGGGTTCAGGTCTGGGTTCGGTTGAGGAGAGGTGGTCAGGTCATATCACACCTCCTTTACATGGATGATCTGAAGCTCTTTGCCCCCAACAACTTGCAACTGATGAAGCTACTGAAGGTAACAGAAACCTTCAGTGACGCCATCCGTATGGAATTTGGTGTGGACAAATGTGCAGTCATGGGGAGAAAGCGAGGGGAGATTATGGAATCCGTGGGAATACAACTCTCGAATTTGGGTATGTCGGAAGCACTAGGCATCAATGCTACTGACGTGAAACAGTCGTTGAAGGAGCGCTTCTTTGGCCGCCTGAAAAGAGTACTAAATAGTCTTTTATCGGGCGGTAACAAGGTGCGCGCCTTCAACGGCTGGGTCATGCCGGTATTGATGTATTCTTTCGGCATACTCAAATGGACTCAGACTGAACTTGACGCCCTGGATAGGAGGGTCCGCACGCTGCTTACGGCAAATCGTATGCATCACCCACGTTCATCGGTTATGAGACTGTATATCCCTCGGAAGTGCGGGGGTCGTGGCTTTTTAAATGCTAAGACCCTACACAACCGCGAGGTATGCAGTCTTAGGGAATACTTCCAGGCCGCTGACGTGGGTATGCATCGAAATGTGGTAGCGGTGGACAAGGGACTCACCCCGCTCTCCTTGGCTAACGAGAACTGGCGCAAACCTATAGTATTAGATACTAATGACCGCAGGGAGGTATGGCAGAGCAAGGAGCTTCACGGACGCTTCTTTCGGGTCCTACATGGGTCCGATGTAGATCTTTTAGCGTCCGTGGCCTGGCTGCGATTTGGTGACCTTTTCGGGGAAACCGAAGGTTTTGTCTTTGCGATTATGGACGAAGTTATGATGACGAACAACTACCGGAAATACATTGTGAAGGACGGCACGGTTGACATCTGTCGGGCATGTCACCGGCCGGGTGAATCAATCCGTCACATTATCTCCGGTTGTTCTAGTCTGGCTAACGGAGACTATTTGCATAGACACAACCTTGTAGCCAGGATAATCCATCAGCAACTTGCTCTTAAATACAATCTTGTGGAGTCGGAAGTGCCTTACTATAAGTATGTGCCCGACCCAGTTCTCGAAAATGGCAATGTCACGTTGTATTGGGATCGGTCTATCATCACTGACAGGACTATTGTTGCCAATAAGCCTGACATAGTGGTGATAGACCGACTTGAGCGTCGCGCAATGATTGTTGATATAGCGGTCCCACATGACGAGAACCTCGTGAAGGCTGAGCGAGATAAGAAAAGCAAGTATCTTGATCTGGCTCGCGAGGTTGTCGACATGTGGGACGTGAATACAGCGATCATTGTGCCGATAGTCGTTACGGCCAATGGCATAATAGCCAAGAGCCTCGACCAACACCTTAGGAGGCTCTCGTTGGGCAGCTGGATCAAGGGCTTGATCCAGAAAGCGGTACTCCTGGACACGGCGCGTATCGTTAGGAGTTTCCTCTCTCAGGAGCCCTGACCACCGGTAGCTTGGACCCTGTTCCCGATACCGGTGGGCTACTATTTTTGTATTTTTAAATGTTTTTTTATTTTCTTTTTTTTATAGAATAATATTTAAAAATGTAAAAATATGTATATAAAACGAATAAATGGAATAATAATAATGAATAAATAAATTAATTAATTATTAATAATTAAATAATTAATTTAATTATTTTAAATGTTTTTTTTTATTTTATTTTTTTATAGAATAATATTTAAAAATGTAAAATATGTATATAAAATGAATAAATGGAATAATAATAAGCCGTTTTATATGATTTTCATCAAATTGCAAAACGTCAGCGCAGCGGAAACTGATTATCTTCGCAGTTTTATAACACACAAATTTCTTTTAAGCATACACATTTACCTCTCATTACACACCAATTATCAGATGTTTTTTTTTTTTTAACAAAGTGCCGCTGGGATGACGTAATTCCAGCGGAAACAGTTTTTGTTGAATAGCTCCCCAATGGTTGGATACACAAATTTGTAGTTACCATACACAATTACACGACGTCATACACTAACCCTCAGTTTCCTACCTTAAAATTATCGGAGAATTAATATGACAAATTGTCAAGCACGCGTTATCTGCTGTGATTGGTTGCATAAAATTTCAACAGCCAATCATAGAAGATAACGCGTGTTTGACAATTTGTCACATTAATTCTCCGATAATTTGAAGGTGGGAAACTGAGGGTAAGTATCTGCCAAACTGAAATTAAGAAATTCGATATTTTACCGCTGCGACTACGAACACTGCTGTGCAGTCGGAGGACACATATTCGCGAGCTTGCTGACCAAAACCAGATGTATCCTCCGACTGCACAGCATGATTTTCTTCTTGTTTACTTCTTTTTAGTTCGCTTTTTAAGCAGTCGGGTTTTTTGATTTTTTTAATTAACTTTATTTATTTATTACTTTTTAGTTATTTTATTTTTAAATTAGGTTCATTTAAACATATAAGTGGTGTATATTTTTGAAATCACCTCTTAAAACCCTTTATTTTGATACCCCACACGATGGGCTTGGAAGAAAAAAAAAATTCCCACCCTACAAAATGGCGCCCAAAATCCGCCTTTTTTTTCTTATCCAATTTTTATATAGCCTATGACACTCGCAGGGTTAAGACGAATCGATTGACATAAGAATCATCAAAATCGGCCAACGCGTTTGGTCTCAGAACGCCACAGGAACAAACATACATACATAGACTGATAAACACATTACCCTCCTTCGGCAGTCGGGGAAAAATACTGGCCACTTATAAAGCAAGGAACAATTATTCAAATGCTCCAAGCTCGCAAGGGAATGTTTGACTCGAACGTTCATAGTTTTGCTCGAAAAAGAAAACTGGGCTCGCTGGGAAGCATTTGTTGCTCATCTACGATTGCTTGTTTACAAATTCTCACGAAAAGATGCTCCCAGTGAGAACGCTCCTTTAAGAATAATATGTTTTCCTATGTTTTGCTATGAGGCGTAAAGAAAGAAACACACGTGTCGTGGCGTGGCGTGGCGCGGGATCCACCAATCAAACTACCCTTTCCAGCCACGTCATAACACGAGTTTTGCAGCCAAACAACTGCGTCGTACGCCACGCCACGACACGTAAGTGTGGTTCCGCGTTAAACCTTCTTCACTCCAGTTTCCACTGCACCAGAAGGGGGGCGACAGATGTACATGAGAGCACACTTCGGAGATACTTACGATAAGGTGATAACAGCCACATCGACCTTCTGAAGGTAGGTGGCGCGGGTTTTCTCCAACTCACACAGGTAGCTGCCAGGGTTTACTCCATTTCACACAGGTTCTACTGTTTGGCTAGGCAACTTAATAGGATAAGAAAATATATTCTGCCTTTTTAGGCTTGCTGTAAGTCAGGACTTGAACTGTCTTTTGAAAATGATGAAATAGTGTGTGTGATATTCGAAGAAATGTGACATCCACCAAACCGCACTGGGTCCGCGTGGTGGATTACGGCCCATTCCTCTCACAGATGGGGAGGCCTGTGCCAGCATTAAAAGGCTGATAATGATGCATAAAAATTGGCAAGCTTCCTGGTGGATCCGTTTTAAATTGCAAGTACGTTCACATAGACGCACACTTCGACTGATTTTGACATGATCAAAGAAAATATATCGCGCCATTGAGAAGATCCCAGGCGGTTACGAGAAATTTCGGTTCCGATGTAGCCGTAGCACTTCTTGTCGGAAAGCTTACGCACTACATCCGAATCTATCCGACATAATTCAGAACAAAAACAATTCGGATAGAACTCGGAACTCAAATCACGGACTCGGATCGGATGTAGTGCGTAACCGCTTCTAGAGTGCAAAATGACTTAATTGTGTGTAGTATGACCGATACAAGTCGGTTCAGAGATGAGGTGACACTTCAGTTCCTCAGTGCATCAAATAAAACGACGGAATTAATAAAAACACAGTGATATATATATATTTTCCGTAGTTTAGCTGTGTTCTTGGATCTCGTCCAACAAGACAAGGCAGTGATGGGGTTCGTCGCCGCCACACTATACTAGACAAGCTCTGCGGCTTCACCCGCAGCACGCACGTAAGGCCTTCGTTCAGCGACACTGCGACACCTGCGACACTAATCTCACAGACACAGGCAGTGTCCGCCCCGCGACGCTACGAGTGCGACTGTGACGTCGCCCCGATCCCGATCGATACGATCCGCACATCTATACTTGAATATCACCACAATGTTGCTTGATATACCTGTGTCCTATGCAAAACCTGCGCCACGAATAACACTCATACCATTCTCAAAATAACATACACACGTAAACCTAACGGAAATCAATCAAAATAAACGGAACAACTTTTTACAAAAAAACGTCTTATTCAGCGAAAACATAACGCGCTTACTCGCACACTCGCATATCGCCGTATAACACAACACATACAGATACAGAAGTCACCGCACAGCGGTCATCATTTGGCATCTTTGTAAACGTGATAACAAACTGTATGTAACAATATTCAACTATACAGGGTGTATCGGGAAGGTGTGGTCATATCTTAAAAACTGTTGCAGCCCTTGTAAATTAAAAACTTTCTCTAAGAAAGTTATCGGCAATCCCCAACAATTTTTTTCCTGTTTCTATAGAACGTTGTCGTCAGCTGACCAAAGTGTGTATGGAAGATACAATTTTTTTTTTGGTGAATTTACTATAACTTCCTTGGAGAACCTTGTTCATTGACATATGCAGAAGCAGTTTTAAAAATATGTCCACAACTTTCCGTTACAAACTGCAGATACACAATACTCGCCAAATCATACAAGAAATGGTGAAAAATTTACCAAATTGTTATTCATACAGCACAGAACTAGGAACTGATTTATAATCGTTATTATAATATTTATTTGCAAATAGGTACCTTATTTTTATTTGTTTTTGGTTCATTATAGAGTAACAGACATTTAGATTTTTACTTTGGGGTCAGCGCACACGGTTATCCTTTATTTGTCTTGGGAAAGGAAGGCGCCTTTCTCACCGGCAGCCTTATTGCTTAAGTGTATTCGGCAAGGCAAAGGGTTTGACCGCCATCAATCGACCAATCACATGCGAGATGAAACACGTGATGTGGATTTCCGTCTATGTGATTGGTCGATTGATGGCGGTCACACCATTTGCCTTGCCGAATTCACTTACACAATTAGGCTGCGGGTAGGTACGTTTTCGTTTCTGCACAGAATCTGTACAGAAGAACAGTACGGTCCCAGATACTGGGGGGGCCTAGACAAAATAATTTCCGCACACGCTACGGAACTAAACGCGAGTGGCGACACTGGATATTTGCGGCAAGAAGGTCTAAGGGCCGATTTTACCAATGAAACTAATAGCAATTAGTTCAACTAAACTCAGTTTAAGCAAATACAGCGTTCTAATTGGTTAAGATCCCTGAGAGACAACCAATCAGAATGCTGTGTTTATTTGAAGTAATAGCGTGCATTGGTGAAATCGACTCTTTAGCACCGTGTAATACGCGTCGCTTAAGGCGGAACCACACTTGCATGTCGTGGCGTGGCGACTTCTGACGCAGTTGATTGGCTACAAAACTCGTTGTGTTATGACGAAGGCTGAAACAGAGTCGTTTGATTGGTGGATCCCGCGTCACGCCACGCCACGACACGTAAGTGTGGTTCCGCCTTTACGCGTTCGAGTCTAAACACTTCGATCGCAGTTGCGCGCTACATTACGCGTCCTTTCCGCAGGTCTTGTCATTGTCAAGTTGCGTTAGTGTCTAGCGTTAACGCTACAGAATCTAGGCCTGCTTGTATGCTCGGTTAAGAATCTGTGTCGAAACGACTCATCCAGGAAGGCACCTGATTTTATTCGGTACAGATTTTGCACCGAACGCTTCTGTACAGAATCGGTAGAGAAACGAAAACGCACCAACCCGGTGAAGAAGACGCCTTCAGCTAGCATTTATTAGTGTGCACTGCATACTACAACAGTTTGCACTCAGCGCTACTCGCTAGAAAGCTCATGTGCAACTCATAATTATGATAAAATATATACATGTGTGGGTTTCGCTCTCGCCTCTCTCGATGTCGGTTTATTCTATAAACATATCACCGTGAAAACTTCGACGCTTTCTTCACCGGATCGGTGCGTTATCGTTTCTGTACAATCTGTATAGATGCGCTGTACGTGTATGCGCTCGGTAAAGAATCTTCAGGCGCCTTCCTGACGGAGTCGTTTAGGTACATATCCTTTACCCAGCACATACATCTGTACAGATAAGAAAAAGCACCGCTCCGGTGAGGAAAGTCCCTTTAGTAGGAGTGAGTTACTCTTGAGTGTACTCTCATTCCTCCTTCAATGGACGGATTGATAGCTTCATGTTTACTGCACCTAAGTTTTCACCATGAGATTTTGACAGAATAGCTCTACAGTTCCGAAGGTGATAGCGTACATACACACTGACACATAACCTGTGATTACGTGTCACTTTGTGTGCAGTATAACAGTGTGCACTCACCACACAACAACAACAATTTGGTACAACTTTTCATATACGAAATGTTTATATTTATCAAATTTAACATTCTCTTTCCCTTATTATTGATATTTCGACGCACGATATATGCAATCATTATGTATAATATACAATTGGAACTCCTATTTAATTATAATTATTAATTACCTAATTTCCTTCTTTCTTCCATTTAAAAATCACAAAAGGTAACGACAACTCTTGATACAGTCGGGAGATTATTATTTTAATCTTATTTGGGAACTCTATAAGTATACAAATAAAAGTGGTAGACAGTGTTGCCAACCTTACCAAACTTAAAAGCAGCAAATCAACCATAAACAAACATTAGAAAACAGTAAATAGTAATTTCAGAACAGTAACTCTGCTTACAAGAAAAAGAATAAATTAGTTATAAACTCCAAAAATTCATTAATCTTCAGCACTTACTTTTCTTTGTACATATATAAACTCACGCCTCTTTCCTATGGAGTAGGCAGAGACTGAACAACGCCACCTGCTACGATCTTTACATAGTCTTTATGCTTCGTCTACCTTCACAAATCTTTTTTTTTTGTATTTTTTTTAAATAATATACTATTATAAGTACCTAACTACCTAATTGAATAAATGAAAAATAATAATTATTCTATCTACAGAAATTTTATTGTAATCTTTTCATTTTTAATTTGCCACTAAATAAAATACAATTTTTTCATAAAAAAAGTATATGTTGAATTGCTGCTGGGTAAATCAAGTAAACTGATGCAGTAAAATGGGTAATTTCAAGTCGATACATCGGTTACACTGAAATATTGGTATAGCTACAAACAAATGGCGTATAAAAAACAGATGAGATATGGAGTTAACAGAAAACAAGGATACCATAGATACAACAGTAAATGTAGAGTTGGCACACGTCAGGTTGGCAACACTGGTGGTGTTCGCGGATCTCTCGCGTGGCCTCGTGTGGGGGAGCATCGCTCCTCGAGTTCATCAGTCGGCACTATGACGTATCGCACTCGCGCAGCTATCGTACGGGCGGTCTCGACTGGGAATGTATGGCCGTCACAGCAACACGTCACTGCTCACACACAGACGCACATACTATATAATATCACAACGCGACGCGGCGGGCGACGCGGGACGACCTTTACAAAATAAATATATGACTAGGCATGTATCCGCTGTCCGCCGCACGGCCACTATAACTAACGTAAGGACACTTGGGTGTGGGCGCGGGCGCGGGGCGGGACACGCATTTGGCACGCGCGGTCAGTCGAGCACTACGTAGGGCAGCGCTATCAGCGAGCCCAGCCGGGCGCACTCGTGCCACTCGGCGAAGTGCCGCGCAGGCGGCGGCCGGCCCAGCGAGTCGCGTTCACAGGGCTCTGAGCTCAGTGCGGCACTCAGCGTGTCCTCGTCCTCCAGTGCGGCACGCGGCAGCACGGGCGCGCACAGCAGGTTAGCGTAGGCGTAGGGCACGTTGTCGCTGGCGGCCCGCACGGCAGCCACGAGTGCGGCGCCGCCGCCGGGCTGCTCTTTCGTCCGCGGCACGCTGCGGTGCTGCGGCGCGGCCGCCGAGTGCGTCTCCACGGCGGCCGGGTCAGCACGCGCCGCCACGCCGAACGACTTCTCGTCCTCTGGCATCAGGATCGGCGCCTTCAGTCTCTCGCTCGACTCCAGCGTGGGCACCCCGACCATTTCCGCCTCGACCTTGATCTCCTCCTTGAGAACGGGTTCCCGCTTGATTTCGACCTTGACGTCCGGCTCGTCGGCGTCCTCGTCTTCCTCGACGGGTTCAGGGTCGGGTTCCGGATAGGGTCTCAGCGGTGGGGGCTCCGGCGGCGGAGGTAGGTCGGGCGGGGGCGGCGCGAAGCTGGTCCAAGGCAGGTGCGTGCACAACTGTACTTGCGACAAGTTCTTGGCGCAGTAGTCGTCCGCGTAGTCGGAGTACTTGTAGAGCGGCACGACGCTGGAGAACAGGCCGGAGCGCTCGGGGTCCTCGGCGGGGCGCACGGCGAAGCGGTGCGGCAGCACGGGCGCGCGCGTGCCGTTGACGCCGGGCACGAGCGCGTGGTGCAGCGCGTGCACGTGGCGCGGCGCCACCACGCGCAGCTCGGCGGCAGGACACGCGTCGTCGGGCTCCTCCCCGCACGTGCACTCGAAGAACTCCCGCGGCTCCTCTAGGGGAGACAGCGGCGCCTCCGGGGAGGGGGGCGGGGAGGGAGGCCGCGGTGTCGACACGCCGTTCCGTAGAGGAGACTCCGCTTTGACGACTGCTGTCTCTGCTGTGGAACAAAATTAGAACGTGAGAAAGACACAAAACTTACTTGGTTACGTATATAAAACAGTAAGACAAAATGCGACCACCATTCCCCAGTAAATACTGCCGAATTTACCCACAGTTTTTCTTTTTCATTCATGGCTAAAATCAACTATGACAAATGTCTCTGTAATTATAAACAGTGGTCCCTTCATATACCTGAGTCTGTCTACATAAACCTTCAAGATCGAGGGTGTCTTTTGGCAAAAAATAGGGTATATTACATCATGTTTCGGACTGTCCAGAACACGGTATCCGGCAGAGAAACACAGTTGTCGACATAGCTCACAAGCTGAAGTGGCAATGGGCCGGCCATATTAATCCTTGGAGTAGGCGTGTTCTTGAGTAAAGGTCACAAATTAATAAACATTGTGTGTGCACCCTCAGGCTCTTCGCGGAGTGGCTGGTAGCAGCTGGATGAAACTTACCGAGACTCCAAATAAACGGCGTGCGATTCATTATCATCATCACCAGCCTTTTAATGTTCCCACTGCTGAGACACCATCCACCACGCGGACCCAGTGCGGGTGGGTTAGTTGGAGAGACCTGATGAGCAGCAGTGCTGCTGAGATGAGGGGTTACTTACTGTCGGGCTCTATTAGCATGACGTCGGGCGAGGCAGAGCCGCGCGGCGACGGAGGAGAGCGCGGTGAGCTGGGCGACGCGGCCGGTAAGCTGCCGCGAGACTGGATCTGTTCCAATAGCTCCTTTGTCGTTTTTACCTGAGGAATAAACATAGACTCTTAATAACATGCAGGAAACCCTTGAAACATTGAGAGTTGCTATACAAAATCTGCAAAATTAGTAAATTTTCTGTCAAGCTTTAAAGTGAGTACTTTGCTTATTGATAGTTCTACCTCAACAATTTTAGCTATCAATAGTTATTTATGCTACAATTGCGGAAAGTTGGCGATCATCTCCTACGTACGTGTATCATACAACATTTTACTATGCATTGTGCGAGGAAATAAAAAAATATATCTGAACCAAGCAAGAAATTAATAAAATGGCGGGCTAATTCAAGCGCGCTCAGCCAAAGACTTTATACTTCTTACTACTAGACTGTGCACTATGGCGCAAAAACCGGTCCGAGCGAGAGGGCTCCCTTTGGTAGCGTGTCTCTTTCTAATGAGGTGACCATGACCAAACAGAACACGGGACAAATTGACTGTAAAAACTACATTTTAAGTATTCCGATATGTTGATGCTACCTAACAGCGTTACCTAAACCTACCTAATTTGTAGTTAATAAAAAAAAGTGTTTATATTTTTTGGTATCTACATCACTAACCGTATGGTGTCGGGCGTAAAGAATTTCACCATTAACCAGAGTATGGGTAGCAGCGTTCTCTGTGCATTTGTAACAACCATACTGCGATCGCCAACCCGCCTGCAAAGCACTCCCCATGAATAGCACAAATAAAACATAGCCCCTATTGCCCGGCAGCCTGTACCTTCGATTACGGTAGGGTCGAGGTTACGGTATGGCAAGTGGTGCTAAGAATCTCGGACGAGATCCGGCTACCCCAACAAATACCGACGACTGGACCTGGCAACGTACAACACGCGCACACTCCGGACCGACGAAAATATCACCGAACTCGAAGAGGAATTGAGCAGTTTTACGATGGAGTATTAAAGGGTTATCTGAAGTTCGAAGAGAGTTTTCCCCGACTCAATAATCCTAAAATCCCAAGTTTCTTCAAGTTTCATTCTTCAAGACCATTATATAGATTGGAACAAAAAGCTCTCTGATCCTACTCTCAAGCTCATGAAGGAGAGGCGTTAGATGACCCTACAGTCTTCTGACGGTGCTTTGAAATACCGGCAGCTAAATATACCTCAAAGGATCTCTATGATTTCACATTATATTCCAGTTGCGTAGACAGTTGAGAAATAAAACTGCACCAATTGTATTCCACTAGGAATTAATTTGCAAATAATATTAATAGCCGCTGAATTTCACTCGAATAAAGTCCGACAAAAAATTCGCAAACCACCATCCTACATTTAATAATTCCCAGGCCCAAACATTTAAAAGTACTACTATTGCTTATTATACTTATTACTCAGTATTAATGATAATTTTTAAAAATACAACGAATTGATTAAATATAGGAACTAGAAATATTTATATACTTTTCTAGAAATATTTAAATAAGTGTCAAAGTCTATGAATTGTTCGTCTTGGTATAACATAAAAAGAAACATATAAAATTTTCTACCATTTCTACTAAACCCAATGATTAGTTGTGCTAGCAATAGGTCAGACAAGGACACACTACCAGCGGAAACCCTCTCGCCAGGACCGCTTTTGGTTAGCTACCGCTTATAAGGAAATAGCTAACCTAGGTGTATGATGATAGATTTCATTTTAGCTAAACAAAAAATTTTGGTACACAGTCTAGTAGTAAGAAATACGTATAAGGTCTTTGCGCTCAGCATATCCACAGATTAACTAATAATTCCTCGGGTATATCTACTGCGCATGTGCAAATAGCTGTCAAGTCGTAACGCAAAAAGGCACGAGCAAAATATACGTTCTGCCAAACATATTTAATGGATATTTAAAATTAATTTATTGACCAAAGTCTAAATCTAGAGTAATTAAAAACGCCTTTAATGAAGTATTAGTTTTATTTTACGTTTTATATGAATGATAATCTATACTTAACTAATTTGTAAAACTTTTCTCAAATAATAAAAACTATTCTTCGGGCTGACGTTGGAGTTAAAAACTTAAAAAATACAGAAAAGTAAAAAGCACTAGTGAAAAAAAGTGCCACTTTCCGCACAGTTTAGCTGCTTGGAAAACGCTCCTTTCGAGGACATGCATTGTAAAATTATTTAAACACACTTGAGGACCAGGTAGTTTATGTATATATCTTTTTTCTTTATAACTAAATAAGACATTAATATATTTTCTTGTGTCAAAATGCAACAACAAGATGTGTCTGTGAGTAAATATGACGTTTTTTAGTTTTTAGGGTGCCATACATGAAAAGGATAAACGGCACCCTTATAAGGTCACTTTGTTGTCCATCTGTCTGTCTGTCTATCAAGTTCAAGACCCTTTATCTCGGAAACGCGTAGAGGTGTAGGTGAAATTAATATCGTATATTCAAGATTGTATCCCCTTGCAGTTGCCAAAAAAAAACAAACTTCTAGATCAATGCAATCAAGAGATACAGCCGTTACTGACGCATAATTGACACTCGGAAGGAAATTAAAATCTACAGGTTATTTCCCGATTTGATCTAGAATCATGAAATTTGTTGGCAAGAAGCAATGTCTTATAGCACAAGTAAAGGAAAAAATCCGAAAACCGTAAATTTGTACCTACGAAAAATATTAACTTATTTGCAGTTGGTAAACTGACCGTCGACTATGTCGATGTATGTGGAAATTTTAATTTTACAGTTCGCCAACGGCAATTCAGTAGTTATTTAATTATTTTGGTGAATGTAGCTGTTTGTACGGTACCTTCAGTGCGCGAGTCCGACTGGCACTTGGCCAGTTTTATAACTTAAAAGTATTTTGCATACCTTCTTAGCGCCAGCGGGCGGCATCCTATTAACAAGGGCAGCATAGGAATCCAGCGCAGTCCGCTTGGTGCCGTTCCGACGCCGCTCGTGGCTGGTGCCGTTGCGGCCCGCCCACGCGGCCGTGGCCGTCGCGGATGGCCGCGAGGCTGCAGACGCTGAAGGCCTCGTGGCCGCAGCCGCTGGCGGCCCCGCGGCCATAGGCGGGGCCGCCGGCGACGCTGTGGCCGCCGGTGCTACCGGACCTGTCGCTTCCGTACCGGACCCGGCGCGACTGTGGCCCCTGTAGAAGTACAATATTGAGTGAAACGCTGTCTATCTGATCTTAGGTATTTGAAGATTCTTATTACTGCACAGTAAATAATATTTTCTCTGTTTAGAACAACTTCTAGCAAGTCTGTTTTGAAGCAAACAGTAGATTCGCTTTCGAAACGCAAAACTAGGTAACTGCAAAATAATATTATTTTATGCTGTTCGGCAAATTTACAGCTACTAACAAAGTTATAGCTTTTGTTTAGCTGAATTCAGGCCAATTAAATTTTCCAAATATAGCACAAATTAATGACTAAAGGCAGACGTAAACAAGGTACACTGCTTACCTTTTTTTCTTAGGTTTTTTGTCTCTTTTCGCTTTCTTTTCGTCGAACAAAGGTTCTGGCGTGGGCGGCCTTCTTACGGCTGTAACAAAAACAATTATTTTCATTAAATTCATGTTTTTTTTTTTATACTGGACAAAAGAGGGGGCAGCAGAGGACCGGTCTATGTAACAATACTTGGTTGAGGTCTAAGGACGCCTTTCGGCTGAAATTATACTGAGACGATGTGACGGTAGAGTTGTTTAAACTCAACCCATAAAAATCCTTAAAACAAAACAAGCATACAACAGGCGGCCTAGCTACTGGCTAACTTGTACTTAGTTTAAACTAATTAAAGTAACGGTTCCAACTGCAACCAGCTTGCATGCAAGTTGCATTACATAGCAAGCTACCGAGGTATACATTATCATCAATCGCTCGCTCGTGTCCGTAGTTAAATTGTAATTAAATTAAACTTGTTGCGAGTTGTTTGCAGGTTGAAACGCAGCGGAAAGACTAAATTTATCATTGAACATATAAAATGGCGGGACGTGGGTGTATCAAGCACCTGTTTACCCATTAGAGGTATAATAAAAAAAAGGTAATTAAAAAAAAACAAAAAACTCGAACGATCGAACTAAAAAGACGTAAACAAGAAGAAAATCATGCTGTGCAGTCAGAGGATACATATCCGCGAGCTGGCTGACCAAAACCAGTTGTATCATCAGAATGCACAGCATGATTTTCTTCTTGTTTACGTCTTTTTAGTTCGCTTTACGGCAGTCGGGTTTTTTGATCTTTTTAATTAACTTTTTTTATTTATAACTTTTAAGTTATTTTTTTTTTTCGTATTAGGTACATTCAAACATAAAAGTGTTATATATTTTATTATTTTCCAATTTTAATGTAGCCAGCCAGTGACACTCGCATTGTTAAGACGATTCGATTGACGTAAGAATCATCAAAATCAGCAGACGCGTTTGGTCTCTGGAACGCCACATAGGAACAAACATACATACTTACATACATACATAGACTGATAAACACTTTACCCTCCTTCGGCAGTCGGAAAAAATACTGTCGTGTTATTATGATATCTTGAACTTAACACAATGTTTTGTATATCTCTTATCAATAACACACTGAAGTGACCATCGTCATTATCATAATGATTGCTTACGTATTGATAACGCAATGATTACTGGTCAATAAATGACGTATTCTCAAGTGCATAAATATACTTCAATAACTGTTGAAAAAATAATGGTAAAGTCCCGTAGTTTTAAAGTGGAAAGCGGGACTTTTCTTCTAGTGTTCTACAAGATTGCCTATTTTTTACAAGCCATTTATTTTCTGATAAAAAACCGGTGAACCATGTTAATTTGTTTATTAACGAAAACCTCACAAAAATGTTATGTGTTTCGGAGCTTGTTCTGAATCAAATTGATCTAGCTAGAGGCTGCAAGAGTGACTCCTGAGCATGGAGTCTTTGGTTTTCTTAATACTAGCATACAGATGCCTCATCCCATACAAAGAAACCGTGCCGACGTAACTAGCGTTTTTCCTCTGATTAAGATAATTATTTTACAAGTACTTCGATCATGTTGTGTATTATGTTATTTTTTTTTTGTTTTTTGTTTTCTTGCAATGACAAGAATATTTACTTTTTAAAGTATTATATTATTTTCATTATTGTTTTTATTAATGTGAAGACTATGTGGAATGATCCACATAGTCTATAATATTTTTTTTGTTTTTAATTTATCTTAGTTTTTAATCATAGTAAGTTTGAGTAGTTTATGCGGCCTACCCGAATGTCCTTTCTTTGGTATTGTTCGTCGAATCGTTGAGCTCCTTAAATTCTGAGTTGAGCTGCTCGGTTATTGACAAATGCGTGCACTGACTGGACAGGTCCACTCAATCTGGCTGGTTCTTTCCTCAAAAGACCATTTCAGACATCAGTCTACATGGCCTTCACATGATCTAACCAAGATTTCGTCTGGACTTTAAAAGAGACCTCTCGAGTCTGTTTCTGCCTTTCTTCTCAGAGTAGTCAGATAGGAAACGCCGACCTCATCTAGTTTTCAAAATTATGATCGTCATGTAACAGAGTTTGTACAAACCAACTTACAGTAAAAAAAATATAACAAATACTTACGCGGCGTGACCGGTGCGTGAGTGTTGGGCACCGCCAGGAGGGGAGGGGCGGGCGGCGGCGGCGCGGCCGGGGGAGGTGTGGGCTCGTCGTCCACCAGGATCACGTCCTGCGAGTCCGACTCGTAGCCGCCCCATGCTGGAAGCGTACAAAAACAAATATGTCAAATATCAAGTCGTTTATTCGATTTAGTCTTAGAAATAGAACTTTCTGAACGTCAAAGTTCTACATAAAGACAGTCCCCCAAAATGCTCACGTTTCAGCTGGGAAGAAGGGGCGCATAGATTAAAAAAATATATTATATAAAATAAACGCTTGTGTCACTCTCTGAAATGGTTCCTTCACAATGTATTTACTTTCTATTTATATTTTGTACATAATAGACAGTATTCTATAAACATAAAAACTTTTTGACAAAAAACTCTACAAAGCGAAAAATAACTTTCTTTTCTTTGGAACAATTTTTTAACACAGACTTCCAAAAAGAAAGTTTTCAAAGACAAATATATTTATTCAACTAAGCCAAAAAGCGGCACTTTTGAACGTCATACACAAAATAAAATTAAAATTTGAAAAGTAGCTTGTTATGGAGAAGAATGCACAAGAAACTCCATAAATTTTTATTGCCTTGTAGTGTTTTGTTTTGGAAGTCGGTTTAGTTTTTTTGTAAAAAAGTTTGTTATTTTTATCTTTTCAGTTTTATGAAAATTATTTATAGCCAGAGGGCTTCTCATAACAATTCCATCAAGCCTAAATAAGACTGTGATAAATTGTTTTATTAGGGAGTTCTAGTGCTTACCTTCCGGCTTCATCACCAGAGCAGTTCGATGGTAGCATTTTCATTTGAACCATTTATTTAAATTTGCTTCATCACAATCATTTAACTATTCGGGATATCTTATACCCAAAACATACTTAACATTGAGAAGTTCCAGTGGCCACCTGTGGTCTTCTTCATCAGTTCCACTTCACCAAATGATACTTTCTGAATGCAAATGCTTGCCATGTTGATGAAAATACTAAAATCGCTATATGTATGCCTATAAAATTTGAAGAGTGCCGTCGATTTTTATGAGATCCCCTCATCAAATCATGACTTGGTGACGCAAAAGTCAAACATAGTACCTCCTCCTTTTTCTCCGGCTTTATTTTAGAGATTCATGAAAAAATGTGAATGTGTTCAGGATATGAAAGTATCCTTTCGATATTTACCTCATTCGTTTTAAGGGAGTAGTCTGCAGGAAGAGTATTCATTTACTAAGTAAAAATACTAGGTATAAATAAATACTAACCCGGTCTGGACGGTGGTCGAGGACTGTTCACTGCTGGGCTCAGCACTTGCTGTAATATCACACAGAAATTCTTTACTACGTGGATTTAAAAGAGCTGTACTACATTTGCAATCTAAACATTAGTGGTCATGAGATGGCTGAAAGTTTCAACAAGAATACTAAATTTGGGCAGGTCTAGTTTCTCAAGCTTTGACCAAAAATCATAGATGGCCTGCACCAATAATCTATTAGAAACCCAGACAGACTACAGAAATATACAATTGACAGTATATAATGAAAAAAAAAACCATTAATTAAAAAGTGTTATATGTTTGTTTAACTTGATCTTGTCTCCTTTGTAGATCAAAACCGTTCCATATTTCAACACTAATTTTAACGCCTCTTTGGGCGGAAATAAATACCATAAGAAGGAAAATTGCAAAACGACCTCCATATATAGGAATAATGCAAATAATTTTATTTTGAAAATATACTTTTAGTAGTTTTTTCATGATAAATGTTTATAAAATTTCGCGCGCTCGTTTTCGTCCTAAATCATCATCCATTTCGTAGCAAAAATTCTAATTCGTACGCGAACTAGCTTCTTACTGCTCATCACACCATCTATCACTTTCGCACGTGTTGTCGGATGAGATGGCATGCATTTTAACCTCGTACACAAAATAGTTCGTGCCGTCGACTAGGGGAACCTTAAGTGTCCGAATCCTATAAAAAATATGAATAATCCTTTTAAAGCTTTTCATGCCCGTACAAACATAAGAACAAACCCAATGCAAACTCAATTGTGGCAGAATTTCAAAGGGAGTAGCTCAGACGTATAAAACTGACCAGTCTACGATTTTATTTGAAAGGGAGTCGCTAGTAAAGAATACTTACCCGCGAGAGAGTGAGCGCCGGCGATGTGAGAGGGGTGCCGCCGAGACGAGCTCGCGCCACCGACGTCCGCTCTGCCGAGGAGCGGTTTGAACCTGGGGATGAAGGTATGACAATGTTATTTTAACGATGAATATTTATGTACGATTCGTACACTTGCAGAGTTGTTGTTGTTGAGGTTGAAGCACGAAGAGAAAAGATCACTCAGTTTTCGTTAGATTTATTACGTATTTTTGTGTTTACAAGTAATACTGTTGACGATTCCTTTCTCTAATGTTAGTCACCGCGTAGCAGTTATCGTACTCATTGATTTAAAGTGTTTCATGTGTATTTATAATATTATTGGAATGACGCACGTGTGGTGCACGGCACCGCGTCAGCAAAATATGTACAGTTTTAGACTGTACATCTTGGCAACCCAAAAAGAAGAAACCAACGAGAAGAGAAAGGAAAAGTCATCACAAAGTTAGTTAAGTAATTAATCAATCAAATAGAAAGGCGATGTTCCTGTTCCCAGGTTGAGGCTCCCGCCGCAAGTCCTTTGTTGTTTGTGCTGCGACGGTTTCATGCTGCTGGCACTCTGTTTTGCGGAAAACTTGAAGTTCAATATCTTCAGGTTGACTCGAAGTTTTGTTCTTAGCGTTGTGTGTGCAATAGTGTGGACAACGATTTCTCCCAACCACGACAAGTACGACTATGATGGCGATCGCCAGCAAAGAGTAACTTATGGCATATTGATGAATGTCGTGACTTGTTAGTGTTGGTAGTGAAGCTTCACTTTGCCGTTGAGTTGCAATTTTCTGATCAATTGTTACAATTTCCTGATCCGTAGCCTTTGACTGAAGGATATTTGGAGCATAGCGATATGTTAAGTTCACTATCTTGTTAATAGATGTATCAAATGTTGGAGCTGTAAACTCATAATCCATCTTCATATGACTGCTGTATCGGCGTTGAGCGTAGATGGTTAAGTCGTTGGATTGCAGTACGCATCCCTGAGATAATGTCACTATGTTCGATAATGCAATGGTTTGTGATGTGACGTCGTTGCTACATATGATTCGTAATGCACACGTTTCGCAGCAAATCGCCAGCCAGCTGTTTTGAGTTTGTAACTCTATCCAAGTGTCTTTGCATGACGCGCGTTCGACGTCACAAGGTTCATTGTTTTGATGCGATAGCAGTTTTGCCTCACAAGGAGCGTTTTTGCTGTGTAGGTCAAATGATGGCAGGTTTTTCTTGCATAAGAAATTCTGCGATTTTTGTTGCATGCAGTGTTTCAAGTCATCTTTGGACATAGACACGTAAATGTTCTTCTTGAAGTTGACAGCGATGTACTCGTTTGATAACTGCACATATGTAGTTTCCTTAGCATTGTTAACCGGTAAAGGTATCGCTTGGTATATTACGAAATCTTCGTTAGCTACAAGTGGAATATGTGCTTCGAAAAGAAAGTAATTTTCAGTAACTCGTGCTTTCACATTGATCAGCTTGTAGATATCTTTAATGTTTTCTTTGTAGTTCTCAACTGGTAGCGATAAAGATTTCGGAAGGCTTCCGGATATTTCCGTTAATTTTTGAATCAGACGCACCGGACTTATCAGATGGACATCTACATGACCTTGGTAGACGTTAGTTAGAGTATTAAACAGCATCTCCTGGAACGTCCTCAAGCTGTTGATCAATAGGTACGTCGTTAACGAAGCAGAGTTGAGGTAGGTAGTAGCCGAAAGTATTTCCATTTCCGTTTCGATGGATGCTATATTTTTATTGGTCTGATTGATAAAGTTATCAATGGAGTTGAATTGACGCTGAATATTGTCTTCAGTTTGTTTCAATACTTGATTCTCAAGCTCCACAATCGTTGTTTGATTTTTTAATAACTCAAGTAAGTAGTTCTCATTGGTTTGCAGAGATTGAATATCGTTTTGATATTTCTTAGCGAATTGTTGGTCCAATATCCCAAACAGACTGTTAGCTATGTAGCCGACTCCGTCGACTAGACCCCGTTTCTTCCTGTTGCTCAGGTGTTTGTGGGGATTTATAAGTATAGAGTTGTAGTAGTTTAGAAGTTCTAGTTCATGATTTAATTGTTCCATGGTTGATCTGCAGTGTTGTAGATTCGTTTTTTGGCATAAGTTGTGAATATTCTCGAAGTAAGTTTGAGTACGACGAGTCCCATCCCAATAGTTTGTTAGGTTGTAGTACATCATTAGTATCCATTCATCGTGCACTACTTGCATTTTGCCGACGGTGTCATAGTATATGGGCCGCTCGCGTTCCAGACTTGTAATCTGAGCGGTCGCCGCCGGCGCTCCGCGCGTGCCATCGGTGGCGGTATAAGATCCCGTTACAAATGTAAACAATGATAACATTGTTATTAGTAACGTTGAGATAAGATTCTTTGACTTCTTCCGCCGTTCGTTTTTCGATTTCTGTGGAGGCTTATTTTTCATTTCGTTTTCTTTGGTTTCCTCAGTTTCAGAGTTCAATGGTAATGGCGACAGTTTTGTTATTGGGCGCTTTATGATTCCTGCTTGAGTTTTAACAGTAGTTACTCGAACATATCCATCAGATCCTGGATGTGTTTCCAGAATCCGACCTAGGGCCCATTTTCCCGGCGGTAGATTGTTTTCTTTCACCAGTACTACATCGCCTTCTTTAACGTTTCTAGAAGGCTTGTTCCACTTACTACGTGTTTGTAGAGTGGTAAGGTAATCGTTTGACCAGCTTTTCCAATATTGTTGGAACATATGCTCGGTAAGCTGCCATCTACGGCGTAAATCAATGTTTTTTACGTCACTGTAATCCGAGAGTGGCATGGACAATATTGGGCTTCCTGTAAGGAAATGTCCAGGCGTTAGGCAGTTGTAGAACTCTTCTGGATCTTCAGTTAGCGGGCACAGAGGTCTTGAATTCATGCAGGCTTCTATTTTTGCTAAAATCGTTATGAACTCCTCGTACGTTAGTTTTTGGTCCCCCAGTACTCGTCGCAGATGGTGCTTCATAGACTTGACGGCAGCTTCCCACAGACCGCCAGCAGTTGGCCAGGCGGGGGCGTTGAAATGCCACTCCACCTCCAATTTGGCCAGTTCGTTGAAAACATCTGGTTTCAGTAGTTGTTTGAACTCTTCGAATTCCTGACGAAGCACCTTTGCAGCGCCGATAAAGTTTGTACCACAGTCAGAGTACATGTGTTTCGGGGTGCCGCGTCTCGCACATAGTCTTTGGAAGGCCGCCATAAACGTTTCTGTGCTAAGGTCTGATACGAGTTCAATATGAACAGCTTTCGTCGCCATACATATAAATATGGCTATGTATCCCTTTGAAGTTTTTACGCCTCTACCCTTGTTGTGTTTAACATCCACATGACCGGTAAAGTCTACTCCTGTGTGCGTGAAAGGGCGGCACGGAGTGATCCTTTGCGGTGGTAGGTCACCCATCAGTTGATAGCTATCTGTCTTGTTGAAGCGATGGCAGCGTACACATCTTCGAAGTTGGTTCTTGACAGCCCGGTTGCCGCCAACGATCCAGTAACGCTGTCTAATATAAGTCAGCGTTAGCCGAGCTCCTCCATGTAATGTGGCTGAATGTGCTTGTTCTATAAGAAGTTGTGTAAATCTTCCTTTATGTGGTACGATTATTGGATTCTTCATATCCCCAGTTAATCTTGAGTGTTTAAGACGACCTCCGACACAGATGATGCCCGCTTTGTTTACATAAGGATTCAATTTGCAAATTGCGCTTTTCTTTGATACTGTTTCGTTGTTAACAATTTGTTTGTATTCAGAATTGAACTGCAATCGCTGCGCTTGAATAATGATACTAATGCGCGCTGCGCTTAGTTCACTTGTTGTTAGGTACGTAGTTTCCGATTTCGTCCTATTGCGCACATTTGTAATGAAGCGTAATATCCATGCGATGACCCTGTTTGCTTGTGTCAATGAGCTGCATTTGCTCAATAAATTGATAATTATATTATGATCGATATTTTCTTGCGTGATTTTAGCGTGGTTTAAGCCGCCAAAATTCGTTTGGAAAGTGCAAGGCATATCTGCCGGCGGATCTTGTTTTGTTAAGAACTCTGGGCCTTGCCACCACAGGTTGAAGTTTACTAGTTTGCTTGGCAAAAGACCTCTTGAGGCGCAGTCTGCTGGATTTTGCTCTGATTTGACATAATGCCACTGAGCTGCAGGAATGACGTTTTTGATCTTTGTAACTCTGTTGGCTACGTAAGTTTCCCATCTTGATGTTTCGCCTTGAATCCACGCGAGGACCACTTGAGAATCCGACCAAGCCCGTGTTGATATGTTATATCCACAGAATGTTTCCTTGGTTTTCTCCATCAAGTCAGCTAGTAGCTGAGCACCACACAGTTCCAGTCTTGGTAGTGTTGTTTTCTGAGTCAGTGGAGCCACCCTTGTTCGAGCAGCAAGTAGAGTTACGATGGGTTGGCCATGTTCGTTGAACACCTTGCTGTAAATAACGCAAGCGTACGCCTTTACACTTGCGTCGCAGAAGCCTAGCAATTCGACACATTGTTGTGTGTCGCCAATCCATCTATTTATCGTTATTTTATTAATGAACGGCAGTTCTGTTTTTAGGTTCAGCCACTCAGATTCAATGTTGCTGGGCACTATGTCATCCCAGCTAAGTTTACTCATCCAGACTTTCTGGAATAGTAGTTTGGCCTTGACCGTTACTGGGGAGAGCCAACCCAATGGGTCGTAAAATCTTGATATGGCTGAGAGTAAAGATCTCTTTGTTAGTTGTTTGGAGTTTTCCACAGGCCAGTTAAAGTGGAAGTTGTCGCTGTTTGGATTCCAACCGAGGCCTAACGTTTTGCTTGATTCTTCCCCTTTAAAATCAAACATGGTTTGAGTTGAAATTTGATCCTTGCGTAAGTCTTCCAGTATAGCGCGGTCATTGGCTGTCCACTTCCGTAAATTCATGCCTCCTCCTTTTAACAGTTGGATCAAGGAGTTTTGCAGTTTTTTCGCTTCTGTGAGGTTGTTATGGCCGCTAATGACGTCATCTACGTAGCATTCTTCTATGAGTGTCTTGGCAGCTGCCGGATGTTTGTGACCGTCGTCAATGGCTAGTTGCTTCAATGTTCGCATAGCTAGCCATGGTGCGCATTTGGTCCCGTAGGTTACTGTGCAGAGCTGGTAATCGCGAAGATGTTGATCTCGTGAGTCCCGCCATACAATTCTCTGTAGATGTTGTTGTTCTTTTGAAATCCAAATGCAGCGGTACATCTTTTCAATGTCAGCCGTAAATGCGTATTTATACGTTCGCCATTTCAGTATAAGGGCCTGAATGTCCTTTTGTAAGTTGGCGCCTTTTTCCATGACGTTGTTCAGGCTGACGCCAGTCGTAGTTTTTTGAGAGGCGTTAAATACGACCCTCAACTTTGTTGTTGTCGAGTTTTCTCTCAAGACCCCGTGGTGCGGTAAGAAGTAGACGTCAGTAGGTATCTGAGGTGCTAATTTCATGTGACCCAGATCCGCGTACTCTTCCATGAATTTTTTGTACATGGAGGAAAGCTTTTCGTTCTTCTCTAGCCGTTTTTCCAACTGTAGAAACTGCGAAACCGCAATTGTTCTAGACTTGCCTAGTTTCTCTTTGTAGTCTGGAACTAGAGGCATTTTGACGATGTACTTTCCGTCAAATGATCTTCTTACAGTTTCGTTATAAAATTGTTCACACTGGTCATCTTTGGGGATATCTTTAGTTTTTTGAATTTCTTCATTCTCCCAAAATTTTGTTAAATCCTCTAAGTTGACTACAGTAACGTGGCAGTTAAACGTTTGTTTCATCTTTCCGCATAAAATCCACCCAATTTGCGTTTGTTGTGCAACTGGGGAGCTGTTATTGCCTTTCAATACACCTCCTAGGATAATTTCGGAGTATACGTCGGCTCCTAGTAATAGGTCGATTTGCCGAGATACGTTGAAGTCAGGATCTGCAAGTTTCAAGTTTTTCAAGTGACTCCATGCACCTTTCTCGAACGTTTTCATAGGCAGGTTGTTTGTTAGCTTCGTCATAATAAGTGCTTGAGTTTCAAAGTTATAATCGGAGTGAATCGATTGACAGGTAAGTTTCAGTTTTCCCCTGCATTCTCTGGAAACAGAGCCGATTCCCGATACTGATGCGTTGATCCCGCGCCGAGGAAGACGTAATATTTGTGCAGCGTTTTCTGTTATCAAGTTCACCTGTGAGCCTTGATCGAGCAACGCACGTAGTGTTACATAAATCCCATCTGCAGATTTTATTCTCAGCTGGACCGTAGTCAGTAGAACCTCCATGTTGTCTTTAGACAAATGGTTAGATGTTGGTTGTTGAGATGAAGGGCGTTTTTCAACATTGTTTTTTCTAGTCGCTGACGTTATGGTTTGGTTGTCCGGATTGTGCAATAGTGTGTTGTGTTTCAAGTTACATTCTTTGCACATTTTCGTGGATTTGCACTCGTCATTTCCGTGGCTGAATAAACAGTTTTTGCACAGCTGCAGTTTCGACACAGTGTCATTTCGCTTGCCAAAGTCCATTTGTAGGAATTTGTCACATTGGCGCAGAACGTGACTTCCGTTGCAGAATGGGCATTTTCCGTAAATAGCATGATAGTTGTTTGTTTTATTTTGATTGAAGTTATAGTTATGTTTCTTCATCTGGGTTTGCTTGTTGAATGTTTTCCAGTTGGATGATTTTTCTGTGGCTGTAGGGTTCGCCCTTTTAGCTGATTTCATCGTTTCGTATGCCATGAACTGTGTTTCGAGGAAATACAGGAAGTCGTGGAGGTTCTGTAGTTCTCTGTGATCTTGAAGTTCTTTCATGTAGTCACTCAAAGTACTGGAGTCCAGTTTTTGTGACATGATGTGCACAATGATCGGGTCCCAAGTTGAAGTATCAATACCGATGTTAGAGATGCCGTTCAGGCATTCGGTAATGACGTCATGCATCTTCTTCAAATTGTATGAGTCTGCATGTTGTATGATCGGCAGATTTAGCATGTTGTTCATAAATGAAGTAAACTGGAGGCGACGATTGTCGTAGCGCTGAATTAATATATCCCAGCATGAGTTATAGTTTTCAGTGCTAATGGTCAGATGCTGCACTAAGCGTTCAGCTTCTCCTCGCAGCTTGGTCTTTAAGTGTTGCATTTTCTGCGCGTTGTTGATCATAGGGTTTTTGTGAATAGCTTCCAGAAATAGGTCTTTGAAGGAGATCCACTGACTGTAGTTGCCGGAGAACTCAGGGATTTCGATCTTAGGTGTCGATTTCTGGTAGTGGACGGTGGACCAGATTTTGGCATGGATTTTCCTCTTTAGCTCATCATATTGTTGTTCAATGTCCGTGAACATTTTGTAGTAATGTTCGTTGGATCCTTTCAGTTGAAAGTCTATTTCCCAATGAAGTTTATCGATGGGTTCCCATTTCGATTTCAAGGTTGCGAAGTGGTCTTCCAGTTCCCATCTTTCCGATATAGTGATTAAGTCAATCTTGGAGATGACACGGTGAATCGCGTTGAAATTGCATTCTTGCTTGTTAAGCAAGAGTTGTATGTTGCTGTCGTCATCTTCTGAAGTCCCACCTAGGTCGAACTTCACGTTTTGTTTGCTCAAAGTCGTCAGTTTGCTAGTTATGTCTGTTTTAGTTGATAAGAACATTTCTTTAGTTTTTTCGTAGATGTCGTCCTTGAAATATGCTATGTTCTTATCTTCTAGTTCGAGCAACAGTTGGGCATGCCTGCCTTCGAAGTCTTGCCATTGGTTTTCTAGCGACGACAAGCGTTTCTTCAGGTATTCCACAGATTTTCGTGATGATGAATCCTTGCGATAGTTGACACATAATGCTTTGATGTTATCGAAGCACGTTGACTGCAATTCTAGCATATCCATGTTGATGCTTGCTGACACGTCGTTGACTGTGGCAGGAGAGCGTTGCGTTGTATTGCGAAGGCTACTGCGTTGCTTGTAGTCTTCTCCGTTTCAAATCTTGAAATCGTTGACTTACTTGATTTGAAATGGTCAGTGGAACTCAGCACCCTTGCACCTCTGTCACGATATTATGCGACTTCTCAATCTAGCTGGGGCGACCCGCTTCTGGGAGACCAGCTAAACCGATTCGCTACCGTAAAGAGACACAGTGGCACCAAATATCCGGCTCGAAGGACCAAAAAATGTACGATTCGTACACTTGCAGAGTTGTTGTTGTTGAGGTTGAAGCACGAAGAGAAAAGATCACTCAGTTTTCGTTAGATTTATTACGTATTTTTGTGTTTACAAGTAATACTGTTGACGATTCCTTTCTCTAATGTTAGTCACCGCGTAGCAGTTATCGTACTCATTGATTTAAAGTGTTTCATGTGTATTTATAATATTATTGGAATGACGCACGTGTGGTGCACGGCACCGCGTCAGCAAAATATGTACAGTTTTAGACTGTACAATTTATTTGTTTATTATACACGTTATTGTACACAACAAAATAGATACAGGACAAACTTTTACAAAAACAAGTGTATAATGGGCGGTCTTATCGCACAGGACAATCTCTTACAGACAACCTTTGGCTGGACTGAACGAGAGGAGAGCCATTTAGGGCTGTCACTTTCAATCAAACTATTTATTCTATTTTGTATTTTCTCTTATTCCTCCGTTATTCCTTTCTGATTAATTTCGTTGCGGGATCCATGACAGTTAAATTCATTCTGCGGCACTTCGTCGAGCTTCATTGCCTCGGTGCTTTTCTGGTGGTTGTCTCTTTCAGGAGTTGCAGTGGTTTGGGAATAGTGCGGTGGGATTGTCACAATAAAAAAAAAAAAATGCCTAGGTTTTTTCCAACTATATCGGGGTCGGCTACCAGTCTAACCGGATTCATCTGAGTACCAGTGTTTTACATGGAGCGTCTGCCTATCTGACCTCCACAGCCCAGTAACTGGATAACACGGTACCCCTTTGCAAGACTGATGTCAGATCTCAAGCTTCTGTCTAACCGTAACGAATGTCAAAGATCTTCTAATGACAGCCGGGACCAACGGCTTAAGATGCTTTCCGAGGCACGGAGGCATCTCGCTATTTACGATGGTCACCCATCCACGGACCAACCTCGGCAAGCGTTGCTTAATCTTGAAGATCGATCGTTGTGGCAGTTATTATTTAGCCACGATCTGCTCCCACAAAATTTGGTAATAGGATCTACATATTTTTCCATTTAGCGCGTACAAAAAATTGATTCGTGTTTGGTTTTAGTTTATGTTAGGTTGATAGGTGAAAACCCTCATGTTAATACAAAAAGATGCTGCATTCAAGCCTATTTCTATCGTATCACTGCAAACATGCATAGCACAGGTATCATCTCATTCAGAGAGGGACAAAATATTGATCGCAAAATTTGCTTATTAAGCAACTTCACACAATCAAATCTACGTTTCCTTACAAGTTTTTTTGACGTCAATGAGCAGTGGCACAGGTCATTGACGTCAAGAGAAAACTTGCTTGCCTATTATATGCCCGGCAAAGCAGTGATGGCGCTGTGTTAACGGCCCCGACTTACGTGATGTAGGTCGTGGTTTCGAACACAGGCTTTACATTGAGTAAATTAATTCTGTACCACTGCGCTAAATCGAAACCAAACCATCATGAGAAACCGGCATGTCCTGAACCAAAAATTCGAAGACATGTGACATCCACCAACCCGCACTGGGTCCGCGTGGTGGATTAAGGTTACACTAGTCGAAAAGTCTTCCATACAAACGTAGTCTGGCGATTTCTCCACTGGTTGACGATGTAAGTTCAAAATAAAAAATTATATCAATTTGTCTCATCGTTATCTAGTCCTATATTTGAAAGTTATGAGCATCGAATGTTCCATATTTTAACACAAATTTTAACGCATCTTTAAAATAAATACCATAAGAAGAAGAAAAATTGCAAAACCTTCATACAGGGATATATTAGTAATTCAACAATGCAAATAATCTTATTTTGAAAATATACATTTAGTAGATTTTTCATGGTATCTAGACTCCCAAAGGTCTGTTCATAAAATTTCGCGCGCTCGTTTTCGTCCTAAATCATCATCCATTTCGCTACAAATTTGCAAAAGTGCAAATTCTTACGAGAACTAGCTTCTTACTGCTCATCACAGCATCAATCTCTTTCGCACGTGTTGGCGGATGAGACAGCATGCATTTTAACCCCGCGCACAAAATAGTTCGTGCCGTTGACTAGGGGAACCTTAAGACACCATTCCCTCTCACAGAGAGGAGGCCTTTGTTCCAGTAGTGGGCACATACAAAAAAAGGTGATGTATATTCCCGGCAGTGGGAATATTGTAGACCGATAATATCTTAAAGAGTGTTTTATTACAACAAATTGGTTAATCCAACATTCAAACCCATTCAACTTAAAACTATTCTCTCATTTATCTATTTTCCATTGCCAAACGGCCATGGGCCAGCACATTGACAAAAAAAAACACAAAATTACATAAGTCTTACCAGTGATTCATTGTTTCATAATGTGTTTCATTGGTACTCCTAATTGCGTTCGAATTGTTCGATCACGACCGTGTAGCAACTGTTTACGACATGCTTTTGTGGTAGTGTGCTATGGGGTGTGTCGGGGCTCTAAATGGCGCCGGTAGATGGCGTTTTAGATCAAATCAATTTGCCATAAATCTAGATATTTTGAATAGAAAATAGTGTCAGGGTTCTAGGTGGTGCCGATAGATGGCGTTTTTGATAAGTTGAAATCTAGATATTTTGAATAGAAAATATTAGTATCATGTTTGGTTCTGTCAAGATACATTACTGTGTCCTCTTGCCCTGATTTTTCCATGGTTATTGAGTGTCGTGACAATCGCAGGTCCCCATTTTCGTGAGCAATAAAATCAAGAAGAAAGGCCATATACCGCCACATCCAGTGACATGGTAGCAATATCTTCTTAAGCTATTGATAGTCTCACTATATTAGAAGGCCTTGGGCATTCACTAACTAGTTGGCGCATAATACGATGTCGGAACTAAGCTATCTCAAAAGCAGACTGACGATCTGTCTCCCAGCAGTGGAAAAACTACATACTGATTATACTTATATTTGGAAGATTATAGAGTCCAAGTACGCTTAGTTAAGGTTTGGGAAATCCGGTGGATGCGATAAGCACGGGACCGGTCGAAATGGTGACACATTTTTGTTTTGGGTACTCCTGAACCTCCTGAAAGCCAGAATCAACAGTGGCGACCACCAAGTCAGGAGAATGAATTTAACTGTCTTGGATCCCGCAACGAAATGAATAAAGGAGGAGTAGGAAAACAAAAACATAATTTTCACTTCCCTCCATATCAAACAAGAGACAAAACAAACAAGGTCAATAGGTAAAAGGGTCGTTTACAACTGGGATAAGCCCAGTTGTCTAGCACCATGGATAAAAATTAATATTAATGGGTCCTAACATTGTGAGCTGTTATATTTGAATCCAATAATAGGTATGGCAAAAACGCTTGAACGCACGGTTTGTTCTTGTTTGCACAAGGTCCGTATAATAAATAACTCCGGATGCAGCCTGTGATGGTGACACTTGGGGGAGGCCCACGTTCAGCAGTGGATGTTTTTCGGCTGAAATTCTGATGATAATGATGAGAGTCCAAGCTGTATACCTGTGTGTGCGGGCGACGCTACGGTGGGTATGACGAGGTCCCGCCATCGCTTCACCAGCACCTTGGCGCGGCGTGCGAGGTTCGGGTCTGAAGTCTTCCGTCGTAGCTCGTTCACGTGTTTGCCCAGTCGGGTGGTCTGGAATATGAAGACCGAAACATTAATATTTTTATAAGTAAATTAGCGGCCCGTCGCGTCGTCGGAGCTTTGTACGGGTTTCCGTTGGGGTATAGTTGTGGACAGAATATTTTCAGTATTTCATTTAGTTCATAGTAAAATAAGAAATGGGCTAGGCTAATAAACCTAAATAGAAAAAATAAGACCATAAAAATCGAAATAAGTGACTGTCTTTGCACGGTTCTGTTAATTAGTGACATTTTGTTAATTTTTAATGATGATTTTTTGTTTCAATATAACTGAACAAGAACTACAATGTTAATAATGAGTTTTTATTTTATGATTAGAATATAATTTAAATAAATATATTTGATTTATAGCTATTAACTATCTTTCATGTGAAGCACATAGTAGAACATGTAAAAAAAATATCTGATTTAAATCATGTTTTTGGTGAAGCAAAACATCGTGAGGAAACTGGACTTATAGCTAGTATTCCAGTGGCATAGTAGGCGTTCCAGTGCGAGGGTAAACAAATAAATAAATTATCATTTCGGTAATCATTAATTTTTAACATTCATTCAAGCCATTTGTGCATTACTTGATGTGAAATATTAGTCACATTCATTAAAAAGTACTTAAATAACCAATAAATAACACATTAACTACTGAGGTCATTAGCATTGTTATTATGTGTTCGTTTAATCAACATATGTATTTGAAACTTATCAACCCTACACAGTAGTTATTAATGGTTTTATTTTTCGTAATACTTAAGCACCTAATAAAAATATATCACGGTTAATTCCTGGAACTGATAATTTTAACTAGCAATGATATAATAATACCTTTCTGCAAAACAAGAGTACAGGAGCCCTGGGCGCTTTCTAACAATTATCTTCAACATCAGCCTTTTAACGTTCCCACTGCTGGGACACAGGGCATCCTCTCTGTGAGAGGGAATGGGCCGTTATCCACCACGCAGGCCCAGTGCGGGTTGGTGAATGTCACATGTCTTCGATTTTTTGGTTCTAGGACATGCCGGTTTCCTCACGATGTTTTCCTTCACCGCTTTGAGAGCAGTGGTGATGAAATAATTTACACTAAGTGCCTGCCAGGGTTCGAAACCGCGACCTACAACATGTAAGGCGCAGCCTTTTGCCTCTGGGCCACTACTGCTCTCTCCAACTAGCAATTAACTAAAATATTGTGGACGGATTGGCTTGGTACTATTAAACAATGCATTATTACACTTTCAATAGTAGGAAATATTCGAAAGTTGATTATACACTAGAGCATTTTCGCGAGCATTAGCAATGTAACGTTCTTACGAATGGTACAATACAGATAAATGCTCGTTTCCTAAACTATTTCCATGTAATGTCACGCTCTTGCGAATGTTCGTCGCTGCGTACGACGCACGGTGGGCTGGAATCGTCAAGTGGGGACTTAAGGATTCAAATGAGTATTTTTGAATTTTATGTACTAATACAAATATTTTTTGTTATAAGTAATTTTTTTTTACTTAGTATTTTTCGAGTTATAGACCCCTAAACTTTGTATGAAATATTAATCGGTTTTTGGTTTAATCTGACATGTTTTAATATTGTATTACAGAAATATAGCAAAAAACAAATTATTGGTAAACATTCTACACCACCCTTATGTCGTCATTTATTTTTCACGATACTCACACCACCCTTATGACGTCATTTGTTTGAAACAAACCAAAAAAAACAAACAACACAAACCATTTTCAGAAGAAGCGAAAGCCATGCTTCTTTTATCTCCAACATTTGAAAATGATGAGCGGGAAAATATAGAATTTGTTAATGTGGAACATTTAGAGAACGAATCTGAATCTGATGAAATTGTCTAAGTGATAATTTTGTGAGTGCGTGTGTTTGTGAGTGAGTTTGTGAGTATGCGTATGAGTGGATTAGGCCTCCTGGGGACACCACTGATAAAAAAACGCGCTTAGTTCTCTACCTCAAGGGTGGTGTGGAAAAGGGAATGAAAAACAATTTTCTCCAAAATCGAAGAAAATCGAAGCAAGTGATATATCGGATAATTTGCCTAAAAAATAGCACAATCGAATACCGAAAGCGGTTATTTGAGAACTCTTGAGAATTAAAAGTTATTCATATAAAATCAAATTTCTCCATACAAAAATAAATTCAAATCGTTATAACTTTTAAAATATTAGGTATATACAAAAATCGCAGAAGAAAAATTTCTTATATTTAGTGGTAGATCACCAAGCCGTCTTTATTTTTTTTTAAATTGCTCATCAATTTTCGTGAATCCGTCCATTAAAGCTTGATTTCAGCCCACCGTGCGACGTAATGCTCACGGCGAGTGAGCATTTACCTGTAACATTTCTTTGTACTCTGCGTTCATTATTGACAATACCACGTCGTGCCTTTGCTCGATAAAATGTTACACCAAAACGCTCGTTGGTTTTTATAATCAGGTTTTATGTAACAAACATCGAGCGTCATGTTCGAAGTGTGGTTCGAGTAAATTAAAAACAAACAAAAAACCCGACTGCTTAAAAAGCGAACTAAAATACGTAAACAAGAAGAAAATCATGCTGTGCAGTCGGAGGATACATCTGATTTTGGTCAGCCAGCTCGCGAATTTGTATCTTTTAGTTCGCTTTTTAAGCAATTTTTTGATTTCTTTTTATTTTGTTTTTTTATTTAAAACCTTTTAGTTATTTTTTTAATTAGGTACATTTAAACATATAAGTGTTATATGTTTTTGAAATAACCTCTTAAAACCCTTTATAACCCCACACGATGAGTTTGGAACATTTTTTATTTAATGTAGCCTGTCGCAGGGTTAAGACGAATCAAATGACGTAAGAATCATCAAAATCGGCCAACGCGTTTGGTCTCTAGAACGCCACATAGAAACAACCATACATATATAGACTGATAAACACATTACCCTCCTTCGACAGTCGGGTAAACAGCGAATGCTTGATGTTTTGTAACAAGTAAATGCTCTAGTCCAGGGATGGCGAACCTTTATTAGAAAACGTGCCATCAAAATTATATTTTTTTTATGTGACAATGAAGTGCCACCAACGAATTTTGCCTGTCTTAATAGAAATCCTTATATTTTTTTTACAGTTTTATGTTGTATTTAAATAAAAGTAGGAATTGGTGTCATTTCTGCTGTTGCAAATTACCTAAATGCTACATAACCTCATTTTAGCGTGCCCAAAATATGTTGTCGTGTGCAACCACAGGCACGCGTGCCATGGATTCGCCATCACTGCTCTAGTCTATACTCACCTTTAGAAAATTTATCTTTATCGACAGTATTTCAAAAACAGCCGAGTGCCATAGACTATCCCGAAAAAATGTACGATTCCTATAGTATAGCCAGGCTAAGTCAGCGTAGCCAGTTGTAAAAGCTATAAATTATAGTAGATCTTACCTCCAACAGCTCTTTTGTGATATTGATTCTCTCCAATACGGAAATAATTTCGTTGACAGTATGCATGTCGACAACCTGGAAACATTCACAATAAATAAATTAGCAAGTTTTAGACATACATGAACGCTGCCTTATACTTCTGCCAAACCCTTCGGGGTACAGTCGTGGTGTTATGTACAGGTGTGTCAGACGACGCGACGAAAAATATTTAGATTTTTTATATCGATTCGGATTTTTCCTACTTTTGGAATGCATTTTTTTTTACTGAAATCTTTTCGTATTCGTTATTCCTATCTAGCTCAATACGATTTATAATTATTCCTAAAAAATAAAAAGAGGCGCGGGCGGCGCGGCGCGTGTGTGTATTAGCCGGCTTTGACCTCTATCGTGAACTTTAGGAAACCAGCTGATAGGTAGCGCTTATAAATTATAATATTATCATTGCTGTTTTTAGGGGTCCGTACCCAAAGGGTAAAAACGGGACCCTATTACTATGACTACGCGATCCGTCTGTCACCAGGCTGTATCTCATGAACAGTGATAGCTAGACAGTTGAAATTTTCAAAGATAATGTATTTCTGGTGCCGCTATAACAACAAATATTAAAAACAGAATAAAATAAATATATAAGTGAGACTCCCATACAACGAACGTGATTTTTTGCCGTTTTTTGCGGTAATGGTACAGAACCCTTCGTGCGCGAGTCCCGACTCGCACTTGGCCGGTATTTTTTTTGTGTAAGTCCCTTTACTCTTGAATTTTTTTTTACAAAAATCGAAAACCACCTACGAAAAATTACCACAATAGGAGTTCCAGAATCATTAAACTGAATCATGGTATTTTTTAGCGATGGCGACATTGCTGGTAGAATCACCCTATGTAGCCTCTGGCCTCTAGTCAAAGTTTAGCCTCTGGGTACAGATTTGGACAATAGGTCACCAATTTTAGTACCGGGTCAGCGATAGGGGTCGTGACGCGAATATTGACATTTTAAACTTATCCGGTTATAACAACGTCTAGCTTAAACCAGTAACATGTATTTTTAGCGAGACCTATTCCTCATTAATCAATACTATTCCGTATTATGACTAGATTTTAGTGTTGGTATACTTTTTCTTGCGACTGAACTTTCTTAGATCCTGACCACGGCAGGGATTCCAGGTCGCACTGCCGACGATCAGCGAGTAAAGCTAAAAACTAAAAACGAGTTGGCGAGCAGCGAGTGTGTAGTTCCGATAGTTTTGTCGCTCAGCTATTAGCGAATGTTATTGTGTGAGGGGTGAATACTCGCACCACTCGCTCGGGGCGGCCGCACTGTATGTAGAAATGTCCGCTGGTTGGTATCCCGCCGTGAGTTCTGACCGGCAAACGAGCAAGCGAGCATCGCTGAGCGAGTATAAATTTGATAGCTCTTGTCGCTGCGACAAACTTGTGGTGAGAGAATACCCGCCGGTGTGAACAGCCAGCGATCAACCAACTACATACTTTCAGTTATTGCGTTTATTCTATTACAAGTTGTATATATCGTATTTTAAGCGGTTTTTGCAACAATTTAAACTGTATATTTTTCTCTTAGAAATGTCTTCTTCTTTTTCGAATCGATGGTCAAACTCTTCAGATAGTTTGAACCTAGTAGATGGCCACATTAAAAGTGTCTCGAAATAAGGTAGGCGATAGGAAACGGTCTACTGTATCGTGTTGAGCCCATGAACACCTTAAGCTATAAAAAAATCGCTAGGCATACAATAGGCCATTTAATACCCGGAATTTGGAAACTCCTAGACTTTCTTCGTTCATTCATCTTTCATCATTGTCTTGAGGACCCATCCTCAATGACCAAAATCATTTAACCTAGACAAAGGGAACCTAACCTGGACAATGCACAATTACCTGCACCCTTACCTTCCAGGATTAGAACGAGGCAAACGACAAAGCTGTTCAGGTAGGAACTGGTTGAATACAATTTGAGTTGGCCTTGTATTGCAACGAAAAGAAAACAATCAAACAATGAAGAGTTTCATAAAGAACAACACAATTTCAATTGAGAACATATACATTCTATTCTTTTTATTTATCGCACACAATACCGACATAAATATACAAATATCTACAATAGGACCGCTTGTGTACAAAGGCGAGTTTAACCCATAATTGGGTTTTCTAACAGCAAACCTCAGTACCATAGAGATTTGCAAATAAAGACAGTATACTCAAGTGCACCATAAAAACGTAAAATTTGCTTATTGTTTAAACGGATGGCCGATGGGACCGAAAAGTTCTGGAATGGCGACCGCGAACCGGAAGACGATGCGTTGGAAGGCCAATCAACCAATGACCTGGTTAAGATTGCAGGAATGCGCTGGATGCGAGACGCACGGTGTCGGACAATGTGGCGACACTTGGGAGAGGCCTCTGTCCAGCAGTGGACATCTTTAAACATCCTTACTAAAACAACAATAACATCTGAATGGGTAAGACAACATAACAGGTACACATATACCAAAAAAACTTTCGTAACTTCAGACAGCAATGGTTTTACAGCCCAATCTTTATCTATCACTCGATCTGCTTAATGGGACTGATAACAATGGTGTAAAAGCCATTGAAAGCAATGATAAAACAGGAAGGAGAATTCAGCAAAAAGGTATTACTAACAATGGTGACTGTACTTACAATTTTCAGAATGAAATCGATCACTGCAGACCCGAAGGCAATCATCTCATAAACTCACGCGATATTCCCATGGGGATAGGCAGTAACTACAGAATTTCACCTGCTGTGGTCCTTAATCATTTGTAGAGAAGAATTGCCATTATTGACATGTATATCAGAGGTATTACGACGTGAATGGAAAAGCCGGGAGGGGACGCCCTAGAAAGACATACAGAGACCTTGTAGGTGATGTTCTTCAAAAAGGCCAGGTGCGCCGTACTCATAACCGGCGTGTGTGTATGACTAGATGCATGAATGTGATCGAAGCAAAAGAAGTATGTAAGGATCGTAGCAGGTGGCGTTCTGTAGTTTCTGCCTACCCCCATGGGAAAAAGGCGTGAGTTTATGTATGTACGTATCAGAGGTATTATTTTTGAGAACAAGTACGGAAAGTACTTGCTTGACAACAACAAACAAAGCTAATTAATCGACACTAGACTCCGTTATCAGTAAATTAGAGAGACAATTAGGTATTTATTTTTCAAACCAGCAGTTGCCCGCGATTTCGTCTGCACAGCATTAGTACTTCGAAAAGCTTATTTTTAATATCGCGCCATAATATTGTAGGTGTGGGGGCCGCCTTACTTGAAAACCTTTCCACCCTCCTAAGGATGAATTTCGGGATAAAACTACCCTTTGTCCTTTCCAGGGTCTCAAACTATCTCTATACCAAATTTCATCTAAATCGGTTCAGTGGTTCAAGCGTGAAAAGGTAACAGACAGACAGAGTTACTTTCGCATTTTAAACATTAGTATATATATAATTACGATAGTTAAATAGATTTTGTAAGCCCAACAAACTATTAACTATTTGTGTTTCCCTGTAGATAGGAAATAGTTTGATAAACTGCATGCATTCTACAAATATTAGTAGCATCAGCATAGCACAATCAGTCCTACGACGATCCCACTCCTCACAGTGAGAGACAACGACGAGTACGGGTAGATAAATCCCACATATCTTTGATTTTTAGGGTTCCGTACTTAAAGGGTAAAAACAGGACCCTATCACTAAGACTCCGCGATCCGTCTGTCTGTCCGTCTGTCACCAGGCTGTATGTCATGAACCGTGATAGCTAGACAGTTGCAATTTTCACAGATGATGTATTTCTGTTGCCGCTATAACAACAAATACTAAAAACAGAATATGTTTTTTTGCGATAATGGTACGGAACCCTTCGTGCGCGAGTCCGACTCTCACTTGGCCGGTTTTTTTGGTTCTAGAACAGGCCGGTTTCCTCACGATGTTTTTCTTCATCGTTTTGGGAGCAAATCAATACTACTATTTGTAGCTATGATACACGCGATTGAGTGAAAACAGTTTTCGCTGGTGGACGGACATGTGATGAGACGATAGGATGACCATAAATATTGAATAAAAGAGTTATAAAGATAGAAGACGGGAAAAGAGGCTAAATACAATAAAATATTACATGACAGCGAGCAACACAATAAAAAAAGAGACAACCCTTAACCTTACGGAGTGGCGCACAAGTAATATGAGGGCCAACCCTAAATAAACTAAATGACAGAAGAAAGTAGATTAAGTTACGAGAGCAAATCAATATGGATGACGAAATTAAACCAATAATATACATTAAAAAATTATAAAGAAAATTACATACAATTTATACAAATCCGTTAAAAAGGCACTGTATTTTTTAGTTTGGTTTATGTTATTTCTTGGTTTCACGATTTTACGACTTTCCGCAATCAAAGGCAGAAAAAAAATAACTACCGGCCGTTTCCTATGATTGCGGTTCTTGCGCAGCGTGCTATGTGACTCATGAAGGTACATGTTCAATTAAAAATTTCGATTGTAATTAGCTAACTTTAAATTTTACTTCTTACTTTGAAGTTACCTTCTCGAATAAAATCTATTCTAAATTATTTTTGTACACCAAACGAACGTTGAACGTAGAGTTGCTGTAGAAAGGTGAGCTGAACTCAAAATCCAGATGAAATGGTTTATTTATCTGTTTGATAAAGGTAATTTCTGGAAATATTTAACCTATTACGAAAATCTTTATACAGGCTACACTATAGCTGACCGATATAAATTTCTTTTATCCCGAAAAAATGCATCTTTCCTGTATAGGCCACGAGTGTAGTTTCAGGAAAAAAACTAAAATCTATTATGCAACCTTTTTTTACAGTATATAAATATACTACACCGTTAATAAATATTTGCACATAACAAACAATATTCTATTATTAGAACACAATTGTTAGAGCAGTGTTTCAGGTTGCAGTCTTTAAAAGAAAATCGGTTTCTAGGTCAAGGCAGAATTGGAAATTCTACACATCACTTGGTTTAACAAAAAAGTAATGAAAAAGGGAATTTCTTAAATGACTTAGTTTCCGTTTATTAAGGACAAGAATTTTAAGACCCATAACTTTTAATTGGCGGTTCTTGATTTGGGAATCAAAATCCAAATTCAAAATATTTCTCATAAACCTACATGGGCACTCATGAAACATTAGAAGATTTAGAAGCTTGGTGCCTAAAGCACAGGCATAAAACTCAATGGATACTCTTTTAAAAAAAATAATTGTTATAGAACATGATTTTTTTAAAAAAGAACATGGACGATGTAAAATACTAAAAGAATTGGCGGGAATACGAAAGTAGATCCTCGCAAAAGTTAAAAGGAAAATATATAATAGCTGCAATACCTATAAAGAATTGGGTGTATTATAAAAGTTAATAAAACAGGCAAATATAGGAAGTGGTGGCTTGAATATACATGGAGGTGATAAGCCTTCTGAGATAAAGTTAAATTGAAGACTCAGGGCTAGAAAACAGGGATTTTAAGTGAGTTGTATGGAGAGGTATCCAAAAGGAGATTTGATAGGGCAGTTAAGCTTAAGTGGTGCATAATAGTGGAATAATATGAAAGAAAAGGGAATTAAAAATAATGTGATGTTAAGGACAGGACAGGACAGACTGGTGTCCGCAACTCCACGTCCAAGCACATATGAGTACAGGTGGAATTCATCTTCCTTACTAGATCCAACCCAGCTCATCGAGCAATGCAAGTAAATTAGTTGGACAATTGACAGGGAGAATGAAAAGGAAATTTCTTATGGAAGGAAACATAATTTCAAGTAACATAGGACAAGCAGGAAAATGATGACTCTAGCTGAGCTGAACCAGGCTGAGTGTATAATAAGCTTCTATTGCATATGATAACTTCCTAATAGAGTGTGAATATTTTAACCAATCAACTCAAATAATAAATTTCCACTCAATGTAAAAGCTTGTTTTATTTCTAAATTAAAAATCAAGTTTCAATAAAAATTAAATAAATCAAGTGAGACAGTTATGTGACCAGATTTATTCTAGATTTCTCTAATTAATTGGTAGGCTAACATTAATTTTAACAAGACTCTATTTTTATTGATAGGCCTTTTTAGGGTTCCATAAAGGGTAAAAAAGGGAAAATATTACTAAGACTCCACTGCTGCCATGGTATAACTAAAATGCCGTGATGGCTAGACAGTTGAAATGTACACTGATGATGTATTTCTGTTGCCTCTACAACAACAAATACTAAAACCAGAATAAAATAAATATTTAAGTGGGGCTTCCATACAACAAACGTGGTTTTTTTGCGATAATGGTACGGAACCCTTCGTGCGCGAGTCCGACTCGCACTTGGAAGGTTTTTTATTCTGTGCAGCTTATTGCAGACCACATGACATAAGTTTGTTTAATATTGATAGTTTTTAGAGTTCCGTACCCAAAGGGTAAAAACAGGACCCTATTAGTAAGACTCCGCGGTCCGTCTGTCTGTCTGTCACCAGGCTGTATCTCAAGAACCGTGATAGCTAGAGAGTTGAAATTTTCACAGATGATGTATTTCTGTTGCCGCTATAACAACAAATACTAAAAACAGAACAAAATAAATATTCGAGGGGGGCTTCCATACAAAAAACGTGATTTTCATGCCGTTTTTTGCTATAATGGTACGGAACCCTTCGTGCGCGAGTCCGATTCGCACTTGGCCGGTTTTCATGTACTACTAATACTAACTCTTCTGTAAGAAATGATGTGATCAATGATAGGGCACACAGTTCCAAGATCGGTGGAAAGAGAATGTCAGAATCATTAAATAATCGCAAGGGATGAGCTTGCTGAGAAAGGAATGAGCTGGCATCTTGTAAAGGATTGGTCTAAAATAGCAGTAGGTCAAGATAAGAGGTCTGGATGCCTATTGCTGGAGTCTTATCAAGTGCACAACTCAATTCATTGGAAACACCTATGTGCCTTGATTTTGGTTGATAGAGATTTATCAAAGAAACACATAAGTTGCTGTGTTAACCCTGAATAAAGACCATTTTCCTCTACTTCCATGGGCAAAAAGTGTGAGTATATATAAAGATGTAAAGATTAATCTAACTTGCTTGGGGGTGGCCTATGTCCAGCCAGTGGACACCTTTCCATATTAATAATGACAACAAATGACTGAAGGTTTGTTCGAAAAGGACTTGTACAATCATTGACATTCAAAATTGTTCAGATGCTGTATTAATGCATAATTAAAGGTATGATTCACATGTAATTAATAAATATAAGAGGTCATTTACCCTATCATACAATGAATAATGTGTTACCAACCTGTCTATGAAAACTACCATTTTTAATTATTAAAGGACATGGGTATAGTTATCACCAAAACTTCTTGGCCTTCTTGGAATGTAAAATGAAAGGAAGGTCTTTGCCCTGCAGTCAGGTCATCAGAACATTGGATTTTAGAGTTAGTTCATTGATCAGCAACTTGTTCAGGCTTAACACAACAATAATGGAATTAAAACCATGAAAAATATGAATTGGATCTTAAAATATGTAATGTTTTTGTAACCAATCAAGCTTGTAGAGTGTATTTTAACAGATGTTTTACTGAATATTGTAAAAATAACATACAAATATAAGTATGATCTGAAGTAAATTTCATAATGTTATGAAATGGCAATGCACAAAGCCTGAAAGATTATCTACACTCTGAAGTGGTAGACTGTTTCATAGAATGAAAGAAGACTGCCTTGCATTAGCATAGTAATAATACCGGCCCATTAGACATTGCATTGGAAGGACTCCCACCAGGTGGACCGATGACCTGTTGAAGGTTGCAGGGATCCGCTGGATGCAGGACGAATGAGACCGGTCAATATGGCGACAATTGGGAAAGGCCTATGACCAGCAGTGGATGTCTTACGGCTGATATGATGACTGTCCCACTGCAGGGCAAAGGCCTCTTCTCATACAGAGATGGCATAACCATTAATCACCAGACTTGCTTAAGGATGGTAAGCAATGTCAAACTTAAAATTGATAATATGAAATAAGCAGAGTCTACTTGAGATACAAATGCCAATCAAATATGCATGCTGGTCAAGGTAATTCTTGTACAGGTGAAGACTGACAGACTCAGTTAAGATTTAAGTATAAAATCACTTTTTAAAACAGCATAGGGAGGGGAGAACGACAGACAACCCTAAGTAATGTCTTGGACAAGGGCAAAAAGGTGATGTAACCATGTAAAGGCTATCCTTGCAATCTTCAAATTGAGAAATGAGGTTTTGACTTACCATTATCCTTTAGTAAAAATAGGTTTTAATTTCATAGCATTCATATTCTCTTTAGCCAAGCAGTTATATGGTAGTTGGCTGAAAGTAAGTCTTAACAATATTATGGTTAAATAGTTAGTGACCCAAAAAGAGTATTTAATAATAAAATATGCAAGCAACATTGGTACTTACAAAGCTGTATTTATAAGTACGCAATAAGCACTCCTTTCAATTGAAACTAAGTAGTAAATGCTGCCTCATTTGATTTGTCAACATGTATGTGTATCATATTTCTAAGGAACTTGATAGCAATTTGGACTTTAGCAATGCAGTATACTAAGTACCTACTAAATCGCACTACTTAAAATCATTTGCTAATGCTACAAAAATGAATCTTTCCATTAAATATTCTGGTCATGGGGGTCATGTAGGCAGTTGCTTCTTGTAAAATGCTGATATTCAACTTTACCTAGTAAAACCTTGTGTTAGTAATTTTGTGTACTATAAAGTATATTCTATTCTAAAACTGGAAGCTGACCCAATTTAGTTAGGAATAGGCTAGGCAGATAAACCCAATAAATGGATAAATATTCTGGATAACATGTGGAGCAGTGGTGGCCCAGTGGTAACGGCTGCAACTTACAAGTTATTGGTTGTGGGTTCGAACCCAGGCAGGTGCCTTAATTTTTATAAATTATTACATCACCACTGCTCTCAAAACAGTGAAGGAATACATTGTGTGGAAACGGGCATGTCTTAGTACCAAAAATTCGAAGACATGTGACGTCCACCAACATGCACTGGGCCCGCCTGATGGATTACTGCCCATTCCTTCTCACAGAGAGGAGGCCTTCACAAACAACGGATCAAATGCGAGTCTAAGTGCCGAAAAGGGGTCCATCTATCCTATCCTATCCTGGATAACACATTCTACAGATGATAATAGTATGCAAAATACGCGCTTTGACGTGGAGTTGTGGACACCAGCCCGTCTTAACTTAACAGACGATAACGATCTAATAGATGCTACTTTGTCATAGAGGTTAGAGTAATATTCTTATGAAATATTCTAGTGGGTCCATGGTCCATAGAAAACTGTCATGGGAAAGTAATGAAACTAGAACTTTTTGGTATTTTATATATGGACATAAAAACCTAAAATTAAGTTAGGAAAGTTATGATATTATTGTAATCAAGTCATAAAAACAGTAACATTAATACCTTGTTGCTATCTGTTAATACAAGAGCATAAATAAGTGAACAAATCAGCTGGTAGGTTTACATAACCGCATTTGTGAAACTTTATAGTGTGTTTGTGCTTAATGCTTAGTTGATAACCAGCACAGCTTGATACATTTATTCTTTACAGTATGTCTAATGATCAATGAATACTTTATGGTTGCATCACACTGTAGTAACTTTAATGCAACCTTATACTCTCAACTTTGAAATCACTAGTTAGCCTCAACTTCAGCGAAGAGTTTAAACATAAACTAACCTCACAAATCCTGCTATTTAAGCAGAAATATGCATGACAACACTATCAAGACCAAACAAGGAGAGAAACAGTTCACAAATAATGAGATAGCAGAATTAAAATAATCACACTACAATGATAACAACTCTAAAGATAGTATCCTAGGTCTAAAACAACTTTCATAACACTGGCCACTTGCCCTAACATCAATCCACCTGCAACCATGCAGGCCTTAGCAACAGCCAGAGGCAAGGAAAATAACACGAGTATGCTAAATAATCGGTAAATTACCGAACAAGTACGTATTGCACAACCATCAAATAGGAACAGGCCCCAAATACAGACTACAAGAGAGGTAAGTGCGTGATGAGGAACAGCATACGGCACGCGGGGCGCCTGCTGCCGCCACACCACCTATAGCTATGTTCGTACTCACGTAAGGTCAATCAGAACAAAAAAACACATATTTGCAGCAGCCCAGTCGCTTAGTCACACCAACGGAGAAGATAAACGGGAAAGGTCGCGCGTGGCACAATTTCGTACTTTCACATTGCAAAATTTTTGGCACTAGGGACGGAGGGACGGGGCGGCGGGCTGGCGACGTCAGTGGCCCCTCTAACTCGCACGCTCACGTATCCACACGGTCCGTTTCCGCTCCGCGATCCGCACTATATTCCGATTTATTGTTTGGATGGTTATCAACACATCTCGTGATCTTAGCACAGCACAAGGCACTTCCGAACAACCTCGCGAGTTTCCGAATCGCAACTTCGAATCGGGTGTCATGGGCTCGTGGACCGTTTCGTATCTCATCTAAGTTTATCGGACTTACGATCATCAAAACTCTGAAACTTACATTGTAATTGTTATCCAACGCATTCAGAAGTCGATTACTTAGTTCATGAGCGTTATTACTCATTTATAAACGAAAATATTTAACTAAATACGACGAACGTGTCTTCGGCTGCGTCGTAATGGCGGACCGACGACTACGTATGCCCGTGCCAGGGCATTTTAGCCGAATAATTCAACTGATATCTACCGAGGCGACGCACACTCGTGTTTTTCCGTTTCTTTTGACGGAACAAGTTTATTTTGACACTTTTGACCACTAGATGGCGGGATGTGCGGGAAAAAATAATCCACTATCGTCCCGTTTAAAGAAGTATGATTTTATAATTGAATTAAGTATTTTTTGATAATATGGATAAACATAATTTATTTTCTTACAAATGCACCAATATTAAATAATACGTTCTTAAACATTTAAAACTTGGCAACATGGAGCTGTCATTTGATAATAATTTTGAATATGGTAAGTATTATTCCTCAAGTTCTTCAAAATACTGCTAGAGGGCGCTAACACAAATTAAAAAAATAAAAGGATAAAGGATTTTACACCTGTTATTTTACAGTAATGCCAGCAACAAAAATGCTTTACTTTTTCATTTTTGACTGACTGTGACTGACTGCCTTAACCCTGTCTTTTGTAATATCTTAAGCATTGGAGAAACCGTACAACTAAAGTAAAACCATTATTAACATAACAAACGTAGTAAATATGTCATATTTAATTTGAAAAACGTACCTACATAACTTTAATTTTATGCCGGGACAAAGAAATTTTGCTGCATAAGAAGGAAGTTACTGAAGTTTGTACAAAAAGTTCGATTTTTAGAGCATTGTATCTGTCACAAACACATAAATTGTACTGTGTGATATTTTCCTTCATGTTATTTATGTAACTTCACGGTAGTGCATTGTTATTTAGCAAAAAAAAACTAAGATTGTAAATTTCATTCAAGAAAAACATTATCAAAGTAATGAACATTATGAAATGAACTGAAAACTGAAACGCGGTAATAGAGTTGCCATAGTATAAAATAATTTCTCCCCATATGAAATTGTTTATCTTTGAATTCATAGGAATTTGGAATGCTGACATGTTTTACAAGAGGGGCATGAACAGCACAAGCAATAAAAGAAAAGCATAGGGCATACAATACATCTTTTTTTTTATCAGTTTCAGTCATTGTATCGTGTTACCCAGTTAGAAGTATTGGTCGTCCCGCGGAGAGACGGGCAGATGACATTGTTGCCATTGCGGGTAGAACCTGGATGAGGTTGGCACAGGAACGTGGTGATTGTTACAAGAAGAGAGAGGCCTATGCTCACTCAGCAGTGGGCGAAGTCAGGCTGTGGATGATGATGATGACCCAGTTACTGGGTTAAGAAGATCTAAAGTATCTTTATGATATAAGATATAAAGTAAATAGTTAAGATCTAGATTTAAGCTACTGAAACGTAGCTGCATTCATTGGTTTGACTTTCCAGTCTCCGATAATAACGGCGAGTAAAATAAGATAAGTACGGTCCAACTTGGTTGGGCAAATAGGCTAGGCAGATTGACTGAACATAAATCGTTTATTATTCAGGTGACAGTGACAGTTGGCACACAGTTTTACACTTCATGTATTGGCGTTCTATAGGTTCGTTTGTTTATATTTGACGACATCCGCTTTTAAGATATTTGTGGGTTTTGATTGGGCCGGAGAGAAAGAAAAGCTATCGAACTCGGAGTACTCTCGTGTCACATTAGAGTAAATAAAATGTTGAGAATCGGTAGGGCTTTCTGAAAGTTACCTTCACCACTCAAGTTACCTACACCTTCGATTAGACAGGACTTTTCCATGCTGCTGCTATACGTTCATACAGTACCTACTGAATAATGGACTAAAAAAACCGGCCAAGTGCGAGTCGGACTCGCGCACGAAGGGTTCCGTACCTTTATAGCAAAAAACGGCATAAAAATCACGTTTTTTGTATGGGAGCCCTCCTTAAATAATTATTTTATTCTGTTTTTAGTATTTGTTGTTATAGCGGCAACAGATATACATCATCTGTGAAAATTTCAACTCTCTAGCTATCACGGTTCTTGTGATACAGCCTGGTGACAGACAGACAGACAGACACAGACAGACAGACAGACAGACAGACGGACCGCTGAGTCTTAGTAATAGGGTCCCGTTTTTACCCTTTGGGTACGGAACTGTTAGTGGGGTAACTCGAGTCCCACTAACGTGCAGAGTGCGTAGCCAGTAGAAATTACAGGGAATATGGTTTACTGGTAGTAGAACAAATAAAGTTTAGATAAAACATATATTGGTTTTATTCATGATGACACAAGAACACATTTTTCTTTTTCAAAACACAGTGACAAGTAAAAATAATAGACAGGTAGAAAAATAAACTTGTGTAGAACAAAAAGATCTGTATCAAAACTAAATACTCTTTTTATTCTTACAGGAACCCTAAAAAGTGCAGTTTACGCCTGTTGTAGTACGGTGTAAACAGCCTCGCAATTTACGCATGGTGTTTATGAGTTTTGTAAATCTATTTGAGAGATTCTCATGTGTAGTTTATATGTTAAGTGCTGATCTATCAATGGCGGTACTTCGTGGATGTGGTGAGTTTAAGAGAAGGGCAAGTACTTAAGATGCCGGAAATTCCAGTAGGGCAGTGATGATGTTCTATCGTTAGCTGATTAGGAGGGTATGAGGCAGCAGAGGTGATTTCACAATAAATACATTTGAAAACTTATAATAAAGAGAAACAGTTTGTTGGTTGTTAATGGTTGGTTGAGCTAACAGCGCCATCTATGCACCTCGTTTTGCGTTTACTTTCCCATTTCCAGGTTTTTGAAAAGACTAGTAGTGCTGACAACACTTTGAGGACTATATCTCTGTATACTGGCAATACTGGGGAGCCCTTCAAAAGTGTCATTTTTCGATTTGGCGAAGTCGTGTTTCGCTCGCGTTATTTATCATGGCATAGAAAATATTTGCATAGAAAATCGCGAATCGTTTATGAATACCTTGATTTTAATCAATGTTTACGCGCGCTTAACTTTAACTGTGTCATGTAAATAGACCGTGGATGCGTTAAGTTTTATTCGGGGTGTTAAATGGGGGTAATATTAGTGCATTTCTGTGTTGTGCAGTGAGAGTTTACGATGGATCGTCGGTGTTCCCAGTCCGTCCGGACACTAGTGTTCGATGATTCGGACTCTGATCCGCCTAAAGTCGGTCAGAAGAAGGATCTGGCGTCGGCTGGAGCGCCATTGTCGTTGAACCAGAGTGCTGAAGGTCGGTGAAATTATCAATATTATGGTTGGCAATATGTGTGAAATGGGTGATTGGAGCGCGGTTTCGCAGTGTTTTCAAGGTTTATCTGCTGTCAATTTAATTGCGAGGGCGTGAATGAACGGCTGATTCTTATTGGCGGAGCGTGTTTGTGCGGCAAAGTAAAACTACAAGTTATTATCGTGACGCCTACCCCACGATCGTGTTGTGATTGCGAAACATATAATTGCATTACAATGACCCAGATGATCATTTCTCTGATAAGCATATGATTTTTTTTTTAATACCATGGCAAATTCTTAGCTGTTTACAATGCAAATTCTGTTAAAAAAACAACTATTAAATTCTACCCATAATTTCGAACATTATGCTTAACTATGATTTGACATTTGTGACTACAGAAATTGCATACAGCCTTGATCAATTTGTTTTTACTTCACGTTAAAGGCTCATTTTTTGCAATATTTTAAGTAATGCAACATAGTGCCAAATTAGCTACTTGCTAAACTTATAAATAAAGATAACCATCAGCTTTTCAACATAATTATTAAACTGTTCACTCAAGCAATATTGGAGTGTTAATTAACTATGAAAATGAAATTCATAAAAATATTTATTTATTTATTCATTTACACATACAATTATTAATAAAAGCATGCATGCACATAATTTATTATTTTTACCAAAAGAAATTACATGGACATTCCATGTGTATTGCTGGGTCTTACCAAGGGATATGATGTTACCCAGAATCTTGGTCGTGCAGGTCACATAGGTATCTGCTTCAGATGGTAGTCCTAGGGACTCCCGTTTCCACACTAAAGACTCCCATTTGGTCCATTGTGTGTGTGGACACTGGCTAACATAGCCAGCCTAGGTCGCGTAGCTACTCCATCTGAAATACTGGTAAAGCTGCATCTGGTTAGACTGGAAACCAACGAAAACAGCAAGAAGTGGTCTTAATTTTGTGTATCACTCTATCACTTACTTCATGTTGCAGTAGCTGGATATTAGGCCAGATATAAAAAACTGTATTTATCATCAACATTCTAAGAAGAAAAACTTCACATTTATTCTAATTAGACTTTGTTTAATAAAATAATTGGAGTGAAACAAAATATAGATATAATCACATGTTACAGCCAATAACATGTTCTTATCTAAATCTAAATTACTGTATGTTTGTTTATACAATAGTAAAAGCTAATCTCTGGAAGTACTGATCCTAATAAGAAAATTCTTTCACCTAAACTAATTCTATTCAATTAAATTTTTATGTTTATAGCTCCATCAATGAACATTCGATGATTTTGCCAATGTCAAGGTAGTTGGAATAGTCTAGTATAGTAAGAATAGATAGTCGGTTTAAAATTATGAATACTGTCATATAACTATTGATCAGTGATTGTAGCGATGGCCTCCATTGTTCACCATGCTAAGAGGACAAAATAATTTTGGTTAAAACATACAGAACGGAAAAAAATAAATATTATTATATACTTGTTTGTAAAAAAAAGGTGTAAATATGTACATACTTAAACACTAAATAAAAGTCAACTATATACAAAAGACAGTTACACTTAGGCTTCACTTTATTGTTTGTATGTAAAATATCTGTCTCATTTCAAAGTACTGATCCTATTATAAAAATTCCTTCAGAAACCTAAACAATTTTATTTATGTTAACGATTTTTAATTTAGATGTTGTGCTTCAACCAGAACTCAGCCATGTCAACCTCTAGCGCTGGCCTCGCAAAGGTTTTTCATGGTGCAGGTGTTTGTGCACAGGAAGCAAGACAACAAATGGGGAATTGTATGGCCTAAACTATTGCAGTGTAGGCTATTTTTATCCTGGGAAAATGCATGGATGTATTGAACCATGAATTTTAGTCTATTGGCTATGGGAAGGAAACTGGGATGTAGTTATATTTATGAATGTGATTATAAAATTATTAAATTATGCAAAATAATAACTGTTCTACTTACCCATAAACATAAAGAATGGACAAATTATATTCACACAGGTGTTCTTGAAAAATCCAATAAATACCTAATTCTTTAAACAATTTGGTAATACTCAAAGTTGTTTTTGTTGAATATTTTAATATGAAATGTTGTTTTGCATTATGAACAAAAGTACCTAATTGTGCTAATATTTTACCTTATGTTAAATGTGTGTGGACTAGAGCCAATTTTGTATTATAATTGTGCTCCTTAAAGCAGAAATTTATTTATAGCCATGCTTTAAGAAACAGTGTTTAACTACAGAAAGAAAAAGAAATCCTTAAGACTTTGTCAGTGCCTTTACCTCCGTGAAGGTACTAAATTATCCCCCAGGAACTAGGTACTATACTACCAGTAATATGCCTGTGTTTTCAATTTACTCCAAATTCATTGAACCACTGAAGTCCTAATGATTAACTGACATTAAAATATCAAACTATATATGTACCAACTTTCAAATTTATAATATTATTTGGAAGAAAGATTATTCTCAATCAATCCTTCTGTTTGTAAAAGTCTCCTGTTAGTCCCTAACTTCCATGTCTCATTTCTGTTTTAAGTTGTTTACTGTGTTTGTTTCTGTATTTCCTCTTGCTTGAGCATCTCATGTTTTTCCCTTCCATAAAAAGCTATCCTTTTATAATGATACCTATATTGAATGTACCATAGTTATTTATGTTATGTTCTATAAGGAAATAAGGATATTGTTTTACCAACAACATAAATGTAAACAAATAGGTACTTTTTAGGTAGTATTGTAAATATAAATATATTGCTATTATGTGCATTGCTAGAATCATCATTGTTTTTTTTTTACTCTGAGGTAACTGAGTCAATGATGACTATTCTGCCAGTATTGTTAATTTGTTATATCATGCCCAGTTTTGAAGTTATTGCAACATCTGAATGGTGGATGAATTGCAACTATATTACTTTTATTTTTTTTAAAGTTTTGTAGCATTTAAAACAAGTTTTATGCCCAAGGAAAGAAAATTTGCTGATGCTATGGTACAAATATCATATAGTAAGCAAAGTCAAGTGAACTTTTAAATACTAATTTTAATGTATCCCTGCACTCTAAGCACTGCAGTATTGAGTGTAGGGGCCCAGTGTGATACTCCAAACTGGGAATCTTTAAATTTTACTTGACTATGGTGAAGCCAAAAGGAAGGTTTATGATTTTAGCAGTCTATGTATGTATGTTCCTCCATAGCTCCTAAACTATTCATCCGATTTTGATGAATAAGGTGTCAATAGATTCGTTATTACGGCCTGGTAAAAAAAGAAAAGCCATGGTCTGGTTACAGTTTTTAACTAAACTTTTTATTGATAAGTTCATGTTTGACCACGATCTCCCCTGATGGTGAGCGATGATGTGGTTGATTATGGAACAGGCTGACCTAGATTTTATTCCATCTGGAATTTTGCAACCGAAAGTCTGTATTTGTGACATAACTGGTGAAATATGTGTGTAGTTATGTACAACTTTGGAAATCCCTGCACAAGCATAAATAAATGATAACATTTTCTAAGATTCTCAAGATCCACTAAAAATTCTAGTGCCAAAGGAAATATTGTCTTCAAGTTTTGATTACAATATTATCACAATTAATTAAGTCACTCAATTCAATTCTGAGTACATAAGTAATGTTCGATTTTTTTCGAATTCGTTATCAAGATTATAAAAAAATTGAGTGAGTCACATCTTTGAAGTTGTGACTAGTGAAATGTAGGAATTATTGTTATTTTTTGACGTTGGTTCACATATATATACTACCTAGTTAGTAATTGAACCTTTGCTATTGGCGTAGGCATTTGCCGAACGTATGCGTTGTGACCACAGACATAAATCTAACTAGATAACGCAATTCCTTCCATCTGTATGAAAACCAAGCGTGCCACTTTTTCACACACAATTTAAATACAAATTTACTTACCAATGAAAGAAAACCATTTCCAATGCCTCTGCCAACATTTTCTATACAGTTTTTACAGCTCAATATGGCATAATTTTGCATTTTTCTAGATTTCGGTGGATTTCCGGTACCGATAATGCTAAATGAAAAGCTCAAAGTACGATCATTGATCGTACTTTTACTCCGTTTTTTGACATACGAAGTACGTACAATCGCATTATCTAGTTAGATTTATATCTGTGGCTGTGACAACATGACGTTACCTCGTCAAAACGATTATTTTTTTTGTGCAATTTGGACGCAACGATACCGTAGCATCTATGCGAAGACAACCACCGAGCGAGAGCCCTAAGTGGGGTTAAGATGAAATGCGGTCGCGGACATGCGACTGAATTTCCTAAGTAAAAAAGTCATAATTTGCGGTTCGGCTCTCGCCTATTTCCTCCTCCAATACTGGACCAATTTTAAAGATATTCCATAAACTGAAAAATAAAGATATATATATACTGTGCCCTTATGTTTTTTTTTTCATTTATAGTTGTCAAATTTGTACACGTCTAGGCCTCTGTATACATAGGAAATTCATACGGCAGTCTGCGACCGTATTTCCTCTTAATACAAAAAAAAGTCTTCATATTGGTTTTGATTAAAAGTCGCGATGAGACTGCGATATTCCTATCCACCGCAATGACTTCGCACGGAATCGCGCGAAAAGTAGCGACGTCAAGATCTGGCACAACCAGCCAGTTATTTCTTACTTATGTTTCCATTAACATTTTAGAGTCACATAACAAACAAGCATTACAAACAAAAATAAAATGGAAACAATGCATTTCACCTAATTACATGCGAATAATAATTAAAATGGTAGTTATTTATTGCGTGTAAGGTGCGGTCGCATTGGGCGAAGTCCGTTGAGAACTAGCTGTTAATATGTTTTAATTAATGACGTAAGAATTTACACCCTGGGCTACGATTTGACCCGAATTTGTTAAAAGCAATTTTACATAAGTGGCTACATAAACTCACGCCTTTCTCATATGGGTAGGCAGAACACAAAGCCATGTGCATGAAATTATTTCTTACTAAGGCTGTGCCCATTCACCAATGTCAATTTTAGGTTCCGTCTCCACGAGCGAGAGAATCGCGGCGAATTTATACGTGGCACGACGATATTAACATCGCAGCGATTGTCGCTCGTGGAGACGGCGCCTTACCTAGACGTTTTTCTATTACTCTACTCTGCACTTTTTGGAAGTTATTTCGAACAAGATCAGATAATGTCCTTCTAGTTCTTGGAACCATACACATAATTCATCCCGATAAGGATAGTAGAAGAATTAATTTTGGCAGACCTTTTTTTAGCAGTGGGATTTTGCAATCTACTTACAAAAATGGGTCATCTCAGTCTATCGGAGCCATTTGCTAGTCTTGAGTCTCTTTTAAAATATGCTTAAAAATCTTACTGTTCTCCGTGTCATACACGGATCGCTGGAAATCAGAGCTTCATAATTTTACCTTAGGTGCATTCTCCTGTATCTTCTTGGTGCGAACGTCACCTGTACTCCATTTGAAATAACATGATAAATTTTTGCAACCCCTTTTTACAGTCCGTGCAACCGATTTTGAGTTCTATTTCGCTAACATAAGGATGACATAAAAAGCATAAGCCTGTTACCAAAACCAACTGTTTAATACAGCTGCCATTTGTCATAACACCAACGCAATAGAAGTCAAAATCGGTTGAACGGGCTGTAAAATGGGATTATTTAAATTTACTACTGTCATAGATTCTAAAACAATAATTACGCGGCATTGAGGTTTTTGAAGGCTCCGCGATTTTGACGAAATACACATCACCTTCGCTTCGCTAATATCCGCTTGATTTCGCCTTTGTAGAAACACAATTTCTAATCTCCACTGCCATAAGTCTGTTTATTTGCGAAAACGGTACTAGTAACCATAAAAATAATGAAGTTCGTTACCTTTCACCACTATAATTACGAATTATCTTCATCATCAAACTAAACATTACATTCTTCACTTTTAAGAATGGTCATTACAGAAACTGGGGCTCAAGTTTAAGATGTACATTTTTGGTAGGTTAGTAGTACATCGAAGTTATAATTAAATTGTTTGAGAATGGGACCGTTGACCAAAAAGAAATGACTGACCATAAATCTAAACTAAAAAGGTAAAATGTTTGTTTGAATGTTTGTTAAAGGTAATCTCTAGAAGTACTGGCCCAATACGAAAATTATTCGACTGATAAGAAGCTGCACTACATATCACTGAGGCGTTCTTCATCCCATAAAAAAAGTTAATTCAAAAAATCAAAAAACCGACTACTTAAAAAGCGAACTAAAAAACGTAAATAAGAAGAAAATCATGCTGTGCAGTCGGAGGATACATATTCGCGAGCTGGCTGACCAAAACCAGATGTATCCTCCGACTGCACAGCATGATTTTCTTCTTGTTTGTGTACTTTTAGTTCGCTTTTTAAGCAGTTTTTTTATTTATAACCTAATAAGAGTAATATATTTTTGAAATCACCTCTTAAACCCCTTTATTTGAATATCCCAAAAAAACGGTTTGGAAGAAGAAAAAATTGGTACAACACGATAAAGCGCCCAAAATTCGCCATTTTCTATTTTCCCATTTTAATGTAGTCAGTGATACTCGCAAGGTTAAGATGAATCGATTGACGTGAGAATCATCAAAATCGGCCAACGCGTTTGGTCTCTAGAACGCCACATAGGAACAAACATACATACATAGACTGATACTCTACATTACCCTCCTTCGGCAGTCGGGTATGCATGGTCACAAGATAGGCCAAGAGAGCGTCGCCTTGGGACAAAGCTAGGTAAAATAAATAAGTGAAATTGTTCGTCTCTTATGGTTTTCCAGAAGATAATCTGCAAATACTGATTCGGTTACGAAAATTCTTTAACTGTTTGAAAATAAGTTTTTTCCAATTAAAAATAACTTTTTTTTACAAACTGTTTAGCATGACGTGCATTGTCATCCAAACTAAAAGTGTAAGCAAAATTTCATCTTAATCGGTTGAGGATAACTGCTTTAAAATTCAGTTCAAGATTTGACCCGAACACACATACCTACCTACATACATACATTGCAAGTTAATAAAAAGTTTGTAAAAAGACTATCACCGAGTGTAATTAGGTTTTTTATTCCAAAAAATACACGATTGCGCTTTGGAGAGTTGATTAAACAGGAATATACAATTTTTATGATCAATTCTAGAAAATCTTAATTTTCTTTCTTCGCGTCAGAACCCCGTGTTAGAGGTATACTACCAACAGTTTAAAACGTTGTATGTATGGAGAAAGGTGTTTCATTTGTGAGTAAAATACCGTTTTACATGGTAATGAAAGCCAAAATAAACTGGCGGTTTTCCCAAAGTCGTTTAATTGTTACAGTTTATTGTTCTCGCCTTGATTTTGTTAATGACTTTCCTGGAACTTTGTTGTGAAAATTTTGCCCTGCGGTTATTTGAATTGTTGCGTATATAGAGAACACTGTAGGTACCTACTACCTATAGCTTATATTCAAGTGTCTTTTGCCACACAATTCACCACATACGTACTAATGACCCTGACTCCACACAAAATCCTTGACGGCGTAGTGGCGTAGTGGTTGAGCGATCGGCTGTTGCCGCTGCGTGTCGCGGGTATAGTAATACTAGCTGTCCCACGCGGCTTCGCTCCCGTCAACTGGCTACCTACCTACCCTACATGAATGTTGCGTAACTTTAACCGCTTACGCAGCGCACGCAACGGAAGCTCTCAAACAGGATTTTTTTTTTCGAGTTTTCGCAACATTTTTCATGTATGCTCCGCTCCTATTGGTCGTAGCGTGATGTTATATACCCTATAACCTTCCTCGTTAAATGGACTAAGCAACACAAAAATATTTTTTTAATTCCGACCCGTAGTTCCTGAGATTAGCGCGTTCAAACAAACAAACTCTTCAGCTGTGGATCTGGGTGTACTGTGTTTGTGAGTTTAAATGTTTGTAAACACACCCACGATACAGGAAGAAATTCCTAGTGTGGGGCAAAGTTTAAAACAAGAACCTGCTTCGCGCAAGTAGAATTTTTAGCGCGATTTGCACACAAACAACAGTCCGAAGACAACCGTCAGGCAGTTACAACAGCTGTCTGGCCGGAAGAGCCTCCGGTTTCAATGGAGTATGCTAGACTTTCCATCCTTTTCCACATACCTCCATATCCCTCCTTCCTCCTTTCATAACAATATTCTGTTTAAAATTGTTTCACTGACCAATAAGGCAGAGCTGAAATGGCTGGATCTAGAAGCATGAACAAAAGAAAAGAGAAGAGCAAGAACAAGCAAGCAAGAGTTCCTCACAAAAGTATAGAAAGTTTTTTTCAAATCTATGCCCTATATTGGGGCAATACAGGCTACATTGACTTGGCTTTGTCCCGTTGATGTAGCTTAAACTAGCCAAAGAGCTAAAGAAACAGTTCATGTTTACCAAAAATAATAACAAAAAAGGGGCTTATACAAGATGTAAGTTTAGATGGAAGTTCGTCATTTTATAAGCTTTTATTTAACTTGCAATGTATGTTTGTGTGTAAGTGTGTTCGGGTAAAATCTTCAACTGAATTTTAAAGCAGTTATCCTCCACCGATTAAGAAGAAATTTTGCATACACGTTTAGTTTGGATGACAATGCATGGTTAGCTAAGTGACGTCATTCTAAATCCAATATGGCGGACGGCCCAAGATGGCGGACTAGTTATTTTTGGTGCACTGCCATGATATGGGTGTCAAATGAAAGGGTTTACTGAAAGGATTCCAAAAAAGCTTGTTTAAAAATATATTTTTTATGATACTCTAGGGTCTCAGTTTACACCATCGGGTCAATATAGTAAGGTTACATATTTTGTCCTTAACCAACAGCAAAGCATCAGGGATACGGTAATGGGTTCCTTTCCTTGTTTCTATGGGACCTCACATTGACTAGATATCCCTTAAATGGTGATGACGTATTGTGTTCAAGCATGTTAACTACCTTATTAGTGTCAGCAGTCTAATTGCTGTTGGCCCAACGCCTACAACTTGAATTATAGACTCTTTTCTGTTACGAGAAAGGCCTAGGAAGATAATGCAATTTACTGCTTTCTCGCCACAAAAAGAGATGTGATAATACAGGTCCTCAATAGATCTAATTATGTAGAACTTAATAAAAAAGGCTTTTAGTAGTTTCTGTAAACAGCAACAATACTTTTGTCAGCGATGTTATCATTTATGAATGGCAGGAAAACTGAGATTTTAGTTCAAAAGGGAATTCACACGAATTTAACTGTTTCATGACGTCTATTTGTGACGTCAAACGTGATTTTTCTGCTGTTTTATGCGATAATGGTACGGAACCATTCGTGCGCAAGTCCGACTCGCACTTGGCCAGTTTTTTTTTTAGTTTTAGCGAGACTAACGAATAGCAATTGATTATTATATATATAGATTTGTTTTTAAAACTCGACAAGCGAACACAAAAGTACCACAGAAAAGCCCACATTGTTTCAATTATTGAGTTGTAAATCTTCAAAGTACAGAACTCTACAAAAGTAACCGTAAAGTGAAATGTACTTAGTTCTACACTAAGTGTCTTCCATATACTTAACAAATACATTGTCTACACAGGTTACCGTGAATCAGACCGTGTGCCTAGTATTGTTGTAAAGCTTTTGTATCTCGTTCTCGAATGGCGACGTGTTGTCCGTTAAAGAGCTCTGGTTTACATCGAGGCTCGTTTGGCGCTCCATTTGGAGTTTTGGACCGGTTAGACCCAATTTAAGGTCATGCTGAACTCAAAGTTTGCGGACTTATAGTTTTTTTAAGAGAAAAAGTTGAAGGACGGTTCCGAAAATTTATTTTCTTTCTGGCTGCTTACACAGGTACTATTATCTAACTCAAGGGTTTTACTCTGACGTGTTAAAACTATCGTGACTCTACTGTTACATAGTGATGGAGCTATACAGGACGAAGGGTACTATCACCATTTTCAAGGCATTGCCACGTCAGGAGTTACACTCATAAGGAGTTATGCTAAAAAATAATGTATTATTACTAAATACAATCTTTCACCACTTCCTAGTGGCACGGGCACCCAACGAGAAGAAAGATTTTTTTTTTTTAAAAATTGCACTAGATGGCCTGATAAGGTTTGGTTGGTTATTGAGTTTTGTGAAATATTAAGATTTTCTAGAGACGAAATAAATGTTCTTGTTTAATTAACTCTCCTAAGCACAAAATTAAGGAATGTTGGCCTCGTATTTCACATTTCAGGATTATTTGAATGGATCATTTAAAATTGATTCCAATAGATGGCGCGGTTTTAAGTTTCTGAAGCATCCACACGATATTTTTAATTTGTATCGTAACACATTTTGATATAATGAAACTGTAAAAACGTGCTATAATACTATAAAACAAATCGTCACTGTATTAAAAAAAAAGGCTTCACAAACCGAGTAAACCTTTTTACTTGCAAGTCGCTGCTAACACCATCTATCCGTGGAACGGAACAGAACGCGATCGATGCTCTTAGAAAAATAATCAGCTTAATCAGACGAAAAACGCTAGTTACGTCGGCACGGTTTCTTTGTATGGGATGAGGCATCTGTATGCTAGTATTATAATATTATCTGTGCTAGTGGTAAGTTTGGAAGAAGTACCGCAAAAAACTCTCTACAACAAGTCCCTGACAGTTTATTACGGTTAGTTAACCCCAATCTAGGGTCAAGGTATTCAAATCAAAGCCTCAGCTTCATCTCAAAAGGCCAGAGAAAATCACAAGAAGGCTCCAGTCACGATTTCACGAACAACGTCCGAAGTTGCGGTACTTAAATCTTTACTTGAAACAAAAAATGCAGTCGATAACAAGAATTTTCGGAAATAAGCAGCTAATATATACAGACTAAGGGAACTGCCGTGGCGCGAAACAATTTAAATTGCTGGGTCTTCTTCGTGTGAGGCTGTGGCCACCTGGTGTCAGAGTTAATTAAGCCACCTCTGGGAACCCCACAGGCCTCTGACTTGGCTATTTCACTAACTATATAAGTCCAGGTTTCCTCACGATGTTTTCCTTCACCGTTGCCTGTTATGTCCAAGATAAACTTAGAAAGTATATATGAATTTGAAAAAGTCACATCGGTTCTTGCCCCGATTTGAAACCACGACCTCAAGCACAAGAGGCTAGGTCTTAGCCAATGGGCTACCGCATTTTAACCCCACCAATTGCTGGGTCCATAGGCAATATCGCGCACGTATATCCTTAAAAAAATCAAGTGCTTTGCGTCCATATATTTGCAATTCCGCTTAAAGAAATCCGCCTAGCCCGTTCCATCACCAGACTACAAGACGTACGGCGATGCACCATCGGTACATGGTGGGCATCCCATCCATACGCACTAATCGTATTGGAAATACTTTCATTATGCGCGCAACTAAGGAGTGGAATTCCCTGCCGGAGTCTGTGTTTCCCGATAGCTACAACCTCGGGGTCTTTAAGTCAAGAGTGAATAGGTTACTTCTTACCATCACGTGAGAAAGTGGTTAAGCGCGAGCCTACATATTATATTTTTTTAAATCTTTATCGGTGTAGTATTAATCGGTAAGTCGTAAGGTTTCTTTTGGGTTTCTTTTTATCATTTTGGTAAGGAGCCCTAAAAAATAACTAGCAATTTAAAGTAATAGCCCCAAAAACCATTGAATTTGCTGTAATGTTCTTTGAACCATAAAATACGCTGATTTTAATACTATTAGGAAGCCTGTGCAAGCAATACAGGATGTTTGGGGTCAAAATTTGCATTTTTAATCATCTTTCCGGTCCTTTCAATCTTTGCCCCCTGATTTTAGGCCACCATTAATATTCAATGGTTTAAAAAAAATTGAAACGGCTATCGTCATGATACACTTATTACCCCAATTCATAACGTATCAAAATCCTTTCATAAACAGTAATCTCGCCTTACCAACCTTCTTAGTTATGTTATCATCTTTGAGAGATCTAACCTTATCTCTTCTTTTTGGCCTGAACTCTTTTCAGTCATCCATTCACTGGTATGTGGACACTCAGCGGCAGTAAATGTGGCACAAGACAAATAAAGAAGCTATGGTAGTCACAGAGGATTTTTGTGACTCTGAAGTTTGCTGCAAGACTCTGCGCAGTTGCTATTTTTGTGTCAATGTTGAAGTAGAAGTTAGAATTGTATAAGCTCTTTCACTCGGTTACGTTGGTCGCATCGTCCTATCTCGCTTACTGTTTGCAGTATACTCGGTGACAAACTTTTTCTTGCGCAATGATCTGCAGAGCCAACTTCAGAGCCACAAAGATCGCTGTGACTACTATACCCATATGGCAGCCTCATTAAAAAAAAAACAATAGAAAAGATTTACTTTGTTCACAAATTCGCGTTCAAAGCTTGGGCCTCATTAATTATGCTGAGTGTCTTCTTAAACATTTTTTTTCATTCAATTGAACTTTATGATATATTACTATATTCAGCAGCTTCGCCCGCGTGATATCTCAAGGGAAAATACTCTCGGGATAAAAAAATCCTGTGTCGTAATACAGTACAGGATCTACCCTGTGTTCCAAGTTCCTTCCAAATCCATTCAGCCATTAATATGTAAAATTGTATCAAGCTGAGAGTTACTTTCGCAGATCTATACTAATAATATAAAGCTGAAGAGTTTGTTTGTTTGTTTGAACGCGCTAATCTCAGGAACTACTGGTTAGAATTGAAACATTATTTTTGTGTTGGATAGTCCATTTATCGAAGAAGGTTATAGGCTAATAACATCACGCTACGACCAATAGGAGCGGAGCATAAATGAAAAATGTTGCAAAAACGGGCAAAAAAATCCTTTTTGAGAGCTTCCGTTGTGTGCGCTGCGTAAGCGGTTAAAGTTACGCAACATTCATGTATGTAGGGTAGGTAGGTAACCAATTGACGGGAGCGAAGCCGCGTGGGACAGCCAGTGATTGATAATTCTGGAATGATCCCCCTTTTATATTTATCTATGGTTTTTCCCTTAAAATTCCATGTTACCAAAACAGTTAACGTTTGATAGTTTTCCCTAAACCGAGCCGATAGGAATTTTAATGGGCTTTAAAACATTAATTGGTATTCCGGCCGCGCTGGGGGCAAGAGGTTACCCGCTCCGAAGTAACTACCCTCTTTTGCAATATTAATGGTTTGTAGCCTGGCGTTGGATTAGCTGTTCGTTCGTGGGTAGTACCCAACTATTTGTTATTTTTTTGCTGGGTAGTATTTTTTGAAGAGCACGCGATGTTTGGACGGATTTTATAGAAAGTACAATAAGCGTGTTGTTGTAGCTAACGACCGGCTTCATCAATTTTTTTTTGTGTTGTTTTCTCTATTTGGCTTTTATTTCGGGACAATCCCACCGCACTATTCCCAAACCACTGCAACTCCTGAAAGCCAGAATCAACAGTCTTGGGTTGATTCTGGTTTCTTCATGATTCTGGCCTCCTGGTAGTTTGGCTATAAATGCTTATAGGATGTATATGTATATGTTCAACATTTATACAAATCAATAGAGATGTGGGCCCAGTTTACCGTTATACATTTTTAAAAGGGGCATCTGGGCCCGGGTCCGAGTTTCATAGTAAGCTTAATGACCCATAACCGGGTTAGACCAGAACTGAGATCTCCTAGAAAATACGACCTCCATTTTATTTACCTCAGTATCTGCTTGTTCTACATTCCACACTCAAGGGAAATAAAATGTATTAGGGTGTTTCTCTGCTATTTGGAAATTCGTCCATACAAGACTGTCCTGAAGTAATTTTATTAATTGTTGAGAATGTTTGTTAATAAAGGGCAATAGTAAATTAAATATATATCTTGAAAAAGCCCACACATTTTCCTCTTGGTTTTTGAGTTATGGACGATTTTTCGTAAAACCGTGACAGGGGACTGTTGTAACCATCCAGGGGAATGTTTTATGGACAAAAACAATTAGTATTTTTGTTGAAGTAATCAAATTCTTTATTTTTCTTTGCCATTCTTAAAATATGTAATTTTTTTAAAAACATACACAACAGTATATCAGCAGTATTTGTAATATTGGTAAAAAAAATACATCTGCAGTATTAGTAATAGAGTGATTTTTGGGTTTCTGATACAGCACTATCTTGAACCCTCCATAACTTATATTTTTTTACTATTGCACCAGATACAAATCTCCCAAAAAAATCTTTCTCTTTTTGCATTTTTAAACCTGCATAGATTCCTTTTAATTGTTTATTCAATACTTCCCCGAAAAGTGCCTTTTTAACAACATATGTTCGAGATTCTGGAGTATCACACATTCTTGTTAGCATTGTGTTAGGTATCTCTTTATTTTTACTGCTATTAACCTTCATTTCCAACCGCTGTAACCTCTTTTTATACTTTTCCTTTTTCCGTTTGTATTCCTGAATCTCAAGGTCTTTTTCTTTCAGTACCCTTTCGCGTTTCTTTTCAGCATTTTTCTTTCTTGCTTTGCACTTGCTGATGATCTTAAAGGCGTCTGACGTTCTTCTGCGGGATCCTCTGAATCAGGTGTATTTTCCCTAGCAAAATTATTTGTTATGTCTTTAATGACTTTTTTTTGCACTATACTTAGAACAATGCTCTCTCCAAACCTTTTTTCAGTCTTATGCTCACGACGACTCATATCTTTAACTAATTTTCTTTTTCTTTTGATACTTCTGCCTTTATTTTTTTGAGGGTTATTTTTAAGTCGTTGATATCTCAAATGGTCACCTATACGTTTTTGTTCTCTTATTTCTTGTTTTGGGGGGCTTCTTTTTCGGTGGCATTTTGAGATAATACCTACGAAAGAGACGTTACTTTTAGTAGTCAAAACCTAAGAAAACAGTAGTATGAACAGTCCCCTGTGATATAAACAGTCCCCTGTGCTATGAAATGACAGGGGACTATTGGCCAGGGGACTGTATTTTTTACATGAATAATAAATAAAACAATACCATTTAAAAATATTAAGATAAACGCAACATATATGGCTAGATACTAGATGATCAATTATTTTAAACAAATTGTCGCTATTAAAACTCTTAAAATAGTAAAAAAAAAAGGCTTACCAGGGGAATGTTTTCACTAACGGCCGAGACGCGTGGTTTACCAGATGACGCAGTAGTAGCACTAAACAAAAAGGCGGATGCCCACTAGCTACAGATCTGAACGAACTTCCCACCGATTGCGTTCCGTTTCGCGATCTAAATGCTTCGCGCCAAAACTAAATATGATTTCAGCACGGTTTTAAAATTTTGACAGGGGATTGTTCTAATAATATGAGGACAGCATTCACACATGGATATTTTGATTAAAATTCAATTGTAAAATATAATTGTGATGTATAAAGATACTAACTGTTTTTGTTAATGTATTTGGATATTTTTTATTCAATTATCAACTGTAAAACAATAAATATTTGTAACAAGATTAGTAATTCTGGAAAAGGGACGTACCAGGGGACTGTGTTTTGAGACGTTTGTGGTTCATTTATTCGAATATTCCATTATTAAATTACAAATAAGCTATGGCGTGCCAAGAATACCTAATTCTATGTCGGTATTGATACAAAAAACTGAGATATTTTAAGATTTATTACATAAATTTAGCTTGGGACAGCGATTTTCCAATTAGTGGAGAAATGCCCATTAGTTACTTCGCTTCCATCTTACTTAATCGATACCTGATTTAGATACAAATTGATATACCTTTAGGGTTGGCAGTCGTACTCTAAAATAGAGTATTGTACTCTATTTTTCATAGGCGTTCTCTAATATATTCTACAAAAGCAATAGAGTACTTAAAATGCTATATTTATTTAACTCTGATTCTGAATCCATTTTTATTAAATTATCGAAATTAAACAGTTTTTGTCTTTTCGTTCATAATTGCAAAGCGATGAGAAGCGAAAAACAGTGTCTACAAATTGTTTAATTGTATTTACAAAACAACGAAAAATGCTTATGTAGGCCAAAAAGTTTTGTTTTATTCTATCTACCTATATCTTATAATTCTGTATTCTTTATTTTTTACACTTTCTAAAACCAGATATACCTACAATGAAAGCTCTAAAAAAAATATCAACCTTATATACCGTGTCAACACATGTACAGTCGGTTACGCAATCGTTAGCGTTTCCGATATAATCTTCCGGTTTGTAATTAAAAAAAAACGATAATAATCATTAACATTTTTATTGTTTTAACCTCGTTTCGGTCTCGTAAATAAATAAACATGATTATGATTCGCATATTTTTATCACATTGCGGTAAATACTCATTTTTGTGTTCGGTTTACAGATTTTAGTAGTTACGTGAGTAAACGTTTTTAGTTTTTTTTTTGCTATTTAATTATAGCTATCTGTTACTATATACTAATGCTGCTTATCATTCGTCTGAGTTTCTTTATATTCACTGTTTACATAATGTCTTCTCAAATCCGTAAAATCCTTTTCGAGATTTATAAGTAATTTAATAATGTAATATTTTATTGTGATATTTTGCACATCTGACATGTCAAAAAAACTGTTTTAAAAATGTCATCCTGAAAACTACCCATATTTCAATCGCAAATAAATGATCTCTCTAAATTTACCTACTTTTGTACTTTTTAGGGTTCCGTACCCAAAGGGTAAAACGGGACCCTATTACTAAGACTCCACGGTCCGTCTGTCTGTCACCATGAACCGTGATAGCTAGGTAGTTGAAATTTTCACAGATGATGTATTTCTGTTGCCGCTATAACAACAAATACTAAAAACAATAAAATAAATATTTAAGTGGGGCTCCCATACAACAAACGTGATTTTTTTTAGCGTTTTTTGCTATAATGGTACGGAACCCTTCGTGCGCGAGTCCGACTCGCACTTGGCCTCTTATACAATTTAATAATCTTTTCAATTACCGATCTAATCACAGTCGTCTAATCAAACTCCAATTGTTGTTTTGCAATCGGTACCGTTAATGTTAACAACACAGATAACACTGTACGCGACTGTACTTTGATTGCACAAGTGTATCAAGTGGGGTGATGTCATGTCGTTACTTAGAACTTTGTAGGTAAAGTGGAATGTACCTTGTAAGTACAGGTGGGAGGTTATTTTTAGTGATTACTATCTAGTAAACTAGCCTTAGTTGCAAGTTCTGTAGTTTCTTCCTACAATTTTCCAGGGGGAGAGAGGGTTAAAACGCGTACTCTCAGAGGCCTTTCAGCTTTGGTGGTTTCTATCTACCTATTAAAGTATTTTAGTAATTGGATCAGAACGTTCTTCAACTAGCTTATTGCCTATCAAAAAAAAATACAGAGAGATTTATAATGTTACTAGCTTCTGCAAGCGGCTTCGCCCGCGTGACAGTCGAAAATTATCCCGAGGGAACATATTCCCGGGTTAAAAAGTATCCTATGTGCTATTCCTGACTATAATCTATATATGTGCCGAAATTCATCCAGATCCGTTCAGCCGTTCTGGCGTGAAGAAGTAACAAACATATAAACACACACACAAACTTTCACCTTTATTATATTATAGTGTGATATGCAGTTCCAAAAATTCACACAAACCTGAGCCTAAAAGTCTTAAATCGCGAGCACGTGGATGGCAACCATGGTGACGTGGTGATCAAGAATCATGTTGCCTCTGTATTGCAAGAGGTCTTTGCCCCTGCTATTGAAAAAATAAACAGTCTGATATCATGATTATTATGACGTCAATGTCAAATTAAAAAATATAGAACATTCTTCGTCTTATACTGATAGTGCAACTGTAAACAAAAATATAAATCTCTTTACAAATATTTTGCCATAAACATTCGCTTCTCTATCTTATCGACAAACGTATCGATAATATGACTCGGTCAATGCTTGCCAGAGTGCATTCGATAACGATAAAAACAATGGAAACGACTCGGGGACTGTGTTTGTATCGATATTTATCAGTAGTCACCTAATACGCTTTGTTTTAAGTTTTGATAGCGATTTGGAACGTAGCTGGTGGTCCGCTGATTGTGATGTGTGTGGGATTTTTTGTGAGTAGATATGTGCAAGGAAGACGATGCTTTGGAAGGCCTCACACTAGGTGGGCCGATGACCTGGCTAAGATTGCGGGAAGGCGCTGGATGCGAGACGCACGGGAGGCCTATGTGCAGCAGTAGACGTCTTTCGGCTGATATGATGATGATGACGCATGTGCAAGCGCATGTACTTCCTGGATGTCATTATAAAAGACCCCTGAAACCATTTAAAAATTGTAGGAATCCCGGCAGATAACAGCATATCGAGTGTTTCATTTTGCTGTTATTTCAATACATATGAGCTACATAAGACCTCATATCACACAAAGCCTACATCGATCATTTCATTTCATTTTTAGGGAAGTGGAAATTATGTTTGTTTTCCTACTCCTCCTTTATTATTATCTGATTAATTTCATTGCGGCATCCAAGACAGTTTAATTCATTCTCCGGGACTTCGTTGAGCTTCATTGTCTCAAAAAAAAAGAACCCTACATCGCGCAATCATATTATTCTGCGCGGTGTGAACGTGTACAACAGCCCGACAACAAGCATTAGGCAGTTTGCCCACCAGAACAGATACAACACCTGTCTGGTCGGCGGATCCTACCTTTTCAATGGAGGTTGTCGGACTTTACAACCCATTGCTTATACCTCTATAATACAATCAACTTAGTGTGACATCATCAACTATAAGCAACATCCCATCATGAACGAATTCAAATAACATCAACAATACAATTTACCAACTTATGGCACTAACAAACCAATACACCAGCGGTCAATACAAGATTACAAGTGGTCAAGTTTTCCATACCAAATTGATTTGTACTCGGCACAATTTGCAGGGCGACTAGCTTCCCGAACCGCATACATAATGAAATGGCCGATGCTTCATTGATGTTAATACTCTGTTTTGTTTTGCATATATGCTGTGTTGTGTTTGTCATGTGTTTTGGATGTTTGTTTAGGTATCCATTACTTTACATAAGGTTTCTAAGTTATAGGACAATAATTTACTAATTGGTCGTGTGTAAATTTCGCCAGATCGCCTTTATATGCTCTCTAGCTTAATAAAAGTCAACATTTCCACGTGTTTGCAGGCTAAAAGTCTGTCATCGAATTCTTTCTTTCGAAATAACATAAAAAGGCAGTTACTTTCTGTGTACAGTTAGTGGCCCCTGAAACACAGGTATTGTTAGCGCAGCGGTCATTGTTTCACTTCTGTTATAGGTAATTTTAATGTAATTATTATTATAGTTGTAGTCACTATACGGTCTGTGATACCACCAACCAGGGTGACAGCAGATACTATCTGCTTTCATCCTGGTTGGTGAAAGAATAATCAGTTGGTAGTACTTACTGCAGTGAGTACATGTCTTAGTATGCCAAGATCACTGCAAGAAATCATTAAAATCGAGGCATCATCAATCAGTATATCTAAAAATTCAGTACCTTATTATTATCAGACTACAATGCTGCCACTGCTAATTTATTACGATGCTATCAATTCTTCAGATTGATTAACAATAATTACCCTTTTTACATTGTTTGAGGAAAAAGAAGTATACGCAGACTCGGACAAAGACTTTGTTTTATTAGGCAGGTAATTCTCATCATAACTGCATAATTTATTTCAAATTAAGACAATTTTGGAGTCCATTTTTTGTTAGTACACAACCTTATGATTAATGTTATAACTTGTTGTGTTTGGTTGTTGTTGTCGTCGTTTGTATTGTGCTATAACTATCCATCATTAATATGGATTATCTGGTAAAAATATAACATCGGTTATGCTTCTGTCTCGTGTAATAGTAGGAGGCGAGTATATTGCCATTAAACGAGCATACATTCAAGGCTGCAACTGAGACATTTGAAATGGAAAAACCCATTAAAACTGCACGGCTCGAGAATGAAACAGGACCTCTTGACCACTAGTCCAACAAGGCAGTTATTTAAAAAAAACTTGCTTGGTTCAACGTACATATCTTTCGTTTCCTCCAATCGATTCGCCATAGCCAAGCCATACCCAAACCCGCCCACAACACGAACGGACGAAAAAGCGACACAACATTCTCTAAATGACCAACAAGAATGTGGAAAACATCAATAAATGATAAACTCATGCCCAAATAAGTCCAAGACACGACCATTGATTTGTATGGATACGTTTAGGGTTGTCAACTGTACTCTAATGTAGAGTATTGTACTCTATCTTGTTTCGGCGTCACACACACAGACAGACACATCGCATTCATGTGTTCTCCGAAGGGTTAAAGATAGAGGTGCACCCAAAAGCAATAAAGTACACTAAAGTACTCTATTCATTCGACTCGATTTTGAAATCAATTACCCACAACTGAATTCCTGTCATTGCACTGAGAGATTTTTTTGTTATTTGGACATAATTGTAAAGCGATGGGTAATTGGGTAGTGATAAACATTGAGGCTTCATTGAAACTCTAGCAATCGTAAGTACAATTATTTTCACAGGAACAAAAAATGCTTATATTGCTCAAAAATAAAAAGTTTTTTTTATCTGGGGTGGGTTTGCTCTTGACTCTAGTCTAGGTTGGAGGTGACAGAGACAAAGTTGACGATGGAGTGAATTAACCCAGAAGAAGCCTGTTCACTATAACTTTCAAGAGATTCGGGTTGAATGCGTTCCGAAACACAGACGCAGGTAGGCAGTTCCACTCATTCGCTGTGCGCATTATGAAGGATGTTTGGCAGCCCTTGGTGTGAATTGATGGCATGGCAATCAGGTAAGGATGATGAATTGCAGTGCGTCTAGATTTCCAATGGTAGAAGGGGGCCGGTGGGATGAGGATTAGTTAATAGTTCTCAGTTTTAAGTACAATTTATGTATTGGCATGCCAGTGTCTGTGACAGTTAACACTTTTTTTGTCTTTCTTTATAATTTTTTATAAGCTATTCTTTATTTACATTCATTTAAAAAAGAAAAAAGTATCAGGTGTACTCTATCTATCTCTATAAAAGTTGATAACCCTAGTCACGACTCATAAATTCCTCAGCTAACAACTTGCCTAACGGCCGTGACTTAGTTAGCAGTTCACCGCCCTTCAATCAGCATTGTGGCAGATTGATTGTGATATATCAGCGACCAGTCACATGTAGGTTACGGTCAGTTAGTGCCGCCATGTTTGATGGTAGGAACTGGAGAAAGATTGGTAGTATTTAAACTGAATGAATGCGTGAATGACTAGCCGGTCTCTTCTGTAAAAAATCCGTAGTGATAACTAAGGTGGAATGAGCTTGAAGTGGCACTGGCATTCCACCTTGATTGGAATTATTGCCATTTCACTTCAATTCAATTCATGGCACGCTTTTAAAAAGGGTCCATAAGTTTAAGTATCTAGCTAGGTCATATCATCATCAGCAGATTTTTAATGTTCCCGCTACTGGGCCTCTCTGTGAGAGGGTATGGGCCGTACCAACCCGGACTGGGCCAGCATGGCCCAGTCACATGTGTGTGGGGGTGTGTGAGGTGGTTATCACATGTCTTCTAATTGTTGGTTCTAGGATATGCCGTTTTCCTCACGATGTTTTCCTTCACCGTTTTGAGAGCAGCGGTGATGAAATAATTTACACAAATTAAAGCGTCTGTCTGGGTTCGATCCCGTTTCCTAATTAAAGCAAATAAATAGGTATTGGTGCAGTTCATACTGTATTTCACTCAGCAGCCGTTTTTTTATTCACACTTTCCGACAATATGTTGTGTTTTTCTTCAGTTGTTAACCTCACAAATAGTAAAATATGAGTTATTATTTGACCATTTGTAAGACTAACAATTCAAGAATAAACCCGTTTTACCGAAATCTTAAACCATTGGTTACCATATTTAACCATTGGTTGAGTTAACTAAGGATCGAAAAACTAAGAAAGTAAGTCAGAGTTTGTTCCAGGAGAAATTCCAAAATCATATCAACTGGTTGCCAATTTTCATATATTATGCTGTTCGTACAGCAATTTAGTCATATAGTATCTCAATATATAGACTATCGTATCAAGACATGTCATAAACTTTGTCCCCCATACAATATACCACGAAATTCTCGACACATGTCGCAGTGAGCCAACCCTATTCTCGCTAAATGGCATGATTGTCTATTATCAAGTGAAATAAGTTACAATGATCATTGCTATATCATTCGTGTTTACTGCACGTACTTGACCGTTTTGTAATGGTCTCTATGTTTGTTTGTATTATTTGTGATGTCAGTAAGTTGATATACTTGATACCCACTCATACGCACTAAATGTTTTGGGAATACTTTTAAGCTAATGTGTGGAATTTCTTGCCGGAGCCTGTTTCCCGATAGCTACAATAAGTGAATAGGTCTGTTATGCTCATATTTCTATAGAAAACCGGCCAAGTGCTATTCGGACTCGCGCACGATGGGTTCCGTAACATTATCGCAAAAAAATCACGTTTGTTGTATGTGAGCCCCACTTATTTGTTTTTCTCTTTTTAGTATTTGTTGTTATAGCGGCAACAGAAAAACTGTGAAAATTTCAACTGTCTAGCTATCACGGGTCATGAGATACATCCTAGTGACAGACAGACGGACAGTGGAGTCTTGGTCCTGTTTTTACCCTTTGGGTACGGAACTCTTAAAATCAATGGCCCAAGACTAAGGATATTGCTTACCTCATCGTTTGTCGTATACCATATGTTGTAAAGCCGATGAGCTAACATCCTGTTATTATAACGATTGTTTAAATTCAATATGCATAATTTTCTACATATCTACATGATTGATTACCTTTCTGGGAAAAATACAGACATAGTGGCACATGGTTGCCATCCAGAGAGTGGGAGGTCTGTTAACTAACCCGTAAGACCGAAATTCTATCTCAGAAGAGCTTAGCTTATTGCAAATCGGTTCACTGCTGCAAAAAGTTCTTTCGAAACAAAATGCATTTGCAGAGTGCTAGTGCTGAGCCGCTCTGATAAGTGGCACTTCGAAGTGCCACATTTATCTGAATCAAATCAACCAATAACGTTCCCACCACTGGGATAGAGGTCTCTTTGTGAGTGTCCTTTTGGGTTGGAAAGTTGGTACACATTGTATCATCTGCATGATGAGCAGATGATACTGCTAATTGGTAAGTTAGGTCTCGAGAGATGATGATGAAAAATGAAGATGGATGAAAAGAGATTGCATGTACCTAGCAGAGATGAGAATGTTGAGATGGATGTGCAGAGTGACGAGAATGGATGCCAGTGACAGAAAAGTTGAATGGAAACAGTTTGTCCTGATATGGTCATGTGATGACGAAGGGTGAAACGCATGTTACTAAAAGTGTTATGAATATAAATGTGGATGGATGGAGAGGGAGGGGACGGCCAAAGAAAAGATGGATGCACTGTGTGAGGACTGATATGAAAGAAGAGGGAGTCAGTGATAGTGTGACAGGGGACAGGACGGTATGGAAGAAGAAAACGTGTTGCGCAGACCACAAGGAACATGGGACAAGGGCAGGAAGATGATGATGAGGTCTGAAATGATGGAAAGATCGAAGAAAGGTAGCATTTCTTGTTATTGCCTTATTATTACATCACACATCTGCGAAGTAACTGCATTTCCACTTTGTTCTTGAAAAACACTCGAATATTCTCAAGTACCATAATAAATCTTCCAATATCTCATATTATTTCAGGGGCTTGTTCTTTGCGTGCATCTCTTGGCAGATATAGTGCAGTGTTTGCGAACGCGAGAGTTATGGGCTAGCCGTAAAACTGGCTGGAGAGTGGACCTTGGCACAAAGTCAAGGTGTGGTGCGGTTAAATGTTGCTATCTCCTGGTTTGCTGGTGGAATCTTGTTCCGAGTAAGAAACTGGCTTAGCTCAAAAGCTTAGAAGAATTCAACGTCATTCCCGATGAACTCTTAAGCGCAATAATGAGTATCTATCTGTGCATATAATTAGGTATTAAAGCACTCGTGTGGTACTATACTATTATCACAATCGGCTTCGCCTCGTGTGATAAACCCACATTCGTGTATTAATAACCCCTATTATTTGACCGTTGCATAAAGTACTATTTCTGCCATACCTTTCTATTATTCTTCGTCACAGTAGTTGTCACCTTTTTTGTTTATGGTCAATAGAACGTCTTGATCTTATATAAATTGATTTGGTGTGGCCAGCACATGTCTTCTTCTCTATTAGAAGACATCTCCGGAGTCTCTCCATTTTTGTCATAGGAAATACTCAAATTAGTCGACGTTTTATACGAGGATATTATCACATGCCATGTCCTCATTGGGTGCGCCAGACTAGGTTGGTATCGTCACTCTTGAAGGTTCTTTAATAGCACTCCCATGCTCAATAACCGATAGGTGTTCCACCAAAGTGACGTGTCTTTTTTATAGTGCTATTTCACGAGTCACGTGATCATAAGCGCTGATGTAGTAGATGATGGAGGCTGCTTGTCTAGAAGTAACATATACACACTTGATTACACAGACCAGATTACATCACCACAGACCCAGGTTGTACCTTAGGAAACACAGTCTTACATTAAATGTAATAGGTAGTAGTGACATCTCGTCGCCATACAACGATGCAACATACGACTGGCGCAAAGAAAAACATAAAGAGGAAAAAACAAATGAATTACGGTTTTCCAAACACAAAAGCAATGGTTGACTGGTAGAGAATGCCTTGTGGCATTAAGTCCGCCTATGTACCACTATTGTACATGAAGTTTAAATAAATAAATAAATAAATAAAAGCATGAGTAAATAGCTGTATAAATTTAAAATTGGAATTCCAAACCAAAGAGGAGATATTTGAGATCAAAGTGGCCAGTACGAAAAAACGTCAATTTCATAGGTAAGGACCTAATTCAACAGTCCGACGACAACCGCCGCGGTCAGTTGCCCGGACCAGACACAACCCCCGTCTGGTCGGAGGATGCATCTTTTTCAGAGGTTGCGGGACTATACACGCACATATCTACATACGCTAATAGTCGAACGAGGAAGACGGATCCATACTTTCAATCACACGTTGTAATAAATATATCACAGTATGCAAATGATTACAAGCAAAACAATAATCTATCACTAAACTATTAACCAATCGTCACATTAGGCACCAATATAATACCTTGGTAGGCGTCTGACCCAGATTTTTTTGAGCGATTGCTCTCCATTGATTGAAAGGAGTTTCCAATCGCGGCAAATAACGGGGTCGTGACAGACAACTTTCATCCGACGTTGCTTCCTTTACGGTAGACTTCCAAGCAAAGCGGCTCCAGCAATATTGGCGATTTACATTTCGAGCCTTTTTTCGTTTTTAGAAACGCCGAAAACCGTGCAAATGACACTTACGACACATACATTTTAAATTCTCGTCGGCTCTGTTTTTGATTTTTATTTCGGTTCATTATCTTTCCTAGCGGTCTTTAAAACCATGAAAATGACGCCGGTGACGAAAATTTCAGAAATTTTTGTCGATGGCAATTCGGATTTTAATTTCGAGTCCATGTTCGTTTTTAGCGACCCCGAAAACTAAGACCATGACACCAAAAGTTTTGACACTAAATGGAGTAGCATTCGATCACAGCGCCAGTAACAGTGGTATGACTCGAACGCGTAAACGACTTTTCGGCGCTTAAAACATTATTTGCGCGAATTTCCAATCACTCTGCGTTTAGTGACGCCGCGCATGGTCCACTTTGTTCGGAAGTCTACCTTTACAAGTTTTCAATGTTTAATTCAATGTTTTTTTGCATCGTGGTATATCGAAGCACGTATTTAGTTATATCACGAGAACGTGCGTTGCGAAAATCTTGAAAAATACTATGTGCGATGCTTCCGAAATTCGTTTATCCATTCTGTGTTTGTTATTTGAAAGTTTCTTGCGAAGTTGCAACACTGCCTCATAGTATATTTGTAATCAGTGTGCAATCGTTATTCTTGTCCTAGGTTTCTCAATCTTCAAACTTCCATTCCTTAGACGAGTAATAATCCTTTAGAAGTCCGTCTAAGATATTATTGCAAGTTTTGGTTTATTAGACAAATTATTATCGACATGATTTGTGACTGATATTAAACGAGGAGTGGTCTTAGCAACAGACCCTACTTTCCATCTAGCTATCCAAGTATTTGTCAATAGTCTGTAAGATAACCTAGAAATATTAGGCACGTATTTTTCCTCTGCCACGTAAACAAAAAATTACGACGATACAGTGCGTTGAAATATTGTGTGGCTTCACGGTGTGCTACACTTTATACTGACAAAGTGACGTCACAAGCGCCCACTCCTGAACTTAGATGCGCTTTATCTTTGTCAATTTTGATTTATGTTATAAGTAAAAAAACACGGGTCCAATTTTATTTGATAATCTCACTGACGAACCAAATAGAATTATCATTTTTCTACCCCCAGGACACATTCCTATTTAACTTGAAATAATTACATCATCCCTTCTTACTTTCTCTTTGAGATTGCATTCTGAGTTCCAACATTGAATTTAAAGCTACAAAAGCTCAGCTTCTCTCCTCACAATCTCCTGTGTACGTAACATATAAGTTGTTCGGAAAGCTTCTGCAACAAGTTCACTAAGCTTCAGGCTTATGTACACCTTTCCAACATTGAATTTAAAGCTACAAAAGCTCAGCTTCTCTCCTCACCATCTCCTGTATACGTAACATATAAGTTGTTCGGAAAGCTTCTGCAACAAGTTCACTAAGCTTCAGGCTTATGTACACCTAGTATATGACGTCACAAATCGACGACCTTAGCTACTCATAGTAATCTCAATAAGAGCTTACACAACATTGTGGCCTTGTTGGTTCAATATCAAACTCATGTTTTACTTGAAAACTGTTGCGTTTAGTGTGTGCAGAAGTACATTAATTGTTTCTGCATATAAGTGATTTCCTTACAGTTATGAACTACTATAGTTAACTAGATAAAAGTTGATAAAGTCATTTAATCTTACTAAAAAGAAGCTAGGACAAATTCTTCAACATCATGATAAAACATGAAGACACAACAAATGATGTCGTGTAACTTTTGAAGATTAGGGATGTTGTTTCCTGCTGGGTAGAAAAATTATAATTCTATTTAGTCCATCAGTGAGATTATCAAATACGTATTTTATGCATTACCAAATAAATAAAATTGACAAACTTAAAGCGCATCAAAGTTCAGTAGTGGGGGCTTGTGACGTCACTAAGGCAGTATAATGTGTACTAGCGGCGTGACGTTTCACGATATTTCAACGCATTATATCGTTGTCACTTTATGTTTACGTGTCAAAAGAAAAATACGTGTCCAATATTTTGTATTAATCTACCTGACGGACATAAAACTAATTTTCAGTATACTACCCCATTTCATGCTATTATAACTGTCCTGTTGTCCTATCGTTTCGAGGCGTATGAAACGCCCCGTTTCACTTTCTTAAGAACGTGTTAAGGCCGTACCCTGACCAAAAAATCAGCATGAGATTTGATCATTCCTATTGGCCTAGCAGCACCAGTGGCGCATGAATTACAGTAGTGAATACGCCCAGGTTTTAGAATAACTTCTTTATAAAATCGAATATTGGTCTTTTGAAAAAAAAAAAAAACTACCAAAATGTTCGTTATCAAATTGTCTATCCATTAGTGTTAGTACAAAAAAATATTAATGAACACTTTACGAGGAGATGCATGCTATCAATCATTATTTCTCATTTTTATGGTTTTGTTGGAAGGAGATTAGTGAAACATATACTACATTAAAAAAAAAAACTACAATTTTGGAATCAATAATATGTAGAAATTTAATGTATTTTTATTAGTTGATATTTCATTTTAAATAACGAGTAGATAGCTCCTAAAATCTGCACGAAAAACGGCTAGCGCGGCGTTTTGCTCGGGGTAGCGCCTTAAATCATAGGTAAAGGATCTATTAAGAAGTTCTTAGAAAGCTCAATTGAGAGTTCCGATAACTTCTAGATTGCATCCTACCATTTCAAATCACTTCTCCAATCCCAACTTTCACTCAACGCAATAAGGACCGAAATAGCTTGCATCTTTTATGTACTTCAATGCGTTTTATTACCCAGCTATCAGACATGTCTTCCTCTATCAGTATTGACCTGTTTAGTGGACTTTGTTGTTTTGATATAAATGTCTTCTATCACTGACTCGGTTTTTGCTGGTTTATAATGTAATATAACGCCTTAAGATAATTTTTATATCAACAAATAGGTTTACTTTGTTGTCTCCGGGTTGATAGAAACCCGTGTTTTATTATTGACGTGTCCTAGGGCTAATATTTTAATCTACGATCAACCAACATTTGTAGCGACGTTGTGGTGGTTTAAAGACAAAGACAAAATTCTTTATTTCAATTAGGCCAATAAGCGGCACTTTTGAACGTCAGAGATCTAAATTTAAAAGTAATAATAATTGATTCTACCGTCCAGTTGGAAAAGTAGCTTGTTATGTAGAAGAAAGGACAAGAAACTCCATACTTATTCTTTAAAAAAAAGTGTTTTACAACATTTAAATACATGACATTAATTCATATATGTGAGAACGATGCACCCAGACTAACACTACTATACTTCGTATAGGTATAAAAAAACTTTTTGCAAAAAAAATACTACCGACTTCCAACTACAAAGTGAAAAATAACTTAATTTTTTGAAGTCGGTGTCTTTCGTAGGTACCATTTTTTTGCGTTATGGACACCGACTTCAAAAAAATAAGTTATTTTTCAATTTGTAGTTGGAAGTCGGTAGTATTTTTTTGCAAAAAGTTTTTTTATTTTTCACTTTTTAGTTGTACGTACCTAATAGACAAGTTAGTAAGGGAACTATTTCGCCAGAATAGATTTCATGAAACTTGAACATAACCGGTGAAATGAGAGGTCTGCTTACCCCTTAAGAGCGAACTGGCGTGATGTTATGTTATGAAATGTTATAAACAACAAACAGACATGCGATTGCAGCAATCCCGAGAGATTTGCCGTTATTTATTGAAGAGTTCTGTTGTATATCTCCGAAGTTCTTCATCAGATCTTCACCAAATAAAAATGGGACCAATTTCGGAACATACTTTTTCAAACAAAAAAAGAATTTTTTAAATCGGTCCACAATTGACGGAGTAATCGGTGAACATACACAAAAAAAAAAAACAAACTTGAAGTCGAACATAGAACCTCCTCCTTTTTGGAAAGTCGGTTAAAAATATTACAAGCAATAACCGAACCTTGATAAATAGGAACATGGTTCTCACATAGTTACAAATATTTCAAACATATTTAAGGTAATATGTTTTCTTCATCATCATCATTATCTGACTTTCCGTTTACAGGGCATAGATTTCTCTTCGATTTTGCTTAAAGCTCTTGACAAGAAAGATTACTGCTGCTTTTATCTATGATTAACATCTTAAAAAAGCACTTCAATCAGCTTTTATGCAATATGGAACTTTATGCCGCATGGTTTGCCCTTGGCTTTACTACAGCACTTCCGGAACTATTTGTGAAATTACCAAACAAAAATACCTTCAAATAATCAAAAACCAATCAATTTAATAACCTACCGAATGCAATACAAACCGAACTATTGTTGATACACAAAAGATTTGGCATCGTTTTCAATGTCGCGCCGACGCTGTGACGTCGGTATTACGTAACGCGGCACGTTACGTTTTGGTCAGCGTCTGACTAGATACGTTTATAAATATAGATTCAGTTGCTGAGGTCAGGTTTCCTCATGTGTTTTTAAGTGGGCGGGGAAGGTTAAGATTGAGTGGGTGAAAGATATAGTGTACTATTTATATGCATTAGGTATGTGTGATCTCACTGATATCTTAAAGAACATATTTACGTCTGTGCGAAGGCCGGTTGTATGAAAGATCCTATGATCGTTTTGAAGACCTTGAGAAAAATATCGAATAAGGGGAGATATTATAGGAAAGCTTTCGGTTCGTATGGTAAAGATATAGACTGTAACCATTTGAAATGTTGGATGTACTCTACGAAAAATTGATAAAGACTCAAGCAAATAGGCGCGACAGAAGATTTTCTACAATTATAAAACCGGCCAAGTGCGAGTCGGACTCGCGCACGAAGGGTTCCGTACCATTATCGCAAAAAACGGCAAAAATATCACGTTTGTTGTATGGGAGGCCCACTTAAATATTTATTTTATTCTGTTTTTTTTTGTGTTTGTTGTTATAACGGCAACCTAAATAGTACCTCATCTGTGAAAATTTCAAATGTCTAGTTATCACGGTTCATGAGATACAGCCTGGTGACAGACAGACGGACAGTGGAGTCTTAGTAATAGGGTCCCGTTTTTTTCCCTTTGGGTACGGAACCCTAAAAAGAGTTGTCGCATTATCGTGTCGCGGCCTACAGGCAGATAGTAGTAGAAACGGGCGCAATTTCATACCTGTTTTGCTGTCAAGGTAATCATTGACTATAAATTGATTGAAAAGCAACTGGAAATGACAAAGTTGAATTCTAAATCCTTGCCAATATGGTAAGGTAGGTAATTAAGGTTAGGATGCTAATTGATAACATCGACAATCGACATATCTCAGGCTGTCAGTCAAAGTATCAGTAGCATGGCACCGTACTGTATTGGTGATAAAAATATTGATATATTCAATCTAACGTAGATATAAATTCTTAAAAGGAGGACTGATATTGATGTTCGAAGTAAGGCTCGAGATAAACTAAGCTCAGACTGGAACTGAAAGTACTATTAAATAAGACTGTAAAACACTGGGTATATCAAGCTTTTTCGCATGCTTCTTCATGCACGTCATGGTCTCGGGCAGAAATTACACTACCCCATGAGCGACCGACCCCTACTCTTTTTTACCGACTTCAATAAGAAGGGGGTAATTAATTCGACACGTATGTATGTAATATTGTTGGAATTGCACGATATTTAGATACATATTTTACTCTATATGGGCTTTAAATCATGTGTGCCAAATTTCATAAATGTATGTTTGTCCACGCATTTCGAAACTACTTTCGGATCGTGACCATTCTTTTTTTATTGGATTAGGTACTTCTCAATTTAGGGAACAGTGCAAGTTTCATCATAATCGGTTCCGCAGTTTTCAAGATATGGAACACCCAACTGAACTCCTTAGCGACAAATAGCACGAATGTGTAAATTAAGTTATTATGGGTATTTTGTCAATCCCTTAGGTACCTTACTATATAAATTGTTTATTTTTTAGTGATAGGGTACTAAAACTAAAAATAAGTAGAAAATCATGCTGCGCAGTCGGAGGATACGTATTCGCGAGCTGGCTGACCAAAGCCAGATGTATCCTCCGACTGCACAGCATGATTTTCTACTTGTTTACGTCTTTTTAGTTTGCTTTTTAAGCAGTCGGGAATTTTGATATTTTTAATTAACTTTTTTCATTTATAACTTTTTAGTTATTTTTTAGATTCAGGTATATTTTAACATATAAGTGTTATATATTTTTGAAATCGCATCTTAAAATCCTTTATTTTGATACCCCACACGATGGGTATGGCAGAAAAAAAAAATTGTCCCTCACAATATGGCGCCCAAAATCCCCAGTGACACTCGCAGGGTTAAGACGAATCCATTGACGTAAGAATCATCAAAATCGGTCAACACGTTTGGTCTCTAGAGCGAACAAACATACATACATACATACTTACATACATACATAGACTGATAGACACATTACCCTCCTTCGGCAGTCGGGTAAAAAGAGAGAAATGAAAGCTTTTTCTTTAGAAGACTGTTTATTTTTTGTGAAAATGTTTTGTGTTTTTTATTCATACGTGCACCATCATCGCTTACCACCAAGTGACATAGTGGTTCTTACCGAGCCTGTCTAAAAATAAATGAAAACATCTGCTTCTATTGATCTTAACCTTTGGAAGTATATCAATAAGATCAGTGATTGTCCTTTCAATACGGTCCCTCTCCTGTCATTTCTCATTTAGTTCATATCCGCTTTACAAAGGCTCAAATGATGTTTCGTGGTCTGTTACTAAGGTCTCGGATCACTGGACCGTAACACCATGGATTGTTTACGCTTGCAGTCTCTTTATCTATGGAGAACAGCTGCGATTGACAACGAACGCCTCAATGTTACATAGTTTTTGGGGTTCCGGAGCAAAATGGTAAAAAGGAAGAACTCAGTCTGTGCCTCTGTCACAGCAGATATCTCACTCACTCACTAATGCTATAAACTTGAAATTTGGAATAGTTTTAGATGACGTTTGCCCAACTATTTTGCAAATAAGAAAGAAATAAAAATATAATTAGGTATATTTTTTTGCAATAGGACTCCCTAAAAATGAGAGAGAAATGAGAGTCTTAAAAATTCGAAGAAGGCTACTAAGGCATTTGGGGTTCATAAGAAAGAGCGCTATTTGCACATTTTTAGGGCGCTTACTTATCGACTTGTGACGAAAAATTAAAAAAAAAGCTTCGACCTATTCACTCTATTATCTTCGAAGTTTAAATAGAGAAAAATCTGAAATTATTATATGTGATAGAGGTTTATGTAAAGTAAAATAAAAGAGGTCTCTAAATAACATACTTTTTCTGAAATCATCATCAAAAAATATATTGATGGTACGGAACCCTCGGTTCGCGAGTCCGACTCGCTCTTGACCGGTTTTGTTACTGTATTGTGTTACGCGTCAGTGAATTGTGACGTTAAGGTTGAATTTTATTGTCTTTTTACTGACTTCTTCCTGTAGTGATCTCAGTCTCACAGGATTGGTCTTAACTTTAGATTCGTTTTATTGTTTCTTTCTTAGTTCCTTGGAGTGATTTCAGGGTCTTGATACAACGATTTGTCTTCTGGGGTCAAAGATTCTTAACGTCTTTTTATTTTTGCAGAACTCTTTAACTGAGTTTAAATCATCGAACTCATTTTAAGAGATTGGTAGAAGTGCCCGTTGCAAAATACTGGTTCACCAAAAACTATTGAGTCAATGGTCACGACTCAACGTCTTTAAATATATTTGACCTAAAATATCTAAAAGTCTGTCCACTGCTGGACATAGGCCTCCCCCAAGCGTCGCCACATTGACCGGTCCCGTGCGTCCCGCATCCAGCGGATCCTTGCAAACTTCACCAGGTCATCGGTCCACCTGGTGGGAGGCCTTCCAACGCAAACACAACCTCTTCCGGTTCGCGGTCGCCACTCCAGAACCTTTCTGCCCCATCGGCCATCCGTTCTGCGAGCAATGTGCCCTGCACACTGCCACTTAAGTGGCAATTCTTCGGGCTATGTCGGAAACCCTGGTTCTCTTGCGGATCTCTATATTTCTGCTTCAATCACGCTCGGACACTCCGAGCATGGCCCTCCATTGCCCTTTAGGTGACTGTAAGCCTTCTGATGAGGCCCATTGTGAGCAACCACGTTTCAGAGCCATAGGTCATAACTATGAAGAAGAAGTCTGTAGCTTCAAAAATATTTGGCTTATTTATATAAATCCTATGGCATGGCCTTTGTCTACTACTGATAACGTCAAAAATCAGTCAACCTTTCCTATCCTATCATAGTATTTATTTTATTACCTACATATAGGCTCGCGCTTGACCACTATCTCACCTAATGGTAAGCGATGATGTAGTCGACGGTGTAGCACGCTTGCCTAGAAGTAACCTATTCATTCTTGACTTAATGACCCCGAGGTTGTAGCTATCGGAAAACACAGACTCCGGCAGAGAGTTCTACTCCTTAGTTGTACGCATAATGAAAGTATTTCCAAAACGTTTACTGTACGTCTTGTAGTCCGATGATGAAAACGGCTAGGCGGAATTAGATTAAGCAATTTTAGTTATCTTGATACAGTTTCCAAAAACACTAGACCTGTCCACACTATCCAAACCTGTCTTACTGTATCAGCTGGCATAGTGTCGTTTGTACTTGTGCTCAGGGTAGCGTGTTTCATTTCCGTGTGAGACAAATATTTGTATTTCTCGCTGATATTTGTTCCGAGGCTGAATTGTTTTGTGTAAATGTTTTATTTGTGTCCTGTATGAATGTAGGATAATGGGCAAATAATTATCTTCAGACAAAACACTCCAACAATTTATAAGTAGTCTAGAATTCTAGATCTCCCCGTTTCTTTCTATTTAAACAAAGGATTTAAAAGCCATTTTCTCCGTAATGCAACTCAGACAGGACATTAGCTTCCCCCATGTGGATGTGACCTACTTTCTATAAAAGCTTCCCCTTTCCTTATGACTAACATGGCGTGTGCAGAACACTATTTGGATAGCGTCGCATGCATACATGCTGTAGTATTTGACGAAATTGCTGTACAGGATGTTTTTGAGAATGAGCAACATTTCCTGAAAAAAAAAACAAGGGCTGTTCCTGAAATTACTGTTGTGTTTTGTTCAAACTGAGCTTTGAGGCATTTTCATTGCAAAAACTCGTCATCTTATGCATTACCATCCACTTTCCGGCTCATTTTATTTGGAATTGGCCTAACACAATTAGACGTCTTCCATCTTCTCACAACTCGCCCACCTTTTTAGTCGTATCCACTTTCACACCATGCATCCGTCGTTTCTTAAGTCTTCCTTTACCCTAAGTTACATTTTGTGAATGTCGTGGTGGCCCTGTGGGAATTTCGGACAAACAATTTATTATCTGCATCTGAAACAGAATTTAAAACTGATATAAGTCTTCACCTTGCTGGAATGCGATGTCACTCTTATTTGCACCTTAACACTACAGAGACAGGATCTAAGCGATGAGAGCGAGAAATACGTCCGTTGTAAATGATTATCCATCTCATTTATTATTATTATTGTATAAATGATGTTCCCTTCACGAATCCGATGGGCGTCAACCGAGTGAATCCAAACGATTGTAAGTATTAACTAACTAGTGTACTTGAGCGAGGAGATACTTGCTCAAATATACTAGTTTTAAGGATAAGTTGTTAGCTTATCCCCATATTGAAATCTCACTGATCTGACAGTAAAGCGCTATAACTGTCCCAGTGGCTAAGACCTCGCCTCTCATGCTTGAGGTCGTGGGTTCAAATCCGTGCAAGTACCAATGTGGCTTTTCCAAATTCATAAGTACTTTCTAAGTTTATCTTGGACATCATAGGCAACGGTGAAGGAAAACATCGTGCGGAAACCTCGACTTATATAGTTAATATAAAAAGTCTGAAATAGCCAAGTCAGAGGCCTGTGGGGTTCCCAGAGGCTGCTTATTAACTCTGACACCACAGGTGGCCACATCCTCACACGAAAAGAAGAAAGAATTACATTTTATAACCAAAACTTTCAATCTTACGCATATTCCACCTTAATATTCATTTCTCCATAAGTAATGTAATGCACCCTTCTGTGAATAGTCCTGTCTTTTATTGAAAACATCGATCTACTTGCAATATTATGGGTGTATTATTTGTCCTTACGAGAAACGTTTGTACTGGATTTGAATATTGCATATAAACTATGCGAGCGTTTACGATTCCATGTTTGTTATTCTGGAACTTTGTAAACAGGGAACTGCGATATTGCGCACGTTTACTAAATAAGTATGTATTGGAACGAAGGAAGGAATTGCAACCGTGACTTGGAAAATTGATTATTTTATCGACCTTAAAGTCAGTTTGCAATAACAGGTCACGGGGTTCCATGTGTGTACTGTGTGTAGTGAGGTAATAATCCCACACTCGCTGGTATTTTTTCCAAAACCCAGGCACCTTTTGAAAGTATCCCCCCGAGCGACATTCGAAAGAATAACTCAAAAACACGCTTTAAAAGAAAACCAAACTAAATAGTAGAAAATAATTTTCAAAAAATGTAATTATAGAAAGTGTGAAAAACAAAAAAAAAAATGTAAAAATTTTTTTTGCTTAAAAATACTACCGACTTCCAATTAACAAAACTAATAATAACTTTATTTTTGGAAATCGGTGTCCATAACACAAAAAATTGGTACCTACCAAAGACACCAACTTCCAAAAATAAAGTATTTTTTTTTTTTCTCTTTTAAGTTGTCATAGATACATACATACCAAGCTAATAAAAGCGTGTTAAAAAAGAAGGTGACATTGGGTTTGTCATATTTATTGAAATCGTGAAGATAGTATGGGCCTGATTCTTCAAGCAGATGTAGTGTAGTGAGTGAAAGAAAAGAAAGAAAGAAAAATTGTTTATTTGCGCCAGGCACGACGCATACCACAAAAATAACAAAAATAAACTTAAATACAATAATTACAAAGTATGCGTCACAACTCTGCAAAACGGTCATCGCTCAGCATAATGCTGGGACTCGTGTGCGAGACAGAGCCACAGCGCTGGTTTTCAGCGATAGCCGGTGCCTGGCGATAGGCGACACGTCGAGATTAATGACTTCATTATTTAGAGTGACTGCACTATTTACCAGCCACCAGAGGTCGTTGACCCTTTTGTTAGCTTTTGGTACTGTTTTTAGGGTTCCGTACCCGAAGGGTAAAAACGAGACCCTGTTACTAAGACTCCGCGGTCCGTCTGTCTGTCTGACCGTCTGTCACCAGGCTGTATCTCATGAACCGTGATAGCTAGATAATTGAAAATTTCACAGATTATGCGTTTCTGTTGCCGCTATAACAACAAATACTAACAACAGAATAAAATAAATATTTTTGTGGGGCTCCCATACAACAAGCGTGATATTTTTGCCGTTTTTTGCGGTAATGGTAGACGGATCCCGGTTCTTTATTTTTTTTTCATGATTAGGTTTCAATAACACTGCCTATAGAAGATCCTGTAGAAAAATATCACCATCGCCATAAACAGCAACCCGGAAAAAAAAAAACAAGCGTATTCAAATTATAAATACCTTTATCGCAAACAATAATATCTGCTTCATATAAAAAAAAAACCCAGTACCAATAAAATAGCGTTAGTAAACAAATCCGGGCGAGTCGTTTTATCAGAGAATATTTATTTTTCATACGACTCGATATAAGGCGGGGTCATACGGTCGTAAATAGTAAACTATCGGAATTGTTTAGTGGGTACTTTGCTGTCGACTTGATTAGGTCGACAAAGTGAATTTGCAATTTGTTTTGTTTGTAAATTACGTTTGATTTTGGATTCGTACAAAAAAGTAAATATAATTATTCAGCAGTATTTTCTGTTTTGTGTCTTGTGTGGCAATTTAAGATATTATGTCTTTTTGAAATTGATCTTTTATCTGCTGGATGAAATTTTCTCTTATATCTATACTAATATTATAAAGAGGTAAAGTTTGTGGGTTTGTGAGTTTGTGAGTTTGTGACGTTGTAAGGGGTAATCTCTGGATCTACTGAACCGATTTTGAAAATTCTTTCACCAGTAGAAAGCTACATTATTCCTGAGTGTCATAGGCTACAATAAATTTTCAAAAAATTTAGAGATCCTTATGAAAATTGCAATAATGTAACCCAAGGTAGGAAAATGTTGCCTATAAAATTCATTCTTTGGCGTGCGCTGAGAAAACCATTGATGATAGATAAAAAAGAGTAGGTCAGTAGGGTAGGCAGGGTAGGCAGGTTTGGCAAAATAGGCAGGGTGGGCAGGGTAGGTAGAGTAGGCAGGCTAGGCTGGCTAGGCAGGGTATGCAGGGTAAGCAGGGTAGGCAGGGTAGGCATGGTAGGCGGGGTTGGCCGGGTAGGCAGGATAGGCATGGTTGGCAGGGTAGGCGGAGTAGGCAGGGTTGGCAGGGTAGGCAGGATAGGCAGGGCAGGCAAGGTAGGCAGGGTAGGCAGGCTAGGCAGGATTGGCAGGAAAGGCAGGGTAGGCAGGGTAGGCAGAGTAGGCAAGGTTGGCAGGGTAGGCAGAGTAGGCAGGGTAGGCAGGGTAGGCAGGGTAGGCAGGGTAGGCAAGGTAGGCAGGGTAGGCAGGGTAGGCAGGGTAGGCAAGGTAGGCAGGGTAGGCAGTGATGGCAGAGTAGGCAGGATAGGCAGGGTAGGCAGGGTAGGCAGGCTAGGCAGGATAGGCAGGGAAGGCAGGGTAGGCAGGGTAGGCAGAGTAGGCAGGGTTGGCAGGGTAGGCAGAGTAGGCAGGCTAGGCAGGATAGGCAGGGAAGGCAGGGTAGGCAGGGTAGGCAGAGTAGGCAGGGTTGGCAGGGTAGGCAGAGTAGGCAGGGTAGGCAGGGTAGGCAGGGTAGGCAGGGTAGGCAAGGTATGCAGGGTAAGCAGGGTAGGCAGGGTAGGCAGGGTAGGCATGGTAGGCGGGGTTGGCCGGGTAGGCAGGATAGGCATGGTTGGCAGGGTAGGCGGAGTAGGCAGGGTTGGCAGGGTAGGCAGGATAGGCAGGGCAGGCAAGGTAGGCAGGGTTGGCAGGGTAGGATGAGTAGGCAAGGTAGGCAGGGTAGGCAGTGTTGGCAGAGTAGGCAGGATAGGCAGGGTAGGCAGGGTAGGCAGGCTAGGCAGGATAGGCAGGGAAGGCAGGGTAGGCAGGGTAGGCAGAGTAGGCAGGGTTGGCAGGATAGGCAGAGTAGGCAGGGTAGGCAGGGTAGGCAGGGTAGGCAAGGTAGGCAGGGTAGGCAGGGTAGGCAGGGTAGGCAGGCTAGGCAGGATAGGCAGGGTAGGCATGGTAGGCAGGATAGGTAGGGTGGGCAGGGTAGGTAGGTAGATAGCCAGTTGACGGGAGCGAAGCCCCGGGGGTCAGCTAGTATATTATATATCTATACTTTGTGTTACGTGTTTGTTCTGCAATGGCCATTTATAAGTTAGATCTTTATGTCTCGATGGAGACTAAATAATTTACGCAGTCCGTCCTTAGGGAAATACTTCGATTATGTCTAGTCTGTAATAAAATTGAATACTAAGTAATACAAGATAATAGAATCAAGAGAAGATTGAAGAAGTCTAGGAACCAAGTAAATAGTCGTACTGTGTTATGGTCACTTTTAATTCAGTTTTCACTTGTGTCTGAGGCCAATAACATACCGAATTTCACAAGATGAGAGTAGCTTTTATAATAAGTAATCCAATTTTCATAAATCGTCATCATATTCATTATATCAGCCGAAACACGTCCACTGCTGGATATAGGCCTCCCCCAAGCGTCGCCACATTGACCGATCCCGTGTGGCTCGCATCCAGCGGATCCCCGCAACCTTCACCAGGTCATCGGTCCACTTGGTGGCAGGCCTTCCAACGCAACATCTTTCGGTTCGCGGTCGCCACTCCAGATCCTTTCTGCCCCATCGGTCATCCGTTCTGTAAGCAATGTGCCCACTGCCACTGCTCATTTACATAAATACTGAGTCCGAAATGTTGTCATAAACAGTCCGATTTTATTTCTGAATACTTCAGTGCAGACATTATAAGCTCGTGGAAGGAATGCGCAAGAGTTTATAAAATACTAACTGCTGCCTGCGGTTTCGCCCGCGTGGAAAGTGTTTTAATATCTTAAGGACGGAACTACCGAGATGAAAGATATCCTGCCTAGGTCTTTATCGAGGTCTTAGTCTGGCTCTGGCCAAGTTGCATCAAAATCTGTCCAGTGATTAAGACGTGGCATCGTAACAGACAGACACAGTGTCGTACTTATAATATTAGTATGGATCATTGCGACATATTCGTAACGTGTCGTAAGCAGGTGTATAATGTTCTATTATACGTTTGTTTGTGTTCTAATAAGAAGTGTATTGTCTGTCTTAGAAAATATGGCAGTTCATTAGTGTTATGAAATACATTAATTGACCATTGTTTGTGAACGGAGTGGATCATTTGTTTTTGTTGAAAGGAAGCTCGTTTATTACTTGGATAAAATCGAATCGTTATTGACGTAGATACTACAGATTCTTATATTATTGCTTTTCCCGTGATTTCCGTTCCGTAGCCTATCCGTAAGGACCGCGAAATTTTCTAGGAAAAAAAAAAGCTGAAAACAAGAAAAATCATGGTGTGCATTCGGAGGATACATATTCGCGAGCTGGCTGGCCAAAACCAGATGTATCCTCCGTCTTTTTAGTTCCTTCTTAAGCAGTCGGATTTTTTTAATTTTTTGCATTTTTTTTTTAACTAGCATTTTTTTTTCGTAATTTTAATACATATAATTATGTACGTGGTATATATTTTTGAAATCTCATCTTAAAACCCTTTATATTGATACCCCACACGATGGGTTTGGATAAAAGAAAAAAAAATGGGTGCCCACAATATGGTGCCATGTTTCTAATTTTCCTATTTTAATGTAGCCAGTGACACTCGCAAGGTTAAGACGAGTCGATTGACGTAAGAATCATCAAAATCGGCCAATGCGTTTGTTCTCTGGAACGCCAAAACTTAGGAACACACATACATAGACTGATAAACACATTACCTTTTTTCGGTAGTCGGATAAAAGTAGTTAGAATCTCAGTGAAAGTGTAGATTTCTATAAATAAATTAATTTTCTGAATTAGATCTGTACTTCCAGAGATCTTTTCCTAAAACAAGCAAACCATTTTACATCTTAATAATTTTAGGTAGTTTCATTTCAGATGTTTAGATTTTTTCTTCTTAGTCGGGCACTCTTTGCAGAGTGGTTGTGGTCATGGGTGGGTCCTGATGGATGAGGTCTCTTGCCCTGCGTCTCCATTCGGTTTAGATTTAGATCATTGATAATATGCTTAGCTCTTAGAGCAAATATTTATTTATTTGTTTGTACAGAAGTTCAACGTCGTAATATTTATTTGTATAATATAAAGATAATAATGAACTCCTAGTCTAAACATTGACTTTTATTATTCAGTTTGTATTTGTAATCTTGCACCGAATGTGACCTCAAATAAAACTGTGGCTGCTCCAAATATTTGCTTGATATTTTGCCAGCGTATTTGTTCAGATTTATAACTCAACCTTGGTGGAAAATTCTTTCCATTGTTTTCGTACTGTGAACATGTATTGTGAGTTATAAAACATGTAGTTTCTTATCGTCAGCATTATTTGGTTCACGTAGGCTCCGTCAGACAGGTTCAAGCTTTTATATTTTTTTTTCTAATTGTTCTACAGATAGTACTGTTCTATGATAAAATGCTTTCGCTTACTACCGGCTCCCGTTGAAAAACACGACGCGAAAACGATACACTAACGCGTTTTCATAGTTTATGTAAATTTGTTACGGCAGTCTGTGTGAGTCTTTTGATATCGACTGCACTGGCAAAAGCCATTAGAGGAACATAGACGACGACGAAGAGGTCTTATTGGTAATTACCACAGACATACATCTAACTAGATGACGCGACTGTATGTACTTCGCTTCTTCGATGATCGTAATCTGAGCTTTTCATTTAGCATTATCGACACCGGAAATCCACCGAAATCTAGAAAAATGCCTTGTTATGCCATATTGAGCTGTAAAGAATGTATATAAAAATGTTGGCCGAGGCATTGGGAATGTTTCTTTTCATGGGTAAGTAGTTTTTTTTTTAAATTGTGTGTGAAAAAGTGGCACGCTTGGTTTTCATACAGTTCGAGGGACTTGCGTTATCTAGTTAGATGTATGTATGTGGTAATTACTCTTTGAGTAATTGATTTTTGTGGAAACACATTTTATTTATTATTTCCTTAGTAAGTTACAGTTTCACGAGGGAATGCTAGTGGCTATTTTCTTTAGATAAAGCATGTTTCCCTTGCCTTAACTATGAGATGCGTCCTACTTGGGGGAGCGTAGCAAAGTGCCACATAACAGTAAATGTTGTTCTTGATATTGGATAAAACACTTGATGCAAATTATTGCCTAAAATGCCAACCATCGTCATCGAGTTTTTACTGGCAATGGAGTACTGAAAATAAAGTTGGTAGGGGCTCTTATGGTACAAGGTTGGGAACCACTGTTTGGTAGGGGTGCGTATAGCAAAAGGTTGGGAACCACTGACTTACAGTGACCGCAGTAAACAGTTGGGAGTACTGTTGCAGAGCCAACGTTGGCATTTTGCCGCTGCAATTAAAATACCCGTAAATGTGCTATTTACGACAATAATGTTTACTAAGTGTTTATTACCGGTAATAAGTGCTTTTTACCAGTAATATAATACCCAATGATTTTAAAGTCATCGGTATGTAAGGTGACATTTTACGCACGTAGTTCTTTACTCAGGTATCATCACAAAAATATCGTCGTAAAAATGCTAAAAGTATCATCGAAATTTTTTTGCAGCGTCCATTTTATTTATTTTAGTATCAAGTAAAGTCTGTAAAATTATTTTCACTCGGCTAAAATAATTTTGAAACACAAAATCCCATTTAATATTTTTTGGCAGTTTTTTTGCCCGTCTCTAATCTCACGGGATGGAAATTAGCCTGGTACCACAGATTACAGAAGTCTAAGTAACAGATATTTCACTCGCCGAGATCAGATACACAATTTTGAGCTCAATATCCGTGACGGTTGGGTTGATCCGTGACGGTTCGTTTCTTGCGACGCCATTCTAAATCCAATACGGCGGACGGCACAGGATGGCGGACCATCTATTTTTATGCACTGCCATGATATTTGTATCAAATGAAAGGGTTTGCTGAGAAGTATACGAAAAAAAGGCTTGTTTAAAGAAATATATTTTATTGAATAATTATTCCTCCAAGGTACGGAATTCTAAATGTGCGGAGACCGCCACGCACTTGGCCGGGTTTTTTTTTATTAATTCAAGATACTGAAAACGAAACCAAAATACTTAAACTAACAACTGTTAGTTTAGGATACGACTTTCTTTATCACTCACGATAGTTTACGCGGAAGTTCCCAATTCAAAAGAACTTTCTTTTATTTTACTTTTCATCCTTATTTACAGTTTTACGAAGTTTGACTCACTTTACTAAGAAAAACTTTCAGGTCCTTACACAATTAAAGTATATTTAGAGTAACATTAGGTACTTAAGCACAGGTCACACAGAGAACGAAGCGATTTGAAGCTGCAGTAATCGCCAATATTTTTGGCTGGGTCGTGGTGTCTCATCCCATACAAAGTAACTATCCCGACGTACTTTATTGATTATTTGATTTATCTATCGATATTGATTGATTATTAGATGGTGATCCATCTATCGCCGTGGAAGCTAACCGAACGCGATCGATTTACAAAAAATAATCGGTATATTCAGATGAAAACGCTAGTTACGTCGGCACGGTTTCTTTGTATGGGATGAGGCATCTGTATGCTAGTATTATATTATCTGTGGCTGGGTTGAACGTAGGCTTTCCAATGCGTATGACATGGCTGTTTTAGTATGCGATTTACTACTGCGCAGGCATTTGTAACCAATTTCAGACCGGCCAATAATATTAGGGATTACTGTAAGTTCGATTAGCTTTGCTTATATCGCCCTACTAATGAGAGCTAAGCGAGCGGCCTCTTTTCAATCCGCGTCGCGATGGTCGACGCTTCGCCTCGCTCGGATTGTCGGGTTCCCATTGCTGCATAAGCTTAAAGCTCTGTAGTTCGACATGAGTAAAGCTAAACAAACTTAGCTTCGTATCGCTTAGTTCCCAGTGTGGCCTACACTTAAAAGGCTTGTTACAACCACGAGTATTTATTTACTGTTTCATTATTTAAGGCGGGTTGCTATACCCTGCAATTTGGCGTCCAATAAATGTTTTATTAGTGTAACAGAACCGTGTAATCTAGTGTTGTAATACGTGGACGTTTCCCGACGTTTCTTGGCTTTCACGTGTAATTTTGAAAGCTGAGATATACAGTACATTATTACGATTTAGCTGGTAGAAGGATATTGTTGAAGCAATGTGTGGAAGCAATGTAAACTGGTTTGATTAGACTGTAATTTTTTTGCTTGTGATATTTACGTTGTTCCGACTGTGGAGTATGTTTTTAAGCTATTGCATAGCTTATTTTTAGAATGAAATTTTTTTTTGCGGGGGGAGGTAAACGGTTAAGGGGGGGGGTAAATCCTATCTTGTTCTCCTGGATGAAGTAGCGGAGGGCAGGGGGGCAATTTTTTTGTCAGAAATGCGCTAACTCCAACCGTTTCTGAGATATGAGGGTTTTAAAATTTTTGTTGGTCGTAATTTTTTTGCCTTTTATCGGTCTCTCTGAGCTGTTTCTGTGACAATGGTGATCAATGTGGACCTTATGGTAATGAGAATAAGGGTCACTTTTGCTTGTCAAAGAAAAGCGACCTTATTTCAATGTGAATAAGGGTATTTTTGTTTTGTTTTTTAGAGTTTTATTAATCGTAAATAAATGCGGGTTTGGCTCGCTACGTTTTCGAGTTTTTAACGTTTTTAATTTTTTTGACGCATTTTCCAGGACTGGATCTAGAATAAATGCTATGCAATAGCTTTACCGCGGCAGTCCCCTAGTGCCACACGACTTTTTTTTTATTCTTACCATTCCACCGCACTATTCACACCAAACCTCTGCAACTCCTGAAAGCCAGAATCAACAGTGGCGACCACCAGAAAAGCGCCGAGTCAATGAAGCTCAACGAAGTTCCGAACCATGAATAGAATAACGGAGGTGTAGGAAATTTCCATTGGAGTATGGCATGTTATAATTATTGTTTTAATAGATAAATCATAGAATATTCCGAGGCAGACTTAAAAAACGTTAGCATGACGATCTGGACCTAGTACAAGGTTGGCTGGTGAAGACAGGACATAAAAAACGGGCAAAATAATTGCCCAGCTAGGGCCAACATAGGCTAATTAAGAAAAAGTATACAGCTGTTTCTTGAATTTCTCTACCTCGCTTGTTCTGCACTCTTTTTAGTTTTCACTACATATTTTTGAAGCAGACTTGTTGGCGCAACACACATTGAAATCGTTTTTAAAATAAATTCAGACATCTCATAAAAATAAATTTACACTTCAGTAGTATAGTGAAACTATTTTGTCAGCCGAATTAGAATTACGGCTGTCTAGTCACATAAATATAAATAATATCGGTTTAAATTATCTTCTTCATATAATTTTAGTGCTGGGAAAACACGACGTATTACAAACGTATCTATGTTTCTTACGGCTTCACGGCTAGGAGTATAATGTATCTATTCTCTTTTTGCTGCGGTTTTGCTTCGTGCCGATAGCACAGGGCTTTTGTATCGCATATAGAAGCTTTCTATAAAGGTTTTTTTACCGACTTCAAAAAAAGGTGATTATTTATATATACCACAAATTTTTTCCGTTTCCACTTTTGTTTTATTTCTACTGTATGAGTGAAGATAAAATAGTGCTTGAAACGGCATATAATTAGGTATTAAAACACTCGTGTGATATTATTATCCCACACTCGTGTTTTAATAACTACCTAATATGACCGTTGCATTAACTTCTATTTCCCGCGGCTTGGCTTCCGTGCCCGTACATTTTTTTTCTATGGATCCGTGCATTTCTTCGGGATAAAAGCACATCACTGCAATCAGCGATAAAGTAGCCTTCGATCAGTGAAAACACTTCCATATTTGAATCAGTTTTTTTTTCGTTTACCTCCTTTTAAATAAACAAACAATTTCACTTCTTCATAATATTAGTTTAGAAAAAATTATAGTTGGCTTTGAGCCAAGTTTCCCACGTGCTGGGTATTTTGATACAGGCACGTGAGTCTAGGTATGCAAGCCAGTTTACATTTTAGTTAATTAATATTTTGGCATAGCTAGCCTGTTTTGGAGTACGCTGGCAATTCCAGCCTCAGAAGTCTTCGAGATATTACCTAATACAGACATAGACACATTTTGAAGGCTAATTTCAGCTTTTTGTGGTGTCTAATTCGCATTTTAATTCGTAGCTCAGGTACGAGTTGATGTTTGATTTGTCATCAGATTTTTTGAGCAAATGGAACAAAAAGAAAAGAGTATGTTAAGATGGTTTGGCCATGTTGAGAGGATAAATGAAAGGCGACTAACGAAATGTATTTACAAGGCAGACGTGAATGGAAACGCCGGGAGGGGACGTCCTAGAAAGACATACATAGACCTTTTAGGTGATGTTCTTCAAAAAGGCCAGGTGCGCAGTACTCTTAACCGGCGTTTGTGTATGACTAGATGTATGAATGCGAGTGAAGCAAAATAAGTATGTAAGGATCGTAGCAGGTGGCGTTCTGTAGTTTCTGCCTACCCCCATGGAAAAAAGGCGTGAGTTTATGTATGTATGTATGTATGGAACAAAAATATATCTCAATATTTTATTGTTCCATCTGCTCAAAAAATCTACAACACAAATCTGCTCAAAAATAAAACAAGTTTTATTTTATATTTGAAATGAAAAAGTGTGATGACTTCGCTTCCCAAACTTCTGCCTTATTTCTAGAAATACATCACACACACATACATCTAGATGTACAGTCAAAGAATGTAAATGTCAAGCATCATATTTCTTTTTTTTAAAGCTTTAAATTTCAGCCGTTCAAAAGTTATGGGCGTTTTACTGTGGAATCGGGCTGTATTTGCAAGATATCGTGTCATAATTACGTGTTCAATAGAATTTCGATCGAAGCGTGTCTACTACTAGATAAATTATGAAGTATGAAATAAAAAGATGTCGTTTAATTTTAATAAATTTTTCTTGCTTTTTCATTTTTATGATTATTGCCAATATTTTGAATGTAAAAGATAGTACTAAAAGTTGACATGCAAACACTATATGGAAAAAGGAATGTGTTTTTAAAATTGCTTGATATTTTTGCACATGACCGTTACTGTGTACTTTTCAGAAGGTCCTTGCCACTTGGCAATCTTCTTTTATTTAGTTGGCGTAATAATTATTATAATTATACAGTATAAAATAATATATATATACTCACACACAATTTTATATCGCCTTTTATATTACATAAAACTCGCGTAATCTAAAAGCGATTCTATCCTTATCAAGATAGAGTCTATTCCACAACGCTCATTAAGTTTTGATGATATGATTATTTATAATTACGACGATAAAATCTTAGCAACACTCTAATTAGTTGATAACTCATATTGTGTTTGATTTATTACTCTGTCCGTTAAGATAACTATTTTAAATTAGCGCGGCGGTCACAGTTAACGGATTCTTGGGAGCGGATAAACAGAGCTTTGCTAGAGGTTAACTAACTACGGTTAGCGATGAACGGTTTAATGCTAGGTCATATTTTTTTGCAAATCAGTATGGTTCACCTTTGTAGTTCACCTGGTTACGAAAATAAAGAATTATATGATAGCAGACGACCTGCTACCGTACGGTGTGGCGCATAAGTAGGTACTAGGAGGCCTGACCCCAAAAAAACTAGGATAATAGTCGGGAGAAATAAGATGTGATTGATGACAAAACGCGCACTCGTTTCACACCAGCGCGACCACAAAATTCATTAGCTTTTTATACATTCTTTATTATTCTATGACTTAAAAAATAAAAGTTATTTAAAAAAATCAAAATACCCGACTGCTTGAAAAGCAAACTACAAAGACGTAAACGAAGATAATCTTGCTGTGTAGTCGGAGGAAACATCTGGTTTTGGTCAGCCAGCTCGCGAATATGTATCCTCCGACTGCACAGTATGATTTTCTTCGTTTACGTCTTTGTAGTTCGCTTTTAAAGCAGTCGGGTATTTTGATTTTTTGAATTAACTTTTTTTATTTATAATTTTTAGTTAGGTAAGTAACACTTTTTTTCGAATTAGGTACATTTAAACATATAAGTGATATATATATTTTTAAAATCACCTCTCAAAACACTTTATTTTGATACCCCACACGATGGGCTTGGCAGAAAAAAAAAATATTGATGCTCCACAATATGGCGTCCAAAAGCCGCCATTTTCTATTTTATTATTTTAATGCAGCCAGTGACACTAACTAAATAAAAATAAAATGTCTTTGAGATGAAGACAATTTCATTAAAAGACGCCCGGTGGTTTTGGAGCGATTGTCGTTTTTTTTTTGTCCGTTTTAGACATAACTTTGCAAATTAATTACACTATGATATACGAATAAACCCAACCAACATTTTCTTAGAACAAATTATTAAATAAATGGTCTAATGTAACATTTATATTTCCCAAAAAATTACGACTAACCGTTTAGACGTGATTCTTATTTTAAAATCAGCTACTGAGGGGTATCTGCGCCTTTAATAGTTATAGCCCTCTCCAAACTTTTGGTTGCCCTGAAGTTGGTTTACCGGATGCGCGAGGCACGAAACGGTGCTGTTTTTGTATGAGCTTTCCTACTGCGCAGCCATTGTAGCCAACTTCAGGGCGGCCAAGAAGTTTGGGGAGAACTATAGATAGTAGGTTTTCGCAGCATGTCTCCTTCTTCAATACATCTTCCTTAGTTATCTTCTCTGTAATCACCTCCGCTAGAAACTTACCTAATTAAGAAAACAAACGAAGTAATCAGTTCCATTTAAAAAAATAAACAACTTATTTTATCGCTAATTGTAAGTCGTAATTATGCAGATTCGATCGTAAATTAAAGCTATTATTGTAGTTAAATAATTATCAAACAGGTTGGTGCTACTGTACCGTGAAGTAATTATTCTAATCAAAACATCTTAAAGCCATAGATTACGCTCAAATCTCAATCGATTATGATAAGCGAGGAGGAGAAGGAGAGAGACGAGTTTCGGAAATGGAAACGGTTCTCATCGCCAAATCTGGGTTTAATTTCCGAATGATATCTTACTTTTAATGCAGTGTCGTGTAGATTGATTTGCTTGGAATCTTATTAGCATGTCATCTGTGATGTCAGGATGATCCAAAGAACAACTTCAATGGTCAAAGAAACGTCTTCATTTATTTACTGACTAGCTGACCCCCGCGGCTTCGCTCCCGTCAACTGGCTATCTATCTACCTACCCTACCTACCCTACAAACAAACACTTCAGCTTTATAATATCAGTAAAGTATTTTTTTGCAAAAAAAGTACTTTAAAAAAACTTTTTTGCAAAATAATACTACCGACTTCCAAATACAAAACAACAAAGTGAAAAACAACTTTATTTTTTGAAGTCGGTGTCCTTAACGCAAAATTGGTACCTACGAAAAATGTTGCAAAAAGGGGCAAAATTATTCCTTTTTAACCGACTTCCCAAAAAGGAGGAGGTTCTATGTTCGACATTCGACACTAATCAATTGTGGACCGATATAAAAAAAAATTTTTTTGTTTGAAAAATTATGTTCCGAAATTGGTCCCATTTTAATTTTGTGAAGATTGATGAAGAACTTCGGAGATATACAACAGAACTCTTCAATAAATAACGGCAAATCTCTCGGGATTGCTGCAATCGCATGTCTGTTTGTTGTTTATATCATTTCATAACATAACATCACGCCAGTTCGCTCTTAAGGGGTAAGCAGATCTCTCATTTCACCGGTTATGTTCAAGTTTCATGAAATCTATTCTGTAACTTGCCTATTAGGTACGTACAACTAAAAAGTGAAAAATAAAAAAAACTTTTTGCAAAAAAATATTACCGACTTCCAAATACAAAACTACAAAGTGAAAAATAACTTAGATTTTTGAAGTCGGTGTCCATAACGCAGAAAAATGGTACCTACGAAAGACACCGACTTCAAAAAATTAAGTTATTTTTTGAAGTCGGTGAGTTGGCTTTGGCCCTTCGCAAGCCTTTCAAAGGACCTGAGATTGTCAGTCATGTAGTGAGTTCTTGATAGATGTTCCAAAGATTTACTTGTTATAGTGGCCGCACTTGCAGTAGTGTTTGTTCTTCTTGGTTTAACTTCTATGGGGCAACCAATGCCATAAATGTTACCCACCACGATGTGCATCAAATCACTCTCTGTCCAACCGTTTATAAATAACCTGCAAAGGAATGCTTTCCGAAGTCTTGCACCATTATATCATTAGGTGCATAACCTCCTACTATCCCACCTACTGAAAAATGAGATGGCAACGTATTTTCAACAGAAATAGCTCATTTGAATCATACTCCACTTATTTTTATCCTCATCTCTTTCTACTTTATTACGTTTCGCAAAAGCCGCTTAATATCTCAAGTCTGTCCACAAATATCTATCTAAGTCATCGGTTCTAATCACGGGGTCGTGTAATCGCGTTGGCGTATTGGCCGTATCTGATCAAACGTTTGACCAAGCGGCGCCAAATCGGGGGATCTTGCTTCAAGTCGTGCTGTAGAAATGAAACGCTGTTTATGTATAAAGATGGTATTGTTATTTTTTATAGTTATTTATGAGCCTGCAGGGCAAAGGTCCTCTTTTCACTTTTCTCAGGTTTCTGCAATTTATGGTCAGTCAGTTTGAAAGACGGTTCAGCTCACCCCGCCATCTCTTTCTGGGCCTGCCGCGTTGAAGTTTTGTGTTTTGGATCTTATTTTTAGTTGATAATTGATTTGGTAATAGGGGTGTTGCCTGAGTATAAAAATGGTAATTTTATTTAGTCCGTCAGAGAGATTATCATATAATATTGGACATGTATTTTTTGTTTTATCAAATTAATAAAAAATGACAAAGATAATGCGGAGCGCAGCGCAAAGTTCATGAGCGGGGGCTTGTGACGTCACTATGTCAGTATAAACTGTAGCAATGCGTGACGTCACACGATATTTCACCGCACTGTATCATCGTCACTTAATGTTTACGTGTAAAATTAAAAATACGTGACAAATATTTTTTATTAGTCTATCAGAGGGACAAAAAATAATTTTCGTTCAACATACCTATAATTTGGATGATTACTTTTCGTATTGATCATCGTTTTTTGACTACAAAATTAACCCAAATCTAGTACAAGATACATCTGTTTTTACGGAACGAATGGCGTCTAACCTTCGACCAATCTGACCTGTATTCTAAGGTTAGACCAGTTGTCAATATACTCAGTCAGTGTAATGACAACTGATTAAAATCACTATTCTATATATAATTGATCAGTCAACAGCTTATCATAACTGGAGACAGACGTCATAACATTAAAGGAACTAGTACAGTCATGACAAATAACCTATTATTTGGATAAATACTTTTCGTATTGATCTTCATTATTTGACTACAAAATTAACGCAAATCTAGTACAGGATACAGCTGTTTTCGTGGAACGAAAGGCATCTGACCTCCGACCAATCTGACCTGTATTCTAAGGTTAGACCAGTAACAATATACTCAGTCAGTGTAATGACAACTGATTAAAATCCCCATTCGATATAATTGATCGATCAGGAGCTTATCATGACGGGAGACAGACGTCATATAAAATTAAAGGAACTGATGTTCAGTCATGGAAAATAAAGATTATGCGCTCACTACACTCAGATAAAATAAAATAAAAATAACAGATAAAATTCGTTTTTCAAGATTTCTCACATAGAGACAACGATGGTCAAAATAGAACTGTAGATTCGATTGTCTAAGTGTCCTTGCTATTTGCTCTTAAACCTGAATAATTGCAACAAACGATAAACTCAGCCAGTCTTCGAATCGTATACATTATAAGCGGATGTTAATTAACAAACAAAGCACAGCTTTATCGTTATTTATAGCGGAGATAACTGTTGAACTATTGTCACGGATTTGTACATAATTATCTTGTTTTATATCAACTGTGACACACCCCTGGCGCGCCTTGAATTCATTCTCTTGAAGTTGCTTCTTGTACTATTCTGGTTGCCTGGTACTTTTTACTCTATATTTATGTGTTTATTTTTATACTAAATTGTTCCTCCACGACATACGGGCATAGGGTTTTCAGAGTTTGGTTGATTTCTAGACTTTTGTCACGGATTTGTACATAATTATCATCATGTTGCGACACACCCCTGCCGCGCCTTGAATGTATATATTCTGATGCGGTTGGCTCTTATAGTTTTCTGGTTGCCTGGTACTTTATATCCGACTACACCAGAATGAGGATTTTTTTTTTTCGACCCTATGCGTTTCTTTTTTATACTAAGTTGTCCCTTTCTTACAGGTGGACGGAAGATTTTCAGGGTCTTGGTTTGGTTGAGCTCTTATAACTGTTGAACTATTGTCATATAATTATCTTGTTTAATATCAACTGTGACACACCCGTGCCCGCGCCTTTGTTTTATTCTGTTGCTTTAGGCTCTTGTAGTTATCTGGTTCCCTGGTACTTTTTAGCTGACTTCCACAGAAGAAGGGTAATGTTTATCGAGCCCAAGTTGGTAGTATTGTAGTGTGTATGTCTACTAAGTCGTCCAACTCTGATAGGGGGACAGAAAATAGAAACAAGATTTTTTAGGTTTTGGTTGAGCTCTTTAATCCAGATTCTACATCACCATTTTATAAGTCCATAAATGGTTACCGCTGTATAGATGAATGCTGTCTGAAGAAATATTTATTAGTCCTTATTGCCGAGGTATAAAGATAACAATATCGGCGCTTGTTTTGATTTGCCCAAAATATATACTTAAGATCCATAGGTTTTTCATAAAGCGCTTAACGTACTAGCGCAGAAGCATTTCAGTTTTAATTTTTTTTTTATTATCATTGACTTATTCAATAACACTGCAAACAAACAATGTAGATTACTGAACAAACAATTTATTTATCATGTTGAGATGACTAGCGTAATACATTTTAATAAGCTAGTCGTAATTTTTGGCGCCATTGCAGTCGTTAATCATAGACAGACAGACATGCAGACTATTTAATAATGCAAGGCCTAACAGTGTCTGGAAGTTGGAAACGATCTAAGGGAACGTGGATTGGTAAACTCATGAGGATCAAAATGTAATTCTTATTTACTTCATACAATACAGAACATAATATTGATCTTTAGATGGTGATCAAAAGATGAATGTTAAAACGAGTTACTTCGCTATGCTAATTCATATCAACCCACAATCGTTTTGCCTTATCCCTGTCTTAACCTTTTTAAGGTCTACGGATATGTTATCTTCTTTTATATATTATCTCAGCTTTAATTATCTTTCTTACAAGCTTTTATTGCAAAATATATGTATGTAAGTGCAGTGTTCGGGTCAAATCTTGCAACTGAATTTTAAAGCAGTTATCCTCCACCGATTAAGAAGAAATTTTGCATACACGTTTAGTGTCGTTTAGTTTGGATGACAATGCATGGTCAGCTATGTGACGCCATTCTAAATCCAATATGGCGGACGGCCCAAGATGGCGGACTAGTTAGTTTTTGTGTACTGCCATGTTGTGGGTATCAAATGTAGGGGTTTGCGGAGAATAATACGGAAAAGCTTTTTTTAAAAGAACATTTTTTTATTAATAATTTTGTAGCCATCTTTCAAACAATCCGTTTATCGCATCGATATTCTTTTCTTCTAGCCTGTCACATTTTTTCTGAAAAATCTTACGACACGTTCACAGGGGACATGAACTTGTAATCCATTCTGTCTACATGGGCCCCATATTCTCAGAAAAGCCAATTCTGTAAGCAATAAGGGTCGTACCTATTTGACATTCATTACTACAATTGGACGTTTGGTTTCGTAGGGTTGTAAAAAAGGAAGGTTGGAAGTCCAAGGGTATTATTTTTTACGCGAAAGTTTTTCCACAAGCTTCTAAAGTAAAATGTCGACGGCAGTGTCCCTGGCCCTCTATGCTATTACTTCTTCATCGAATAGCTTTTCATCCTTTTTAACTGATGCAAAAAAAAGGGATTTTTAGCTCAGTTGAATGTTTTTTTTTGTATGATTGTTCAGCGATATCTTTCCTTTTTGGTCTTCATTGACTTGCGTGCTCTAACTGACCTGAACCTTTTCTCTCTTTTACCAATTTTCTCTTATATGCATCGTCTACAGCCAGGTGTGTTGTTCTTCCTTCAACTGTTGTGGTCTTCTGATGACAGTGTGATCTTATGTTGACCTTCCCGGTTTCTTCGGAAATAATTCGGACCCAGTCATGACCACGTTGTTGGGTCTACCTCAGACTAATGGCAGTGGTGTCTCATCCGATACAAAGAAACTGTCCCGACGTACTGTACTGATTATTTTTTGTACATCGATCGCGTTCGGTTCCGTTCCACGGATATAGATGTTGATCTGTCTATCGCCGTGGAACGGAATCGAACGAGATCGATTTACAAAAAAATATTAATCGTTATAATCAGATGAAAAACGCTAGTTGTGTCGGCACGGTTTCTTTGTATGGGATGAGGCATCTGTATGCTAGTATTATATTATCTGTGCTAATGGTAGACTTACTACCGGACACAAGGTCTCACCAATTCATCCAATATGCTGCATTTTAAACCGGATAAAGCTAGTCATCTGTCACCCCTATAACTAGGCGTCTAGACACACACTCAACACAGTGATTCATTGATATACTAGTGCATAAAATAACGTGCAAGTAAACAAGTTAGGTAGCTGGAACCCGTTTAGTCTGCTTTCAGACAGATTGTGCAGTTTTACACCGCACTGTTACGTTAACTGGCCATAAGTAGGCAGGCATACTTGAGCAGAGAGACGCATGGGTGTAACCTTAACTGCAACTACCTGTAGAAATACCTAAGAAGAAAAAATAACATGTATGTTATTCTAAATAAAATTATTCTTTTTTTTTTAAAAGAATCTTTATTCGTATCATCACAGCAAACCCTTTCATTTGATACCCATATCATGGCAGTGCACAAAAAATGACTAGTCCGCCATCTTGGGCCGTCCGCCATATTGTATTTTGAATGACGTCACTTAGCTTACGCATTGTCATCCAAACTAAAAGTGTATGCAAAATTTCATCTTAATCGGTGGATACCTAACTGCTTTTCATTTGCAAGATTTGAACCGAACACACTTTCATGCATACATACATACATTGCAAGTTAAATAAAAGGTTGTAAAAAACCTTGAAATAATATGCTGTCTTATTGCAGGGCAAATAAATCTCTCATATCTTTCCAGCCAACTTAATTCCTTGCTCTCTCCAGCCAATCGGGCAGGAACGAGTCAAAATTAATTGACTTACGCCGTGAAAAAATTACCAAGTCAAATTGCCTCGAGTTTTCTAACTAAAAACTTCAAAAATATGTTTTCTTCGTTATCAAATCAAATCTCAGTAGGTCTCAAACTCTATTTTCAAACTAATTGCATTTAAGTTGATGTAAGAACGTAGTCATAAAATTTAAACTTTGCACGGTGTTTATAAAAGTTGACCTGTACCTAAGTTGCTTAACCTTTTCATTCTTCGATTGTACGCTCTACAACACCCTTTAAATATTTATAGGATGTTCTTTTCTCTTCACGTTCACTTTCTGTTGTTCTGTATACATTATACGGACGACGTAAGTGCAGGCGTGATTAAAATCTATAATATATCATGGAGTTGTTTGTATTGCGTTTTGAGTGTTATAGCATAAGCGTGAGGTAAATATTTTGGTGTAGTTTTTCGTTAAGATATTTAAAATCATCTTTCTGCCCTTGGTCCGTGTAACTTGGGACGCAACACGTATACTCCTTCTACTCCATCCTTTCCACCAACACGCTATCATTGCTAAGCCAATAAGTGTCTGCGCTATCCAACCTCCTGACAATTTCTTCGGGCCATCGGAGAGTATTCCACCTGGGCATACTCTGCCGTGGTCGACCTGGCAAACCGTAAATAGACTCCGTACTCGGGTTGTCCACACACACCTCTACAGGTGGGGGGTTCTCTGATGGTACTAGTCTTCAGTGCTTGTGCAGCATCTCTCCGCAGACCATGGCCCATCTCACGGAATGCGAAGCATGCCCTGTAAACTATACTTGCGAATACCTTATGACTGCGTCACCGAATGGTGTTGCCATGGCTGAATTCTGGGCCAAACCCTTTATTTAAAGCTGACTTCCCTTTTCTTTCCTAAAAGTCATTTATTCAAGGTGGGCTGATAATCGCCACATTTTGAACGTCAAAAAGTTCTGATTCTCAGTTACATAAAGGCAGCCCTTCATAAGGCCCGTCCGTCACCATTTCCTAGTATTTTTATTTGTGCAGAAAAAGTGGTGTGACGAAATTGCTCTCATTCTCATCTTGGAAGTCATAAGTTATCTGCAAGAAGGGACTATGAGAGTTTGTCTTTTGAGTTAGCATAACAATATCTGGACTTAGCACCGACGCCCACAGTTGTTTGTGTTCAATATTCTTAGATGATGCACGGCAATCTAAAAATATGCTGTTTGTTTTTAACGTATAAAAATATCAGATGTTTTAAATAACTGAGTGTGTATTTCTGAAACATTGAAACCGTCGTAGAATTTAAGGGCGCGGTCCCATCGAGTGCTATTTGTTAGTTTCCCCTGCTTCCAAACTAGTAAAATATTATATTGCAATTTCTGTATAACCATGTTGATTTAATTGGAGTGTAGCTAGGGTTACGATTTTAAATATTTAAAAGTCCTGATAAAAAAAAAACTGACATTTTGGTTACCAAAAAATTTTAAATTGAAACCCAACTAGAAAAAAACAGCGATCTTAAAAGTATGAAACAATAATATATTCTAGGATAGCAGTAGTCGTATGAGATAATAAAAAAAATTGCCATCCAAGCGATAAAGCCGGACAAATTAGAAGGCCGGACCAAGTCTGGACAGGAGGCCACAGGTCCGGACAAATCCGGACTAATGGTAACCCCAAGTTTAGCTCTTCTTGAACTTTAATTCTCGCCAATGGCTGCGCAGTAGAAAATGTCATACAAAAACAGCACCGATCACTGTGACCGATCCGTGCCTTGCGCATCAGAAAGCCAACTTCAGGGCGTCCCAGAAGTTTGGCGAGAACTATACTGAAGTACTAGTTTATAGTTCTCGTAGGAGCGCGCCCTAAAGATGAGAACATTTAGGATTCTTACAGACTTTGGAGGCTATAAGATTGTATAGAATTATCAGGGAAGCTGTACGCCACGGCTTTAGTTTTGCTTATCTTCGTTCATGAGCAACTCTGGTATAGGAGCAAATAGCTGTCTTGATATATTAAAGACCAGAAAAAAGATGGACGAACTGTGTAGAAGAAGATATCCATTGAAAGAGATTGATTACTGATATACGAATAATGGAGAAGCATGGCAGGAGACGGAAACCGGCATGTCCTAGAACCTAAAATTCGAAGACATGCGACATCCACCAACACGCACTGGGCCCGCGTGATTCGTTACGGCCCATTCCCTCTCATAGAGAGGAGGTCTGTGACCCAGCAGTGGGAACATTAAAAAGCTGATGATGATAATGGATGGTTGACACTGAAGTAAGGGCAGGGACACTCAGGAAGCTTCTGTGCTTTTGCCACGCACAATGGACCGAATGGGAATTTTGAGTGCGCAAAAGAAGTTCCACAACAATACAAGGGCAGGAGACTAAGCGCTCATGCCCACGAGACGGAGCTAAGCCCGGCGTCCAAACCGCGTCTACGTCCGGTCGTCAGTAATGTATGGGACGTTATGGAGCCATACACACGACGCCGGGGCTAGCGCCGGCTCACCGCGCAACCGTAGCACCGCTGCAAAAACCGGGCCGGGTTAAAACCGTCTCGTGTGCAGGAGCGCTAAAGCTCATAGTTTTGTGATCTCAATTTTAGCATGTCGACTACCAAATTCAACCATTTTTGACAGTAGCCTTCAACATAATACTTTTAGAAAGTTGGACGATATATACTAGGGTATAGCCCTCGTCAAACTTCTTGGCTGCCCTGAAGTTGGTTTACCGGATGCGCGACGCACGAAACGGTGCTGTTTTTGTATGAGATTTACTAATGCGCAGCCATTGTAGCTAACTTCAGGGCGGCCAAGAAGTTTGGCGAGAACTATACTTATCTAAGTTTTTCCCTGAACAATGAGTAAAACATTGGAACTTACCCCAATCGATCCTAATTTCATATTCTTAACCTGGCCTTGACCGACAAATTCGTCTCGGTATTTATGACAATTTTGTTTCGGGAATATAGGCTATTTAAATTTTAGTAGTGTGTTTATTTTTAATATAGTTAGAATAGAATAGAATAGAATAGAATACTCTTTATTATGTACACCAAATATGTTACAGAAAGCATAGATAAAGAAAAAAAAAAAAAACATGGGTGACACAATGGGCGGCCTTATCGCTAAAAGCGATCTTTTCAAGACAACCTTTGGATGGATTTTAAAAAAGAAAGGAAAGAAAGTACTGTAGGTAGTCTATTGGTGTACTATTTACATATAAAATAAATACATATATATAAACATACTATATATAAAAATATATACAGTTATAAGTATGGAACAAAAACATAGAAATCAAGAAAACAACTACTAAAGAGAGAGATAGTGATTCTTTACCATAGTTTTAAAAATGGGCAGAGATTGAGCTCGCCTTATTGACACAGGCAAAGCATTCCACAATCGCACCGCGTGAACCGTAAAGGATTTGTCGTAAAAACTGGTGGAATGCATCGGCATCTCTAGTCCCAAGTTTTCCGATGACCTCAGGTATCTATTATGTGTGTCATGAAGGAACTTGAAACGTTCTTTGAGATAAGAGGGGGCTGTAGGATTGTATAGAATACTGTAAAGCAGAAATAAAATATGAGAATCCCGGCGAAGACGTATGGGAAGCCACTTGAGCTTAGTCCGAAATTCAGAAATGTGATCATATTTGCGCAAGCCAAATATAAATCTTATGCAAAGGTTTTGAAGACGCTCAAGTTTATCTAGTTGTGCCTGGGTGAGATCGAGATAACTGACATCAGCATAGTCAAGGATTGGAAGCAGAAGGGACTGTGCAAGCGCAATTTTAGTTGCTGTGGGAAGAAAGTTCCGCAATCGTCTAAGGGACCTGGCAGATGCAAACATTTTGCGGCTTACGTCCTGAAGCTGCGGACCCCAAGACAGATATCTGTCGATCCAAACCCCAAGGTTCTTAACCTTCTCACTTATTGGAATAGTAGTTCCGTTAAATTGTACCAGAGGAAGTTGTGTCCAATTTACTTTTGGAATCATCCCAGAGCTGCCAACAACTATGACCTGGGTCTTCGACGGATTTACCTGAAGCCCATTTGCTTCAGTCCATTCACAAATTGTTGCCAAATCCTTATTTAATGTATTAATTGCATCAGCTAACTCTGCAAGGGCAGCTTGTTTGTAGATTTGTAAATCGTCTGCATACAGGTGGTAGGAGGAGAGAAGCTTTTTGCATACTTCGCATACTTCATACTTCGGGATCTCTAAATAGACACATTTAAATATTTATGATGGTAAAAATAGGTCATCTAAAACATTACTTTTATGAAACTCAGTGTCGGTTATCTCTTTTGAACTCAGTGTTGTTTAGCTGTTAAAGATTGTAGATGACAGAAGTAGTGTTGACATAAAAACTACTGCGCGAGAAATTAAAAAAAGTCACGGACTTATCAAACGGCCCTCGTGTGCTATAATAATTAATGAATGACCATTGATAACATTATACTTATTAATGGGCATTCATTTGTAAGTAATATAAAAAAACTTTTTGCAAAAAAATAGTACCGACTTCCAAATACAAAACTACAAAGTAAAAAATAACTTTATTTTTTGAAGTCGGTGTCCATTACGCAAAAAAATTGGTACCTACGAAAGACACCGACTTCAAAAAATAAAGTTATTTTTACTTTTGTATTTGGGAGTCTGTAGTATGTTTTTGCAAAAAGTGTTTTTATTTTTCACTTTTTAGTTGTACCTATCTAATAGGCAAGTCAGTAAGGTAACTATAACGCCACAATAGATTTCATGAAACTTGAACATAACCGGTGTAATGAGAGATCTGCGTACCTCTTATGAGCGTACTGGCGTGATGTTATGTTATGAAATGGTGTAATCAATAAACAGACATGCGATTGCAGCAATCCCGAGAGATGAGTTCTGTTGTATATCTCCGAAGTTCTTCATCAGATCTTCACCAAATTAAAATGGGACTAATTTCGGAACATACATTTTCAAACAAAAAGAATTTTTTTAAATCGGTCCACAAATGACGGAGAAACCGGTGTAAAAAAAAAAGAACATACAATGTCGAACATAGAACCTCCTCCTTTATGGGAAGTCGTTCAAAAATAACTATTACTCACTTATGTTTGCATGCTAACTTATACGACATAAACATATATCGTATAGATAACACCTTAAATACATGTAATGAACAGTAAAGGAATTAAAATATTAAGCATCTAAAGGTTATTAATTACTAGCTTCATCCCGCGGTTTTGTCCGCGTCAAAAATGTTTATGACCCCAAGGGATCACTATAACGGGATAAAAAGTTACCTGTGTGCTATTCCAGACTATATTCTATCTCTGTGCCAAATTTCATCGAGATCCATTTAACCGTACTTGCCTGATTAGAGTAACAAACAATCGCAAATACCTAAAATATTAGTAGGATAGGATTTTTGCAAATTCTACGATATATGCATGCATTTCTTTCTAATAACTAGTGTAATAATAAATTGTGTTTGTTGTTACAGATGCGACCAAAACTCCTCGAGTTTCGAACCTCGTGCGTATGCGCAGGTCCGCTCTCGGGAAGTCCGCACCCACGCTCTCCGTTCACGTCGTGAGTATACTTGTTTTTATTTTATGAGAAGTCATAGCTGTTCCAAGAAGAAGGATATTAACATGTAGTCAAGGGTCAAAAGTGGAGTCGCGATTACCTAAACTTGATGTGCCAGTCGGAGGATACCATCATCTGGTTTTGGTCAGCCAGCTCGCGAATATGTATACTCTGATTGCACAGCATGGTTTTCTCCTTGTTTACGTCTTTTTAGTTCGCTTCTTAAGCAGTCGGGTTTTTTTTGTATTTTTTATTTATTTTGTATACTAATTGACATATGAGATCGTTTACGTTATCTAGTGCGTTAAAAAACTCGGATTATTGTGAAATTAGTTGTCTACCTGAAGCATTTGTTGCTACACAGCTAGTGAGCTAGTAAGCCTCCTCGAGATTTAACCCTCAGCTGGCAATGGCTTATTGCGAAATTCCAAAAAGAGCTATCAAAATATAGCTTTGCTTGAAGCTGGCATTTATAACGGCTCACAACTATTGTACAGATTGTACTAATATGTAGAAAGCTCCTTTTAAGTTCACTTTCAAAGCCGCTGTAGGCGTAGAGTGAGTCATTACTTGTGATCTTATAACTTGTGTCTAGTTAGGTACTATTTATTGCCATCTGTTCACGGAAAGACACTGTCCTTGTTGTGGTAACTTATATGTGGGTAGCTTCTACAAGCGGCTTCACCCGCGTGAATAGTGTTTTGTTATGCCAAAGGAACATTATCAGCATCTCATCAATTTAGTCGAAAGACGTCCACTGCTGGACATAGGCCTCCCCCAGGCGTCGCCACATTGACCGATCGCGTGCGTCTCGCATCCAGCGCCTTACTGCAACCTTAACCAGGTCATCGGTCCACCTAGTAGGAGACCTTCAAATGCATCGTATTTCAGTTCGCGCTCGCCGTTCCAGAACTTTTCTGCCCCATCGACCCTCTGTTCTGCGAGCATTGTGCCCTGTCCACTGCCACTTAAGTTTGGCAATTCTTCGGGCTATGTCGGTAAACCTGGTTCTCTTGCGGATCTCTACAATTCTGATTCGATCACGCAAGGGAACTCCGAGCATAGCCCTCTCCACTGCCCTTTGGGTGACTGTAAGCTTTCTGATGAAGCCCATTGTGAGCGACCACGTTTCAGAGCCAAAATAAAGGACTAATTAGACAGAATTCTTGGTAGCAGACAAGGGTTGGTCGGCGAATAACAATAAATTACTATGTGCAAGCCGTCTGTCAGTGTTGGTGGAGATTTTTCTCTGAATGTCAATGCTTGAAAAAGTACCTTATTGTAGTACTATGTAATCCAATTCATTTTCTTCTTTTCGAGTGATGAAAAACTCTTTAAATATTTGGGCCCAATGACCATGTTAATTGCAACGTCCGTGTCAGTGGCGTTCATTAGGACTTCTAAAGTTTAAGTGTTTAGGCTCTAACATGTGTACCATATTCTGCACAGGGTCACCGCACTCACATTGGGTATCAGACGGGTCTATAAAACCAAATTGACCCATTAATAACTTCAACATTTTCTAGCCACTAAACCCACGTCCTTTAGTAAGAAAGCGACTTCCAACAATCACCCACTTAGAATTTTCTTCGAACCCAACAATTTCGCTACTTCTACTTCTAGGAACAATTTCACTACTAAGTGGCGTGGGCGTACAAACACATAATTACTTGTTTGTTAATGAGTAGGTAAGTTTGTAGGCGGTTGTGGACTCATTGGGGATCAAATTGTTGTTTAATGCCGTGGGTGATAATATGTAAAGTTTGTGACACGTATTCTTTTTTTTTTTAACTTTGCCACACACTAGGAATTTCTTCCTGCATCATGGGTGCGTTTACCAACATATAAACTCACATACACAACACCCAGAGTCGGAACAACTATCTGTAGATCATACAAATATTTGTTCCGTGCGGGAATCGAACCCGCGACAAGCAACGCAGGAGTCAAACGCTCAACCACTGCACCATCCATGCGCGCGTGTGCTTTACTGAACTTGACTTGATAGTACTTACAAAAGCTTTCCACTTAGTTACAAAGAGTTGGTCGAATCAAGTCAAATGTTTTTGCTTTGGGGATGTGAATGAGGTTCTCGTTGTGGCGATTGTAATAAAAAGTGAAACAAGCAATAGTCTTGCTTGTAAGCGCCAGGAATCTAGCATCGGCTTTCCATGTACACTATGTGTAAGGGCATCGACCAAATTTTCAAAATGCTCATGTATGGGCTATGTAAATGCCTTCTTAGTTACATCCTCGGTGCGGCCAAGGGTTTTGAATTAGGAATCAGCAGCCTTATTACGTAAGTGAATTCGGCAAGGCAAACGGTCTGACCCCTTGAAAAGTATGCCAAATACTCTTTAAATAATTGGGTATTGCCAAAAATTATTGGACTCTTTCGAAAAGAGTATCTTCACCAATGAAAGCGTCCAATAATTTATGGCAATACTTGTGAAAATAAATTTATATGACACAAAACACAACAAATTTCCTGGACAAACAAAAACCTGACAGCTTTCAGACCGCATTTACAATGAATTAAAGTGAACTTCTATATTTTACTTCTGGCACAGAGAAGGCTCTGATGTAAAGGCTTCTTGACTCAACTCTCTATTAGGGTTACAGAAACTGATTACCTCTCAGGTCTTGAAGCCCTAACCGTGGTAGCTTAGATCGTTCTTTTATGTGTGGAATTTGTTGGTAAATGATAGTAGAAGTAATTAATATACATGTTGATGTGTTTGCAGAAGGAGACGTGCGCGGTGTCTCGGCGGCCATCGAGGCTGCCGCCGCCGCCCCCGCACCACCGGCTTTCACTAGTGGTAAGAATTTACTTATAATATTTTTAGTAATCTTTCACGATTCAAGCAGCTCGGTTGTGAAATTAATAAATACATTCCTATTGAAGTAAGACGTGCTCAAACACTGCCAACGTTCAAGAAAATGGTGCAGGAGCATTACCTTTCACTATAATTTTTATTCTTCCTCCTTTCTCTGTTATATATTTGATATGTATCAGTATATTATGTAATATTGTATTGTAGGTTATTAAGTCTAAGAAATATTATTTTTGATATTGGGTACACTGACAGCCCTAAATTCTTCTCCTATCATTCAGTCCATCCAAAGGTTGTCTGTAAGAGATTGCCCAGTGCAATAGGACCGCCCATAGTACACTTGTATATATGAACATTTGTAATAAATAAATGTTTTATAGATGGATTATGCAAATCATGCTGTTCATTTGAAGACTGAAATCTAAGGGCTTAAACTAGGCTCAGTTAAAAAATGCGCTCAAAGGCATACACACCAGACTTACCCTTCGTTTACACAGAAACTGTATATAGTAAATAGTCACAGCGGATCTTTGTGTCTCTGATGCCATTGCGCAAGAAACAGTTTGTCATCGAGTATACTGCATAGAGTTAGCGGGATAGGACGATGCGACAAACGTATGCGTGTGAAAGAGACTGTTATACAATGCTATCTTCACCTTCAACATTGACACAAAATAGCTACTGCGGGTCTTGCAGCCAATTCAGAGACACAAAGATCCGTTGTGAGCGTTTACATGACCGTTTTTAGCGGATCCGTTTCTCTGAATACGTCCTTTAGCGGTTGGAGAAAAACGACAAGATATAACTAAGTACAGAAAGAAGACAGACGCAGAGCAAAATCTCTCCTTTTATTTTTCTTTTTTAGCCTTTATGTTGTTTTTTATTCAGCCAGCCCAGTATTTCTTTATTTGACTTATTTGTAGGTTCTTAATACTCGTACCAACAATACAAATGTTCCCATAAAAATATGATAAGAGCTTTATTTTAGTACTACTTCAATTTTTCAGCAAACATTAAAGAATATTACCTGCGTATAGTCCCCGGCATGTAAGTTGGCAAGGTTTTGGCGTAGTGGTGATAAGTACTGACCAACCACTACATAGAGCGAACGGAACGTGGACGCGACGCGATTGGTCAGTCGATCCTTGTGTCAATCATACCAACCAATCGAGCGCTCGGAACGTTTGATGCGTCCCGCTTCACTACAATAAAGGACCTATAAAACGACTTCTGCGCATGTCGTTACATCTTACTCTTGCCAACTTACGTGCCGGGGATTATACTAACTCTGATGGCCTATACCACAGAGCCTGCATTTTTTCGGGATACAAAATAGCCTAAAGCACTCGGGGGTAGTTGTAGTCTTTCTTTCTATCATTGAAATAATTTTCGTAACCGGATCAGTAATCCTAGAGATGACATTTTACAAACAAACAATCAATTGATGATTTTGCAATATTAGTCAGCCACAGAGACGATAATATTGTCAACAAAAACGACCACGTAGGTTAACCTATCAACTCGCTTAAATATATTCTGAGAAGAGATAGCGAAAGTACTCGGTAACAGATTTCGTGATTGTAACTAACAATGAAGCGTGGGTTCACGAAAATGGTTAATCGATATCCGCGGATATTTCTAGGAAAATCACGATGACTAAGTAGATTTGAAGTTATCTGTCTTGTCTGATGCTTTTCTGCTAAAGGTTGAACGACATCTCCTTATTAACCAACTTCAAAAGGAGGAGGTTCCTGTTGGGTAGACCACGGCAGGTAAATCGCGGGAATAAACTCGACAGCCGACAAAAAAAAAAGACAATGATGAAGTTAGTAAACATACAAAATTATAACAGATTTACTGATCATAAATGCTGATATAGTACATTGTGTATTAAGGGCGGTATGTAAGGAATTACGATCGAGGCTGTAGTAGAAGCCCGAAGTCGAAGACTGAGGGCTTTCTGAGTCGAGGTTCGTAATTCCCGTACCGCCCGTGATACACACAATGTTTTTCATCACATTAGCGAGTAATAATTATGAATTTAATACACAAGTCAGCACAGCTATTATTACGAAATACGTGAACTTTTTTTTAAGAGGTTGGCGAATTTTTGCCCACACCACAGATTATACAGTGTTTCGTTCAGAAACTTTAAAGGCAAATACTTACGTAGGTATACAGCCATGACGGAGTGTAAAAAGAATTAAATAATTTCGACGTTTTCATACTATAACTATTAAAATCGATTATTAAGAACATTAGTAGAGTATTTAAGTAACATGTAGCGAGATTGCAAAGTAATTCCTGTTTAGATAACATTTTAAGACAATTTTTCAATTGCGTGTAAACTCCTTGCTTGAACTTGCATGACCTGTGTGCTGTGCTGTAAATTAAAAAAATATTACTTACCGCCCTTGGGTTTCATGACAAACAAAAAAGCCTGTATGTTTTGATACTGTTTACGTGCAAGTGTGATGAAAAATATTTTTTTTCTTTCTTTTTCCAAGACTTTTCAGACCACGACATAAAAATACCGATGTTTATTTATTTCCAAGTAATCAAAACAAGATTGTAATAAAAGTAAGTATTCCATATTTGTCAGAGATGTTTTCAAGGAAAAACCATGACTCACTGAGTCAAGTTATTGTTTTGAATAACACTTTCACTTCACTCGGAAAGTATTTTCATTCAGCATTTATTTTATAACTGTCCTTTGTTTATGTTCTAGACCGTCTTTTTCACATAACAAGCTATTATCTTCGTTCAAGGAAAAATATCACCTATGCAGACAGGTATACAGACAGTGTGGGGACGACGATACGACAATAATGTCAGCTTCATATACGAGTATCGATTAACAATTTAGTAAAAATATATTCAATAGTTTAGTCAATATAGGTAGTTTGACTATCTAAGCATAGTGTTATCAAGATTTATTCGATAGTTTCAAACTACTCGTATGCACTAGTATTGCCACTATTGTCGTATCGTCGTCCCCACACTGTATACGGTGAAAAATGTAAAGCAATTTTCGAAAACACTCATTTCCTACAAAGCATAGCAGATTAGCTGGAGCAGTGGTGGCCCAGTGGTAACGGCCCTGGCAGGCGCTTTACTTCTTCAACATTATTTACTCACCACTGCTATAAATCGGTGAAGGAAAACATCGTGAGGAAACCGGCATGTCCTAGAACCAAAAATTCGACCGACATCCACCAACTCGCACTGGGCCCGCGTGCTGGATTACGGCTCATTCCCTCTCACAGAGAGGAGGCCTGTTCCCAGCAGTGGGAACAGGTTGATGATCATGATGATGATAGCAGGTATTCATGTCAACTTTCGAAAGCTGACATTTTCATTTTAAATACGTAATATGCTTAACATTTCATTCCTTGACTGTACATAGACTCATACGAGTGGATATAATTACTGTTATAAAATATATAATGTATCTTTAACTAGTTCTACTAACAATAGATCAAAAAACCATCTACACTTTCAAAAAATATCTGAAGAGACACATTTTGCGGATTTAAAAATTTAAGCTATTTTCGGGTACTGTAATAATCTAACCTATGCTTAACCCCCGACACAAAAAGAGGGGTGTTATAAGTTTGACGTGTGTTGCTGTGTACCTGTGTGTCTATCTGTGACATCATAGCGTCCAAACGGGTGAACCGATTTTGATTTAGTTTTTTTTTTGTTTAAAAGGTGACTTAATCGAGAGTGTTCTTAGCTATGTTCAAAAGTTATGGGCATTTTACTGTTTGAATCGGGGTGTTTTCGCAAGATAAATGTGTCGGGGGTTTTTTAAATTTTATTTTTCTATTGTGTAACCGTTGCGTCGCCCAATGTATTCTAATTTGTAACAAGTTTTTTCTTATATAAGTGAATGTAATTCTTTTTGAGAAATAAAGTTCATAAACCATATTCAAGTTTCAACCTTCTAATTGGCTTAAGTTCTCTAAAAACCGAAAACATACTATCGGTAACTACCGAAGAGTATTTACCAGGGAACCTTCGAGAATATGTAAAGGATACACGCTAACGTAGTTTCGAGAAACTTCCAGTTGAAGAGAAGGTTTTTAATTCACTAGAGGGACATTACTCTCGCACTGGTATAAATCTTAATTTGTTTCGTCCCCACTCACTAGAGGTTATAAAAGGACGAATAAAGTTCCTTGCTCCTTTGTGAATAGTGGAATTTGTGTGGGGTATTTCAAGGAGTATCTGTGTAAATATATTAATAGTAAAATTTACTGCTAACATAAGGTTTCAAGTGGGAGAAGGTATGCCAAAAATGAATAAGAAATGTTGATGAATCGTGAAGGAAGTCCTTCAGTTAGTTGCTCCAAGTAAGATACTGGTATTCGCCTGAATCAGGTTAGACTGGAAGCCGATACCAATATAGTTGGAAGAACGAAAGACCAGGTGGATGACCATAATACAAGTCATATACATCTGTCTCTTACACACACTCCAAATAACCTTACTCTAAGAGATTATGGTTACCCTCCTAGTGGCCAAATAAATGAAGGTGATGAAAAGAAGGAAAAGTTTTAGATGAATAGAAACATGACGGCTGAAAGAAGGCAATAAGAGAGAAAGCATATAATGCTCACAACGGATTCTTGTGTCTCTGAATTGGCTCCAAGACCCTGCGCAGTAGCTATTTTTGTGTCAATGTTGCAGGTGAAGATAGCATTGTATAACTGTCTCTTACACTCGCTCACGTTTGTCGAATCGTCCTATCTCGTTTACGCAGTGTACTCGATGACAAACTGTTTCTTGCGCAATGGTTGGCAGAGCCAACTTCAGAGACACAAAGATCCGCTGTGACTATTATACTCAGCTGACTATGAGTAACACGAGATAAATAAACCCACTTAGAGTTTCGATCAAAATTAGTCAATTGTTTGTGTTTGGGTGTATAATGTGGCTATCATAGTGTAGGCAGAAGAAGAAAGCATTTCGTAAAAAAAAATAGAATAATTCCGATCTACTTGTGAACGGTCCACGCAATATAAGATTTCTACAAAAATCTAACAGGTAGAAACAATAATTTTATTCACAACCTTCACGTACACTGATATTAGAATATCTGACATTCTAAGATTTCTAGAGGAACGTGATATTGCAGGCAATTTGCAGGAGAGCTTTCAGTTGACTCACGTAACTAATATACCGCGCGGAATACCTTGGAAATAAAATAGAATATCTACATGTATACCGACGGTATGCTTTCATATATCCCAGGCGATATTAAAGATTTAGATAAAGAGAGTGAATCTTTTGAAAGGAGGGATATGGAATCCAATGGAGGAGGCCTATGTCCATACGCAGGTTCAAATAAATATCACTATATGGCGCGATATGCATAGATTTTTATTCTATTTTGTGTAAAATTTACATTTTCTAGAATTGATCATGAAAATTTTATGCCTCAGAAATTGAAAACCGCGCCATCTATTGGCATCAAATATAAATGATCCATTCAAATAATCTTTGAAATTTGAATTAAGAGCACAATTTTCCATAATTTGTGCTTAGGAGATTTGATTAAACAAGAACGTACAATTTTTTATGTTAAATTCCAGAAAATTATAATTTTACACACAATTCAATAGCAAATCGGTGCATATCGCACCATCTAGTGAGATTTATTTGAACCAAATTTTCTTTCTTAGGGCTGGGACCCCGTGCCATTAGTAATATTATTAATGCGAAATTAAATCTGACTGTGTGTCCATAAATCCACAATGCTTGGTCTAAAAGAGAAAGATTATATACTAGATCGAATAGATAAGCTTCTTCTGCAAGATAATAATCTTACACGCTATTAATAAAATTGCGATCTTCTATTTAATGTGAAGCATTATATCTTCAGTTTTATTAGTGGACTAGCTTTGCTCTAGGTTTTTACCAGCCTTTGTATTCGCTTAGCGATCATGCCGACTTTTTCTTAATTCTGGGCTCTAATGGGACGTACCTCGTCCGTACGGACAACCTTCCACTAAAATTTAAAAAAATAACAAATCCGACTTGGCACTGCCGGAGATTAGCATGTTCAAATAAAAATGCAGGCAATCTTTTCAGCTTCATTAAATTAAATACTAGCTTCTGCCAGCAGCGGCTTCGCCTACGTCAGTAATCATTTCAAGGAAATGCACTCCTGATCCTAACCTTGGATAAAGAGTATCATATGTCATTTTCCAAGATGCAATCTATGTCTATACCAAAATTGGTTTAGCGGTTTAGGCGTGCAAGCGTAAAAAACAGACTGATAGACAGACAGAGTTACTTTCGCATTTATACTTTAAATATGGATAGATATTAGTTGAAATTTAATCAGAATCTGCTCAATCAGTAGATAGTAATCTGTAAGATAAAGCTAGTCATTGATACGCCGTGAATGTCGAGCTAGTCTGATGTCATACATAATGTCGGACCAAGGTTGTTGATGAGATATTTTAACTGATTTTGCCTTTTTATGTAAGAATTGGCGAGTGTGCGATGGAATTGCATGATCTAATTCCATCTAGCCCGTTACATCATCGGACTACCAGACGTACGGCGATACGCCATCGGTACAGTCGGACTCGCGAACCGAGGGTTCCGTACAAACCTCAGCTTAAAGGTATTATAGACCTGAGTATTTGATATGAATTTCAATTTAATACCTCTACGCGTTCATGAGGAAAGGGGTAGTAAGTTTAAAATTATTAAAAATATTTTTATTATATGATGTAACTAAAAATTTACGGTTTTCGCAATTATTCCTTTATCTGTGCTACAATTCGCTGCTTCGTACCAAATTTCAAGATCCTGAGCTCACGGGAAGTACCTTGTAGGTTTTGATTTTCTTGCGAGTGTCGAAAATTTGCGACATAAACGGCTGTATCTTTTGATTGTGTTGGCTTAGAAGTTTGATTTTTTCACAGCTTTAAGGGACATTATACCTGAGTATTTGATATAAATTTTAGACAGACAGACAGACGGACGGACAACGAAGTGATCCTATAAGGGTTCCGTTTTTTCCTTTCGAGGTACGGAACCCTAAAAACATGGATTGGTGACCTGTTGAAGGTTGTAAGAAGGCGTTAGATGAAAGCAACTTAATGCATTCAGTATAGATGATTTTAGTAGTTTGATATAGGCGGAGGCCGTTGAAGTACTTACGGAACTACTCAGAACTGATAATTATGACATTAGAAAGGCGATGCAAGCAACTAAAGGCATTGTAGATGTTTGTAGTTGCATGACTACAGCTAATCATTCTGGTTAAGATAGATGGATAGAATATACTTTATTGTAAACCAAAACAGTTACACAGGTGTAAGATATTTGTAAGGAGGAGTATTCGCGGCAGGTAGGAAAAGAGATGACGGGAATTAATTAGATCGATTTCGCCAAAACTGGAAGAAGGAAGCTTAGGTTTGCGAGCGATGGAAGGAGTGGAGGGATGCCTTTGCCTAGAAATGGGACAGAAAACAATAGAAGATCACAACAATAGTTCCAATACAAGCACTAGACATCTTCCGTCTGTGAAAAATAGCTGTAAAAAAACTTTTAGGAAAAAAATACTACCGACTTCCAAATACAAAACTAAAAAGTGAAAATTAACTTTATTTTTGGCAGTCGGTGCCAATATCGCAAAAAAGTTTTTAAGGTAGTACTTTTTTGCAAAAAAGTTTTTTTATTTTTCCCTTTTTAGTTGTACCTACATAATAGGCAAGTTGTTTAGTAAGGTACCTAGAACGCCAGAATAGATTACCCGAATAACATGAAACTTGACAACATAGCCGGTGAAATAAGAGATCTGCGTACCACTTTAGAGCGTACTGGCGTGATGTTATGTTATGAAATGGTATAAACAATAAACAGACATGCGATTGCAGCAATCCCGAGAGATATTCCGTTATTTATTGAAGAGTTCTGTTGTATATCTCCGAAGATCTTCATCAGATCTTCACCAAATTGAAATGGGACCAAATTCGAAACATACTCTTTAAAAAAAAAACAATTTTCAAAATCGGTCCACAATTGACGGAGACACGAAAAAAAAAACATACATAAAGTCGAACATAGAACCTCCTCCTTTTTGGTAAGTCGGTTAAAAACAATAGTTCCAATACAAGCACTAGACATCTTTAGTATGTGAAAAACCGGCCAAGTGCGAGTCGGACTCGCGCACAAAGGGTTCCGTACCATTATCGCAAAAAAACAGTATTTGTTATTATAGCAGCAATAGAAATACATCATCTGTGAAAATTTCAACTGTCTAGCTATCACGGTTCATAAGATACAGTCTGGTGACAGATAGACAGACAGACGGACCGCGGAGTCTCAGTAATAGGGGCCCGTTTTTACCCGTACGGTACGGAACCCTAAAAATGGCCGTAATAAATTAAACTTAAGTGTCAGTAAAACGCTAGATAATGTAGTCCTTATAATAGCGTCTTGTCACGAAATACTGCTAATCATATCTCATGTACAATAACATAATAATAAATAAACATTATGTCCGTAGGTATCAATTTAACGGATCTCTTACTACACCGCAATGACACCGCAATGTCCTTGCAGTAACCGCGTTACCACGTAATTGGAGACTTATCACGGACCCGCATTCATTTACAACTCGATAATGTTATTATCTTTCATTGTAGTATTGTTTTTTTTTTGTCATCATCATTTTGCCGTATGTCGTGCACTACTGCATGTACTATGGGCCAAAGCTACATCTGATCACTTTGAAAACAAAATCCCGTGCACAAGATGACCACAGCTGCATCCGCCCTTTTTGCGTCGACCATAGCCAAATGACTTGTTTGATTTTTTTGCCGTCTTTATTTAATTACAAAAACAAGGGGCTGACAGGTACTAGAGAAACAGTCACCCGATGCTCCGATACTATTGGTTGATGAGTATGTCGGCGTTAAAATAGCGGGCGAGCCCTGCAAGCTAAAATAGTCCTTACGGTGATCAGATATAGCTTTGGCCGATTGTACATATCTAAGAAGCAGTTTGTATTTAGTATCTCGTGGCTTTATACAAACTACTTTTTTTATATTATATAGCCGCACAGTTCGATATGCCAGATTTAGCAATGCTGGTCCTGGGGATGGCTCCTTACCTTAATGTCCTATGTCCCCTGGATGGGTCAAGAGGGTGTGCACAGTAGTCCTCCATCGCGATCGGTCTTGAGCTTCATGCTTCACTACGCTCCACGTCATACCGATGCTCGTCGCTTCTGCCAACGCGGTGCGACGCCAGGTTTGACGGGTACGGTCACGCTTTCTTTTGTCTTGGGGATTCTAATCCAGCTCTTGCTTGTTGGGCGTATGATCAGAATCTCTTCGCAGCGTGTGGACAATCCAAATTCACTTCCGACGCTTGATCTGGCAGTCGATCGGGCTCTAGTGGCGTTTCTCGAACAGTTCTACGTTGGTGATGGTCTCGGGCCAGTAGATTCTGAGTATGCGACGAGGGCAGCGATTGACGAAGACTTTTTTGAAGATCGTCTATCTATCCTGTCTTCAGCCTTAGTACAGTCGCGGGCACCCAACTGCACTAGATGGCGTGCTAAGCTTCTATTTGTTATCGAGTTTTGTGAAATATTAAGATTTTCTAGAGACGTTCATAAAAAAATTATGTTCTTGTTCAATTAACTCTCCTAAGCATAAAATAAATTAATATTGGTCTCTTAATTCATATTTCAAAGATTATTTGAATGGATCATATAACATTTATTCCAATAGGTGGCGCGGTTTTAAATATCTGAGGCATCCACTCGATGTTTTAAATTTGTTTTTAAACACATTTTGGTACAATGAAAAAAAATACTATAAATCAAATCATCGCATTATTAAAAAAAAAGTATTCCCGAATCGAGTAAACACTTACTTGCAAGTCGCTGCTAACACCATCTGTATCCGTGGAACAGAACCGAACGCGATCGATGTACTTAGAAAAAAGAAATGTTTTATCGGACGAAAAACTCTAGTTACGTCGGCATGGTTTCTTTGTATGGCATGAGGCATCTGTATGCTAGTATTATATTATCTGTGGTACAGTAAAGTTATTGTTTACTTACATAATATTATCAATCTTGTCATCGATCCTTCTACAATTGTTTACCCAATATCAGTTACATTATTTGAAGCACTAAAGTAATCACATGTAACCTGTTTTAGAATCTCAGGCGCCATGAACAGATGTTTTCAGACTAGCGTTCCCAGATTTGTCATATCAAGTCTCAGGGTCGACGTGTTGAAAACACAGCGCATGTGTGCATAGACCGTGACTTGTGAAAACACGACTAGCCGGATTCTAGACTAAATTATATTCCTACCTGGATCAACAAGAACAATTCTTCATTCTAAGGTCTGCTGTCACTGTTGTCGGGCGTATCAAAATGATTTCTGGTGTACCTATAGCCATGCTATGTCTACATTCAAATCTGGGTTTTGAAATGAGTTTTTTTTAGATGATACTAAAGTCATTAAATGACTGACTGCAATTACCTACTGAAACGATGTTTCTTATCAAGGATGACTCATGAAAAGAATAAGGAGCCAATTCAAATTCCTAGTCAACGGCACAAACTATTTTGTGCGCGAGGTTAAAATGCATGCTGTCTCATCCGACAACACGTGCGAAAGAGATAGATGCTGTGATGGGCAGTAGGAAGCTAGTTCGTGTACGAATACACACTTTTGCAAATTTGTAGCGAAATGGAGGATGATATCGGACGAAAACGAGCGCGCGAAATTTTATAAACCCACCTTTGGGAGTCTAGATATCATGAAAAAACTACTCAATGTATATATTCAAAATAAAATTATTTGCATTTTTGAACTATTAATCTATCCCTGTATGGTGATTGTTTTGCAATTTTCCTTCTTCTTATGGTGTTTATTTCCGCCCAATGATGCGTTAAAATTAGTGTTAAATATGAAACTTTCGATACTCATAACTTTAAAATATATATTTTTTTTAACTCGTTTTGTTCATACAGGGCTAGATAATGATGAGACAAATTGATATTTTTTTTTATTTTGAACGTTCACCGTCTAACAGTGGAGTAATCGCCAGACTACGTTTGTATGGAAGAATAATCGACTGGGGGCACCTTAACTAAAACATTTTCTGGCACTTGAATTGTTAAGGAATCAGTCAGTTAGTCATAAACTTGATTTGCAAGTTCCAAATCTCAGAAAGCAAGTCAATTCACCAGATCTCTATGGGGAAAAATTAAGTTGTTTTCGCACGATCCAAAATTTGTATTACTATGGTACAAGAAACTCTATCAATCAAATTTAATACCATAATTCTTTATTAGATTACCAGCTGTTTGGTATAGTTGCCTCACTAAGATGACAAGCAATTGATACATTGTTTCTTCCATTCCCATAAGAAAATGCTAATTCTGTACCAATAAGCTTCATGTTGTACTACTGACATGGTTGTCTTGAAAAACTGTCCTAGATATCTTATATGGTGAAGCATGCTGTTTATATTATCTTATGTATTACAATTAAAAACTGATGCCATATGGCTTTATCAAATCGACTGACTGTTCTATGTGATTCTAGTGAGATCCCCATGATCTTTTTTAGGGTTCCATACCCTAAAAGTTAAAAAGGGAACCCTTATAAGATCATTCTCTTGTTCGTCTGTCTGACCGTGTGTCACCACCGACTTTCTCAGGAACGGGTGGACCTAGCAAGTAAGGTCTTACAGCACAAATAAAGGAAAAAATCCAAAAATAAAAAAGTTAAAAATCAAGGCAAATTTGGGTACTTACAAGTTTTCGCGAAAATCTGAATTTACCCAGATCTTTAAAATTTAGCCACCAATAAAAATTACACCTGTTTTATTATGGGGTATAATGGGTAGGTACATAACCCTCGGCGCAAGAGTTCGACTCGCACTTGGCCGGTTTTTTGACTTGACCACTCTCTCACCTGATGGTAAGCGATGATGTGGCGTCGATATTTACGTCTAAAAAACACTTTTTCGACAGTTCGTTTTCCAACAAGCTTCTTGGCAGTTAACAAATTATAAAGGCAAACAAAATGTATACAATATTCCTAACAAAAGTCTATAGAAGACTATAGAAAAGTCATTGCTGTGCATTCAGTTCATATCCGGTAAAGGCAATGTCATCGGAAAAGATTCTGTCGTCTTCTTTTTTTCGAGTCGTTGGCCCTTTATACGACTACTAGCTGACCCCCGCGGCTTCGCTCCCGTCAACTGGCTACCCTACACTGCCTACCGTGCCTACCCTGCCTACCCTGCCTACCCTGCCTATCCAACCCTACCTACCACCTATCTAATCTATCATCAATAGTTTTCTCAGCGCAAGCCAAAGAATGAATTTTATAGATAACATTTTGCTACCTTGGTTTACATTATTGCAATTTTCATAGGGATCTGTAATTATTTTGTAAATATATTTTAGCCTAAGACACTTAGGAATAATGTAGCTTTCTACTGGTGAAAGAATTTTCAAAATCGGTTCAGTAGATCCGGCGATTACCCCTTGCAACGTCACAAACTTTACCTCTTTATAATATTAGTATAAATGTGACCACAAGTCTTCAAAAGTGTAGGTGTTTGCGCATTTGGAGCACTGCAACAAGTGGATCATGCTCTAGACAGGGTACGCACTCAAATTTGGTATCAGACGGGTCTGTAAAACCACACTTTGCCAAGTTGCATTTGCAGCGACCTACATATGGGTGCGCAACCGATTGAGTGCTTTCCGTATAGGCTTGAATTTCTTTGAATAGAACTACGAAGATTTGCCTGAACAAGCTACAAATTCACCTTAAACTTCACAACATAACATCCTTGAAGTAAATAACAGTAACCACACATTGTAAGCAGAAAATCGTTTGCACAATAACCGATGTTATGCAACTTATATAATATTTGATTACGTGACGGTTAAGGTCAGACGTACTCGAGGAAATGCTCTTAACTACTGCTACGTAATGAAATAAAAGATATTAAAGGTAGACTACCGAGCAAAGCGGCCCCGGCGTCACTGACGCAACGGCAACGAAACATTATGGGGCACCATTCGAACGCGGCGGTACTGTGTGCGGAGGCAGGGGTGAGAGTGGTTTGACTCGAACGCGTAAGGTTCCTTGGTTCGGCGTCAACCAGTCAAAACAGTGCCGCTGCACTGCTACCAGCCACAGCGCTGCCCACCGGCTTTAGCTGAAAACTAGCGCTGTGGCTCTGGCTGACACGCGTGTCCCAGTGTTATGCTGAACAATGGCCGTTTTGCGTCAAAGTCACGACTTTAATTTTTTTTACTTTTTTTTTTGTTTTATGGTATGCGTCGTACCTCATGCAATTAAACTCTTTTTCTATCGACGCGTGTAATATTACACAGAGAACAACTTACAACAGAATATTACCTTCATAACGCGATTTTCCAGTGTCTCAGCGTTAGTGACGCTGAAGCCGCTTTCCTCGGAAGTCTACTTTTTAAGAAATAATTTTGACGTAAGACTTGTAATCGGGTTTATCATTAAAGGATGTTAAACATCGGAGTCATTTGATTTGGTTTGGTGAGCTCGGAAGTTGGAAGCCGACTTCCGTGGCCTAGTTTCTTAATGTTTTGAAATGTTAGTTTCTCATTTATTTGATAAAATAAAAATACTGTTGAGGATTGAGACGTAACGACTTGTTTCTAATTTAATTCACGGCTACTTCTACTCTCGTACCATTATCATCGTCCCGCATCATCCAATGGATTCCCGCAGTCTTCACCAGATCATCGGTCCATCTTGAGGGTGGCATCTCTACCAATACTATATCTATATCTATTTTTGGATAGATATAGCTCATGCTGTGGTAAAAAATAGCCTGTCAGGAAGGTGATATCAAGGTAACTACACAAGATGCACTGGATGTAAATTCAAGAATGTATGGCAGCTAACAACTCCATGGTTATTCCATAAAAAGCCATGAACTTGACAATCTTGCCATACCGTGTCTAAACAAACTAGTTCTGCATTGAGCACATGACCGACAAAACGTACTATGGCTATAAAAACTTACGCGTCACTTACTTCAACATATAAATCAATAATATATTTTAGAGTAGCTCTTTTGCGTGATCGGAATCATTTCCAATCGACATTTTTTTCTAGAATAAAATAATTGCAAACTAATACTGAAAGAAAGCTTTCTTTCAGTAAAAGATTCTTTGTAATCGGATCAAAACTCCATACAAACAAACAAAGCAAGAACAAACATATTTACCTCTTCATAATATTAGTTTAGAAGATAAAGTAAACAGAGACTGTAAATATTATATCCCACACATCAGAAGACATCCCTCTAAAATTAGTACTATTAAAAATATTCAGTAGAACGTAAATAAATTTTTATATATACTACTCACTCATCTCGTGGCTTCAGACTATTATTGCAAGATGGTCCACATTTTATTCAGTGTTACGTGTTAGTCGTGCTTGGAAACTAAAATAAACAAGTATGTAATACCGGTAATGCTCAGACGATGAGTTGAGTTTATATTCAGTTTGTCAAATGTGTCTGGTTTCCGTTATATATGAGTGTTCGGGTTATTCAGGATACTCTTGCAGTGTATGTGCTAGATAATAATAGAGGCAGTACAAAGAAAACCCTGGACGAGTCTGTTAAAGATGATGTGGCGTTGTATAAAATAATTACTAAAGAGCCTGAAATGGCGGCTGACAAAGATTTGTAGAGGAGGAAGACATGAAGGAAAATGATATGGCTATAATGGGTGACTTGGTAGAGATGAAGACTGATACATGATGTATGGAAGGAGAAGACATTTTGCACCGTTTCCATATGAATTGGGATAAAAGCAGGAAAGGGATAAATTGGCAAAATTCGGGTGTACTATCGATCGCGTGCCTCTTAGACTATTATTGCAAGACGGTCCACATTTTATTCAGTGTTATTTATGTTACTCGTGCTTGGGAATTAAATAAACAACTATGTAATACCGGTACTGCTCAGACGATGTGTTGAGTTTATATTCAGTTGTTCAAATGTGTCTGTATTCCGTTATATATGAGTGTTCGGGTTATTCAGGATACTCTTGTAGTGTATGTGCTAGATAAGAATAGAGGAAGAGCAATTAAAGGATGGCTGGATGGGTGAAAGATGAATTGGCAAGAAAGGCAATGGATACTTAAGAGAGATATAAAGGAGGAAAAAGCTAACAATAGGGAAAGGATGAAGATAAGATGTACGAATCTTCTTCTTGGTGTGAATTATTCCTTGTTCTTAATTTAAATTTTCTTCGAACGACCAGTTTTCAGCCACATCGAAAGCCTTATCTCTTAGAAGCCATTGTGTAAGACGATATAGCTAGGAACGGGATCAATATTGAGACGATGGTTAGTAAAACATGTATGGAAGTAAAATACAAATGCTGCGTTGACTCCAAATAAATAATAATGAGGACAGAAAAAGTTATAACCGTTACTAAGCCTCATAGATTGCTCAATTGACAATTTGACGTCGATGAAGTTCTGCTTCATGTAGTGTAAGAATTAACAAAGTTTATTGTGCTTTCAAGTGTGTCTAACAAAGAGCATTGTATAGAACCCAATACAAGTAAAAAAATCTTAAATTACATTATCAAACGCAATTCAGGGGCCTTAAATGGAAACGTAGGAAAAAACGCCACTGCTTCGCTTGCGTTGCGTTTTAGGAAACGCGCAAAAAACTTTGTGTCTTACGAAAATAATGTTACACTTAATCCAATGAATTCTATCGAAACTTGTAAATTGAATGGTAAAATCATCGAAATGGATGTTGAACATATTTTTTGTCGACTTGTTGAAATATCTTGCAAAAGCATAAAGGCAAAAACAGTTAATACTGAAGACATGAATGCTACGACGACCCCAAATAAACGTGTATACAAGTAAAATTTCAAAATTTATAAAACCCCCCGACACATTTATCTTGCGAAAACATCCCGATTCAAACAGTAAAACGGCCCATAGGTAACTTTTGAACGGCTGAACCGATTTTATTCAAACAGCTAAGAACACTCGACACTACCATCTTTTAGACAAAAAAAAACTAAATTAAAATCGGTTCATCCGTTGAGGCGCTATGATGCCACAGACAGACACACAGATACACACCTCAAACTTAAAACACCCCTCTTTTTCCGTCGGGGGTTAAAAAGCAGAAGGTTGATGATGAAAATCCAACTAAATAAAACTAGTCGTAGGCTCGTGGCGTACAAAATATTGCCATAAGCTTTTCTCGGAAACTAATTTTTCCATTATCGTTTTATTTCTATTATGTTTCGGTCTTCTTTCTCACACTCTCTCCACCTCTTTGGTCTTACATTTTGCAGCATCATTCTGTTTCTTGTTATGTTTTTTTCTCATCCGCTCTCTCTCTTTTTCGGTTTGTCCGTCTCTGTCAAACAGTAGTTTTATGGTAGGCTCATTTTCACCCTCGTTCTTTGTAGTTTCAGTATCTTCCAAACATTACATTTCTGATAAGTCACCTTTGTGTTTGTCCACTATATCAGTCATCGTTACATTATCAAGTTGTTGTCAGCTCATTACAAGAATATGTATCTCGATTTAGCAAGCTACAGACGTCACAAAGCTTTATATTTTTTTTTGTACAAACGTTTCTGAGTTTCTGCCAGATCATTATCTTAGGTTTAATACTTCTTGTTGATTTGCTAATACTATGAGGAACTTTAAGATTATAGCGACCAATCATAATTTATTATTTAGGTGAACTATTTAAGTTTTCACGGTTTACATTTTTTATCCAATCATTTATTATCTACACTATATAATATTATAAAGAGGAAAGATTTGTATTTTTGTATGTAACAAATAAACTTAAAAACTACTAGACCGATTTCAATTTTTTTTGACCGTTGTGGTGCTACACTATCCCCGGGTGACATACGCTACTTTTTAACCCCCGACACAAAAAGAGGGGTGTTATAAGTATGACGTGTGTTGCTGTGTATCTGTGTGTCTGTCTGTGGCATCATAGCGCCTCAACGGATGAACCGATTTTCATTTAATTTTATTTGTTTGAAATTTTACTTGTTATCCCTGTATTTCCACGGGAACGGGAACTACACGGGTGAAACAGTAGTAGTTTATTATATTCTTTATTTTATCATCATCATTTCAGCCGTAAGACGTTTGTAGCTGGACATACGCTTTTCCCAAGTGTCATCACATCGACCCGTGCCGTGCGTCTCGCATCCAGCAGTTACCCGCGGCCTTCACCTTTAATCCAGTTTCAGAGAAGAACACACAAGCAAGGGCTAAATTAAGTTAGTTTAAGATTAGCTCGCTCGCATAGCTACCGTAGTTTTTAACCCCCGACGGAAAAAGAGGGGTGTTATAAGTTTGAGGTGTGTTGCTGTGTATCTGTTTGTCTGTCTGTGGCATCACAGCGCCTCAACGGATGAACCGATTTTGATCTAATTTTTTTTGTTTGAAAGGTGATTGTATCGAGAGTGTTCTTAGCTAAGTTTGAATAAAATCGGTTTAGCCGTTCAAAGGTTATGCGCGTTTTACTGTTTAGATCGTGATGTTTTCGCAAGATAAATGTGTCGGGGTTTTTTATGGCATGGTATCTTAACAATGCGAACTAAGCCAAACTAACTTAACTTAGTTCTCGGTTTCCGAACAGGGTTATCAAGTATTGTATCAATATATTGTGGTTTGCCACCACTAGCACATAGCGGTACTGTTTAGTTACTTAATTAATGAACAATCATATGAGTACAGACTAATAATGACCATTTTATCTATTCTCCAAGATGATGCACATGTGATTCACACATTCACTAAACTCCTTAATGAACATGCAAGCTTCTTCATCCGGTTGTTAGTCATAACTAGTCTCTTATTACTATACTATATTATTCATACTAATATATAAAGTACCCCTGTTTTTTAGGGTTCCGTAGCCAAATGGCAAAAAACTGAACCCTTATGGATTCGTCATATCTGTCTGTCTGTGCGTGCGTATGTCACAGCCACTTTTTTCCGAAACTATAAGAACTATGCTGTTGAAACTTGGTAAGTGGATGTATACTGAGAACCGCATTAAGATTTTCACACAAAAATAGAAAAAAAAACAATCTATTTTGGGGGTTCCCCAAACTTAGAAATGAAACTCAAATTTTCTTTTCATCAAACCCATACGTGTGGGGTATCCATAGGTCTTCAAAAATGATATTGTGTTTCCTAATATCACTTTTTTTCTAAACTGAATAGTTTGCGCGAGAGACACTTCCAAAGTGGTGAAATATGTGCCCCTCCCCCTGTAACTTCTAAAATAAGAGAATAATAAAAAAAAAAAACGCCTTGGATGTTTAAAAATATTTTCACTCAGAAAAATTTATTGGCTATAATTTGTTCATAACAAAAATAGCACTTGTAAATCAAAGAATATTTTGCAAACTAAAACCGTCCAAAGGAGGTTCAATATTGATATTCTGGTTCCGAGCGGGCGCACGGCCATTACTGCGGGAATATATACGCTTTAACGGCTGAACCGTTTTGAGGAAAAATGACGATAGATTGTACCTTGGCGAAGGTCACAGGACATTTTTAGGCCGGGATTAAGTTCTCCTGGTATAATTTCCGACTGTGACGAACTGGCGTTTTGGAGGACTGGTTTATGTAGAAAGTAGAAGATCAAAAAGTGCTGTCTCTCAGCCTAATTTGAATAAATGTCTTTCGATTTGATTTATCAGGCGGGTGATGCCTCCGACAGAAGTTAGTACAAACATATTCCTTGTAGACGTGATGGCACTGCCAATCGAACTGAATGACTAGGTTCGTTTCAAGTATTTAACCTCAGTTTGAACTATGAATTATTCTACTGTATTAGGTATATTTCTGTATATAGTTAATTAATGCATTCGTTATGGTCATTGAATTTTGTTTTCTATTGTTTATTGCCTCAAACGATGTGTAGAATGAACATTTTCAAGATCTTATGCTGTTTATGATTGAGAGACAAGTCTATAATTTAGTTATTACTTTTTACCCAGCTACAAGGAAAGGGTTATGTTTTCCACGCGTATCTTGTATGTAAGTAATGTTTGTAATATTCTTTATTACCTCATATCTTTTAAACCACTTGACAGATTTATATAATTAAGACATCATCAGATAGGTCTTGTCCGCACAAGTGTTCTTAGAGAAGTGCCGTAAAAAAAAAGGGACGTGGCGGATTTTGGGCGCCATATTATGGGGGTTGCAATATAGGATATACAGTTTTGGTCAGCCAGCTCGCGAATATGTATCCTCCGACTGCACAGCATGATATTTTTCTTATTCATCATTGCAGTCGGGCTTTTTGATTTTAATAACTGGTAGATACAGAACTGAGACATCAGCCTATTGTCTCATGTAGGTAGCAAAAGTAATTTCATAACAGTGGCGAAAACCAACTTTCTAGAGGGTTCTAGCTAGATATGAGATTTTCAGGATCGCTTTACCTTATCTAATCCTGAGCAAAAAAATAACCGAAGTGGTAAATCAATATTGAGATATCCAATGAATACTAGGTTTACTAGAAAGATGACAAGATCTTAGTTCCTTGTATGCCTGTCTTATGGACCGGCCGAAAGTTCGGTTTCGGTCGAGTTTCTGCAAAAAAAATGAGTTTAGGTTTAGTTTCGGTTTCGGCGGCAAACCTGCCGAAACTGCGACCGAAACCGAAACTGCAATCGGGAGTTCTCGCGCTGTGATTGGTCATGTTCGGCGCGTTAAATTCCATACAAACGAGTATTCTTTTGCGAATATATTTCTTAAATGAGGGGTTTTTATGTCGACTATTATACCAATAAGTGAAGAGGTCGAAATGATGTCTATGTGATTTAAAGAAAAAAAATAAAGACTGACTGATTTTAATAACGTTTTCTTTATTTTTCTCAAAATATGGACCCTTTAAGGCAGTTTCGGTTTCGGCCGAAACTGAGACTGTTGGCGAAATTCGGTTTCGGTTTCGGTCGGACACTAGAACCAACAGAATTCCTTCACAAAGTCCATTCTAGGAATAGACCAAGGAAGTGCTTTTAGAGTAAATAAACCTGACGGGCGACGGGCGAGGACCTAATTCCACATATAATTAATGCACAGTGTTGGTCATTAAAACGTTGACTTTATCACTTACTGCCTAATGAGATGACTAGCTGTTGCCCACGACTTCGTCTGCGTCACAAAAAAGGCCACTATAAACTGATAATAATTTTGTTCAAATACAAATATTAAACGTCATGGCTTAGTTTTAATATCATTGCGCGGAACCCTAACACTTTTTCTTAAATAAAATAAAAGTCTATAACATCAGCTATCTGTCAATGAAAGGCCCGTCAAAATCGGACCCGCTGTTTCGGAGATTAGCTGGATCAAACAAACAGTATTTTTTTTTGTATAGGTTAAAATAGGTATAAGTTAAAAAAAAAAATAGAAAACCCCCGATTTGAAAACCTCTTAAAAGCAAAAACTAAGCCTCGTACTCGCGTCGGGGAACCGGCAACGTTTACAGCATTTTATTTTATTCACTAAGCGGGTTTTTTTTTATTAAATTAAATTTTATTTCATGCTTTATAAACTATATATATAATATATCTAGTAGTAGACACTCTTCAAACGTCAATCTATTGAAACACGTAATAATGACATGATATCTTGCGAATAAACCCAGATTCAAACATTGCTAACTAAATCAAAATCGGTTCATCCGTTTAGGAGCTGTGATGCCACAGACAGAAACAGATACACAGCAAAACACGTCAAACTTATAACACTCCTCTTTTTTCGTCGGGGGTTAAAAAGGTGTTATCTTGACATTGACAGACTCATCATTTGTATAGAAGATACACTCCCTTTAGTCTTATGACACCCGAGAGAATATGGCTGACCTATTCTTAGATGAGTGTGCAGTAACCTTATAACCCTTTCAGACTTTGTTTAATAAGGTGTGAGATTTTAACGAGAGAACGAGAAATGTCGCTTAGAAGCTTTGACGTTCGTAATAGTTTTGTGTACAAAGGAATTTTGGCTAATAGTGTAGAATTTTCAGAAAGGGGATGTCTTAAGTAAGACACAGAAGACACAATAGGGTTGTTTACTGGGTAGAAAAATGATAATTCTATTTAGTCCGTCAGTGGGATTATCAAATTAATATGTATAATTTAAAAAATTAAAAAGACCCCCGACACATTTTTATTTCATGCTACATAATTTATCTAGTACATAGTAGATACGCTTCGATCGGCAATCTATTGAACACGTAATTATGACACTATATCATGCGAAAACACACCGATCCAAACAGTAAAACGTCCATAACTTTTGAACGGCTGAACCGATTTTATTCAAATATAGCTGAGAACACTCTCGACAAAACTAAATCAAAATCGGTTCATCCGTTTAGGAACTATGATAAGACAGACACACCAGCAACACACGTCAAAATTATAACACCCCTCTTTTACCGTCGGGGGTTAGAAACAAAACTACGTTTGTATGGAAGAATGATCGACTAGGACAACATTAAGACTCATTTCCATCTAGACTCGCTTAATGAACTATTTTCCAGAATGAACTTAACATAAACTCATTACAACTAGCACCGTCCGTTCCTTAATCAAGTTTAAAGTTAACAGAGCCGTTAATCCGCCACGTTGAACGTTAAATTAACTACTAACTGCCTCACAGTTAGAGCTCATGTTAAACCATTTAGAATCTAGATATGAAATCGGATTACTTGTGGGGATTTTGATAAATTAGACGCGTATAATAATATTAGTTCATAATACGGACAAAATATGTGTTTTTTTGCTGAGTTAAATACTTATTGTCCGTCAGGTACATTAATAAAAAATATTGGACACATATACAAACACTCATTGCCATTTATTAAAATGCGGGGAATCAGGAGGCTGAGACACAACACAGCAAAAACAAAATTAAAAAAACCGGCTAAGTGCAAGTCGGACTCGCGCACGTAGTGTTCCGCACCATTATCTCAAAAAACGGTACAAAAATCACGTTTGTTGTATGGGAGCCCTACTTAAATATAAATTTTATTCTGTTTTTAGTATTTGTTGGTATAGCGGCAACAGAAATACATCATCTGTGAAAATTTCAACTGTCTAGCTATCACGGTTCATGAGATACAGCCTGGTGACAGACAGACAGACAGAATAGGGTCCCGTTTTTACCCTTTGGGTACGGAACCCTAAAAAACTACTGGTATTTACAACAAATTTAAACGAAGGTATTAAAGTTAAACAGCTGTATCCTCGCGACCACGAACGCTGTAAAGGGTTCCGATCCCAGTAAATGTAAAAAGTTAAATAAGTTCAGTACTCGAGGTAAAAGCAGTAAAACTAATCCAATTCCAGGAGACCTCGTGGTTTTTAAATGGGTGTTTATTTTACAACTTGGTGATTTACGGTAGAGGCGAATTGCCTGTGTTTTTTTTTTTGAAGAGCTTTATCTAGAAACGGGATTATGTTTTTCCACTTGTTTTGGTCACCATATTCGGTGAGCAAGCACAAAATAGTTTGTATTCTTCTGAGTCATATTTTTTTGCCAGTATTTGTGAATGTAGATGTAGGTGTCATTCTGCATTTCTGCCGCGCTGTGGTGGATTCTGTGGCAAAACACGGCTTTCTTGCGGTATTATTTCCGCGCGATTTTTTTACCGCAATGCCTGCAGCTTCATTCAATTCCGTAGGTCGCAGAATAGGCGGAAAAAATTCACGCGAATAAAAACCCGCAGTGTCTGCTAAACCTAAAACAGCGGCGTGCCTTGTTATGCGCATTGGAAAGCATATATAGGGTTCACCCCGGCCAATAAGATTAGAGATTACTATACTGGGCTTTGAAAGATTTAGTTAGTCATGCATCTATTTAGACCAGCAACCGGCTTACACTTTGAAAAAGTTAATTAAAAAAATCAAAAAACCCGACTGCTTAAAAAGCGAACTAAAAAGACGTAAACAAGAAGAAATTCATGCTGTGCAGTCGGAGGATACATCTGGTTTTAGTCAGCCAGCTCGCGAACATGTCTTTTTTTATTTACAACTTTTATGTTATTTTATTTTTAGAATTAGGTAAATTTAAACATATAAGTAATATATACATTTTTGAAATCACCTCTAAAAACCCTTTATTTTGATACACCACACGATGGGATTGGAAGGAAAAAAAAAATCCCCCACTAAATGGCGCCCAAAATCCGCCATTTTTTCTTTTCCAATTTTAATGTAGCCAGTGACACTCGCAGTGTTAAGACGAATTGATTGACGTAAGAATCATCAAAATCGGTCAACGCGTTTGGTCTCTAGAACGCCACATAGGAACAAACATACATACATAGACTGATAAACACATTACCACCCTCCTTCGGCAGTCGGGTAAAAAGCTAGGTAGATAGATTTTCTCTATAGGCTATTCAACAAATCCACAAAATGGCTGTTAAACCTCCCATTTCCAAAGGCCTTGTCATATTCTATTACCGCCTCAAGTTTTCCAACAATGTCAAAGCCAGATGAACCGTACAAAACACATAATATGTATATTGTCATCATCTTAACCTTGTTAAGTGGGCTCGCATCACGACCCGCATAATAGTCCACTTATTACTGTGTTTACTTACAAACTGTTAACAGGGTTGCCGTTAACGAAAATGGGTGATTTATTGAAATCTTTACGTTTAGTTAGGGCACAGCTGCTGTTCTGGTTTGGCGGCAAGATTTTATCTGTTGACACCTGAAATAATGGTCCTACGTCGCGTGTATTTTAAAGGTTGTGTCTCTCTTCTTATCTTACACTAGCTGTGTCCCGCGGCTTCGCTCCCGTCAACTGGCTACCTAACTTAATCTACCTACCTACCCTACCCTATCCTATATACGTACTTACTCTACCTACCTACTCTACCCTACATACGAGTACATGATTGTACGCAACGCACGCAACAGAACCTCTCAAAAAGGAATATTTTGCTCGTATTTGCAACATTTTTCATTTATGCTCCGCTCCCACTGGTCGTAGCATGATGTTATATAGCCTATAGCCTTCCTCGATAAATGGACTATCCAACACAAAAATATTTTTCTTGAAAACGTTCCTGAGATTAGCGCGTTCAAACAAACAAACTCTTCAGCTTTATAATATTAGTATAGATTAGGTTTTGGGGTTGTCAGTTCTGGTCTGGTTTATATTGGGCATATGTTTAAAGTCGTTATTGGGCACGCGTCACTACCCGCATAATAGCCCACTTATTACTGTGTTTACAAACAAGCTATTAACAGAGGCCTTAGTGCGAGTTTTTACTCACGCTCACTCGTGATACGTAAACGATCTCTTATGTCAAAATGTATACAAAAAAAGTGGTTTCTCCTTACCGTCACCAGGCGGCGCTTATCCAATTTCAATACAAATTGGCGTTTACGTTAACGCGATTAAGCGTGAGTACAAACTCGCACTAAGGCCTCTGGTCTCCCGTTAACGAAAATGGGCGATTAATTGAAATCTCTTTAAGTTTGTGGAAACAGTTGTTCTGGTTTGAAGATAACTTATCTGTTTAGCTCATGCCATACATACATTGAATTAATAGTTTTTGATGGTTTAATGATATGTATGTCTTCTATGCGTTTGTGTGTCTTCTTATCTTTTGCTAGGTTTTAGTCTTTGCATCTTAGCTTTTACCGTAGGGTCAGGTGTTTCAAGGTCTAAGCTCTTTTGGTCTATAGATACATACTAGCTGTCCCCCGCGGCTTCGCTTCCGCCAACTGGCTACCTACCCTACATACATGATTATTGCGTAACCTTAACCGTTTACGCAGCGCACGCAACGGAAGCTCCCAAAAAGAATAAATTTTACCCGTTTTAAGAACATATTTCATTGATGCTCCGCTCCTATTGGTCGTAGCGTGATGTTATATGGTCTATAACCTGCCTCGATAAATGGACTACCCAACACAAAAAGAATTTTTCAATTGCAAACAGTAATTCATAAGATTAGCGCGTTCAAACAAACAAACTCTTCAGCTTTTATAATATTAGTATAGATTCCACACTACCTATACTTTTCTATAACCCTGTATTACACTTTGGTCATCATCATCATTTCAGCCGAAAGTCGTTCACTGCTAGACATAGGTCTCCCCCAAGCGTCGCCACACTGGTCGGTCCTGTGCCGTTTCGCATCCACCGGACTCCTGCAGCCTTGACCAGGTCGTCGCTCCACCTAGAAGTTTTCGGCCCCATCGGCCATTCGTTCTGCGAGCAATGTGCCCTGCCCACTGCAACTTAAGTTTGGAAATTCTTTGGGCTATGTCGGTAACCTTGGTTATCTTCATTTCTGATTCGATCACGCAAGGAAACGCCGAGTTACGTTTGGTTATTTTATCCGTATTTACTGAGATATACTATAATTACGGTAACTGTAAAACTATCGCGTATTTGTGACTAATTAGCCATCACAAATACAAAAGTATAATGCCTATATTGCCCATGACCTACCAAGTTTGAACCAACCTTGGCCTATTCCTTAATCCGTTACATTACAACTTACAAGTTATGGTAATTAGTTTGTAATCCTTGTAGATTAAGATAAACTAAAAGGATTACAAAAAAAAAATATATATATGAGAAACTGGTAGAACAGCCAAGTAAATAATTATGAAAGTGAAACTAGAAAATTGTGTAGAAATCTGTTGTTGATTTGAAGACGACCAGTTTTCTAAACAAATCGTGCTTTGTGGCGTGAATGTAGTTAAAAGGTTGAAGTTAAACATTTATAAAACCGGCCAAGTGCGAGTCGGACTCGCGCACGTAGGGTACCGTACCATTATCGCAAAAAACGGCACAAAAATCACGTTTGTGGTATGGGAGCCCCACTTAAATATTAAGTTTGTTCTGTTTTTAGTATTTGTTGTTATAGCGGCAACAGAAATACATCATCTGTGAAAATTTCAACTGTCTAGCTATCACGGTTCATGAGATACAGCCTGGTGACAGACAGACAGACAGACAGACGGATCGCGGAGTCTCAGTGATAGGATCCCGTTTTTAGCCTTTGGGTACGGAACCCTAAAAACGAGGTATTAGGAGTAGAAAATGAGAATTGAGATGGAGCACGCCTATGGAAGTATTACCTACTATGATAGTCTATTTAACTTGCAATGTATATAATATGTATGTTCGGGTCAAATCTTGCAACTGAGTTTTAAAGCAGTTATCCTGCACCGATTAAGATGAAATTTTGCATACACGTTTAGTTTGGATGACAATGCATGGTTAGCAAAGTGATGTCATTCTAAATCCAATATGGCGGACGGCCCAAGATGGCGGACTAGTTATTTTTTGTGCACTGCTCTGATATGGGTATCAAATGAAAGAGTTTGCTGGGCAGAATACGAAATAAGCTAGTTTAAAAAAATAATTTTTTATGGATAATTTATTCATCTAGTAGCGTGGCTGTGTGAAATTGTTTTGTGTTTGAAAGGTCTGGATGCCGGTGGATCAGGAACATGAGACATTTCATTTCCTATTGCAGATGTCTACTGGCTTGACTTTGACTTGCTTCGTCAAATGGTGTCGCTTGCTTGATTTAATCTGCCACCGGAGTAATGGCCTCAGATTTCTAGACCATCTTCTAATCTTCAACTTCAACCAGGATTATTATGACCAGTTTAGCTGATCGATGCATTCAAGATAAGTTTGTTTTTAGTCTATACAAGCCTATCATTATGACATCTTTTGTTTATCTGTTGTTTTTGTTATCTCAAAAACTTTTCCATTTTGACATTTATTGATTGAAGATGATTAGTTTTAAAAACTGGTTTATTTATGTTTTGAAGTCGAAAGTTAGTTTCTATTTTTTAGTATGTAATTGAGACACAATGGGGATAAATGGACATATCTTTGTGTGATAGTTTTTTTTATTTGATTGGTGTCGTTTTTGTTGATAGAATGAAATTTATAAATACAAAGTCATATCTAACATACCTGTAGTGGTTGAAGTTATCAGTTACGGTCGAATTATATCGAGCAATAATATTGTAGGTTTTCCATACAAACTTCCATCCCCCTTTCCAGCCCCTTAAGGATGATTTCCGGGATAAAAACTATCCTAAGTCCTTCCCATGGCCTCATACTATCTCCATACAAAATTTCATCTAAATCGGTTCAGCGGTTTAAGCGTGAAATGGTAACAGACGGACAGACAGAGTTACTTTCGAATTTATAATATTAGTATGGATGCATAATTAAGAAAATATTATTTGTACATAAACATGCGTTTAAGAGTCGATGTAACAGCCTGATATTATGACTATGAGTATAGACAAATCCCATCAAATTATCATTAAAATTCAAACAGCATACTATTATCCACTGCCGTAGACCACCTGACATAATCAGACGATTTATATGTCACTTAATTTGCATATTATCAAACCATCTTTTACAGACATACAAAAAAAAAGAATTATAGCAATCAGAACGAGTTTCTTTTATAAAAACAATAACAAACGTCCGTAGCGAACTGTTATGGCCACGCCGTGATGTGACTCACGGAGTCAAAGATCTGCCAAGGTGAAACTTTGGAAGAAAAAAATGTACAGACAACCTCTTAAAAGAGTATCTATCATTTGAAGTATGAATATCGCAGTTAAATAAAAATAAAATGAGCTTTTATTGCTGTAACTTATACATTCGTAGACATAGTGTTACAATGAATTTGTCAATTCTATTAATTTTGGAAAATAGACAGAAAACAAAAGTAACAGATATTTTTTGTCAACCTTATTGGCTAAATAAGGTAGTTGACAAAAAATATCTGTTTAGTCCATCAGTTAGATAATCTAAAAAAAAATAACACGTATTTTTCTATTGCCACCTGAACAAAAAATTACGACGCTACAGTTCGTAGAATTCCTTTATACTGACAAAGTGACGTCACAAGCCCCAGTCCTGAACTTTGATGCGCTTTATCTTTGTAATTTTTTGTTCATTTTTAAAGAAAAAATAAGGGTCCAATATTTAATGATAATTTCACTGACGGTCTAAATATAATTATCATAACTATACTTTATAAAAAAAACGTTGCCACTCACTAGGAATTTCTTCCTGTATCGTGGGTGTGTTTACAAACATATAAACTCACATACACAACACCCAGAGCCGGAACAACTATCTGTACGTCATACAAATTTTTGTTCCGTGAGGGAATCAAACCCGCGACACGCAGCGCAGCAGTCAATCGCTTAACTACTGCTATTTTATCAGTAAACTGTTTTCCAGGTCCAAAGCCAGAACAGAGGCTCCTCTGGATCTTTCCATTTTGCAGTGTGTGTCCATTCTGGACCAGCTATCTTTTTCATGACGTCTTACCAACGCGGAACGTTTAATGTGTCTACCTTTGTTACTTTTACATCAGTTTCGTCCACTTATTCATCATCAGTCAGAAATAATGATATCCGCAGGAGAACCAAAGTTACCGACATAGCCCGATGAATTGCCAAACTTAAGTGGCAGTGGGCAGGGCACATTGCATCGAAGAACGGATGGCCGATGGGGCCGAAAAGTTCTGGAATGTCGACCGCGAACCGGAAGACGATACGTTGGAAGGCCTCCCACTAGGTGGACTGATGACCTGGTTAAGGTTGCGGGAAGGCGCTGGATGACAGACGCACGGGATCGGTCAATGTGGCGACGTCTGGGGGAGGCCTATGTCCAGCAGTGGACGTCTTTCGGCTAAAATGATGATGATTCATCATCATCGGCCTTTGTTCCCACTGGCATTCCCACCTGCTGGGACACAGGCCTCTCATAGATTCCACTCCATACCAGTCCAGTCTCCAGACTCCAGTTTCATCCACATTGCTTCAAATAAAGACTCTCACATTGTTACTATAGACGTAGGGTTGACAGTACGTGTAGATATTGCAGGTAGGATAGATCTTTGTTAGACAATTGTTGAGGAAAACTGGTGGTTTGTTTTTTTATTATATTGTTTTTAGTGTGACTTGAATAGGAAGTGTTGAAATGAAAAGGTTAAGCACCTTTAGTTAGATTTTGTTTCGTATTTTGATCCTACATCTTAGATGAAAAAGGAGTAAATGATAGCGTGGTGGAAGACACAGGAGAATCCAAGTAATTTGAGACAAGGGTAAGAAAAACTTTAATACAAAAAAAATACAAGAGACTTCCAAGAAAAACACTACAAAGGGAAAAATAAACTTCAATTTCAAAATGTCGATTCAATAACATAAAACTTGGACATAACCGGTGAAATGGGAGTGTACCCGGGTGAACTGTATACATCTGCGTACCAGCCCCAGCGCGCCAGATCCCGCCGTTTACAGCCAGCCTTACCAGCGCGATGTTATGTTATGAAATGGCGTAAACAATAAACAGACATGCGATTGCAGAAATCCCGAGAGATTTGCCATTGTTAATTTGAAGACTTCTGCTGTATATCTTCGAAAATCTGCATCAGATCTTCCCCAAATTTAAATGGGACTACATGAGAAGCACCAGCTTTCAAATAAAAGAATCATCAAAATCGGTTCACACAGTAACAAGTTTAGAGGTGACACACATAAAAATAAATACAGCCGAATTGAGAACCGCCTCCTTTTTGGGAAGTTGGTTAAAATATTACTATGATATTGTGCCTTTTAGTATGAGAAAAACCATTTGCACTGCAGTATGACTGATACAAGCTGTTATTATTATATTTTTGATCCTCCATCAAGTATAATCAGTATTACTCAGCCTATTCAACTTCTAAATTAATTACCTGACGCTCTTCAGTTAACGCGGCGTTATTAATAACATCTTTGGATTAATTAAGATTATAGGTAAGCCTATTCTATCTTATTCTATCGGTACTGTAGTGCACAGCTGCTTTGTAAACATATACATAAGGATGAGAACCCATCGAGATCTAGTTTACTTCCAAACTAGTGCCTAATATATAGCCACTGTCTGGCTTTGTAGATCTTGTGGAGGTGTGCGGAACATGGAAGGATCCTCCGACCAAAAGCTTGTTGTGTCTGGTCCAGGCAACTGCCCAACGGGTGTTGTCGAACTGTTGTATACGTTACAAACGCGCTAAAAATTCTATTTGCCAGTGCCGTCTTTACCCTATGGGCACAAACCCTATGGGCAAAAACTTGACTCTGCTATGAGGATATAATAGAAGATTTTGCTCAACAGAAAGCCCGAAAGAAACCACTATCGTAATCGTAACCAAAAAACCAGCAGCATACTAATATCATTAATGACATATTATATTATATAGAAGATCATAGTAGAAAAATGTTAGTATAGTTTGCTTTCTTTACTTTTCAAAAGGGTCCCAAATTCTTGTGTGCCCGAGGGCCCCGGCATAGTTTAAGACGGCCCTGCTGTTTGCACGATGCAGGATTTTGTAATTCAGTTTGTATGTGGTGACATGCACTTCACTATAATCCAATTGCAGTGTAGCTCTTCTTGAAACACAAAGCTACTAGTTAATAGTCCTCAATAAGAACACGCCCTAATGTATGTTTACATAGAGATAAGTTAGTTATTAATTGCTTTATCTCAAGACCCATTTCCGTTACCGCTAATTAGAAACATCTCGATACTAGGTAGGTACACTTAATAATATTATAAATGCGAAACTAATTATGTCTGACTGTTTGTTACGATTTGGCGCTTTATCCGCTGGACCAATTTTGGTGAGTTTCGGTATTGACACACATTTTTGTTTAAATTTTCGATTTAGTACAACGTCCAGTGTTTGAAATTCTCTTTTAGGCACGGATTTATAAGAGCATTCATATACTTTGGAGAGGGTTATGGGAAACTATTTTATCCTGGGAAAACGTTCCCTTGCGATACAAGATTCACCGCGGGCAGAAACTAGTTGTCATTCAATGAAGATTGCAGCTTGTGAGGTAATAAATAACGGCAAAGATATTAAAGGAAGGAATTTAATCTGTTTGCATCTCGGTTAAAAGATTAATGAGAATCTTCTCGAATAACAAGGAGAGATTAACTAAAGGACGGTATTCATTAAAAATGGACCTAAGTATCATGGGATGAAAAGCTACTGATTTGCAACGCAAAATTAATAATTGCAAAAAGCAAAAAAAAAAAAAAAAACATTTTGACGCTCTGTTTGTCTGTTTGTTACTACGTTTTCGAATATTCAATAGAATTTTAGCACAGGAGTAGTTTGGACCCTGGAGAAGGACACTTTTTAACCGCTGCCGAAGCCTGGCAGAAGGTAGTGAGGAAAAAATTTTTAATACTTCTCGAATGAATTTCTCAGTTCCATTTAGTAATGGCAAAAACCATACACCATGGATGTAGGAAGAGCAGGAACTAATCACGAGTATCATGACCTTTTTGGTGTAATCACGATCCGTGAATTCTAACAAAGAGAATCTTGAAGAACATTTAAGATAATGAGAGATCGACCCTCGACAACCATTCATCCAAAAAGCAAATACACTCAAACACCAAGTAAATCACCAGCTGATGAGTAAAACTCCTATCTGAACCTGTTGCCCGATTGCTATAACCTGGAATTTTCAAGTCTCGAGTGGTTAGATTATTTTCTAGACGTTTCTTGTCATCAGGTGAGATAGTAGTTTAAATGCGAGCATATCAGACACTGATTTCACGGCTTCGTGTCCGCAGCCTACTCGCCTAACTCACTGGATGCCTGCATTTTACAAGCTTTTAATTAACTTGCAATGTATGTATGTAAGTGTGTTCGTGTCAATTCTTGCAACTGAATTTTAAAGCAGTTATAATACTCACAACGGATCTTTGTGTCTCTGAATTGGCTGCAAGAGCCTGCGCAGTAGTAGCTTATGTAGTTTATGAGTCAATATTGAAAATGAAGACAGCATTGTATAACTGTCTCTTTCACTCGCTTACGTTTGTCGCATCATCTTATCTCGATTACTCTATGCAGTTAAACTGTTTCTTGCGCAATAGTTGACAGAACTAACTTCAGAGACACGAAGATCCGCTGTGAATATTATATCCTCAGCCGATTAAGATGAAATTTTGCATAAACGTTTAGTTTGGATGACAATGCATGGTTAGCTAAGTGACGTCATTCTAAATCCAATATGGCGGACGGCCCAAGATGGCGGAAAAGTTATTTTTTGTGTACTGCCATGATATGGGTATCAAATGAAAGGGTTTGCTAAGAAGAATACGAAAAAAACTTGAAATAAAAAATAAAAAATTTCTTAATGAAAATGTAGGGTCAGTGGGGTCGTCTTATGGGACTTGGGTGTAGTGTAGCTCTTGTATCAGTTAAAGAATTTTCTTATTCGAGTCTCTCTTCTTTCTCTACTTTCATAATAAATCGGGGTCCCCACGCTAAGAAAGAAAATTTGGTTCCAATAGATAAATTATATAAATAATTTATTCTACAAAAAGTACAAAACACCATTTTTAACCGACTTCCCAAAAAGGAGGAGGTTCTATGTTCGACTTCATGTTTGTATTTTTTTTTTTTTGTCATTTGTGGACCGATTTTGAAAATTCTTTTTTTGTTTGAAAAAATATGTGCCGAAATTGGTCCCATTTTAATTTGGTGAAGATCTGATGAAGAACTTCGGAGATATACAACAGAACTCTTCAATAAATAACTTCAAATCTCTCGGGATTGCTGCAATCGCAAATTACGTTAGCTGCAATCGGAGGATTTAAAAAAAACCAAAAATGAATTTACTTAATTTATTTTAAAATAAAAGAATTACATTAATTATCGCTAAAATTAGCCTAAGTGCCTATTCGAAGTATGAATATGGAATGGAATTTTACAGAGTTACAATAATTGGCTAAACTAGGTCCGTGCGTCACAAAGTGCTATCTCAGCTCGGCGTTTCCGTCGTTCGTTAAATTTGCATCGTATGATTCTATACTAAAAGTGTTGAGTGCTGAGTTGGCGATTCCCCTTATGCAGCTGCGTGTAACATCTCCACCCGCAGATCAGCAACTATTTGAGAACTTCGAGAGAAAATGTTGCTGGAACTTGTCTTCTGGGCGCGCGATCCTCCTCTTTTTTGTCAGGTTCCTCGTAAGTATGTCCCTTGCTGTGGGGCTTTTCGGAGCGTTTGCAAAACCATTGTTTGCGATAGCCCAGTATGGCTGTGATAAGTGCACCTGCACCTAATAATGCGATGTAGAAAGGTATGGTCGTATGGTATATGACATCTGATTGCAGCTGGTTGAGTTGTATCGGCTGGCTCGTCATGACTTGGTTCTGTATGCTGTGTAGTCCACCTAAGTTGATTGAATTAAGATGAACTTGGTTTAATGCAGCACCCGATGTCTCCGTGTCGTAGGGAATGTTCATTAGTTTCAAAGGTTGCCCTTGTATTACGTCGTTGTCGTTGATTATAGTTAGTTCCTTTGTGCGGAGATAGCAGTTGATAGGTATGGTAGCGAGGTAGCTTCCCTGTAGCAAATTGAAGTCTTCTCTCCCACAGACTGATTGCACTTTCGTTGGATTCGGAAACGATAGGACGTAATGCTGGTCATCTAATTTTTCCATCGCTTCTTTTTCCAGAAATACTGTACTGAATTGGCAGGAACTCTTGAGGGCTTGATTCGTGATAAGTTCTTGTATGCAGTCCGTTTTTGTTCGTATTTGATGGGTTATTTCCTTTTCACAGAGATACCAGTTACTAAACTTCGAGCATTCTGCTTCTATGTACACGAAAGAGTCGCCATTAGTTGCTATAAAGGGATAGGTAGGGATAAGGGCTTGACGGTTTTTGTTGGGTACTATAGATAACTTATATAAATCATAGACGATTTTGGAAATTATAGGAAATCTGAAAATTATAACTATCTGGTTTTCATTGAAATATGATCCAGGCTGGATAATGTCGTAATATTCTCTGAGCTCCAGATTCAATATCTCGTCCTTACTGTATATTTTTTCTAACCTATTTACCATAGATCTAAGTGTATCTACATCTTTTTTTTTTTTTTTTTATCTATTATAGGCTCGCGCTTGACCACTATCTCACCTGATAGTAAGCGATGATGTGGTAGATGGTGGAGCACGCTTGCCTAGAAGTAACCTATTCACTCTTGACATCTATCATAGAATGAACAGTACTTGATGCGTGTATAAACGCTAACATATTCTCTATTCTAACTAATTCTAATCTTAAGTCTTCTACATTTTCACTTATTATAGATATGAGCTGACCAAACTTTGCATAGGCTATTAAGTTACCTGTTGTATAAGTTTGATTTAAAAATAACTCTAAGGTGCTATTGATTTTACTTTGATTTTCAACTAGTTGTGTTAGAACGCTGTTATGCTTAGACATCCATTCTTTGCTGAGACTAATGTGATTGTTAAATTCACTGACTAACTTATTGTTATTGACCTGTAGAATTTTGATGGCATTTTCGTATTTTAAGGCATCTGTGTAATCTAGATTTCCAGTTATGCTCTTAATTACTGAACCAAGACTGTCTACTAGACCTCTCTTTACACGACCAGGCTCTAAGGATTTTAACTGATTAGATACTTTGCCAATTTTGTTAGTAAGATAACTAATTTGGAATTCAAATAGCATATAAGTGTCATTACTAAGCCGACTTTTGTATTCTGATATCTGGTATTGTAGTGTTGTTATTTGATTTTCAATGTTCCTTAGATTCACGTACTGAAGAAATGTATGATGATGAGTGGTCATTCTCGTTGATCCAAGTTTATACGGTAGTAAGCCAGGTCCATTGGCCAAGCTTTCAAGTTTTATCTCTGATGACCGGGTCTCGCGAAGTACCAGCAATAGTAGAATCCTGCAACAAGTTAGGTACCTTAGGGCCTCTTTTTAATCTGTTTTTGGCTACGGGCCCACGTTTCTTGGACGTATAGACGTGTATGGGTAAATCGGCCAGAATGGTATCTTGAGTATACCGCGGTGCAGTTTTCTGACGGCTTGCAGAAGGGTTCTTAATGAATACCTGTTGTTGAGGAACGTATTCTATTTCGGATTCGCGGTCCTTGTTTCTATTTTCTATCAACGCAGTACGATTTGATAAGGAAGTTTCGTTAATAATTTTATAGACTTCCTTCATTTGCGCCCTATGATTATGAACGTACTGTTGTAATGATTGTTGGGTAAAATCTATGTCTAGAATATCGCGTGGATCAAAGTGTCCAGTTAGTAAATCGTATGGTCTGCATCTAGTGAAGCTATGTATTGAAGAATTATAACCAATTATAGCATAAGGCATAAGATTTACGATAGGCTCCTCTTTGTGTTTTAACTTTAATATTCTTATATGTTCAAGGAGAGTTGAATGGAAGCGTTCAATGTTACCGTTATCGTTAGGCGAATGCGGTAAAACTCTATGGTGGTTTATCTTGTGAAGGCGTGTGAATTCTAGGAACAATTGATTAGTGAATTCCGTTCCGTTGTCAGTCACTAACGTTAAGGGAACCCCATGGTGGGTACAATATTGTAATAATGATTGAAGTACACTAATGCCCGTGCCATCTCGGAGATGGTATGCTTGTCCGTATTTGGTAAAAACATCTATAAATGTAACATACTTTTCATTGTGAACCGTGAATAAATCCATATGGACAATTTCGAATGGTTTTGTTGCCGGGGGTACAATATTAAACTGTGGTCTAATAGGTCTCCGGTCATATTTAGCTTGGCCGCAAATAATGCATTCGTTGATGAATTTGGTTATTTGGTCTTTCATTTTGGGCCAGTAATATTTTTTTGAGAGGGCTAAATAACATTCGGTAATTCCTCGGTGATTAGTTTTGCCGTCATGGTAGTGCTGAATTATCTCTTGCTGACGTAGATAATCTTTGACGTTTTCTAATTCTATCTTAGCTAGTACTAAGTTCATAGACGAGCTCTTAAATTTGTCCTGTATGACTGGTATGATGGAATACATGGCAAGAGGTGGATTTATTAATATACCGGTCTTTACTTTCGGATTTACATACTCTTTGATGGCATTGACTACATCTTGTTCTAGCATAGATGATGATATCTGGACTGCTATGCGCGTGTGAGTTTCGAATGGCTTGGTAACTACTGGTTTGCGTTTGACATCTTCTACTATCGTAAAGCATAGTTGTCTATGAAATCTGTTAAGGGGTTCATCTGTGATTGGGACTTCTAGTATGGGATTTTCGTGACTGGTGTGTACGGTGGCAGTGGATGAGTTCGTAGGCATCGGGTTTTCTGATGGGTTAGGAATCAAAGAACATAATTCATCTATTAAAGTGTTAGTATCTTCGTTGTGAATCTCCACTCGAGATAAGGCATCGGCATTCGTATTAGATTTACCTTTCTTATAGATAACGGTGAAATCGTATTCACTAAGTTTCAGCCTCCATCTAGTCAATCGCGAATTAGGTTCTTTAAGGTTCATCATCCACTGTAGAGGTTTATGGTCTGTCAGTACTTTAAATTTACGACCAAACAAGTACGGTCTAAAATACTTGGTGGCCCAAACTATGGCGAGGAGTTCTTTTTCTATAGTACTGTAGTTAAGCTCACTTTCATTCAGGGTTCGGGATGCAAAACACACAGGTTTGTCGGAACCTACGGGTCCTTGAGATAGAATGGCACCAATGGCAACGTTTGAAGCATCTGTCGTCAGTATGAATTCCTTATCGAAATCGGGATACTGTAGTATAGGGTCATTTGTTAAGAGAGTCTTGCACTTTTCAAAGCTGCTTATGTACTCGGAATTTAATACAACTTTTCTACCTTTTTTTAAACACGCTGTGAGAGGTTTCGTAATTTTTGCAAAGTCCGGGATAAATTTGCGATAATAACCGACAAGGCCTAAAAATTGCTTAATTTCTTTTGGGGTCTTTGGAATGGGGTATTTTTCTATGGCATGAATTTTATCCGGATTAGGTTTTATTCCTTCGCTACTTATTATGTGTCCGAGATAACCAGTTTCATGCTTTAAGAATTCGGATTTATCCATTTGGATCTTAAAGTTCGATTCCCGAAGTCTATTGAAAACTTTTTCGAGATTGGTCATATGCTCTTGTAGTGACGTGGAAAAAACGATGATGTCATCAAGATACACCAGGCATATGTCATTCTGAAGACCTCTGAGGACATTGTCCATAACCCTCTGAAATGTAGATGGTGAGTTCTTAAGTCCCATGGGCATTCGAAGAAACTCGAAATGTCCATGTTCGACATTAAAAGCTGTTTTCTGAATATCCTGGGGGTCCATTTCGACTTGGTAGAAGCCACTAGCCAGATCTAGAGTGGTGAAGTATTGGCACCTACCTAGTTTGTCAAGAACATCGCTAATGTTTGGGATAGGATATTTGTCGTTAATAGTTTTTTCATTGAGCTTCCTAAAGTCAACTACTAAACGCCATTTTTGCTTGCCCGAGGCGTCCATTTTCTTGGGGACCACCCAAATGGGCGAACTCCATGCTGAATCTGAAGGTTTTATTATTCCCTGATCTAACATTTTTGAAATCTGTTCCCTAACCTCCTGACGATGAATGAATGGGTATCTATAACTTTTTGTGTAAACCGGGACCTCGTCTGTAGTCTTAATACGGTGTTTTATTCGATTGGTAAATGTTAACGCTTCGCCTTCTATGTAAAACACGTCAGCATATTTTGAGCAAAGAGTTATAAGGTTGAGTTTCTCTTCCTCGTTTAAATGATCTGTTCGTAATCGCGTTGTCACTTCTTGAACTCGCGTGGTGCAATGTTCGGTGCGCGTGCACTCGATATTAAATAAACTTGCGTGCACTGGTCGGTCAAGTGATATTATAATATCATTCGGGCTCGTATTTTCTATCTCTAAGTAGCCTCGATTATTGTCGACAATAGTAAGACACTCGCGTACTATACAGTTGCATATAGTCTGTTCACTAACTAATGCTGCACCGTTTGGAGTGTCGATCGGTATTCTCACTAATTTCGAAGAATGAGCAGGTATTATGTCTTCATACAAGTTAACATTGCAGGAATTATACATACGGATAGGATTTGATGATGTGCGCGTTATTAACCTCTGATCTTTTAAGTCTATCTTGGACTCCCATTTAGTTAGCAAATCTAAACCAATTAAACCGTCAAAATATTCATGGAAACGATATACAAATAACTTGATAAACTCTGGATCGTTAAATTCCGCGAAGCAAGGTAAACTTATAGAATAATTATTTCTACTAACCGCGTGTACATTGGTAACTTCAAACGGGTCGTAATTTAAGGGAAAATTTGGAAAATATTTTTCTACAGCTTCTGGACTTATAAAGGACTGGTTTGCACCGGTGTCAATTAGTAACTTTAAAGGTGGTTCTGATATTAGTATGTACGGCAACTGACGTTGAGTTTGGAGATTTAATTCTATTTTGGCTTTTTTGATTTCTGTGCCTCCTGAAAATCCTGACTTATCTGACATGGACCTGCCTGAGGTTCAGTTAAGCCTGTAATATTTTCTGGAACATTTACATCGTTCAAAGTGGGATCATGGTTGCACTCTAATGTAGCGAACGGGCTATAATCATAATAAGTGTCAACGTAATTAAAACAGTCCGGCTCGTAATAGAACTCCGTCGGGTAATATGAGTCGTCGTATGACGTGCACTCATTCATGTTCATTTCACGATTTTTAAAATAATTGGTTGGTGGCGGATTACCTGAATGCTGCCAGTTATGGCCAGATATCATGGGTCTAGGTGTAAAATGCCGTACACCACTCATAGGTTTAGGACCTTGATTTTGATTTTGGGCCGGAGTGTTTCTGGGTGGCAAACGGAACATGTTACTTTGAGCGTTATATGTTTGAGGCAGCGCACGGAATATTTGCTGTGTTCGATTAGGCATGCGATGTTGGGACTGCGGATTAATAAAGTTGGGGTTGAACCTAAATGGTTGTGGTGGTAGTTGGTGGGGTCTAGTTCCTATGGGATTGGGCCAGTTGGGAATTGGTACTGTGAAATGGTTATTACGTAGAACTGGGTTGGTATTTGCGTGGGGTGTTACAGGGTGTGAATTCTTTTGTGTAGTGGATTTTGAAAATTCACTACGTTCCTGTAAATACATAACATTAAGTTCTTCCTGTACATATTCAAGGGCCTTTTCGATAGTATCGGGACGCATGCATCTTATGCGGGATCCTAATGGTTCCTTTAAACCTTTTACAAAAGCCTGCATAGTAACCTTTTTATACAGTGTACGTTTCGCTTCCACTGTGGTAGTAATTGACTCGTGTAATGTTACATACGTCATCATTGTACTGAACAAAGTTTGGCATTCCTCGTAGAATTCCTGAGGCGTTTTATTTCCCTGCGTAGCTAAAGAAAGGTCTCTATACAAAGCGGTTTCATCCCGTTGATCTGAAAAGTTATTAACTAAGGCTGTTCTAATCCCTAGCCAACTATCAGGTATGCCGTTGGAATTGATGGTACAAGCGGCAGAGCCTGTTATTTTATTTAAGATGCCATTTAATAGGCATAAGTTGTTTAACTCGCTACCTGGGGTATTGCTAACATACTTAGCTACTATTTGATCGCATATTCTGACAAACCTAGTCAAAACATTTGGGTTCCCATCGAACTCCGGGACCATACGAAGGGTCTTGAAAATTGCATCCGGTTCATGGGCCATATTTAAGCTATTTATACTACTAATTTTACTATCACTATTTAAATCTCTACTGTTATCTATAGCACTCCAGCGAGCCGTACGAGATTGGGGCTCCTGGGAATTGGAACTTCTCGGGTGAAAAATCTTGGAAGTTGGGTGGTACTAGGACTAAGAAGGAAGCAACACAGGAACAATTCAAGTGTACTCACAAATTTTTCATCTCTGGTTCACTCGTGAATCGAAGTCTGGATTCTCCTTCCGGAACTGCAGCTGGACCGTAGATTCGGATATTCGGCACCGGGGCTCGATAGCCACCCAGGCGATTCGCGTACGCGGATTTCGATATTAGAGATCCCTAAAGCTTGCGAACCGGCCCGCGAATATCCTACCGACTGCGCCAATTACGTTAGCTGCAATCGGAGGATTTAAAAAAAACCAAAAATGAATTTACTTAATTTATTTTAAAATAAAAGAATTACATTAATTATCGCTAAAATTAGCCTAAGTGCCTATTCGAAGTATGAATATGGAATGGAATTTTACAGAGTTACAATAATTGGCTAAACTAGGTCCGTGCGTCACAAAGTGCTATCTCAGCTCGGCGTTTCCGTCGTTCGTTAAATTTGCATCGTATGATTCTATACTAAAAGTGTTGAGTGCTGAGTTGGCGATTCCCCTTATGCAGCTGCGTGTAACACGCATGTCTGTTTGTTGTTTATAACATTTCATAACATAACATCACGCCAGTTCGCTCTTAAGGGGTAAGCAGATCTCTCATTTCACCGGTTATGTTCAAGTTTCATGAAATCTATTCTGGCGAAATAGTTCCCTTACTAACTTGCCTATTAGGTACGTACAACTAAAAAGTGAAAATAAAAAAACTTTTTGCAAAAAAATACTACCGACTTCCAAATACAAAACTACAAAGTGAAAAATAACTTAAATTTTTGAAGTCGGTGTCCATAACGCAAAAAAATGGTACCTACGAAAGACACTGACTTCAAAAAATTAAGTTATTTTTCACTTTGTAGTTTTGTATTTGGAAGTCGGTAGTATTTTTTTGCAAAAAGTTTTTTTATCATCTATGTTAGTGAGGTAAATGTACAGAGTCATTTTAATTTGCGGCAACGACTCCCAAACAGAGACCACACATAACATATCTAGAATTGATCATAAAAATAGTCTCCTAAGCGCAAAATTATGGAATATTGGGCTCTTAGTTCACATTTCAAAGATTATTTGAACGGATCATCTAAAATTGATTCCAATACATAGCGCGATTTTAAATTTCTGAGGCATTCCACTCGATTTTTTAAATTTGTATTTGGAACACATTTTGGTACAAAGAAACTGTAAAACGTGCAAAAAAACGATTAAACAAATCGTCAATGTATTTAAAGAAAAAATATTGACGAACCGTATGGAATCGAAAGTAATTGATGTACTTATAAAAATTATCAGTTTAGTCAGACGAAAAACGCTAATTATGTCGGCTCGGTTTCTTTGTATGGGATGAGGCATCCGTATGCTAGTATTATATTATCTGTGATATTAGTTTAAATGAAAATAAAATGCCATATTTTCTGAATTTTACCATCTTTTTTTTTTTCATTTTACCTGTTAATTTATTTCAAGTTTCCTAGCAATAGAAACAAGCTGAATTAAATTAGGCTGCCCGAACAATTCTCAACCAACAAAGATGTTATTATCTTTTGAACTAAAGTAACAAAACTCGGTTGTTATTTTAAAACATTTCCTTTGAACTGTTACAAATTTCCCCGACCACCTCTCTCTTCCAAAGTTTGCAGTTATGTTGTGATTCCATTTGTTTCGCAAAGTGACCTTAACAAGTTTCTTTTTACTGTGAATATAGAATAACATATACTTAAAGTTACTATTTTGTTAAATTCAATTTTATGTGTTCATTTTCAATTAATTTACATTTGCACTTAAGTTCAATGGCGATTGCTAAAATCCAGGCTTCGGACTGCTCCGGCGAAATTCCAGATGTAGGTATAAGCCCAATAAAACCGCCTGACCAGGGCATCCAACTTAACCAACATAGTATTTGTTACCTAGGCATTGATTAATGTATTCTCCATGCTCAATGATGTTATATATACTGAGGTAGATACATTTTACCGACGTCTGCGCGGCAATAAAAACACAAGCTGACCAGCTTGAGTGAACTCGGACCGTCCTGCGTCTGGCCGCGACACGAACGTACGTTTGAAGTTTTGAACAGTATGTTTATCTCTTTCTGACAACGGGGTCTTATTTATATCTGTGTGATCTTTTAACCTACCCAGTGTTAGAAATAAGTTCCAAGTTCCGTAGGTCCTATGTAGGTAGCTAAAGTAAAATATCGCCATGTTTATATTTCTTTATAATGAGTATGACGTCTCTATTTGTAAAATCTCATTGTTCACGCTAATGTTGATGGAAATGCCGTACAAAACTAACTACTAAAGAACTTTTTCAAACACACACTTGCTCATAAAGTGGCTCTAATTTTACCGCAATTAGGCACATAATGACACCTGTAACCAAACTGTGACTTTTTCATTGCTATTATTATTCACTAGTGAGTTATAGAGATTTTTTTTTTAATTTATTGGTTGAGTTGCTTTGTTCTTAAAAAGTTTCGATACAAAAAAGATCGTGTTCAATAGTATAAATAAATTAATGTACCTATTGATTGCTCATTTCATGCAACTTCGTATTTAATCAACTTGTAAGTGTTTAATAAATAAAACTTTCACTCAAATATAACTTTTTTTCTCTGTAATAAAGAAAACTTGAAATTCCCCATTTAGTACGTGGCTAAAACGCTATCCGCGAAAAACCAAAAAAAAATAAACCTCATTCCTTTAGTCTATGGCTGGTCGCCATTGTTAGATGCGCGCGCATAGGAAAACTGAATTTTTTGCCCGCCATTGCGAAAAATTTTTCACAACTTGTTTTCACTGTTGAAATGTTTTTTTTGTATTATTTTCTTCACAAGTGTTTTGAAAAACGTCGTATGATACACGAGTGTATTGATGATTACGGCTCGGGTCTCAATGGCGCCTCAGCGATAATCACCAACACTTGTACCATAATGTACTATTATCACTACTTTTATTGGCAGTATGGAAAATTAATCAATGATCTTTAAAAAGGTTTGCTAACGTTACTACCAACTCATCTGGGTTCGTGTTCGGCTGACTACACAGATGGATCACTTCGCGGTCTATCTGCAGGCCATTGTACTCATAGTCATAGGCCAAACTAGTTTGTGCTTGTCCGTACTGACAGGTACTAGCTAGATGCTTCGTGATAAATAGCAAAAAACTCTTTAGATTTTTTCGATGTGCCGTCATAAAAATAGATCAGAAGGCCTACTTTATAACAAGGGCATCAGGAAAAGTGGGACAAAGTATGTGTCTAATCAAATGATATTTTATAACTGCTGCTAAAACGGAAGAAGGAAAGAAAATCAGTCCATGTATCAAATTATGTACATTCGTCTTAAGGGCCTTCCACCGCTTTAGTGCCGTAAAACGGTAACTTTCTAAAGCATACTCCTTAGTAACGGCTAGGTTGAAAAAAAAATATACCTATTTATTTTTGATTCATGTACATAATTTTTAAAACAAGGTTTTTTCGTTTAACAAATAGTTTTGCTTTAATAAAATAATTAACTACACGATATTTTTCGCATCTTTTGGATACTTCACCAAAACGACTTCGATGTTTTTAAAATATTTTTACACAGAAAAATTAATGGCTGACATTTCTTCATAACTGAAATAGCATATGTAAATCAAATAATATTTTGCAAACAAAACTGTCCAAAAGGAGGTTCAATATTGATATTTTGGCTCCGAGCTGGCGCACGCACAAAGTATTTGGCTCCCCAAGTATTGCGTTAATATTGGGGAATATATATCGCATTAAGGCGCTATCTATATACGCCCCAATGTTAACGCAGTACTGGCCGTGCGCCTGCCCGCTCGATACCAAAATATTAATATGGAACCTCCTTTTGAACAGATTTGTTTGCAAAATATTATTTGATTTACAGCGCCTTAAAACCGCTTCATTGTTAAATTTGTTAGGTTACAAAAATTATTTATCTGTGCGATTTGAACACATGCAACAGCCCGACAACACCCGTCTGGTCGGAAGTTCCTCCCTTTTCAATGGAGGTCGTAGGACTTTACACCTTGTTCCGCATACCCCCCAAGTCTACTGCTGGATCATAGGCCAGCTTTATTGATAGTTTTGTTTTGTTTATACGCTCGGTAGCTGGTAAGACTGGAATGAAATGGAACTTCTGTACTTTCTACAAATATTTTTGGAGCTCTCAAGGCCTGCCTTTATAGTAGCCCCGTTATGTGTACACGTGATGATAATAAAAAAAAAACAACATAAAAGTATCGATTATATGGCTGATAGGTCGTTAATGATACATTACAGAATATTTTTTGGGTATTAGCCAAGTGGGTGAAATTAAAATTGGCTGTTCCTCTGTGGATAGCATCGTAAAGATGAGAATTTTTTCTCGGCTCATTAAAAGTGGCTTCCAAATGTGAGGCTATGGTCGTAATGGCCATCATAAAATATAGTGCACTAGCTAAACCTCGCGGTTTCACTCGCATCTTTGATTACTACTCCGCTCCTATTAGTCATAGCGTGATATTTTATAGCCTATAACCTTCCTCAATAATCGGGCTATCGAATAGTGAAATAATTTTTAAAATCGTACCAGTAGATCCTGAGATTAGCGCGTTCAAACAAACAAACAAACAAACAAACTCTTCAGCTTTATAATATTAGTATAGAAGTATAGATTTAATTTCCAAGCATTTTGATCAATTAACAGCGTCTGATCTGATATGAGATTCCGATACTGATTTACCGATAACGATTTCACTACAGTTTTTATATACCCAAATACGGCGAAGCAAAAGGCAGGGTTATGTTTTTTATAGTTCAGATATTTTTGTCCTGATTTCCGTGAGCGATTTCATCAGTATTGATGATATCGGAGCAAACACTAGAGTGAAACTGTACTTTATCACTAGCACTCTAATTGCGTATCTGTTTTAACAGCATGGAACACACTCCTTCTCTTTCGTTTTGGTAACTCAACAATAACTCGTGCGTGTGCGTGTTTTACGCTGTCGAGCAGACAGATTTTTGAACATATGAATGAAGCAATGAATGCAAGGGAAACAATCCGTACCCTACTCTTTGAACTTACACAATTAGGGTTTCGTAATACGGAAAGTTTTTATCATATTATAAATATTATATCTACTGGGTTGTCTTGGGTAACCTTGTGTAAACACTATTCTAAGAATGGAGTTTTCACCTGTGACAAACAAATCATAAATTTCAATTTACCATCAAAATAACACCTGTTTTCTCTTCTCTTCAGGTCGGGTCAGGCCGCTGCAGCTCCCCGGGCACTGGGCCACTGTCACCAGCCGAGGGGCCACGCTGGCCACACGTGCACCATCCACACCCACTGCACCACGCCCTTCTGTCATCCAGCGTCAAACGGGGGAAGGAGCTGTGAGTATCTGGGAGGAATTTCACTCTTGCAAGAGACTTAACATCAGCCTTCAAGGTGCAATTGGGTTGTGGTCGATGGAATTGGGGCAGTCAATATCTGGCGGTCATGCATCATACTTGGTTGATCACGGCCGTATTATGAAGTGTTAATGTCATCATTATTACAATCCGAAACGGGGTAGTGCTAGCTGTCATATGAAGACATTAAAACGTCAAAATACATTACAGAACGGACAATGCCTACGGTTGACCACAATCTTGTTGGACCTTTTGGAGAGGGGTAACATGAAAAGTATTTTTTGGAGTTCCTTTGAGGAATGGTCGATTTTTTTTATTGGAGATTGCTAATCACGTTATTAACCCTTTAGCTCCCACATCAGGCCTGTCCAGTGCCTGTCATACTAGTGGAGGTTTGCAGTGTTTTAAAAAGCTTTGTATGTCCAATTTTCTATGGAAAACTGATCATTCTTCCACCAGGGAACACTGAAGGACTTTTGAATGTCTAATTGCCGAATGCTCCGAAATCCGCGGTGTCAAGCGGAGACAACTGACAATTTGCAAAACATGTAACCCTACCCTCAATTAACAGAATAACCCTGTAACTATAACTCTGTGTGCTTCCTCTTTTCTGTAAACTATTCTGTTTCATGTACGGCAACGTTGGACAAACTTCTGGCTCAGGTTATTTCTATATAGGATCAGTAGTGCCCATCTTACCCATATCAATCTTTACGTCAATTTTATTATTATAATTTTCTGCATCAACTCAGAATTTTAAGCAAGGCCCTAGGCTTTTAGCGAATCCTCCTTCAATTTCATTTTTGCATGATACTAAATCAATCATAGGGTAGGTTCCTTCATATTTTGCATTCGTGACTTTTAAGTCTATCACTTACATTTAAATGTTGGTAACAGGTATCAGCAATTCAATATATTTTACATTACTTAATTATTTTATTCTCACAAAATCTTGAAATAGTTCATATATCACTTTTAGAACCATTATTTTATGTCTGCGGTCACCAAACCGTTCGTCCAGAGTCTTGGGAAGAAAGGGAACATCCTAAAATGGACTGCGATGATTTTACTAAGATCGATTTTCATTTAAGCTTTCCTCATCAAAATCGGTCTTTCAAATTCTGAAACTATTTTTTGCTTTGCAATTTTAAAGACTATCTGCAGAAGACTTGGCCTAGCTCAAGCATGACATTTGTCGTATTACACAGGATGGATTTTTGAGACGAAGCTGTAAGGACTATACTGTAGCGCCATCTATGATGCGACATAAGAATTTCGACAAAGAACTGATAACATACAACATCGCGCTATCAAAGTTCTCCATGCAATTTGAACATTCACTGTCACAGCACATGTTCCAACAGCCCCAAAACAACCTGCAGGTTTCCGGTCGGTGGATCCTCCCTTTTTCTATCGAGGATGCGGAACTGTCCATCCTGTTCTGCATAATGTTTTAATACTTTAGCCATTAGAGGTAGTTAAAGTAAAAATGTTCGTCGGATCCGGCTCGAAGGACCAAAAAGATTTATTGTCTTTCTTTACACCATTTATTGATTATGGTTTGAGTGATACGCAAGAATACGTAATAAAAGACTTTATTGATTAATGCTAATTGAATGATCATCAGTGCACGCGATTTGAATGATATTGGTTTACTAAAGTATAGACCACGCGTAGCAAGTAAAGTGGTGACAAATTTGTACGTGTTTACACTGTACAATCCCTGTGTCTATAACGGTTAAGATTGTCTCATCAAAAAAATCCAGTCTCTTTAGCTACCGTTCAGAGTTGCCAAAGCTTGTCCTGCAGATGGTCTTTCGTCAAATCATTAAAACAAATCTAAATGGGTAACAGAATTGTCTAATGTCTCTATTGTATTGCCTACATGTCTAACCGAATTAGAACTAAGGATATGTAAGTATATATGTGTACTGTACATATTCTTTTATTTACTTCATTAGCGTCATGTTTCGTAATTAGTTTTCATTAGGAAGCATCATCATCTGTAATGAAGACTAGCGTAAAATCATCATAAAACTGGTGTTAAGGTTACACTAGTCGATAATTTTTCTATACAAACGTAGTCTGGCGATAACTCCACTGTTTGACGATGTAAGTTCAATATTAAAAATGATAGCAATTTTTCTTATCATTATCTAGCCCTATACGGAAACAAATAAGTAAAAAAAAATTGTATGTCTAAAAATCGGATCAAAATTGGACAAAGCTTGTTTTATTGGATGTACCAAAACATTACTTGAGTCTTCGTCTTCCTCCTCAAAATACTCAAGGAAACAGAAGGTTTAAAGGGGCGTTATTTTAAAAAGAAACAAACAATATTGTGGTCTTTTCATACGCACAACAATACTGACGCTTATGACTCATTGAATTCTGAAAAGATACACGATAGAAAGATTGCCTTCTCAATTTTCTCGATGTCCTATGCGATGCTGCCGTACAATTATAACAGAGATATTTTTAAGGCACCAGTTGTAGCTCCTAAAGAAAATTTTTAACGGCAGTGAAAGTGCTGAGCTCGGAAGTTCGTTGCTATCTTCAATCTTATTCATCACAGCATACATGAACGCGCCTTCAATTTTATCCTCGGCACGTAAGTTGGCAAGAGTCGTTAGATGCGCAGAACTCGTTTTTTAGAACTCTTTGTAAGTGAAGCGGGGCGCTGGGAACGTGCCGACCGCGCGATTGGTTGGTCAGTTCAGTTGACACAAGGATCGGCTGACCAATCGCGTCGCGTCCACGTTCCATTCGCGCTATGGTGGTTGGTCAGTTCACGCAATATGCGCGAACTTACCACCACTAAGCCAAAACCTTGCCAAGTTACATGCCGGGGATTATACTCAACTCATACGCATGTCTCTCACTCTTACTTCCAAGTAATCTATTCCAGGGGCCCGTGCATCATCTTTCCATTCATCAGGCTTTCTCTTGAAAATATTACTGATTTAGAATTCTAGACCCAATATCAGCTCTTGGATACGAATCTAGCAACGCATATTAGCTAATAGCAATTAGTTATTAGCTGAACCGCACAACATTGGAACTGGAATTAATTAATTATCTACTGTACGAGGACTTTAATTCGTTTAACTTCATGCGTAACAAATGCTTCGTCATTATTAATTTCAGTCCAATGCCAATTTGTTTTGGTCGGATCCATTTTAATTACTTCAGAATCGTATTACCACGACACTGGTCTGTTTTCTTAAACCTCGTATACAAGAGAGAAAGAGACATTTAAATCAGAATTAGTTTCAAGAGTAAGCCCCCTTACGGACTAGCGGATAACCGCGGGGGCAGCTAACCGCGCGGCTAGCCGCTATTCTATTTTAATATGCAACCGCTTTGTATCGTATAATACTCACAACGGATCTTTGTGTCTCTGAATTTCTGCAAGACCCTGCGCAGTAGCTATTTCTGTGTCAATGATGGAGTTGAAGATAGCATTGTGTAACTGTCTCTCACTCGCTTACGTTTGTAGCATCGTCCTATCTCGCTTACAATATGCAGTATACTCGATAACAAACTGTTTCTTGCGCAGTGTTTGGCAGAGCCAACTTCAGAGTCACAAAGATCCGTTGTGACTATTATACGCACTTAAACGCAACAAAATTTCGTTTCGGTTGACCGCGGCTGGCCGCCATCTTATACGCACTGGCGGTTTAGTTTGCGGCGAACCGCCGTTGGCGGTCAGCCGCTCAAATCCGACTGCTGAACATTGGTCCATCCATCCTCCGAACTATTGTCAGATAACTATTGTCAAAATCTCTAAAATGGGTTGACTTGCACTGCCAATATCATTATTGGTCAATCCCAAATATTTTTGACTTTTGACCTTCGTTATAGCTGATATAATGTCACTTAGTCTCATGCAAATGCTTGTTCTCGAAGTATTGGACATAATCATCTCATTTTTGCACCGGATCTGTCGGAACCCTCGACGAGACCCTTTCTAAACCATCAGTCATTCATTTTTCCTTTAATAAGGTGTTATATATAATATTAATGTATGTTTGTTTGTGAACAGCGATGGTCGCAGGTGGTCGGTGGCATCGCTCCCGTCGTCGGGCTACGGGACCACTCCTGGAAGCTCTAGTCTATCAGTAAGTGTTTAATATTTCATACTAGTTTTTAACGGCAGCTTCACCCGCGGAACTTACCAACTACTGTGATGAAAAGTAGCCGATATTCTAATCCAGGTAATGGTGTACACGCGTGTCAATCCGTACATCCTTACAGCCGTAGAAGCGTGAGCTCATAAACAAAATATTTGCGGCTAACAAAATATTTGCGGCTAACAAAATATTTGCCGTGAGACGTTAGCAGCATGTGGAATCTACCACCATGTCATCATCATCATCTTCTTGCCCTTATCCCATGTTACTTGGGGTCGGTGCACCACGTTTTCTTCTTCCATACCTTCCTGTCCCCCGTCACGCTATCACTGACTCCCTTTTCTTTCACATCACTCCTCCCACATTCCATCCATCTTTACTTTTGCCTTCCCCTCCCTCTCCATGCATCCACATTTATATTCATAACCCTTTCAGTAACATGCGTTTCATCCCTCCTCAATCAATCTATCATTTATTTGTTATAAATACAGATCTTAGCTTACATGAAATAGAGCGCTATGTTATGCCAGGAGGCGTACAAATATGGTGTTCAAATTTGATTTAGTACAAATTAGTAAATTTTTTTTTTTTTTTTTTTATTTGAGATGGGTTTGCTCTTGACTCTAGTCTAAGTCATAGGTGACAGAGACAGAGTCGACGATGGAGTGAGCTTACCCAAATTCAATAAAATATGTAAATATAATAAAAAATGGTTACGTTTAGTGTCAATTATTTAAGTCACACTTACAGTAGTTACTTATTGAAAAAGAAAAAAAGAATATAATAACAATATAGTAGTGTCATGTTAAATTAATTTATCATCTAAGTATTCGTCAACAGTATAATATCATTTATCAACAAGTTTTTTTTTTTTTTTTGAAATGTACTAAGTCTAAATTTTTATGGCATCTGGTATTTTATTGTATCTCATCACATGACCATACCAGGAAAAACGGTTTCCTTTTAACTTTCAACATGTGTGTTCCGGAAAATGTCTGGCAACATCACGGCAGGCCCAGGAGGAAAACAGAAGAAAAGGCGGCCTTTGTCATGCAGTGAAACAACACAATAAAAATAATAAATTAATTAATTAAAAAGTGTTTGGTGTTCTGTTGCTCAATGTAACGGCTGAATGGGTTTGGGTCAGTGGGATTAACCTAAGCTTGTCACGGTCAGGCCAAGGACTGTTCTTATCGTAATCCTTCCGGGTGTGGCACACCATGTTAGGCAGTCTGGATGTCATCATATTAATCTAATATTTAACCATGAGTCATGATTGGGGTTTCGGGTAGTCAAAGGTCTAAAATAACTGACGTTTGAACTCGATAAACATGTTGGAAGAACTAGCTTCTGCCAGCGGTTTCGCCGGCGTGAATGGCAAAAATTATCCCGAGGGAACATATTCCCGTTATAAAAAGTATCCTATGTGCTATTCCTGACTATAATATATCTCTGTGCCAAATTTCATCCAGGTCCGTTCAGCCGTTCTGGCGTGAAGAAGTAACAAACATACACACTCACAAACTTTCGCCCGCGTGAAAGACGAAATATATCCCGAGGAAACACATTCCCGGTATAAAAAGTATCATATGTGCTATTCCTGACTATAATCTATCTCTGTGCCAAATTTCATTCAGATCCGTTCAGCCGTTCTGGCGTGAAGAAGTAACAAACATACACACTCACAAACTTTCGCCTTTATAATATTATAGTGTGATTGTGAAATAGATATAAATTGTCATCTACCTATATATGTTGTATTTCAACCAATCATCCTTCGTTATTTTGGTCTTCTCCTACTATTATGGCCACATTTATTCTCAAAACTTATCTCACGATGTATCCGTCATTCCTCAGCATCACATGCTCGTACCATGACTACCGATTTCCACACGTGCTAACATAAATGACTATTGAATGTTCTACATAATATCTGTAACATATGCACCGATTCCGTGAACAATGAATCACTGTCGTCCAGTTCTGAAACTAATTACTGAAGTCGACATAGTGACACATAGAACAGCACATGACACAGAATAGATAACTACAGAAAGCTAACTCTAACCAACGAGCGGAAACGCACGCACACTTAGCATACATGCTTCATAACTTGGAAATCGTTTAGCAATTTATGACTTTACTGTAGTAGGACGCTTTTAATCAACCCGATATCGTGGGGTCCTAGTCCTAGGTACTAGAACTAGGTCGGAAAAGTCGGGAAATATGTTTTCCATTAGGAATTTACCATTAGCAGCCCGGTGTTTGAAAGTTAGTGTTTGGCTCGGTAAACACGCAAAGCAGTGATCCCTCGTATCGGATTACCGTCTCATTGGACTTTGAGAATAATCCAACACAGGGTTAACCGCTGCGTAAATGTCTCCTGCGTTAAGACGGAACTATACTTACGTGTCGTGGCGTGGTGCGGGATCCGCCAATCAAACGACTCTGTTTAAGCCTACGTCATATTAACACAACGAGTTTTGTAGCCAATCAACTGCGTCAGAAGGCGCCATGCCACGACACGCCACGCCACGACACGTAAGTGTGGTTCCGTCTTCACTTTACTTACCACCGTAACCGAAATTCAATCAGGAGGGTTACCTATTTAGTATGCGTGTGTGTGCATTTCCACTCGTTGTACGGAGCTACCCTTCTGTATCTATCTATTCTGTGACATGTGCCAACTAATTCGTGTTTGCAAAATAATTCCGTGAAATAGCCAGAAAAGAGGCATTCTTTGTTATATGTATGCTTTCTCTAGTGAAAGACAAATACCTAGATTATTGTTTTCTTCGGAGATTTATTTTTTCTTTTTTATCATTGTGGTTTTTGGGTCTTTGATATTATATTGGATTGGACAGATGTGTGTTTGGCTAGCTAGATACTAATAATTTCAAGGAATTAACACTGCACTCTGATCTTTAAATTTACATTAGATCACCAAATGAAAGACTAGGTCTCTTATCGTGTTTTTTCAAAAACGAAAACGAAGATTTCTCTTTTTTTTTAATCTCCGTGCGATGGCTAAGGTGGTGGTGGTCGTGGTTTAAGGCTACCATGACTTGCCCATTTTTGGACAGACAGACAACAGAGTTTGGGGATCGCTATGCACTAAATATTTAGCCTAGATGAAACTAAAATATCCTTCTCAAATACGATATTTCTGGCCTATTTCATCACTTCATGCTGCCGTAGAAGTGCAATGAAATATAAAATCGAGTAGGTACCAGTTTTGCGTATCCACTATTTTTTGAAAAATATGAGAATAATATTTTCCGAAATATAAAATTGTATTAAAGCAGTGGTTGGTACCCGTAACGGTACATATATTAATCTGCCATATTTGAAAAATATTCACAACAATAAAAAAAAATGTTAATAAACTCACGCTTAAAACTATAAAATTTGAAATATCAGAGACCTCACGTTACACCAGCGCCTCTAGCGGCGAATTCATACGCAGCTACCGCGTATAAATTCGCCGCTAGAGGCGCTGATATTCCATTGTGAAACAGTCATAATTGTTATTTACTTGTTTAAGTAGTTTTTTTTTGTTTTCTTTGCCCAGCAGTGGGAAAACAAAGGTTAGAAAATAGTTTTTAAACAGCCAAGTAATGAAGCTAGGAAACCGACTCTCTCAATGGATAATTTGCTATGTGAATGGGTCCTATTAGGGGTGGTCGTCGCCAGAAGCCCCTCCAGATTTTCTGCTTCATTGAGCTACTAAATGAGCGGAACGGATACCCTAAATACTTACTCGTGGATAGGGTGGCATATTGGTTAGGGCTCATAATAATATAGGAGAAAGTTGAGCCATACAGTATTTAACATACCAAAGAAAGGATAGATGGACTGTGTGAAAGATATATTATGGATGATATTATGGTTAAAATAAAATTATAATAAAGGATACCCATAGTTCGAGATCTTGGGCCATCCGCCATCTTGGATTTAGAATGACGTCACTTAACGAACCATGCATTGTCATCCAAACTAAACGTGTAAGCGACATTTCATCTAAATCGGTGGAGGATAACTGCTTTAAAATTCAGTTGCAAGATTTGACCCGAACAAACATACATTGCTAGTTAAATAAAAGCTTGTTAAATAGACTATCATATTAGGTAATACTTCCATAGGCGTGCTCCATCTCAATTCTCATATTTTCTACTCCTAATACCTCGTTTTATAAATGTTTACCTTCAATCTTTTAACCACAAAGCACGATATGTTTAGAAAACTGCAGGTCGTCTTCAAATCAACAACAGATTTCTACACAATTTTCTAGTTTCGCTTTCATTATTATTTACATGGATGTTCTACCAGTTTCTCATAAAGTTCAAGATTTCAGACACTTACATACATACATACATTTACAAGTTAAATAAAAGCTTGTAAAATTGGTGACTGCTTGAGATGTCGGTTGATAGAGAAGTTTGACAGTAGCAGACATGTAACTCCAAATAAATCGGTTAATATTGGCAAGAGATTGCGGAAGATAGAAGTTCACTTTGACAGTAAATTATAGCTAGAAAATTGGTCAATGCTGAGATGGCGCCTGACAGAAAAGTATAAAAGAAAATAGTTTTCGCCGACCTTAAATAAATTGGCATATTGGCAAGAGAATGCGTCGAAGAAGTTCACTACAGCAAAAAAATTACTAAAGTCGCCGCTAGTTATCACAAAAATAAAATTCGTTAACACCTGTCTACCAATGTATTCCAATATTACAAAACAATATGAAAACAAATATAAAGGCAGTGTCGCTAACACGATCAAAACAAACGTATCGTGGTAAGGGGCGTCCTTGACCGTTTCACTTGGCATTCAGTAATGAGTTTATGTCTCATAAAAGCGTGGAACGATTTACATGATTTAAACGGATAAAATAGTTCTACGCTTATACCTTTCATTTGAGACCCTATCTGCATAAACAAAAAATCATGTTTTCGTGTTACGTATCTACACATTTTGATACAAGTCGGATCAATGACATTATTCTTTTTGTTATCTGGCGGAGACTTTAGGCCTGTGACCGGCAGTTGTTGTCTACGATATCTGAAGAATTACGGAAGTGTTGTTTAAACAGTTATATTTTTAACCCCCGACGGAAGAGGAGGAAGAGGGGTGTTATAAGTTTGAGGTGTGTTGTTGTGAATCTGTGTGTCTATGTATCTGTGTGTCTGTCTGTGGCATCATAGCGCCTCAACGGATGAACCGATTTTGATTTAGTTTTTTTTTGTTTGAAAGGTGATTGTATCGAGAGTGTTCTTAGCTATGTTTGAACAAAATCGGTTTTAAAGTTATGCGCGTTTTACTGTTTAAATCGTGATGTTTTCGCAAGATATATGTGTCGGGGGTTTTTTAAATTTTGAAATTTTGCTTGTGTCTTTTGCACACGGATTTTATTTTTTATTGCAATCTGCTTGATCGTTAGTAGACGTCAGCAAGATGTGATATAGTTCGCATGACCACGGGCATGACTGTGATTTAGCGTTTGAAATATGGATGTAATTTTATTACTGGATATTTTTCTTCTGTTGTACGAGGTTCTATCAGTACGAACTATGTGAGAATTTCTTGGTAAATGCTTTTTTTACCACAACTTTTTCATGTGGAAATTATATTTAATAAAATACATATGTATTACAAATCGCATAGCCACAAGAAAAATTTGTGTGCAAAATTTCAGCTTAATCCAACACCAGGTAGTGGATCAAATTTAACTTGCAAGCTTTGATTACATACAAAGAAAGAAAATAAATTTATTCGAGACAAGCCACTAGAGCACACAACATAAAAAAAAAGAACTTAGACTAAACAACAATAAAAAAGAGAGAAAACAATATAAATGTAACATTGTGAGTCCCACGGCTGCGTCGAATAGGACCAGTTCAGCAAAAGGTCGGGCAACTAGTGCCCGACGCTGGTTTTCAACTGGACCTGTGACCGACGACGTGACGGACGTAAAGCAATTTTATAGTAACTAAATGTGTATGAACACAACAAGTGCTTACTTATATAAAAGATAAAAAAATACATGTTCGGTCACCAGGACAGGTGAAACTAAATAAAGTCTTGTCCGTGAGGTGGTGAGTGCACATGGTGACATATTTACCTAAGTAAGTAAGCAAGCGTGCTTCACCGTCGACCACATCATCGCTTACCACCAGGTAAGATGGTGGTCAAGCGCGAGCATAACAATAATACAGGGTGTCCCAAAAAGGACGCAAGATTTGAAATTGAAGAAAAGCACTTTTATTTTTTCGTTATAATATATTTGTATATAAAATCTTGAAGTACATAAAATAGGGTTATTTGTGGAATAACACGTCAGGCAAATGTCCTCCTAGGCTTTGCTGGCACATACGCACTCTTTTGTCAAAGTTTTCTATGACCATTTTGCATAGATGCGGCTGAATTTCCCCGATGCAGCGTCGAATTTCCTGTTTTAAAGCGTGAATAGTTGTAGGCTTATTGGCATAGACTTTAGACTTTAAATAACCCCATATAAAGAAATCTAAAGGCGTTAAATCGCAAGATCTAGGGGGCCAATTCTGATCACCGAATCGAGAGATCACACGACTAGGAAAAGTTTCATGCAGTAATTGCATCGTTTCTCCGGCTGTGTGGCAAGTGGCCCCGTCTTGTTGAAACCACATTGCTTCCACATCGATATCCTCTAATTCGGCTAAAAAAAACCTTGTTATCATGTTGCGATATCGAGCCCCATTAACAGTAACCGCTTGACCGGCCTCATTTTGAAAAAAATATGGTCCAATAATGCCTTCAGCCCAAAACCCGCACCAAACAGTGACACGTTGTGGATGCATTTGTTTTTGAACAATCACATGTGGGTTCTCTGAGCCCCAAATGCGGCAATTCTGACGATTAACAAAGCCATCGAGATGAAAATGTGCTTCGTCGCTAAAGATGATTTTGTTTGAAAAATCTGCATCCCTGTTTTGGCGGTCGATAATCCATTCAACGAACTCTCTTCGCTGTCCATGATCACGGGGCTTCAGTTCTTGTGTTATTTGAACTTTGTAAGCATGGAGATGCAGATCTTTAGTGAGAATACGCTGGAGAGAGCTTCTTGAAATGTGCAATTCTTGTCCACGATGCCTAATGGATGTTCCTGGATGTTCACGGACATTCTGACGCACAGATTCAATATTGCCATTTGAACGGCTTGTTTTTGGACGACCAGTGGAATGAACATCATTAATTGATCCACTCTCCCTGAATTTTGCAACCAGTCTCTTCACAGTTGATGAACTCAAGCCAATATTCCGACCATATTTTGCACGGAATTTTCGAACCGTACCCGCCAAACTTTCATTACTTTTCAAATATTGTTCTATTCGGGGTTGGGATAAGATCGAGATAATGGATGAGGTAAAAGATGAAAGTCAGTATAGGGTTAATAAATTCACTGTATTGTCTGGACACAATTAAGAAATTAAGCCTAATTTATACTAAGGTGAATGATATGGGATTATGAGTCACGCGCACGGTATGCTGCCGAATTACGTACTAAACTATTGCTGTGTAAGTGCAATAATATAAATGATGGAAACATACTGAGCGGGTGGCGTAATAATGCTGACCCAGGTAAACGTACTGTACGGTGGTAGACCCGTACATGCTCCCGGGGGCAAAGATAGGGGTTAGTAGGATAAAGATGGAGATGAGATTTACAAGATGATAAACAATATTCAACTTATCAGCTATATGACAGGGATAGGGGTTAGTAGTGAGAGATTAACAATATTTCGAACAATTACAAGTAGTCTAGAGCAACTACTTATCTTAGATCGGGAAGGGAAAATACGCGAAAAACCGGGGACGACGCCCTATCTTCTGTTTGTAAACAATCGCTAGATTTAATAAGATTTTTGGGAACACTTTTCACAGATTGACTAAATTGCCCCTTTTCCCTAAGATCACAACACTCACTCACTGCCCTTTTCACTTTGATTAAAGATTGCCCTTTTTCCCTAACCGCACTACACTCACTTATAACACTCTCATTTCCGGGATGTGAAGAGATCGCAGTAGCAGTAGGTGCCTCTCCAGCAGGCACCGAGGGTTCTCGACGTGTTGACCGCCTGAGACGCCGCCAACAGTATACCGCTGCAGTTATCAGGATTCCAAGGATTAGAGCATACAAGACGCTATAAAGATGTACGTCGTGATAGGATATTTTATCACTCCATGTTTCAGTTTGTTTCATGATCTCAATCTTTTTCTGTATATCTTCAAATTGTCGTAATATTTCAGAATTATTAGGATTAATTTCAGGAGATTCAGGGGTAGATATGTTGAATATATGATTAATAGGTGATATTTGTGGCGCAATCATTCTTGGACCAATACTCATTTTGCTAGACAGCCTTTTAGTAGAATGGACAACGAAATTGTCCGTCTTTATCATACAGCCTTCCTCCACATTCAACAGACCTGCGTTCATTATTTTAATGGCGGTAATTTCGCCGTCACAGAGAAGTTTAAAGTTGCATTCATTACAACAAAAATAATAATATTTATTATCCACTGTTAATTCTTTCCAAATGTTTTTACAAGGGGTTCTAATAGTTTCACAGGTTCTTGTGTGTGGGATCGTTTCACACAAGCTGTGATCATCTTTTAAGATATTTATAGGGTTTTTTGTATGACATAAAATCATCCCAGGATTTTGTCTTATACAAGACTGGAGATCAGCATCAGTAAGGGTTACGTATGAGTCTTTTCTGAGGTTAATGGCAGCAAAACTTGAGATAGCTTTCACATGTATCATGTCATGGTTCAATAATCGTGGGACTGGAATGAGATTAAAGATTTCGTAAAGGTCTCTTTCGATGAGGGGTATTCTTATTTCAATGATCAAGTACTTACTATAGTACTTAGTCCGCACTTTTATCAAGTTGTAGAGATCCTTGAGATTCAAATGGTCGACAGGAAGTGCCATGTCTTTGGGGATATGTGCTGATATAGAACTTAATTCCGTTCTCAGCTGTTTAGGAGATATAAGATGGAAGTCCAATTTTCCATTGTAAATATTAGTTATCGTATCAAGAATGGAGTCTTGTATTTTCCTGAGGCTATACAGTAAGTTATTCGCCGTCATAGCAGATGCTAAGAAATCGGTAACTAAAGTCATGTTCTGTACATTGCGTTGAAGATCTTGATAGGATTCTTTAAGGTAATTAAACTTTTGATTTATCGATTTATGATGTTTGTTCGCAGCTTTCTCCATTCTTTTCATAAGATTAAACTCGGCTTCCACGATTGAGGTTTGGTTTTTCCAGAGGTTATACAAATGTTTATCATTTTCTTTCAAAAGGTCGATGTCTTGTGCGTATTTCTCCGCAAAACGCTGATCTAGTACGCCAAACAAGCTGTTTGCGACGTAGCCTACTCCGTCTATTAGTCCACGACGCCGGCGCCGCCGCTCATATCCAGTTACAAATGATTCATTCATTGTCAACATACTATCGTAATGTTTAATTTCTTCGAACTCGTGCCCGAGTTGTAAGATGATACCGGCGCAAGGTGTGTGTTCTTTAATAGTTGAGCATAATGTTTCAAGATAATTGATATACTTCTCGAGTGCCGACGTGCCTTCTTTGTAGGGATATGTGTCATAATAAACAATTAAACGCCAATCGTCTCTAATAAGATGCATGTTGGAGATTTTATCGAAATAAACGCTGTTGTTGCTCAAAGGGGTAGAGCTATAAGATGCTTGAGATAAGTTTATTAGTGACAATAAGAATAGCGTTAATGACAGAGCTATAGTCGACAAGGAGATACGCTTGGGATTTTTCTTCCTTGGTGCTTCATCCTTTATCTTCGTGTCACTAGGAGGATTATTGTCTCTGTCCGCTGGTAATAAAGATAGCTTAACAACAGGCCGTTTTAGGAAACCATTTTTGGTTTTAAGGGTAACGACTCTGACGTGTCCGTCAGAACCAGGATGCAGTTCTACTATACGCCCTAGAGCCCACTTTCCAGGTGGAAGATTTTCATCTTTGATGATAACAATATCGTTGAGACTGAGATTCCTTTGGGATTGTCTCCATTTTGCTCTAATGGATAACTGTGAGAGATATTCATTTTTCCACTGGGCCCAAATATGTCTATAAATTTTTTGTACCAAGTGCCACCGCGTCCTTAGATCATTTTCTGTTTCAAAGATCGTTAAGGTAGGCCCACTTGCAAGAAAGTGTGCTGGGGTTAAGAAGTCTATGTCCTCGGGATCCTCCTTCAAAGGACAAAGTGGTCGAGAGTTTAAACAACCCTCGAGTTGAGACAGGAGGGTACTATATTCTTCGTAGGTGAGTTTTTGCTCACCAACAACACGCCTAAGATGGTGTTTTAAACTCTTCACCGCAGCTTCCCAAAGTCCGCCAGCAGAAGGCCATGACGGAGCATTAAAATGCCACTCAATGTTCATTTCTGCGACGATAGATAATGTTTCTTGGCTTGATAATATTTCTGAGATTTCTAAGATTTCTTGTTTTAGAATCTTGTTAGCTCCAATGAAGTTAGTTCCTTGATCACTGTAGATGTGCCCGGGAACTCCTCTTCTGGCTGACATACGTCTGAGCGCTGCAATAAAAGCCGACGCTGTGAGATCAGATACGAGTTCTAAATGTATGGCCTTTGTAACCATACATATGAATACTGCAACGTATCCTTTATCTGTTTTGATGCCGCGACCTTTGTTCGCTTTCACCAAAACATGTCCAGTGTAATCAATACCGGTATGATAAAAGGGTCGACTAGGATTTACTCTGGATGAAGGCAGGTCACCCATGAGTTGATGTTTTAGAATGGGATCGTGTCTCCTACACTTTACGCACGTTCTTAATAGTTTTTTTGTAGCGCGGTTTCCTCCAATTATCCAATATTTTTGTCGTATAAATCCACTCGTCATTTTGACTCCACCATGGAATACAAATCTATGGGATTCGTCTATTATAAGGTCAGCTAATTTAGTTTTATTTGGGATGATAATGGGATGCTTCATTTCGGGGTCTAAACTTGAATGTTTTAGCCGTCCACCGACACGGAGTACTCCGTGGGTGTCTAAGACAGGATTGAGATTCAAGATCTGGCTTTTTCTGTTTAAAGGTTCACCTTTTTCAAGTTGAGATATTTCCTCGAAAAAGTATTCTTGTTGCACATATTTTATTATCATTTCCGTCGCTCGTTTGAGGTGCTGCAGAGTAAGATAGTTTTCACGCTTCTTTTTGTAAATCAAGATGTCGTTGAATTTGTTTACATAGGCTAGAACTCGTATAATTTTCTTGTAACTGCTGTATTTCTCTAATAACTGTTTTATAACGGAATTGCTAGAGTCAGCAGTAATAGTGTTTACTAGCTTTTTCTTTCTAAGATCTTCAGTTGTTTTATATAAGATGGGTTCTGGATTCTTTTCAGGATTGTATTGAGGTAACCAATCGGGTCCGTGCCACCAAAGTGAATGATTTGCTAAATGGGATGCGGTCAGACTACGGCTAGCGCAATCTGCGGGATTTTCTTGGGATTTCACATACCGCCACCTATTTTTTGGGATAATTTCGCAAATCATTTTTACTCGATTGGCAACAAAGGGTTTCCATTTTTCTGGTTCACCACTTATCCATCCTAGTACTGCCATGGAATCTACCCAGCCATAAGCTTGGATTTTGAGATCAGATAGAGATGAGATTATTTTGGTCATAAGTTTTGATAATAAAAGAGCTCCACTAAGCTCCAAGCGAGGTATAGATTGAGATTTTTTCAGAGGTACCACTTTGGATTTTCCAGCAACAAGAGTTATGTATGTCTTGTGTTTTCTTGTAATTTTACAATAAACAACGCAAGCGTAGGCCTTTGTGCTAGCATCACAAAACCCATGAAGCTCAATTATATCATTCTCCATGGTTTGTATCCATCGAGGTATTTTAAATTGGGATATATAAGGTAAGTCAGCCTTTATTTTATTCCATTCCAGGGCAATATTATGAGGAATCGGTTGATCCCAACCTAATTCCGTTTTCCATGTTTCTTGAAATAATATTTTGAGTTTTATTGTGACTGGTGACACCCAGCCCAAGGGGTCAAAGATTTTTGAGATTTCAGACAAGAATTGTCGTTTTGTTGGGATACCTTCTGTGGTCATTTCTATTGGATGAAAGATAAAATAGTCTTCTTTTGGATTCCAGCGAAGGCCTAAAGCTTTTGTAGATTCTGGCTGTTTAAAATGAAATTCTTCATCTTGAGGATTAATATGATCGTCTAAAAGTTCCGGCAAGTTCGAGCGCCATTTTCTAAGATTGAGGCCGCCTGACTTAAGAAGGTTTGTCATATCTGCTTTGAGATTTTTAGCGGCTGTCGCGGTATGAGCTCCATGCATGAGATCATCCATGTAAAAAGAGGTTTCTAATATATCAGGAGCGCTGCTATTGGGATAATTTGGCCTTTCATCGATGGCAAGTTGTTTCAGTGTCATCATGGCCAGGAAGGGTGCGGCTTTTGTACCGTAGGTGACAGTCGCTAGCTGATATTCTTGCAAAGGTTGGGATTGATGATTTCTCCAAATAATTTTCTGGAACTTCTGTTGATCAGGATGTAGCCAAATGTTACGGAACATCTTTTCAATATCAGCCGTGAATGCGTATTTAAACTGTCTCCATTTTAGGATGAGACTTAAGAGATCCTGCTGCAGGTTCGGCCCCCTGCACATAAGATCGTTGAGGCTGTGACCCGTAGAGGTTTTTGCAGAGGCATTAAAAACAACTCGTAATTTTGTAGTTAATGACTCAGCTCTAAGTACGCCATGATGGGAAAGGTAGCAATCTGGAGTTACGTTGACATGTGTCGCAACGGGGATCATGTGTCCGAGCTCTAAATACTCGGACATAAACAAATTATAATCACGTGCCAAGTCTGGTTGCTTAATTAATTTTCTTTCTATTTGAAAGAATTGTGCAATGGATTTATTTTTAGATTCACCCAACTGTTCTTCAAAATTTTCTTTAAAAGGTATTTTCACGACATAGCTGCCGTCTTCGCGCCTTGAGGTTGAGGATTGAAAGAAGTCAATGCAAGCTTGATCTTCTTGAGATATTGATAAGGGTTCGCGAATATCCTCCATTTCCCAGAACTGTTGGATATCGGTGAGATTGTTTAGGATCACATTGCACTGAAATGTTTTACAGTTACCGCTTAGGATCCATCCCAGCTGTGTTTGCTGGGCAATGGGTAATATTCCCTCGGAACGGCAGATACCATCCAATAGGATTTGGGAATAAACGTCAGCGCCGAATAAGATATCAACTGGCCTACTTTTGTTGAATTCAGGATCAGCTAGGATTATTTGGTTAAGAGTTGGCCAGTTGGGTTTAGTGAAGGTATGACTAGGCAAGTTCTTGACTAGTCTTTTCATTATAAATACATCGGATTCGAAAGTGAAGTCATTAATTGCTGACATGCACTTAATAGAGATCATGCCCTTACAGCTATTTTCATTGTTTCCGATTCCAGAGATAAGTCCAGTGCATTTTTGCCGACGTAGGTTTAGGAGCTGTGCAGCTCGTTCAGTAATGATTGAGGTCTGAGATCCCTGATCTAGAAGAGCTTTCATTCTTTCGTAAGATCCGTCAGCTGCTTGAACCTTGATAATTGCTGTCGCGAGGAGTATTTCTGTAGGATCATTTTGCATAGATACTAAGGTGTTCATATCTTGCTGAGGTGGAGATTTCGTAATAGTGGCAGTGTTCGGCCCCGATCGCGACGCATCCGAATTAGCATTTATTGACGTAAAACATTCATGTAGGATCGTATTGTGGTCTTTATTGCACTCTTTACACTTTACTTCCGAAAGGCATTTTCTACCTTCGTGATAGTGCAAACAGTTGACACAAAGGTTCAAATTTGCGATTGCGTTTCTACGAGCCGATGGATGCATTTTTGCCAGCTTTTGGCAATTTTGTATGCGATGATCGCTTGCATCGCAAATACCACATTGCTTACGTCTTTCGTTATTTTTCCAATTGGACTTTGACGATTGCGAAATGACCTGGTTTGTCGAATAGGCATGCTTTGTGGTGTTGTTCTTTTGTTTGAAACGAGAACTAAATCCATTTGAATGAGATTGTTGATTATTAAGATAGCCTTTAGATGATGAAGATGCTTGTTGGGATTGAGATGACCTTTGAATGAAGGGTTCTTGTTTCTTCCGTGAAGCTTCCAGCGACGTAAACTTATTCTCCAAAAACCGAAGAAATTCTTCCAATACTGGCAACTCCTTTGGAGCTTTCAACGAATCTATATAGTCTTCGTTGGTTTCAGGGTCTAACTTCTCCGCTAGGATACATACGAGGAAGGGATCCCAAGTAGATACATCAATGCCGAGATTTTTCATAGCGTTCACGCTTTCGTACGTTGTATCGTGGATCCGTTTGAGGTGACTCACTGATTTTTGCTGAGATGGCGGGATATTTAGGAGGTTTTTGAGATGAGATATAAAAATGCGACGCTTATTGTCATAGCGATGCGTAAGGATATTCCAACAAACCGGGTAGTTATCTGAACTTATTTGAAGATGTTGGATTAATTTTTCTGGCTCGCCCTTGGTCTTACTTTTCAGGAACTGCATCTTTTGGGCATTCGATAACGATGGATTATTGTGTACAGTTTCTGTAAAAAGATCTTTGAAGGATATCCAGGACGTATAACTTCCTTCAAAGGTAGCTATTTCCATTTTTGGGGTCGATTTCTCAATATGAGCCACCGACCACATCTTTCGGTTAATATCCCTTTTCAACGTTTTATAATATTTCTCGTAGTTCGAGAATTGCTCGTCGTACTGGGCGTTGGAGCCGTTGAGCTCGTTGTCCAGTTCCCAGTGTAGGGTGTCAATAGCTGTCCAACGTGTTTTTAAAGTTTTCAGGATGTCTTCAAACTCCCACTTTTCAGAGATAAGATTGAGATCAATGTCAGCATTTTCAAGAGAAGCTCTCTTGAAAATGCCCTAAAATTAGTAGCCTGTTTCTTCAAGAGGTCTTCTATATTAACGCTATCCTTAGGAGGATTATTTTGAGATGAGAGATCCGAGGTTTGAGATATTGAAGATGGTTGAAAAGTAGGGGGTTTCAAAACAGGGGTTTGAGGTCTATCTGTGGAAGGTTTATAATTCTGAATGGCTGTTTTAATATTGCTGTATTTCACCTTCATTTGATCATACTGATCGGTAGTGAAATACGCATGAGATCGATCACCAAAGGATAACAAATTCATATGATTGTTATGAAACACAGTAAAATATTGCTCTAGGCTTTCTAATCGTCGACGTAGGTAGTCGGAGTTCTTCCGCTCTGCTCCATCTTTCTTGAAGTTGGAGTAAAGCCTATCTATGTCTTCAATGATTTGCTGTTGAGTAACTAAGATGCTTTCCATTGTAGCCATAGTAAAAGTTAGAAGAAAGATACCTTACTTGTAGGGTTTCTTCGGGGGCGAATAGGATCGCGAGATGAGACAAAGTGGCGCCTTCCTAGGCACCGGGATTTACCAGGATCACGAGATGAGTCAAGGTGGCGCCTTCCTAGGCACCGGGATCACGAGATGAAACAAATTGGTGCCTTCCTAGGCACCAGGATTGAACAGGATCACGATATGATGCAAAGAGGCGCCTTCCAAGGCACCGGGATCACGAGATGAAACACACTGTATATTCCAAGGTTTCTAATTGCGTATAACGAAACCGGTAAAACACACACACAAAAACACAAAATTTTGCACACGCGTTTCGGTCTTGCTAACGTGCTCGAAGGACCAATGTTCGGGGTTGGGATAAGATCGAGATAATGGATGAGGTAAAAGATGAAAGTCAGTATAGGGTTAATAAATTCACTGTATTGTCTGGACACAATTAAGAAATTAAGCCTAATTTATACTAAGGTGAATGATATGGGATTATGAGTCACGCGCACGGTATGCTGCCGAATTACGTACTAAACTATTGCTGTGTAAGTGCAATAATATAAATGATGGAAACATACTGAGCGGGTGGCGTAATAATGCTGACCCAGGTAAACGTACTGTACGGTGGTAGACCCGTACATGTTCAATAATAAAAACGCGTTGATCTTTCGTATAACCCGCCATTTTTACAAATCCTAAACATTCAGCTGTCAAATGTATTTTTTTTCAGGGTTGCCAGCACTAAAATACAAAACTGGCGGCAAATTGAAATCTTGCGTCCTTTTTGGGACACCCGTTAATTACATTAACGGTTACTTTTCGGGGAGTGTGCGATGGAACTGCACAATTTGATGAGTTATCTTTTTTGGCTTTTCGCGGATAGCGTTTTAGCCACGTACAAAAAGGGGAATTTCAAATTTTCTTTATTACAGATAAAAACAAGAGTTATATTTAAGTAAAAGTTGAAATTATCTATTTAAATACGAAGTTCCATGAAATGTGTTGTATTTGTACTATTGAGCACGATCTTTTTTGTATCGATATTTTTTTAAGAACAAAGCAACTCAACCAATAAATATAAAAAAACTCTTTATCTCACTTGTGAATAATAGTAATGAAAAGTCACAGTTTGATAACAGGTGTCATTATGTGCATAATTACGGTGAAATTAGAGCCACTTTATGAGCAAGTGTGTTGAAAAATAAATTATCGAGAGTAAAGAAAATTCAATTTCAAAATAATCTACGGTTCATGTTACAGGAAAATAGACATTAGGAGCACATCCGTAATAAAAAAGAAATAGGTGCTAACTCATATTTGTTGACAAAACTAATATTAACACACTTTAAGTGAACTAGAATAAATATATATTATCATCAGCTGGTTATTTGTTGCCAAAACAACATCCTAACAACGAAATCAAAACCTTAATCTCATTCTAATAGAGTCCAATATCGATTTAGCAAAGAAACGTTATAGACAATTTGAAAAATGTCCAAGACGTTTGCGATATGTCGTTGATCGATAAATCTCTGATTATCTACAGAAATGGCTATTAATATCTCAGATATGTTTAGCGACATATTATTCTGAGATATCTGTTGGCTGGCACACATTTATTACTAAAGAAACATAATTATTTAGATCAGGTCAATGATAACTAGAGTCAAAACAATTTAGTATGATATATGGTGTTAAATGAGGAGCTCGTGGCTAAATAATAACATCCGCACGGGTCGATCTTCAAGGTTAAGCAACGCTTGACGTGGTCGCGCCGTGGATGGGTGACCATTTCAATATACCGAGTTTCCTCCGTGCCTCGGAAAGCACGTAAAGCCATTGGTCACGGCTGTCATTTAAAGATCTTTGACAGTCTTTACGAGTAGTCAAAAGCTTGAGATCTGACACCAGTCTAGCCGAAGGGTACCGTGTTACCCAGTTACTGGGTTGTAGAGGTTAGATAGGCAGTCGCTTCATGTAAAACACTGGTACTCAGCTGAGTCCGGTTAGACTGGAAGCCGACCCCAACATAGTTGGGAAAAGGCTAGGGAGATGATATTGATATGGGGGTTAAATGAACCAAGTGTTGATTTGTAAAATCTTACTGCCGATCTCTCGTCTATGTCTGCAGTGATAAGAAAGTTTTGCGAGGTGATAATTGTAGCAGTTGCATCTTTTAGAATCATCATAATTCAGCATATCACTGCAGGACATAAGCCCCAGAAATAGAACGCCATTCAACTCGATCGACGACCAGATATACCTTCAACCATCTATCAGCCACCTCGCAAAGATCGTCACCCAAACGTTCATTTCTTGTAGCCTTATATTGTTAGCTTACATTTGATGTAAAGCTGATCCCAGAGGAAGACAACTGAAGATATATCATCTTCTCTCTCTCAGTGAAAGTTAAGGTAGAATTCAAGAAGGACAGCAGTTCATGACATTCATAAGATTAGCTGTAAACGATGTAGCTCATCAAGAAAGAAATAAAAAATAACATTTATCTGACACAGTTGTGAGATACGATACACAAAAAAAAAGAAGAAAAATAATAAATGAAATAAAAAGAGACAATATTTAGATGTGTGTGTGTGTGTCTCACGTCTGTGCCAATTTTTTTAAACTTTGCCTCACACTAACAATTACTCCTGTATCGTGGGTGCGTTTACAAACATGTAAACTCACATACAGAAACAACCAGACCCGGAACAACTATCTGTTGGCCGTGCGGATAAATATTTGTTCCGTTCGGGCATCGAACCGGCGACACACAGCGCAGCAGCCAATCACTCAGCCACTGCGTCACCCGTGTCGTAAAAATGAGACCATAATCCCAGCTTGGCGGTAGCTTCACAAAGTTGCAACATCATTTCAAATTTAGTAGCTGTAAACACATGTTTTAAATAAAATAAATATAAATAACAAAACCATTGTCTCGAGATGATCGTGTCCTAACATCCAAATTGATCCGGCCGTTAGTATTCACAGCGCAGCGCGACGAGGAAACTCTTGCGCATACTTACTAGTGCATACGAATGTAACCAACCTGTCTGTTGTTTACTAACTTGAGATTTAATGGCAATACTGGCTTTACGACATGTTGAATATGTTGTGGGTTATGTGAAACGGAAAATATGGCATTGGAATTTATTATATGCAACGGTTTGAAAATGTTACGTCATCGGCATTTCTCGTTGTAATGATGAGTGAAGGATCTTCAGAGTCAAGTATTTACAAATATATCTATCTGCCTAGCCTTTTCCCAACTACATTGGGGTCGGCTTCCAGTCTAACCTGATTCGGCTGAGTACCAGTGTTTTACTTGAAGCGACTGCCCATCTGAACTCCACAACCCAGTAACTGGGTAACACGGTACCCCTTGGCTAGACTGGTGTCAGATCTCAAGCTTCTGACTACTCGTAACGAATGTCAAAGATCTTCAAATGACAGCCGGGACCAAAGGCTTAACGTGCTTGCCGAGGCACGGAGGAACATCGGTATGTTGAAATGGTCACCCATCCACGGACCGACCTCGTCAAGTGTTGCTTAACCTTGAAGATCGACCCGTGCGGCTGTTACTTATTTAGCCACGAGCTCCTCGTCCAGTAGTTACAAATATATTTGGGATAAATCATTCCCCCTTGTCTCTTAATCAAATCAATTAATTCATTCTCCGGGAGTTCGTCGAGCTTCATTGCCTCGGCGCTTTTCTGGTGGTCACCACTGTTGATTCTGGCTTTCAGGAGTTGCAGTGGTTTGGGAATAGTGCGGTGGGATTGTTGCTTCTTAATCAGCCTAGTCTTTCGGCTTCCTGTCCGACCAAATGCAGCTGAGTGTGTCTAACTGACCTCCACAACCCAGTAACTGGGTAACACGGCACCCCTTGGCACAGATAATGTTATACTAGCATACAGATGCCTCATACCAAACAAAGAAACCGTGCCGACGTAACTAGCGTTTATCGTCTGATTAAGCTGATTATTTTTATAACTAGTTCGACCGCGTTCGGTGCCGTTTCACGGCTATAGATGGTGTTAGCAGCGACTTGCAAGTAAAAGGGTTTTCTCAGTTCGTGACAATTTTTCTTTAAATACATTGACGATTTGTTTTATTGTATTTTTTGCACGTTTTTACTGTTTCATTGTGCGAAAATGTGTTACAACAATATAAAGCTAAAAGTTCGAGTGGCAACCTCAGAAATTTTAAACCGCGCCATCTATTGGAATCAATTTAAATGATCCGTTCTAATAATTTTTGAAATGTGAATTAAAAGCCCAATTTTCCATAATTTTGTGCTTAGGAGAGTTGATTAAACAAGAACATACAATTTTTATGATCAATTCTATAAAATGTTAATTTTACACACAATTCAATAACTAATCGTTGCATTTCGCGCCATCTAGTGACATTTATTTGAACCATTTTATTTTGTTAGCGTACCCGAACCCCGTGCCCTTGGCAAGACTGGAGTTAGATTTACTGGCTTCGGGCTATACATTACGACCGTCAAAGATCTACAAATCTGCCTTGCCTCTCCTTAAAACTTAAGCCAAGACAAGAGAGAAGCTGATTTATTCCACAGCTGACTTTTCTTATAACCAGCCAGATGTAGATGATATAAATAATCTGGTATTTTAGAATTTAGTGTTTTGTTGGTGGCGAACTTAAGCTCTTTCAAATTCACGCACGGAAATATTTAAATACTTTTTGTATAATTACCACCCGTTACCTGAAAACATTTGTTTAGGTGTGTCGAATAATAGAATATGCCGTCACGCCTTCAATTCCCAATGGCCTAGAATTGAGTATTTGTACACGCACTGTTGTTTGTCACCTTTGACCGTATTAAGTCCTCGTACGAAGTGGGTGCGTTTGGGCAGGGTAGGGCAGGTCCTAGCCAAGTCACTTGAGGTACACCAACCTGGGGTCACATCTAGTATGTATTTTTGCAATATCTCTGATTCGAATCCGACAAAAACTGTTCAGAATTTGGTACTAACAAAGAGTGTTCATTGCGAGCTAACTGCTTTTGTTCGTATTTTCTGAAATTTGGGTCAAATTGTGTGCCGCGCCCGCTTAAATGGAACTCGAATAAAATACGGGAGTCTTCAATCGTCGCCAAGTTCGTACCCGTCACCTGCTAACAGTTGTTCGTCGTTGTCGACAAATTATCGTGTATCTTATTTTCAAGACGATCTTGGATTTAACGAGAAAGACATTCTTGCGCGTTACATAAAAAAATGCCAAATCCTATAGCGTCAGATATGGTCTTCAAATGAAGTCGTGTTTTGTTAATGAATATCATGCTAATGTGTTCTATAACCTTGTTGCAGTCGCAATGCTCATCCCAGGAGAGGCTTCTCGCAGTCCAGGCGGTGTGCGAGCCGCCGAGAGCACCATGTCCTCACTGCCATCAGCATCAGAACTCTTTGAAGTAAGTACAGTAGCCTTGATGATATATCTAGTAGAAGGGGAGGATAATTGTTACTGTGTAAGAAATGGTTGGGGCCTTAGGGGATTAACAAGGTGTAATACTTGAAGAAGAGAGCCATCCCTTTATTACAACGGAGCAATGATGGCTTTTACTTCCTAAGACAACATTAGGCACTGTATTCTTAGAATTCCCCTAGTCGACGGCACGAACTACTTTGTGCGTGAGGTTAAAATGCAAGCTAACTCATCCGACAACACGTGCGAAAGAGATAGATGCTGTGATGAGCAGTAAGAAGCTAGTTCGCGTACGAATTAGCACTTTTGCAAATTGATATCGAAATGGATGATAATTTACGACGAAAACGAGCGCGCGAAATTTTTTAAACAGACATTTGGGCATCTAGATATCATGAAAAAACGACTAAATGTATATTTTCAAAATAAAATTATTTGCATTGTTGAATTACTAATCTATCCCTGTATGGAGGCCGTTTTGCAATTTTCCTTCTTCTTATGGTATTCATTGCTCCCAAAGATGCGTGCTCGTTTTCGTCCTAATCATCCATTTGGAAACGTCGTGGTGGCCCAGTGGCTAAGACCTCGCCTGTCGTGCTTGAGGTCGTAGGTTCGAATCCGGGCAAGTACCAATGTGACTTTTTCAAATTCATATGTACTTTCTAAGTTTATCTTGGACATCACAGGCAACGGTGAAGGAAAACATCGTGAGGAAACCTGGACTTAGATAGTTATAATGTAAGTCTGAAATAGCCAAGTCAGAGGCCTGTGGGGTTTCCCAGAGGCGGCTTAATTAACTCTGACACCAGAGGTAGCCACATCTCACACGAAAAGAAAGAAAGATACATTTGGACACAAATTTGCAAAAGTGCTAATTCGTACGCGAACTAGCTTCTTACTGCTCATCACAGCATCTATCTCATTCGCACGTGTTGTCGGATGAGTTAGCATGCATTTTAACCTCGCGCACAAAATAGTTCGTGCCGTCGACTAGGGAAATCTTAAAAAAGTGCTAGAAGATTATTTCAATTATCTTGAGCTGTTTATTTCTCACAAGCAAAGACGCTAATTAGTGAATCCAGTTCTGCCTAAAAGTGGAACTATGGTTCCATGTCAAGGGAACTTTGCTAAGGTAAATTCATATTTTCGCATTTTGATAGTCTAATACGTAAAGTATTTCACTGAAGACAACGGAGCACATTTCTGTCTATATTATACTGATCAGGTCATACCATTCTCGTTACAGCTCGTCACAAGGCAGCGGCATGAACAACTGGGCATCTCTATCAGACAGCGGCGGCAGCGGACACACTGCTGCGCGCGCGCCCTCACCACAGAGCCCTGCCAGGCGCGTCCGGAGTCGGAGTTTGAGGTAAAACTTATCTTGTAGCGCCATCTATACTGCATAGATTCTCACTAGGCAGCAGCATGAACAACTGGACAACTCTAACAGACAGTGGCGGCAGCGGGAACACTGCTGCGCGCGCGCCATCACCATAGCTCTGTCAGACGCTTCCGGAGTCGAAGTTTGAGATAATTGCTCAGTACTTTTTATGCTTTGTACTTTATGGAGTAACGAGTGTGTTCTGCCACTATACCTCGTGTGTTATATTATCTTTTTTTTAAAGTTTTTATTTAACTTGCAATGTATGTATGTGTGTACGGGTCAAATCTTGCAACTAAATTTTAAAGCAGCACCGATTAAGATGAAATTGTGGATACACGTTTAGTTTTGATGACAATACATGGTTAGCAAAGTGACGTCTTTCTAAATCCAATATGGCGGACAGCCCAAGATTGCGGTCTAGTTATTTTTTGTGCACTGCCATGGTATGGGTATCAAATGAAAGGGTTTGTTGAGAAGAATACGAAAAAAGCTTGTTTGAAAATATTTTAATGAATAATTTTATTACTCCTTAACGAAGCAGTCTTAACGTAAGTTCAGTCGTAACTTAATGATGAATAGGAAAACGGAAGAACAATGAAAGAAAAGGTCGTTAATGATAGCGTGTCAGCAGATAGTCGGGGGGGGGAGAATGACAGAAGAAAATAATACATAAGAAAAAGCACCAACACAACTTTTTCTTATGTATTATTTTCTTTTATTATATGGTTTGGGAACGTAAGGACACAATGCCAAACAGTGCTTAGAACTTTCTGAAATATTGACAGAACCAATTTTAAAACTGTTACCTAACAAAACACTACCTAAAACTTCACGCCATCTTACCGGTTACCCATAACGACATAACGTTGAACAGTGGAACGAAATAATTTAACAGGGCAAATGAGTTAGTGTTGACGGTCGCGAACGCTAGGAATCTTGATATCTGGGTCTACAACCTTTCCTGGTAGACCTTCCTAGCAGGAACCTACCTACCCGATTTACAGTCTTGTAGGTAACAGGTTTATATACAGCGCCTGAATTGAATGTCACTATAATTTTTATTAACTGTACGAAATGCCCATATACTGCCGTTCGCCTTTAGTCCTTAGCGAATTCCTCCATGAAATGTTCAGTGTCTGAAGAATGATGCGAAAATTTATCGAAGTACTGTGAGTACTGTTCTCATCTCTGGGACGGATCTGCCAAATACCAGCTTGATGCACTAGAGTCGATCGAAAAGTGGGCCAAGATACTCATCGGCAATGAAGCACTGGTCAAGTCAAAGCTCCAGAGCCTTGAACATCGTCGCCGAGTTGCCAGCTTGTCGGTTATTTTATCGAATTAATTGCGGGGAGTGTGCAATGGATTTGCGTGATCTAATTCCGCCTAGCCCGTTCCATCATCGGACTACCAGACGTACGGCGATGCGTCATCGGTACATGGTGGATATCCCACCCATACGCACAAAACGTTTTGGGGACACTTATTATGCGTACAGCTAAGGAGTGTAGCTCCCTGCTGGAGTCTGTGTTTCCCGATAGCTGCAATCTAGGGGTCTTTAAGTTAAGAGTGAATAGGTTTTTCTCTAGGCAAGCGTGCTTCACCGTCGACCACATCATCGTTTACCATCAGGTGAGATAGTGGTCAAGCAATGGGATGGTAGGAGGTAACGCCTCAGTATTGTGATATGGTGAGTTAGGTGGTGAACTAATCTCCTGTTGGCGGTGGTTGTGACCATCTTGATAAGACTCTCGAAGTGATCGTAAAGGGAAGGGATAAAGCTCAGCAGTGCATATATCGGAATATGAGTAGAAGGACTTTGGACTAATTCGCAGAACCAATATTTAAACTGTTACCCACACCCAAAGCTTCATGCCGCCTTACCGGTTATACTTAACGACATAATATACGCTAAATAATTTATCAAGCGTGCGACATTACGCGGGGGACATGAGTCAGTGTTGACTGTAGTGTAGCGAATGCTAGGAATCTTGGCAACTGTATTGTTGATCGAGCAACAGTGAGTGCATGTGATGTAAGTTTGTAAGTGTGTATTGAATGGTTATGGGCGTTAAGTGGTCTGTCTTGTGACCGTAACTTGACTGGTATGTTGATGACAGTGGCGTAGCGTGCCTTGGCGGGGCCCCGTATAAAAATTTATTTGGGGTCCTTATGAAAGGTAAAGATTTCTAACAAAAGAAAAAAAACTTTTGCTTAAAATTTAAAGAAATATTTATTCATATAATTATCTATCTGTCACTTTTTCCAAAATTTTTAACAACAAATCAAATTAATTATACACTGTCTTTGCCTTTTTTTCCGGCAAACTGATTTATTAAACCATTTATAGCTGATGATGACTTTAGTTTTTCTAAAGTTTCTGCCTCTATGGACAATAGCGACAGGTATGACAGGCAAAAAAAAATTGGGAAGTTTTTATTAATTTTTGCTTACGCACGTCGGGGGGCCCTGTGGCCCGGGGACCCCGTATAATTGATACGGCAGATACGGCGGTAGCTACGCCCCTGGTTGATGATGGGATGTTTTGACTCTTCGAAATGTATTGAAGGTGTTTTAGGGGCATAGCGCTAACGCTATTGTGTCAGGGGTTAATTCTTTTTAACCGACTTCCCAAAAAGGAGGTGGTTTTTAACCGACTCCCCAAAAAGGTGGAGGTTTTTCAATTCGACCGTATATATATTTTTTTTAATGTGTGTTCGCGGATAACTTCGTCGTTTATGAACTGATTTTGATGATTCTTTTTTTGTTGGAAATGAGATATCCTCAGGGTGATACCATGATAAGGAAACCAGGATCTGATGATGGGATCCTAGAGAAATCGAAGGAACTCCTCAAATATTATAGGCATACATATAGCGATTTTGGTATTTTCATCAATAATGCAATCATTTGCACTCAGAAAGTATCATTTGGTGATTGTTTAATTTTTGACAGTGTTTGCCCTGTGCCTTGCCGAATTAATCAGCAATAATGCTGCAGTTCCTTTTGAGCCTAAAAGCTCCGCGTTCATGATACTGAGGCACAGAACAGAGACGCAGTGCCTCTGTTCTGTTTTGAAGCCTGATCGATTAAGGAAAGCGGTAAATTTCATACCGGCTTTTGTGTTTATTTGACTTCTTCTTCTTCCTCGTATCGATGATTCCTCAATTATATACGTTTTGACCAGAATTCAGCCACGGCAACAGCGTTTTCATTTGCCTCAGAAAAGTCCTTCAGGGTGCAGGTGTTGATGCACAGAGAGCACGATAGGAGGTGGGGCATTGTTGGGGACGTAGCTCCGCAATCGCACTGCGGGTCATTGGAGTACCCCTATCTAACTAAGTTGTGCCTGCAGCGACCAACTTTGCTTCGGAGGCGGTTTCAAGATTTCCAGGTGGGCCATGGATGTTGTTGGCCTGCAGGGAACTTTTCTGCAGGTTCAGCATAGTCAGTCGGAGGGGAGGTTTGAGGAGCCACAGTCTCTTCTTTGTCTCACCAGACCTGCTGTCATTAATTGGTTTGGTTAACCTCAGAAATCTTTTCCGACTCTTCAATCTGCCCCTTGGCTTGGACGACACTCTTTATACAATGTGGACACATTGTATAAAGAGTGTCGTCCATCTGTATTAAATCAATTGTGAAATCCGCTGTATGTGAGAAGTACAGGACGGGTCAATGTGGCGGCACTTGCAGGCCTATCATGTCCACCAATTTGATCTTCCATTATTTTAAATTCTGTACATAACTGGCTATAGAAGTAACGAACAAATCTAAGTTATTCTTTAACCTTTAATGCTTATTTCCAGTTCACCATCCCGCTCCGGCGGCGGCGGCGGTTCCAGTGGCGGATCCGGTTCAAGAGATGACGCGGTGTCTGCCATGTCTGCGCTCTTCGCGGCTCGGTTCCCTGCTGCACAGAGAGCGATGGATGACAAGTATGTAACCCAGTAACTGCGCAACACGGATAACACTTGGTAAAGCTGTTGATCAGACATTTGGGCTTCTGAAAGTCAGAAGTCCAAATGTCGGTTCGTTATGTTAATGTAATGTTCGTCGCCGATTCGGCTGTAATGGCAGTGAAACATATACAAATAGCAACCGGGACCAACAGTACGTACCAAGGGTGGACCCAGGATTATTTTCTGGGAGGGGTACGAGGGGCGGACGGGCAAAAAATCAACAATAACTGCTAGAAATATACTTGAAGTATGATACTTTAACAATTCAACTAGGTATAGGATAGGTTTATGAAAGACAAGAGTTTTACTCGTGTCCTTTCTGTTATTTTGTTCATAATTATATTTTAACAACTCTGATAATTTCATTAGCTTCTAAGTATGTAGGTACTGTGGTGGAATCGGCACAGTATCTACACAAAAATACCGTCTGGGGGACACGTTTTTTCTTAACTGAATAGTTTGTGCGAGAGACACTTCCAAGGTGATAAAATGTGTCCCCCCCCTGTAAATTCTAAAATAAGAGACTGATAAAACTAAAAAAATATATGGTGCACATTACCAAGTAAACTTCCACCGAAAATTGCTTTGAACGATATCTAGCAAATAGTTTTTTTTTAATACGTCATTAATCGTAAACCGCAATTTGTCAAGTACGGAACCCTTCGTGCGCGAGTCAGACTCGCACTTGGCCGGTTTTTTTTTCGTTTTACCCGGTTTAATTCGCGGGCAACAACTAGTTAAACAATATATTTGTTTTTATTTTCAGGTTACGAGGCTTAATAGACGAAGTGTTGGAGTTAGACAAGAAGCCAGACCGGCCGCCCATCGAGAGATTTGTTCAGAGACAGGTACAGAATCCATTATAATGAACCTTACTTGCAACTTGGATGATTGTACTTCAAGCGAACTTGTGACGACTCTACTACAGCAGTTCTCGTATTACAATTTGTAAGATTGTTTAGGAACTATCCTTGAAAATGTATATGGAGAATTGAAAAGTGTTTCAGCTTCTAAAAATAGGGAGGATCAACGAAGCTGTGGTTTGTGCTGGTACGGGAATCGTAAAATCGTTTTGTAGAGATTTTTGATGGCAGCCTATGTCCTTATTGTCCAACAGTGGTCAGCAACTACTTTTGACTGTGATAGATGACGATGTTTAATTCTATGAATTTACACCAAGGAGAATATACATATTTCTCCTTAGTATATTTCGACCAGAATAGCCTTCTCCAAGAGTAAATAAATAAATAATATTTACAATACAATCAATCTGCCTAGTCTTTTCCCAACTACATTGAGGTCGGCTTCCAGTCTAACCAGATTCAGCTAAGTACCAGTGTTTTACATGAAGCGACTGCCTATCTGAACTCCACAACCCAGTAACTGGGTAACACGGTACCCCTTGGCTAGACTGGTGTCAGATCTCAAGCTTCTGACTACTCTTAAAGACTGTCAAAGATCTTCAAATAACAGCCGGGACCAACGGCTTAACGTGCTTTCCGAGGCACGGAGGAAACTCGGTATGTTAAAATGGCCACCCATCCACGAACCCACCTCGTCAAGCGTTGCTTAACCTTGACGATTGACCCGTGCGGCTGTTATTATTTAGCCACGAGCTCCTCAATTTTTTTTTTTTTAAATGTACCACTTATTTACAGGCATGATATTAATATTCGCAGGTCCTGGAGATGGCACGCGACTGCCTGCACAAGTCGGAGTCCAAGCAGGTCACCAGCACGTACTTCTACGATATGGCTGACAGCTTGGACAGGCTGCTGGCTGAGGTGAATGTCTTGACTTAATGCCCTATGACCCTAGCTGGAGCCGAGGCATTCCACAGAAATCCTCCATCGCGACTGTTCTTGAGCTTTACGCTTCGCCTCGCTCAACGTCGCCGCGTCGTTCGTATGCTCCACTAGGCTCTGATGGGGATGACCACCCTTTTTTTTTCCTTGGGGATTCCACTCCAAAGCTTGGATGTGTAATTGGGACCCCTTCGGTTGAGGTGAATAATTTAATTTCATCATATTTTAGCGAAGATATATAGCCTTCGGGAAACTATTTGAATGTCTTTGCTCTGCAGTGGAATAACACAGGCAAAAATAAGAATAGAAATTGAACAGGGGTAAAGGAAATTGGTAGTCATATTTTAAAAAAAATTCTGTCCCAAAGAAAAGTTATCATTAGCTGATCAAGATTAGTATGGGAATATGGGGTAATGGGGTAGAATTTGCTATGGCTTTCTTAAAGAATGTTGTTCATTCCAATGGGCAAAAGCAGTTATTAAAGTATGACTACCCACTTCCGTTACACCCTGTATATGTTAATACCGATTACTTTAAGTGACCTTGAGTAACTTTGTATGTTTAAACTTAAGGTTTTCAATTGCCCAAATGATTGCATTTAAATATTGTCTTATACAATGATAGGGAAACCGGAAATTGAAATTTTAATATTTATGAACATTGGTTCCGCAAATTAAAAGGGTCAGCAGTACACATAGCCACGAATTAATATTCACAACCCGTAGGCTAACGTAAACAGCATATTATAAGCTATTAACATGTGAATGGTTTTTCTTTAGCTGATTACTGGGCCAAACATAATATTTAAAAACAGTATTTGCCATCGCATCGTTAAGAATAAGTACACGTGAAACGATATAGCGCAATATGTAATATTCTCCAACCGGAACGAAAAATAATTTTCATCTAAACATCCTTCACAGACACGAGAAAAGTCAGCAGAAGCCGGAAACCAAGTGGCACCTTTAGTCACTCGACTAATACTCGCGATGGCACGACCGGCACGATTGCTGGAATGTCTGGAGTTCGATCCTGAACGGTTCTACAGGCTGTTAGAAGCTGCTGAAGGTCATGCGAAACATCAGCAGGTTAGTTTCATGAGTGGTACTTTTAGTAACAAGTGTGAACTTTGTAGTACGACTACTTGAACGTCTGAATTTCTATCCTGAGCCGTTTTATAAGCTGTTAGAAGCGGTTGAAGATCATGCGAAACATCAGCAGGATTAGTTTCGTAAGTGGTACTTTTAGTGACAATATTGAAATTTGTGGTACGACTACTTGAATGTCTGAAGTTCAATCCTGAGCCGTTTTATAAGCTGTTAAAAGCGGTTGAAGATCATGCGAAACATCAGCAGGATTAGTTTCATAAGTGGTACTTTTAGTGACAAGCGTGAAATGTGTGGTACGACTACTTGAATGTCTGTAGTTCGATCCTGAGCCGTTTTATAAGCTGTTAGAAGCAGTTGAAGATCATGCGAAATATCAGCAGGATAAGTTTCATAAGTGGTACTTTTAGTGACCGATGTGTACTTGCGACGGCACGTCTATTAGATTGTTTAAAGTTCGTTCCTGAGCTGTTCTATAGGCTGTCTTGGAAGCAGCCGTGCAGTCATGTGAAATATCAGTAGTTTCAAAAGTGGCACTTTTCACGGCAAAGTTGAAACTTCGATTCTGTGCGGTCCTAAAAATAGTTGGAAGCCAATGAGGATAATAAATGTGAAGAAAATTAAATATATACAGCTTTTTAAATCATCAAACAATAACTGTTCAATATTTATGTCAAACTCTTTTAAAACTTTTTGTAGATTCAACAAAACATGTTGCTCTAATCTAATATAAACCTTATCTCTGCAGGGTATAACGACGGACATTCCTCAGTACATAATCCACAAGCTGGGTCTATCACGAGACCCCCTGGCTGAACTGCAAGCTCCACCACCTCCTCCATTGCCACAGAATACTTCGCCTTCCAAGTGAGTATAGAACTATACCTCAAAGAAAAGAGCTGTTTCTGTTGTCCGTTTAGTAAAACCAGTTACCGGCTGTTGTTTTGAGATGGGAATTTGTAACAAAAAATAAATATTAAATAGGGTTGTTTTCGAAGTGAAGTTAGGGGTTAGGCAGGGCTTCTACAATAAATCTCGATGAAAATGGTTTACAATGTTTTTACTTCTTATTACAATTATAATTTTGTGAGATTTTTTTTATCACACACGGGTGGAGGATTTTCCCCCGTTCGTCGCGAGCGAGCCGTCCTCTCCCGTTGAACAGCAGATGTCGCTCCGAACTGTCTATCGATCGTAGATGTAATGGGAACCGATAGATGGCGCTGTTTGACCCAACAAGGGCCCTTGTTGGGCAACAATTAAAAGCTTGAGTTTGCAGAAAATTAGTAGTACCGAACCATCCTATATGTTTGTGCATCTGTGAATTGAAAACATTACCAATAACAACTTACATAAGCAATACAAACAACTTGTCGAAGGAACATTGAAGCATAATCAGATGTCCTTCTAACGGCTAGTCACGAAGCTGGCCTTTGACAATTTTTTTCTTATTGTCAGCCACAATAAGAAAGAATTTGTCAAAGGCCAGCTTTGGTTGTAATTTCATGTCAAAATGTTCATGATGTTACCCAGAATGCTCTCTTGTCTCAACTCACATCATTCAGCAGAGTTAGGAGCGGTGTGACCTGTTGCGGGCCTTTTTAACCCCCGCCGGAAAAAAAAGGGGTGTTATAAGTTTGACGTGTGTTGCTGTGTATCTGTGTGTCGGTCTGTGGCATCATAGCGTCCAAACGGGTGAACCGATTTTGATTTAGTTTCTTTTGTTTAAAAGGTGACTTAATCGAGAGTGTTCTTAGCTATGTTTGAATAAAATCGGTTCAGCCGTTCAAAAGTTATGGGCTTTTTACTGTTTGAATCGGGGTGTTTTCGCAAGATAAATGTGTCGGGGGTTCTTTAAATTTTGAAATTTTACTTGTTTCTGTTTGTGGGCACAAACAGAAACAAGTAAAATTTCAAAATTACTTCCAATAAATATTATTTCATTCTTTTGCAGAACACGAGGCCGCCAATCCCCACCGAGTGGCTCCGGCTCCACTAACAACGCTCCCCCTTCGGAAAACGACTACCACGTCATCAAGCTGATCTCCAATGGGGCATACGGCGCCGTTTATCTTGTCAAACATAAGCAGACTAGGACCAGGTAAGATCTAAAGACATGTTTCTAAGGAGAAACTCAAGAAAGACGTCCACTGCTGAAAATATGCCTCCCCAAGTGTCGCCACATCGAGCAATCTTGTGTGTCTAGTATGCAGAGGATTCCCACAGATTTAACCAGGTCCAATGACCTTTTAGATGGACCATCTAGTGAGAGGTCTTCCAATCACATCAACTATTCGTACTGCTGGCAATTTTAGCACCTTCGGCTTTTTGAATGTTTTCTATGTTTTATTAAAAGCTAGGGAGGTGCCAATGTACCCCCTACCTAGCACCCTCTTGCCGGCGCCAATAATTGCAGAAGGGCTTATGCCAGATAATCATTGTTCAGATAGACAATGAACTAATGAATTGGACTTTAATTTGCAGGTACGCCATGAAGAAGATAAGTAAAAACAACTTGATACTAAGGAATCAAGTGGAACAAGCGTTCGCTGAGCGAGATATTCTTAGCTTCGCTGATAACCCTTTTGTGGTAAGTTTTTTTTAAGCACTTAGTCTAAGCTGAACGAAATAGCGGCGGTGGCGGGCCGTAGACAGCTAGAGACTGCAAAACGCAGAGAAAAGTGGAATTCCTTGGAGGAGGCTTTTACCCGAAAGGAATCCATACAAACATAAAAAATGGATAGCAATATTATTTTTATCATATTATTTAATCACTTTTTATAAATAACAATTGTTCAATTAAATTACTTAATACATTTTTTGGAAATATGACTTACTAGCCAGTTGCGAGTCGGACTCGTGCACTGAGGGTTTCGTACAAACAGCTACATTCAACAAAATAATAAAAAAAACATCACTGAAGTTCATAAAAACTATGAGGGCACCGAACATGCTCTAACGATAAGATACACAAAATTGTGAGACAAAATTAACTATTCTGATGGTGAACTGTAGTCTCCATACATGGACATAAGTCGCGGTCAGTTTACCATACTGCAAATAAGTTAATAATCTTTGTTTTTTTATGTAGGTACAAATTTACGGTTTTCGGCTTTTTGCCTTTACTTGTGCTATAAGACATTGCTTCTTGCCAAATTTCATAATTCTAAGTCAACGGAAAGTACCCTGTAGGTTTTGATACCCGTGCGAGTGTAAAATAAGCGTCATTAATGGCTGTATTTCTTGATTGCGTTGATCTAGAAGTTTGACCTTTTCACAGCTGCAAGGGGTTGCAAACTTGAGTATACGATATTCATTTCAACTCTATACCTCCACGCGTTCCCGAGATAATGGTCTTGACAGACAGACATACAACAAAGTGATCCTATAAAGGTCCCGTTTTTTCCTTTTGAGGCACGGAACCCAAAAAAACTACAAAACAAATTGTATGATTTATGATGTAATACATGGGATAGTCAGCAAATAGCTTTTTCTCAAACATGCTTAGAAATTTGAGCATTATTTTGACAACCTTCTTCGAGATAAAACGACATTGCAGTACAGACCAAATACATGAGAGCAGCGGCCGGCAAAAGATGTATGAAAATCCCTGTCGTGTTTCGCTGCCAAATAAATTACATAGTAAACTCATATCTGTTACTCCGAATCATGGCAACCAAGGAGGTAACTTATCAAAGGTTTTATTTAAATTTCGAACTGGCTTGCATATAGAACGCTGTTTATTGAAAAAAGTAAATGAACACTTTAACTTGGGCAAAATTATTAGTTGTTTGTCATTGATTTTGAAAAGTAATTGTATTTGTACTACTTAGTTTGAATGCCGCGTATTATTTGAGAAGCATAGTACTTACTATACAAGCCTTGGCCACAACTAGGCATTGATGGACTTACGTATGTGTGCCTCGGCCCACATTTACACGTTCGTCCATCAATGCCTCTTTTGCTGGCAGCTGCAGTAATGTACTATAAACACCTTGCACACAGCTTAATATAACCTAAGTTGACTTTGACGTTTCACCACACAGCTTATCATGGCCGCCTCGCTCTTTTTTTTCCTGGTTTGTGGTTCACTTATACTTTTAGTTCACTTTACTTTTATTTGCTTAATTCACTTTTATTAAGATACCATTATAGAAAGAACCTGGTCGCATTATAAATTCTATACTACCGCAGTAGAAAATAGGTGGCCTCATAGCTTGAAGCCACTTGAACGTTGGCTGAAAATAACATAATTCTTCTCTGACGTCACACCTCATAGCTTATCATGGCCGCCACGTATTTACAGGATCGTGGTAATTAAACAACAAATCGCACATTCACAAATTACTACATACCTAAATGTTGAATCGAATTTCCAATTAATGCCGTTACATTCGATAAGGTTATTGTTAAGATTTACCATGAAATTATTACACACAATCTTACCTTGGCAATGATTTATAATCTGTTACGACCATGATACGGCCCTGGAATTACGTTTTTTTAAACTTGACCTATTGTGCAAATTGTAGTCTGCCTAAATATACATTACAAGTACCAAAAACATAGGTTTGCATTTTTACCATCCAGCATTTTCATAGCAACATTTTTATAATTTAAAAATAAATACCTGCAGCCTAATTGTGTAAGTGAATTTGGCAAGGCAAAGGTTTGACCCCATGAAAGAGTATGAACAATCGACCAATCACACAGATGGAAATCCACATCGCGTCTTTCATCCCGCATGTGATTGGTCAATTGCCGTTCCCGATACACACACAATTTTTTTGTTCTAGATCATTTACATTCGACCGGTTTACTCACGATATTTTTTTAGTTCTATAACATTACTTTCGGCCGGTTTACTCACGATATATTTCTTCACCATAGGTGGTGATGAAACAAAATTACTGCTCTAAACCTACTTAGTACTAAATATCTAAATACAAACAAACAGAATAAAACCCTGCCCTAACTCCATCAAAATCATTCCTTTCAGGTAACAATGTACTGCTCGTTCGAAACAAAACGCCATCTATGTTTCGTCCTCGAGTTCGTGGAAGGCGGCGACTGCGCCACTTTACTCCGAGCTGGTCCACTCCCGGCTGACATGGCCAGACATTACTTCGCTGAAGCTGTTCTAGCAGTGGAATATTTACACTCGTATGGAATTGTGCACAGAGATCTTAAACCTGACAAGTGAGTAATAAACTGGCTTTCAAGGTCTTTTCCAAAGGAATCGTATTTTTTTCAGGATAAAAACTAGCTTATATCAATCTTGGGTCAATAATCTGTATCTATGCAAAAAATTACGTCGAATGGTCGGCCCGTTGTTGTGTGATACACGAACATATATACAAGCAGTACCGTAAGTATTTATAGACTATGGCTGGTTGGTTAAAATCAGTCACACCGTCTAATATTAACTGTAAAACTTTCTCGTTTCATAATTGAGAAAGAATATATCACGGGAATTTAACGCTATGATATCGATTTTTGTAGTTGTTTGTTTGCGATTGAAATTAAAAAACACAAAACGTTCAATCGGGATGACGGTTACAAATTATCCGCGGCGTGGAATCCAGTGATTCAAAAAGCATTACCTCGTTTTGTGCAGTCAGCGAACTTACAGAATAAGGACACGGTTAGTGTTGTGTGTAGAAATGTGAGGGTAGAGGAAGAATTTTCTGCCCCAACGGAGCCAGTACACCGACACACCAGTCTATCCGGGGCCACGGTCGTTGCAACACGACCGAAACGTTGGGTGAAAGAGACAGAGCAGTGCAGGCCCAGTAGTAACGGCAGAGACCTACAAGTTGTAGATCGTGGGTTCGTAACCAGGCAGGTGCTTTACTTTTTGTAAAGTTTTTCATCACCACTGCTCTCAAAACGGTGAAGGAAAACATCGTGAGGAAAATGGCATGTCTTAGAAACAAAAAAATTCGAAGACATGTGACGTCCACAAACATGCAGTGGGCCCGCGTGGTGGATTATGACCCATTTCCTCCTACAGAGCGGAGGCCTGCACGCACAACGGACCAAATGCGAGTCTAAGTGCGGAAAAGGGGTCTATCTATCCTATCCATCGACCACATAGCCACTAGACGCCTAATGCTTGATCTAATACATCAAAACAATTCTGTCAACTAGCTGAGGTATGAGGAACCGGACGACTGCGCCCTGATTGGTCCTTTACCAACGTCATATGTCTCATTAAGGATGGGACAGGTTTAAATAAAACCAGACAGGTATCGATATTTTCAGATAAATAATATTTGTACTTATTTTTTAATTAATATTACCTTTTTTATTATTAATTATACGGCGTTTTAACATTTTAGTAATAACATAAAATGTTAAAACTAAAAAAAATATCAAAATTCTTATATATACTAGATACTTTTTTCGGTTGTTGGTTCTTAAATATAGTATCTTAAATATATTAAATCTTAGTAAAAAAACGTAATCAAAAAATCGTTTCACAATTAACAAACTATTCAATTTAATGTCTTTATTTGTAAGGTTTCTAGTTCTATAGATAACAGATTTGGTCATAGGATATGGTGCATCACTAGTTGTGTTTACGAAATTATAGAAGAGGAGAGATAGCGAAAAAAATACTTTAGAAAGAAAGAGACGCAAACATGCGGTGGGCGTTTTCACCTACAAACGTGACCAGTTTAATATGAACTGCGATAAATAATATCAGAAAATAAATCTAATTATGTTTATATGTAACTATTAACTTATCAATGAAATTTTATGCCATTTTTCCGGAAACTCGAAGTCTGCCTGTTGTTACCATACCAACGGATTATACAAGAGGCCATTATAATATTTATTTCATAATCTTTTTATTGACTGACGCGGAAGTGTTTACGGCTCACAGAAGTGGTCGGTACTAATTCGAAATTGTCGAGTGGCGAGCTGTATTACCTGTATATGATCTTTTTTGTCATATGTGTTGACAGACATCGCTCGCCTGTTATGAGGCGTCTAGGGGCTGTGTGGTCGCTGATCCTATCCTATCCTAACGTCGGGTGAAATAGGTAAATAAGCAATTGAAATCATCGCGTTAAATTCCCGTGATATATTGTTTCTCAATAACACCGTCTGTCGAAACGATCGAACCGAGGAACTTGGCAGTTGCGCCATGTTATATTTCGGTACAATGTGCTAACAAAAATATTGTTACCTTTTTCAGTTTGCTGATCACGGCCACCGGTCACATAAAGCTAACAGACTTCGGGCTTAGTAAAATGGGACTCATGTCTTGTAAGTATTTTTCACACACCGCCCTATTTACACTGGTATTTTGTTGCGAGAACAGCCGGGCGAGCACGGCCTACGGTGACAGGCCTGTGCAGACACTTTTTTACATTTTTATCACAGTTTGGGAACAAAAAAACCGTGATAAAATGCGTGACTCAAGCGTATCACAGAGGCCGTGCTCGCCCGGCAGATTTAGAATCATTTCTTTTATTTGATGGTAGTGTCTTTTTTGAGAGCTGCCTTTTTAGGGTTCCATACCCAAAGGGTAAAACGGGACCCAATTACTAATACTCCACGATCCGTCTCTTTGTCCCTATGTATGTATGTCACCAGGCTGTATTTGATGAACCATGATAGCTAGACAGTTGAAATTGTCACAGATGATGTTTTTGTGTTGCAGCTATAACAACAAATACTAAAACCAGATAAAATAAATTTTGAAGTGGGGGCTCCCATACAACAAACGTGTTTTTCTTTGCCTTTTTTGACGATAATGGTACGGAACCCTTCGTGCGCGAGTCCGACTCGCACTTGGCCCGGTTTTTTTATTTGATGGTAGTGTCTTTGTTAAGAGCTACCTTATTCAAGATTTTTCTATATTGGCATAAACTAACTTCGACGTTCTATAGCATTTTTGCTTTATTTTCCAGTGGCAACGAACCTTTACGAGGAGTATGCTGACCGAGAGGCACGACAGTTCTCTGACAAACAAGTGTGTGGTACTCCTGAGTACATTGCGCCGGAGGTGATCCTGAGACAGGTGAGCGAAGAGCATTTAAATGTTGTTCAATCTACGTATGTATACAGAAACCCAGCATTAAAATGGTTGTCGTTTTGGGAGTTACGTCGCCACAGAGAAACAGGTAGAGATAATCTTCAAACTTAAAAACAGGCTTTGCATCGGAGGTTAGTATCAAAAATCTACCAAATAACACATTGTCGTTGTCAGCATATTGGCTTGACCTTCACAATTCAATAAGATTGCATTAAAACATATAATATGAATGCAAGGGCGGGACCAGGTTTTTTTTCTAGGAGAGGCACAAGGGGCGGACGGGCAAAATATCAACAATAACTGTTAGAAATAAACTTGAAGTGTCATACTTCAAGTTTATTTCTACAAGTTCAAGTATGTATAGGAAGGTTTATGAAAGTGTAAAAACAATGGAAAAATATTTTATTCATATATTTTAACAACTCTGATAATTTGATTTGCTTCTAAGTATGTACTGTGATGGTATCTCCACAGTACACAAAAATACCGCCTGGGTGGGGGCCACGGGGGCACGTGCCCCCCCAGACGCCCTTAAATCCGCCCTTGTATCAATGCAAGTCTTAATGATATACTATGAGCACTCGAGGATTACACTCAAATTTATTCTAATAATAATAATGGATCAAAGGCCTGATACAGAAGGCAGTACTCCACGATACGGCCCGCATTATGAGGAGGTTCCTGTCTCTGGAGCCCTAACCACCACCGATAGCTTGGACCCTGTTCCTAATACTGGTGGGCCTCTATTTTTTATATTTGTAAATGTTTTTTATTTTATAATCGTATGTAATAAATACATACATTGAATAAAGGAAATAATAGTTATATCTTTTTTTGGTGTACAATAAAGTATATTCTATTCTGTTGTATGTTGCCAGGGTTACGGCAAGCCAGTGGACTGGTGGTCAATGGGCATAATTCTGTATGAGTTCCTGGTCGGGTGTGTTCCTTTCTTCGGAGACACGCCTGAGGAGTTGTTTGCACATACTGTCAACGGTAGGTTTCTTTTTTTTACATTTTGTTTACAATTGTTTCTGGACCATTAATCCTTCTAAATTATTATTTAAGGAGTGTAATGGAAACAAAAGAAAGAAAGAAAAAAATATTTATTTGTGACCCGCACAGGAGACACGAGATAAGCAAAAGACAAATATTAATAAAAAAAATATGACCGTGCGAGACCAAAAAGGTTCCTATCTCAGCACGTGCACCAATATAAAAAAAAAAATTGGCATCATATTTTAACTGGATTGCGTTTTACATGAGGCTAAATTTGGACGCATTCGTGCAGCCCTTTGCAATAGTCATATTTTAAAACTCTTTTTTTCTGAACGATATAATCGATGAACCTTATAAACTTTATCAAATCAAGTAAGTGATTAAATTCGAGTCATAATAAATTATTTAAAATGCACCAAATACCCCATAATTAGTTTATCTCTATACCTCATATATTTTCAGATGACATCGAGTGGCCATCAGAAGAAGACTTCCCAATCGCGGTAGAAGCGAGAGCTATCATCACAGAGCTACTCGCACGAAACCCACGAGACAGGCTGGGGACGGGCGGCACGCATCAAGTAAAGGTAAAAGGAAATAAAAAAAGTTCTGTTAAAAATACAAAAGCACTGTTAAAAATAAAAATTAAGAATATTAAAAAAAGTACTATTAGAAAGTTAGGAATAAAAAGGTACTGTTGAAAATTAAAAAAGTGCTGTTGGAAATACAAAAGTACTTTTAAAAATATAAATAAAGTATTATAAAATAAAAAAAGTGCTGTTAGGAATAAGAAGGTACTATTAAAAATAAAAAAGTACTGTTCGAATTACAAAAGTACTTTTAAAAATAAAAAAAAGTACTGTTAGGGATAAAAAGGTAAAGTTAAAAATAAAAAAAGTACTGTTAAAAATAAAAAAGTACTGTTAAAAATAAAGAAGGTAACATTTTATTTTAAAAAAATATTTGAGTATGGTACAGTCTTCTCCTTCCTAGTCAAATCTTTGCAAATTTAGAGAACTTTAAATCATAATTTTGCTTTGCAATATGTTACAGGATCACGTATACTTCTGTGGTCTGGACTGGAACAATCTGTTGAGGCGGAAAGCAGAGTTCATTCCGCAGCTTGATAATGATGAGGATACCAGCTATTTTGACAGTAAGCTTACTTTATATATAACTAATGTCTATTTATTTTTCCCTTAATAATGCAATTGTCTATGTAATATGTCGATACCTCGTAAAAAAGAGACCGCTCTGAGAGACCTGTTTTACATTAAATCATTCAGATCTAATTTTGAATGTCCCTTTCACGATCAAAGTTACAGTAGAATCTCAATAAGAAGAAAAATGCATCTAATGCCTGCTATGCTACTTTTTTTTGCAACGTTTTTAAATGAGCTTCGGATATTATTGTGGAGCGCCCAGCCAACCTCAAAAGTGTGTTCAGTCATTATAAGTTTCCCCTTACAATATTGGTTGGCTTATGCGCTTTCCCGGTATAAATTAGTATCTTATTACAATTTGTTTTCTAACACCTTTCCAGCCCGTTGCGACCGCTACAACCACAGCGAGGTGGACACAGACGAAGCAGCCGAACCACCAGAGCCTGCCGAGGAAGCTGGCCTCTTCGCCGCCTTCTCCAGCACCTCTCCTCAATGGAGAAGACACTATCACCACTCCTGCGTGGAACATGACTCCAGGGTATGTAGATAAACGAGTAAACCGATAGACCCTGAAACTTAACGGCCTGTCTCAACAACTCAGCAAGTGGCCTTGGTCATCAAAACCAGGGATATTATTGATCGAGCTTATTACGGTATTCCAAGATATGAAGGGGATGGGAAATTGGGGACTCCCTTTGCCACACTAAGACACCCATTTGGTCCCCTGTGAGTGGGATCTTTCAAGAGATCCAAATTGCCAATATTGGGCAAACGGACTGACTTCCAGAGTTCAGCGTTTTCCAAACTATGTTGGTGGTCGGGTGAACACCAATAAGTACATGGCAGTATCAAATACACCAACAAAACGTAAGTAGCAGAGAAAAAATACTATTTCAGGCAACTGATGGTATTTCTATTTGTAATGTATTTTTTTAAATGTTCGAATCTGCGATCGGAGCATTTATTATGTAAGGAGACCTATGTCCAGCAGTGGAATATCATTATATTTTATGTAGGAGACTGTGCATCTATCGAGGAGTGTCTGCAGACAAAGGCAGTCACACCAAAGAAAGGTATTCCGTTAATGTGTGCTTTTCCCAATGGCATAGAATTCTACTAGATATCATATTTAGACTCTTTAAAACCTATTTCTCATGGATTTATGTTATTTTGCTTTGAAAAATAATAGTTTTTTCTATTTATCATAGTAATCTCTCAATCAAATTAGTTTTAAGCATCCAGAAATCGATCAGTATTCTGAAAGGTTACTCTTACTATATAGGTTTTTCTTCATTAAAACGGTTCCATTACTGTTTATGAGTAAGGAAAATTTTATCAGCTTATGCCTGTCCCACACCTGGGAAAAGACCACTTTGACTTCTCAAAGGCATGGCACGAGCACGAGCGTTGAATTTATTGTGTAGCTTTTGAAGCATTTTCCTTCAACTTATCCCGAAGCGAAAATTACATACAAACAAGTATTTTTTTTTAAGTTTCCATTCAGTAATTGACCATTTTCGATTTATTTGTTTCATTACATGTGTTTTTAGCGAGTCGTTGGCTAGCAACGATTATCGCATTCAAAAATATTAATAGAAGAGGCCTATGTCCAGCTTTTGTGGGCAGGTCGAGAAAACATTTCCTCAGACACCCGTACAAACCGCGGTAACAAAACGATAGCGACTTCTAACTCGACTCCAACGCCATCTAGTTGTGTATGTCGGAACTAATTTCTAACTTTTTGTTGGGTGATTTCTTTTTTTCACAATTTTTTTTATAAATTATGTGCCGAGATTATTTAAGAATATGTAAATAAATAAACTAAATATTTTATTACGCATATATGTCATTTTCTGACTTTCTTATTGGAATTGGTAAAGTTTTTTGGAATTTTCTAAAAGGAATTGAAATGAAGTTATAATCAGTTTTCAAATACGTCACCACTTGTTAGGTTCTCAGGTATGCAAGCATTTGTACTGTTTGAAACAAATTAATTTGTATACAGTTGCAACTGCATAATCAAAACTTGGCGCTAACCAAAACCTGAAAAACTCTATTTTTATTTTTTATAGATGATATGTGTTTGACCACTGAAACTCAAAGTTTCTGATGGTAAAACATTACCTAAAGCATCATATTATCGGAGAACAAAATTTAGCATCAGTATTTGCTTAGAAAACCAATAAAATGCCCGTAACAACAAAACAGTGTTGCTCAGCTTTTTTGTCCCAACGAATACAAGACTTCAACATAGAACCATCACATTCTCACCTATTCTTACTTCAGTAGCTCCATGTTTGCTTGTACCTCCTTGTTTATTTGCCGTTATTCGTTAACAGAGTACGGACAGCTGGCCGGGGACCCCCGACAGTGCGGGGCCCCCTACCACGCCTACTGCGCCCCTGCATCATCATCCTAAGTGTCCGGTAAGTGGTAACTTCATATTATCGTTGATGTAGTTATTTTAGTAATAGTATTGCAATTTTCCAAAGAAATCAGGAACTTAAGAACGCTCTAGGATGCCAATAATGAGGTATTTTCGCATTTTTTTTTAAATTTTGTTATTTTCGGGTATTTTCCCGATGACCTGGTGAAGGTTGCGGGGATCACACTTTTGATGCCATCTTGTGCTAGTCAAGCCGAGTTATTAAATCACGATAAAGACTGCTCAAAAAGACCGGCCCTTCCTCTACATAGTGATCAATAACAAAAGAAAACATTGGAGATTCACAATAAAAGCGAAACCCACACCTAACCTTTACCCATCACCATATAAATATACATATGTCGCAACAATGCTGGCCGGTAGGTGCAAACCATCGGTAAGTCAGAATGTATTCCTTTAGGTTAAGACATCTTGTGTGGGCAGGTCGGTGGGTACAGTCGTGAAAATTAAATCACACAAATTATTCGATACACTGAGTTTATTCAAATGGTCACAACTCAAGGTTACAATCTTGCTTACTAATATTACGGATCGAAATTGATTCTACGACGTGTTAGCTCTAAGGCTGTCAGTTCTCAACTGTCATATTCTTCTGTACCCACCACGCAAGTGGTTAGAGAAAGCTCGCCAAAGTGTAGTTGTTCTTGATTTGCCAAAAGGTTTTTTGTCGCTATCCCTCCACACTATTCCCAAATCACTGCAACTCCTGAAAGCCAGAATCAACAGGGGTGACCACCAGAAAAGCGGCGAGGCAATGAAGCTCGACCGCCATATTAACAATATCTGTTCTCACAATTGCAGATGATAGGCGGCACCTCAACAGCAGAATCCTCTCAAACAGACAGCGACGACGTGTCACCCGCAGCACGTCGCCGAGCAGCCTTACGACCGCATCACCAACACTCTCTCCACACACACCCTCTAGCGCACCCGGCTATTAGCTCGCATGCGGGCACGCACCCGCATGCGGTGAGCTTGTTGGCGGCGCATCCGCCTGTGCCGGCCGCCTCGTGCGCGCTTGTGCCTAGACTGTGAGTATCACTTGTTATAATGGTCCTCCTGACCATATTAGGCCACTTCTTCACATCTTAGCGGAAACCAGCCATCGGTGTGAGAGATACTATAGTACACCAGCTTCTCTTTATAAGAAGGTAAAATGGGTTAGAACTACATATTGCTTATTTTTTGGGCAAAACATGTGTAAACTTTCTGAGCATTATTTTTTGCCGTCGATGCGATAAGAAAAGCTATTAAATCAACATTTTCTCCAGTAGTTCTTGGACTAAATTTTGTTTTAAATACAAATTTCGAATAATGTTTACTTAAGTGTTGATGATTTTTACTACTGCCCAGGTTTTCGTCAGTGGAAATAAAAAAATACGTTGTTTTTGCTACGTCACTACATACGTTTCAGGTTTCTATTCAGGCATGGTGCTCTCATTATTCCATCACAATAAAAAAAAAACTGTAAAATAATATAACTTCTAACAATATATTTATTTCAGCTCCGACATATCAAGAAAGGACGAGCACAAGAGCATCAGTCTGGACCGCCCCGACAAACTGGACAAGCCCGAGCGTCCCGAGCGACCGGAGCGCCCGGAGAAGTCTCGACCCACCGCCATTGTGGCCAAGTCCATGAGGCGGTCTGCCAGCACTTCTGGATTGTCGCTGGTTATTCATCCAGGTAAACAGTTTAATTTAAAAAATATGGCTTATAATATATATCTGCCTATACCTCTGACTGAATATGAGAAAGACTTCTAGCGGAAACTCTAAAAAAGTGGTCAGAATATCAACCTTAGTTCTTTGGCTTGAGGTTGAAGAAAAACACTTCTTAAATTCCAAGCCAAAGAGTATTTGAGAGAGAGCTCTTAAAATAAAGACTTAAGGTAATAATCTCTTACACATGTGTGAATTTCTGCAAATAAGTGTAGAAAAGTATATAGGAGGAACTTTCGCTACCGTAACCCTGAACGAGGCTGCAAAATAAACCTCGTCTAAAAAAAAATCGCCCATGGTAGCATATTTTTTTCATTTTCAATTTGTTATGTTTCAGACCCATAAGACGTAATGCAAAATAATGATTTACCCTGATTGCTCGAACTTACGAAAATATAGTTTTTTTATCACATCTATTCAAAAAGTGCTGGTTTATTTTTCGTAAACAGGGACTAAAATTAAAAAAAAAATGTTTGAATTAAGAATGTGGACTTTGTTAGTAAATGTTCCAATCAGGAGAGAGATGAATCACAAACCATGCGGTCCAAAATAGGATTACATCGCTATAATCGTTTACGACGAATGTATGAGGTGAATGGCTAATGAGCGATTGTAAATCTATTTCGGACCGCACGGGAACATTGTATTGTAGAAGTGACTGGCTGGAAAACCGCGCGCGCTCCAAATTAAAAAATAAATCTACAACTGTAACGGATGGTACTAATAAAATTGTTACACTGCACTTCCATAATTGTTCAAATATAAACATTCACTTCGGGAGCAACACTATTTTAAGCTCGACGTACTTTGAATCTCTGCATTAAAAAAAACACTCTCGCCTTTAAAATTGTTGTTTGAGAGTTAAACAATCTACTATTTTAAACTGTACCAACTACTCCATGATGTAGTTACGAACACGGGTATGAAAGTATTTGACGAAGCCCTCATCTTTAAACGCCGCTAATCACGTGTTCTTTATTGATAGCAGATGACAGCACACTCAGCATAGGCGCTGGCTCCCCGTGCGCCGGCAACACGTCGTCCACCAACTCTTCAAGAGATTCGTCTCCTTGTCGCGACCCGCCCTCGCCCTTCGCGCTGCCTAGTCACTCGTGAGTATAGCTTGAACATATTATGTAATATACTCGATGGGAAACCGCAAAACCTAATAAAAATATAGTCAACCATGCCATAACAATGAGGAGTAAAGTTGATATCAGATAAATGTTGACCTAATGTGAAAAATCGTTATTTGGAATTATGCTGATAGTCTGGCCTTTTTTAATGTCCAAAGTTCTAAGATACAGGCAAATACCTAGTTTGGGGGTCACTGTGAATCCTAATTGTTTTTTGATATGACAGCCCACAAAAAGTCCTACACGTCCGTTTTTAGGTGAAATTTGAATGTCTAAATAAAAGCGTATTGTTACATTATTAAAGCTCGGGTGTAGAAAATTAAACAGTGCGATATTATTTAGGCTTTCATTCAGATGTGTAATTTAAGAAAACGAGCATAATTTTGTGTCTTGCGGTCAAATCAAGGTAGAATTAGCGGCGCGTCAAAGGCCTGATTCGTAAATTTGATGCTAAAATACTAAACCTACTATGGCTAATATTACTGACCCTGATTGATCTTTGAAGCAAAAGAAGCATGTAAGGTGGCGTTCTAGCAGGTGGCGTTCTGTAGTATGCTTTTTTTTGTCAACCTGGCTACCTCTTCAAAAGGCCCCTGGACTTTTGGGGAAGAGACCAGGGAGTGTGGCATTTTTACCTCACTAAAACCACCCCGGTGATCACCATCAGCACGTACGACCCACGACCCCCGTGACTTCTCAGCAGACAACCCCGGAACCCATTTTGTGCTATGCCTGTTTGGGCACGTTATAAAAGGCGTGGGTTTATGTATGTATGCTTAACCTTTTACCCTTACAATATGAACAGGTTGATCCAGTCTTCAAAGCCGCCTATAGTGGTTCGTCGTGGTCCGCGCGGATTCGGCTTCACCATCCACACAGTGCGCGTGTACTACGGCGACACTGACTATTATACCATGCATCATTTGGTTTCGGTGAGTAAAAGTTATCGATAATATAAAATGAGAAAAGTGAAGCTGCTGAAAAACTAATTTTCTTCCAACGATCTGTGGTTGATTTTAATACCTAAGCTGTTTTAAAATAAATGACCGAAAGATTAATATAATTAACCGACAAAAAAACTTATATTTAACAAAGAAACATGAGATTATTCAAATTACAATTTTACGAAAAATAATCTGTAACTGCCGAAAAAATACAATATTCCGTTATATATTCATATTTTCTGCTAAAATAATCGTTTTTTTAAGCTCTATAGAAACCAGCTTAATTTCTACTATTGGTTATTGAATAACGTTTTTAACTATCAATTTTAATGGAAAATCTACCTACCTGAGCATGACTAATGAGCGATAGTAATTCTATTTCGGACCGCACGGAAACATTTTATTGAACAAGTGACTGGCTGGAACACCGTGCGCGATACAAATTAAAAAGTAAATCTACAATTGTAACGGATGGTACTAATAAAATTGTAACGATGCACTTCCATAATTGTTCAAATATAAACATTAGCCTCTTATTATTTCTATATTTTGTCTTATGGTTCCTAATTGTATGTAAATAAACATAATGTTCTGTTCAAAAGTTTCACTTACTTATTTTCTCATTGAGGGCGATAAAAAGTAGAGCATCCACCTCGGGAGCAACACTATTTCAAGCCCGACGTACTTTGATTCTACTGTAGACTACCGGTCGGCCCGCGCGGGATGTATTATAGGCAAGGTTATATAGGTTAGCATATACACGCACACGGTAATCGGTTTACATATAATATTTGTATGCGGTGTCGCTATTTTCAACGAATTAGGGCACCCCGCCGACATGGATAGGTTAGATTACTTTAGACCCTGCAGACAGAAATAGGAGCCCGAGGGCTCCATCGACTTTGTGGCTGAGATAGTATTCGTACTCAGTAAATTATATAATTTTCGAAGCTTTTATTACAAACCATTTAAAATGATGGGCAGATTTATCCAACGCCAGTTAATCATTATTCGAGGAATAATTTTGAATTATTGTAAATGTTTTCCATGTAGATAAATACTGCCTATATTCTGTATTCTAACCTGATCACTGTATCACAGTGAATAACAAGAACATTAACACTTTCACTGCCTATTTGATCAAAATTTTCTCCAAGAGCCGAGAATATCTCTGTAATATTAGTATGGCGGCATCGCAAAGAACATCGTGAAAATGAAAAATCTTAACAACTTTAAAAATGTAAAACCTGTCAGAAAAGCAACGATATTCGTATCATCCCGTCTTCTTAAAACCCCCAAACACCAAAGATTACGGCAATTATCTTTAGGCCGATTCTTTTAACTTGGTCTCTCCCAAGTTAAAATAATCTTTCTCTGATGAAAATACTAATGTTACGTTTATTATTTTAGGCCGTGAACGAGCAAGGAGCCGCTTGGGCAGCCGGTCTGCGAGCCGGAGATCTCATCACACAGCTCAACGGAGAGTCTGTGCAGGGCTTGCTGCACACACAGGTATGTCGTTCATGTATTACATTTTCTTTGAATAACTAGAGTGATAAAGGTACACGTAGGAAGTATTTATTTTAATAATAAATTTGATTGTGAATTTTGTATGAAAGAAATGTTTGTATTTTTCAGGTTCTTCGATTGCTGTTGGCTGCACCTCATGCCACGTTGCGAGCCACTCCGCTTGATCAGACTACTATACAGGTATGAATATTATTTATTTTATAGTTATAAATTGCCAACTGTGTATTATAATGTCAAACTGAAACGCCTAGCATCAATCAGTTTCGTGTAACGGAGATCATTATCACTAAATATTATAAAATAGAGTCTGGCAAACGAAAGTAGAGACTGAAAAAGCGCGGCAAATTTAAAAACATATCAGCATAGCAACTCCAAAACTAGTATGAAATACCTGGAATAACCTAATTTGATACTTTAGAATTATTTATTTTCTTCGTAATAAAAATACTATAGGTAGATACTTTAGATACTGTAGATATTATGTATCAAAGTTGAATAGTGATTACGAATTAAAACAAAGTATCAACTTATTAGCGGCATACTAACTTATGAAATCTAGCACCACACGTAAACAATCTTGTTATTGTTGGAATTCGATGTCTTTCTCCTGTTGTTTTTCTTGATATTTAGCGAAACGAGATCTCCCGTAATCCACTTTTATTTGTTTTATTAATTTTTCACTTATTAAATGCTATTATCAAGACCACAACAAGTCACCAATAATTCGAGTGTCTACTTTCGTTTGCCAGACTCTAAAGTCTCCCGCCGCGTCTTTACGCGAAGGACTCAAAAACTACTGAACCGATTTGCATGCGGTTTTCACCAATAGAAAGAGTGAGAAACGAGGATGTTTTTTGTGTATAATTTTTCACGGGAGAATCTGGGGCGTGTCGCTAGTTAAACATATGTCTGACATTAACAAACATGAAGTCTTTGAAAAAAGTTCTGTATAGGTAACACCGCTTATTACTCCCAAAAATTCATTCTCAGTCAGGGCATCAACTTCAATGGCGAGTACATCACTTACCTTACGTTTGCCGACGATATAGTGATCATGGCTGAGACCATGGACAACATCAATACAATGCTCGATGATGTCAGTAGAGTATCCGAAAGAGTGGGTCTAAAAATGAACATGGACAAAACCAAGGTGATATTGAATGTCCATGTTGCAACCACTCCTATCAAAGTCGGAGACTGTACACTCGAAGTTGTGGGCCATTATGTCTACATGGGATAAACGGTCCAGTTAGGTAGATCCAACTTCGAGAAAGAGGTCAACCGTCGAATCCGACTCGGCTGGGCAGCGTTCGGGAAGTTGCGCGGTATCTTCTCGTCCAACTTACCACAGTCAAGACGAAACTCTATGACCAGTGTGTGTTGCCAGTGATTACTTACGGCACAGACACAGTCTCCTTTATTACACTGTAATCCGAGATACAGGCTGCCTCCTAGTTCGGATGCAGAAAGTCCTATATATGTAAAACTCCTAGCCGTACATTGTCATTTTATTTTTTTTGTTATATGTGTGTTGAATAAATATTATTTGATTTGATTTATGTGACTGTAAGCTATATGAATACTGTATTTCGCTAGGCGGGAGGACGTCGCCGCGCATGGTGTGGTCGCCGCGCCACGGCTCCACCACGTCCGCGGCCCAGGAGACGCTGCTCTCTGTTCCGGAGGATATCCACCAAGAGAGCCTCGCAGGAGATGCACCAGGTAACTACATACTTTTTAACCGACTTCAAAATGGAGGAGGTTATCAATACGACTGTTTTTTTTAATTTGTTTCTCCTCAAAACTTTTTACTAGATGAACCGATTTGGATGATTCTTTCTTATTTGAAAGTTGGTGCTTCTCATGTGGTCCCGTTTATATTTGGTGAAGATCTGATGAAAATCTTCGGAAATATACAACAGAATTTTTCAATAAACAACGGCAAATCTCTCGGGGTTGCTGCAATCGCATGTCTGTTTATTGTTTAGGCCATTTCATCACGCCGGTACGCTCTAAAGAAGAACGACATCTGAAAGACATCTGCGTATACCCCCGCAGATGTCTAAAGCTCACCCTCGTACACTTTCATTTCACTTGTTATGTTCAAGTTTTATGTTATTCTGGTAATCAATTTGTCTCATCATTATCTAGCCCTGAATAGAAACAGAAAAGTAAAAAAATACAATAATTGAAAGTTATGAGCGTTGAAAGTTCCATATTTCAACACTAATTTTAACGCATCTTTGGGCGGAAATAAATATCATAAGAAGAAGGGAAATTGCAAAACGGCCTCCATACAGGGATAGATTAGTAATTCAACAATGCAAATCATTTTATTTTGAAAATATACATTTAGTAGCTCCCAAAGGTCTGTTCATAAAATTTCGTGCGGTCGTTTTCGTCCTAAATCATCATACATTTCGCTACAAATTTGCAAAAGTGCTAATTCGTACGAGAACTAGCTTCTTACTGTTCATCACAGCATCAATCTCTTTCGCACATGTTGTCGGATGAGACAGCATGCATTTCAACCCCGCGCACAAAATAGTTCGTGCCGTTGACTAGGGGAACCTTAATAAAAATAACAACTGTTGCTTGCCATATTTGGTAAAATGTTCGCTAAGTTATCTTGTTTGTATACAGATGGTATCATCAGGCGAGTGCGCCTCATCCCCGTCCCCTGCGCCCGCGTCGCCGGCTGCCGACAGTCCGCTACACAACACCACCACCACACACTACCAACGGTAAGATATTATATACAGATGGTATCATCAGGCGAGTGCGCCTCATCCCCGTCCCCTGCGCCCGCGTCGCCGGCTGCCGACAGTCCGCTACACAACACCACCACCACACACTACCAACGGTAAGATATTATATACAGATGGTATCATCAGGCGAGTGCGCCTCATCCCCGTCCCCTGCGCCCGCGTCGCCGGCTGCCGACAGTCCGCTACACAACACCACCACCACACACTACCAACGGTAAGATATTATATACAGATGGTATCATCAGGCGAGTGCGCCTCATCCCCGTCCCCTGCGCCCGCGTCGCCGGCTGCCGACAGTCCGCTACACAACACCACCACCACACACTACCAACGGTAAGATATTATATACAGATGGTATCATCAGGCGAGTGCGCCTCATCCCCGTCCCCTGCGCCCGCGTCGCCGGCTGCCGACAGTCCGCTACACAACACCACCACCACACACTACCAACGGTAAGATATTATATACAGATGGTATCATCAGGCGAGTGCGCCTCATCCCCGTCCCCTGCGCCCGCGTCGCCGGCTGCCGACAGTCCGCTACACAACACCACCACCACACACTACCAACGGTAAGATATTATATACAGATGGTATCATCAGGCGAGTGCGCCTCATCCCCGTCCCCTGCGCCCGCGTCGCCGGCTGCCGACAGTCCGCTACACAACACCACCACCACACACTACCAACGGTAAGATATTATATACAGATGGTATCATCAGGCGAGTGCGCCTCATCCCCGTCCCCTGCGCCCGCGTCGCCGGCTGCCGACAGTCCGCTACACAACACCACCACCACACACTACCAACGGTAAGATATTATATACAGATGGTATCATCAGGCGAGTGCGCCTCATCCCCGTCCCCTGCGCCCGCGTCGCCGGCTGCCGACAGTCCGCTACACAACACCACCACCACACACTACCAACGGTAAGATATTATATACAGATGGTATCATCAGGCGAGTGCGCCTCATCCCCGTCCCCTGCGCCCGCGTCGCCGGCTGCCGACAGTCCGCTACACAACACCACCACCACACACTACCAACGGTAAGATATTATATACAGATGGTATCATCAGGCGAGTGCGCCTCATCCCCGTCCCCTGCGCCCGCGTCGCCGGCTGCCGACAGTCCGCTACACAACACCACCACCACACACTACCAACGGTAAGATATTATATACAGATGGTATCATCAGGCGAGTGCGCCTCATCCCCGTCCCCTGCGCCCGCGTCGCCGGCTGCCGACAGTCCGCTACACAACACCACCACCACACACTACCAACGGTAAGATATTATATACAGATGGTATCATCAGGCGAGTGCGCCTCATCCCCGTCCCCTGCGCCCGCGTCGCCGGCTGCCGACAGTCCGCTACACAACACCACCACCACACACTACCAACGGTAAGATATTATATACAGATGGTATCATCAGGCGAGTGCGCCTCATCCCCGTCCCCTGCGCCCGCGTCGCCGGCTGCCGACAGTCCGCTACACAACACCACCACCACACACTACCAACGGTAAGATATTATATACAGATGGTATCATCAGGCGAGTGCGCCTCATCCCCGTCCCCTGCGCCCGCGTCGCCGGCTGCCGACAGTCCGCTACACAACACCACCACCACACACTACCAACGGTAAGATATTATATACAGATGGTATCATCAGGCGAGTGCGCCTCATCCCCGTCCCCTGCGCCCGCGTCGCCGGCTGCCGACAGTCCGCTACACAACACCACCACCACACACTACCAACGGTAAGATATTATATACAGATGGTATCATCAGGCGAGTGCGCCTCATCCCCGTCCCCTGCGCCCGCGTCGCCGGCTGCCGACAGTCCGCTACACAACACCACCACCACACACTACCAACGGTAAGATATTATATACAGATGGTATCATCAGGCGAGTGCGCCTCATCCCCGTCCCCTGCGCCCGCGTCGCCGGCTGCCGACAGTCCGCTACACAACACCACCACCACACACTACCAACGGTAAGATATTATATACAGATGGTATCATCAGGCGAGTGCGCCTCATCCCCGTCCCCTGCGCCCGCGTCGCCGGCTGCCGACAGTCCGCTACACAACACCACCACCACACACTACCAACGGTAAGATATTATATACAGATGGTATCATCAGGCGAGTGCGCCTCATCCCCGTCCCCTGCGCCCGCGTCGCCGGCTGCCGACAGTCCGCTACACAACACCACCACCACACACTACCAACGGTAAGATATTATATACAGATGGTATCATCAGGCGAGTGCGCCTCATCCCCGTCCCCTGCGCCCGCGTCGCCGGCTGCCGACAGTCCGCTACACAACACCACCACCACACACTACCAACGGTAAGATATTATATACAGATGGTATCATCAGGCGAGTGCGCCTCATCCCCGTCCCCTGCGCCCGCGTCGCCGGCTGCCGACAGTCCGCTACACAACACCACCACCACACACTACCAACGGTAAGATATTATATACAGATGGTATCATCAGGCGAGTGCGCCTCATCCCCGTCCCCTGCGCCCGCGTCGCCGGCTGCCGACAGTCCGCTACACAACACCACCACCACACACTACCAACGGTAAGATATTATATACAGATGGTATCATCAGGCGAGTGCGCCTCATCCCCGTCCCCTGCGCCCGCGTCGCCGGCTGCCGACAGTCCGCTACACAACACCACCACCACACACTACCAACGGTAAGATATTATATACAGATGGTATCATCAGGCGAGTGCGCCTCATCCCCGTCCCCTGCGCCCGCGTCGCCGGCTGCCGACAGTCCGCTACACAACACCACCACCACACACTACCAACGGTAAGATATTATATACAGATGGTATCATCAGGCGAGTGCGCCTCATCCCCGTCCCCTGCGCCCGCGTCGCCGGCTGCCGACAGTCCGCTACACAACACCACCACCACACACTACCAACGGTAAGATATTATATACAGATGGTATCATCAGGCGAGTGCGCCTCATCCCCGTCCCCTGCGCCCGCGTCGCCGGCTGCCGACAGTCCGCTACACAACACCACCACCACACACTACCAACGGTAAGATATTATATACAGATGGTATCATCAGGCGAGTGCGCCTCATCCCCGTCCCCTGCGCCCGCGTCGCCGGCTGCCGACAGTCCGCTACACAACACCACCACCACACACTACCAACGGTAAGATATTATATACAGATGGTATCATCAGGCGAGTGCGCCTCATCCCCGTCCCCTGCGCCCGCGTCGCCGGCTGCCGACAGTCCGCTACACAACACCACCACCACACACTACCAACGGTAAGATATTATATACAGATGGTATCATCAGGCGAGTGCGCCTCATCCCCGTCCCCTGCGCCCGCGTCGCCGGCTGCCGACAGTCCGCTACACAACACCACCACCACACACTACCAACGGTAAGATATTATATACAGATGGTATCATCAGGCGAGTGCGCCTCATCCCCGTCCCCTGCGCCCGCGTCGCCGGCTGCCGACAGTCCGCTACACAACACCACCACCACACACTACCAACGGTAAGATATTATATACAGATGGTATCATCAGGCGAGTGCGCCTCATCCCCGTCCCCTGCGCCCGCGTCGCCGGCTGCCGACAGTCCGCTACACAACACCACCACCACACACTACCAACGGTAAGATATTATATACAGATGGTATCATCAGGCGAGTGCGCCTCATCCCCGTCCCCTGCGCCCGCGTCGCCGGCTGCCGACAGTCCGCTACACAACACCACCACCACACACTACCAACGGTAAGATATTATATACAGATGGTATCATCAGGCGAGTGCGCCTCATCCCCGTCCCCTGCGCCCGCGTCGCCGGCTGCCGACAGTCCGCTACACAACACCACCACCACACACTACCAACGGTAAGATATTATATACAGATGGTATCATCAGGCGAGTGCGCCTCATCCCCGTCCCCTGCGCCCGCGTCGCCGGCTGCCGACAGTCCGCTACACAACACCACCACCACACACTACCAACGGTAAGATATTATATACAGATGGTATCATCAGGCGAGTGCGCCTCATCCCCGTCCCCTGCGCCCGCGTCGCCGGCTGCCGACAGTCCGCTACACAACACCACCACCACACACTACCAACGGTAAGATATTATATACAGATGGTATCATCAGGCGAGTGCGCCTCATCCCCGTCCCCTGCGCCCGCGTCGCCGGCTGCCGACAGTCCGCTACACAACACCACCACCACACACTACCAACGGTAAGATATTATATACAGATGGTATCATCAGGCGAGTGCGCCTCATCCCCGTCCCCTGCGCCCGCGTCGCCGGCTGCCGACAGTCCGCTACACAACACCACCACCACACACTACCAACGGTAAGATATTATATACAGATGGTATCATCAGGCGAGTGCGCCTCATCCCCGTCCCCTGCGCCCGCGTCGCCGGCTGCCGACAGTCCGCTACACAACACCACCACCACACACTACCAACGGTAAGATATTATATACAGATGGTATCATCAGGCGAGTGCGCCTCATCCCCGTCCCCTGCGCCCGCGTCGCCGGCTGCCGACAGTCCGCTACACAACACCACCACCACACACTACCAACGGTAAGATATTATATACAGATGGTATCATCAGGCGAGTGCGCCTCATCCCCGTCCCCTGCGCCCGCGTCGCCGGCTGCCGACAGTCCGCTACACAACACCACCACCACACACTACCAACGGTAAGATATTATATACAGATGGTATCATCAGGCGAGTGCGCCTCATCCCCGTCCCCTGCGCCCGCGTCGCCGGCTGCCGACAGTCCGCTACACAACACCACCACCACACACTACCAACGGTAAGATATTATATACAGATGGTATCATCAGGCGAGTGCGCCTCATCCCCGTCCCCTGCGCCCGCGTCGCCGGCTGCCGACAGTCCGCTACACAACACCACCACCACACACTACCAACGGTAAGATATTATATACAGATGGTATCATCAGGCGAGTGCGCCTCATCCCCGTCCCCTGCGCCCGCGTCGCCGGCTGCCGACAGTCCGCTACACAACACCACCACCACACACTACCAACGGTAAGATATTATATACAGATGGTATCATCAGGCGAGTGCGCCTCATCCCCGTCCCCTGCGCCCGCGTCGCCGGCTGCCGACAGTCCGCTACACAACACCACCACCACACACTACCAACGGTAAGATATTATATACAGATGGTATCATCAGGCGAGTGCGCCTCATCCCCGTCCCCTGCGCCCGCGTCGCCGGCTGCCGACAGTCCGCTACACAACACCACCACCACACACTACCAACGGTAAGATATTATATACAGATGGTATCATCAGGCGAGTGCGCCTCATCCCCGTCCCCTGCGCCCGCGTCGCCGGCTGCCGACAGTCCGCTACACAACACCACCACCACACACTACCAACGGTAAGATATTATATACAGATGGTATCATCAGGCGAGTGCGCCTCATCCCCGTCCCCTGCGCCCGCGTCGCCGGCTGCCGACAGTCCGCTACACAACACCACCACCACACACTACCAACGGTAAGATATTATATACAGATGGTATCATCAGGCGAGTGCGCCTCATCCCCGTCCCCTGCGCCCGCGTCGCCGGCTGCCGACAGTCCGCTACACAACACCACCACCACACACTACCAACGGTAAGATATTATATACAGATGGTATCATCAGGCGAGTGCGCCTCATCCCCGTCCCCTGCGCCCGCGTCGCCGGCTGCCGACAGTCCGCTACACAACACCACCACCACACACTACCAACGGTAAGATATTATATACAGATGGTATCATCAGGCGAGTGCGCCTCATCCCCGTCCCCTGCGCCCGCGTCGCCGGCTGCCGACAGTCCGCTACACAACACCACCACCACACACTACCAACGGTAAGATATTATATACAGATGGTATCATCAGGCGAGTGCGCCTCATCCCCGTCCCCTGCGCCCGCGTCGCCGGCTGCCGACAGTCCGCTACACAACACCACCACCACACACTACCAACGGTAAGATATTATATACAGATGGTATCATCAGGCGAGTGCGCCTCATCCCCGTCCCCTGCGCCCGCGTCGCCGGCTGCCGACAGTCCGCTACACAACACCACCACCACACACTACCAACGGTAAGATATTATATACAGATGGTATCATCAGGCGAGTGCGCCTCATCCCCGTCCCCTGCGCCCGCGTCGCCGGCTGCCGACAGTCCGCTACACAACACCACCACCACACACTACCAACGGTAAGATATTATATACAGATGGTATCATCAGGCGAGTGCGCCTCATCCCCGTCCCCTGCGCCCGCGTCGCCGGCTGCCGACAGTCCGCTACACAACACCACCACCACACACTACCAACGGTAAGATATTATATACAGATGGTATCATCAGGCGAGTGCGCCTCATCCCCGTCCCCTGCGCCCGCGTCGCCGGCTGCCGACAGTCCGCTACACAACACCACCACCACACACTACCAACGGTAAGATATTATATACAGATGGTATCATCAGGCGAGTGCGCCTCATCCCCGTCCCCTGCGCCCGCGTCGCCGGCTGCCGACAGTCCGCTACACAACACCACCACCACACACTACCAACGGTAAGATATTATATACAGATGGTATCATCAGGCGAGTGCGCCTCATCCCCGTCCCCTGCGCCCGCGTCGCCGGCTGCCGACAGTCCGCTACACAACACCACCACCACACACTACCAACGGTAAGATATTATATACAGATGGTATCATCAGGCGAGTGCGCCTCATCCCCGTCCCCTGCGCCCGCGTCGCCGGCTGCCGACAGTCCGCTACACAACACCACCACCACACACTACCAACGGTAAGATATTATATACAGATGGTATCATCAGGCGAGTGCGCCTCATCCCCGTCCCCTGCGCCCGCGTCGCCGGCTGCCGACAGTCCGCTACACAACACCACCACCACACACTACCAACGGTAAGATATTATATACAGATGGTATCATCAGGCGAGTGCGCCTCATCCCCGTCCCCTGCGCCCGCGTCGCCGGCTGCCGACAGTCCGCTACACAACACCACCACCACACACTACCAACGGTAAGATATTACAACTACAATCAATTAAATCACCAATAATACTTCTGGTCTCGTTCTGTGGCTCTGTGATTCGAACTCCACAGGGAATAGATATTTGTTTGGGATACTAAAATCAATCTGCCTAGCCTTTTCCCAATTATGTTGGGGTCGGCTTCCAGTCTAACCGAATTCAGCTGAGTACCAGTGTTTTATATGGAGCGACTGCCTATCTGACCTCCACAACCCAGTAACTGGGTAACATGATACCCCTTGGCAAGACTGGCGTCAGATCTCAAGCTTCTGACTACCCGTAACGACTGTCAAAGATCTTCAAATGCCAGCCGGGACCAACGGCTTAACGTGCGCACCGAGACACGGAGGAAACTCGGTATGTTGAAATGGTCACCAATCCACAGACCGACCTCGTCAAGCATTGCTTAACCTTGAAGATCGACCTATGCGGCTGTTATTATTTAAACACGAGCTCCTCGTTTGGGATACTAAAGATAGTAAGAATATTTACACGATATCATAAAATAAAATTTACAAGTCCGTGATTAGACCTGTCGTACTGTATGGATCAGAATGTTGGGCTGTGACAAAGGATGGATGAAAAGAGAAACTTTTTTAAGAACAAAGCAACTCAAATAATAAGTAAAAAAAAGCTCTATAACTCACTTGTGAATAATAGCAATGAAAGAGTCACAGTTTGATTACAGGTGTCATTATGTGCCTAATTGCGGTGAAATTAGAGACACTTTATGAGCAAGTGTGTTGAAAAATATGATCCAAATCGTATATCGATTATTCTTGTCCGTTAATCAAAAGCATGTAGCAGAGATGATAATGTTGAGCTGGATGTGCGGAGTGACGAGATTAGATAAAGTGAGAAATTAGTATATTAGAGGCAGTTTGAAAGTGGCGCCAGAGGCAGAAAAGTTGAAAGGAAACCGTTTGTTCTGGTATGGTCATGTGATGTGGAGGGGTGAAACGCATGTTACTAAAAGAGTTATGAATATAAATATGGATGGATGGAGACGGAGGGGAGGACCAAAGAAAAGATGGATGGATTGTGTGAGGAGTGACATGAAAGAAAAAGGGAGTCAGTGATAGCGTGACAGGGGACAGGACGGTATGGAAGAAGAAAACGTGTTGCGCCGACCCAAGTAATATGGGACAAGGGCAGGAAGATCATGATGATGATGATCATAAAAATACGTTTGTTTTGTGTATGCAACATCATAATTAAGTAAATCATGTGAGTTAATATGTACGAGCACGGCTCAGCTGTCTCTGTCGATAGAACAGGACCGCTTTTCCAGGAGTCAAAAACAAATAAGTAAAAGCATCACATTTTAAGACTAACTTCTGATGTGTGAAAAAGACAAAATAATTCAAACTCTCTTACATCCATATTCATATTCTTTATTGTACACATAACAAACATATATAAATACAGAAGGACAACTTATGTACAAAGGCGAGCTTAACCAACAATTGGGTTTTCTTACAGCAAACCTCAGTGTTATAGCGAGATTTACACAATTAGGACAGTGAACAAAAGCGCATAACAAAAAAAAAAGATACTTAAAAACAAATAAAAATTTAAATTCTTACTAACTAAATACACTACACAAATACTTGTACAGCGCACAATGCATAAACATAATACATATTTTATAATATATAACTAAAATACATACATATTTATGAGTCATGTTGACAGGCAATGTTTCCTAGTTCTTCTTCTGCACATATCTAACCCATATTTGTACATAATTTCCATTTCACAAGCAAAAACTACAGAACGAAAACTATCTTCAACGAAAATACTCCCAAATTCCGCAGACCATCGTCCCTGCACGGGCTCAAGCACAAGCTGGTGGCGGGCGGCGCAGTGGGCTCGGGGGGCGAAGTCCGGCGCGCGTCGCTGCAGCACATGCCGCTGTCTCCGCTGGCCAGGACGCCTTCGCCCTCGCCGCAGCCGCAGCCTGCCTCGCCTACTAGGTAAGGACTTAAGGAGACTGAATATGACATCATATACATTTGCCAAAAAAAATTCGGTATTTTGCTTAACTCTAACTAAAGTCTCTTTAGACTAGCTCAAGTCAAGAAAAATACCAATGTATTGCAAAAAAGGAAAAAAACAATTATGACAGATGAGATGAGAGTTTTTAAAGTATTGTGAAAGTACACTTAATTTCTGGAACGAAAACAACACAGATTTACATAAGCGCGTCAACATAATTTGTTGACTCAATTATAAAAAGTCAGTTAAGCATAATGTCACAAGAGATTCATTTTGACACGTCGCCACAAAACAGCAGCTTTATTGCGTAATAAATTCGCCAAGGCAAAGGGCAAAGAGTATGAACAATCACATAGACGGAAATCCACTTCGCGTCTTTCACCTCGCCATGTGATTGGTCAATGGTTCATACTCTTTGCCCTTTGCCTTGCCGAATTCATACGCAATAAGGCTGCATTTAGCATTTATTTTGATTTCTTCCTTTTGCTGCAGTCAAGTTAAGAAGATTAGGCCGAGTTTCTCACCATTAAATTATCGCAGAATTCATGTGACAAATTTTCAAGCACTTTTGAGGCACGTTTGAAAATTAAACCCAAAAACAAATCGTGTCTTTCTTTATCAAAGCACGCTTTATTTGCTGTGATTGGCTGTTGAAAATTCATTCAACCAATCACAGCAGTAAACGCGTGCTTGACAATTTGTCACATTAATTCTGCAATAATTAAGAGGTGAGAAACTCGGCCTTATTAAAATTTTATTTCGCATTCGTAAAGGTTTTCGATTCCCTTAAAGTTTCTGGATCTATTTATTTACTAAAGAAGTTCTTTATTTTTTTTTTATCTACATTTTAGGCACCATTTACATGAACCATGGTTCCATGGGAAATAAATGTCTCATTCTCATATTGTCTATGTCTGTGTTTGTCTATGATCTATGTGCATGAGTGACTAAAACACCACAAAATAGTCTATTTAAGTTAGAGGGGAATATAATATCATTTGTTTGATAAATTAGTCAATATTAATAATATAGAGTTCCTACAAAGAACATACAACATACTTTTATTTATTCATAATTAATTTTAAAATGGGAAAATACATCTTTGCGTGCAACAACTTTTATCCCAATTCATTAATGTACTTAGTATTTACGTCACATATCATACTATTTACAAGGGTAAATTTCGAGGTAACACTAAAATATAAGCACACTAGACGGATGACTCGCTCATAAATCTGTCTGTCTATGTATACTGAATATACTCGCCAAGCCCTAAAGGTTGGCGTTCACAGGGCGACGCGAGACCGAGACTTGCGAACGAGGCACCTTGCCTCTTACCCGGTCTTACTGGTGTCGCACACAATCTCTCTTCCATTTTTGTCGTTAAAATCAGATGTATAGTTGAAAATTATTAAGTTGCTATTGGATGAAGAAGAATACGGTGATATGATTATATATAATTATTATAAAAATAAACAAAGTTGACTATCAACGAATTATATACAACTGATGGACAAAGCTTATCGCGTTCAATATGGATGTCAATCTAAAAAATGATTCTTTAATTGTTAAATGACAAAATGTTCGTACATTTCGTCACCACTCGTGTACAAGACCGGCTAGCGGTCTTCTGTCGCGCGTCGCGGTCTCGCGCGCTCATACAAAGCCTAAGAACAAGAAGTGTCGCGCGTCTCTTGCACTGGTCCCGCATCGCGGTCGCATGCTGAGCTCGCGCCTCTTCTATTATTGCGGTTCCAAAGTTTGATTTTGACAATTCATGGTCTAATTTCTCTAGTAAAATTTTATGCCACGGTCTGATGTGTCCGCTTTGGGATGCCTCAATTTACGATTCCAACTACATAGATATATTTCGTCTCATACCAATCCATATTTTACCTCTAATTAAACACCCCATTGGCCATTACTAAGCGGGCCATACATCGACTTATCCCATTACAACCGCGACCGCTCTGTCAAGAGTGTACCGACTATAAGAAATAGAAACACCCCTAAAATCCTCAACCCCACGTATCTACCAGCATGACTATGTAACATGTAACCTCACAAACAAACCATACTCATGGACACGAACTAACCCTCCACCCTTAGCCGCTGTGAGGCCAGAAGCCCATCCCCGCTGGCCGTGCGCGATGCCAGTGGCGTGGCAGGCGGCCGCCGCGCCTGGCCACGAAGGGATCCTGCCTCACCACTGCTGAGGAGAGCCCTATCACCCGACAGGTAAGGAGGGAAGCTCCAAAGTTTTAACATATTGCTCAAGAAAGCGATTGGCAAGACCCACCTTAAACCCAGGCCTACAGTGTGGATCGAAGGAGACTTTTTTTCATCAAACAGGTAAGGAAAGAGAGTCGATTTTTTTGTAAAGTTGAACATCAAGATTTTGGTTCTCTGCTGTTCAGAATGGGTAGAGCTTAACAGATAAGGTAACATCGAGTAAAAAGCCCACAAATTACTAAATGAATTAACTTTAAAACTATGAGGGGTAACAAGAGGTGGTATAATATTTTATGGAATATTTGCCTTAAAATAATATTTTTTTTAAGTGAAATGTTCCACGATATTGGACTTCTCCTCATAGCTTTAGAGTTAAATTCATTTAGTAACTTGTGCAAGCAAGCTGTGTCTTAACAGACACACTGCAGCAAATTGGCAGCTTGGATGTAGTTCACATTACTGTGTTGGAATTTCTAACAGTACCAACAGACTGCACAGTCCGCTTGCAGTCCTCGTGAAGTATTGACCCCCAGTTTCTCAACACTCGATTATCGGACTGTTAACGTAATCGACGAATAATCGCCGATTATCTGCCGTAATTGGCTGTTCTGATATTTCATTCAACCAATCACAGTAGATAATGCGTGCTTGTCAATTTGCCACATTAATTCTACGATAATTTAGCGGTAAGACAGTCGATTGACAGTTTCGATTTAGTTATGTCAACTGCTCAAAAACTACATACACCTGCAAATTTGTAGGTGTTGTGCAGTTCGCATACGCATAAGTACAGTACAACCATTTTGTTAATGTCCTTCGGCAAACTTTGTGTTTCGTCAGTCGTCGGATTTCTATCAGTTGCCCTTTGCACTTGGTACAGATCGGACGCACTCAATCAACTTGGAAGTATATAGAATTGTTCGACTTGATATAATTTGTTTAAAAATAACCGGCCAAGTGCGAGTCGGACTCGCGCACGAAGGGTTCCGTACCATTATCGCAAAAAACGGCAAAAAAGTTACGTTTGTTGTATGGGAGCCTCACTTAAATATTTATTTTATTCTGTTTTTAGTATTTGTTGTTATAGCGGCAATAGAAATACATCATCTGTGAAAATTTCAACTGTCTAGCTATCACGGTTCATGAGATACAGCCTGGTGACAGACATACAGACAGACAGACGGATCGCGGAGTCTCAGTAATAGGGTCCCGTTTTTACCCTTTGGGTACGGAACCCTAAAAATGGGGGGCAAGCTGCTAAAGGAAAATAGTTTTACAGCTCTATATTATGTGCAAACACTGAAATTAATTCGGAATTCAAATTATTATTCACATTAAATCTAATAATTGATGGACATGGAAAATAGCATTCGTTTGTATTCGGAAATGCGATGATGGCCGAGGGATATTAAGAAAATAGTTGTACTGTACAGTTCTTTTGAACATTTTACAAGTTAGATATGACACAGATTAGTATTTTCTTTTGTACAGCGTATATGTAGAATTTCATTCTTTTTTTTTGTCTCCTGTTCTTGACGGTTTAAGTTTGTCTTGAAAATGTTTTGGTATTGTGATTGATACTCATGCAATATGTGCGTGTATGGTTTGTATGTTTATACCCAAAAAAAACTTCGACTATTCAAGAGTATTTTTAATCGTTTGCTTTATTATAGATCTGTATTTATGTTTCGTTATTAACTATTTCTGTATGCTTTCGTGTGTACATTGTATGTGCTTTGAATGTTTGCGTTAAACGCATGCTTTTCATTTATGTTGTCATTTATTTATTCATGTCAGTTTCTTAACTGTAATTTTGTAAGTACTGTCTTAAATAAATATTGATTTAGGTGTGTTTATAATAAAATTCGACCTAAAGAGGTCTTTTTCCTTAGAAGGCATTTTGAGACACTTGAAAATTAAAACAAATCATGTCTTTCTTTATCAAAGATCCATGAAATAATATGAATTTGTTTAATACAATTCTTTTTTAACAGACATATGTGTCCTATTCGGTTTATGATAAAAAAGAGATAGAATATTCTTGTACGCCATAACAAATGATCAAGAAAGAACTTTTAAATCGTCACAATAGGAATATAAATCCTAACCCTATCATTTCCAGACTACACCCCCGCTCAGCGGAGGCCAAATGCTCTATCTCGCCCCTCTGCTGCGGCGGCACGGGCGCCGTGGCCAACACGTCCGGCCCCCGGCGAGGGGTCGTGTGGAGGGCGGCAGCCCCCGCGCCCCCCACACCCACCCCACCGCCGCCTGATAAGCAGGACGATGCACCAGCGCCCCTGCCCAGGATAGCTGAAGAAAAAGACTCACCCACGCATCATGCTAGGAACTTGCCTAACAGGTAATGATAGTCCTCAATCGTAAGAATGGTCTTAAAAAGATCAGTGTTATTAGAAAAAAAAAACCCGATTGCTTAAAACGCGAACTAAAAAGACGTAAACAAGAAGAAAATCATGCTGTGCAGTCGGAGGATGCATCTGGTTTTGGTCAGCCATCTCGCGAATATGATATAAAAATATATCAAATTGTCTCATCATTATCTAGCCCTGTATGAAAACAAAAATGTTAAAGAATAAAATATTTGAAAGTTATGAGCTTCGAAAGTTCCATATTTCAACACTAATTTTAACGCATCATCATAAAATTTCGCGCGCTCGTTTTCGTCCTAAATCATCATCCATTTCGATACAAATTTGCAAAAGTGCTAATCCGTACGCGAACTAGCTTCTTACTGCTCATTACAGCATCTATCTCATTCGCACGTGTTGTCGGATGAGATGCCATGCATTTTAACCTGGCGTACAAAATAGTTCGTGCCGTCGACTAGTTGAACCTTAATTAGTTGTTCAATTCCATGCAAATATGAAATCTCACCACTTACCAACCAATTCGCTTTTCCCGTACGCTTAGTGCCAATATGATATTTGGCACTTTTGTAGTAATACTGGCATTTACCAAAATAATCTGTTACCTGATTTATTTACCATACCACAAGTAGCTAAGTTCGCCAGCTCCCAAAGCTACTACACATCCAACACTAAGTTCTAACTCCCCTCCCCCAGGACCCCAGCCAAGCAATCCACCCCATCGATCTTTACATCCTCGCCGAAGACACGTCCGGACAAGCCGCAGTTCGACGCGTCCGCGTCTTTCGCGTCGCTGTCGCTTTCTGACGAGTCCTTCATCGACACCTCGGCTGATTTGTCCATCTTGGATACCTCTCGAGAGGTTTATTTGGGTAAGTAGTGCTTTTAGCTTTAAAAAATGCTTATGGCCTATAGATAGACCTAATAGATTAACTATAGAACTAATCAAAACTGGATATTATTGTGAATTACTTGACAACATAATCAAATAATAATTTTCCTTAGAGAGGAGAGAAACCCCAGGACTTGTCCTCCTCTCTGTATTGGCACAGGGTCTCAATGCTAAGAAAGAAAATTTGGTTCAAAAAAATCTCACTAGATGGCGCGACATGTACACACAATTCAATAGAATTGTATGTAAAATTAACCTTTTCTGGAATTGAACATAAAAAATCTTGTTTAATCAACTCTCCTGAGTACAAAATTATGGAATATTGGACTCTAAATTTCATTTCAAAGATTATTTGAACAGATCATTTAAAATTAATGCCAATAGATTGCTCATTTTTAAATTTCTGAGGCATTCCAATCGATGGTTAAAATTTGCATTGTAAAACTTTTTGGTGCAAAAAAACTGTAAAAACTTGCAAAAATTCTATAAAACGAACCTTCACTGTATTTAAAGAAAAAAAATATTCACGAACCTAGTAAACCCTTTTACTTGCAAGACGCTGCTAACACCATCTATTGCCGTGAAACGGGATCGAACGCGATTGATGTACTTACAAAATTACAAGATGAGACGGCTTCTTTGTATGGGATGAGGCATCTGTATGCTAGTATTATTGCTAGTGGTATTGGGAAAAATATTTGACAAGAGCAGACTGTTCTTAGACGAGCTGTATTTACCGTCTTCAGATACTCCAATAGAAAAGAAAACGGCATTCCGAACATCATCATCAAGAAAGACGAAAATAAGGATTTATTTACAGTACCCAACATTTGTTCAATAAAAAAACCGCCAGGGCTAAAAACTGAATATTGTGGTTCTCGGTTTGGAGAATAAAATTATGTTCAATCATTCAGCGGTATTCAGTATATTCCTAGCACGTACACACAGTAATAATTAAAATATTTTTTCCACAGATGACAGCCGAGCAAGTACAGACATCAGCATAATCATAGAAGAGAAGCCGAAAAAGCAGCCACCACCCCCAGAACAAACACAACCCACCGTTGAAGTCCAACAGAAAGCCAGAAAGAAGTCGGACTCAAGCCTCAAAGACGAAGACGTGAAGTCGAAAGACAAACAGAAGACGAAACCAGAGATGAAAAAGCAAGACTCCTTCCCGGAAAAAATGGAAGAGAGAAATTATTCCGCAGCTTTAAAAGAAGAGAAGTCTAAAGATAAAGTGATGGAAAGGACCGGGTCTATCAAGAAGGTAGAGAAGCAGGAGAAAGATAAGAAGTTGGAGAAAGAGAAGAAGCAAGAGAAGATGGAAGCTAAGAGGAGTGAGTCTGTGAAGAGGACGGAGCTTAAGAAGCAGGAGTCTGTTGACACGATTAAGGTAGGTTTAATTATTCCATAGGTCATCATCATTAACATTTTAGTCGAAAGACGTCCACTGCTGGACATAGGCCTCCCCCAAGCGTTGCCACATTGATCGGTACGGAGCCTTAATCAGAAGCTCATTTGAAATCAAATAAACTCTCACATAGATCTCGTGCATATTTTATGCTTTAAGAAGTCAGAAAAAAATATCCTTAGTGCTAAGTTTTTATGTACAATAAAAAATCATATAATTAACCTTGTTTTGTTTTTCTTACAGTCACCAGATCCACTAGAATCCGAGGGTCGCAGCAAGAACAGCATGGTCAGCAAGCTGCTCGGCGTGATGGGACGCAAGGGCACACGCGACAGAGATGACGACGAGCACAGAGCCAGCAAGAAGGCGGACAAGCACGCCAAGAAGAAGGTAAGAAGAGTTCAATCACTGCCCATATTCACAGCTAACCAGGCTACTTGATTTGCTTCCACCTGACCTTTACCATCCAGACCTTGGGTTGGTTTTCAAGATTCTGACTACTGGTAACGTCAACGTGTACAAATTATATCCGGAAACAACAGCTTTATGTACTTTCCAAGGCACTTAGACGTCTCGGTATGGAATGGAAGGTCACCCATTCACGGACCGACCTCGGCAAGCATTGCTTAGCTTAACCTTGGAGGTCGACCCATCTGGTTGTTATTACTCCTCACCCGTCCAAGCTCCTCTGAAGAAAAGCCCTTGCTATGATGATAGGAGAGCTGGTGAGATTGCGCCTTACGCACATTTGAGTACCACACTATAATATATTTGTGACTAACCTGAATTCTTTATCAATCCTTTAGAGCGGCAACCTGCCCCCTCAACCGCCACAGCCAGTCAAACAAGAACCTTCCCCTCAAGAGAAACCTTCAGAAAAGGAGACCGCGGACGACAAGAGAGGAGGCAAAAAAGGACGCGGCAGAGCTTCAAGTTCCTCATCCGGAGAGAAGTAAGACAGACATACGTAACTTAAACAAGTGCAAGTTAGCTGAACATATTTCTGACAGTTTTAGAAGGAATTGTGAACAAATAAAGTGATTAAAGAAGATTTAGGAAGGACTTAAGTGAAGTGAGAGTGAGACGTATATGTTTCTGTATGTTCGCTGTCAAGATTAAAATGCACTAGAGGGAACCTATCAAGTGAGAGTTAGAATAAAGACATGTATCAATTTGATCGCTGTCAAATTAAGCTTTTAAGTCATGAGGTTAAGTAATATAGTGAGGTCGCGATTTGGATGGGTGGGGGTTAGTTTAGCGTCATCTATTGTAATTTTAGATGTGTTTAGCTTTGCTTGATTGTAAATACGGGGTGTGTATTAAAATGAAACTGAGATTTTTCTTTCACTAAGCAATTTTTTTTGACTGAATTCAGATTAAGTTTTTTTAATACAATCTGCCCACAGTCAGTCATTTTTAAGATGAAGTAAAAATCCTAGCTTCATGTTAATACACATTCTGTAAAAAAAATAAACGGCTGTATATTTAAAAACAGTTCTTATGATCATCACGGCTGCTTAAGGGAGTAAGCAGATAGTTAAGTCGCGAGACAAGTAGTGAGAAGTAGGCTAAAGATCGGTTATGTGTTTACTATATATGTGTATTTTGATTGTACGTGTTTATACGCCGGCTTGAGGGTAGTTTGACACTTTTCTTAGACTATGTATATAGATTTTATTAGATAAATAATAATAGGCAGAGATTCAGGCTATTTTTTCATGTGTTTGATTTTTATCATGTCAAAGTATTTTTCTACTCTTGAATACTTAACGATCTGACCAATTTTGAATACTGCTGTCGCATAAATTATTTTAAAAAACTTAAAATAACCCTTCTTTTTGAGAAAATAATCGTAATACGTTTCTTTCTTCTTGAAATTAAACAGTATCGTTTCTCTGCCTTACTTAAACGTAATTAGAATAAAATAAAATTAATACAAATGTGTCAGATTCTTTCGAACTACCCACACTTGTGAAGATTTTATAATTCCCTTGCAAAATATAATCGACATTCAATTGGTCGCAAAACCGACTTCCGCAGCAATGTAAGCTGGGTTTGATAACCGAGCGCGTAAAGCGTTATTGTGCGTTTAAATCAATAAATTTATACTAGAAGACCGGATACTGGATTTGTGCTCATAATAAATGGCTATTGATTGGCCTTTATTATAGACTTTACGATCATTTGCGAAGTGATAGATACATCAACCTACCCCTTAAGGGACAACAGCGTGATGTTACTTAAGAATTATCAAGTATTCATAAGTGTATCAAACCGGCGTTCAGTGTTGTGATTGAAAAAAAATAAAAAACTTAAAACTATTGTAAAAAGATATAAGCTTCATTTAGACTGTTCATAGTGTTAGTTATTAAAAAGGAATTAGATATTTGTTCGTGTTGGTAGCATATTTGGGGGGTAGTCTTAAAAAAAAAAAAAGTTGAGCTAAGGAGTGGAATTCCTTGCCGGAGTCTCTGTTTCCTGATAGCTAGAACCTTGGGGTCTTTAAGTCAAGAGTGAATAGGTTACTTCTAGGCAAACGTGCTTCACCGTCGACCACATCATCACTTACCATCAGGCGAGATAGTGGTCAAGCGCGATCATCTCTTATGACGTCACCATGCATTAAAAATGGCGTCTTCCAAAGTGTTGCCAGCACGAATTTTAGTCGCGATTTAATTTGTAAGTGTCGCTTTTCAGTATTACAAAGTTAGGCGTGAGTAAAAAACAAAAAAAAACATGTTTTTTATTTAATTAACTAAATCAATTTTTTTAAACATAGGGTTTGTTCGCGCACTGATGTAATTATCATTTGTAATTGTGTAAGTTTTTATTAAATCTCAGTTTTTTTAGTTTAGTTTTTAGCTTGTAGTGTTGTATTTTTTAGGCTTTAGTTTTGTCCTGAACGACGGTTTGACATTGAATTTATCGCTTTTCTTTTGTAAATAATTTATTTAATCTTTTCTTATGGGGACTGGCGAATAACAATACAAATAATCTGGGGTATAGTTATCGCCAAACTTTTTTCCGCCTCGAAGTTGGCTATAATGGCTGCGCAGAAGTACATCTCATACAAAGGCACCGATCCGTGCCTTGCGCATCGGAAAGCCAACTTCAGGTCAGCCAAGAAGTTTGGCGAGAACTATAGTCAATATTATAAATAGATCTCACTTTCAAATCTGCATACCTAAATGCGTTTTCATACATCCGCTACCGAGTCTATCTCTCCCCTTTACTTGCAAGCGATATGTTTAGTGTTAGACTCGTATGAACAAGACCTGTGACGTATGTGATATATTTGATAAAAAGCTTTCTTAATATCATTTAATGCAATTTTTTTACCCCGGTTTTTTTTTAATTTTTCGTCTTTAATGGTGTACCTACTTATATGTATAATCATTCAGTAAATACATTTCTTTATATGCCATTTGTGTATTGTGTATAATTATGTTTTAATAAAGAAATACATGTAGATAAAGTAGGATTATTCATCACATATGATATACGTAGAAGTCATAACTTGCATATCGAAAACTGTATCTTAACAAACTATTTGAATTTAGAATTCGAGATAATTATCAGATTTTTTTACAGAAAAACTCTTGTCATACCTATTACACCTTTTTTAAGGGCGTTTTAATAAACGTTCACTTAAAATCGACTTGAAATACACAACGCAAAAAAAAGGTTCTGGCTTCAAATTATTTCGAATTATGAGTTCCAGAATAAGAGAATATCTTATAATCACTCATATTTTATGTACACCATAAGAGACAACGGTTTTTGCGTTTTTTTTAGACTAATTTGTGTATATTACTATAATTTTAATATTTCAACCAACATTTTTCAGTTGAAACATAACAACTAATATGTATTTACACGTCTGCTAACCCAATATTACTTCTTATTTTTTAACATTCCAATAAGTTAGTGTCAGTGCCATAGCAAGAGCCTCTGTGACTTGTAACACCTTGTGATCTTTCTCAGTTTGTACCAGGAATTGCATTAAACATAATTTGAATGTAGTAACACTGAGACTACAATTCTGTCAGGCATCAACTATTCAGCCTTCTAGACGCCACATTACAGGCGATGAATTTCTGAAAACACATCTGACTTCAAAATCATATTTTTTGACAATGCAAATACCAACTCTTAAAAAACCGGCAAAGTGCGTGTCGGATTTCGCACATTTTATCAATATACTAGCGGACGCCTCGCGGTTTCACCCGCTTAGTTCCCGTTCCCGTGGGAACACAGGGATTAAAAGTAGCCTATGTCACCCGGCGATAGTGTAGCTTCCCAACGGTGAAATAATTTTTGAAATCGGTCCAGTAGTTTTTAAGTTTATTCGTTACATACAAAAATACAAACCTTTCCTCTTTATAATATTAGTATAGATTGGTATTCGTTAGTAAAATATACATTATCACCAAATTTGAAGTTCATAGGGCAATAGGAAGTTTGAAAAAATCTTCGTAACAAAATGTGTGACAGGCGACAGACAGACGGACACGTACGGGTACGGCATCCTAAAAATAATCAGCTATTCAGTACATTTTATTTAGAATAACTCTTCAAAATGTACGAAACAGTTGACTTATTTGTTTCAATCATATTTTACAAATCTAATATTAGATATCTTATGGCTGAAGAGTCTATGGTGTCAGGTTAATAAGGTCGCCGCTATTACTTGGGAATTAAAATATAAAGGCTAAAAATACACATCTCTGTCAAACTCCTTCGGTAATACAGGCATGATGTTACAAACTAAGTAATTTTGCAATAAAAGTGACTACTAATAATACTTATTTATAACTTTTATTTACAATTTATTAATACAAATAGAGTTCTCAGAAACTGTCTTCCGAAAGATGAAACGTTTTGTTAATAGTAAAATTATATTCTGTTGTCAAAAATGATGCGAAAATATTCATTGATTTATGCATAAGGTTAAAAACTTGGTTATTTAAAAATATATCGGTTTTTGGTTGAATAAGATAACTTAAAAAGCAATGTGAAGCTAATAATTTTAAATTTACAAAATGTATTAAAACATTGTCTTATAAATTAAATAAAATGAAAACATTCCGTGATCAAATCAATCTTGAAAACAGAAATAAAAGAAATTATTTAAGTTTATTTAAATTAAAAAAATATGATTGTAAATTTTAATACTTAAAATATTTAATTTGATGTTTATGAATGGACTACTTGTCTATTTCTTGTATGTATGCAAGAATGAATAAGTGGTCGATTCATGTTTCATGAAGTTTCCAGACTAACAAGGTAACAGAAACAACACAACGAACATGTAGACAGTGTTCGGTTTTTGTTTACACAGTATTAGTTTATAGTTTAGTAAATACAAAAAAAAAATAGTTCACGAATTAAATGACTGTAAAAGATTGTGAAGAGCCGTTTCACAAGACCTAGCCCATTCAAACTATAAACTAATATTAAAAATGTATAAGTTCTGATTCAAAGTATCCTTTTGTCAATTTTAAATGAAATAATATTGATAGTAAGGACAATTTGTACGTTAAATCGTTTATCGCTTTTTGGACATTGTTTGACACTAATTGAGTTATCGTAAAAAAAATTGTTTTGTAATACTCATCGGTTATTATTTTTGTAAATTAAGTCTATAATTAGTTTTTTTGTGCATGGTAACACAGGGTGAAGTATGATTACCCATAAAATAATTTCATTTCATAATTTCGCGCGCTATGAGCAATTATTATTACGGCAACTATTTTTTAAATGAAGACCAAAATGTAACAATGAATTTTCTGTAGATTGTTTTTGAGCGTGTTGTATTTATGTATAAATTGCTTTCGGGACCACGACTTCGGAAACTATGTTATTCGATTATATCATAATGATTTCTCAATTAATTTTATGAAAGCAATCTATATTACGAAATTGAGCATGCGTTAGTAGCTTTGCTCGTGATAAATGTAAGCAGATATAGCAACAGGCGTGTTCATAAAACGTCGCGACAAACGGGCAACTAAACTTCGCTTGTCGCTTGTATCTTCATGTATTGTGTAGTCTGCCATACAAAATAATTGTACTTCAGTAATAGTTTAAATATAAACTTAGCGTTTAAAATGTTAAATGTGATTTATAAATAAACGAGAAATATCTTTAGTGAGGAAATATTTTCTCTAATGTAACGATTATGTGTATGAATTGAATGGATATTGAAATAAAGTCATGGATTTAACTGTTCGTATATATTGTTTTAGTTTTAACCTCTTCTTAGTCAGTACACTCTTGACAGAACTGCCAAATCAAATCATTTATTTGAATAATACAGGTTGATAAAGGTATTACAAATAATAGTTAATAAATACACTATATTATTGCCTGATGTGCAAATTAATAGAACTTTAGACTCACAAAATATCAAGTCGTAAGGTTGTTTTCATAGACTATACACTTATTAAAGTTGTTGTGAAGTATCTCGACGTGTGGCAGTGTGGCTCGCTTAGTTTAGTGTATGTGCATCATTCGATCTCATTGGAGAAATATATAAAAAACAAAAATGTGTATTTAATTAGTACAAAACCATACCTAAATCTATCATTATAGGTCCCCTTAATGCGATTTATATATTTGTGCAAACTAAGATGTGGAGCTTCATCAAAAGGCTTAAAGTCATCCAATGCTATGGCTATGTAGAAGGCTATGCTCCGAGTTTCCTTTCGTGATTCATCCGAAATTAGTATATCCGCAGGCGAACCAATATAGCCTGAGGAATTGCAAAACTTAAGTGGCAGTGGGCAGGGCTTATTGCTCGCAGAATGGATGCTCAATGGGGTCAAATAGTTTTGAAGTGGCGACCACGAACTGACATACGCTACGTTGGGAGACCTTCCACTAGGAGGCCCATAACCTACCTAGTTAAGGTTGCGGGCATATGCTGGATATGAGACGCACAGGATCGATCAATGTGGCGAAACTTGGCCTATGTTCAGCTGCAGTGGACTTCTTTCGACTGAAGTAATGATTTGTGCTAAATTTCATCACAATCCGTTAAGCAAGTTTGTAACTATACTCTAATCTATCTCCAATATTTTTGGAGCCGGTCTTAAGGTTGCCCTAGTCGATCATTCTTCCATACAAACGTAGTCTGGCGTGTACTTCTCGTTTTGACGGTGTACGTTAAAAATAAAAAATATATCAATTTGTCTCATCATTATCTAGATCTGTATGTAAACAAAAAAGTAAAAAAAGATATATTTGAAAGTTATGAGCGTAGGAAGTTCCATATTTCAACACTAATTTTAACGCGTCTTTGGGCGCAAATAAATACCATAAGAAGAAGGAAAATTGCAAAACAGTCACCATAAAGCGATAGATTAGTAGTGACAATGCAAATAATATTATTTTGAACATACATTTAGTCCTTTTTTCATGATATCCATACTCCCAAAGGTCTGTTTATAAAATTTCGCGCGCTCGTTTTCTTCCTAAATAAATCATCATCAATTTCGCTATAAAGCAAAAGTGTGTAAGTGTGTGTACTAGCTTCTTACTGCTCATCACACAAAATAGTTCGTGCCGTCGACTAGGGCAACCTCAAATATAAAAGTAGTAAATCAATCTAAAACGGCAGCGCGCCATGCCATGCATATCGGAAAGCCTGCCAACCTGGCCATAAAGATTGGGGGCCTTTGTTTATGAATTTAAATTAAAAAAAATGAAACACAAAAACATTTCCAGATTTTTATTAAGGTGTCCATTTTGATGTTAACAACCGAAAATTAACACACGCTATTATTATCCCATAGCAATGCTAAAAACTTTGTTATTATTATCGGCTATTGAGGGAGTATTTATTACTAGATCCTTACTGGGCAGAGCTTCCTAAGCAGATGAAAAGAAACAATTTGCGCGAAAGCAAATAAGACATTTAAAGGAACTTACATAAAAACAACTTTGTTTAAAACTGATCAACATTTGGGACCAACTTGGTACCATCAAATTATTGGGTAGATATCTATTAACAAAATCGTTCCAGAATATTCAGACCATTACATTTATTATTCTTATGGTAGGTATTACATTTCTAGATTACAGTAAGGTTTTGATGTTATATCCGTATGTTTATTTAAATACTTTGAAAATGGCGTTTTGGTTCAAACAGAACCTTGCATTGCAAATAGTTTGTACTTATCTGCCTAAACCGTTTTGATTATTAGGCGCGAATGAACTTGTTGTGTGCTTAAAGGCAGAGCTTAGCAAAGATATAATCTGTTATCATTAGGTATTATATGATATAGTAGATGGATTAAATGCTCATTTCTTCTCTATTAGAGAAGATATTAAAAATGTAATATATTGACCTAAACACAATTTATATATAATATACTTCTAACTTCTCCGTTTTACTTCTTAATGATCCTGGCTTCATTAAGAAGTAAAACGGAGACTGTCTAGAAATTAGCACAAAGTTATCAAAGTGCTCAACTCCACATGTAGGAGCAAAAGGCTAAAAAAAATAATTATATTTTCGTCTGAACAAACTATTAATATTTTATGGATGGATGCGAGAATGGACTTCGATAGGAACTAAATAAAAAATATTACTTTTTACTTTATATCATTCTACACAATTGAGTACATTTCTTACAAAACGATGCTCACACTAATTCCATACATTTTTGCATGAGCTATCAAATCTATGGGCATTTCTTTTCATGGTGTTAGCACTTCTAGCTCGCTTTATGTCTTATAGTAGGTAATAATTTTGTTGAAGTAATGTTTTTATCTTGAACTGAGTATAGACTAAATTTATTTAGAACCTTGGACCTACAACAGTTCTTTTAGAACTTGGTAAGAAAAAAATAAATTGAAAAATGAAAATTCAGGATGGATATAGGTAAGTCCAGTTAATAATTTATCTACACTCAGACCAAGTAATATTTGTTGAATGTTGACCTTCTTTGTGCAGTCACTGTTTGATTCATGGTTCTTTATTCTATACTTCTGTCATAGGTTTTGAATGGAGAATGACTTTTGTATTCGCTAATATGATTGCCTGATGGCTGCGCTCATATATTTTCTATGTGATTTTATTTTACAATATATCCGGTGTACAAGTTCTAAAATTCTTTGATTACATTCGCGGAAAACCCTCTACGAGAAGTTAACAAGGGTTATGGGCCCAGAACGCTTAAAGAAGAAGAATTGTATTAAGATACAATGAGCGAACGAGAGATGGTATCCATGTCTGCAGCAGGCGGAAGCGTGAGTGGTTTTTCTATAGAGCGATTGAAAGGGCGAGAGAATTATCTCCTCTGGAAGTTTAATATGAGAAACCTGCTTATCCATGACGACCTTTGGTGTTCGATCGACGGGTATCTGGAGAACGATAAGTCCAGTCCAGAACTGAAACGGCGTATGGACGAAAGGGCGTTGGCTAAGATCTGCCTGTCAGTGGACGCTTCGTGCGTGTCCCACGTGATGACTGCAAAGACGAGTAAGGATGCCTGGCTGAGCCTAGAGAAAGCGTACGACGATAAGGGCATAGGCAGGAGATTAAAACTTTTGCGGATGCTGTGTTCCGTAAAGTTGGACGACTTAGGTGGCGATATGGATAAATATGTTAGCGAATGTTTGTCGCTGTCGCAACAGTTGGCGGCTGTAAATAAACCGATTGACGATGAGTTCCTGGCGGCGATTATTCTTCAGGGATTACCTTCTAGGTTTGATCCAATGATCATGGCCTTGGAGAGTAGTGTGAGCAACCTGACCAGTGATTTTGTGAAGGCTAAATTGCTTCAGGATACAAAGTGGTCTGACAATTGCAAAGGTGGAGATTGCCTGATTGCTGATAAGTCGGCGAATAAGTCTGGTAAGAGACGCCAAGACAAGAAGCCGAGGTGTTGGAACTGTGGAAAGTCTGGTCACGTTAAGAAGGAGTGTACCCAGAAAGCGGCGGCAATGGTCGCGTCTCGGTTCTTGGCTGACACGTGGTACGTAGACTCGGGTGCATCGAGTCACATGACGGGACAGCGAGACTGGTTACATGATTTTACTACAAAAAGTGTAGAAGTAAATGTGGCGAGTGGACAGACTTTGAAATGCGTGGGTATCGGTAACGTGTGTTTAAAACTCAGCAATTATGATTTGACTCTTAAAGAAGTGATGTACGTTCCGGGACTGAGTGTAAATTTACTTTCTGTGAATTGTTTAACGGTTAAAGGGTTTAGAGTGGAATTTATTGAGTCTACTTGTAAGATTTTTAAAAATAAATCTTGTATAGCTAGTGTTAGGTCTGTTGGCGGGGTATATAAACTGCATACTAACGCGGTAGCTTTAAGTAGTGTAAATAAAGAGGTTTCAAAGGAGTCTTGGCACCATAGATTGGGTCATTTAAGTTATGACAGCTTGAAGTCACTGTCACACGTTATTGATTTTCAGAATACAGAAATTGCAAATAATTGCGATATTTGCATTCTTGGAAAACAAATAAGGTTTCCGTTCAAGAAATCTGGGCGTGATGTAGCGACTAAGTGCTTGGATCTGGTGCACACGGACTTGTGTTCGATTCCTGTTGCGTCCCACTCAGGTAAGCAGTACATTTTAACGTTTCTAGATGACCACTCGCGGAAAGTATTCTTGTACTTCTTGAAGAATAAGAGCGAAGTAGCTAGTGTCACCAAAGACTTTGTTAGGCTCGTGGAAAATCAATGTGAATCCAAGGTAAAGGCTATACGCAGTGATAACGGTACGGAGTACGTAAACAAAGACCTGAGCGCATTCTTCAGACAGAAGGGTATTGTGCATCAGGTCACTGTTCCGTATTCGCCCCAAATGAATGGTGCGGCGGAGAGGTTAAACAGAACTCTTTTGGAACGGGTACGTTGTATGTTATATCACGCGGGTTTGGATCACAAGTTGTGGGCTGAGGCGGCTAACACTGCCGGGTACCTTATTAATCGGTCGCCGTCTAGTAAATTAGGTGGCAAGACGCCCGAGGAGGTTTGGTCGGGTAATAGGGTAAAGTATGACCACTTGCGGGTTTTCGGTTGCGAGGCCTATGTACATATTGATGACTTTAAGCGGAATAAGTTACAACCTAAGAGTAAGAAGTATATATTTGTCGGTTATGAAGACAATGGGAGATCTTACAGGTTGTATGACTCTAAGACACATGCTATAAAGAGAAGCCGTGATGTCATATTTTATGAAAGTGTGTTCCCAGCCAAAGAGCTAGGAACTGGACACGGATCAGCTTCTAGAGAAATCTTTCTTTCAGGGGAAGAAGCTGATGATTCCACTAGTGAGAGGAAGTCAAGCTTGCCTGAGAGTGAGGTGGTTGGTGATGCAGCTCGGGGGCCTGTCACTGATGAGCCGGTAACGGTGAATGTTGAGCCGGTTGTGTCAGCGAGCGGTGATGATGGCGGCGATGACACTTTATTTTTTGAAGATAGCGTTGAGGAGGTGATGGAGCCTCCGGAACCGAGGTACAATCTTAGATCTAGACAACCTAAGGGTTTGTACACACAAGATGCGATCCCAGCTGAACCGCGCACTGTTAAGGAAGCTCTGTGTTCTGGGCAGAGCGACTTGTGGCGGCAAGCTATGCAGGAAGAGATTGACTCATTCAATCAACATCAGGCTTGGGAGTTGGTGGATCCGCCTATTGAAAAAAATGTGGTTCGGAATAAATGGATCTTCAAAATTAAGTGTGACGCCGAGGGGAAGATATAAGTCCAGGTTAGTAGCCAAGGGGTTCACCCAAAAGTATGGTGAAGATTATTTTGAAACGTTTTCACCGGTAGTACGGTACAGTTCAATGCGACTGTTGATGGCGATCTCTGTAGAGATGGATCCACATATAGACCACCTAGACGTACAGACGGCGTTCCTCAATGGTAATTTAGATGAGGAGATATTTATGTATCAACCGGAGGGGTTCATTTCACCTGGTGGAGAAAATAAAGTCTACAGATTGAAAAAGGCAGTCTACGGACTGAAACAAGCTTCGCGAGCTTGGTATCAGAGGGTGAAGGACGTGCTTCTGTCGATAGATTTTGTTCAATGCCAACTTGAACAATGTATCTTCTACAAACGAAATGGTAAGTCGGTTATTTACATTGCTTTGTACGTGGACGATTTCATTGTCTGTTACAATGATGCACGCATGGCTGAAGAGCTGAAAGAGAGTTTGCGAAAACTGTTTAAGATTAAACATTTGGGTGCGATGCGGCATATTCTCGGGGTCGCGGTAGAGCGTGACAGGACGAATAAAACTCTTAAGTTTTGTCAAGCGCGGTATGTTGAGCGCTTGCTCGACAGTTTCGGTATGTCGGAATACAAACCAGTCCAGACTCCTTTGGACCCAAATGTTAAGTTTACTGATACGATTGTGTTAGACAAAGGTATCTGAGTGTATTTACACGGCCGGACATTACGTTTGCAGTTTCGTACTTAAGCCAGTTTAATACCTGTCATACTATGGAACACTGGAGGACAGCGAAACGTTTATTGAGATATCTTAAGGGGACTCAAAATGTTAGCCTTGTGTTTAGTAGGTCGGGTCATGCTAAGGTTGAGGGGTTTGTAGACGCGGACTGGGGTGGTGACGTACGAGACCGAAAGTCATTTTCGGGGTTTGTTTTCAAGTATGGGGGAAACACCATCTCCTGGGATTGCTGAAAACAAACATGTGTTAGTTTATCAAGTACTGAGGCTGAGTATGTTGCTCTTAGTGAGTCTGCTAAGGAGGCACGTTGGCTTAGGGACTTGGTGACTGAATTGACTGGTATTTCTGGGTTAGTGGTTGATTTGTACAATGACAATCAGTCTGCTCAAAAACTAAGTGTCAATCCAGTGTTTCATAGGAGGACTAAGCACATAGATATCAGGTACCACTATGTTAGGGAGGCTGTGAATAATCATGTAATTACGTTGAGTTATTTGTCTACTCAAGAAATGGTGGCTGATGTATTAACGAAATCTTTGTGTGCTCCTAAACATAAGTTCTGTGTTGTGAACTTGGGCTTAGGTTTTTAAGCCAGTTGAGCCAGCGGTGATGTCTGAGTTCAAACAGCGATTGAGGGGAAGTGTTGAATGTTGACCTTCTTTGTGCAGTCACTGTTTGATTCATGGTTCTTTATTCTATACTTCTGTCATAGGTTTTGAATGGAGAATGACTTTTGTATTCGCTAATATGATTGCCTGATGGCTGCGCTCATATATTTTCTATGTGATTTTATTTTACAATATATCCGGTGTACAAGTTCTAAAATTCTTTGATTACATTCGCGGAAAACCCTCTACGAGAAGTTAACAATATTTAATAAGAATAAATTCAATAATAATTTTATAGTATATCAAATTAGCCCTTTAGTAACAAATCAACATTTACAAGTACCCTGTCTATACAGAATTCCTCTTGAAATAATTATTTAAATAAATTTTTTCAATAATTTAATGTTTAAAATTTCTAATAAATTACCTAATATAACAAACATAACAATGATATTGTAAATACTATCAAACCTATATTACACTTTAATTATTTTTACCAATCTACAATCAATATACAAATGATTGATTTAGGTAATTTTAAAAATGTTTTGCTCAATCTTACGGTGTAGGCCCGTGTAGGCAGACAGTGAGCAATTGAAGGGAAAGAATATACAGTATAGGCATGCCATATACAAAACTGCTATTGAACCCTGATTTATGTTCATAAGTGACCAGGACAAAACTGACACCATTCCCAACCAATGTATCTCCTGAAGGTAAGAATCAACAGAGTGGCTATTAGAAGAGAAGAGTGATCAGGAAAGGATAATTCAGATTTACTGCCTTGCCTACTCTGTGAATATAATTTATCTAGGCATTATTAAACCATCTCCTTTTTATCATCAGAATACTTACTAATCTATGAGGAACTATTTTTATGTTTGCCACCTATTTCATCTCTATCATAAATTTATAACTACAATTATTATGCCAGGAACTTCCAAATTGTTAATTAATAAAATCAAGTTTTAGATTTATGCAGTCTAGTAAAAGTTTTATGGTTAGTTTACAAAACTTCCTGAAAATAAATATGACTTCTCGCTCTAAATATCATATTTTTAAAGTAAAAATAGTTTCGACACGATATGAAGTCATACAATTGGAATTTATTCTTTATATAAAACCTAATAACAAAGGCTCCTAATTAATTCTATAATAAAATTCAAATACCAACTTTCTCTTTGTTAAATAGTTATGAAAATCAACCTTATTTGGTGGTGTTTAAAGTGTAATAAAGTTTAAAACATAAAATCTAAAAGTCAGATCGTCCAAAACATTTATCCCTGACCCTTTTAATAATATTATCGTCTGGAGTCAGTTTCCAGTCTAAAGGCTTTAGGTCGGTTTCCTCTACATCTTGAGATTGGGACTCAAACAGGTCTCTGGAATGATGCCGTGGCCTCTCAGGCCTGTATGGTCTTTTCAACTTATCATTTTGTCTCAGATCATGTTTTTCTACTTCCTCCCTTCGTGGTTTTGGCGTTTTCCACACAGGCTCTTCCTCTGAACGTTTAATTAGCATGTTTGGTGGTGAGAAATATGAAAAGAACGGACTAGATGATTTCGGTTCCTTTTTCTCTTCGTTATCAAGGAATGAGAACGTGTAGTCTGCGTCGTAGACTTGTTCGCGTACGTATGACGCTATCAGACGACGATTGACTTGAGAATTTTCTACTTTACGCTGCGGTTCAACCAGTTTTGTCTGTGATTTCTTTATGAACATAATAAAATCGTAATACCTTTCGACATTTTCGGCGCATTTGTAGCAGATCGTGTTCAGAAAATCGGCCTCTTCAATAACTATTTTAAGACAAACTAGGATTTTGTCTACCATGTTTGTTCTTTGGCCGTAAGTACTGTATAGAGACACGTTGAATTCTGTTTCTGTGAGACATAAACGACACGATTTTCGCGATATTGCCATTTTATTTAGATTTTTATTAAAATTTCCCTAAATATTTTCTTTATTTTTTCAAGTTTAGTTTACCGCCAAAATCTAATGACATATTTGACAAGCATTGTGATTGGCTAAATTTGAGTAGAAATGCGTTCAGAATCTTATTTCAAAAACTATATTCACAACTAAAATTAATTTTCGCCACTACAAGGACGGCTTTCAATTATCACAGATAATATAATACTAGCATACAATTATGTAATGTATACTTTGCCCTTGTTTATTGTTTTTTTTTTATATAAGAAATCTTATTAATTGCATTCGCTTTTAATAGAAATGAAAAGACAAAAGACAAAGATATTTTATTTCAACTAGGCCACAAAGCGGCACTTTTGAACGTTAGTTACATTAAAATTTACGAGGAATAAAAATTGATTCTACCGTGCATTCGGAAAGTAGCTTGTTATGGAGAAGAACGCACAAGAAACTCCATACTTACTCTTTTAAAAAAAAAATGTTTTTTTTACAATATTTAGGTACATAAGTACATACATTAATAAATTTATATGTGTGAGGACAATGCACCCAGAATCACTACATACTATACTACGTACAGGTACAAAGTATTAAAAGTACTCACACATGTACTGTGCAGTTACATAATAAGCGCTAGAAAAACACTAGCATCCGAAGCAGTTAAGTTAAGACCAATCCCAACTGACGGCGCCCGTTCACGAACATGACGCATGAATCGGCACCACCCAGCTCAACCATCATGAAGGGAACCGAATGATCCAACACACACGCCACCATCAGAGAGACATTTGAGAGAGCATGACACACTCAACTGCCAGGGCAAACACAAGTCAACGAACGACACCGAGGTACAGCAAATGGTAGATTTACAGTTGGGTACATAGTACTCACACACGTGCTGCGCAGTTATACTATACTAAAAGAAATTGAGTCTATATAATACAAATATATTCATACAGTCTTCAGCAGGTCCAACAATTCTACAAAACAATAATGTTCTGCATATCACTTGTTTTTGCGCCCTAGTGGTTGTGGAGCAAGAGTAGCAAATTAACTGTAGTGTACTTGACATAAATATTCCTGCTTTATTTTCGAACGAATCATATTAAAGTTGATCCAGTAGAACGTAACTTATCTGGTTTGGAATGTATAATTAAAAACAAATATAATTTATACTATACACATTGGGGCTAAGCTTCGCACGTAAAGCTGTAGAAACAAAACATCTTTAAAAAAAAATGTCAGTTAATATGTACTAAAGTTTAACATTAATTAATAATATTTGCTTACATTTTAACAATTAAATTAAAATAAATTAATTAAAACAGGATAGCAAATCGGCAAGAAATAGTGTTCCATGTTTCAACAAGATTATTTTGGGTCTTATCCTAAAAATATTTAAATCGAAAATCTGTCATACGTCGCTATAAATACAATAAATTTATTAAATCAAATCATATTTATTTGCGTAAAACATGGTATAAAAAGTTCTTACAATACAAAGCAGGCGTGTTTTGCCAAGATTAAACACAGCATGCAAATATTTGGAATAATAATTTCCTTAACAAAATTATTATTATATTATAACAACGCTATTTTTGTTCTAGGAATTGTTTTATAGTATACTGTAGTATTATATTATCTGTTACTAGAGGATGCCTCGCGGTTTCACCCGCGTAGTTCCCGTTCCCGTGGGAATACAGGGATAAAAAGTACCCTATGTCACCCGGGGATAGAGTAGCTTCCCAACGGTGAAAGAATTTTTGAAATCGGTCCAGTAGTTTTGGAGCCTATTCGATACAAACAAACAAACAAACAAAAAATCTTTCCTCTTTATAATATTGGTATAGATAGTATAGAAGAAAATCTCATTAATAAATAAATGCAATAATTAATACCTAGTCATCATCTTCATCATCATTACTACTATCACAAGCCACCACACTCCTATTATATAGACAGTGATTTAATTGTGATAATAAATATCAAATAATAGTAAATACATATTATTACAGTCGTCGTTATAAAGCGAAGGATTCTTTCATATTTTTATTCGGTTTTAAAAACTGCGTTTAATTTTTCCCTACTTGTATTGATTTTTAACTTTTTTAATAGAGAATTGTGACTATTTGGAATCAAAATTAGCTAACTAAGATCGTTAAGTATTAAATATTTCATTTAGTCACAATCCCCAGTGAAAAGAGAATCTAACTTCGTAACGACTTAACGTTGTCTTCTTCCTTTTTCTCCAAAACTTATCGAACCTCGTGTGGGCTCTGTCTAATATCTCCGAGGTGGTCAGACCGCCAGTATTGGGAGCTTCATTCACCACATTGGTATCAACTACTCCGGGAGCAATCTGGATAGCTTCAGTCTTCTTGATCAGTTCCTTCTCTTGGATAGGTTCTTGGGTTGGAGTTTAGGGGGTAATGTCAATGCTGTTAACGCCATTGACGCCGTTAACGCCATTCATTCCGTTACCTAACCTAACCTAACCTTAGTGCGAGTTTTTACTCACGATTACTCGTGATAACGTAAACGATCTCTTATGTCAAAATGTATACAAAAAAAGTGGTTTCTCCTTACCGTCACCAGACGGCGCTTATCCAGTTTCAATACAAAATGATGTTTACGTATCACGAGTGAGCGTGAGTAAAAACTCGCACTAAGGCCTCTTGTTCATATCCAGGGCCTTAGACACATCGATGGGAGTAGGTAAGGCTAATCGGGGTGGTGGGTGTCTTGTCTGTGCGCTTGCTCAGGCTTGTGGGCGATTCGCTCTTTTTCAGCGAACGTATTGGCGACATTTGCTGATGATGAATTGGAGTGATTTCTGGAACAGTTTAAACATTTTTTTGTGATTTGCCCTTGTGATTAAAGTTTTTGAGAGTTGCAAAAGTTTAGTGTTTAATTCTAATAAATAAATAGATTATAATGAATTTGTATAACGCTATACGTACATAAATTATTTGTTAGTTAATTTAAGTTTGTTAGTAATATTTTACATTTTGATACTCCCTTTTTGATAACCCTTTTTCAAATTTCTCATAAAAACATTTTTTTTTAATGTTATGATTTAGCATTCATTCATTAACAATTTAATAAAGGAGGATGAAAGTTCGACAGGTTGAGATGTCTCCCAGCCTGTTGTTGTAGGGTGCTCAACTTTTACTTCTGGCATCTATTTCTTTTTACTCACCTACGTTTCCTTAAGGGACAGCAATATTAGTACCTAATATATTAGGGATTTTTGGAAAGTATTTTCCACTGATTTGTGAACTCATTTACTCCACCCAATATTTGAGTACCCTAACAAGAGATCATGCGTATTGCTTTTCTAAACTTTTAAACGCTAATAAATAGCTCGACTAATTTCTTATATACGAAGAAAACATGCAAACTATTATTTTTATTAAAAATCTTTATGAATATGCAGTAACAATATTAATGCTTATAAGAGTATACATATATTAAAGTACATAAGACCTACATTTCCTAATTAACTAGCTCATATTAATAAGCATACACCAAAATTTGCCATAGATAGAAGGACAGGCAACATGCAAAAGTGAACGATTATAATGACAAAAATGGGAAAACAATAAGAATTCGGGTGCCATACAGTGACAGTGTACGCAAACATCGAAACAGACACACACAGACAAGTGAATACATTTGTGGTCGACGCCTCAGCGGAGTACGGTCAAAATAAATAAAAGCATCTCAATTATTGGAGTAACACAATATAATCATGAACTATTAAATGAAACATAGTTATAATATAAAACAGATTATATATATTTTTTCTGGTGTCGATCGTGTGTCGTGCTTATGGGATAGTGAACTCTATTTGTCAGTTGATAGAATTCACTGTCGCATCGTCTGTCACACTCATTAAAACGTGTATGGCCGATGGTCTAGTCTAGGCGGTGGCTATGTTCGTCGTACCTGCCGGCTTCACGGTGGCTTCTTCCGCAACGGAGCCATCCTTAAACTCAGAGCTAGGGCGCTTAATGCATCTGAAATATTGAGCGAGTTTTATGGTCGGATGAAGTGAACTAACGTTACGTTCTATGTCCACGGAAAGTGACAGTTACAAACATTTTCTCTGGCAAAGACCTTATACGTATTTGTAGTAAGAAGTATAAGGTCTTTGGGCTCTAGAGCCTTGAAATTTTGTTTGACTTTTGAAAAGTTGCTTTTATCATTTTCGTTTAGTCACAATTAAACGTCTGATTTAGAACAGTAATTAAATAAAAAACTTATTGTGTACGAACAAAAGATTTGAAATGTTCAATGATTAGAATTTTTATCAGTGTTTCCTTTAATTTCGTATCAAATCAATGCACATGATTATATTGTGTTCATTTTTTTTGAGTGTTGCAAGCTCTACTATTCCCAATCTATTACTATACTCTATGCTCTACTAGCTGCGTACAAGGGTGGTCACACTTCAAAATGGTTGAATGATCATGATTCCTTCTTGCTACCAGGTGAGTGTGTTGGCTTATATTTGATCTTCAAAATTAACTGCCAGAGCTTACCTACTATATTATAAAAAGTCAATGATCTTTTAATTAAGTTTAGAATACTGTTCATTCGAAGAGTATTTTATTCAAAAACGTTGATGGAATTGAATTAAAGTGCGATTTTTTACATGGCAACACTATCACCATAAGTAGATCTAATCTAAAAATTACCTACAAAGAGAAAAAGATACTCCTTTCCTTTGTACTCGTACATTCTTCTTCTTTTGTGTCGATTAACTCAAACTGTACCAGCCATTCAGATTTTGTCCGACCAATAATTAGCTACTCGGACAGCTCTATCATTTGCTACGTTCAAATCCCGTAAGGTGCAGGTGGTCGAGCATGAAGGGCAGACAAGGAGGTGTGCCATATCTTGCGAAGGGGCCCAACACTGGCACACGTACATTAAAAAAGTGAAACTAATCTTACGAAGGGAATTGATTTTATTGGAATTATATTTTAATTTTCATTCATTCCGTTATAATCAACAACGATTTTTGATTCTCCTTTCAACTTTACCTCCAAGCTTCTCTAACATTTATGGTAGCATTATATTTGCCTCACAAAGAACGTAAAATCCTCAAGCTATCTCAAGTAAAAATATTTTAAATCTTCACAAATATTCTACAATGCCAGCCAAAATGTTTACACCTTCATAAGATCAGTTCCACCACCTTACATCCTATTTAATCTAGCTACACTTCCCGCCCAATCTGAGAAGAGTCTTGCACTCACCGCTTTTCACATTCTGCGTGACAGTAAACGTCTTCCCTGTGTCCAGGGGAACGGTCCAGTAGACGGGGTCAGGAGACCTCATGTTCATTTGCTCGGGAGATTTGACCCTGGTCGGTTCAGGGGGTGACTTGACCACAGGAGAGTCATCGGAGAAGTGGTCCTTCGCTACCGAGCCGCTGCGGTGCGAGGGGATCTCGTCGTTTGGAAAGCGAGGGTGTTTAATACGTATATTTTACTAACAAATATAAATCCCTCCTTTTTAGGGTTTCGTACCCAATGGGTAAAAACGGGACCTTATTACTAAGACTCTGCGGTCCGTCTGTCTGTCACCAGGCTGTATCTCATTTTCACAGATGATGTATTTCTGTTGCCGCTATAACAACAAATACTAATTCAGAATAAAATAAATATTTAAGTGGGGCTCCCATACAACAAACGTGATTTTTCTGCCGTTTTTGCGATAATGGTACGGAACCCTTCGTTCGCGAGTCCGACTCGCACTTGGCCGGTTTTTCCTATTACAACCAACTTAATTTTGCGGTTTAGTACGGAACCCTAAATGTGCGAAATCCGACACGGACTTGGCCAATTTTTTTTTCTTTTAACTATGAGTTATTCTTACGGCTTTTAGAATTAAGTAAATTTTTCGCAATATTGAGTTTGGTGGATTTCTCCCGTCTGGGTGAGAAACTTCACACTCCAAGTCGGGAGCCATTACCCGCTGATTCTAATAAACATTTTTTTTTATAAAGAAAACAACCTGTTTATCTAAACAAACGTGTATGCAAAATTTGAGCTCGAATCAGTCGAGGATAGCTGTTTTAAAATTAATCGTAGTTGCAAGATTTGACTCAAACATAGCAACTAACTTACAAGGCAAATTAAAGGGTAAAAAATGTGTAAAAGAATAATAAAATAGTAATTAAAAAAATATAAGTATTTATTATGAAATTTCGTACAACACACAATTAGGTACAGTACAACACACAATTAGGTACAGTACAACACACAATTAGGTACAAAATACAATGAGAAAAATCATTTTTAACATGTAGAGACTAGTGATAATTATCGACTAGTTATGTCATAGCTACTATGAACCTGGTCTTTTTCAACGTAAAATTATATTTTAATATAGGTAATGCTATAATAGTAATCTCAAAGAAACCAATATCAACTTTTACATTGTTGGCTAAATAGAATAAACTTATTGATTAAGTAATATCAAAAAATATGGCGTCGAAAAACTCCTCCACATCGTTGCCCATCGGTTACCGTAGTTAGACCCATCTTCACGAGCATTTCGTTGGTGCCAAAGTACCCAGTAAAGGCGCCAAGCATTACAAGTATTACGGAAATAGTGGAAGTTGCCGAATTTGAGGATTACAGAGTCCTTCTATTCGGACAACGGTGAAGTGAGTTTATAATGTTCTAGATATCCTTGAGGATATCTCTAGAGCCATGCATGGTTTGCACTTCGTCGTCGGGGTGTGCCGAAGTCGGGGCGTAGACCTGTACTGTCTACGCCCCAACCTCGGTACACCGGCCCGGTGCCAGCCTTTAATACAACTTAATCATAATTCATACTCTAAACTATAAAACTTATTCATAATTTACTATGTACTTACAAATAATAATCATCATCTGCCTAGCCTTTTCCCCAACTATATTGGGGTCGGCTTCCAGTCTAACCGGATTCAGCTGAGTACCAGCGTTTTACATGGAGCGACTGCCTATCTGACCTCCACAACCCAGTAACTTACTTACAAATAATAATAATAGGCAAAAATATTAACTAGTTTGGCATTTTTAATGGCAATGCTGAGTTTTTGGGCAAAGAAAGAGACGAGCTGGCTGGTCACGCAACTTTAATGAATATATATTTTTTTTAATATACAATACAATATGCCCGGTTTTGTAGTAATAAAACTTCAAGGCCATTTGCATTAATACCCTTAATTTTACTTGTGAAAACTTGTTTGAAAATTGACTTTTATAGCTCAATTCGTAATTTTCTTTTTAATATCGTTGCACATGATAGGAGCCTTTTTGGTCTCGCACGTAGTTATTTATTTTTATTTTCTATTATTGTTTGTATTATGCTTATCTCGTGTCTCCTGTGCGGGTCACAAATAAATATTGTTTCTTTCTTTCTGTCATTACAAAAATAAACTTATCTTTTGAATGTCAGTTGAATATTTTTTTAGACTCTCTATGCTATGGCCATAAAATAAAATTAAATGTACGCCTCTGTAAGACCTAGGTCCAATTAGTATGAGATCCCATTTATGTTGGTCCTTCGAACCGGATATAATAGTGTAGGTATTATTACTACTAGTAGGCACCTACGCAGTATAAATATCATAACTTTAACTAATACGTTTCAACGATTGCGGGCTGCAAGTTACATTTGCCTTAAACAACATTCGAAATTAAAATAAAGCTCACAACAAGGTCGACCTCTACCCATTAAACCCTCAGTTTAATCAAAAAATCTGAAATGTCGGCAAAAAGTTATGGTCTTTAGACTATGTGGATGATCGTAATAAGTAAGCCAGATACCAAAATTGCTCTATCTTTGAGTGGTGGGGATTGGACCCCTGTGTATTTCACGGCCTCGGCAAAGTTTTATTACTACAAAACCGGTCATATTGTATATTTAAAATTATGTATTAACTATTGGAACCAAAAGCAGGATCATCAGATAATGAGTCTGAATTAAAATAATCTGAAGCCAATGAAAATGTGATGTGCGAAAACGAAAACACAGATTACAATAAAATAGGCTGAGCGTGGTGTTTAATAAAAAAAGACTGGTGAAAGAAACGCAGCCAGTGGGGCAGCCCCATACTGAGACATTGGATATATTACGTACAAGCCAACCCGGCGAACTTCGAAAAGCCTCAGAATCAATATTTTTTAATTGAAATAAAGTTTTTTTGCTTTTGTATCTTTTTTATTTTTTTCTTAACATTTTAATCTTAATTATTTTAAATTAATATTTTTATAATCATCATTTCAGCCGAAAGACGTCCACTGCTGAACATAGGCTGCCCCGAAGTGTATAGGCCTATATTCTTATAATTAAAATAATTCTTCGATCAATATATAATCTAGCCAAGGTCTACAGGTTTGCTGGGCATTACACATCTTTTTTTTGTTATCGGGGGAACCTAAAAAGGCACCTGGTCATTTGGGAAAAACCAGGTAGTGTGGGAATAAACCACCCCGATGATCATATTAGCACATAGAAGGACCCCGTAATGCCTCTTAAAAATCCAACCTCCCGGGTTGGTCTTTGAAGAGGTAACGGGGCTCTCTCTGTGCAACGCCTGTTGAGATCTCTGGAGAGACAGTAAAGGAGTCCCCCTGAGCCTCGCTGTGCACGGCATCACGTGATCACTGTTATATACCACAGTCTTTCCTGAGCCCACTCGGCGGGCGGACAGAATCCCCACTCTGAGAGTCCACAATCTCGGAGTCCCTCCAGCCTTAAATGATATAGGCGGAGTTTCGGCGTGTAAGGCGGTTGCCATCACGACGCCTTCTTCGCAGAGTGGGCTCGGACCTCTCAGGATCCCACTCGGCCGCCTCCTTCTTAGCCTAAGATCCCACTGCAAAAATCTGTGGGTACTTTGTTTTAGTTTAAACTTTATTTTCATGAATATTGCTTGATTGTAGAATATATTGCTGCATGGTTGCCTCAAAAGTACCTAGCCGCCATTAGCTCTATCGAATAAATTAAAATTTATGTTTGATAGGTAACCCCAAATATATAAGTTTTTTAAGCGAATCCAACGTCACTTGGAAGAATGTGTGGAAAATCGGAAAAAATGGTTGCGGCGTTCTGTGGGTTGCCAGTTTATCTGCAAAACCTGGCACGCCATAAAAGGCGGCTACTTGAGAGGACACCCACAATACAGAGGAAATTCCTAGTTTAGGAAAAAAGGTTAAAAATGGCGGCTAGACGCGGCCAGGCAGCCGCAGTAATCTATTCCACTATAAACAATTATTCATAAAAATCAAGTTTCATTAAAAAAAAAGATGTGTGGCACTCGGGGACTGCCGCGGTAAAGCTATTGCATAGCACTTATTCTAGATCCGGTCCTGGAAAATGCGTCTGAATGTCGAGTTGCAAAACCACAATATTTTAATTTTATCATACTCCTAAAAATTTATTAATAAAAATTAAAAACGTTAAAAACTCGAAAACGTAGCGAGCCAAACCCCCATTTAGGTTATTTTCGTTACGGAATTTCTGGATTCGGTCTCCACGCTCAAGGCCCGCGATAGAAGCTATGCAATAGCTTAAAAAGTACCTGCAGATTTTTGCAGTCGGATCTCATACTAACTGGACCATCACGGTCTCACAGAAGGAGGCCATTTCCCACAGGAAATCCGCTGGATATGAGACGCACAAGAGCTACAGAGGTGGCGACACTTGGGGGAGGCCTGTCCAGCAGTGGACGATTTTCGGCTGATATATGATGATAACAGAACATTGTGGGCCTAGCCCATAACTTATTGCTATTCTAAACTATCGTTTAGCTTTCTTGTTATCTCGAGTGCGCTGCATCTTCTGATCTCGAGTGCGCTGCATCTTACACTCATCTGCACATTTGATTGTGATTATGTTCCTGCAAAGAAACATCAATAAATTCCTGTATCTCACGAATACATTTTTCATAAAAAGAAAAAGAACCTCTTCCAATTTATCACTGTGGATCGAAAGGCCTCTACTAAGTTAAAAAATAATCCGTTACCATGTTCAGTTTTGCTTTAAAACGTTACCTGTGCGTGACTCACATGTGAGGCATTTAGTGGTTTAGATGAGGCGTGAATGCACCACATGTGGGTCACTCCCCCGTACAAACAAAGTTTTAGTCTTGTCAAATCTCGCACGTATGAATGACGTGTGAGCTATGACTATGAAATTGTATAGAAAAACCTTGAAACACTTGAGGGTTTAATGTCTAATTTTTTGTTGCACAGTCAACGTGTTCTGTTAGCCCATAATTTTTTAATTTCTATAAATTAAAATGGCAAGATTTGAATAACCCAAAATTTCGCTTTTTCCACAAAATGGTTCTTTTCTCATTTAAAACCCTCCTTTCTGCAATAGACTCGCAGTTTTACGATCAGCACCGAATACATTAATATGTGCCAACTGCACTGGAGACAGTGTAAGGCAAAGCACGCACAGCGATTTTTGTTCGCGCGATTTTTTTTCCGCGCGAATTTTTTAGTACTATTTGGGCGCGATTTTTTTTCCGCAGTGCGTGCAGCTTCATACATTTCCATAGGTCACAGAAAGCGCGGAAAAAAATTCGCGCGAATAAAAATCGCAGTGCGTGCTATGCCTAAAGATAATGTTCTTCACTTATCCTACATTCCTGAATAGCGTTCTAGAGTAAATGCTCGTCATCAATTTACAAACTAACTTTGTTTTATTTATATGTATCAACTTACCTAACTAAATTGCGTTTAATTTTGAAGCGGTTCATAATTTCAATTATGATGTCAGATGTTTTAATTGTGTTTAAGCACGTCTTAGCTGGCTTATTCTGGAACGCTGGCGACTTCTTCCCAGTCAATGAATGTGTTGCTAGAATACTGTAAAATGATGGTATTATTACTATGACGTCTCATATTTAGTTCAAAATGTACGCTCATTTAACGAGGGATGCAAAATTATCAAATAAAACTCGAATTGGACATAATATTTTGAAGTGTGGTTTAAAAAATTCAGTTATCCAATATGCATCAATCGATATATGGAAGTCTTAATAAAATAATAGATAGTAAAATAAGAGAAATTTAAAAAAAATAAAAAGCCCCGACACATTTATATTTCATGCTACATTATTTAGTAGTAGTAGACACGCTTCGATCGACAATCTATTGAACACGTAATTATAATATACACAGCGGATCTTTGTGTCTCTCTGAAGTTGGCTCAGTCAACCATTGCGCAAGAATCAGTTTGTCATCGATAATACTGCATAAAGTAAGCGAGATAGAACGATGAGACAAACGTAAGCGAGTGAAAGAGACAGTTATACAATGGAATATATCTTCACTTTCAATATTGACACAAGAATAGCTACTGCGCAGGGTCTTGCAGCCAATTCAGAGACAAAAAGACTCGTTGTGAATATAATACGACACGAATTTTGAGCTGAGACACTCGGGGTATATCTTGCGAAAACACACCAATTCAAAAAGTTAAACGTCTGAACCGATTTTCAGCAAACATAGCTAAGAAAACTCTCAATAAAGTCAACTTTCAAACAAAAAAGAAACGAAATCAAAATCGGTTCATCCGTTTAGGAGCTATGATGCCACAGACAGATACACACACACACACTGGAACGTTAAACTTATAACAACTCTCTTTTTGCGTCGGGGGTTAATAATAGTGTGAATGGAATAAGTTATATGTATAATCAATACCTTCTTGGGAATACCGCACAAAGGAGTGTCCTAGTGGCAAACGTATAAGACCGCCAGTTCACTTTCTTATACTTGTCCCTGTGAACCACAGTCGAGCCACTGCCAATGGGCACCTGAAATCAGAATCATCATGTTCATGTCTTACACAATCTGTACAAATACATACCCAAGCAAGCAAGCCAATAAAAAACCTTCCTACAAATTATAAATTATATAATTTATTATTTTATAATTTCCTATTATAAATTCGAAAGTTTGCATGGATGGATGAATGTTTGATACACAATCACTCCAGAACAGCTGAACGGATCTGGACACAAATGCAACTTTTTATTATTTAGACGCGAACGAAGTCGCGGGCACCAGCATGTTATTCATAAAGGAAAATAAATCAAGGTTAAAAACAACTTGTCGAAAATACAGCAAAAGACTTATTAACATGCATTGAAGAATTAAGACATTGTCGCCAGTTCTCGTTCAACGTTTCTTTTCTCAGAAAATACTAACATTTGTAGATGCACAAAAAATCACAAATATATATATACACGTTCAATTACAAAATCCGGAACTGAAGACATCGGACAATTATAACATTTTGAAAATAACATTATTCAAGGGTTGTACTTCGCGGCTCTGGTACTCTTCAAAGCGATCTCTAACATTCATGAAAACGCGCCTCAGAAGTTGATTAGCCCAGACCTCACACCGCCGGGTTTTTTCTCTGGGTTATCCGAAGAGTCGGGTGTACAACAGTAAACCATCAACCATCTGAATTGAAGGAAAACATTCTTACTCAACTTCTGAGGCGCGTTTGCATGAATGTTAGAGATCGCTATGAACATTGCCAGAGCCGCGAAGGACGGCATTTGAATAATGTTATTTTCAAACAGTAATTTTCCCATGTCTTCAGTTTCTGATTTTGTACGTGTATATATAAATATATTTGTTATTTTTTTATGCATCTACAAAAATTGGGTTTTGCCGAGACACCCAGAACCAAAGACATTATACGTTTTTCTTACTACTAGACTGTGTACCAAAATTTTTTGTTTAGCTAAAATGAAATCTATCATCATACACCTAGGTTAGCTATTTCCTTATAAGCGGTAGCCAACCAAAAGCGGTCCTGGCGAGAGGTTTTCCGCTGGTAGTGTGTCCTTTTTTTTTTTTTTTTTTTTTTTTTAATATAATTTTACCAGCCTGGATTCTAGTCCGTTTGGCCGCGTCTTCACTTAAATGTCAGTTTTATATACACTTCAACTGGGTTCTGTTCTGTGTTTCAACTTCACTTTGACACTTGTTCTTGAGTTGTTTACTTCGTTGTTTATAAAAATATTATGAATCATGATGTTGGATGTAGAATTATATTATGGAGTTTAGTTATTTAAATCTTTTCGACGGAATTTATTATGTAATTAAAGAGTGATTGAAACATTTTTGGATTTGAAAGTATATCTTGGAGTCGGCGGGGAACTTCTTCTTCAGTTTCTAGTATATCAGCTATCATAACCAATCTCTGAATATTGAAGGAAGGACATTCTAAAATAAGGTGCTGTAAATTAGCTTCTTCTTTGTTGCAGTGTGGGCAGATATTGCTATTAATAATTTTAAGTCTATGTAGATGAGCTGGTGTGAGGCAATGTCCAAATCGCATTCTGTTAATGACTGCAGTGAAATTTCGGCTATAATAGTTTTGATGTAGACGACTGTGATACCATGGTTTGGTCGGGAAAGAATTCTGTATACTGGCGTACCATTGACCCTTATCTTGACTTATGTATTGCCAATATTTATTCCAAATGTCTCTTTTCTTTTGTTTTAATACCGAGAACATATCAGTAAAAGGTATAGTCATGTTTTCTGTGTGATCTTCATCCCATTCACCACATGCAGCACGATCTGCTTCTATATTTCCTATTATTTCTTGATGAGAAGGTACCCATTTAAATTGTATTGATATAGCCTTAATATTAAGTTTAAACAACAAATCTTTAATCCTAAGAATTAAATAATTTTGTTTGAATGATAAATTGCTTGTTTTAATTGCCATCAATACACTAAGAGAATCTGTGATAAATATGAATTTATTGTGATTGGAGATATTATGAATATATAATAATGCTAGATAAATGGCATATGCTTCAGCTGTAAAAATACTACATTCGTCATGAATTTTAAATGATCGTGATTTCTGCTTTTGGGGATCAAAAAATGCTGATTGTACCCCTTTTTTGGATTTAGAACCATCAGTATATATTCTGTATCCTATCAGATTTGCCATTTGTTCTAGAAACTCTTGATTATTTTGTACACTTCTGGTATCTATCTTAATACAATCCAATAATAAGGCTTCAAATGTGTGCATATACATAGGCCACTTTTCAGTATGATGCATATTATTACATATTATTTTTAATTGTGACATTATAGTACATATATCAGGCAGAGAACCAAATAATACATCTGTTGGGGCAATTTCAAATTCTGGTAGTTGAACTGTTAATTCTTGAGGCAAGAGCAGACTATTTGTAATTAAAGACTTATCAATAGCGTGAGTTTTTATACAATGTTTTCCAGCTAAACTTAACCTTCTTAATACTAAAGGTTCGATGCAAGTTTCAATTTCCATTGCATTAATTGGAGTAGAGCGCATTGCACCTGATATTATTCGCAAAGCCATATTTTGAATAATATCTAGTTTTTTAAGTATATTAGGTTTTGCATTGATGTATGCCAAACAACTATAGTCAAAGTGACTTCGAACAATGCTTTTATACAAAAGGCTCAATATCTTTGGATCTGATCCCCAGAAAGTTCCAGTTAAGGAACGCAATATATTTAAACCTTTATGAGCATTTTTGCTTATGTAATTAATGTGACTTTTAAAATTTATTTCTTCATCTATAATAACTCCTAAAAATTTCTTTTCTTTGACAATTGGAATGATTTCATTATTGTAATAAATATTTACATGAGATTTGTTATCACCAATTACTAAACAGGAACTTTTCTCACTATTAATAGTTAGTTTTAATATATTAGAATAATAATTGTGTAATTGTTCAAGAGAATCATTTAAAACTCTATTTATATTATTGACATTTTTATCAGTATAATATAGTAAAATATCATCAGCAAACTGTAAAATTTTTAAGTTGGTCTGAATATATTTTAAGATTTGACAAGTATACAAATTGTAAAGAATTGAAGATAGACATGCACCCTGCATCAAACCTTTGTTTGCTGATACTGGTCCATAAAGGTTGTTATTATGTCTTATGTACAATTTTCGATCTGTGCAAAGATTAAAGATCCATTTTATTAATTTTCCAGGCAATCCCAAGTCTGCTAAAACAAGTGCCAGTACATGAAGATCTACATTGTCGTATGCTCCCTGAACATCAAGGAAGACACAAGCTGTGGTATTATGAGCAAGTTTGGTCTTCTTCAAATCAGCTATTAATGTTACAAAACTTTCAGCAGCACTTTTCCCTTTACGAAAACCAAACTGAAATGGAGGTAAGATGTCTTTTTTCTCTACATAGTGGTCTAATCTAGCTTTTACCATACTTTCTAACAATTTTCCTATACAAGAAGTTAATGAAATAGGTCTATGAGAGTTTGGATCATCTGCAGGTTTATCTGGTTTCAATATTGGTATTACACATTGTGTTTTCCAAGTTTCAGGTATCAGCTGTTGAGACCATGTTTCATTCAATATTGATAACAATATTTTTTTCACTGACACTGGTAATTGTTTTAAAACAATGTAAGGAAAATCGTCTAATCCTGGAGTAGTATCTTTTCTAGAATCCAAAGCGAAACAAAACTCATTCCATTCAAAAGCCTTTAAGAAGAAATCAGATAATTCAGTATCATTGTTTGACTCAAAGATCATATTTAACTCAATTCCAAAATCTGAGGTGGAAGGTTGGGACAGTTTATTTAAAAATCCAGGTATAAATTCATCTGATTTTAAAGGGGCTACAATGTTAATGCGTTTGAATTTACGAATATGTTCCCAGATTTTTGAAACTGATGTATACCTATTAAATGAGTTGCAAAGGTTTTTCCAACTATTTTTGCAAAACTCTTTTAGAGTTCGTTTTTTGTAGGCGTCTGCTTTCTTATATTCAATAAAAGATTCCAACTTGCCATCTTTTCTATATTTAACTAGGGCTTTATGAGCTTTCTGTACAACTTCAGTGCATGTCTCATTCCACCATGGAGCTGGGACTTTGTTGATATGTCTACCAACTTTTTTTATTGGGATGAATTGATTTTTGAGGGTGTTAATGGCTAAACAAAAATCATCGTAAGCTTTAAGGGGGTTGACATTTAAAATTTGAATGTTAGAAAATATGTTTTCAGCCTCTAAACGAAATTTTGACCAATCTGCTTTATTATAGGCAAACTTTTCTATGTTATTATTTATGTAATAGTGTGCTGCTGTGATGGCTAATTCAATAATAGTAGGATAATGGTAACTGCCTAAAGGGTCATCATGTACTTTCCACTTGCATAGGGGTGCGATACTGGGACTAACTACAGATATATCAATAGCTGAAGGAGTAAAAAGTGGGCTACTAACTGTTGTTGGACTGCCATCATTTAAGATGCAAAGATCAAATTCTTCTAATATTTCAAATATATCTTTGCCCCTTGATTTTGTTGCATTACAACCAAACGCTATATGGTGGGCATTTAAATCGCCGGCAATTACACATGGGGTGGGCATATTCCTTATCAATTTTGTTAATTTATCCTTTCTAATTCTATTTCCTATGTTTTTATTTTCAGGTGGACAGTAAAGACACAGGACTGTAAGCGGACCTAAGTCGGTGTCTACCGACACAGCTACGTTTTGGATGTCTTGATAAAAATAAGTCTTAATCATTTTGAATTTAATGTTATTTTTAATTAAAATACCAACACCTCCGTGTTCATTGGCAGCATTTTTGTTAATGAAATTATAACCTGGAATTTTGAATAATCTGGAAGATTTTTTAAGCCAAGTTTCATTAACTAAGCAAATGTCTATATTATTTTCCATTAAAAACTTTATCAGCAATGGTTTTTTATTGTTTATGCTTTGAATGTTATGTAGGGCTATCCTGAGATTTCCCATTACATTTTGCAATTCTTTAAAAAAGCTTCTTTTATGTGGGAAACAGTGGTAGCTGACTTGGAATTCCCTAGAGAGATTAATGTTTTTACTATTATATTAATTAAATTCTCATCATTAATTATATCTTTTAATTTGCTCATGGGATTACTATTTTGAGCAGGTGTGTTCACTCTAGCTGGACGTGGTATATTATTTATTGTGGTACTTTGATTACTTATGGGAGACTTCCTGGATAAAGAGGCAGATGGAGTGACTGTTGATGTTGAAGGACTCAAAGCTGGATAATTTGCACTATTTAATTTTGCTACATTTGCATATGATCGCTTGTTGACAATCTTGTTTTGTTTAAAAGGGCAATCCTTAGATATAGCTAAATGTGCTCCCGCACAGTTTATGCATTTAAGTTGAGCATCTTCTTTACATTCTCTATAATTATGAGATCCAGCACACCGTGAACAGACCTGCTCACTTCGGCAGGCTTTCGCTACATGATTAAATTTCATGCATCGATAGCATTGCAAAACTAATGGAATATATTCAGATACTTTATATCTCCAGTTATCTAGATATATGTATTGTGGCAGAGAGGTCCCTACAAATGTTACCGAGATAGTAGTAATGGGTACCATCTCTTCTCCTGACTTCTTTTTAAACCTTCTTACTTCTACTATTTCTTGGTCAGCAGACAATTTATTGAATAGCTCCTCATTACTGCTATCAATGGGTATATACCTTATGACACCAATGCGTTCTACTGATATTGCTGGTATGTAAGCTTTCAGGTGATTTTCAGTAAGACATTTGTTCTTCAAAAAATCGTTTGCAGCAGAAGCTGTTTTGAAAACGAGCATAATCTTATGCTGATTTATTCGACGCTGTTCATGTATGCCCTTTACATTTTTGAAAATTTTGGAAAAAGATAAGGGGTTTCTGTTTCCAATCTTTTCTTCTTTGGAGACGCCTTCAACATACACTGGAAACTCAGTTCCAGTGCTGTGGTCAGGATAATTTCGAGAATATCCCGGTTTCACAAAATTTGAATATTTCTCACCTATTGGGAGATCCACATCTTCATTTTCGCCCAGTTTTCTTTTCCTTTTGGTTTTCGGGTTTGATAAAATAAACTCCCGATCCTCTTCTTCCCCTTCCGACTCCATTTAGCTAGCTTTTTAATAGCGTTTAATGAAAATATTACAATTATTTTAATTTTAGTTTTCAAAAGACGCGCTTTTCGGTTCCCGCCAAAAACCCCAGTCACGTAGTGTGTCCTTGTCTGACCTCTTGCTAGATCAACTAATCATTGGGTTTGGTAGAAATGGTAGAAAAATTTATATTTTGCTTTCTAATGTATACCAAAACGAACAATTCATAGACTTTGACACGTATTTAAATATTTCTAGAAACGTATTTAAATATTTCTACAGTTCCTATATTTAATCAATTCGTTGTATTTAAAAAAATATTCATTAATACTGAGTAAGAGTAGTACTTTTAAATGTTTGGGCCTGGTAATATTAAATGTAAGGTGACGGTTTGCGGAATTTTCGGCGGACTTTTTTCACAGAACAATAACTTTGTTCGAGTGAAATTCAGCGGCTGTTAATATTATTTGCAAATTGATTCCTAGTGGAATACAATTGGTGTAGTTTTATTTCTCAACTGTCTACGCAACTGGACAATATGAGAAATCATAGACATCCTTTGAGGTATATTTAGCTGCCGGTATTTCAAAGCACCGTCTGAAGACTGCAGGGTCATCTAACGCCTCTCCTTCATGAGCTTGAGAGGATCAGAGAGCTTTTTGTTCCAATCTATATGATGGTCTTGAAGAATGAAACTTGAAGAGACTTGGGATTTGAGGATTATTGAGTCGGGAAGGACTCTCTTCGAACTTCAGATAACCCTTTAATACTCCATCGTAAACTGCTCAATTCCTCTTCGAGTTCGGTGATATTTTCATCGGTCCGGAGTGTGCGCGTGTTGTATGTTGCCAGGTCCAGTCGTCGGTATTTGTTGGGATAGCCGGATTTCGTCCGGGATTCTTAGCACCCCTTGCCATACCGTAACCTCGACCCTACCGTAATCGAAGGTACAGGCTGCCGGGCAATAGGGGCTATGTTTTATTTGTGCTATTCATGGGGAGTGCTTTGCAGGCGGGTTGGCGATCGCAGTATGGTTGTTACAAATGCACAGAGAACGCTGCTGCCCATTCTCTGGTTTTTCCCTTAGTCGACTCTTACGACACCCACGGGCAAACATGGGATGGTGAAATTCTTTACGCCCGACACCATACGGTTAGTGATGTAGATACCAAAAAATATAAACACTTTTTTTTATTAACTATAAATTAGGTAGGTTTAGGTAGCGCTGTTAGGTAGCATCAATATATCGGAATACTTAAAATGTCGTTTTTACAATCAATTTGTCCCGTGTTCTGTGTGGTCATGGTCACCTCATTAGAAAGAGACACACTACCAACGGGAGCCTTCTCACGTGGACCGGTATTTGCGCCATAGTGCGCAGTCTAGTAGTAAGAAGTATAAGGTCTTTGCCCAGAACAAATTCTTACGCCTTTTATGCCAAACTAATGATTTTCTAATAACGGATTTGTTTGTAGAACATAAAAATACAAAAAGCTACATACCCATTCAATTGGATTTGCCTCTCTATTTTGAACTGTCAAAGTAGCATTTTTCCTCATTTCAGCAAACTGATTGCGCCTTTCAGTCGTTGATATCTTGTTGTTGTTGGCATCAGATCCCAACTCGACTGCGTTGACTGGCTTATCATCGGATGTTATCAACTGTTGCATTAGTTTACCCATAAGTCTGGTAATTCTTTTAAATCTCTGAAATGAACACACAGCTGTTAACATTATGGCCGCACTCAGAAATCACCAATCTAAAATAGGGTCAGCAGTAGGTAGGTACCCTATAACTCCCACTAGCTTCGAAAATAAAAGTGACAGGTACTTAAAAAAGCAAGTATTAGCTAGAAAGTACGATGTATATGACCCAAAACGCTACATCAAAAGTAATTCATTTAAAAACTTACCTCAGAAGAACTCTCAGCATTATTCGTTTCGTAGCCTTGATTTGCTTCTAGCTTTTTTATCCTCTCCCTTATCGCAATCAGCGGATGAATCTCACCTGTAACAACATGCAAAATTAATACTTCTCTTATTAACCGACTACGGCGAAACAAAAGGGAGAGTTATGTTTTTGACCGGTGTTTGGTTTACGTTCATCTGTTCCCTCATAACTTCTAAACTACTAATAATTTGAAAAATGAGGTGTCGTTGGAAGCTTCTTGTTTGTCCGCTTGCTTGGACGGCACATTAAATTGAATATGGCGCCCTCTAGGGGACACGAAGTCAATAGCAAAAAACTTTTATTTCGCCCCATGCCATCATGTGTGGTATAATTTAAACCTAAGGAAGGGTTTCTTGCATCATATTTTTGTCAAGCGTACCGTTTGCGAGATATATCCTGTCAAAGTCATGGAAACAATTTTTTACCCGACTACGGCGTGACAAAAATGACCACTATCTCACCTGATGGTAAGCGAAGATTTGGTCGACGGTGAAACACGCTTGCCTAGAAATAACCTATTCACTCTGGATTTAAAGACCCCTACATTGTAGTTATCGGGAAACACAGACTCCGGCAGGGAATTCCACTCCTTAGCTGTATGCATAATGAAAGTGTTCCCAAAACGTTTTGTGCGTATGGGTTGGATGTCCACCATAAGCTGATACCGCATCGCCTTACGTCTTGTGGTCCGATGATGAAGCGAATGTCCACTGTCCACTACGTCCACTGTTGGACATAGGCCTCCCCCAAGTGTAGCCTCACTGACCGGTCCCGACTAGTCTCTAACGATACCGAAAGGATTTTCTCGCAGCAACTGTCTTTATTTCGCTTGAGCGCTAAAAGGGACATTTGGCACCTGACGCCATTTTTTTGCTATTGTGTCTTCTAATTAGCACTCAAGCGATAACCGCTATAAGTAACAAGCTAGTATCTATATGTATAAAAGCGAAAGATCATTCACTCACTCATCATCACGAAATATCGAAAACCGCTTGACGAATAAAAATAATATTTGGCAGGGAGATTCTTCGAGTGACGTAAGTGCGCACTAATAAAAGTTTTTTGGAAATTCCAACCCTATGGGGATAAAAACGAGGGTTGAAAGTTTGTATGAAATTTCTCATTATTTTTAGTCAATGACCGTTCGCCATTGTTAGATGCGCGCGCATAGGAAAACTGATTAATTTTGCCCGCCATTGCGAAAAGAAATTCACAGCTCGTTTTTACTGTAGGAAATGATTTTTTTGTATTATTCTTCACAAGTGTGTTGAAAAACGTCATATGATACACGTGTGTATTGATGACTACCGTCCTCGGCTCTCTTAAGACCCTCACCTAACGACTCGGGTCACAATGGCGCCTCAGCGGTAATCACCAACATTACACACTTGTACCATAATGTACTATTATTTATTGGTTTCTGGAAATTCCAACCGTAAGGGTAAAAAGGGGGTTGAAAGTTTGTATGAAATTTCTACAGTTTGTAAGTTGGACACGTAAAATTTTATATTTACGCTGTTGGTTGATAAAAATAGTTAATGTGTTTATTGTATTTGGAAATTACACCACTAAAGGGGTAAAAAAAGGGTCGGAAGTTTGTATGGAATTTTTACAGTTTGTAAATAGGACACATGAAATTTTAGATTTACGCTCTTGGTTAATATAAAGAATTCATGTAGGTATTTATTGGTTTTTGGTAATTTCACCCGTAAGAAGATGAAGGATAGACATTTGTTGGGTTTGTATATTTGAAACTTGGCATAAATACTAATCTAAAAAAATAGTAAAGATTTTCATTATTCGTTTTTCTTAACTACTCCTAAAACACGATTTAGGGGGTGTTATAATTTTTTGAAGAATTTTACAGTACGGCTTCTTTTTAACGCAAGGTAACACTAAAGGTCTATCCACACATATCAGGGCTAATCAGGGCCGTGCCCGGGACGTGGACGGACCGTGCCCCGTTAGGGGCTCAGAAAAATATCGTTGCATACATTTTATATGAACTCGTTCACACATGTCCGGGCACGGGCCGTGCACGGGCCAGTGACGAATCTTCAATGATTGGGCCAGGCCCTGTCACGTCCCGGGCACGGCCCTGATATGTGTGGATAGACCTTTTGAAGGGATTTTTGGAAATTCAATCTTTTAGGAGGTGAAATTAAAAAGTCGTCTGTACGATAAAATACGGATCACGCGAACGAAGTCGCGGGCGAAGTGCTAGTTATTGTTATAAATGTTATTTAATTTTTCGAGAAGTGTGATATGCTAATTAGCACTCAAACGGATAACCGCTACATATAAGTAACAGGCTAGTATTATATATATTATTTAATTTGTCGAGTAAGTGTGTCGATAAACGTCGTATGATACACGTGGGCATTTAACATTTCCATCTTTCGGCTCGATAACGGCCCAAACTTTCCCTAATTGCATCATTCAAAATGTACAATCAACAAGATTGAAAACCGACTCACACAGAAAAAGAATGTTTGAAATTGTCAAACCATTTAAGTTTTCTTCTTATTGTTTGATGCAGCTCGTAAGACATTTTATATATTATGAATACCGCATTAATAGGTGTCAGAAATCTGTGCAACTTTTAACTTAATGATCCAATACAGTAAAGATTTTAATTAAATGAATATTATTATTTTGATTAAACAGGTACTGTATTTTGAATCAAGAAAATAAGTAATAAACAACACATTTTTCAAACACTCATATTCTCTATCGTTAAGGACTAAAGAATATTACCGTGCAGTAAGCTAAGTCAGCCCGGTGTCGGTGGTGGGGTGGCACTGTATATGAACAAAAAATACAGATAGTGTCCCAATTAAAACCTCCGTGCCAGATAAGCTTTCTGTACTATAATAAAAAAGAAACGTATGACAATAACAAAATAATATCATGTCCGTCGAGTGCTTATGTCAGAGATGGGAAATGAAGTTGATTTCTTTTCACTGTGTAATAAATTGATAACAAGTTTGTTTCTAGGCAAATATTTACATCAGGCAAAAGTTGACCAAATTGTAATAGAAAGTCTATAGAAGAATTAGCTTATCGTGGCTCATGATTCAAACCTGTTGATTGTACAATGTGAATGTGAAAAAAATATTTGTGAAAAAAATAGGATCGTTATCGCTCAGCTTCTTACAAACAGTTACAGATAACATGCCCATGGTCGCAAAAAAAACAACAACATTACTCACCTGATCGCATATACATCGTCGCTAGTCGCACTATTTTGGACCCCCTTTTTCTGATACGTAATCGATCACCAGCTCGAATTTGGTCGAAGGGCACACGGGGGTTAACTATTGACCTCCTAATACAAATATTGTATCTAGAGTTTATGTCCTCTGGTTCCACCCACTTAACTAAAAAGTAATGAGACATAGCGAAGTCTTAATTTACACGGATAGTTAAACAGATGCGAACACACCGAGCTGTGCGGACGCACTAGACCGTGTGGTGTATGACTTGTCGCTCATCACATTACTCCGCTCCCTCAGGTAGTTCCAGTACACAATTACATCCCCCGCCCTCCCAAATGGACAATTGTTTCCACCAAAGGACCCGGCGAAACAAACAAAGTACCCTTGTTTGTAAAGTACTTCCAACTAATTTTCTAATCGCAGATTCATATTCTATTGTGTTACTTATAAGCCCCAGTCGTCTTGCCGAAGCCATTAAAGTTTGTAAACATGCACTGGTCATTATTTTCGTTGTTAAAGGAACAATTGAGTGAGTAGGTAAAATGAAATGGAATGTCGATCTGGAATATGCATTAAAACTTTAAAAAATAAATAATATAGGTATGTTCTTATGCCCTTAAGTGCAATTGGGAACTTTGGTTCCCAGAAACAATTATTTTTCTATTGTATCTGCTAATTAGCACTCAAGCGATTATTTATAAATTAATATATTTCTAATTACAGCAGTCTTTAATATCATTCAATCATTCATCTTTAATATGCTCCAACTTTGGTTTTTAGGATTCCGTTCCTCAAAGTAAAAAAGGAAACCTTATAGGATAACTTCGTTGTCTGTCTGTCTGTCCGTGTGTCAAGACTTCTTCTCAGGAATGCTTGGAGCTATCAAGTTGCAATTAATATTATATACTCGGGTCTGCATTCTCTTGGAGCTATAAAATCAACCTTCTAAATCATCGCAAAATAAAGCAGAAAGATTATTATAAGAAATAATAACCATAGGAATTTAAATAATTTTGCATGAAATAACATTACTGATTTTTATGTAATATAATAAGCAAAATAACAACAACAGTGATATATTATTATTATATAAAAACCGCAAGAAAGTTGAAATTATGCTTTCAACATAAAAAAAAGTTTATAGATCCTGCGATGTTTTGGACACGTGGCGTTTTTCCGCTGTAGAATGTATAAACTCTCGAGATAGTCCATAATCTAACGGAAGTTTATAATAATCCGGTAACATATCCCTTATTTCTTTGATCTTCCCCTACTCTGAGAATAAACTCATTCTTAACTTAATAGGTACTATCAAACCCGAAACATTTCGAAAAAATCATAGAAAGCATGCAAGCAGCATTCATTGATAAAAGTATAATTTTGTAACAATGATGAACTTAATTTTACCTTTGTCTCATTTCAGAGTGGCACTCTCAACTCTACCAGAATCAGCTAATGCCTACCACGAATGCACCTTCGTCTTCTTGACTCCTGGCGATACAAGATCATCAAGGAATCTGAACACCCTACAATGCAACCTACTGCAAAAGCCTGCAAAAGCCTGTTCTGAAAAAGTCAGCCACATCCGGTGGTTTAGAATACCTGCGTCTTTAGACTGACGCGCGCGTCGCTTCGCTTCAACTCTTGTTTGATTTTGCTTAGACCCCAACCCATTCGTTCGGTTTTATCCAACGGGTAATCTTTGAATATAAAGCTAATAACGGTAACCTTTTGATACGTTAGGTTTTTCAGTTTGGTTCCCGTATCTATAGGTTTCTGATAGGTTATAGAATAGGCTTCTTTTTCTTCTTTATAGTTAGGCATTGGAAGAGTTTAGACTAACCCTGACAATGCACAATTGGGTGGATGAAATACCCGCTCCATAAAGGTATGTGAATAGTGAGACTCTGTCGCTGAATATGGTCCAACGTAATACACAGAGCTTTGTGATGCGGGTCTTCGGATTTCGTTATTAGACAACACTATCGTTAACATATAGGAGCGTCCTCACTGGGAGCATTCTTTCGCGAGCATTTGTAAACAAGCAATCCTAGGCGAACAAATGCTTCCCAGCGAGCCCAGCATTCACGTTCGAGCAAAACTATGAACGTTCGAGTCGAACATTCCCTTGCGAGCTTGGAGCATTCGAATACGATCTCGTTAAATATCATTTATTCGATAATACCATTGACCAAGAAGTTCACAAACACTTATGATCATGGAACTGTTCCCTGCTTGCAAGTGGCCAGTAATATTCTTACATATTATATACCCATTGATTTCATTATCTGAGTGCTCGCTTTCGAGCGTTTTATTTGCGAGAACATTCGAATGCGAGCCGTTACGGCGAAAATCGTTGCGACGTCCACACAGGCCGAAGTTCGCGCTTGCGTGTAAGCTTTTTAACGCTCGGCACAACGTCCACGCCACTCGAATATTCGACGTCGAATGCTCATTACACGTGAATGCTCTTAGTGAGGACGCTCCTTTTGAGTGACAATTGTAGGTACTGTAATAATAATTATGTTGTAAATATAGGTTAGACTGGACACGGACAGTTCCTTGGAAGATAACACCGTCTCCCATAGACTGACTAGTTCTGGAATAATCCCGGTCCCGCCTACAAACGAGATTCTTGTCATCGAACAGTTCTGATTCAGAGGTTCCGTCTATAAGCCACGTTTGAGTTAAACAACACTTTGTCTTAGTAAGATTCCCGTGCATTCTGACAATATTATATTAATAGCTGTCATCGTAAAAAACAAAAGCCGTTCAAAGTTAAACGGCCTTAACCATTTACAAAAAAACAAAGTACATTTAAATCTTGGTAACAAATGGTCGCTTCCAATAAGCTGGAATAAAACTTGACAAATAAGGACCTTAGTCCAATAGCCATTAAGTACAGAACGGACAGTGCCAAATACTACTAACTAAAGAAATTTAACATCTAATAACAAAACCGATCTTTATGTGACAGGTAATAGTGTCCAAAATCACAACAGCAGTGATGTACGGATCGGTCTACACGGAGCGATAAGCAAACAAAAGGCTGGCGAGAAGGTAATCAATAGAAAAAACGAGTAACTGAAATTCTTAATAGTGTTGAAAGGAAAAGAGTTATTATTATTATTATAAACAACCCGCAAGAAAGTTGAAACGATCATTGTAACATAAAAAAACTTTTTAAGGTCCTGCGATGTTTTGGACATGTGGCAATTTTAGGTTTCCGTCCTCAATAGGAAAAAAGGAACCCTTAAAGGATTACTTCGTTTTCCGTCTGTCCGCATTGTAATTTGTAAGTCGGTGACCCAAAGACGGACGACATAACGTAAATAAATTAATTTTAAACACACCTTAGAATAATAACGCATGGGGGCAACTAATGGGGAATAAATTAGAAAAAAAATTGCAAACTATTTCGTGTGATAAATCAAATGAAAGCCATTATACCGTACCTGGGGGTTTACTCCCTATCTCAATGAATCAATGAATTTACGGGCCCTGTCCGAAAGTACTCCGAAACTTCGGAGTGAAAAACAAGTGTTAAGGTTCCAATAGTCAACGGCACGAACTATTTTGTGCGCGGGGTTAAAATGCATGCTGTCTCATCCGACAACACGTGCGAAAGAGATTGATGCTGAGATGAGCAGTTAAAAGCTAGCTCTCGTATGAATTAGCACTTTTGCAAATTTGTAGTGAAATGGATGATGATTTAGTGGAGTAATCGCCAGACTAAGTTTGTATGGAAGAATTTTCGACTAGTGTAGCTTTAAGTTAAATTTTTCGGACAGGTATAAACACATCCGCAGGCTTATTACGTATCTTTTGCAAGAGCAAAAGATTATTACAAGTCTTATAACCTAATCCTGTAGTGTACTATAAGCATTAGTTACAAGAACTACTGATATTTAGTATATCAAAGCTTGTGGAATGCTATTATAAGAATGGTAGTCTTTACCAGTGCTAGTATAAGAGATTTAACAGTCTTGGCAGTCCTATATATATTTTTTTTTTTTTATAGGATATTTTTGCTAGCTGGGGCGCTTGCATGTTTATACTCGTATGATCAGAATCTATTCGCAACGTGTGGTCGATCCAACTCCACTTGCGACGCTTGATCTGGCGGTCGATCGAACTCTCGTGGCATTTCTCAAACAGCTTTACGTTGGTGATGGTCTCAGGCCAGTAGATGCTGAGTATGCGACGGAGACAGCAGTTGACGAAGACTTGGATCTTGGGTGAGATGTCTTTTGTGACCTTCCACGTTTCAATTATTAATAGTTTAACTTAATTAGTAAAGCTTATAGCTGCAGTTGTTCTTAACCGCTGGATGTTGCTGACTTCTTCAGCACAGGGTTGCATTGAAGGGTGTTCAGATTCCTCTTGATGATCATATATCGCCAGGGGCAAGAAGACGACGGTGCATTCGTGGTAGACATTGGCTGATTCTGGTAGAGTTGAGATTGGCACTCTGAACTGAGACAAAGGTAAAATTAAGTTCATAATTGTTACAAAATTTATACTTTTATCAATGAATGCTGCATGGCGCTTTCTATGATGTTTTCGAAATGTTTCGAGTCTGACAGTATTATGTTAAGAGTTAATGTATTCTCTAAGAGTAGGGGAAGATCAAAGAAATAAGAGATATGTCAACTGAAACCTCGTTAAATTATGTTTTTTCCATTCAATATGAGAGGGCTTTGTCGCACATGCGTAAATTGTGGACTATCTCGAGAGTTTATAAATTCTACAGTGAAAAAAGGCCACGTGTCCAAAACATCACAGGACCTAAAAACGTTTTTATGTTAAAATTATCTTTCCAACTTTCTTGCGGGATGTTTTATATAATAACTCCTTTCCTTTCAACCCTAATAAGAATTTCAGATACTTATATGCTTTTTTCTATATTACATTCGTGCCAGTCTATTGTTCGCTTATCGCTCGGTGTTGTTGTAGTTGTGATTTCGGACGCTATTGCTTATTACATAAAAATCAGTTATATTATTTCTTGCAAGATTATTTAAATTGCTATCGTTATTATTACCTGTACTCAGTTATCTTAAACTCTAAAATGAAAAAACTTAATGGTTATTCGACTAACCCTCAGTTTCCCATCTTAAAATTATCGGAGAATTAATGTGACAAATTGTCAAGCACGCGTTATCTGCTGTGATTGGTTGAATTAATTTTCAACAGCCAATCACAGAAGATAACGCGTGTTTGACAATTTGTCACATTAATTCGCCGATAATTTTAAGGTGGGAAACTGAGGGTAAGGTCCTCATTTGCCAAGTTTTATTCATGCTTTTTGGAAGTGACTATTTGTTTCCAAGATTTAACTAATAAATGCTCGTACCTTGTTTTAAGGGTTCCGTAGCCAAACGGCAAAAAACAGAACCCTTATGGATACGTCATGTCTGTCTGTCTGTCCGTCCTTATGTCACAGCCACTTTTTTTCCGAAACTATAAGAACTATGGTGTTGAAACTTGGTAAGTAGATGTATTCTGTGAACCGCATTAAGATTTTCAACAAAAAACAAAAAAAAAAATACAAAAACAAATTTGTGGGTTCCCCGTACTTAGAACTGAAACTCAATTTATTTTGCATCAATCCCATACGTGTCTATGGATAGGTCTTCAAAAATTATATTGATGTTCCTAAAATATTTTTTTCTAAACTGAATAGTTTGGGCGAGAGACACTTCCAAACTGGTAAAATGTGTCGTCGTCCCTCCCGCCTCATGTAACTTCTAAAATAAGAGAATGATAAAACTACAAAAAATATATGATCTACATTACCATGTAAACTTCTACTGAAAATTGGTTTGAACGAGATCTAGCAAGTAGTTTTTTTTAATACGTCATAAATCGTTAACCGCAATTTACCAAGTACGGAACCTTTCGTGCGTAACTTCGACTCGCACTTGGCCGGTTTTTTGTAAATGGCCTATCCATTTAAGACGAGACAAGCGAAGCACAAGGGCACTACCTACCTTTTCTCGAAGCGTTTTGAATCCTCATAACTTGGGTTTGGATTATACCAGATAAACAAAATTCTCGGGATATGATATCAATAGTAGACTTATTAAACATATTAAGTTTCAATTGCATGGCTCTTATACTTTGGATTTTATTTTTATCTAAAAAACCCTGATTTCGTCACTGACTGTCTCACTCGCTCACTGATGATCATCAAAATTCTTAGGGTACTTCCTGAAGTCCTAGAAAGCTGACATTTGGTATGTAAGCAGTATGTAGTAGTGTAGTGTTACAACAAAAAAATCTTAAACTTGGCACTTTTACCCTCCAACCCCTTAAACTCGGGATGAAAGTCTGTATGAGACCTCTGCAATTTTTTAAAGTCTAAAAATTGAAATAGGGAACTTGTTATAAATTATAAAATACATGTCAGTTACAAACTCTATGTTTGTGAAGATAGTGCTTGTAGAGTTAGGGCGTGTATAGTTAGAAGCTTGGCTCTACATGAGATCTGATAAATTTTTGACAGTGCGAGCCATATCGTCTTGGTAACATTTTACATGAAAATGTTTTTGGTGGGATAATATATTTGCAGAATGCACGGGGATCGTACTAAGACAAGGATATTCTACATACATTTATTAAGCCCGGTACCGAATGACGTCCAAACGCCAATGGGCTTAACGCCCGGTATCCACCAAAGCGGAGAGGAGAAGAGATGTGGAGATAACGAAATCGGATTGGTTTATTCATGATAAGCGGTGAAGAGATGTGGAAATAACGAAATCAAATTGGTTTATTCAAACATCTCATCTCATCTCCTCTCCTCTCCTCTTTGGTGGATACCGGGCCTATTAATCTTTTAATTTAATTACGTCAACACTATGCATATCCTGCTCCAACTTGCCCAACATGTAGGGAATAAAAAGACGTAAACATAAAGAAAATCACGTATTCGCGAGCTTGCTGACCAAAATCAGATGTATCCTCCGACTGCACAGCATGATTTTCTTCTTGTTTACGACTTTTAGTTCGCTTTTTAAGCAGTCGGGTTTTTTGATGATTATATTTTTTTTTTTATATATTTTTATTTTAGTAGGTAAATACAACTAAACATATAGGTAAGTGATATGTATTTTTAAATCACCTCTTAAAACCCTTTATTTTTGTTCCCCACAATATGGCGCCCAAAATCCGCCATTCTTCTATTTTCCAATTTTAATGAAGCCAGTGACACTAGACGAATCGATTGACGTAAGAATCATTTTTTTTTGCAAATTTATTAGTTACACAAATAATGTACATGAATCAATAATACATTTTTTTTTTAAACCTTTTAACCAAGCCGTTACTAAGAAGTATGCTTTAGAAAGTGACCGTTTTACGGCACTAAAGCGGTGGTAGGCCCTTAACTGTGTTTAACGGAACGGTAGCTATAGACGGAACCTCTGAATTTGAACTTTTCGATGACAGGTGTCTCGTTTGGAGACGGGATCGAGATTATTCCAGAACTGGTCAGCCTATGGGTGAGGGTGTTATTATCGCTGTTGCTGTAATCCTCTATCTTTTTGGCCGGACTGAAAGTAGGCGTTCCGATGCACATGGCGGTGATGTGCTGTGCTGTTTTAGTATGAAATTTGCTGCTGCGCAAAGTCGCCAACTTCAGAGCGGCCAAGAAGGCGCTAAAGGGAGCACTGTAATCGTGAGCTAGTGGCGGGATGCTCACAGTAGTCACAGTGAATGGTGCTCTTCTGCCAAGGACTTGTGGGTCACGTTTACATTGCAAGAAAAGGAACACAGAATCTATACCAATATTATAAAGAGGAAAGATTTTTTTGTTTGTTTGTACCGAATAGGCTCCAAAACTTCTGGACCGATTTCAAAAATTCTTTCACCGTTGGGAAGCTACTCTATCCCCGGGTGACATAGGCTACTTTTTATCCCTGTATTCGCACGGGAACGGGAACTACGCGGGTGAAACCGCGAGGCGTCCTCTAGTAGCATATAAAATGATGAAATGCACACATTTCTTTAGTCCCCATATTCGACATAAGCCGCAGTCAATTTACAAACTACAAACAAGTTTTTTTTTAGGAGAAGGGCAAGACTCCATAGTATCCTGGGCCCAGATGTAAACTCAATCAAACTAAATAACAAGGCCTCACTAAAAATGTGGTTAAATTTGACTATCTAGGAATCAAGTTGTCTATATCTATACTAATATACTCGTATAATAATAAATTATTATAAAGAGGAAAGATTTGTGTTTTTGTATGTAACGAATAAACTTAAAAACTACTGGACCGATTTTAAAAATTCTTTCACCGTTGGGAAGCTACACTATCTCCGGGTGGCATAGGCTAACTTTTATCTCTGTATTCCTACGGGAACGGGAACTACGCGGGTGAAACCGCGAAGCGTCCGCTAGTACGAAATATAGTAAAAGTGAGGTTAGTATAACATTGTAGTTTTAGAGAGTTACAGCCAGGTAATTTAAAAAAGCAAGATCCTTCGAATAGTCCCACAGACTACTTAGAGATACTGCGAATACTCCTTTAATGCACAGCCGAGGGAGGTCGTGGGGTTTTACAATAATCCGTGTCTTTAAATATTAGGCACATAATGACACCTGTAATCAAACGGTGACTTTTTCATTGCTATTATTCACAAGTGAATTATAGAATTATTTTTTAATTATTGGTTGAGATGCGCTGTTTTTAAAAAAAAATTCGATACAAAAAAGATCGTGCTCAATAAAACAAATAAATTAATGTACCTATTGCTTGCTCATTTTATGCAACTTAATATTTAAATAGATAATTTCAACTTGTACGTGTTTAATAAATAAAACTTTCACTCAAATATAACTTTTGTTTTACTCAGTAATAAAAAAAAACATGAAATTTCCCATTTTGTACGTGGCTAAAACGCTATCCGCGAAAAGCCAAAAAATAAAGAAACCTTTTATTTTAGTCTATGGCCGAACGCAATTGTTAGATGCGCGCGCATACGAAAACTGATTAATGTTGCCCGCCATTGCGAAAATTTTTTCACAACTCGTTTTCAGTGTTGAAAATGATTTTTAATCACCAACATTACACACTTGTACCATAATGTACTATTAAAGTATTCAAAGCCGAGGTTTATTGTAAAATCATGGAAAATACGTGCGCATTCAGAACGAAAGAAAACGAACGAGTGGCGGTTATTTTCTCATACATCTCATTTTTTTTTTTTTTTTTTTTTTGTATTTTATGGCCTGGTTGCTAAGACCTTTAAGCCAAGTCTTTTAGATGGGTATCACTTTAACACAATAAAGAATGTACTGCACTGTGTTAGTTAAATTTTTTGAATAGTACTTTTAACATATTTGTAAAGCGGTATAAAACAATTCATTTCTTTTAATAAATTTTTAAGCGGCGGCGGGCGGGAAGAACTATCACTTAAGTTTAGCACATCACTAAGATCACTGGCTAACATTAGTCTGTCAATCAAAAATTTCTGACAACTGAAGAATAGATGTTCCATGTCTGCGTCTTTTTCTTGGCAATATGTACAAGTACTGGTTTGAATTATGCCAAGTCTTGCAAGGTGTGATGGCACAGTGTTGTGGCCAAAACGCAGTCTATTAATTGTGGTTATAAAGTCACGGCTGACATCTTTAAGTCGATCGTACCAAGGTCTAACTGGTAAGCTCTCTTGGATGCTTCCATACCATCTTCCTTTTGTCTCCTGGTCTTTCTTCCACATCTCTATCCACAGATTCTTAATATTTTCATTTATAGAATACAGATAATCAGTCATAGGCACATATATTGTATTTGTAAGGTCAAGAGCATTAACACCTTCAAATGCAGCTCTATCAGCTATTTCATTGCCAGCAATACCTTTATGAGATGGCACCCACATAAAAGAAATTTCTATGCCCCTGAGCGAATGTCGATGAATTTGTTCTTTTATAATGTACAAAATAAAATTAGATTTAAAATTAATTTTGAGGTTAGATAAACCTTTAATCAAACTTAAAGAGTCAGTGACAATCAAAAAGTATTTACAATTATTTACATTTTCAATTCGCCTCAGAGCTTGAAAAACTGCATAAGCCTCTGCAGTGAATATCGAACACACATCATGTAGAACAAAACTCTGAGTAAACTTGATCTGTGAATCATACACAGCACAGCGCACATAACCATCTCCTTTACTGCCATCAGTGTAAAATGTATAATATTCATTATTTTCCGAAAGAAAGTTTAGCATGTCAAAATTATTGTCAACTGTACTATGTATTACTTTCATGGGATGTATAATGCTTTGATATGAAAAAGTATAACAGGGCCAAGGGCACTGCTTTTTAATCTTAAAACAACTATTCTCAATTTCCAGGAAAATATTGAGCAGCATTGGGGAATGACCGATTAGGAGAGAATTACCAGTAGCTAAAGGTCCAGAAGTACTGATTCTATGAGGTATAATTTTGTTAATAATTTGTGTGTTATTTGAGTACAGCAATTTCAAACAATATCTCTCTGTAAGAAGGAGACGTCTCAAAATCAAAGGCATTATTTTAGTTTCAACTTCCATGGCCCTAATGGGAGTTGAGCACATAGCACCAGAAATGATTCTCAGAGCTCTATTCTGCAAAATGTCTAATTTATGGGCATGAGCACTGTTTAAATAAGCTATGGCACTATAGTCGAAATGGCTCCTTACTATTGCTTTGTACAAAATAGATAATGTTTTGGGGTCTGCTCCCCAGGAAACTCCAGCAAGGCATCTAATTATATTCAATCCTTTTAAAGCATTTTGTGAAATATGTTTAATATGCTCTTCAAAAGTAATTTTTTGATCAATGACAACTCCCAAAAATTTCTTTGAACAAACTCTATTAATTGCTTCTCCACCATAAACAATATCGCAGGTTGGATCATCTTTGCCAAAAATCATAAAACTACTTTTAGATGCATTAATTTTAAGGTGTAATTTACCATTATAATAGTTAGATAATTGATTTAAAGCACTATTAACTTTATCAATGGCTATTTGCAAATTTTGGTTACTACTATATAAAACTATGTCATCAGCGAATTGCAAGATATTTACAGTACTTGTATCTACATATTTACAAATTTCACTAGTATACAAATTGTACAATAAAGGCGACAATGTAGCGCCTTGCATGGTGCCTTTTGATGCTATTTTTGGCCCATGTAGTATATTGTTATGCTTAACATAAACAGTTCTGTTACTTAAAAACTCATAAATCCATTTACATAAATGACCAGGGATATTTATATCAGATAAAATTTTAACCAGGATTCCAGGATCAACATTGTCAAAAGCACCTTGTACATCTAAAAATACACATACAGTGTTTGAAAATAAATTATTTGCCCTTTTCAGGTCCGAGATCAAAGATACAAAGCTGTCAACGCAACTACGCCCACGACGAAAGCCATACTGCACATGAGGGATTAAACCATTCGCCTCCACATACCAATCCAACCGAGCCTTAACCATGTTTTCAAATATTTTGCCGAGACATGATGATAGAGATATTGGTCTATAAGAATTTACATCATCTGGTGATTTATCAGGTTTGAGTATAGGAATAACACACTGTGTTTTCCAAGAGTCTGGTATCAACTTTTTATTCCAAAGAGAATTGAGAATATTTAAAAAAACTTTTTGAACAGACTCATGCAAATTTTTTATCACAACATATGGAAAGTCATCTAAGCCTGGGCTTGTATTACGTCTAGACTGTAGACTTAAAATGAATTCTGTCCATGAGAAAGATTCCAATAAAAATTTTGAATTTTGATTATTGTTATTTTTTCCAAAATAAGTGTTTAAATTATTAGATTCTATAAGGTTCCTGTTATCTGAAAGTTTGTCTAAAAATGAAGGAATAAACTCATCTCTGTATGATTTATTTACAGTTTTAATTCCTTTAAACCTTTTAATAAGATTCCAAATTTTACTGATAGGAGTAGTCCTATTAAAAGTATCACATACATTATTCCAGCCTATCTTCTTCTGCTCTGAAATTGTCCTTTTCTTTAAGGCATCTAGCCTTTTATAGTTAATGTAGTTATCAATATTAGGGTCACTTCTGTACAGTTTTAGGGCATTATATGATGCAACTACAGCCTGCTCACAAATTTCATTCCACCAAGGTGTTGGAGGTCTACTTCTAAAATGATTATGTTTAGTAAACTTCGGAATTACCATCAACTTCAGGGCAGCAAGACGGTTACAGAATTCTAAATATGAAGACATAGGATCTGCCTCATCTAACAACATGTCTGCAAATAATATTTCTGATAATTCATGATATTTATTCCAATCAGCTTTACCATACAAAAACTTGTCGACAGGAGGATTGACTTGATATTTGTCAACAGCCAAAGATATTTCAGTTATTGTAGGATAATGATAACTTCCCATAGCATCATCATGCACAGACCACTCGCAAAATGGTGCAATACTCGGACTAGTGAAGCTGACATCAATAGCAGATGGATTACGTGTGGGATTATTAATTGTAGTAAAACTGCCATCATTTAGAATGCACAATTCAGAATCATCTATAATATCATACAAATCCCGACCTCGACCCTTAGTCGACAAACAGCCAAACGCAATATGATGAGCGTTAAAATCTCCACTCATAAATATTGGCTTAGGTAGATCTCTTAATATATTACGCAGCCTGTTCATTCTGATGTGCCCGCTAATAGGAGGGCAATATACACAAAGTATTGAAAGATTACCCTTTTCAGTAGATAAATTTAAAGCAACTGTTTGAATATCTTCATAAAATCTAGTATTTAAAATATTATACTTAAAATATGCCTTAATCAATATGGCTACTCCATTATGTTCATTCTTTGAATTTCTATTATAAATATTATACCCAGGTATTTTAAAGTTACTATTGTCTTTAAACCAAGTTTCATTTAGCAAACATACATCAATATGTTGTTCTTTCAAGAACTTAATTAGTAAGGGCTTTTTACTATTAGCACTTTGAATGTTAAACTGCGCAATACGTAATGGGGATGTTCTAGGAGGACTTAAATCCATTATTTGGATAGATTTTTAAGTAATATATCTTTTATTGTTAGTGTAGTGATGGGTGTAGAGTCACCCTTATTGCCCAATTCCACCAATGTCTGTACCAGGGCCATTAGTACATCATTGTTGGACATTATTTGAGATTTGATGTCTACTGAAGGTAAGACATCATTGCTGGCAGCCTGGGAAACAGGCTTGCTATATACAGATTTATTTACATTACTATTTACAATTTTATATACAGGTTTAATATTTACAGGTTTATTTACATTTTGAAGTGTGTGTTTTGGCATTGGCAGTGGGGGAAATTCAGTATTTTCAGTTAACTTAGTCAAGGCAACACTTGCATAAGTAATTTTAGATTTCTTTTCAGTAATTTTTTTAATCTTTATTGGACATATTTTTGATATTGCTAGATGAGGACCGCTACAATTGATGCAGCAGATCTCGTTTGGCTTATCACAATCTTTATACAAATGCTCCCCTGAGCAGATCGAACATTGTTGCTTGCCATTACAAATTTTAGCTGAGTGGTTAAATTTAAAGCATTTAAAGCATTGCTGCAATGGTGGGACATAATCAAAGACTCTGTACGCAAACAAGTCATAATGCACATTAAAGGGTAATACATTTGATAAAAAAGTAATGCTAACTGTTTGTAGTGGTACACGCTCTTGACCCACTTTTTTAGTGAATCTTCTGATAGCAATGATTTCATAAATCGAAGATAGCTTTGTGTAGAGTTCCTTGTTCGAAATATTACCTGGTACAAATCTAATTATGCCTGTTTTTTCTATTTGTGCCGCAGGAATATATGCTTTTATTTCATATTTCTCCATAAAAGTTGCATTATTTATAAAATTGTTCGCCGTATTATATTGCTTGAATGTAACTGCAATTTTATTAGCATTTACACGCTGAATTGCCACCACACCCTTTACTTCATTATTGAAAATATGATTTAAATAAATGGGACTTTTATTGCCCAATCTGTCCTTTGTATTTTTACTTTCCACAAACACTTTAAATTCAGTATTGGAGGAGTTCTCCGGGTAGAGTCTTTTATAATTTGGTTTTAAATAAGGTAAATACATGGAGTCAATACGCTCACCGCCGCCGCTACCAGAGTCCAAACCGCTGGAGGTGCCTCCGTCCTGAGGCCGAGGACGTTTGTTTGAGACGGGCGGGTTATCCCCGCCCCCCTCGTTTCCATCCATTTTCTAGGTAAACTTATACTACCAGTGTAGTTTTAGAGTACTTTTGGAAACTTTAATTTAAGAAAACTAGGGGAAAATCTTTTATATAAAAATTTGAGACCCGCGCTTTTCAAGTTCCCGCCAAGAATCTCATACATCTCATCACGTCATCCAGTGCTGCCAACTCGTCTAAGCAAAAACACGCTGTTAGCTCTTTATAGAAGCGGCTTCCCAGCTTCCTAGATAGAAACATGGTACTGTATTTTGTGATTTCCTTTAGAATAACGGAATTTCCAACTAGTTAACTGCTGGGCCCAGGATTTCCAGTCTCCTTTAGGTACAGGTTTACGGTAAATTAAAAAAAAATTACTTCTTGCCAAATTTCATGGTTTTATGTTAATGGTTGATTCCTTTGCGGTTCGTAAAAGCGACATAAAGATCTGGATGTTTTTTCACCGCTCCAACGGGTTACAGACCTGAGTATATGATAATAATATTAATTGCAACTTCACAAGTTCACACCACCAGGCAGTGGCGGGGCAAGACTTAAATTTGATGTGGGCAAGACAGATTTCGCGAGGCCCTGTTCTGTGGCGACCTGAAGACGGATTTTATAAAATAATAAAAAAAAACAATTGACACTGCCAAGTTTTTATTCATAAAAATACGAATTAGATTAATATTAATGAAAAATTACAAATCGTAAATATATAGGTGGAGTTGACAATACCAATAAATTAAATATCGGCTTTCAAAGGATGCTTCCAGTCCAAAAAAACAATCAATTTAATTCCATTTTTTTAAATTATGGCTCCATAGTACTGGCGATGATTCAGCCAGTGATATTTATGCAATCAGGATAGCAGTCAGGACATAATTTAACATTTTAAATATTTTCTTCATGCTGTATAAGGTACCACCATAGGGGTCAATGATCTATGCATCGGTAAAATATCATGTTAATATATTTTAAAATATTGACAGTTTCTGATTTCTTGATGCAGCGATTATTTTTAAAGGGATATTGCGCCAATGAATAATGTTCGTCACTTAAAACCGTGTTGTTGCTTAATTTTGTGTCTGATTATGGCTGAATTTGTTTGGAAAAAATATATATTTTTAACTACATTTTTTAGCTATAAAGAACTTATATTTAATAGTGCAGTCAATGTCGTATTGTCATCTCCACCTTGTATATATTTCTTATCTTTTTCTTGCGTTGCGTGCGTGTGGTACTTTGATTTGATTGTTTGGCTTCCTAGTAAAGAAAGTAAACAAATAAAACAAGGGATTCCCCGCACTGGTCGGCGGCGGCAAGGATTACTCGCGATATAATCGTTACGCAACGTAAGCAAATGTTGCCAGACTAAAAAAACATATTTCACAACAAAATTAATTTATATCTTTTTTTATTTTATTCTCGCTTTGAAGCATTGCATAAAAAAAATTGAGGTGCGAGGCCCCTTGTACCGCGAGGCCGTAGGCGGTGGCCCACGTCGCCCACGCCTTACGCCGCCACTGGGCACTCGGTTGGAATGCTCAAATCTCATGCTGATTTTTTGGTCAGGGTACGGCCTTAATATATACATATTGCACGCTATAAACAGACACGCGCTACTTGACATTCGCAAGTACACACGCACCGGATAGCATAGCACGGGCTTGCTTACCGGTGAAAACATGAGCAGTGTACACACACATACACTACCGCTCACACATACATACGGTGCCCTAGTCTGAGTATCGACCAGCTAGATCTATGAGGGAGGCGGACGGGAGCCATAAATTTCTCTGTAGGTTCGTCAAAGCCGGCACTACTGATGTTGGTCGTCTTCGCTGGGCTTCACATGGTTCGTCATGAGTTCCACCTGGTGGGGGTTGATCGCCATTGTGCCGTGAAAAAGTGGCGCGTTCAGAACGCTCGCCACGGCGCGCCTACTGATACACACAACAAGAAACCAACATGAGAGTGCGGATTTGCTAAGGCAAAGCGACTAAGCGCGTAATCCGAACTCATACGAAGTTAGGTTCTGATAGACACCACAGCGACGGGCTCGTGTTTGCGAGCCCCGGTATAGCCTCTGCAGGCAGGAAGCTTAGCTCCGTGACCGCTCATTCAGTGCCATGTCACGTTCAGAAACAAGTAGGTAGCCTTCCGACGAGATAATAATATATGTTATTAAGAAGTTGGTAAGTATAGCATCGAATATTAACCGAATACCATAATAGGTACATCTATATAAGTCGATAACATCATCGCTTACAAACACGAGCCTATCAATAATAATAATAAAAAATATGTACGTATAAAAATATTATTTATAACCGTCTTCCAAATAAAACACTACAAAGTGAAACGCAGTAGCCAGTAATATCTACGTTGACGTTGTGGTGGGGCAAGCGCGCTCCAATGATCTCTAGAATAAGATATATACAGTCCGCAAGGCAGCACAAAGGTGAGCTGATCGCCAGGGAGAAAGAAGACTTGCCCTGCATTTTTATTTGAAAGTCGTTTATATTTTATTTTACAATAGTACATTATGGTACAAGTGTGTAACATTGGTGATTACCGCTGAGGCGCCATTGAGACCCGAGCCGTTAGGTGAGGGTCTTAAGAGAGCCGAGGACGGTAATCATCAATACACATGTGTATCATACGACGTTTTTCAACACACTTGAGAAGAAAATAATACAAAAAAATCATTTCCAACAGCGAAAACGAGTTATGATTTTTTTTTTCCCAATGGCGGGCAAAATTAATCAGTTTTCCTATGCGCGCGCATCTAACAATGGCGATTGGCCACCACAGAACATTTTTACTCTAGCGATCGGCCACAGACTAAAAAGAATGAGTTTTATTTTTTTTGGCTTTTCGCGGATAGCATTTTAGCCACGTACAAAATGGGGAATTTCATGTTTTCTTTATTACAGACAAAAACAAAAGTTATATTTGAGTTAAAGTTTTATTTATTAAACACGTACAAGTTGAAATTATCTATTTAAATACGAAGTTGCATGAAATGTGTTGCATTTGTACTATTGAGCACGATCTTTTTTGTATCGAAACTTTTTTAAGAACAAAGCTACTCAACCAACAAATTAAAAAAAAAAAACTCAATAACTCACTTGTGAGTAATAGCAATGAAAAAGTCACAGTTTGATAATAGGTTTCATTAAGTGCCTAATTGCCGTGAAACTAGAGCCACTTTATGAGCAAGTGTGTTGAAAAAGTTTTTATTTTTCACTTTTCAGTTGTGGGTACCAAGTGGGCAAGTTCTATAGTCAGATACGTATAATGCTTATTATAGTCGAACATAGAACCTCCTACTTTTTGGGGAGTCAGAATCGGCGTGGATATTTTATGATTAAACGAACTTACCCTAAGTGAAGTTCTATCATATACGAAGTGCCTCGTCCGAAGAGATTAGTACCTGTAATTATTGATTATTATTTACATGTAGTACCGGCTACGGGAGGCTACTCAAATCACTATGTTTTAGAGACAATATATTTTTTTTTTTTTTTCTTGCCCTGGCAGCTCTGTGTCGGCTGTTAACTTGTCATTTAGTTTAGAGTTATGATGTTTTATAGATATTTCCAGAACGCTTCTGGGTTATACCTTAGGGTTGGGAGGGTGTTACTAATCTCTTCGGACGAGGCACTTCGTATAATTATGATAGAACTTCACTTAGGGTAAGTTCGTTTAATCATAAATTATACTTTGTGCCTCGTCCTCGAGATTAATACCTGTAATTAATGATTATTATTTACATGTAGACTTTGAGAGTTAAGTTCTGGAATTATCACATACACTATGATGAATTTGTGAAGTAAAAGCTTTCTTTCTTTAAAATTCTTAATTATATTTTTATAGACCAACAACCATCATGGTTGTCCATAGGTTTCACACATAGGTTCATAATCAGTTCATTCAGATATGTTCTTAATTATTTGTTTTTGCAAAATTTTTATTTACTTTCTTATTCTCATTGTTATAATGTTTATAGATTAACAATCTAAGTTGTCATTAGATATCAAAGGTTCATATTCAGCATCAACCATTCAGTCATTTTCTTAATTATTATTCTTATCTTAATTATTTATTTATTTATTATATTCTTTATTGTACACCACACAAATATATATACAGGACAAAAAAACATAAAAGCAAGTGTACAATGGGCGGTCTTATCGCACAGGGCAATCTCTTACAGACAACCTTTGGATGGACTGAACGAGAGGAGAGGAATTTAGGGTTGTCAGTGTACAACATATCTTAAATAATAATACTTAGACATAATAACATAAAATACATACATACAATAATACATAATATACTAATAAATAACAAAAATATCATAGAGAAAGGAGAAAACTAATTATAGTGAAAGGAAATGCTCCTTCACCATTTTTTTGAATGTTGGTAAGGATTGAGCACGCCTCACTTCAATAGGTAATGCATTCCACAAACGAGCTGCTTGAACTGTAAAAGATTTGTCGAAGAAGGATGTGGAATGCATACGTATACTTAATTTTAGATTCTCCGATGATCTCAAGGACCTAGAATGTGTGTCACAAAGGAACTGAAAGCGTTCTTTAAGATAAAAAGGACTTGATGGATTAAAGAGCACGTTATATAGCAAAGAAAGTGTGTGTGTATCTTTATTAACAAAATATTATTTGCCTATTATTTATTGTCAATAAGTATTAAAGTTTTTTATAGACTAACAATCACAGTTGCTTTTAAGTAACATAGGTTCTTAACCAAAATGTTTATATATATTCTTAATTATCTTTTTAACAGAATATTTGTTGCCAACTTAATATCAATATTAAGGTTTGTTTATAGAATAACAATCATAGGTGTCATTGGAAAACTAAAGTTCTTAATTAACCATTCAGTTAATATTATACATATATCTGTTTTAACAAAATACAGTTTTGCTTTTTTATTACTATTGTTAGTTTCCTTAACATTACATTTTATACTGATACTCCTTCCTTATAAGTTAAAGTTGCTGGTTGTTGTATTAGTTAGTACATGTTAGTTAAATAAGATATCTTTAATCACAGCTAAAGATTTATCTTGCTAAATCATTTTGATCCTTTACACTAAAGGTATTTTATAAAATTTCCAGATGTACTTGAGTTGTAACTCCAGCCTGCTGTTTTTAGTATCTCATAAATTGTCACACCTGTCTTTAGAAGTAGCAGCGTGGCATGTTCTGTGAGCTAAATATATGGGTACCTACATCAATACTGCTAGTCTTTAAAGTACACTTAATCCAACGACTGATAGTCTGTTTGGACATTAATGTGGTATGGTTTCTTGGTGCCTAAAATAATTCTTATATGTTAATTAATGTGGGCTACAAGGGTTTCAGCTGGATATATTACTGTTCTTTGTCTGAAGTATTGATTGATTTAGTTCATATATAAGAGATTTTTTGAGATCTGAAATTTTGTTGGTTATATGCATTCATTCTATACTTTGATATTATTTTTGACAGTTGTTCTAGAGACAACATCTCATTTGGGTACCAAATTCCTAATACTTCCAGAATCTGGGATGTTGCCCAGGTGGCATTGTATTTTTGGCCAGGTAAAAGGTAGTCTGAACACGCCCTTAAAATATTTTCAGAGTACATTAATGTTCAAGGTATTATCAGTGATAATGCCAATTTGTGACAGTTATGCATTTGTTATATTTTTTATTAGAATTAGAAAGTTCTGTTAAGAAATTATATTACCATTGCTGTTCAAGATGTTATTATTATATTTTTTTTTTTAAATTATACCAGTTTATTAAACATGAGTCAATTGTTTGGAAAAGTTTTCTGATAGAGATGCTATCATAATTTCTATTGATGATGGTAGTATGCTTCGTCATAATAGACTTCACTACCTACACACTAGACTCCGACAGCCAGAGTAAGGTTGGTATGGATTTTTCCCTTGGTGTGAGATACTTTATTATTTTCATTAGGTTTAAGTATGATCATCTCTAAATTATGAGAAGTGCCCAATCGGGCAGAGTTGGCCATGGTGACCACAATAATGCCCTTAGCCTTATCCATTATGATTTTTCGTAGATATTTTAATATGATTGAGAATGGTGGAAAAGCAGAAAAGAAAATTGGTTACCAGTATACTGTAAATGGGTCAATTGTCAATTGTTATGTATTTGTCATATTTTTTGTTAATGTGACTTGCAGATAGGTAAATTTCAGAATTCCAAATTTATCTTTCAATTATTAATCATATGCATTTTATTTTAGTTCCCATTCTACATCGGGATGTGACTTCTGCAATACAGTATCAACTACTTGATTTTCAGTCAACCTAATGTAAGGAGCGAAAATGAAATATAATGGTTTTCACACCAATGCCGCTGGCTAGGTTGAAGAGATGAGGGTAATGAATTCTACCCATTCGATTAATGCAGCCTATATTGCTGTTCGATTGTTTATACATAAGAGTATTTCACAATTATTGAAAAGTTTACCAAATATTTAAAAAGACAAAGAATGATGCTAATAAATCCAATTAAAATTCATTTGATATTCACATTCCTTGTCTGACCACTGGCCCCTAGCAATCTCATCCCCACAGGCAGTCCCCCCCCCCCCCCCCCACCGAATGAATGGCATATGGCCACCATTCAGGGAATTATTGTAGGGATATCTATGTATTTTTCATAATTTACTTCACCTTGGAGGTTTAGGATTTTACACATTCTAGTTTTTTGGTATATATAAAGCCATCCATATTCAATAGTAGGGCACGCTGAGAGCAGTACCTAGTCCTACAAAACATATAAATTGTCAGATTTCATAATAGATAAGTTTTTCATATCTGTAGGTAATGTTACATGACAGTTATAAGTCTTTTATCAATAATATATATCCCAAAAATATACCAGTATTAGTGGGTGTAAGTTTGTTATTTACTAACTTGTGATTAACTTCTTAGTGTTTTCAATATTTTCAGTCAACAATTAATGGCCACAGGATCTTAGGTAATTTGTTGGCAGATTTCATGACTTTAGTGAAAATGTAAGGTGCAGTGTTTTACCCAAATGGCAGTAGATCGAACTTATACAATTTTCCAAGAGGGTATTCTAGATATTTGCTAGAATTTTTGTGATATTTTATAAGAGACTGCATCTTTAATGTATTTTATGTATGGCCATGGAACTATCATTTGATAACATTTTTAATTCTGTGCACAAGTCTTCAAGTTTGAAACGACTTACATCAATGCACTTATTAAGGCTTTATTGCCATTGGGTTTTTGTCTTAAGAAAAACTTGAGACAAATTTTCCTTTTCAAGGCTGGCACTTAGATATTGCATCTTATAGTGTTTTTGCAGCTGGGCTATCTTAAAGTGTTGTGGATACCCATGAAACCCTCAATCCATGATAACATGGTCTTATCATCAGTGATAAATTACCACTATTTATAAGAATTTATAAGCAACTAGGGTACCTTACTGAGTTTAGCGGCGTCGAGGTGAGATGTAATGACCACCTAAAGGATATTGTATGGCTGACTCAGGCTATAGACAGGCTCCCTGTTCTCCTGTCGCCCTTGTGGCGCTGGTGGAGCTTTCGAGTATTTTGCTTAGAATGTGTTGGGTTCTTTCTTGGCTTTGGGTGCTGTTGCAGCACCTGATTTAGAAGCCACTTTACCAGCTCGAAGAGTTTCAGCAAGTGTTTACCCGAACTGATATTTTTCCATCTTTGTGTTTTGAATTTGCCCTTAAGGTCCTTTTTTATTGAGCCGCAGCTAAATTTGCATCTAGTAATTGAGTCACAACTCACAATGTTGAACTTCACATAAGGTACGAGTGGTATCCATTATTCAACTTAATAGATCTGTATAATTTTCTTTTGTATCCAATACTTTGGATAATGTTGCTCCTAGGATGGAGATGGTGCTGAGTAGTCTTTGTTTTGCTTCTATGGCCTTGTTTATCAATAATTTGGGCATTTTGCTGTATAGCATAAGAGCCCCAAGTTTTGTCACGTTCAATGTCAGCGTTTATTTTCCCTGCACAAGGAGCTGTAGGGGAAATACCAGCCTGTGGTCTCTATGGAAACAAGCCTCATGTTGCAAGATGTTCCAGACAGCTGGCCACTTCCTTGTGGAGTTCGGCCCCATCACCATACTCTGTGTTCAATGTTGGGTCAACCCAATGAATTTTGAGAGCGTCTGTGTGTTTCCGGCCTGGAATTGTGAGGGAGATCACTAGTGTTCGTGGTTATTTTGGTATTTTCTTGGTCATATTCGACTTTAATTGTTTCCATTTCATTTGTGGCATCGTCGTCCAGGACTTTGCCTGGAATGATTACAAACCATTGTTTTACTGCCGGTTGATAACCGAGTTATAAAATCTGGTGGGTGTAGCAATTCCAAAGAATTGAACGAAACCAGTGAATTATTGAATGTTGTTTAGACAGTCCAATGATCTGCCCGAGTGCATTCGTTAGGTAAAAGAATTATATATTTTTTTTTTTTTTTTTTTTTTTTTTTTTTTTAAAAAAAACGTTGCCCCTCACTAGGAATTTCTCCTGTATCGTGGGTGCGTTTACAAACATATAAACTCACATACACAAACACCCAGAGCCGGAACAACTATCTGTAGGTCATACAAATATTAGTCCCGTGCGGGAATCGAACCCGCGACACGCAGCGCAGCAGTCAATCGCTCAACCACTACGCCAACCGTGCGCCATATTATATTTCATGATCTCGTAAGTATGCAGTGAGACAGCCCGATGGCTTGCCCGAAATGCATTATTTGTTTGAGAATTATTGAATGTTGTGAGACAGTCGGATACTCTGCTCGGGTAAAATAATTAAATTATGATGATCTCGTAAGTATGCGGTGAGACAGCCCGATGGCTTGCCCGAAATGCATAATTTGTTTGAGAATTATTGAATGTTGTGAGACAGTCGGATACTCTGGTCGGGTAAAATAATTAAATTATGATGATCTCGTAAGTATGCGTGTGAGACAGCCCGATGGCTTGCCCGAAATGCATTATTTGTTTAAGAATTATTTAATGTTGTGAGACAGTCCGATTTTCAGCTCGAATACAGTCGTTAGACAATAGAAATACATTTCTTTTGATTGATAATCTCGTGAATATGCAGTGGGACGGCCCGATGGCTTGCCCGAAGTGCATTATTTGTTAGAGATGCAAGTTTAAGCCATAGGATTGGTAAAATAGTTGTAGATATATGTACAATTAAATCAAAATATACTTTTACAGAGTTAGGTACCTTGTGGGTCTAAATATGGCGTCGACTCTTGAGACGATTTTTGTTTTAAATAGTTTCCAGGTTTTTTTCATTTTTCACCTGATTCTCTCGTATTCCTCGGTTGACAATGATGTTTCCTTTTTGGCATTTTCCAACTTTTTAAAAACTGTTCTTTGTATTTAAAAGTTTAGCTAAGTGTTGAATAGCGCCGCACTAAAACCGCGAATGACAAGTTGACAGCCGACACAGAGCTGCCAGGGCAAGAAAAAAAAAAAAAAAAAAAAAAATTGTCTCTAAAACATAGTGATTTGAGTAGCCTCCCGTAGCCGGTACTACATGTAAATAATAATCATTAATTACAGGTACTAATCTCGAGGACGAGGCACAAAGTATAATGCACTCTGCTCAACCCTTCGAGGTATACAGATGTGAAATGTAGGTACATTTTATGTACACCAATTTGACTTTTCAATTCATATGATCTTTCCAAGTTTATCTTGGACATCGCCGACAACGGTGAAGAATAACATCGTGAGGAAACCTGGACTTTATAAAATGGTTAGTTTATTGTAAGATTGTGCTCCATTGGTGCAATTTCTGCAAGGTGTTCCAGCGCGAGGGTAAACGAATAAAGTGCGCAATATCCAAAAACGTTTTTGCAAAAAAATATTACCGACTTCCAAATACAAAACTACAAAGAGTAAAATAACTTTATTTTTTGAAGTTGGTGTCCATAACGCAAAAAAATTCAGACTGTAGACGGTAGTATATTTTTGTAAAAAAGTTTTTTTTATTTTTCACTTTTTAGTTGTACCTACCTAATAGGCAATTTAGTAAGGTAACTTTAACGCCAAAATAGATTTCATGAAACTTGAACAAAACCGGTGTAATGAGAGATCTGCGTACCCCTTAATAGGGTACTGACGTGATGTTATGTTATGAAATTGTATAAACAATAAACAGACATGCGATTGCAGCATTCCCGAGAGATTTACTATTATTTATTGAAGAGTTCTGTTGTATATCTCCGAAGTTCTTCATTAGATCTTCACCAAATTAAAATGGGACCAATTTCGAAACATACTTTTTCAAACAAAAAAAGAATTTTCAAAATCGGTCCACAAATGACGGAGATATCGGTGAACATAAAAATAAAAAATAAAAATACATAATCTCGAACATAGAACCTCCTCCTTTTTGGAAAGTCGGTTAAAACTATAAAGCCCTGTATATTACCATCACCAAGACACCAACTAAAGCCGTCACAATCTAAGAAGTCCGTTGCAGTTTCTCATTTTTCATGCCACGATAACTTTCTACGTTAGAGATCGGAAAATCTATAATAAAAATCTATAATATATATAATAAATCTATAATATCCTGCACAATCCTACTTCACCCCAATACCTTCGCGAACGGTTTGAGTACCTCGTCCCGAGGGGCAAACTTTGTCGCACGGCTACTTCGCTTCTCCTACGTACTCCACGTCACACTTCCAGCCGTTATGATGGCTCCTTCTCTGTAACTGCAGTGCACCTCTGGAACTCTCTCCCACACTCCCTACGCGATAGTCCTTCTCTCGATGTCTTCAAGAGGAAAATTAAAGAGCATTTCCTTTTAACGCAATGTTAGTAGATATATATATATTTGTATTTATGTATGTATATATTTATGATTATAACTTTGTTATTTTAAAATTGTACACTGGATCCTACCCTCTTTTGTCATCATTCTCTGTCACTATAGGGTTTGCTGTAAGAGAACTCAACATTGAGTTAAGCTCGCCTTTGTACATGTACTTTATTATCACATTGTATTAAATATTGTTTTTGGTGTACAATCAAGAATTAAGAAAATCAAATTCATAATCCTAATTAATTACTATGTTACCCATAGACTATAACAACGAGTATCATTCGCAAGCATCAAGTTTAATTATTATTAAGTATTTTTATAGCTGTCAAAACGGGCCTTTTATTTTTTGACAGCTTTACCAAGATGGACTTGATATTTATTGACTTCAAAAAAAAAACGGAGGTATTATAAAAATCATTTCGACGCTTTAAAAAAGGGTGGATACTCGTATAATCATGAGTCTGATTAAAATAATCATCCTATCTCTCCTCGGAGGTAAGGCAGAAATGGACCATGTAGACTTTCTCAAAAGGACAGGAATGACTTAGTCCTTACTGAATTAATCTACAGGCTCCTTTTCAACCTTACTTACACCCGAGAAGACATAAGATGATTATAAAAAATACCAAAAGAGATAGCGTCATGTTAAGTTGAGCGAAAACTTTAACTGCGGGATGTAGGAATTTTCGTATTCTTAGACAACAATCATTAGGAACGCATATGTTGAGCAGTGTGAGTTCAAATTCCATTTAGAATGTAATTTTCCTTTTTATTTAAATAAGCCATTTTAGTGATAATTACTTTAACAAAATAGTAAATGAAAGAATACAAAAATAATTGCATGCGCGGTGTCTCGAACTCATGACAAGGTTGCTTTTCAAAAAACACCTCGTAGGTAAGGTAGGTATAACTTACCTACTTACTCACCTGCCCTACCTACCTACCTACCCACCTACCCTACCTACCCTAACCCTATCCTAGGTACCTTTCACCTACCAATATGTAAAAGTATTTATTTTTCAACACACTTGCTCATAAAGTGGCCCTAATTTCACCGCAATTAGGCACATAATGACATCTGTTATCAAACTGTGACTTTTTCATTACTATTATTCACAAGTGAGATAAAGAGTTTTTTTTTATTTATTGGTTGCTTTGTTCTTAAAAAAAAATTCGATACAAATAAGATCGTGCTCAATATATGCTAGTACATATTATATTATCTGTGATAGTACAAATAAATTAATGTACCTATTGCTTGCTCATTTCATGCAACTTCGTATTTAAATAGATAATTTCAACATGTACGTCTTTAATTAATAAAACTTTTACTCAAATATAACTTTTGTTTTTCTCTGTAATAAAAAAAAACATGAAATTCCCCATTTTGTACGTGCCTTAAACGCTATCCGCGAAAAGCCAAAAAAAGAAACCTCCTTTTAGTCTATGGCCGATCGCCATTGTTAGATGCGCGCGCATAGGAAAACTGAATAATTTTGCCCGCCATTGCGAAAAAAAATTCACAGCTCGTTTTCACTGTTGAAAATGATGTTTTTGTGTTATTTTCTTCACAAGTGTGTTGAAAAACGTCGTATGATACACGTGTGTATTGGTGATTACCGTCCTAACGGCTCGGGTCTCAATGGCGCCTCAGCGGTAATCACCAACATTACACACTTGTACCATAATGTACTATTGAATAAGAAATAATACTACAATACTCCACGAATGTAACCAACTTTTGTTTCTACCGGCGGCGGCGATCTAATACAATTTTAGAACACAAAAGCTGCTATTGCGACTTAACTATGATAGATAGATATATTTTCTTACAGCCTTTTTTGTAGGTAATAATGTGTACTTTAATCATATAGTACATGCTTTGTATGTATAATCAATAGTTTTCTTAGCGCACGCCAAATAATGAATTTCACAGACAAAATTATTCTACTTTGGGTTACATTATTGCAATTTATATAGGGATCTCAAATTTTTTTTGAAGTTAAATTATAGCTTATGTTACTCGGTAATAATGTAGCTTTCTACAGGTGAAAGAATGTTGAAATCGGTCCAGTAGTTTCGGAGCCTATGCGGTACAAACAAACAAACAAGCATTAAAATCTTTCCTATTTATAATATGGTATGGTAGTATAGATGATTATAGTATAGATTAACCATTAGTTAAGTTTTTACCTTAAAAAAGATAGAAAAAGAAATGGTGACCATTTTTAACTTTCTGGGAAAAACTCATATAAGTATGTATGTTTTACGACATTTCATTTTAGTAACTGGTATTGTATCCTCGGCTTCGATGAAGAATACACTAGATAAAGGATCCCTTACAAAACTTATCTTTAAAACTGACGCCAATTGTGTTTAGGTAATTCTAAGAATTCTACTTAAAATAAATATACTTTAATGCAAATTCAACCTTAAATGTAATCTTTTAAAGTTGCATTCACAAAATTATGTAAAAAGCAATAAAAAAATTATGAGTTCAATACAAATTTAGTCTTACAAGCAAGTATTAAAGTCTAAATTACAATGTACCAAAAAAGCAATTCGAAATTCGTATTTTCAAAATTATTGTCGAGCTCGCTGCTTGGACAAGGAATGAGTGGAGTCGAAACCAGTGCTGCCAACTTAGCGCTTTCCGCGCCAGATCTAGCGCTTTTTTGTAAACAGCGCGTTTTACCGCCTACCGCTAAATCTAGCGCTTTTTGAAACTTTGGACTTTCTTTTGAAAAAAAGTAATATCACAAACTATCAACATCTAAACGACGTGTTGAGGCAAATTCAATCCACAGATTAATTTAAATTCAAGTCCAAAACTGATCAAGACCAACCTGACCAACCATATAATTCGGCGGCAGAAGCAATTGTAGTAGAATCAGACGATGGTGATTTAATTTATTTCCTTTATATTATGAAATAATTATTATTACACGTTATTATTTTATTTTATTATCACTAAACAAGTACTATAATGTATTAACTCTTGTATATGACATATTTTAATTCAATAAAAAAAAACGTTTATGCGTCCCTGTCTCAAATTATTGAGCGTTTTGCTTGTATTTGGCGCCGAATAAAGCGTTTTTTTTTTTACAGCGACCATTTAGCGCTTTCTAGCGCGTTTTTAAAGAGCTAACAGCGCGTTTTAGCGTAGGGTTTGCTTGAAAACTTGAAAATTAAACGTCAGACTAGACCACATCATCGCTTAACATCAGCCTAGATCGTGGTCAAACGCGAGACTAAAGATTATAAAAAAAAGGTTATATGTAGGTACAAAAATATTTATTATAAAATGAAACTTAAAATTTCAGCAATAAGGTTAAAAACACTATGTAGGAAATTTCGGTGTTACTTTATTTCGTTTTCGATGGATCATTAGGAAAGCTAAAAAAAATACTACCTACATGCATTCTCTGTTCCAGAACAGTCGATGTTTGTTACAATAGTTGGCGCGTTCGCTTTTTCGACGCAAACGTTGGTCAAACAATCATAATATTTGGTAATTGATTCATATTTACTATTTAATACGGTTTTTACTTTATGTAAAACACATAATGATATAAACTTACCGAAAAAAAGATATTCCTTACAAAACAAGTTATTTGCATAGTTTTTGAACGCACATTGCGGCATTTTTAATGTATTAATGTTGGCTATGATTGGACCATACTACTACGTTTTTGAAGCGCTGACCGGGAATCTAGTGTTTTCTTCATCGAAGATCCTCGGGCTCTGATTACAGCTTCAAGCTGGTTTGGCATACTGAAGACGAGGTTTCAGAGGTTATGTTGGGGAATATATTATTTAAGTAAAAAACTTTCAAAGGAAGTTGATGAAATTTTCTATAAATCGTTTTTTTATTTGAAAAGTTGACTTTTATATAGTTTATGAGAAATTACAATTTCAAAAGTGTGGTACCTAATAAGTTTAGAAGGCCAGTGTATTTATGTACAATAATTAACTTTTTTAAATGCACGAAAAATATCAATAAGAACACGAAAGTTACAAAAAAGTATGAAAAATCAATCTTGACTGGACTTTTCATCAATCGGAGGTAATAATAATTAAAAAAAATACCTATATGACTTTTTATACGCGTTCGTAGTTTTTATTTTATTTTTATTTAAGTGCATATATAGGTAGTTAATGTTAATTAAGTATTTTATACTAGGTAAATTTAAATAAATACTTTGAAGTTAAAAAAAAAAAAAAGTCTTATTTTAAAACAAGCTTTTTTCGTATTCTGCTAAGCAAACCCTTTCATTTGATACCCGTAGCATGACAGTGCACAAATAATAACTAGTTCGCCAAGTTGGGCCGTCCGCCATATTGGATTTAGAAAGACGTCACTACCACTACACAACTAACCATGCCTTGTCATCCAAACTAAACGTGTATGCAAAAATTCATCTTAATCGGTGGGGGATAATTGCTTTAAAATTCAGTTGCAAGATTTCACCCGAACACACTTACATACATACACACACACTCAATATATTTATCCTATCTCTCCTCGGAGGTAAAGGGAAAAGGAACAAATGCCATTCACTAATGAATAAGTCTACTTGCCCCTTTTCTACATTACCTTTGAGGAGAGACAGCGTAATGCTAAGTTGTGCGGAATCTTTACTTGCGCGATGTAGGAATCTTTGCATTCATAGACAACGTTTTGAATAGGAGAACTTGAGCAGTGTGAGTTCAAATTCCATTTAGAATGTTTTTAGGGTTCCGTAAGGGTAAAAACGGGACTCTATTACTAAGACTCCACTGACCGTCTGTCTGTCTTTCTGTCTGGCTGTGATCAAGCTTCTCATCGCAAAAGAAATACATCATCTGTCTTTCACAAATGATGCATTTCTGTTGCAACTATAACAACAAATACTAAAAATAGGATAAAATAAATATTTAAGTGGTGCACCCATATAACAAACGTGATTTACTTGCCGTTTTTTGCGATAATGGTACGGAAACCTTCGTGCGCGAGTCCGACGCGCACTTGGCCGGTTTTTTCCTATTTTGTTAATTAAATCCATATTGTATATTACTGAAACATCTTTAAATAAAACAAATATTTAACTTGTGCACTTTTGATCATCGTGGCGGTCATGATTTATTTAAATATTTTTATACTAAAAAAAGGCGTCGAGTTGACTATCAGTCTTATTATAACAGTACTATCTCTCGTCGGAGGCAAGCCAGAAAAGGAGTAAGTTAGATCAGAAATAACTTTTGAAAAAAGTAGAAAAGAAGGAAGTGTTATAGTTCAGTATGGCCTAACTTATAAACTCGCTCCATTTCTACCTTACCTCTGAGGAGAAATAGCGTACTGCGTATTATATATTATCTGTGGTACTGCTAAGTTGTGTGAAAACTTCAACTGCACGATGTAGGAATCTTCGTATTCATAGACAATCTTTTGAATAGGAGCGCATTTATTGAGCAGTGTGAGTTCAAATTTTAATTAGAATGACTTTCCCATATTTTTGTTAATTAACCCCTTTTAATGTGATACTGAAATGTCTTTAACAAAAGGGTATACGAAAAAATAAATTATTCATTAAAAATCTTTTTTAAAACAAGCTTTTTTCATATTCTTCTCAGCAAACATACCCATAAATACGCATTTGATACCCATATCATGCAGTGCACAAAAAATAACTAGTATGCCATCTTGAGCCGTCCGCCATATTGGATTTAGAATGTCGTCACTTAGCTAACCATGCATTGTCATCCAAACTAAACGTGTATGCAAAATTTAATCTTAGTCGGTGGAGGATAACTGCTTTAAAATTCAGTTACAAGATTTGACCCGAACACACTTACTACATACATACACTGCAAGTTAAATAAAAGTTTGTAAAAACAAAAAAATAATTGCATGCGCGGGTTTCGAACTCATGACAAGGTTGACATCTGCAAGTTAGGTAATCCTTTTCAAAGACATTATTGTGTGGGTAAGGTGATAATTTATGTTTTCTCTTTCGAAGGTGCTAATTAAAAATTCTGTTTGTTCAATTTCATGATTAAAATGTTTTTATCTTTTACTGACAATATACTTATAACTACGCCACCCTCGTCAGCTGCATCTCTGGTTAATATTATAGTTAAATCCATTCTTTATTCCACAACGAGAACACAATAAAAACATAAACAATGACGCCGCTAGTGCTGTCCCTCTCTAATATAGTTATGTAGAGTCATTTAAAAAACAGGTAGGGTATGTTGTGATTGTGACAGTATTCACATAAAAGGGAGAGAGAGGGCAAACCATTTATTTATTTAGACTTCATGCACAAAAGGTACAAAGGCGGCCTTAGGCATTCTCTACCAGTCAACCAAGGGTGGTGAAGAGATAACATGGCAGGTGCATTGTTTAATAATAAAAATAGAACCAATTATTATATAACATACTAAAATAGGTAAAATACACATACATATATATAGAAAATAATATATACTTATATAAATATAAAGTAACAGAAAAGAAGAAAGTGAGATGACTCTGCTTAGTTGTTTTGAAGGTGAATCCGCAATTTCCGCTTGAATGCATACCGAGTATACCGACTGGTGGCCGTCCTGATCTCGGGAGGAAGCAACCATTAATAAGGATAAATACCTAATAAGTAGGTAGCCTTCCGAAGAAACAAAATAATATCATTAAAAAGTGGGTAGGTACAGCGTCGAATACTAAAAGATTTTCCGACTTCGTAAAACATAATATTAAAAATATATAAGTTTGTGCATTAAACATAATGCCCAGACAAATTGAAAAATGCCCTTTATGAGTACCTAAGCAATTTGCTAAAAACCATTGAAATAATTAAATTGACCGGGCTTTCTGAATAATGCCCATCTCCATCACTTAATGGACAGATGTGTTTTATTGATTTATTTTAGATTAGATTAGATTAAGACGGGCTGGTGTCCGCAACTCCACGTCTAAGCGCGTATTTTGCGTACGGAAAATGATTGATGAATGATGATTGGGAAATTATTTTTTTGATTTATTTTAATGTTGACATTGATTTTAATATAGAATCAGTATGGTAGATAAATAGGATTACTATTTAAGCAGCGTTATTATTACATCCTACTATTATTACATTATTTTAGCCTTCTGTCTGCTGGTTCTAAAGTAACCTAACATGAAGGAGATGACGGGACTCCCTCGGGCCATCCCCTTCGAACCTAACGTGGAACCTAAGCTCCCGAACTCACTTCGCTCGCTCTTAGCCAAATTCGTTGAAAATAGCGGCACCGCTTACAAATATTATTTTATGTTTGATGAGCCGTTTCTATAATCCTGAATGTGAAAATAAACTTTTCGCAGATATTTCTTGCTGACCGAATATTTAAAATAAAAAAACATACTAATGTACATTATTATCAAATTGCCCATTAGTAACGTAGCATTACTAGCAATATTTAATGACCAGACAATGTGATAAATAATGAAGTTTAAATCAGTATTCATTACATTGCCCGATTTGATTTGACTTGATTCAAAATGCCCGGGCATTATACATACTGCCCTAATTAATCACTTGGTCCATGACATATACATACATTGATTTACTTTTCCATACACGAAAAATATCAAACAGAGCACGAAAGTCAAAAAAGGGTGAAAAATCAATCTTTACTGGCATTTTGACCAATCGGGGCGGTCATAATTATTTAATAAAATATCTTTGAAATGTAAAAAAAGACGTAAACAAGAAAAAATTCATGCTGTGCAGTCGGAGGATACATATTCGCGAGCTGGCTGACCAAATCCAGATGTATCCTCCGACTGCACAGCATTAATTTTTCTTGTTTACGTCTTTTTAGTTCGCTTTTTAAGCAGTCGGGTTATTTTCTTTTTTGATTAACTTTTTTTATTTACAACTTTTTAGTTATTTGTTTTTAGGATTAGGTACATTTAAACATATAGGTGTTATATATTTTATTTTGATACCCCAAACGATGGGTCTGGAATGAAAAAATAAAATTTCCCCCACAAAATGGCGCCCAAAACCCGCCATTTTTTCTTTTCCAATATTAATGTAGCCAGTGACACTCGCAGGGTTAAGACGAATCGATTGACGTAAGAATTATCAAAATCCGCCAACGCGTTTGGTTTCTAGAACGCCACATAGGAACAAACATACATACATACATAGACTGATAAACACATTACCCTCCTTCGACAGTCGGGTAAAAAAAGGTTCGAGTTGAGTATCAGTCTTATTAAATTTATCGTATATCTCCTCGAAGATAAAGAAGAAAAGAGGCAAATTACCATTCATTAGTGAGAACGGAATAACATATGTTCAAACTGAACCAGTCTACTTGCCCCTTTTCTACATTAACTTTTAGGAGAAATAGACATCTGCTAAGTTGCGCGAAAACTTTAACTGCGTGTTGTAGGAATCTTCGTAGAAAGTATTAACCGTTTTGAATAGGAACGCATAATGAACTCAACCTCTTTTTGCCCGACTGCCGAAGGAGGGTAATGTGTTTATCAGTTTATGTATGTATGTATGTTTGTTCCTATATGGCGTTCTAGAAAACAAACGCGTTAGACGATTTTGATGATTCTTACGCCAATGGATTCGTCTTAGGCCGAGCTTTTCACCTCTAAATTATCGCAGAATTAATGTGGCAAATTGTCAAGCACGCGTTTCTGGTGTGATTGGTTGAATGAATTTTAAACAGCCAATCACAGCAGATAATGCGTGCTAGACAATTTGTCACATTAATTCTGTGATAGATAATTTTGTTCCGTATGGTGCCGGACGTAAAGAATTTCACCATCCCATGTCTTCCCGTGGGTGCCGTAAGAGGCGACTAAGGGACAAACCAGAGAATGGGCAGCAGCGTTCTCTGTGCTTCTATAACAACCATACTGCGATCGTCAATCCGCCTGCCAAGCGTGGCGATTATGGCAAAACCCCCCCAATGAATAGCACAAATAAAAAATGGCCCCTAGTACCCGGCAGCTTGCCTACCCTCGACTACGGTAGCGGTCGAGGCTACGGCATGGCAAGGGGTGCTAAGAATCTCCGGAAGAGATCCGGCTACCCCAACAATCACCGACGACTGGACCTGGCAACGTACAACACGCGCACACTTCGGACCGACGAGAAGGTCACCGAACTCGAAGAGGAATTGAGCAGGTTGCGATGGAGTATTATAGGGTTATCTGAAGTCCGAAGAGAGGGGGAGGACTCGATAATCCTCAAATCCGGTAACCTGCTCTATTTCCGAGAGGGTGACCGGCAGTCCCAGGGTGGTGTCGGGTTTATCGTCCACAAGTCCCTTGTGAACAACGTGGTGAAGATCGAGAGTGTGTCGACCAGGGTGGCGTACCTTATACTCAGAATATCCTCAAGATATTCCCTGAAGGTCATACAGGTCTACGCCCCGACCTCGGCACACCCCGACGATGAGTTGGAGACCATGTATGAGGATATCTCCAGAGCCATGCATGGTTTCAAAACTCACTTCACCGTTGTCATAGGGGACTTCAACGCAAAACTGGGCAAACGAGACGAGGATGAGCTGCAACTGGGGCAATTTGGAGTTGGACAACGGAACCACCGGGGTCACCTACTGGCCAGTTTTATGGAGAAGGAGGGCCTCTATATGATGAACTTCTTCTTCAAAAAGCGTGAACACAGAAAGTGGACCTGGCAGAGCCCCGATGGTGCAACAAAAAATGAGATCGACTTCATCATGTCAACCAAGAAGCAAATGTTCAATGATGTCTCTGTGATCAACTCGGTAAAAACCGGGAGCGATCACCGCATGGTAAGAGGCACATTGAACATTAATATTAAGCTTGAAAGGTTTCGACTGATGAAGTCCACGCTCCGGCCAGCACAGATCCAGGTCCAAAACCCCGAGAGCTTTCAGCTCGAACTCCAGAATCGTTTCGAGTGCCTAGGGAGCTCCGTGGATGAATACAGCAACTGGTTCGTGGAAGCTGTCCATACGGTCGGGTCTAAGTTTTTCAAGACCCGTCGTACAGATAGAAACAAAAAGCTCTCTGAACATACCCTCAAGCTTATGAAGGAGAGGCGTGAGATGATCCTGCAGTCTTCAGATGAGGCGTGCGAATACCGGCAGCTCAATAGACAGATCTCTAAATCCTTGAAAAGGGACATCCGCCGCTTCAATACCGAGCGTATTAAAGACGCAATCGAGCGAAATAAAGGCTCCAAGGTGTTTTCAAGGGATCTGGCTATTGGGCAGAGCCAACTCACGAAACTGAAGACCGACGAAGGCAGGATCGTATCCGCCAAACCGGAGCTTCTCAGGGAGATCGAGACATTCTATGGGCAGTTGTACACATCGATCAGCAAGCCCGTTGCGAGTCTAGCAAACGACCCAAGAGCTAGATTGACCCGACACTATACCGAAGATATCCCGGACGTCAGCCTGTACGAGATTAGGATGGCTCTGAAACAGCTCAAAAACAACAAGGCGCCGGGTGATGACGGAATTACGGCCGAACTCCTGAAGGCGGGTGGAAAACCGGTCCTTAGGGCCCTTCAGAAGCTGTTTGATTCCGTCATACTCGAGGGCAAAACGCCACAGGCATGGTGCAGGGGTGTGGTGGTACTCTTCTTCAAGAAGGGCGACAATGCCCGGTTGAAGAACTATAGGCCCATCTCACTTCTTAGCCATGTCTACAAGTTGTTTTCAAGAGTCATCACGAATCGTCTCGTGCGCATGTTTGACGATTTCCAGCCCCCCGAACAAGCCGGATTCCGAAAAGGCTTTAGCACCGTAGACCACATACATACGCTGCGGCAGGTTATACAGAAGACCGAAGAGTATAACCTGCCTCTCTGTTTAGCGTTTGTGGACTACGAGAAAGCCTTCGATTCGATAGAGACTTGGGCTGTACTGCAGTCTCTCCAACGGTGCCAGATCGACTACCGGTACATTGAGGTGTTGAAGTGTTTGTACAAAAACGCCACCATGTCAGTCCGTCTTCAGGATCAGACCTCGAAACCAATCCTTCTCCAGCGCGGCGTGAGACAGGGAGACGTCATTTCTCCGAAACTGTTCACTGCTGCGCTGGAGGATGTCTTCAAGGTTCTGGACTGGAGGGGGCTTGGCATCAACGTTAATGGCGAGTACATTACTCACCTTCGGTTTGCCGACGACATAGTGGTCATGGCTGAGACCATGGAGAGCCTCAGTAAAATGCTCGATGACCTCAGTAGAGCTTCCGAAAGAGTGGGTCTTAAAATGAACATGGACAAAACCAAGATCATGGTGAATGCCCTTGTAACACCCACTCCTATCAAGGTCGGAGACTCGACTCTCGAAGTTGTAGACGATTATGTCTACCTGGGACAAACGGTCCAGTTGGGTAGGTCCAATTTCGAGAAAGAGGTCAACCGTCGAATCCGACTCGGCTGGGCGGCGTTCGGGAAGTTGCGTGGTATCTTCTCGTCCAATTTACCGCAGTGTCTCAAGACAAAAGTCTATGACCAGTGTGTGTTGCCAGTGATCACCTATGGGACCGAGACGTGGTCGCTCACAATGGGCCTTATCAGAAAGCTCAAAGTCACCCAAAGGGCAATGGAGAGGGCTATGCTCGGAATTTCCTTGCGTGATCACGTCAGAAATGATGATATCCGCAGGAGAACCAAAGTTACCGACATAGCCCGAAGAATTGCCAAACTTAAGTGGCAGTGGGCAGGGCACATTGCTCGCAGAACGGATGGCCGATGGGGCCGAAAAGTTCTGGAATGGCGACCGCGAACCGGAAGACGATACGTTGAAGGCCTCCCACTAGGTGGACTGATGACCTGGTTAAGGTTGCGGGAAGGCGCTGGATGCGAGAAGCACGGGATCGGTCAATGTGGCGACGCCTGCGGGAGGCCTATGTCCAGCAGTGGACGTCTTTCGGCTGAAATGATGATGATGATGAGGTAATTTGAGAAACCTTGCGAGTGTCACTGGCTACATTAAATCGAAAAATAGAAATATGGCAGATTTTATTGTGGGGGCCCAATTATTTTTCTTCCAATCCCATCGTGTGGGATATCAAAATAAAGGGTTTTAAGAGGTGATTTCAAAAATATGTAACACTTATATGTTTAAATGTACCTATTTTAATTCGACAAAAAAGGTTAACTAAAAAGTTATAAATATAAAAGGTAAATATAAATAGGTAAATATTTAGTGAAATCTGCCATCTTCCTTTATTCCCATCTGCCTCCGGGATGGTAGATGGCACTAACTATAGTGGCGTTTGCCGGTTTATTCCCATCTGCCACCTTCATAAGTTTATTCGGGCGGTCGACTGTGGTGAATAGAAAAAAATATCAAGAAAGTTTTCAAGCTTCATAAACATTAAACTAAAAAAACAAAACTTGAAAACAAAAAAAAAAACAAAAGATATGGTCGTATTTGACAATTTTTTTTTTTTCGTTTACCCACCGGTAAACGGAAAAAAAAAAACATATAATTAAAAAGTGGGTAGGTACAGCGTCGAATACTAAGAGATTTTCCGATTTCGTAAAACAAAATATATAAGTTGGCACAATATTTATGTTACATATGTTATGGACCAAGTGATTAATACGGCATTATTCATAATCCACAGACAAATTGTAAAATGCCCAATATGAGTAAGCAAATTGCTAAAAAACCATTGAAATCATTATATTGAGCGGGCTTTCTGAATAATGCCCATCACTTATCAGGCAGGGTAATAAAAATATACTTATTAAATTATTATTACGAAGTAAATACAATCGCGTCATCTAGTTAGATTTATGTCTGTAAATCACTTGGTCCATGAAATACGTATACATTGATTTACTTTTCCATACATGAAAAATGAACGGATGGCCGATGGGGCAAAAGGTTCTGGAGTGGCGACCGCGAACTGAAAGACGTTGCGTTGGATGGCCTCCCATCAGGTGGACCGAAGATCTGGTGAAGGTTGCGGGGATCCGCTGGTTGTGGCGACGCTTGTGGGAGGCCTATATCCAGCAGTGGACGTCTTTCGGCTGATATGATGATGATGACACGAAAAATAGAGCACGAAAGTAAAAAAAGCATGAACAATCAATCTTTACTGGACTTTTGACCAATCGGAGATCATAATTATTTATAAAAAGATCTTTGAAGTGTAAATAAAACCGGCCGGCCGTCAAGTTGGACCTTACGTTATATAGCCTTGCCATACGTGTTAGGGGGCTATTAAAAGTAGTATTTAAGGTAGATGTAGGCAACTGAAAAATGCGATGATATCGCTTGCCACGTGGCTAGTCCTAAAGCTTAAATAGTTAATCAACTGCGCTTCTATGGAACCATTTATAATTTTGTGCAGTGTAAATAGGTAAGTCAGAATTGATCCGTCTTCCTTTTAAGCTTATCATCTTATAGTGCCTTAATTAACCTATCACCGTAATCAGGTATAGCTTTTCGGATCCCATTCTTTACACATAGATACCTAACAAAACGGGCCTGAACTGATTCAACATTATTAATATAATTTGAGTAATAGAGAGACCAAATAGTGAAACAATACTCCAATTTGCTCCTTACCAGTGCGTTATAGAGTAGAATAATACTACTATAATTACGGAAAGGTTTTGACATGCGGATTATAAAGCCAAGCATTTTTTTAGCCTTGGCAACTATAGTATCTACATGATCACGGAAGGACAGGGATGTATCAAAGAGTACACCAAGATCACGGATGACTGATACTCTGGTCAGTATTGATCCATCTATATGATAATCAAAGTTAATGTAATTCACTTTATTCGTGAACGTTATAGTCTGTCATTTTCTAACATTGAGCGTCATTCTGTTGTTGAAACACCATTGTTGAAGGATATCAAGATCTCTTTGAAGCTTCATACAATCACTCAGGTCCGATATCCTGCAGTATATTTTTAAATCATCAGCGAAGGCTAAACAATTGCTATTTATTACGTTCAAGAATAACAAAAATGCAAAGGGCCCAAATTAGAGCCCTGTGGAACACCAGAGCCAGGAGAAAAAGTTACAGATTCATATCTCGCCACGGCAACTATTTGTGTACGATTAATTAAATAACTCTCGAACCGCCGCAACAGAGAGCCATGAATGCCAGCGCTATTCAATTTCATAGAAAGAATTGAGTGATCAACACGATCAAAGGCTTTTGCAAAAACGGTACTTTATCGGTACTAACAGTAGCCAACGACTCCGGCCACTCCAATGCGTTATTCGAGCATCATTATTAATAAGGATGTTATGATTTTATTTTTGTAAATTTTTACATGGTTCATAAGCAAATATTTACTATATGTTTTACACAGCTAACAACGTTATTTAAGTAATTTTTCAATGGCATTTGTACAAAATTCTTACTGTTTCAAATACATTTTACAACTTGGTCGATTATTACTCGTAAACTTGTAAAGTCTACTTAGCTGTGATAGTTTTCCTTTTAATTTCGTTATACTTCCGTGATTTTTTTCACATAGCTTAAAGCAACAATTTCGCTGACAGGGGGAGGGACACTTGACTCTAACAAAAAAATTCAATATAGACCTTAATTTTGCGTAAACGGATCTCTGGATCGAAAAATGGTTTTAACAGACCCGTAATATTTTTTAATGTTCTATCCAACGGTACCCCAAAACCATGGGAAAGACGAAATAAAAACATCCCCACTTTACGTCTAGGAGGTAAGCGAAAAAAGAAATCTTTCTTGGTTTTATTTAATCACGTTGTCGGGATTATTAATATGTATATCCATGCCAAATTATAGCTTTCTAATACTAAGAGTCTCTGAGTTAAGCTGCGGACGGACAGACGGACATAGCCAAACTATAAGGGTTCCTTATTTATTTATTATATATACTTTATTGTACACCAAGATAAAAACATAACACACGGATTGACTTCGGAACCCTAAAAAGGGTTTTAGATAAATATCAGTCTTATTATATTTATCGTATGTTTCATCGAATGTAAAGAAGAAAAGAGGCAAGTTACCATTCATTAGTGAGAACGGAATAACTTATGTTCATACGGAACCAGTCTACTTGCCCCTTTTCTACATTAACTTTTAGGAGATATAGACAACTGCTAAGTTGTGCGAAAACTTTAACTGCGCGTTGTAGGAATCTTCGTAGATAAGTATTTATAGACACCGTTTTGAATAGGAACGCATAATGAACTCAACCCCTTTTTACCCGACTGCCGAAGGAGGGTAATGTGTTTATCAATCTATGTATGTATGTATGTTTGTTCCTATGTGGCGTTCTGGAGCGCAATTTTGATGATTCGTCTTAGGCCGAGTTTTTCGCCTCTAAATTATCGCAGAATTAATTTGACAAATTGTCAAACTCTCAAGGATTCTCTCCTTGAGAGTGTCACTGGGACTAGCTACATTAAATCGGAAAATAGAAAAATGGCAGATTTCGGGAGCCATATTATGGGCGCCCAATTATTTTTCTTCCAATCCTGTAGGATATCAAAATAAAGGGTTTAAAGTGGTGATTTTAAAAATATTTAACACTTATATGTTTAAATGTATCTATATTAATTCGACAAAAAAAATAATTATGAAATTATTAATCCCGACTACCTAAGAAGCGAACTAAAGAGACGTAAACAAGAAGAAAATCACGCTGTGCAGTTGGAGGATACAAATGGTTTTGGTTAGCCAGCTCGCGAATAATGTATCCTCCGACTACACAGCGTGATTTTCTTTTTTTTTTACGTCTTTTTAGTAAAAAAAACAATAGGCAAAACACAATCTAAATTGAATTTGAACTCACACTGCTCCACTATTCAAAACGTCTATGAATACGAAGATTCCTATATCGCGCAGTTAAAGTTTTCGCGTAACTTAGCATAACGCTATCTCTGCTCAGGGTTATGGTAGAAAAGGAGCAACTTGATCTGTATAATATGTACTGACAAGGTGTTTCTGTTTCTATTCTGGCTTACCTCCGAGGAGAGATAATACGATGATTATAATTTATAATTAAAATAAGACTGAGTAACGTGTGTCATTAATAAAAAAACTTTTTTGCAAAAAAATACTACCGACTTCCAAATACAAAACTATAAAGTGATAAATAACTTTATTTTTTGAAGTCGGTGTCTTTCGTAGGTACAATTTTTTTTGCGTTATGGACACCGACTTCAAAAAATAAAGTTATTTATCACTTTGTAGTTTTATATTTGGAAGTCGGTAGAATTTTTTTGCAATTTTTTTTTTTTATTATCACTTTTTAGTTGTACCTACGTAATAGGCAAGTTGGTAAGGTAACTATAACGCCAGAATAGATTTCATGAAACTTGAACATAACCGGTGAAATGAGAGATCTGCGTACCCCTTAAGAGCGTACTGGCGTGATGTTATATTATGAAATGGTAGTTATACTATAAACAATAAACAGACATGCGAATGCAGCAATCCCGAGAGATTTGCCGTTATTTATTGAAGAGTTCTGTTGTATATCTCCGAAGTTCTTCATCAGATCAAAAAAAAAAAAGAATGTTTAAAATCGGTCCATAATTGACGGAGATATCGGTGAACATTCACACATAATGTCGAACATAGAACCTCCTCCTTTTTGGGAAGTCGGTTAAAAAGTAGGTAGATCTAGCGTCGAAACTTACTTCCTACTTCCTTACTCGACTTCAAAAAACATAGTACAAAATTATACCGAACTAGCTGTCCCATGCGGCTTCGATACCGTCTACTGGCTACCTACCTACCCATTTACCCTTCCTACCCTACATACATGATTGTTGCGTAACTAAACCGTTTAGAGCTCTTACACACGAGCGGCATGTTCCCAACGGCAGAGGTAACTGCAGCCGTCGACGCGCGTCGGCGGCAACCGTCGACGCGTCGACGGCTGCAGTTACCTCTGCCGTTGGGAACATGCCGCTCGTGTGGAGCTCTTACTTTACTCGAAACATTTTTACTCAAAAAAGTTAATTAGACAAATCAAAAAACCGGACTGCTTAAAAAGCGAACTAAAAAGACGTAAACAAGAAGAAAATCATGCTGTGCAGTCGGAGGATACATCTGGTTTTGGTCAGCCAGCTCGCGAATATGTATCCTCCGACTGCACAGCATGATTTTCTTCTTGTTTACGTCTTTTTAGTTCGCTTTTTAAGCAGTCGGGTTTTTTGATTTTTCAAATTAACTTTTTTTATTTATAACTTTTTAGTATTTTTTTTTTAGAATTAGATACATATAAACATATAAGTGTTATATATTTTTGAAATCAACTCTTAAAACCCTTTATTTTGATACCCCACACGATGGGTTTGGAAGAAAAAAAAATTTGGTGCCCCACAATATGGCGCCCAAAATCCGCCATTTTTTATTTTACAATTTAAATGTAGCCGGTGACACTCGCAGGGTTAAGACGAATCGATTGACGTACGAATCATCAAAATCGGCCAACGCGTTTGGTCTCTGGAACGCCACATAGGAACAAACATACATACATACATACATAGACTGATAAACACATTACCCTCCTTCGGCAGTCGGGTAAAAAAGGAATAATTTTGCCCGTTTTTGTGACATTTTTCTTTAATGCTCCGCTCCTATTGGTCGTAGCGTGATGTTGTATAGCCTATAACCTTCCTCGATAAATGGACTATCCAACACAAAAAGATTTTTTTTAATTCCAACCAGTAGTTCCTGAGATTAGCGCGTTCAAACAAACAAACAAGTTAGTATAGATTTAGCACGCGATTTATATATTATAATATATTAAAGATCCTTAATGTACATCGATTTACTTTATGTAGACGGATAATATCAAAAATAATTCACTACAAAATCAGGCTGAAAAATCCATCAACCAAAAAAAAAAACATGGTGGACTGTTTCTACTACAGGTCACCAAATGGCGAACCGCGGTCCAGATCCGGGATTCCGGATCGCCGAACTATTTTGTGTGAACGTAAACAGTACAATATAATTTACTTGTGTTACTTGAGTCCGTAATTAAATAAATAATAAATTCCGCGCTTTGTTTTTACGATTCCGTAGCCATTTGTTACGGGTTCATCATGTATGAATAAAACTAGGCAATTTGATCAACCTTTACATATATTTATATACTTACTAGGACTAAATTAAGGGGTACCCAACCTTACAATCTAACTATAGACTTAAAGTAAACCTAATCTAATTTGGACGCCAGGAGAGTTATGGTTTTCGGTGAACTCTGCCAACACCTTTGCCTGCTAGCTGTTACTCAGGGTTTTTGTTCTTACGAAATAGCTCGCTCAATCAATATCCAACTTAAAGTCGGGTAAAAAAGGGAGAGAGGGGGTGAATCATTAATGACTATGAATAATAAGTATACCCAACCTATATCCTCAAGTGACTTTCAGAAACAAGTAGGTAGTCTGCCGACAAAATAACAGTAAGTCATTTAAAAGTGGGTAGTAATAGATATAGCGTCGAATACAAATATAAAGACTTCCAAAAACTTATAAAGTACTGAGATTTTATGATATCCATCAGGTGAGATTGGGGAGAGAAGCTAGGGTATGTTTTGGTGGGAATCGCTGTTGGTGAGAACAGCATTACCTATAAAATGCCAAAAATACCTTCTGCTGTACTCGTGGCGGAGTACCGTATAAAGCAGAGCTCTAGCCAGTCCGAGTCATCCACGTCCCCGTCGTTCTCCCTGGGACCTGCTGCAACCGCGCCTGAGCTAACGGATGCAGGGCGAAGGGCGAATATTCTGCGCCTTAAAACAGAATCGTCTCACTAGGGAGGATACCCGAAATAAAACCGAGCACATCCGAAGGTTCTAAGGCGGCAGCCCCGCTATCGGATTAAGGCACAGTGGGCTAATCACCCGCTTGCCCGTTAATAATTTGATTCCTGAAACCGAAACAAATAGAAACCGGACCGATCTTTCACCGACAACTTTTGGCATCAAAAAACGGACACGAATTGCTTATTGGACCGCACGCATGCTTAGCGATGACAGCCGACTAGCCCAAGCAGAACTAGTAATGCTTAGCTACAACCTTCAGATACTTGGTCTAAGCGAAGTGAGGAGAAATGGTTTTGGTGAGCTGAGAACGCCCGGAGGCCTTGACTTTGCTGTATTCAGGTAAAGAAAGTGAGGAAGATGTGCGCGAGTATGGCGTGGGGCTCCTCCTTTCTAATGCAGCCATGAATAGCCTCTTGGACTGAAAACCGATCTCAGACCGGATCATGTGTGCCCGCTTCAACTCAAGAGCCCAGAAGATCTCCATTATCCAGTGCTACGCCCCAACCAATGCATCAACAGAGGATACCAAGGACGACTTCTACAATGCCCTCAACGCCACCCTTAGGAGAATAAAAAAGCAAGACATTGTCATGGGGGACCTGAATGCAAAGGTTGGGCGTGTTAACACTAACCGCGAGCGGCATATGGGTAGGGGTACACAGGAACTAGGAGTGTGCAACGAGAATGGGAAGCGATTTATCGAGTTTTGTCAGAACCACGACCTTACCATTGGAGGAACATTATTCATTCATGGCGACCACCATAAATACACGTGGAACTCACCCGATGGGGTCACCAAGAAACAAATTGACCACCTCGCCATTAGTCCCAAATGGCGGTCTTCACTGCTCGATGTCCGCAACCGCAGGGGCGCCGATATTGATAGCGACCACCATCTGGTAGTTGCTGAAGTCCGGCTCAAGGTTGCAGTAGCCCGTGCGGCCGGAGGACCTGGCAAGATTGGTAGAAGGTTCGAGGTGAGCAAACTGCATGATTTAGACACGCGTAAAACTTTCCAGCTGGAATTGCTCAATCGCTTTTCTGTACTCGATGTTGCTACGGACTCATTAGACGAGGAGTGGAACCGCATCAAACCACTTTGATGCGGTATACTATACTATACAGAGACCAGCTCCGTCGTTCTAGGACACAAATCGACTCATTCTCGGAAAGACTGGATGTCACAACGCACGTGGAACCTAATCGAAGATAGAAGGAATGTTCATCTGAGACTGCTTGAGATCCATCATGACGCCATACGAGCAGACCTTAACATGCAATACCGTCAGAAACGCAAGGAAATCTATCGCAGTACCCGCAAAGATAGGAGACGGTGGGCTGGTGGTATTGCTGATCGTGCCCAACAAGCTGCAAACACCGGCAACTTGTAAGAGTTGTACAATGCTACCAAAACCTTGGCAGGTAATAGCAAGTCGAAGAAGAAGCCGCTGAAGTCCAAAGATGGTCAGCTCATTGTGACGTCAGAAGGGCAGCTACTTCGCTGGCGTGAACACTTTGAAGAGGTCTTCCGTTTGTCAGCTACATCGACGCCTGACGCGCTGCAAGTCAGTTCCCCACCATCCCAGCTTCTGAACATTAACACGGAACCACCATCAGCCTCTGAAGTTGCGGAGGCAGTCCGCTCTTTGAAGACAGGCAAAGTACCAGGACTCGACCTGATAACTGCGGAAATGCTACAAGCCGACTTACCCTCCGCAGTCGACGTCCTGACGCCTCTCATTGAAAAGATCTGGACCGCCGAAGAACTCCCAGACGAATGGAACAAAGGTCTTCTTACTGTTCCTAAGAAAGGAGATCTTAGCCAGTGCGATAAATGGAGAGGTATAACGTTGCTCTCGATTCCCTCTAAGGTTTTTTGCAAGATCATCCTAGATAGATTGTCGAAGGCCGTGGATCCTCTTCTACGCAAGGAGCAGGCTGGTTTCCGCTCGAACTGCTTCTGTACGGACCAGATCAACACTCTCCGTATCATACTTGGGATTTATCTAACCTTTGTAGACTTCGAAAAGGCCTTTAATACGCTGAAGTGGTCTAGTATCTGGTCCCGCCTACTAGGCATTGGAGTGCCGCCGAAAATAGTCCGTCTGCTGCAGAGTATTTCCACGAAATATTCCTGTAAGGTTACTCATAACGGCCTCATATCGGATGACGTAACAGTGCACGCGGGTGTCCGCCAAGGCTGCCTCCTATCGCCGCTCCTATTCCTAGTCGTTCGTGATGGAATTATGCTTCGCATCTATGATAACAGGCGCCGCGGCATAGAGTGGGGATTATCCAACGTCTTGGAAGACTTGGATTACGCCGATGACCGATGCCTGCTGAGTCATACCCACGCCGATATGCAAGCAAAGCTAAACGATCTACGTCAGGAAGCGGCAAAAATAAACATCCGGAAGACTCAGGAAATGAGATCTGGTGTGAAGAACCACTCACCGTTGCTGATTGGCACAGAGGCAGTGGAACGTGTCCACAAATTTACGTACCTCGGCAGTTTCGTGTCAGAGACTGGGGGTAGTGAAGAGGACATCGCTTCTAGGATCGCCAAAGCCCAAGCAACCCTCGCTCAGCTGAGACCTGTTTGGCAATCGCAGAAACTGACCCGAAGGATTAAACTCAAAATCTTCGGGTCCAATGTCAAATCCGTGCTGCTCTACGGGTGCGAAACGTGGAAGGTCACAAAGGACATCTCACGCCAAATACAAGTCTTCGTGAACCGCTGTCTTCGTCGCATTCTCGGAGTTTACTGGCCCGAGACCATCTCCAATGTAGAGCTGTTGGAGAAATGCCACGAGAGCCCGATCGACCGCCAGATCAAGCGTCGCAAGTGGAGATGGATTGGCCACACGCTCCGAAGAGGTTCCGATCACATACCCAAGCAAGCTTTGGACTGGAATCCCCAAGGGAAAAGAAAGCGTGGCTGTCCCCGTCAAACCTGGCGTCGCACCTTGTTGGCAGAAGCGACGAGCATCGGAATGACACGGAGCGAGGTGAAGCGTGAAGCTCAAGACCGATCGCGATGGAGGACATCTTTCATCCTCTGCGCAATCTAGGGGTTATAGGACATTAAGTCAAAGTAAGTCATCAGGTGAGATGATTCAAACACAACATAAGTATATCAAAAGAAAAATAAAAATGTAGGTACAATTTATTGTACATCGATTGGTTTACATAAACGAAAATCATCGAAAAATCCTCGAAAGTACTGTACATTATATATGCCAAAGTCCTAACGCTCACCGCTACGCCCGTTTAGTCGATACATACAATAAGCTATTTTGTGCAATTGATATATTATTTGTAATCAGATATACCTTTAGAACTAACATAATCAAAATTTTGAGGGATCTACAGTAGCTTCTAATGTTTCTACATATATCCTGACTACAATAACATTTGCTAATCAGTTTGTATTAGTGTAAATAGTAATCTGTGGAAAATGTAGTGGGTAGTATATTTGTTAAGTCATATATTTAAGACAATTTGTATATTTTTAGTACTACTGTTTGTTTTCCCTATAAAAATAAATTAATTAATTAATTCGGTGACTGAAAACGAATTCTTTCAGGCATTACTAAAACAAACAATATAATAACATTTAAAAAAAGAAATATATGTATATATATTCAAATAATAATATACAATATATTCTGAACTATTTCCAAGATGGAAATGCTTTTGTTAAAAAGATTTTAATTTTAAATAAGAAAAGGGCTGATAAGAATCAATATACCTCTCTGCGAAGCCAGTAGACTTCAACTGGCTGCCTGCGGAAAGGGCCTGTTGAAGTCTACTGCCTAATTTGCCGTATCATTTTCAATGAGAGAAAGACCGGCCGTAATCAGACGAACAGAGTTAGCTCAATACTAAGTTCACAAATCACAACGTTATATCTTTAGACAATATCCAAAAAAATAAGTAAGTATCTAGTAGTCTCTGGGACGGATCTGCCAAGTACCAACTTGATGCACTAGAGTCGATCGAAAAACGGGCCAAGAGGCTCATTGGCAATGAGGCACTGATTGAGTCAAAGCTCCAGAGCCTTGAACATCGTCGCCGAGTTGCCAGCTTATCGGTTGTTATCGGTTGCATTTCGGGGCGTGTGCGATGGAATTGCATGATCTAATACCTACTACAAGACGTACGGCGATGCGTCATCGGTACATGGTCGACATCGTGGGATGTACGCCCTAAACATTTTGAAAATACTTTCATTATGCGTACAGCTAAGGAGTGGAATTCCCTGCCGAGTCTATGTTTCCCGATAACTACAACCTAGGGGTTTTTAAGTCAACATTGAATAGGTTTCTTCAAGGCAAGCGTGCCGGCACCGTCGACCACATCATCGTTTACCATCAGGTGAGATAGTGGTCAAGCGCGAGCACAAATAAAAAAAAAAAAGACTTGTCATCATCCAGGAGAAAGCCAGAAAAGGAATGAGAACCGGAATAACTTACAAAAGATAGAAAAAAGCAACGGGGTAGTTTATACCGAACTAATCAAGTTGCTTCTTTTGTTGTGTCTTGTGTAAACTTTAACTGCGCGATGTAGGAATCTTTGTAATCATAGACAATGTTATGAATAAGAGCACATTATGTTGAACAGTGTGAGGTCAAATTCCAATTAGATTGTGTTTTTCCTACATTTATTGTTAATGAAATGTCTTTAAAAAAACTGTAATATTGAAAAATTAATCAAAAATAATTGCATGCGCGGGTCTCGAACTCATGACAATAGAAAAATGATAATTCTATTTAATCCGTTAGTGAGATTATCAAATAAGACTCGTATTGTTTGCTTTACCAAATCAATAAAAAAATACAAAGTAAAAGCGCATCAAAGTTCATTAGTGGGGGCTTGTGACGTCACTAACTGCCAGTTTCCCACGTCTCAATTATCGGGCTGTTAACGTAATCGACGATTAATCGCCTGTTAATTCTACTTTCAGTTTCTCAACACCCAACTGTGACAAGCGTTTAACAATTTGTCACATTTGAGAAAAATCTCGAATTAACCACATGTTACAGCAGTTTTGGGTTTCTGAGAACCATTTTCAATGTTAATCTCTTGTCAACGAGCCTAATTTATAATTGTTGGAAATTGGTCGATTATTCGCAGATTAAAATTAATATTATGATTTTAAAGGCTTATATTACGATAAAAAATATAATAGGGGTCGTCGAAAACTGTGGTATGGGTTGAGTTATAAAAAATATGTTAATTTAGATCAATTATTAATTAGCAAGATTTAAAAAAAATAGGATGTTACAAACTTTTTAAATTAATTTCATTATAAAAACTTGACATAATTATCAAAAATAGTTATTTTGTATTTAGGTAAATAAAAATAAAATAAAATAAATTACTGACCTGGGAATCGAACCTTCCTCACGCGCATTAATTTTAACTGTACCCTGTATTTAGTACTTATCGAGGTCAGTTTCTGGATAGATTTGTGTTTAGCTTGAAGCGGCTGGGGTGGTGATCGCGCCAGGGTAAGCAACACTTGCCAAGGTCAGTCTTGGGATGGGTGACCACTTTTTTTTTGGATCGCTTTTTTATGGATAGGCGACTCCGACAGGGTAAGCAGTGTTGCTTACCTTGGTAATGTTAATTAATAATTAAATTTTTGTGGTGATGGTCACCCATCCAAACACTGACCTTGGTTACATTACCAAGGTCACCCAACCAAAAACAAGCGGACCCAAAAAAAGTGGTCACCCATCCAAACACTGACCTTGGTAAGTGTTGCTTACCCTGGCATGGTCACCCATCCAAAAACAAGCGAACCCAAAAAAAGTGGTCACCCATCCAAACACTGACCTTGGTAAGTGTTGCTTACCCTGGCATGGTCACCCATCCAAAAACAAGCGAACCCAAAAAAAGTGGTCACCCATCCAAACACTGACCTTGGTAAGTGTTGCTTACCCTGGCGGGGTCAGCCATCCAAAACAAACGAACCAAAAAAAAGCGGTCACCCATCCAAAAAAAACCTTGGTAAGTGTTGCTTAACCTGTGTGGGGTCACCTATCCAAAAAAAAGTAAACCAAAAAAAAACGTGGTTACCCATCCAAAAATCGTCCCTGGTAAGGTTTGCTTAACTTGCGGGCTACACCAACCCAGCCGCTCAAGATAAAATACTATTACGTTATAGTAGTGAAGGAATTGAATGAATACTAGCTAGGGTAGCCAACCGAAATAAATTATTAAATGTAACAAGCGATTACCTAATTTCTCGATGATGCAGAGTTGAGAAACTCACTGACAACTGACGGCTGGTTAATTTGTGACAAATTGTCAGCTGATTTGAGATGTGACGTCGACTTCAGAAACTCGCCCTAAGGCAGTATAAAGTGTACTAGCGGAGTTGAAAATTTATCGGTGTTTCTTGTCCATTATCCGATTTAATATATCACTAGCACTACGCCCGCGACTTCGTTCGCGTGATCCGTATTTTATCCTACTGATGACTTTTTAGTTTCACCCGCGCTAGCCGTTTTTCGTGCAGTTCTTACGAGCTATCTACTCGTTATTTAAAATGAAATATCAACTAATAAAAATACATTAAACTTCTACATATTATTGATTCCAAAATGGTAGATATCTTTTTTTTTATGTAGTATATGTTTCACTAATCTCCTTCCAACGAAACCATAAAAATGAGGAATAATGATTGATATCATTCATCTCCTCGTAAAGTGTTCATTAATATGTTTTTGAACTAACACTAATGGATAGACAATTTGATAACGAACATTTTGTAAGTTAATTTTTTTTCAAAAGACTAATATTCGATTTTATAAAGATTTTATTCTAAAATATGGGCATATTCACTACTGTAATTCACGTGCCACCAGTGCCGCTAGACCAATAGGAATGCTCATATCTCATGCTGATTTTTTGGTCAGGGTACGGCCTTGAAGGGTAAATTTCCAAAAATCCGTTCTTAGTGCTCCCCTACATCATAAAAAGAAGCCCTCTAAAGAAAAATTCTTCAAAAATCTTCAACACCCCCTAAATCGTCTTTTATGAGTAGTTTTGAAAACGTAATAATGAAAACCTTTATTATTTACTTAAGTTAGTATTTATGCCAAGTTTCAAAGATATAAGCCCAAACAAATTTGCACCTTTTCACCTCTCTAAAGCGTAAATCTTTAATTTCACGTGTCATACTTAAAAGCTTAGAAATTTCAGACAAACTTTCAACCCCCTTTTTAACCCCTTAGGGGTGGAATTTCCAAAAACCAATAAATACATAAATTATTTTAATCAACCAACAGTAAGTCTTAAATTTGACATTTCTATAGTTTGTAGTTTGTACCTTACAAACTGTAGAAATGTCATACAAACTTTGAACCCCCTTTTTTCCCCTTACGGGTGGAATTTCCAAAAACCAATAAATTTATGAATTATTTTTTTCGATCATGAGCGTAAAAGTAAGTAATATTTCACGTGTATAATTGACAAACTGTAGAAATTTCATACAAACTTTCAACCCTTTTACCCCTTAGGGGTGGAATTTCCAATAATCCTTTCATAATGCGCACTTACGTCACTTGAGGAACTCTCTGCCAAATTTCATATTTATACGTCAAGCGGTTTTCGATATTTCGTGATGAGTGAGTGAGTGACCTTTCGCTTATATATATAGAAAGAAATATAAATATTTCATTCAAGGGGACCAATGAAACATTCCTTTAAGCAAGTCTTGCATGCAAGTATTAAGTCACATTTGCGTACAAGGTGCTTACATTGGAAACATGTTTTCGAGAGTGTGCAAATTGCATGCAGGTTTTACTTGCTTATAAGAGAAGATGTACGCAATTGAGTAGGTTGACAGTTTACATCATGGGCGCAAGACGTGCAACTAACGTTTGCGCGTTCAGTTAGCGCGTTACTGGAATAAAAAAATGTGGATGTTCAAACTACCTATGTATGCAGGCACGGAGTCCCAGCGCTAAGGAAGATTTTTTCTTTCAATTAAATCGCATTAGATGGCGAGATATGCACCAATCTGTTATTGAATGTGCGTAAAATTAAAATTTTCTTGAATTGAACATACAAATTTTATGTTCTTGTTTAATCAACTCTCCTAAGCACCAAAATTATGGAATATTGGGCTCTTAATTCACATTTCAAAGATTGTTTGAACGGATCATTTAAATGACAATAGATGGCGCGGTTTTAAATTTCTGAGGCATTCCACTCGATTGTATAAATTTGCATTGTAACAAATTTTGGTGCAAATATATTATTTATTTATTTATGTACACACAAAAAAAAACTTACAGAGAAAAGAAGGAATACAGATAGAAGAGCACAAAGGTACTTCTTATTTCAATAGAAATTTCTTCCAGCAGACCTGCGACAGGAAAGTTGGATGATAGACGAATACTTTAAAAACGTGCAAAAAGATACTATAAAACAAACTTCCACTTTATTCAAAGAAAACGGAGCAGAAACTTGATGGTAGCGCCCCCTCTCTCGAGCATTTGATTAGGATTCCTGATCCTAACTGCCCTAGGCTAACTATGAATATGCGCCCCCTATAAAATTGAAGCAATTTTGTAGTTTTCTGTTTATATAAACAACGTCACCTATCTGAAGTGCAAAAACTATCTAGATCCGCCCCTGGGTTGGTAATGCGCGTCACGGCATCGTCTCTTCCTCCAATATGGACATAGTGGCGGTTTCTTTTGTTTGTTATTTTAACACCCGAGGCCACCACCGCGCTAGCTCCCTACTCTGTTTGAGGCCTAATGTGATAGTGCGCTCACAAATTTGAAAACAACTCCATCTATTGACCAAATAAAAAATTTCTTGAAGTCAAGGGGCATAATAAATAAGATATTCTGCCATAATTGTAGGTAGTTCGTAAATAAAACAAGGAATCAAGTTAATAAAATTTATTATTAATAAACATTACAATATCGCTCTATACACAATAGAACTGAGCGCAGTCATAGAAAAATCCGATTTCACATTGCAGATGGCAGCACTATTGTTTGGACTCTAGTTTGACAAGACTTATTATTTTTTAAATATTTTTGTATCAACAGAATATAAATATTCTTGTAGTTTTAAACAAAATGCGCTCAGTATTTGACTTAATATAGTTAATTAAAAATATAATTAATGGCACCATGTTAGTTTCAGCTTGATTGAGTACAGATATTAACAATTTATTCATCGACATACATTTTAGAGTTATTGTCCGAAATCTTTTGTAGATAATGATTATTTTGACAAATATAAATCTTATAATTATTTTTCTGTGAGATTCGTTGAAGTATTTGTGTTTGCAAGCTCTGCTACACTTTCTAAGGAGAAGCGTATAGATACTAGCACCTTACTTTACTTAATATTTTAATATAAATAAAAAACATTGAATGTTCCGATATACAGCTGTCAAAACTTTAAAAAAAATCTGTTCTAATGACCTTGACATCATAAATGACCTTGACCTTATCGGCTAGGTCAAAGAAAATATTCATATTATTGTACGCTTTTCTATTATAGCATCATCAAAGAGAGCTTTACATGATAATGAGAATGACCTTGAACAAGACCTTGACCAATTTGTAAAACAAGGCTTTTTTTAAATAGTTTTCCGTTCCGATAGCTGTTAAAACTCATCTGATAAAATTACGTACAAAGCTTATCACTAAATAATATCAACATTGATCAAAGACCTACCATAGATTCCAGCTTTACCAAAAAGTTTGGTATGACTGGAATCTGGGTGTCTATATTTTATTGCCATTTCTCTTTACATGATCACGCAAGGCATGGCGCAGCAGAGGGGTAAGCAGATGGGGATGGCTGTCTTCTTCTCTGAGTGACTCTCTTTGCTTCGCGAGCCGGATTCGTATTCGTACATGCCGCGCGCTGAAGCGTAGCCACCACCGCCTTGTGCCATCGCCTGTAGAGAAGATGTAGAAATATTAGTAAAGGAGAATGTAAGAAAAAAAACTGGTAAATGCGATCCGAAATGCAAAAGCTACAGTTCGTCGGAGGGAAAATGTTGACCCCCACTGAATGGAACCATGGATCCGCACCTGCAATGCCCTTGCAAACCCTGGATGGATCGTTAGTATTAAATCTTCTTCATGTAGCTGGTACGACAATTTAGATTTCTTTGGCTCAGAACTTTGCCACTTTTACGGCACTGTAGTTTGCTGCGCATATGTCACTTTGGTTACATGTTTTGGGGCAAGAAAAGAGCTGGAGCATATAATTTGTGACTCGGCTCCACATCCACACCAGGCTACTTTGTAAGGCGGAGAAACCCTACTTGGGTTTTGAGCCGGTTCAGAGACTTCCAAGTAGACCACGGAATGTTCGACTCTGCGGGAAAATGCTAGTTTGCTTATTAACAATGAATGGATGGGGGTAAAAGGTCCTACCACAGTTTTCAGCGGGCGTCAACCGAGTTTCCTGCCAAATGGAATTGGCAGCTCCCCACAGCCAATTTCAGAAACAATATATATAAATAAAAGCTACTTACACTGCTAGCCTGATATCCACCTCCCTCCTTCTTCTGGAAAGGTGTATGTCCTGGTGGGTAGTACACTGCGGGGCCGGCCACGTTGCGGCTGTTGGCCACGAGCGGAGACTTCACCGGCGGACTAGGGGCGGAGTCCCTCGTGTCTCGCACGTCCCGGTTCAGCGTGGAGCTCTGTGTGGAGCTCTCGTGGGTTACGTGCACGTTGCGGCGGACCACGCCGTCTGGTTGAGTTGGGAAACGCTGCAAGAGATAAATAAAATTAGAGTTTTTGGCTGCAAGACTAAGGATTGATTGAATTTTCAATCAGACTTCAGACAGACGGTCTGGTCGATCTTCAAGGTAAGGTTAGGTTATGAAGGCGCGGCGTGCTGCGTGTGCGGGGGGAATACAGCAGGGAAGACGGGTAGCGCGCACTGCTGTTATGCGCTGAGTAGCTGGTCTCGGCAAACTTGTACGGCTGGCTAAGCTCGCTCGGCTCTCGAGAATGCTGGATACAATTGTTCAACTCGCGAAAGCGTGCTTCTTCTGTTAGAATGACGGCTCGCTTGGCTCCTTGGAAGAGTTTTCGCTTAGAGCTGTAAGGATTTGCGCAAATGACTATTCGCGCAAGTGTCTTTCGCGTGTGTGGCAGGGGGAACGGGTAGCGCGCACTGCTGCTGCTGTGCTTAGTAGGTGAGTTAACGTAATTCCGAGGCTTGGAGTAGTATCGGTATTCGGTATGTAATGGATGGTCACTCATCCACGGACTGATCTTGGCAACTATTGCTTAACCTCGAATATCGAACCGTGCGACTGTTATTATTTAGTCACGAGATCCTCATCTAAACTATGTAAGATATAGGTACTTACCGCTTCAGGGAAGTCAGCCATCAGATCATCCAGCTTCTTGGGCGGCTGCTGGGTACCAGGCGAGGGTGTGGTTGGTCGCGGGAAGGGGCCGGGAGAGGGAGAGGGCGCGGGGTGCAGCGAGTGCGGGGGGGAGTGCGGCAGAGGGGAGGGTGACGGGTAGCGCTGTGTTGTGTTTTGCGCTGAATAGCTGGTTTCGGAGAACTTGTAGGTTGATGGACCCTGAGGAAGAGAATGTCGTTTGTAGATTTCTTGAGGTAAAAACTTTGAACTGTAGTGGTATTTTGTAATTTCGCGTTAAGAACGTAGGTGAAGTGAACTGTCAATCTGCTAAAGGTAGATGACAGCACACTTCCCATAAGTTTCCACGGTGAGATTTTGCAAACATAATACCGTGAAAACTTAAATGGATTAATGGATTAACTGTTCATTTATGCTCAATTCACTTAAGTTACATCATTCATTAAAAAATCACAGCTATTAAGCTGTGATTTTTTACGAGAACGAAACGAACGAACGATTTAATTAATTTTACTAATTAGTGTAAATAAATGTTATATAAATATAACGAACAGTATTCATACACATAGTACATAATTTTTTATTGTAATAAATAAGAAATCAACAATAAAATAAATGCGATCAATAGAATAAAATCTGACATAAATGAGTAGAGTTTCTTTACAAATTATTATTTTTGCCTTGAGTTCCATTATCGATCAACTTTCGATCACTCAGGATAACCCCCAGTTTAGTCTACGAAATTAAAAATCAGAGATTACATTTTAGCTAGCTTCTGGTAGATTGAGATTTTTACAAGTAACTTCACACAGATTATTTTGAGTGTTTGTACGGGACAGATGTATATGACTTGTATACATCTGTTCCTTTCGCACACTTAAAATAACCATACTCTAAGAGCTTATGGTCACCCGCCTGGTTGGCCATTAACTTTATAAAAATAATATTCTGGAATACCACAGCTTTCTAAGAAGTTATTGAAAGGGTAATTTTTAATTCCGACTTCCCAAAAAGGAGGAGGTTCTATGTTCGACTTCAAGTTTGTTTTTTATTTTTTGTGTATTTTCACCGATATTTCCATCAATTGTGGACCGATTTTGAAAATTATTTTTTTGTTTTAAAACGTATGTTCCGAAATTGGTCCCATTTTAATTTGGTCATCTGATGAAGAACTTTGGAGATATACAACAGAACTCTTCAATAAATAACGGCAAATCTCTCGGGATTGCTGCAATCGCATGTCTGTTTATTGTTTATACCATTTCATAACATAACATCACGCCAGTACGCTCTTAAGGGGTACGCAGATCTCTCATTTCAGCGGTTAAGTTCAAGTTTTATGAAATCTATTTCGGCGTTATAGTTACCTTACTAACTTGCCTATTAGGTAGGTACAACTAAAAAGTGAAAAATAAAAAAACATTTTTGCAAAAAAATACTACCGACTTCCAAATACAAAACTACAAAGTGAAAAATAACTTTAATTTTTGAAGTCGGTGTCCATAACGCAAAAAATTGGCACCTACGAAAGACACCGACTTCAAAAATTAAAGTTATTTTTCACTTTGTAGTTTTGTATTTGGAAGTCGGTAGTATTTTTTTACAAAAATGTTTTTTTATTTAGTTTATAATAATAGTGGGTACTTACGTATGGGCCGTGTCCATTATGCGGTTCCGAGGGTATGACCTTGGTTTCGTTAGCGGGCGCGGGGTACACCATGCGTTCGTTGGTGCGATCTAAAAGATTCACAAGAATGTTGGGCACTGTCCTAGGTTTGTTCATTTTAGGAGGGTAGGGGGGGGGGTTGTATCATTTTGTGAAGTGTAAAAGATGAAGAAGACAGATGGCCACCGGTCACGGGTATAAGATATCTCGAATAGTTAACCTTCTATGATGAAGTATATACCTACTTATAAATAAATTGTACTAATGAAAATGGTACCATCGAACTGATCTGATGATAATGCCGGAAGGTAGGCACTGGAACTCCTAAATAAAACAATGTATCCTAGTCGTGTTTTGGCTCATTAGAATTGTCATGATGAGTCATGTACTTTGGCCATTAATGATTTTCATGGTAATTTGAGGTACCAAAACTAAAATTGTCTTTTTAAAACTGTCTTTTCCGAAGTCGGTGTTGAAATACGAAAAACAATTGTTGCCTAAACCGACTTCGGAAAAGAAAGTTATTTTTCGTTTTGTGGTGTTTTTTTAAGTCCGTTTTATATTTTTGTTAAAAAGTTTTTAGTAAGTAATAAACATTACTTACAGAGCGATTTAACATAACATGAAGACCTCTAACCTCTATTTAAAAATACCTCTCTAACCTCTCTTTCTACGTAAGCCCAATTATTTGAGCATTCATTTTCTTCTACTGATTTTAATAAAACACTTACCATCGGTGGTAGTAACAGTGCGGTACTCCCGGATGGAAGAGTTGCAGTGTGAGCAGTATTGGCAGCCGCCCGGGCCATGGGGGGGCACTGGCGAGACAGGAGGGGGCGAACCGGCCGATGTGCTGCAATTGTGAAGGGTACATGAATTTGGGATCTTTGGTGAGCGTGTTTCAAAAAATCTGCTGTATAAAATTGTCATACCAACATTACCAAACTTGCCAAAACACACTAAAAACGTGTAATCATTAACTTATGTCAATGAAAATATAAACGTGCGTTGTTTTGACATGTTTGTAAGATGACCAACATTACCAAACTTGCCAAAACATACTAAAAACGTGTAATCATTAATTTATGTCACTGAAAATTTAAACGAGCGTTGTTTTGACATTTTTGGTAATTTGACCAACATTACCAAACTTGCCAAAACACACTAAAAACGTGTAATCATTATCTTATGTCAATAAAAATATAAACGTGCGTTGTTTTGGCATGTTTGGTCATTTGACCAACATTACCAAACTTGCCAAAACTTACTCAAAACGCCCGTCAAACCACAATAATCACAGTATTTTGTCATTTTGAACAGTTTGGTAATAGGGACGCAAGTAATTTTTATTTGCTAAATAAAATACTGATTAGCTCTAGTAAACAGAATATGGAAGAATCTTTAAAATATCTTCATTAGCTATGAATGTATTTAGACCGCAGATATAAATGTAACTAGATGACACGATTGTATGTACTTCGCGTGTCAAAAAACGGAGTAAGATTACGATCAATCTCAATGATTAAGATCAATGGCACCGGAAAACCACCGAAATCTAGTAGAATGCCTTTTTATGTCATATTGAACTGTAAAGACTGTATAGAAAGAGTTGGCCGAGGCATTGAAAATGTTTTCTTTCATTGGTAAGTAAATTTGTTTTTAAGTTGTGTGTGAAAAAGTGGCATGCTTGGTTTTGTATACAGATGGAGGGACTTGCGTTATCTAGTTAGATTTATTCAGTGATTTAGACTCTGACGTTAAAGTTTAGTACGCCCTCGCTCATACACCTGCGATAAAAAACGGTGTTTTTACGAGAGGGACAGATAGTTTAAAATTGATTAATCTCACTTGATTTTTTAATTATGCCGTTAGTATTCTATTTTTTTAAAGTATTTTCATCGAAAAACTGGTCAGAAAACAACCATTTTTAGGGTTCCGTACCTCAAAATGTTAAAAAGGAACGCTTAAAAGATCACTCTCTTGTCCGTCTGTATGTCCGTGTGTCACCACCGATTTTCTCAGCAACGGGTGGACCTAGCTAGTTGAAATTTATACCAGATACTGACGTTTATAGTTCCTATAAGGTGTATAAAAATCAAGTTCCTGAGTAAAACGAAACTTGTAAGTACAATAATTTGCTTTTAACCAAAATTGACAATTCTAAGTCAACCGGAAGTACCCTATAGGTTTTGGGTCGAAAACATATAAGGTAGTTCCCGTTGACCTAGTTTTAATTTATTTCGATATTGGACCAGCATTACCAAACAAGTTACTTACGTGGTTCTGTTGTGTTCTGAGCTGACGTAAGAGGTCTGATGCTCTGCATGCACCGGTATGGGCACGGTGGTCGGATCCTGGTCGGCTGGCACCTCGTACGTGTACGTCTTGACGGTAGTCGTCACTTTGTTCATCGGAGTAGCTCCGCGGGGTAGCTGAGAAGGGAAGTTGAGTTTAAATAAAGGCGGAAAGAGGCTTTGCCTAAATAAAATTCTTGAACAGAGTAGAAGTGAATTTCTAAGTATGTGCATAGCATATGACCCCTATCTCCTCAAAATAGTACACAAGTACACATCATAAAGGTAAAAAAAAAAACAAATACCTCCGGAGGATACAAATTTGCAAACCGGCTGACTACCTTATCCTCCGACTGCACAGCATGATTATTTCTTGTTTACAGATTTTAATTGTTTTTTTTTATTTACAACTTTTTAGTTATCTTTAAATTCGTCAATTAGTTTGAAAGATATGAGGAAATAAAGAATATTACATACATACAAGATACGCGCGAACAAAACCCTTTCCATGCAGCCGGATAAAAAGAGCACGCATTCGACCTTCGATTTTCGAATGTGATCGTCTATATTTACACTGTGGAGGTAGGGAGGGGGGGGGGGGCTATGTATGTACTACACGGTCAAAATAACTGTGCATCTTACTAGCTTTCCCACACCCACTTCCGCCTATCTAGCGCCCCACCTTCGCCTTTTGCGCCAATAATAAGGGTCTAACATCAGAGTGACGTCACGCCACCAGGTGCACAGTTATCTTGACCGAGCAGTATATTTTTAGAAATTTGCTTTGTCTCTGCCTTGGCTCAGCTGTGCGCATACAATATAGGACTTTATTACAACATGAATAAGTATATATTTCTAGTAAAGAATTTGAATTTATTAGATTACATATTCTCGCAAGTTGTATTACAAACTTACGGTATTTGAAATAATCTCGTGATAATTATAACAGTCAGGTGAAACTAAAAAAAAACTTGTAAAGATTTTTTGTGTGGGTAGTTGGCAAAAAAGGGGTCGCAGTAACCATTACTTCGGTTTTTAAATCACTCCTCGGAGGTGACACCTATACTGGTGAGCATTTCTTGGCAACTTTCACAGTTCAATCCGCAGATTTCAACAAGTTACCGCCCTTTCGGGTTGAGTACATCTGAATGTTCGCCAATTTAGACCAGTTTGGCGAGAACTGGCTACCCTCGAGGGGATAGACCCCGAAGTAATGAGGAAGGGTCACTGTATCTATGCTAAGTCGAGTGAAAACTTTAATTTCGCGATGTAGGAATCTTTGTTTCACTTAATAAGCATTTATGGTCATGAGTTCGCAACCCAACAAATGTAATTATTTTTGCATTTTTTTTTACTTTCTACCTTATAAAAAGTCATTTTAAAGCATAGAACACGACTAATTTCAGTCTAAAGTATAAAAATAAGTGTTTAAAGAATAAAATCTAATTCTAGAATTACAACCTTAGATTTGAATTCAACTTCGAATTACATTTAAAAAAAAGTTGAAAAATAAAAAAAACCGACTGTTTAAAAAGCGAACTAAAAAGTAAACAAGAAGAATGCCATCTGGTTTTGGTCAGCCAGTTCGCGAACATGTATCCTCCGACTGCACAGCATGGTTGTCTTCTTGTTTAAAAGTCTTTTTAGTTCGCTTTTTAAACAGTCGGGTTTTATGTTTTATTTTTTTATTTATATCTTCTTTTTAACCGACTTCGCAAAAAAGGAGGAGGTTCTCAATTCGACTGTATATTTTTTTTTTATGTGTGTTACCTCAGAACTTGTTACTGGGTGAACCGATTTTGATGATTCTTTTTTTAATTTAAAGCTGGTGCTTGTCATGTGATCCCATTTAAATTTGGTCAAGATCTGATGAAGAACTTCGGAGATATACATCAGAACTCTTCAATAAATGACAGCAGATAACTCGGGATAGCTACAATCGGATGTCTGTTTATTGATTACATCATTTCATAACATAACATTACACTAGCACGCTCTAGAGGGGTACGCAGGTGTGAACAGTTCACCCTGGTATACTCTAAATCCACCGTTTTTGTTTAAGTTTCATGTTTCTGAGTTAATCTATTCTGGCTTCACTTTGGAGAATTGGTCCATTATGTACCCACAACTAAAAAGTGAAAAATAAAAACTGTTTAACAAAAAATACAACCGACTTCCAAATAAAAACACTACAAAGTGAAAAATAACTTCAATTTCGGAAGTCAGTGTCAAAAAACGAAGATCCCAAAACAGGAACACCGACTTCCGAAATTGAAGTTATTTTTCACTTTGTAGTGTTTTTATTTGGAAGTCGGTTGTATTTTTTGTTAAAAGTTTTTTTTTTGTTTTAATATGGTCGTATTAGTCTGAGTAAGGTTCTTAGAGGAGGAAAAAACAAAGTTGCCCTAGAAAATTAAAGGAAACATGGCAGTTCTTTTTTAAATCATCATTTCAGCCGAAAGAAGTCCACTGCTGGACATAGGCCTCCCCAAGCGTCGCCACATTGACCGATCCCGTGCGTCCCGCATCCAGCGGAACCCCCCATACTTGACCAGGTCTTTTGTACCCATTGTTATCCGTTATTCGACACCGACTTCGGAAAAGAAAGTTATTTTTCGCTTTGTAGTGTTTTGTTTTTTACATTAAAATCTTATTTATTCGTAAATAAAAATTAAAGCTACAAAGAATAAAATGAAGATTCGAAATGTAATGAAAAAACGTTCCAATAATCATTTTTATAAATTCATTAATTATTTCCAATTATCATGTTTTTATTTATAATGTCATAGTATTTTTTTTTTAATTAGGTACATTTTAACATATAATTGTTATATATTTTTGAAATCACCTCTTAAAACTCTTTATTTTGATACCCCACACCTGCCCCCACATAAGCCCTACGCAAAAAAGCCGCCATTTTACTATTTTCCACTTTTAATGTAGCCAGTGACACTCGCAGGCTTAAGACGAATCGACTGACGTAAGAACCATCAACATCGGCCAACGCGTTTGGTCTCTAGAACACCACATAGGAACAAACAAACATACATAGACTAATAAACACATTACCCTACTTCGGCAGTCGGGTAAAAATTGTCTATGAACACGAAGATTCCTACATCGCGCAATTAAAGTTTTCGTAAGACTGTGCATAGATATCGTTTCCCGTCTTCAGTACTTCGGGGCGATCATTCATAAGAACCGGGGTTGAGTTCAATAAGAATGATTGTCAATTTTGAACAGCTTGGCGATAGCTATAGGTACTGTATTTGAGATAACATTAGTAATTCAAATAATCCCATTTTACAGCCCGTTCAAAGGATTTTGACTTCTATTACGTTGGTGATATGACAAATGGCAGCTGTATTAAATAGTTAGTTTTGGTAACAGGCTTATGCTTTTTATGCCATCCTTGAATAAAATACATAAGCATGCCTCATCCCATAGACAGAAACGGTTCCGTCGTAACTGGCGGTTTTGACGGACACGACGAACTATTGCAAATTATCGACCTCCTTTAGTACCACAGCGATAGATGGTGCTAGCAGCGACTTGCTAGTAACAGGGTTGACTCGGTTCGTGAATATTGTTTTCTTTAAATACCTACAGTGACGATTTGTTATATAGTATTTATTCCACGTTGTTACAGTTACATTGAACCAAAATGTGTTACAATACAAATTTTACAAATTAAATGTAAAACCTCGAAAATTTAATACAGCGCCATCTATTGGATTCAATATTTAATGATTCGTTCCAATAATCTTTTTGAATTAGGAGACCATTTTTTATTTTTTTTGTCCGGGACTTAATTAAATAAGAACAAACATTTTTTACGACCAATTTAAAAAATCTTAATCTTACACAGACTTCACTTACAGATCGATGTCAAGCAAGTTAAAGGTATCTATTAAATTTTTATTTGAACAATTTTTTTTTTTCTTCGTGTTGAGACTTCGTGCCTAGCGGACATTGATCGAGAAATTAAACAAATAATGCAACAATAATTACATTTATTAGGTTTTGAACTCATGACCTGGACATACGAGCATAACGATGGTCGATGATAAAAAAGGGCGGTAAATAGACGTCATTATCATCATCATTTCAGCCGAAAGACGTCCACTGCTGGACATAAGTCTCCCTTAGGCGTTGGCCTGACCACAGATCGGTCAATGGGGCCTCAGCCGTGGCCTCATACTTGAGGTAGTGTAGTGTAGGTGGAGACACAATTAAAATCAATGTGGGTAGTTGGTAGTTACAGTTTCTATTGTCTGAATTTACAAAACATGTTACACATATTATAGTTCAGAAGGGGAATCACAATGAATTTAGAGTCACAATCACAAAACAAGAATGTTCACGGCACAATACACAGAAACGGGTACAGACAGAGTGCTTGGCCTCGGCCACATTGACCGACCGATCCCGTGCGTCTCACATCCAGATAGACGTCATGCTTGGCGCAAATAAACGTTTTCTTTTTCTTTCTTTCTTTTAAAAGCAGTTTTCACTAGTTAATTCAATAGATTAATTTATCCCTTTTCATTTTTTTTGTCATCAACCATCATTATACTCGTAACCCAACAAATTAAATTATTTTTGCATTGTTACTTTCGAAATTATAAAAAGCATTTAAAAGCTTACAACAAGACTTATTTCAGTCTGAAATACAAAAAAAAAGTACTTAAATAGTAAAATCGAAATCTAGAATTTATACTCAACTTTGACTTATATAAAAAAAATGTCTATGAACAGTAAGATTCCTACATCGCGCAATTAAAGTTTTCGGTCGATTTGCATAGATATCGTTTCCCGTCTTCGTTACTTTGAGGCGGTCATTCATAAGAACCGGGGTTTAGTTCAGATGAATGACCGTCAATTTTGACCAGCTTGGCGAGACCTGGCTACCCTCGAGCAATTTTATTATAATACTAGCGTACAGCTGCCTCATCCCATATTCATATTCTTTATTGTACACAAAATAAAAATACAAAAGGAAAATTTAAGTACAAAGGCGATCATAACCCATAATCGGGTTCTCTGACAGCAAACATAGAAAATTTGATTATTGTCATTATGATTTTGATACTGGGCAATTTTTTATTTTTTACTATAGGTACTATTTTAATTATTGTACCTGTATTTAAACTTATTACTCATATTTTTTTTAAATTGCTTATGTTTGTGACTATGTAGTTATTTGGGGGTGGCAATTTTATCATTTTAAGTGCTATGTACGCCGTACCTTCTTGTCATGTGCATTGGTTCTGTATTTTTTTATTTCTTTTTCTGTCGATGTGTAATGCGTGTGATGTGGATGTGCTATTTTAAATAAATAAATCCCATACACAGAAACGGTTCCGAGGTAACTAGCGTTTTTGACGGACTATTGGTTAAAAGTTTATCGACAGCGTTCGGTCCCGTCTCACGGCGATAGATGGTGCTAGCAGCGACTTGCTAGTAACAGGGTTGACTCGGTTCGTGAATATTGTTTTCTTTAAATACAGTGACGATTTGTTTTATAGTATTTCTTGCACGTTTTTACAGTTGCATTGTACCAAAATGCAACTGTATTATTTTTTTTTAAATAAAATGAAAATCCTCGAAAATGTAATACAGCGCCATCTATTAGATTCAATATTAAATGATTCGTTCCAATAATCTTTTTGAATTCGGAAAACAGAATTACAAACAATTTTTACGACCAATTTAAAAAATCTTATACAGACTTCACTTACAGATCGATGTCAAGCAAGATATAGGTATCTATTGAAATTTTATTTGAAGAATATTTTCTTTCTTCGTGTTGAGACTTCGTGCCTAGCGGACATTGATCGAGAAATTAAACAAATGATGCAAAAATAATTACATTTATTAGGTTTTGAACTCATGACCTGGACATACGAGCATAACGATGGTCGATGATAAAAAAGGGCGGTAAATAGACGTCCTTATCATCATCATTTCAGCCGAAAGACGTCCACTGCTGGACATAAGTCTCCCTTAGGCGTTGGCCTGACCACAGATCGGTCAATAGGGCCTCAGCCGTGGCCTCATACTTGAGGTAGTGTAGTGTAGGTGGAGACACAATTAAAATCAATGTGGGTAGTTGGTAGTTACAGTTTCTATTGTCTGAATTTACAAAACATGTTACACATATTATAGTTCAGAAGGGGAATCACAATGAATTTAGAGTCACAATCACAATACAAGAATGTTCACGGCACAATACACAGAAACGGGTACAGACAGAGTGCTTGGCTTCGGCCACGTTTTTCGACCGATCCCGTGCGTCTCACATCCAGATAGACGTCATGCTTGGCGCAAATAAACGTTTTCTTTTTCTTTCTTTCTTTTAATAGCAGTCTTTCACTAGTTCATTCATTTATCCCTTTTCATTTGTTTTTGTCATCAACCATCATTATACTCGTATGTGTCGGGGGGGTGACCACAAGCTCTTAAAGTAAGGTTATTTTGAGATCGAGTAAGGGACAGATGTATATGACGTGTATACATCTGTCACTTCGAAACCCAACAAATTAAATTATTTTTGCATTGTTACTTTCGGACTTATAAAAAGCATTTAAAAGCTTACAACAAGACTTATTTCAGTCTGAAATACAAAAAAAAGTACTTAAATAGTAAAATCGAAATCTAGAATTTATACTCAACTTTGACTTATATGAAAAAAAAATCTATGAACAGTAAGATTCCTACATCGCGCAATTAAAGTTTTCGGTCGATTTGCATAGATATCGTTTCCCGTCTTCGTTACTTTGAGGCGGTCATTCATAAGAACCGGGGTTTAGTTCAGATGAATGACCGTCAATTTTGACCAGCTTGGCGAGACCTGGCTACCCTCGAGCAACTGTTATTATAATACTAGCGTACAGCTGCCTCATCGCATATTCATATTATTTATTGTACACAAAATAAAAATACAAAAGGAAAACTTAAGTACAAAGGCGAGCTTAACCCATAATCGGGTTCTCTGACAAACATAGAAAATTTGATTATTGTCATTATGATTTTGATTCTGGGCAATTTTTTATTATTTTTATTATAGATACTATTTTAATAATTGTACCTGTATTTAAACTTTTACTCATATTTTTTTTAAATGGCTTATGTTTGTGACTATGTAGTTATTTGGGGGTGGCAATTTTATCATTTTAAGTGCTATGTACGCCGTACCTTCTTGTCATGTGCATTGGTTCTGTAATTTTTTATTTCTTTTTCTGTCGATGTGTAATGCGTGTGATGTGGATGGCATTCGGTTTTTAAATAAATAAATCCCATAGACAGAAACGGTTCCGACGTATTATAACTAGCGTTTTGACGGATTATTGGGTAAAAGATTATCGACTGCGTTTGGTCCCGTCTCACAGCGATAGATGGCAGTGACTTGCAAGTATATCGGTCGACTCGGTGATTTTTTTTATAGCATTTTTGCACTATTTTACAGTATATTGTATTAGATATACATAACACGTTCAGTCATAGAACGTGTTACAAATATTCAAACCTCCTAATACCTCGAAATTTAATGCAGCACCATCTATTGGAATGGATATAAATTGATACATACAATTAATCTATGTAATGTGAATTAAGAGCCCAATATTCCATAATTTTGTGCTTAGAAGAGTTAAGTAAACAATTTTTTTTTTTAATTCAAACTTCAATTACCGATCGATGCATATCACGCCATCTAGTGAAATTCATTTGAACCTAATTTATCACTATATTGGTATATTTTGCTAGAAAAATATCCGTAATAATAAACATTATCACCTAATTTGAAGTTGGTCAATGAAGTAAAAAAAATCTTCGAAACAAAATTTTGTAAAAAAAGCTGACTTATCAATGTCACAGATAATATAATACTCAATGTTAAAAAATAATAATATAGTATTTAATCTACTCAACAAGTTCTAAGCAACGATACCCCACTCGATGGAGCAGATCAATATATTTTTCTCGCTCCCTTAAATTATTTTTTATCAAATTTGTGTGGCTTAACAAGATGGTTATACCGTGAAAATTTGAAGAATGTAGCTCCAACAGTTTGGCTGTAAAATCCGTGTGAAAGACGACGGACAGACGGAAAGACAGATGGACTCGTGAGTGACTACAATCGGGCTCCGTACGGAACCATAAAAGATGGCCAGTAAAAAAGGGGTCGAGTCAACCATGATTTGATTTATACATCACTCCTCAGAGGTAGTGTGATATTCAGCTGATATGATGATGATCGGATTTTGAACTACCGCCCTTGCGGGTTGGGTACATCTGAATGATCGCCAATTTAGACCAGTTTGGCGAGTACTGGCTTCCCTCGAGGCGATAGACCCCCGGAGTACTGACGAAGTATCACGGTATCTATGCTAAGTCGTGCGAAAACTTTAACTGCGCGATGTAGGAATCTTCGTGTTCATAGACAATGTTGATACGTTTGAGTTTCGAATTCCAATTACAAATTTGATTTTACTTTTTTATTTTTGTATAATAAACTCAAATTAGCTTATAAATGTCTTTTATAAGTCCGAAAGTGGAAAAAGAATGCAAAAATAATTACATTTGTTGGGTTTCGAACTCATGACCACAGATTTCGTGGCTTCATCGAAATGTGAACAATCTTTTGATAAAATAATTAATTAGGTTATTTAAAAAGAAATGCTTTCAGTTTAAGTTTTTGTAGCCCTACTATTGATTGTACACAAACATAGGCATTATTTTTATAAACAAACAAAACATCGAAATATTATGCGTAGGTATAGGCAGGAAATATGCCGATTTTCACAACTACCCTCAAAGAAAGAACATCAATAATTCGACTATTTTAAGTTCACCTTAATATTACTTCTGCTGTATCTTTATATTTTTTTATTGATTTAATAAATAAAAATGTACGTGTTTAATATGTTTTCTTCATAATATAATTTAACTGACGAACTAAACAAAATATTTTTTTACCTAGGAATCATTCCCAATGTGCAAGGTTGTTTAATTGTTTTAGAAAATAGATTATTGAAGGAATTGCTTAGTTTACTCACAGTGCCGGTAGATGGCGCCTGGTGGCAGTTGTGGCACATGGGGGCTGGCACCATATGTGGCACCGCCGGAGATATCTGGGATGGTACCACGCGAGACTCTGGAAAGATTTTTTTTTTATTATTTTAACTGTGGGGTGAGCTATCTTCGGAGTTTACTACCGTGATTGCATTAGAAATGAAGATATCTGCAGGAGGGCTAAGGTTACCGAAGTAGTCCTAACAACTACCGTTCCAAACTTAAGTGGTAGGCCTCTGCCCTAAGCCAATTAAGTTTGGCAATCCACAAGTTCATTGCTCGCAGAACTGATGGTCGATGGAAAAGTTCTGCAGTCTAATTACGTAAGTGAATTTGGAAAGGCGAAGGATTTGACTCCATCAATCACATAGATGGAAAACCACAACACGTCTTTCATCTCGCACGTGATTGGTCGATTGATGGGATCAAATCCTTCACCTTGAGGAATTCACTTACGCAAGTATACTGCTGGAGTGGCGCCCCCACTCCAGCAGTATACTTGACAATTGATACTGGAAGACGTAATGTTGGAAGGCCTCCCTCTAGGTGGACCGATGACTTGTTGAGACGCGCTAGATCGCTGGATGTGGTGACACCATAGGGAGGGGTCTATTTCTCCCTACCATCAGCTCTTAGAGCTGGGTTGTTTCTATCGTGCGTAAGGTACAGATTCAGCTCATGGTAGGGCCCCAGCAGTGGACGTCTTTCGGCTGATATGACAATGATCATGATATTTAAGCTCACCAGTCTTCTCCTCCCTGTAGACCTCCTGGCGCACCTCCGCAGCCCTGGTGACGGTGGGGGGCGGAGGGCTGGAGCCCCACGACGAGCTCTCCAGGCGTTCCTCTCGCTTGAGGGTGGAGTAGCCGCTGGATGGAGCCTTGGCTGGAGTGCTGGGAAGGGTAAATGATTATGGTTAAGTTTTGCACGGGCATAGAACCAATTATTCTCTAAATCATTGACTAAGGGCTGGAAAACTAAACTTTTCAGTAGAAAACTTTTCTCTGAAGTAAAATTATGGCGGTTTGACTTATTTTCATTCAGTGTATTGTGTTACAGAACTTTCTAGTACAAGAGCCAAGGCTGCACTGATATTAGTGACATAAAGTGTGTTAATAAATAAATAATACAAAATAAAAATTTAAAATTTAGAAAAGGCCTGGCAAAAAACCTCTGAAAAGCAAAAAATAAGCCTCGTACTCGCGTCGAGGAACCGCTAAGTTAATAAAATAAACTGCAGTAAACGTTGGCGGTTTCCTGACGCGAGTTTTTGAGTTTTTGTGTTGAGGGTTTTTTAAATTTAATTTTTATTTCATGCTTTTTAAACTACATATACTATGCCTAGTAGTAGACACGCTTCAATCAACACTATATCGAAACACGTTATTATGGCATGATATCTTGCGAAAACACCCACATTCAAAGAGTAAAATGCGGAAAACTTTTGAACGGGTCTACCGATTTTAATCAATCATAGCTAAGAACACTCTCGACAAAGTCACCTTTCATCCATTCGAGAGCTACGAAGCCACAGACACACACTCACAATGACACGTCAAGCGCCAATTCCCTTGAGTAGCTGATTTTAGAATGCGAATCACGTCTAAACGGCAATTCGTAATTTTTAGAAAAAAATATATGTTAATTTAGACCATTTTCTTAATAATTTGATCTAAGAAAATTTTGAGTTTTATTCGTATAACATAGTGTAATTAATTTGCAAAGTTATGTCTAAAACGGACAAATAGACGACAATCGCGCCAAAACCGCTGGGAGTATTTTAATGAAATCGACACCATCTCAAAGACAATTTAATTATCTACATTTTGATCTGAGACTTTTTTTTAAGTCATATTATAATAAGAAAAGTACAAAAAACTACTCAATTTTGGATCGCGCGGGCGTGAAACGAATGCGCGTTTTGTTGTCAAACCGGCATTTCTCTTCCCCACATAATAGTTGTCCGACACTTGAAAAATATGCCCTCAATGCTTCAATCACTAAAAACACTTAAAACATCTACTGGACAAATGAACCTCAATGTACTGTGGAAGACGAATGTCTTGCTATAATTATAATATTCAGTAGAATCTAGGAAGTCTTTCCAGAAGATTAAAAGAACTTTACATATCCTTATTTGAGAAAATTGGGTTTATATAGGAGAACTATATTTGTAATGTTTACGAAATGTTTCTGCTTACCCCCTCCTGTAGTCGAACGATGTACTCTCAGCCGTATCAGATGTGTAGCCATCTGCAAATAAATTAGTCTTAATTAACACTTCCTTAATGACAATAGACATCATAAAATTATGGAAACGGTTGCCACCACCATTTTGAGAGCAACTGCAGATAGACTATGGTCAAACAATTATGTATTCTGTTTAATAGACAATGGAAGATTAGTTACTTTTTAAACATGCTCATAAGTGATCTCAGGGTATAAAAAGGAGACATCCTGCGGACTATATAGATGTAATCAAATCTATATAGATTCAGGATGCGTTTCTTATGCAGTGGAGAGTGGAGACTAAAAGAGCTAAGTGGCAATGAGTAGGCCTCGACCAATCACAGATGAGACGACAGTGATGGTTTCAACTATTGTTTAGATCTGTTGAGGTGAGGAGATCGTGACTTAAGAGGAAATGCGGTCGCAGACATGCGACTGAATTTCCTAAGTAAAAAGTCATAATCCGAGGTTTGGCTCTCGCCTATTTCCTCCTCCAATATTGGACCAATTTAAAAGATATTCCATAAACTGAAAAAAAAAGATATATACTGCGAGCCTCTGAGACGTGGTTGTTTACAATGGGAGACCCATCAGAAAGCTTACAGTCACACAAAGGGCAATGGAGAGGGCTATGCTCGGAGTTTCCTTGCGTGATCGAATCAGAAATGTAGAGATCCGCAAGAGAACCAGGGTTACCGACATAGCCCAAAGAATTGCCAAACTTAAGTGGCAGCGGGCAGGGCACATTGCTCGCAGAACGGATGGCCGATGGGGACAGTTCTGGAGTGACGACCGCGAACCAGAAGACGTTGCGGTGGAAGGCCTGCCACCAGGTGGACCGATGACCAGCAGCCTAATTGTATAATGAATTCGGCAAGGCAAAGGGCAAAGGGTATGAAAAATCGACCAATCAAAAGCGATGTGGCTTTCCGTCTATGTGATTGGTCGATTGTTCATACTCTTTGCCCTTTGCCTTACCGAATTCATTACGCAATACGGCTGCTGGTAAAGGTTGCGGGAATCCGCTGGATGCAAGACGCACGGGACCTTGGGGGAGGTCTATGTCCAGCAGTGGACGTCTTTCGGCTGATATGATGATGATGAATAGTAGACAGAATATCTGAAATCAGTCGTGCAGTCGTGAAATCAGATGGCAGTCACGCATGATGACTGATGTTCAGCGGGCATCCAGTTAGACTGGAGAATGGAAGCCGACCTCATAATGGTTGGTCGATTCCTGCTCGTGGTCTCTGCTTCAGTGGAAACGCAATCTTAAACATACCCCTCTTAGATTCATTATACTATTTAACCAAAAACTCGAGAACTCTTTCACCATAGCCCATCTGCAACTCTTTGTACCCTACAAAGACCTACCATGATTCTTACTTTTGAACAGCTGCCTCTCCTGGTCCTTCTGCAGGTCATCGAGGAGCGAGTCCAGCTCTTCTACATTCTGTGTCAGATCCTTTGTAACCTTGGAACTCTTCACTTTGGAGTAGCCTGGAAGATTGGAAAGAATTTGCTTGTCAATTTACGATGAAGATGGTGGAATGATTACATTATTTTTAACCGTCTGCGCAGCAGTATTTTAAAGACTGAGTGGAATAAGTTTATTACCAATATATAAATTTACAAAGTATAAAATACCTTTTTAACAATAACTACCTATATATATACACTTAAATAAAAAAACTACGAAAGCGTATAAAGGACAGGGGCGTATATAGGGCGTCAAAAAATTCATTCAAATCGTTGTCAATGTGAAAAGTACCCATAACGCTGGCAGCATTGCCACGTTGGATGGCAATGCTGCCAGCGTTCTTCTTGCCGAGGAAAAGCCCAGCCGTCTGGTCACGTGAAGAGTTGACTAGCCGTTTGCTTACATCTCGAAATACTCGATGAGCAATCGGACCCCATGGACCTAATGTTTCAACCCCAAACGGCTCAAATACATAGCTTCCAATAAGGTTGTTGTATTTGCGCCGTTTGATGTTTTCTCCAGCAGCTTCAGCTGCCCCAGCACAGCCCGCCGTGCTAAGAAGATGGGATGGCGCAAGAGTGTCGACATTTATTATGTTGCAAGACTGGGTTGTGTTTTCATGCATAAGTGGGTAGGTACATATTAACGGCTAGTTAGATGCATATCAACGGCTGGATGGATTTTAATCAAAGAGAAAAAAATACTTGTATCAAAAACCTGATTGCAAAATAAAGTTCCAAACAATGTCACTTTACAAGGAGAGTTCTCGTCAACTTCTTAACCGCCCTGAATTTGACTTTCCGATGCGCAAGGCACGGATCGGTGCTGTTTTTGTATGAGATTTACTACTGCGCAGCCATTGTAGCCAACTTCAGAGCGGCCCAGAAGTTTGGCGAGAACTATTAATCGGTGGCGACAAATCTGTGATTGAACTAAACTAAATGCCACCCTTTACAACACGACTTTGAACGACGAACTGCAGTGGCCAATCTGGAAATCTCTAAACCGATTGCGGAGTATCATAGACCCATCCAAAAAACAGTGCTAATGTGGGTCCCCTTCGCAAGATATGGCTCACCTCCTTGTCTGCCCTTCGTACTAGACCACCTGCACCTTTCGGGATTTGAACGTAGCAAATGACAGAGCTGTCCGAGTAGCTGCTACTGGTCGGACAAAATCTGAATGGTTGAGACTAAGGTTTGAGTTTATGGACACGAAAGAAGAAGAACCACGACTTTTTAGTGTTTTTTGCAGTCGGGTTTTTCATAGACAAAAATGTCCTGGTAACTAAGGACCTAAAAGTTAGTTGGTCACGTTTGCTAAACAAGAAGAAAATCATGCTGTGCAGTCGGAGGATACATATTCGCGAGCTGGCTGACCAAAACCAGATGTATCCTGCGACTGCACAGCATGATTTTCTTCTTGTTTACATCTTTTTAGTTCGCTTTTAAAGCAGTCGGGTTTTTTTTATTTTTATAATTAACTTTTTTTATTTACAACTTATTAGTTATTTTTTTTTTAAATTAGGTACATTTAAACATATAAGTGTTATAGATTTTTGAAATCAACTCTTAAAGCCCTTTATTTTGATACCCCACACGATGGGGTTGGAAGGAAAATAAAAAAAATCCCCCACAAAATGGCGCCCAAAATCCGCCATTTTTTCTTTTCCAATTTTTATGTGGTCAGTGACACTCGCAGGGTTAAGACGAATCGATTGACGTAAGAATCATCAAAATCGGCCAACGCGTTTGGCCTCTAGAACGCCACATAGGAACAAACATACATACATACATACAAACATAGATTGATAAACACATTACCCTCCTTCGGCAGTCGGGTAAAAAGGTCACAGTGGATGATACTTTCTAGCTAATAAGCATCACTGACAATGCTGTAGGAAAATTATCATGAAGAAGTCTGAACTGGGATTACTCGTAAATAGAATAGAAAATACTTGTAGTACACCAAATACCACCATAATTTGGGGCATGGGTTCAGGTGAAATCTGGTGATTTGTTCCATGGACGGGATGGCTAAATAGAACAGGGCAATATTTATAACTTTTTTTTTAAATCTGAGATTAGTTCCGACCTCTAAACATCGCTCATCCCTTTGACGACCTCATTAATAAGGCCCAAGTGCGAAATCAAAACAATTATTGGTAAGTCTCAAATCGCCAGCCCATCTTGAGCATAATGCTCGTGTCTTCTCTGGACTAGAAGATGCTTTTGACCCGCAGCGGTATAGTTAGGTACAACCTGGTATTATTTTTATTAATCTGTTAAAATTGTGAGTTTATATATTTGTAATGGATAATCTCTGGAAATTCTGAACCAATTAAGACAATTATTTAACTGATAGAAAGGTGTACGTATGTCTCAGCCATCCGGTTAAATTAGCCAGCTAATTGGACGCAGTTCATTAAATGCATCCAATCAAATGGCTGAAGGACAACGTCGAAGCCAGTCAACGTTTAACCAGATGGACCCTTTAGTGAACGGCCTATATGCGTCCAATTAGCTGGCTAATTTAACCAGATGGCTGCGACATGCGTACCTTTCTATCAGTTAAATAATTTTCGTGATTGGTTCAGAATTTCCAGAGATTACTCATTACAAATCTGCTAGCTTGTAACCACCGCAAGCTAAAGGCATCTTCTCTCATCAAAAAAAGGCATGAGCATTCTGCTCAAGGCGGGCTGGCGATTTCAGACTTACCTTACCAATAAATAATTGTTTTGATCCACCGCCTATTATAGTGTCATACCCTATCCGTTTCTGCGGGATGCACCATGGACGGAAACGAAACTGTGGGTACAAAACTGATGGTAAATTATACCTGGTGTAGAATTGGTGGATGACTCATAGTTGTATGTGCGTGTGCCCGAATTGATCGCTGGTAGATCCCTCTCCTCCCTCTCATAGTAATAAGAGCTGGCCTCTGAAGACTTCGGAGTTGTCCTGGGTGGGATTGTGTACTCCTGGAAATTAAAAGAACACTTTATTTAAAAATCGATCGTAGATTCATTTGAAAGAAGACAAAGCATTATCGGGCCACGGACCGGCAGGCTTATTGAACAAAAATCGCTATCGTTTTGCTCTTGTAAAAGATACGTAATAAGGCAGCGGGCCAATCCCTTTTAGTTCGATCCGATACGTAAGAGGATATTATGTGGTCGCAGACATCAGACTGAATATCCTAAGTAAAAAATCATAATTCGAGCTTTGGCTCTAGCCTATTTCTTCCTCCAATATTGGACCAATTTTAAATATATTCCATAAAATGAAAAAGAAAGATATATATACTGTGGCCCTATGTTTGTCGTTTTGATGATACATTCTCATCTTTAGAAGCAAGTAAAATTTCAAAATGTATAATAACCCCAACAAATTTTTATTTCATGCTACATAATTTATCTAGTACATAGTAGATAAACTTCGATCGCCAATCTATTGAACACGTAATTATGACACGATATCTTGCGAAAACACCCCGATTCAAACAGTAAAATGCCCATAACTTTCGAACGGCTGAACCGATTCATATCAAACATAGCTAAGAACACTTTCGACAAAATCACATTTCAAACAAAAAAAAACTAAATCAAAATCGGTTCATCCGTTTAGGAGCTATGATGCCACAGACAGACACACATATACACAGCAACACACATTACATTATAACACCCCTCATTTTCCGTCGGGTTAAAAAGAGAAAAACTTAGAAGCACGACATATATCTTTTTTTATTCAAGAATATCTTTTAAATTGGTCCAATATTAGAGGAGAAAATAGGTGAGAGCCAAACCTCGAATTATGATTTTACTAAAGAAATTCGGCCGGAGCTCTCTGCCCGCATTTTCTCTTTAGACTTTAAATAGTTGGTTAAAGAAGGAAAAACCTGCCATCTCCAACAAACCGGCAGACTGGATACGTTAGACTTGTGACCCTAGCCGGGGGAGCGTGTCTAAGTGCGCAAGCACTCCAGCGCCAGGGCCAAAGATACGAACAGCTACGGAACACCGTGTGTTTTAGCCATTTAGAGTCACATCCCTTCGCTCGCCCAAGGGCGTTGGACATCCATGAGGATTTCCACACGTTAAAAAAATAAGTTAATAAAATCAAAAAACCCGACTGCTTAATTAAGAAGCGAACTAAAAAGATATAAACAAGAATGAAATCATGCTGTGCAGTCGGAGGATAAATAATTATTTACGAGCTGGCTGACCAAAACCATATTATCCTCCGACTGCACATCATGATTTACTTCTTGTTTATATCTTTTTAGTTCGCTGGTTTTTTGAGTGTATTAACAACTTATTTTTATTTACATATTTTTTAGTTGTTATTTAATTACGAATTACTCTTAAATATATAAGTGGTATACATTTTATAATCACCTCTAAAACCCTTCATTTTGATACCCCACTCGATAGATATGGAAGAAAAAAAAATCCCGATCCCCACAATATGGCGCCCAAAATCCGTCGTGTTTGTTTTTTTTAACGTCACCTACCGAAGAACGCTTGCGCGGTCAAGACGTATCTAACGATGTCTTATTTATGTGATTCCGTCTAGTGGTTTGCAAGATATGACGTAATAAAGAATATTACAAACATACATACATACAAACATACGCGCGAAAAACATAACCCTTTCCTTGCAGACGGTTAAAAAAGGGGGTGTTGTGACACACCATAGAAGAAGCGCATATGATAAATATATCGATATCTGTGGTGATACTTAGTTACTATGAGTTTGATTGAACGCCAAAAATATTCTTTCACTTTTAATGTAACATTAACATTGCTATCTAATAGTTTATGATACAAAACCAGTTTGCAGATTCAGACAATATTCACAACTTTTAAAACCACTGTGTGGAAGTATTTAACCAGTTTTAACTTAACTCCAAGAGCTAATTTAGTTTAGCTCAGTTCGCATAGCCGAGGTATTTGTTCATACTAGTTCCATGGTTTGCGGTCTGCACACAATGAAAAACTACCTCAGCTGTGCGAGCTAAGCCTAAACTAAACTCTCCGCCATATAACAAAAAAATAAAAGTCATTGATCCGACTTGTACCAAAAAGTATAACGTAATATGAAATCATGATTTTTGGTTTATGAAGGTACTAGCTTTTGCCCGCGACTTCGTTCGCGTGGAATAGTGACTTCTGATGCCGACTCTTGACCAATAGATGGCGCTGTATGTCCGGAATAAATTTTATTTTATTTTTTGTAATAAAAACTATCCTATGTCCATTCTCAAGTTCCAAACTATGTCTGTACCAAACTTCACACAAATCGGTTCAGTAGTTTAGGCGTGAAGCAAAGACAGACAGACAGACAGACAGACAGACAGAAAGACAGACAGACAGAGTTACTTTCGCATTTATAATATTAGTAGGGATTTTGACAATTTTAGATTACCTACTATAGAAAATTTTAGAACCGTTTTATCTGTTTAAATCATGTAAATCGGTCCACGCGTTTATGAGATATTAACTCATTAGGTACTGAAAATAATTGTCTCTCTCGAATGGTTCCGTAACGTACCATTATCGCAAAACACGGCAGAAAAATCACGTTTGTTGTATGGGAGCCCCATTTTAATATTTATTTTATTCTGTTTTTAGTATTTGTTGTTATAGCGGCAATAGAAATACATCATCTGTGAAAATTTCAACTATCACGCCTAGCTATCACGGTTCATGAGATACAGCCTGGTGACAGACGGACAAACAGACAGAGAAAAAGGTAAAAACCCACCTAAATAAATACGACTGAACATGGTTTTGACCAAAAGGTTTGTAACTCATGCCAATTGCCAAGTGAACGGGTCAAGGACGCCCCTTACCACGATACGTTTGTTTGATCGTGTTAGCGACACTGCTTTACATTTTTTTGTATCGTTTTGAAATATTGGAATACATTGGTAGACAGGTGTTAACGACTTTTATTTTTGTGTTATCTGGTGGAGACTTTTCACTTAGCTAAGCTCGTCTGCAACTGACTTTAAACCCGAACTTATAGATCCGTTAGTATAATTAGCAAGTGAGTGAGTAATGCACTGAGCCAACAGTGGACTGATGATGTCATTTTCTTGCATTTCTGATGTTTATTGCCATTTTATAGCTGAGCGGCTAATAAAGCTGATTTTACGATTAAAAATGGCGTCGGTTACATTACAACACGTCAAGCGTAAAATCGTGTTGAAATTCTGTCGTTTGGGTATCTTTGACAACCAGAAATATGAGAGAATAAGACCATTTATTAAGATGTTCAGCAGTAGGCGAAATCGGGCTGTGGATTTGTCTGGCATGAGAATCACCATCCTTGCAACCAGACATTGACATGACGCTACAACCCTTTGTTGTTCTTGGACTCCTCAACGATCTTCTTCCATTTCGCTCTGTCACTGGCTTCCTTTCGCCAAGATGTTTGCCTTCCTAACCTCTTCAAATCTTCCTCGACACAATCTATCCAGTGCTTCCTGAGTCTTTCTCTGGATCTTTTGTAATCGGAGTCCACTTGCATATGACTCTAACGGCTCTGGTATCGCCCATTATTTCCAGGTGACCTGCCCATCTGAGCCTTTGCGACTTGCTGAACCTAACAATCGTTTCCCTATTGGTCAGGTTTTGCAACCAGAGAGCCACATTCAGACAGCTAGACTAAACTGATATGTTGACAGCGTGTTTATAAAGTAAGATGCACATTTCAAATAACGGATATGGCATTGTTCCAAGAATTTATACTGGGCTTCAATGGTGCAGTTCATCGATCGATTCTTGAAGAATTCGCACAAAATGCTATAAATGTTTCTCTCTCATAGACCGTATCGTATCGGCACGAATAAATTATGTGGAATTGAATATTGCTCTTGCTGTTAACTAGGAAAAGAACAATCTTATCCTGATTGTTACGATGAGCAATATGTTTTCATTATGCAGTTCTATGTGCTGGTCTATTCTAGGCGCCATGTTTACACATGGCTCGAGTATGTTGTTCTTTTTTAATTTTCTAGAATGATCAGCTAAGTAACATTTTTTTTTTGAGTTGGGTTTAAGTCTTTGGGTTTAAGGTTCAAGTCTAGGTCAGAGGTGACAGATACAGAGTCGACGATGGAGTTAGCTTACCCAGAAGAAGCCGGTTCACTCTAACTTTGAAGAGATTCGGGTTGAATGCGTTGGAAAACACAGACGCAGGTAGTGAGTTCCACTCATTCGCTGTGCGCATTATGAAGGATGTTTGGAAGCGCTTGGTGCGAATTGGTGGAATGGCAATGCAATCAGGTAAGGATGGTAACTTGCAGTGTGTCTAGATGTCCGATGGTAGAAGGGGGCCGGTGGGATAAGGTCGTGGAGTTCTTGAGCACACTCACCGAAGTACAGTCTCATCGTCGCCAATGAGCCTAAGCTCTTGGCTTTGCGTTCCACCGAGTCAAGCGCGGCAAGCTGATACTTAGTTGTGCCATCCCAAAGGTGGCTGCAATACTCCATGCAGGATCGGACTTGCGCTTTGTATAGGGTTAAAAGCTGTCCAGGCGTAAAGTACCGCTTCACTCTATTTAGAATGCCCAGTTTTTTGGCCGCAATTTGGGTTTTGTACTCAATGGAGGCGCCGAAGTTGAGACTGGATGTCAACTCCAGGCCTAGGAGCTCGAACCGATCAGTCACAGGAACAGACGCACCTCGAAAAGTAGGAGTTTCATCGAAACGACTCCTTTTAGCGGTGAAAAGACACACCTGTGTTTTGGTGCCGTTAAAGGAGACCAGATTGTCATCACCCCACTTGGAGATAAAGCTTAAGGTCAAATCTGTCCGCTTCACCATAGTCTCTCTCAACTTTTTAAAAGAGCCTCGAATAAGCACTCCAGGGTGTGAAATTGCCTCTCGCTGCAACTGGCCAGCCAATCAGCGAACCCAATTAAAACTTCAAGCAACATACAGGTACATAGGCGGACTTAATGCCTGAGACATTCTTTACCAGTCACCCAAGGGGGGTGGAGAGATCGTCGAACGTTTCTTTCTAACATGTCTTGAAACCTATTGTTGTTCATAAAATAAGACAAAGTGACCAACATGGTATCCTCACCTGAACAGTATGCAGATCCTTCCGGTCGTACTTTCCGGAGGGATGCGTCTCCTCTTTATATTCGTAGTGGTACTCTCGAGCGCCACCTCCTCCGCCGCGGCCCAAGGAGTCCAGTTTACTGCCCTTCGGAATCAGCTCAGATTTTATCATGTCTGGAAAGAGTTAAATTGAGGAAATTAAGGTGGCTTCTAAGAAACGTGGACTGCAGTCGGTGGAAAAGGACACTTCGGCGACAAACATATGAGCCCAGCCAAGTGTTCACTGAAGAGTGCACCATCTAAACTTCGACAGTAATGATAAATAGTCCTACGTTATATCTAAGTCGTAAATTGCAATGTATTTATGTATGTAAGTGTATTCGGGTCAAATCTTGCAATTGGATTTTAAAGCAGTTATCCTCCAGCGATTAAGGTGAAATTTTGCATACACGTTTAGTTTGGATGACAATGCATGGTTAGCTAAGTTACGCCATTTTAAATCCAATATGACGGACGGCCCAAGATGGCGGACTAGTAATTTTTTGAGCACTGCCATGATATGGGTATCAAATGAAAGGGTTTGCTGAGAAGAATACGAAAAAGGCTAGTTTAAAAAAAAAAAAACTAATTTATTACATTTAATCTTTCTAGCCTTTCCCGACTATTTGAGGTCGGTCTTCCATTCTACCGGATGCAGCCCAGTGTACTAGTATTTAACATACAACTGCCTGTCTGACCTCTATTCGGCCACATAATTATAATATAATACTAGCATACAGATGCCTCATCCCATACAAAGAAACCGTGCTGACGTAACTAGCGTTTTTGTCTGATTAAGATAATTATTTTTATAAGTACTTTGATCGCTTTCGGTTCTGTTCCAAGGCTATAGATGGTGTTAGCAGCGACTGAGTAAAAATGTATTCTCGGTTCGTTACTATTTTTTCTTTAAATACAGTGACGATTTGTTTTATGGTATTTTAACACGTTTTTACAGTTTCAAATTTATAAAATCGAGTGGATGCCCCAGACATTTGAAACCGCGCCATCTATTGGAATCAATTTTAAATGATCCATTCAAATAATCTTTGAAATATGAATAAAGCTCAATATTCCATAATTTAGTGCTTAGGAGAGTTGATTAAAAAGAACATTCAATGTTTATGATCAATTCTAGAAAATATTAATTTTACACATAATTTAATAAAGAATCGATGCATACCTATTGCGCCATCTAGTGACATTCATTTGAACCAAATTTTCTTTGTTAGAGCTAGACTCCGTGATTCGGCTATCAATTAAAGATTGACAGTCGTTGCGGGTAGTCAAAGAAAATCTGACACCGCAGTCTTGTCGCTTCATTCGTCTGGAAGCAGTTAGACTGGATTACCAATTTGGTCGGGCAACGACAGGCATTAGATCATCAAACTCATCACGTATATGATGTGTTGCCAGTTAATTTAACAATAAACAGCTGTAACCTTAAAGTCTTACCGAAAGCCTCATCTGTGTAGGGAATGTTGCCACTGCTGGAGTACTCTTTGTACTCCTTGTGCTTGCTGTATGACTTGGTCGCCATGCTGACTTCAATGTGTTAGCTGAAACAAGAGAAACAAACGTTTAATAGAAACTCAGGTGATTTTTGTCTTTAGAACGCGAAGAGGAAGCTGCGAAGCTTGGATTTGGTATTGAAAATAGATATAGAATGGTTGAGTGATGGTTTAAAATTCTTAGTTTGTAGGTAGGTATGCCGAAGTTAGGATATCTAGGTGATAACAAGATTGATCGCCGCAACGCCTGAAGAAAGCATCACAGTGGCCAATATGTTCTTATAAGAATTAGTAATTGTTTCGGGATATTTACCATGTAGGTATATTTAGATTTTGGATCATATATACATGGTAAATATCCCGAAACAAACATTAATTCTAATGATTGTGACCATGTCAGCTTAAAAACTTATGTTCTTATAAGCCAAAATATGGACGAATCTTTGTATGTTTGCTTTCTGAATTTAGAATTTTATTCGAACTCTGTTTCTGTAAGTAGGTCAGATTGCTTAAACAGACAAAACTCATGTTTACTAAGGCATAAAATAACAGCAAAAATCAAATCGCTTGGCAATCTGTTACCTTAGTTTTATTTTTGATAATGTGACTGGCTGTATGTCCCTAGATAAAGATTATAGCATACAGCATCTGTGATTGTAAAAGGAACCTATAATAACCAGCTTTTAAAGTAAAATGTAGTCACTAATCAAGACCTAATCAGGGCCATTTAAAGCGGCATCGGGCCATCAATGCAGCTATGCATTGCACACATTTGCATAGCGTGAAGGTAACTGCGGGTCTTGCATATTGCAATGTGTTTTCTGTGGTTTCACAATAAATGTTATTTATTTATTGCAACATCGGTCCCGTGGCGTATCCTTGAATATTTCTAGGATAATATAAGCGACAAGTAGCGTAGCTTTAGAGTGACTTACAAGTTGTAGGACGTGGGTTTGAACCCATGCAGGCGCTTTACTTTGTGTAAATTATTTCATCACCGCTGATCTCAAAACGGTGAATGAAAACATCGTGAGGAAACCAGCAGAACCAAACATTCAAAGGCATCGGGCATCCACCAACCTGCACTGGACCCGCGTGCTGGATTACGGTCCACAGGAGGCCTGCACGCACAACGGACCAAATGGGAGTCTAACTGCAGAAAAGAGGGTCCATCTATCCTATCCTCAGTGACAAAACATTCGTAATTGGGTAGTGATCTACCATAAATTATCTTTATCTACTTCGGTTTCGTTATCGAATTACAAAATTGACAGCGGTTTCATTATGATACCCATAACGACATCGGGTTGCATTATTATTACGAATCGTCATAAATTCTAAAACACAAGCAAAGACATTCTGAACATACAGCCAGGTACCTATAATATTACTTCGAAATCGAGACAATGTAAATTATGTTTTTAAAAATGGAGCAAGTTTAGAACAAAAGTATCGTATACTATTTGGCTGGTGCGGCTACAAGATCTTTGCCTTATACCTAATAAAGAATAAATAAAGTGGACGCGCGAAAATTTTTCTGAGTGAAATTCTATTTCAAATTTTATTAAAAATGTGTTCAACATCAAGTGAAAAGTGTGAAAATACTCCACCAGATATAACAAATAGAGCAGTTGCGGCTACAAATAATTTACTACCAGAAAAATCAAGACATGTATATGAGAAATGAAATACTTAAACACACTTCCTAAAATACTTATTTATCTATATCTGTGTTTTATTCCTTCCTTCGTAGATAAAATCTTGTATGCAACTGTACGTTACTGGTCTTTTAATAACTCGTACCCACCTATTTCGGTACGCGCTACGCTTGTACCGAAAAATGGCACTCGTATTAAAAGACCGGACGGTCGGACGATAACGTAACAGTTGCATAAATAGCTATTAACAGACATTTAACCAAACAGTACTTAGTACGATGTGGCGTAGAAGTACTAGGAGGGCTGACTGCAAATAAAATGGGGGTTATAGCTAGGAGAAAGATAGAGAGAGAGAGACATGTAACGGAAAATACATACAAACAACCTTACCTACATGTATTAATACTACATAGAAGATAGATAAATCCTTGATTCCTGACAATAATAAGGAAATAGCATAATAACTTCCTAAATAATCCATATTCATGCCCAAATTGGAATTTATATGCAGTATATAGCGTGATTATAATTACTTGAAATACTAAAATGGGTAAATAACAACTTCAATAAGATTTAACTTGTCATAGTCGTCGTGAGTATTTAAAAGATAATGTTAAAGGATCGCCTAGTTATTTTGTACTATTATGGCTGTTAGCAAAAGTATGCCAACGCGGAAGAATAAGGGATGCCCACACCAACAGCACAACCAACTTCGAAGCCAAGTGGGTTCATGAAGGCACAACTTAGTTAGATGAGTGTACTCCAATGAACCTCAGTGTGATTGCGGAGTTACGTCCTAACAATGCATCACCTCCTGTCATGCTCTCTGTGCAACAACACGACCCTGAAACACAGTTTACTGACTAGTTACTTCGTCCTGAAAGATCTTTGTGAGACAAAATGAAAACGCAATTCTGGTCAAAACGTATTTAATTTTAGAAACATCGATATGACGAAGCCTATAGAGGTGATGAAAGGATCCTGTGATCTCTTCTTCTTTGTTTTGAAGGCAATCCCACAAGTTTGCGATATAATGTTTTTTAACCGACTTCCCAAAAAGGAGGAGGTTATCAATTCGACTGTATTTTTTTATTGGTGTTACCTCAGAACTTTTACTGGGTGAACCGATTTTGATGATGACTGGTGCTTGTCATGTGGTCCCTTTTAAATTCATTAAGATCTGATGAAGAACTTCGGCGATACACATCAGAACTCTTCAATAAATGACGGCAAATCATTCGGGATAGCTGCAATCACATGTCTGTTTATTGTTTACACCATTTCGTAACATAACATCACACTGGTACGATCTAAAGGGGTACGCAGATGTGAACAGTTCACCCTGGTATACCCTCATTCCACCGATTTTGTTTAAGTTTCATGTTATTGGGTTAATCTATTCTGGCAAACCTTTGGGCATTATAGGTAGCTAGCCTTTAGAACTGGTCCGTTATGTACCACAACTAAAAAGTGATGAATAAAAAAGGTTTTACAAAAAAATTACAACCGACTTCCAAATAAAAACACTACAAAGTAAAAAATAAATTCAATTTCGGAAGTCGGTGTAACAAACGAAGAAACGAAAACAAGAACACCGACTTCCGAAATTGAAGTTATTTTTTACTTTTTTTATTTGGAAGTCGGTTGTATTTTTTTTTTTTGTAAAATCTCTTTCTTTCTTTTTTTTTTATTAGTTGATCGTATTTTATGCGCTATCATACAGTTTTTTATCCTATTGCGATAAAACTTTGTCTTCTTTTGTTTTGTTTATGCTGTTTATTTTGTTTGTTATTGCAAGTTTTTGTCTTTGTTGTGTGTTGCATAAATTGCGCGAATTTTATAGATAGCAAGTAGCAACCGACGGGACCAACCTAGTTAAGTTTATGTTTGTTTGTTTAAATGTTTGTAAAAGGTAAAGAACTACTGATTCGATTTCAAAAAAATGTGTTTTTGGTTGGTTGGTTGATTTGGGTTGTTGGTTGGGTTGGTTGGTGGGTTGGTTTGGGTGGTTGGTTTGTAATTTTTGAAGGTGTGCGAAACCTGATTTAAAGTCCTGCAACCTCTATTGAAAAGGGAGGATACTTCGACCAGGTGGGTGTTACGTATGGACCGGGCAATTGCCCGAAATATCTTGTCGGACCGTTATATATGTTCAAATCGCGCCGAAAACTTTGCTTGCGCGATACAGGATTTGTGTTAGGTCAAGTCGTACTAATTACTTCGTAAGCGGCGGCATAGATGGCGCTACAGAATGGTACATTATCGCGACAGTCAGTAGGCTTCTTTTTGTCCCAGAAAAAAGCATGGTTCCTATTGGATAACTGTTGAAAAAAGCCAGCTATAATAAATACTAAGGTCAAATACATTGAAAGGGCTACGACGTAAAGCCTTGTCTATGACTCCAAATAACTAGTTTTCTAAGCATCACCTAATCTAATCCGTACTCCAAGCTCCTATCGACACAGGTCGCCATATTAGGCAGTGAAACGTAATCTGGTCGCAGGTGCGTGGGCGCAATGCCTTTCATTTCTCAAATGTCAAACGTCTGTCTGTCTGATTGATGGCAACACTGCGGCTATAAGTGACTGGTGCACTGGAGTAATGAGGCAGAATTGTTTAGGTAGATTGAAGGTAATGAATTGCCTGGGGAACCAGTAGAGATAGAAAGAAAGAAAGAAAACACATTTATAGACATGACATACCCATTATGAGAAATGATCATGCATACTGCGCTACCACGGGGAGATAGCACAGTTTATGTGGGACTCCAACCCACTAAAACACCACGGTGTCCTCCTGTGCCGCTTATGGTGGGAACATTAGGGACGCGTTAGCACTCATCGCGAACCCGCCGCGATACCCAAAGGCTTTTTATTTTTTTTATGTTTTGGATGGAAAATCATCCATTGATGACTTCTGCCGCTCAGGGTTCAGCGGGAGGGCGTGTGACTTTTACTGACTAAAACCCACGAATTTGCAACAAGATTCATATTTTGTTTAACAATTCAAAATTATTTATAAGTAAGTATTTTTTGGTTCGGAGTCTCCTTGCGTGATCGAATCAGAAATGTAAAGATCCGCAAGAGAACCAGTGTTACCGACATAGCCCGAAGAATTGCCAAACTTAAGTGGCAGTGGGCAGGGCACATTTCTCGTAGAACGGATAGCCGATGGGTCAGAAAAGTTTTGGAGTGGCGACCGCGAACCGGAAGACGTTGCGTTGGAAGGCCTCCCACCAGGTGAACTGATGACCTGGTGAAGGTAGCAGGGATACGCTGGATGCGAGACGCACGCGACCGGCCAATGTGGCGACGCTTGGGGAAGCCTATGCCCAGTAGTGGACATCTTTCGACTGTTATGATGAAGCTAAGTACTCGGAGAAAATACTTGTGCAAGCATGGTGATCATGCCCCATTACAACTATTCACCACGGTTACTGATACCGCGTTGACAATTACCAATACCGACTAGAATAGGGTAGTTGACAAAAAATATCTATTCAGTTAGATTTTAACTTAATTTAAAAATATTGGACACGTATTTTTTCTTTTGCTACGTAAACAAAACATTACGACGATACAATGCGTTGAAATATCGTGTGACGTCACGGTGTGCTACACTTTATGATGACAAAGTGACGTCACAAGCCCCCACTCCTGAACTTTGATGCGCTTTATCTTTGTAAATTTTTATTTATTTGATAAAGCAAAAAATACGGGTCTAATATTATTTGATAATCTCACTGACGGACTAAATAAAACTATAATTTTTTATCCGGGTAACATCCCTATTCTTTGCGATATTCTTGTATCGCTTAGCCAGTGGTGTCTTTTAAGCTTTATGAAAGGTGGAAAACTTGACACTTGGCCCTCTCCAGTCACATTTTCTAATATGTAATTTTCACGGTCGGTCCTATCCTATAAAAAGTTGTAAATAATAAAAGTTAATTTTAAAATCAAAAACCATGCTGTGCAGTCGGAGGATACATATTCACGAGCTGGCTAACCACCTGATCCTCCGACTGCACAGCATGATTTTCTACTTGTTTACATCTTTTTAGTGCGCTTACTAAGCAGTCGTGTTTTTGATTTAAAAATTAAGTTTTTTTATTTACTACTTTTTAGTTATATTTTTTTTTCGAATCTCATTTAAACACCTACCTATAAGTGGAATATATTTTTGTAATCACCTCTAAAAATCCTTCATTTTGATACCCCACTCGATGGGTTGCATAGAAAAAAAAAATTGAGTCCCCCCCAATATGGCGCACAAAATCCGCCATTTTTGGTTTTTTTCAACCTCACTTATCTAAGAACACTTGGGCGGCCAAGCCCTATCTAACGATGAAATCCATCTAGCGGTTTTCGCAAGATGGGTGTTATTCTGAATTTCGACAGTTAATTATTTCGACAGTCTCAATTTCGAAAAACAGTAGTTCGACAACTCATTGCTTCTAAAGAATATTACATACATACAATCATACATACAAGATACGCGCGAAAAACATAACCCTTTCCTTCCCTTTACTTCAGTGTCTTGAGAAGGTGAACATACCTTCATTCGACACAATCTAGACATTACGAGTAGCACAACTCAAAGTAGAATCGAACCTGTGACCTTTAATAGTAAAGTACCCACACAGGCGTACCGCTAAGTATGCATATCATGGAGAACAGCTGCCTTCCAAATCTGGTATTGTAGATTGTGTCATGGGCGGACTAAGTACTAAATGTCAACAAGTTAACTTTAAGGCCGAGTTTCTCACCTCTAAATTATCGCAGAATTAATGTGACAAATTTTCAAGCACGCGTTATCTGCTGTGATTGGCTGTTGAAAATTCATTCCACCAATCACGGCAGCTAATGCGGCCTAACTTGTTAACAATATGAAACCGCATATCCTAATATTAAATGTGGATTTACTATTCACCTTTTACCCGACTGCCGAAGGAGGGTAATGTGTTTATCAGTCTATGTATGTATGTAGGTTTGTTCCTATGTGGTGTTCTAGAAACAAAACGCGTTGGCCACTTTTTATGCTACTTACGTCAATCGATTCGTCTTATCCTTGCGAATGTCACTGGCTACATTAAAATTGGCATATAGAAAAGTGGCGGATTTTGGGTGTTTCATTTTTCTTCTAATCCCATCGTGTGGTGTATCAAAATAAAGGATTTTAAGGGGTGATTTCAAAAAATATATGACACATACCTATATGTTTTTTATGTACCTAATTCGAAACAATAAATTAACTAAAACTTTATAAATAAATAAAGTTAATTCAAAAAAACTCGAAGCGAACTAAAAAGGCGTAAACAAGATGAAAATCATGCTGTGCAGTCGGAGGATACATCTATCTGGTTTTGGTCAGCTAGCTCGCGATTATGTAACCCACGACTGCACAGCATTATTTTCTTTTTTTTACGTCTTTTTTTTAATTTACGGAATGGAACTCAAAATTGATTGATTGATTAAAACTAATGTTATCTCAAATGGATCCTGCATCGCGCAAGCAACATTTTCGCGCGACTCATCATAAGACTCCAACTAGTGCCGCTTATTTCGGAGGTCCCCTGTCCTCGAGGGGAGCCAGTTCCCGCCAAGCTGGTCTACATTGGCGGTCCTTTAGGTGCACTCCCGGAAGGAAATTAAGCCAAAGTCCCAACTAAACCAGTCTCATTTCAAGTGACCTTCTTTGTAAGCGTCGCTATGGTGCTATTGATACTTCAAAACTACCTCCGAGGTACTCACCTGACTATTCCAGGTTCGACCCCTGTTTTGTAAAAAAAGTTTCATGTATTCTTTTATCACGACAGTCTTTCTACACGGAGTACCATTCATTTCGGTTACTAGTATTATTTTGATCTGCTGATGATCTGTGCTTTTGCGGCCTACTGCGCAAAGGCACAAGTAATATAATACTTGCATACAGATGCCTCATCCCATACAAAGGAACTGTACCGACGTAACTAGCGTTTTTCGTAAGATTATGCTGATTATTTTTATAAGTACTCCGATTGCGTTCGGTTTCGTTCCACGGCTTTAGATGGTGTTAGCAGCGACTTGCAAGTAAAATAGTTTTCTCGGTTCGTGACAATTTTTGTCTTTAAATACAGTGACGATTTCTTTTATAGTATTTGTTTTCACATTTTACAGTTTCATAGTACCAAAATGTGTTACAAAACAAATTTAAAAAATCAAGTGACATGCCCCAGAAATTTAAAACTGCGCCATCTATCGCAATCAATTTTAAATGATCCGTACAAATAACCTTTGAATTAGAGCCCACTATTCCATAATGTTGAGCTTAGGAGTGTTGATTAAACAAGAACATACAATTTTTATGATCAATTCTAGACAATGTTAATTTTACACAAAATTCAATAACAAATCGATGAATATCGCGCCATCTAGTGACATTTATTTAAACTACATTTTTGTTAACAATGGGACCCCCTGGCAAAGGGGAGCAGGATCGATCCTCGACATTTTTTTTTTGTTTTTATTTATGTGTCGATATGCCGTAGGCGAGACAAGACTAATTAGTTATTATAAAAGTCTGATATTTATACCGTATTTGCAATATTATTTACTGGCGAACCACATATTCTTTAGTGTTTGCAACTTTGCACACATAATCCTGCATCGCGCAAACAAAATTTTCGTGTGACTCATTTTATGATTCAAACTTGTTCCGATTGAATCTGGGGTCCCATGTTCTTGAGGGGAGCCAGTTCCCGCCAAGCTGGTCTACATTGGCGATACTTTAGGTGTACTTCCGTAAGGAAAGTAAGCCTAAGTTTCACTATTCAACAAGACTACTAATACTCCGAATTAAACATCGCTATGATCCTATTGATCTACGCACATCACCTCCGAGGTACTCACCTGATCTACACGGGTTCTCGACCCCTCTTTTATTAAATTTTAATTTTTAGCCTACTTAAAAAAAGGAGGGGACGCCCTAGAAAGACATACATAGACCTTATAGGTGATGTTCTTCTAAAAGGCCAGGTGCGCAGTACTCATAACCGGCGTGTGTGTATGACTAGATGTATGAATGTGAGTGAAGCAAAAGAAGTATGTAAGGATCGTAGCAGGTGGCGTTCTGTAGTTTCTGCCTACCCCCATGGGAAAAAGGCGTGAGTGTATGTATGTATGTATGTTAAAAAAAGTAGTTTATCTATGGGAATATCTATTCTTTACGTTTGTTTGATCAAAAATACTGTATTTTTACCGATACCGTAGGTACGAGTAGGTCAACAATTTGTTTCACGCTCCCCTTAAAAACATATTGAGAATTCAGATTTTTGCTTTAAAACTCAACTTAATTTTACGAGTTAGTACGGAACTCTAAATGTGCGAAGTCCGACACGCATTTGGGCGGTTTTTAGGGTTCCGTACCCCCAGGATAAAAACGGGAACCTATTACTAAGACTCCACTGTCCGTCTGTCTGTCACCACCACCAGGCTGTATCTCATGAACCGTGATAGCTAAACTGTTGAAATTATCACAGATGATGTATTTCTGATGCCGCTATAACAACAAATACTGAAAACAGAATAAAATAGTGTGAATAGGTTTCTTCTAGGCAAGCGTGCTTCATCGTCGACCACATCATCGCTTACCATCAGGTGAGATAGTGGTCAAACGCAAGCCTATAAATAATAATAAAAAAAAAAATATATATATGTAAGTGGAGCTCCCATACAACATTTCGGGGAGTGTGTTGGAATTGCATGAACTAATTCCTCCTAGCCCTTTCCATCATCGGACTACACGTACGTACGTACGTCGATGTACTGTACGTACGAAAGTACGGCGATGCATCACCGGTACACAACATACTTTTTGGGAATACTTTCATTATGCGTACAGCTAAGGAGTGTTATTCCCTGCCGGAGTTTGTATTTCCTGATAGTGTAGCTATCAGGAAATACAAACTCCTGGAAGTCTTTAAGTCAAGAGTGAATTGGTTTCTTCTAGGTCAGCGTGCTACATCGTCGACCACATCATCGCTTAGTATATTTTTTGACGTTTTGACGTGTGATAACGGAACGGAAACCTTCGTGCGCGATTCCGATTCGTACTTGGTCGGTTTTTTATGTTGTTGGATGTCGGACAGACAAAATATTCTCGCTCAAGTGTCTCGGGTTCGAGACCCAACGCATGCAATACTTTTTGGATTTTTTGTTAGATTTTTTCTGAACTTTCGTATTTTTTGGTAAGTATTGTAGTATCTAAGTAAACACAAGACAGTATTTACAATATTATTATTAGTAAACATTAAAGTGAAATAGATAGATAAGTAATATTTTTAAGAAAACCAAATGTTTTGATTATTAAGGTTAGTTAGTATTTTTTCCATGTAATTCTTATTTAAAGTTAAATCAAACTATCTATATTGCATTACAAAAATACTACCTACACTTTGATTCCATACAATTCCTGCATCACGCAAACAAAGTTTTCGCACCCCTTTGCACGTATAATTCAACCCTCCGTTCATACATCGGGGTCCATCGACTCGAGGTAAGCCAGTGCTCGCCAAGCTGGCCTAACTTGGCGGTTACTTCAATTTGGAAATAGTATGCCCGAGTTTATCTTCTCTGGGTACAGTTGATTAAATTAGTTTAACCCCGTAAATCGCCTGGTAACAGGACACCGATGAGAACGATGCTTAACTTCACAGTTAGCTCTTGACCCCTTTTTGAAAAAAACTTAAACACTTGTTTTACTGTATGAGACCTTAGTTGATTTACGTTATCAAAGTACTATTTCCTAAGAGATGGGATACAGGATAGCAAATCTCCGTGCCATCACATCCACAAAAATCTTTTTAACAAAAAAATTAAACAGACTTCCAAAAAAAAAACATCAAAAACGTCGAAAAACGAAAAACAATAAGTACCAACTTCGGAAAAGTTATTTTTCGCACTGTAGTGTTTTTTTTATTAGGTACTCTTTTTAGTTTTGGTACCTACCTCTTTATTACGGAGTTCCAGTGCCTACCTCTTCATCATCAGATTAGTTCGGTGGTACCATTTTCATCAGAAGGTACCGTTTATTTATTTTTTTGTATTTGCTTCATCATAGTCGGTTAACTTTACCAAATTATACTTTCTGAGTGCAAGTGATTATATTTTTGATGAATATACAAAAATCGCTATATGTATGCCTATAATATTTGAAGAGTTCCATCGATTTCCATGGGATCCCATCATCAGGTTCTGCCTTGGTGACATGGGACCACCTAGGGAGTACACCCTTTCGAACACAAAAATAATTTACAAAATCGGTCCACAATTGACGGAGAAATCGGTGAACAAACAAAAAAAAAACAGTCCAACATAGAACCGTATTTCTTTTGGGTAGTAGGTTAAAACTGATTAAAAGTGTTCATGTACTTACTCCTGTAGCGACATCTATGGCGTCAACGCATGAGACATGATATGAGTTCGAATCCCAGCACACGCAAATATTTTTGCATTTTTTAACAGTGAAAATCATCTTTTGTATGGTACCTAGATGACATTTTTCTTTCAACCATTTTAATCAAAATGCGACATTACGACATTGCTAATTTCATGTCCCAAACATTGATCAACTTACACGCACTCATTGCACACGAGTGCTTTGCTTGAAACAGTGTTGCTAACACACACATCTCATTATACATCCTCATTCAATTCCTTCGTATTCATTCCTGCACCCATTCACTCTACTGTTTCCAAACGATGTTGTATACTCACAAAACAACGGATCTTTGTGTCTCTGAATTGGCTGCAAGACCCTGCACAGTAGCTATTTTTGTGTCAATGTTGAAGGTGAAGATAGCATTGTATAACTGTCTCTTTCACTCGCTTACATTTGTCGCATCATCCTATCTCGCTTACTGTACGCAGTATACTCGATGACAAACTGTTTCTTGCGCAATGTTTGGCAGAGTCAACTTCTTGTTAGAAGTTTACAAATGACAATGCCCATTTTGTAAGGGAACTTGGGCCCCATTTAAAAAAGGGTTGCATCTTGATGAATTTGGTTGTATATTGTAGAAAACACGTTATATTCATAATTAGAAAACATTTTTTATTTATGTTTCGGGGTTCACGAGATATAATGATGTTTCTATTCTTGAAATGAACCCTTATTTCAATGCAATAAGGTGCAAGTGAAGGAACCTGATCTGTTGTTGATTGTACATATAAAGAAAAGGACACGGATAGAAAAAAATACAAAATACAAATACTGTTTTTGGTTAATATTGAAATCGCAGACACAATACCTCACAAGGGGCCTGTGTATGGGCAATCCCCTTTTTAGTTTCGTAAGGTTGGCAACGCTGTTGGTGGAAGATTCCTACATCGCGAAATTAAAGTTTTCGCACGAATTTGCATAGATACCGTGACCCGTCTTCAGTACCTCGGGGGTCTATCTCCTCGAGGGAAGCCAGTTTTCGTCAAGCTGGTCTAAATTGACGGCACTCAGTTGAACCGCCTATACCCCCGGTTCTGTGATAACACCGTGATGCTGAGTATTTGTGTCCAAGACACGAAACGAGCGTGCCTGTCAAACAGATCGCACGCTCACCCACCTCCGAAGAGATATTTAACACGGGGTGATCTCGACTCCTTTTGAACCGACTTACCAAAAAGGAGGAGGTTCTATGTTCGACCTTGTTTGTGTTTGTTCAATTATTCACCGATATCTCCGTCAATTGTGGACCGATTTTGAAAATGGTTTGAAAGAGTATGTTCCGAAATTGATCCCATTTTAATTTGGTGAAGATCTGATGAAGAACTTCGGAGATATACAATTGAACTCTTCAATAAATAACGGCAAATCTCTCGGGATTACTGCAATCGCATGTCTGTTTATTGTTTATACCATTTCATAACATAACATCACGCCAGTACGCTCTAAAGGGGTACGCAGATGTGTACTGTTCACCTTGGTACACTTTCATTTCACCGGTTATGTTCAGTTTCATTATATTTGGGTAATCTATTATATCATTATAGGTACCTACCTTACAAAACTACTTGCCTACTAAAAAGAGAAAAAAAAAACATTTTTTTCAAAATATACTACCGACTTCCAACTTGGAAGTCGTTAATAAATTTTTTGTATTTTTTTTTTTTGTACGGGCTCGGCTTTGACGTCAACATTCGTCTTTTTAGGGTTTCGTACCAAACCAGTCAAATACGGTCGGACGCATACTAAAGGCAAAATTTTCTATCATTTAGAGGTCGATTCTTACGATCCTTTACAACTGTAGATTAGTATAATTTTTTTCCATTAAAATTCAACTTTTATGTTATCAATCCACCCGCATTGCAAAAATATTAAAAGCTAACTTAGGCGTCCCTTACACCTACAATATTATTGCGCAATATTGACGTTTATTTATACAGCTGAACTTGAATACTAGTAGAACTAGAATAACTGCTTTATTACTGTAATGTATGGTAACCTACTTATTGTTTATGATCGTTCTTGTCGATGGCCTGTCACGGATTGGTGTGTCATCGCCGTTCCGTATAAACCGAATTACTAGCTACACGTTGTTTTACTCATATATTTCAGTGGCGACGAGGATAAAAATTAGAAGCGTGCTAAATAAAAATTTAATCCAAAATGTCAATCGGAAAACTAACCGAGTTTAATGTAAGATCGGGCAATTGGACAATGTATGTGGAACGCATGGAAATGTTCTTCAAGGTCAACAATGTTAAGGAGGAATTTTGGTTACCCACATTGATTGCGGCGATGGGTGACGAAGCTTATGAACTTGTAAGCAACTTAACAAGTCCGGACAAACCGAGTGCAAAAACCTATGTGGAGGTGGTGAAGGTTATGACGGATCACTTGCAACCAAAGCCGTCATTTATGGCAGAGAGGTACCGTTTCCGACAACGAAGACAAAATGCGGGTGAATCCATTTTACAATATATTTCAGAACTGAAGAAAATGTCCAAATTTTGCGAATTTACGTCCGTATTGGAAGAGAATTTACGTGATCAGTTAGTATGCGGGTTGCGAAGCGAGTCGATTAGGCAACGATTGTTTACGGAAGAAAATCTGCAATATGCAAATGCCGTTAAGATTTCATGCGCTATGGAATCGGCGGAGAGGGATGCAGCGGCAGTGGAACAAACAGTCGGGAAAAATTGCGACTCGGGCGGTAGCGGTGATAACGCGGCTGGAGCGGTGCATACGGTGGTGGCGTCGGGCAGCGGGGGCCGCCGAGGGCGTGATGGATCACGCGGGCTGCCGGCGGCACGGAAGGTCACCGCCGATGATTCGAAAAACAATTGTTCTGCTTGCGGAGCTTCGGATCACCAGAGGGAGCGATGTAGATACAGTCGGTTTATCTGTGGTATGTGTAGACAGAAAGGACATCTACGTCGGGTTTGTCCGGTGCGTTCTGGTGGAAGACAGCCGAAGGACCGATGTGACACCAATAACATGGTGGCGCATGTTCAAGCAGCAGGCGGGGTAGCCAATCAGTCAAACCTCTGGAGCCAGGCAGGGGAGGATGAGCCTTCTTTGACTGACGAGGAGGATTGGGTAGTAGAAGATTTGCATCAACTTAGTTTGAATAGCTACAAACCGGTGAGCTTAACTATTTATGTAGATCAAACCCAATTGTCTATGGAGATTGATACAGGGTCTTTAGTATCATGTATTAGTAGGGAAAAGTATGATCAACTGTTTAGCCATAGACCTTTAGATAATTCTAATTTAGTTTTTAGATTCTATGATGGTACTATTACAAAACCTATAGGGGTGATTAGGCCAATGGTTAAGTATGGAAATAAGTCCAAGCAAATGGAATTGTTTGTAATAGAGGGTGGCACCACCGCGCTATTAGGTCGACAATGGCTTACTGAACTAGGTATTAAAATACCTTTGTACCAAAATATGATCACACTGAGCACAGACAAAAGAAATAGCAATGTTTCATGTAATGATCAATTAACATTATTACTTCACAGTTTTAAGGATTTGTTTTCGGAGGGACTGGGCCGGTTCACGGGAGGCAAGGCTCGGTTACGACTACGCGAGGGAGCAACGCCGGTTTTCTGTCGCGCACGTCCTGTGCCGTACGCGCTCCGCGAGCGCGTCGAGGCTGAGCTGGAAGGCATGCTGCGCGCCGGGGTCATCGAGCCTGTGGAGTGCGCTGATTGGGCTACTCCACTTGTACCGGTTCGTAAGGCTGATGGTGGACTCCGTATCTGTGCTGATTACAAAATAACATTAAATCCAGTACTATTGGTGGACAAATATCCCTTACCACTTATAAACGACTTGCTGGTTAAATTAAATGGTTCTAAGATATTTACAAAAATTGATTTAACGCAAGCATATAATCAGATAGAATTGGATGACCCTGATAATTGTACAGTTATTAATACTCACAAGGGCCTTTTTAAGTATAAAAGATTGGTCTTCGGTTTATCGTCAAGCCCTGGTATATTCCAACGAATTATGGCGAATCTTCTGAACGATATTCCAAACGTAGAAGTATTTCTCGATGATATTATTATTGGATCACCCAATATTAGGGAGCATTTAGTTATTTTAGAGAGAGTTTTAGAGCGGTTACATCATAATGGAATGAAACTGAATCAAAAAAAGTGCATGTTCTTGACTAATGAGGTTAAATATTTAGGTTTTATTATCTCTGACGAGGGAATTAAGGTGGACCCTGAAAAGGTGGAAGGTATATTAAACATACCCCGCCCAGAAAATATTACCGATTTGAGAGCCTTTTTAGGAACAATCATGTATTATGCGAAATTTGTTAAAAACTTGAGCAATATTTTGGCACCTTTGTACAGGTTACTAAAGAAGGGAGTTACTTGGACATGGAATGATGAGTGTGAGTCAGCTTTTAAGAGAATTAAAAATATTTTGATTAGTGCCGACGTCCTTGCTCATTACGAACCAAACAAACCATTGTTTTTAACTTGTGACGCGAGCGCGAGAGGAATAGGAGGCGTATTAAGTCAGATGGGTGAACTCAATGATAGTAGCACAGACGGACAGCATGAGCGTCCTGTTGTGTATGTGTCGCGCGCGCTTAACGCAGCTGAAAAGCATTATTCACAAATCGAGCGGGAGGCTTTGGCTATTGTGTTTTGCTTAGAAAAATTGCACCAGTATTTATATGGGCGACGTTTTACACTACGTACGGACCACAAGCCACTGGTCACTATTTTTGGGCCTAAACAGGGTATACCATCAATGGCTGCGAGCCGATTACAAAGGTGGGCTATTAAGTTGTCAGCCTATACGTACGACATTGAGTATGTTACTTCAAAGCAGAATGGGGCAGATGGGTTATCACGGTTGCCAGCTCTTTCTGATGTTAAACAACCTATTAAAGTTCCGGAACAATCATATTTACATTTCGCCCAAAATGCCATGTTATTGGATTATAATGAGATTAAAAGACAGACGAGCCGAGACCAGTTGCTAGGCCGAGTTCTAACATATCTTCGCGACGAATGGCCGTCTGATAACGAAATTAAATCGCTCCAACCTTATTTTAATCGTAAAAAAGAACTATACGAGGAGTTAGGTTGTGTGATGTGGGGCCATAGGGTGGTCGTACCGGGTGAATGTAGGAATAAGGTTTTAATGGATTTACATGAGGCACATATGGGCATAGTAAAAACTAAAGCTTTCGCTAGGAGCTATGTCTGGTGGCCGGGTATGGACGAAGAGATTGAAAAAACGTGCCGTGGTTGCAGTGTCTGTGCTGCAGAGAGCGAGGCACCGCCTCGACATATGCCCTGCCCATGGGTTTGGCCAGATAGACCTTGGGCCCGTGTACATGTTGATTTCTTAGGCCCTATCACGGGGCGGATATTTTTAGTAATGGTTGATGCCAGGACCAAATGGTTAGAAGTTAGTCAAGTACCTAGTACAGCGGCTAGTCACACGATCAGCGTTTTAAGTGACGTGTTTGCACGTTTTGGATTACCCAGACAAATAGTATCTGATAACGGGCCGCCCTTTACAAGCCATGAGTTTTCTCAATTTCTCGGTACAAACGGGATCGAACATGTATTTTCAGCGCCATATCACCCCGCCTCAAACGGGGCAGCAGAGAACGCAGTTCATACAGTTAAAAGAGCTATTAAAAAGGCAATTAGAGAGAACTTAAACATAAATTTATTTTTAAATAATTTCCTTCTATATTATAGGAATACAGAACACTGTACTACAGGCGAAACACCGGCGTCGCTCATGTTTGGCCGTAGGTTACGTACAAAATTCGACGCCCTAAGACCAAGTAGGGACAGTAGAGTTAGAGATGCTCAGGAGCGTCAACAAAAATACGGCGCAAATGGGTTGCGTCAACTACGCCCGGGGGATGAGGTCTGGCTGCGTCAATATCGTGGACAGGATAAATGGGTAACTGGAAAGGTTGCAGAAAAGATGGGTACCACTGATTATAAGGTAGTAGATGCTTTAGGTAGAGAATCCCACAAACATGTAGATCAGCTGAAGCCACGGATACGGAGTTCACTAATCTGTCCTTCTCCCTCTAGCCCGATCAGTGAGAATTCCAAGACGGTTGTGGTAACGCAAGAACAGGGAGCGCCCAGTCCGGGCGGTCCACGGAGCGAAGCCTCGACCGCGGCGACCACACATCAGGATGACGGAGATGGAGAATCTTTTGAAGACTGCGTAGAACAGCCGGTTCAGAGCACAACACAGCCTTCCTTGCCTTCTCCTAAGCCGCCCCAGTCTCGTCCCATTCGTCAATGTCGAATTGATAAGCCAGCTAGGTATAATTTATGGTGAAGGCGTAGAAGTCATATTAAGTTTCTTTTGTTTTTATGAGTTAAGTTTTAAAGCTCTGAAAGCCTTTTATTGATTGTTAAAATGTAAAGGGTTCTAGATTAAGGGTGAAGGTGTAATGTATGGTAACCTACTTATTGTTTATGATCGTTCTTGTCGATGGCCTGTCACGGGATTGGTGTGTCATCGCCGTTCCGTATAAACCGAATTACTAGCTACACGTTGTTTTACTCATATATTTCAATTACATTGTACAATTTGTAGAAAATCTTATTAGAAACAGTAAGGAACTAAAATTAGATTTTCTATTTCTTTTTTAAATAACTATTTTACGGTCAATCTATAGTTCTCTGTTTGGAGCGGTTGAGACCAATCACGTGCAGCAGTAGACCGTGCATAAAAATAGGGGACAAAACTACAGCGAAGATAGGGTAAGGGGTCAACAAATGGCGGACCGCGGTCCGGATCTGGACCGCCGACTTATTTTTTGTGGACCATAAGTAAACAGTACAATATAATTTACTTGTTTTACTTATTACATCATTTAATTTATATTTATCGCGCGCTTTGTCTTTACTGTCCAAGAATTAATGAAAATAGCCTTCACCAACTTTAGTCCACACTTAGGACGGATAGTTCAAGACAAAAAATTACATTATTAACATTTTTTTTTTAATCTTTTCAGGTAATCTTGTTGGGGAGGGGCGGAAGGCAACTGTACGGACCGCGGCGGTCATATTATTAAAAAAAATCGGATTCCAAATAAAAGTAATTGGTGACCACCACTGGTATAAAATTACCAGCACGCCTGTTCAGCTAAAATTTCCTCGTCAGACAATGTTGCTCGTAATATTGATGCGAATGCCTTGTCAATTTTATTGACGATGAACATTTGAGTTATGTTCTGCTTTACGGACCATCTGATAGTTGGATGTTTTGCTACATAGACATTTTGCTACATGGACACTAATTAGACTTATTGTTCATTAGACGTTTCGCGCGTTGGACATTTAGCTACTTAGACCTTGTCCAGAAGAAGCAAATTCGTCGCGAAATTGCTTGCGCAATATACGCGCGTAAATGGCGTGCATAACGCCAGACCCTCGACTCGCGCGTGATTCGCGACGAATTCGCCCTTTCTGGACAAGGTCTTAGACCTGCTGATCAGGAGGGTTCAATATTACTAAATAAAAATAAAAATTTCTTCAATATTATTGCAGGTGTATGAGAAGCCTTAAGTCACTTACCAAAAGTGTAACTTTATATCAATCAAAGAATTTTTGTAAGCGGTTGTATGAGAGATTACCTTTAAATCAAAACACGTAATCTTAATTTCTTCTTCTTTTCGTATCGATGAACTCAAATTTTGACTAAACTATGTTTGTCTGAACTGTATGTAGCCACCTGCACAGCTCTGTCATTTGCAACATTCAGATCCTGAAAGGTGCAGGCGGCTGGGCACAAAGGGCAAACGAGGAGTTGGGCCATATCCTGCGACGGGGCCCCACACTGGGACAGTGTTTAAGATGGGTCTATGTATGAGACACCATCTAGCCAGATTTGTTCTACAGTGACCAACCTGGACCCACAATCGGTTTAGCGATTTCCAGATTGGCCACTGCAGTTCGTTTCCTGGCGCCAGGTGCTCTGCCGGAGTGATGAAGTATGGAGTTGCAGGATGTGCGTTTTTCCACAGTTTACATGCCAGTGCAACAACACAAGCGGGGTAGGCTTCAAAAAGCCAGTTACGATGCGACAGATATAATTTAGCGCCATGTCGACTTCTCTAGCGTGGGCGGTTCCACACTGGACATGCAAACTCCCCGGCAGAAAAAGACAGTCATAGGTCTGAAGTACGGAGAACTTGCGGAGATGCTACCCGGCTTGTGGATGTTAGGCGGCGCACGACGTTATTTCTAGTCCCGACTTTTAGCTTAGTTTTTATGCAGTGGAATTTATACTTCAAGGACCTACCCAAGATGATGGCCAGGTAGCGGGGTTGAGGGCAGTGCTCTATGGTAGCAACGGCTTGCCACGAGAAGTTGAGAGACCTGTTTGAATGGAAAGCACAGGATTGGGTTTTGAATGGGTTTGGCCTTAAGGCATTTCTATCATAAAACTTTCCAACTAAAGAGAACCTTGTCTCGACCACGATTAACATAGTTCTGGTTCGGCTTTCATTTTATTATAAAAACTGAAGATTTGTTTCGTAAGGTTGGCAACTCTGGGAGGTCGATACCTAAATCGCGCAATCAAAGTTTTCGCACGACTTAACATAGATACCGCGACCATCCCTCAGTACTTCGGGGTCAATATTCTCGAAGGAAGCCAGTTGTTCCCCAAGCTGGTCTAAATTGGCGAAACACTTTGCAAAGTTATCACAGGACTTCTCGGCGGAATTCTGTGATAGCATGGTTGAGTGATATGTGTCCAAGACACAATACGCGCCTGTAAGACAGTGTCGCGCTCACCTCGAGGCTGCAGCTCTACCCTCGAGGTAGGTCATCAGTTATCGCCAAGCTGATCTAAATTGGCGAATGCTTAGCGAAGTTATCACAGGGCCGATGTATATTGGCGGGTCTGTGATAGCATCGCGGAGCGCGAGCGCGCCTATAAATGGCCAGCTCGCCCAATGAACCCTTCGACAAGATCATAGGGACCCCACCTTTTTACCGGCTTCAACACGAATATATTAATCTTTTAAGGGCTTCGTACTAAAGGATTAAAATCAAGTGATTATTGAAATTTTAGAATTGTTTTTTTTTTAATAAAACAAAGATGAAGATCACAAACCTACATGTCTTCCTTGTCTTGTGCCGTTACGAAAGATTCAAAGGTAATGGTATGGAACTACTGACAATGAGATCATGTACCGCATGTCATGAGTTCGAAACCCCGCAAACGCAATTATTTTTGCATTTTTTTAACTGTGAAATTGATCCGAAACAAATATTTGTATGATAAGAGACATTTTTTTTTTATTTTGTCTCAAAATTCGACATTACGAAACACTGATCAACATATACGCACACATTGAAAACGCTGTGTGTGAATGAACATGAACATCGCGCACTACATTTCATATTTATGTAGATATAGGTACCACGAGATACCGTGTATTTTCCAATAATAAAAAAAACAAAATTGAACTTATCAACCTACCTACATTACAAAAATACTCCCGACAATTTGATGCAATACCTACAATACCATTCCTACATCGCGCAATTAAAGTTTTCGCACGACTTCGCATAGATACCGTGACTCGTCCTCAGTACTTCGGGGGTATATCGCCTCGAGGGAAGCCAGTTATCGCCAAGCTGGTCTAAATTGGCGACCATTTAGCGATGTTACCACAGCATCGCCCGCCTCGTACTGTGATAAGATTGCTGAGTGATCTTGTGTGTGTTAGACACACACAAAATGAGCGGCTGGCTGTCAAACAGTCTCGCTCACCTCTGAGGAGATGGATGACCATAGGTTTCATGGACCCCTTTTTTATCGGCTTCAACATTAATACTCATCATGTTTAAGGGTTTCGTACTACAAGGGTTATATTATATTTATTTATTTATTTCAGACATAATTCCAAATTAGTTTATTTTCATAGTTATACATTAAATTATATACAGATAAAACCGAAAATAAAATGAATGAAATTTTGACTTTTTAAATAGTCAAAAACTCATTAAAAGTAATAATTAAAACGGTTCAAAAATTATAAAAATGTCAGAAATGTATAAAACAATGTCAAATGTAAAATTGCCAATCGTTGAATGATACAAAAATGACAAATTATTAAAAATAAAAAATTATATAAAAAACGCCACGCGTTAAAAGCCAGTCAAGTACTTTTTGAAATTCCAAAATTGCTTTTTCGGATAGATTTGATTTTGAAATAAAATATTTTTAATTTATAAGTGTGTGTATCTCATGTCATGAGTTCGAATCCCCGCAAAAGCAATTTATTTTTACCCCGAGAAATCAATAGTGACGGATTTGTATGATATTTGAATTTTTGTGAGTAAAATATGGAAAGAAAAACATTTTAATTAAAATGCGACATTACGAAGCACTAATGCCCTAACGCGCACACATTAAAAAACCGGCCAAGTGCGAGTCGGACTCGCGCACGAAGGGTTCCGTACCATTATCGCAAATAAGGCAAAACATCACGTTTGTTGTATGGGAGCCCCAGGTTAATATTTATTTTATTCTGTTTTTAGTATTTGTTGTTATAGCGGCAACAGAAATACATCGTCTGTGAAATTTTCAACTGTCTAGCTATCACGGTTCATGAAATACAGCCTAGTGTCAGACGGACAGACAGAGACAGACAAACGGATCGCGGAGTCTTAGTAATACGGTCCCGTTTTAACCCTTTGGGTACGGAACCCTAAAAACGCTGTATGTGAATGAATATTGAGGAAGATCCCTATGTCGCGCAGTTTTAAGTTTTCGCGCGACGTTTCATATGTGGATACCGCGATCTTTCTAAATTGTTCTTACTTATTGTGATTTAATTATCAAAAGAAATTTAATTAACTCTTGTTAAATTACTCAAGTGCATTTTTCATAAAAAAAAAACAAAATTTAAATTATCAGCCTACCTACATTGCAGAAATACACCCGACAATTTGATGCAATACCTACAATACCATTCCTACATCGCGCAATTAAAGTTTTCGCACGACTTCGCATAGATACCGTGACTCTTCGTCAGTACTTCGGGGGTATATCGCCTCGAGGGAAGCCAGTTATCGCCAAGCTGGTCTGAATTGGCGACCATTTAGCGATGTTATGACAGCATCGCCCGCCTCGTACTGTGATAAGATTGCTGAGTGATCTTGTGTGTGTTAGACACACACAAAATGAGCGGCTGGCTGTCAAACAGTCTCGCTCACCTCTGAGGAGATGGATGACCATAGGTTTCATGGACCCCTTTTTTACCGGTTTCATCATGAATAGTCATGTTTTAGGGTTTCGTACTACAAGAGTTAAAAGCCAGTCAAGTACTTTTTGAAATTTCAAAATTGCTTTTTCGGGTAGATTTGATTTACAAAAAAAAAATCTTATAACAAAAAAAAAAAAACAACTTCCAAAGAAAAACACTATAAAGCGAAAAACAACTACTATAAACTTTCCGAAGTCTGTGTATTTTTTACCTATTACTTTTCTTTTTTCGACACCGACTTCGGAAAAGAAAATAATTTTTCGCTCTGAAAGTTGGTTTAAATTGTTTTGTTAAATGTTTTCTTTTTCTCTTTTTTAACCGACTTCAAAAAAAGGAGGAGGTTCTCAATTCCCCGATTACTCCAAAAACGCCTAGACCGATTTCAAAAATTCTTCTTTTTTTTAAAGGATCCTAGAGAAATCTAGGGAACTCCTCAAATATTATAGGCATGCATATAGCGATTTTGGTATTTGCATCAACAATGCAATCATTTGCACTTAGAAAGCACTCAGAAAGTATCATTTGGTGAAGTGGAACTGATGAAGAAGACCACAGATGGCTACTGGAACACAGATTACTAAATAGTTACTTTGTAAACTGGAACTCCTATATATTAAGTACGTCACGAGTATAAAGATATCTCAAATAGTTAACCGACTATGATGAAACAAATACTTATAAATATATGGTACTGATGAAAATGGCACCATCGAACTGATCTGAGCATGAAGCCGGAAGGTAGGTACTGGAACTCTGAAATAAAACAATATATCGCAGTCGTGTTTGGGCTTATTGGAATCGTCATGAGGTGTACTCTGGATATAAATGATTATCATATAAATTGGAGATACGGAACAAAACTAAAAAGAGAAAAATAAAAAATAAATATAAAAAATAAAACCGACTTCCAGAACAAAAAATTACAAAGCAAAAAATAACTTTCTTTTCTGGAAGTCGGTTTGATTTTTTGTTAAAAAGTTTTAGTTCTGGTACGTACCATTTTCATAAGTACCAATTATTTATTAGTATTTATTTCATTATGGTCGGTTAACTATTCTAGATAATTATACCCTCGACATACTTATCACTAAGGAGTTCCAGTGACACACTCTGCGGTCTTCTTCATCAGTTCCACGTCACCAAATGATACTTTCTGAGTGCAAATGCTTGCATTGTTGATGCAAAATACCAAAATCGCTATACGTTTGCCTGTAATATTTGAGGAATTCTCTCGATTCCTCCAGGATCCCATCATCAGATCCTGACTTGATGACTATAAGACCAACTGGGAAATATACCCATTCAAACAAAAGAAGAATTTTCGAAATCGATCCAGACGTCTTCGAGTAATCGGGTAACATACATAAAACAAAAAAAAGAGATGCCGATAACCTCCTCCTTTTTTTGAAGTCGGTCAATAAAATATTTTTAATTTCTAAGTGAGTTCATGTAGCTTATGTCATGAGTTCGAAACCCCGCAAAAGCAATTTCTTTTAACCTTAAGAAATCAATAGTGATTTGTATGGTATGTGAAATTTTTTGTGAGTAAAATATGGAAAGAAAACCCTTTTAATTAAAATGCGACATTACGAAACATTGATACACTAACGCGCAAACATTAAAAACGCTGTATGTGAATGAATATTCAGACTCCTAGATCGCGCAGTTTAAGTTTTCGCACGACTTTGCATATGTGGATACCGTGACCTTTCTAAATTGTACTTACTTATTGTGATTTAATTATCAAAAGAATAATTAACTTACGTTAAACAAGTACCATTTTTCATTGAAAACCAAATTAAAGTTATCAACCTAGCTACATTCCAAAATAAAATAAAAAGTGTTATATATTTTTGAAATTGCCTCTTAAAACCCTTTATTTTGATACCCCACACGAAGGGATTGGAAGAAACAAATTTCGACCAAAAGCCGCCATTTGTCTATTTTCCAATTTTAATGTAGCCAGTGACACTAACAAGATTGAGACGAATCGATTGACGGACGAATAATTAAAATCAGCCAACGCGTTTGGTCTCTGGAACGCCACATAGGAACAAACATACATACATAGACTGATAAACACATTACCCTCCTTCGGCAGTCGGGTAAATAATCCCGACAATTTGATGCAATACCATTCCTACATCGCGCAATTAAAGTTTTCGCACGACTTTGAATAGATACCGTGAGCCTTCCTCAGTACTTTGGGGGTCTATCGCCTCGAGGGAAGCCAATTCTCGCCAAGTTGGTCTAAATTGGCGTACACTCAGTATTGTTATCACAGCATATCGCCCTCTGTCTGTGATAACATTGCCGAGTGATATTCTGTGCCTTAAGACACAAAAAGAGCGCTTCTGTCAGACAGTCTCGCTCACCTCTGAGGAGATGGATAATCATAGCTTATCTGGACCCTGATTTTACCGGTTTCAACACGAATATTAATTAGATTTAAATTTAAACATTGTTTTTAATTTTGGTAGTGACATTTTTGGACTATTTATTGAAGCTATGTGCAATTATCGGATGAGTTTTAATTTCTTTGGTTTGGTTTTGAGATTAGATTATATAATAAGTGGCATTTTTACGACATGTATTGTATTTAAATAAATTTTGTGATGACATTATAAGATTGTTATCGTTTTATTTTTATGATTTTTCTTTTTTTTAATTGAGTTGTTTGACATTTGTAGAGTGTTTATTGAAATGGTTTAGATTATCATTATATTGGATGTGTGTTTGTTTTTGATGTATCGGATTGGTTTGATTTATTGTGGTTTTGTCATGTTTTAGATTATTATTTGAAATTTGCTATGACATTTTTAGAGTATTTATTGAATTTTGTTGACATGTATTAGATTTTATTATATTGAATTAAGTAATCAATTTTTGTAAATGACATGTCTAGACTATTATTATTGTTGTTCTCGATTTTTATTATTTTGGATGAAAATGTTTTTAATTGTGACAATGGATGTACTTGAATTTGATTAATATTATAAATGTAATGGTTATATTGTTGGTCCGCAGTTGAGAATTTGTTTTGGCATGTTTTTTAATTATTTTTTGTAAACATTCAGACACAGTGTAAAATTGTTAATGAATAAATGAAATGAAATGAAATGAAATTTTAGGGAGGGTAGACTTGATTTTTGAAATAATATAAGCTTAATTTTGGTCATGTATGAGTTCGAAACCACGCAAATGCAATTATTTTTGTTTATTTTTTAACAGTGAGATATTTTTTGTGTCCAAAATCTTACTTCTTACTATCTTACTAATATTAAATATTAAGCGCTATTCCTCTCTTCTAGACACTGACTGTATCTAGAATGTTGCTGTGCCCGACAGGGTCCATAATTGTTTCTATAAGTTATATTTACCACCTGTATGTACATTATGGATGCAATAAATTTGATTTGATTAAAGTTATGTTGGCGAAACGTTCGTGGGTCAAGAGTTATTTGGATGAAAAGTTAATGGATTAAAGATTATGTTGACCATAATAATAATTATAATCTCTAGTTGGTTCATGGGCCAATCAACTATTGGCAAAACGTTGCAGACTCTATTATAAAAGCGAAAGTTTGGATGTTTGTTATTCAATCTCGCCAGAACAGCTAAACGGACCTGGGTGAAATTTGGCACAGAGATAGTTTATAGTCTGGAATAGCACATAGGCTACTTTTATACCAGTAGTATGTTCCCGAGGAATAATTTCTGACTATCACGCGGATGAAACCGCTGGCATAAGCTAGTATGTATTAAACATGTAAATCAAAATGCGACATTAATTATTGTTTCATAGCTAAGATGACAAACACTGATCCACTAATACGCGCTACGAAAGTTATCGCACAAATTTGCATATTATGTAGATACCGTTAAATAAAATAGTCATCTTTTGAGTGTTTCGTACCGAAAGGATACACAAATAGTCAAGTGCTTTTTGAAATATAATCATTTTACTTTTCGGGAGGGTAGATTTGATTTATAAAACAAAACAAAAACGTTCAAGTTTAAATCTATACTAATATTATAAAGCTGAAGAGTTTGTTTGAACGCGCTAATCTCAGAAACTACTGGTTGGAATTAAAAAAATCTTTTTATGTTGGATAGTCCATTTATCAAGGAAAGTTATATGCTGTATAACATCACGCTATAACAAATAGAAGCGGAGCATAAATGAAAAATGTTGCAAAATTATTCCTTTTTGAGAGCTTCCGTTGCGTGCGCTGCGTATGCGGTTAAAGTTACGCAACATTCATGTATGTAAGGTAGGTAGGTCACCAGTTGACGGGAGTGAAGCCGCGTGGGACAGCTAGTGTATTCATATTCATATAAGATGGGAAGCAGGCACGGATAGCAAACACCCGACCCGATGCTATCACGTCAACTAAAACCATTGACATACATTCTGCCTAGCGTGAGTTCGAATCCCCGCAAGCCCAATTATTTTTGCAGGTTTTTAACAGAAACACATTTGTGTGACATGAAACATATTTTTGTTTGGTAAGGTTGGCAGCACTGGGAGGTAGATTCCTACATCGCGCAATTAAAGTTTACGCCCGACTTTGCAAAGATACTATGACCCTTCCTCAGAACTTCGGGGTCAATATCTCCTCTAGGTTAACCAGTTTTCCCCAAGCTGGTCCAAATTGGCGAACAGTCAGATGTACCCCGTGTAAAATATTGGTTCAATTATATGAACTGATAGTCTATTGTGTTCAATAAAATGTACCTCCGAGGAGATTAAAAACCACAATGGTTTTCTCGACCCCTTTGCAACAAAGCAAATAAATTGTCATCTTTTAGGCCATTTTTTGGGTAATTTTTCACGTTGACGTAACCCTAATATTTAGGATTTTTTACTAAAACTAGTTCCTTCACATTCATTGAAGATGGGATGCAGGATCACAAACCTCCGTGCCATCACATCAACAAAAAAATATTAAAAGTGTTCGTAAGCTCCTAACGCGAGTTCTAAATCCTGCAATTTTTGCATATTTTTTAGACAAAGACATTAGAAAAAAAATAGGGGTCATAGTAAAAAAAAATTAATATTGTCTTTAGACATTTTTATGACTAAAATATAGAAAAACAATAAAGATTTAAATATTCAAAATTCGAGACTGCTGATGTCATGTGGTAAACACTGATCAACATACACGAACACATTAAAAATGTTTTGTGAGGTTGGCAGCACTTGGTAGAAGATTCCTAGATCGCGCAGTAAGAGTTTTCGCACGACTTTGCATGGATACTGTGACCCTTCCTCAGTACTTCGGGGTCCAACTTTTCGAGGGAAGCCAGTTCTCGCCAAGCTGGTCTAAATTGGCGAAAACTCAGTTGAACCGGGGGGTAATGGCGGTTCTGTGATCACCTGAGATTAAATTAGTTGTGACTATGAGGACCAACTAAATCGAACGAGCCTGTATAACAGGTCACGCTCAATCCACCTCCGAGAAGATACTCGATACTCGTCAATCGACTCCTATTTTTTACCTGGTTCAACATGAAAACTCATATTTTTAGGGCACGTACCAAACCAACCAGGTGCGAGTCGGATGCTCATAGTAAAGTCTTCTCGTTAATTTAGATCAGATTTACTTCATCGGAAATGGTGGTTAATTAAATAAAATCGACACCTTTTTTATAGTTAAGCCTGAAGCCGGAATATCTGACACCAGTCTTGCCTCAGGTCCAAGGGATATCGTGTAATCATACCCAATAGTTCATTGTATGCTTGTCCGTGTTGCTTGTTTGCATTTGTTCAAATTAGAAATTTTGAGCCCGTGTTTTTTTAAGCTACCCTCAAAATCAAATTAGACCTGTTACCTTGATTTCTGAATTAAGTATTTGCTAAACTGTAGTGTTTTGTGTGCCTTGCGCATCGGAAAGCCAACTTCAGGGTTGCCAAGAAGTTCGGGCGAAAACAATATATCAGTTCGCGGTCCCCACTGAAGAACACGTCTATTCCAAATTCTCAACGACCCGTTGCTACTTCATTCAGCTTATCCATGTCATGCAGTTAACAATGTAATTAAGCAATTAAGGTACTAATGTAACATTGTATTACATCCAAGACCTTTATCGATATTTTTATATTATAAAAAATCTTTTTGCAAAAAAATACTACCGACTTCCAAATACAAAACTACAAAGTGAAAAATAACTTAATTTTTTGAAGTCGGTGTCTTTCGTAGATACCATTTTTTTGCGTTATGGACACCGACTTCAAAAAATTAAGTTATTTTTCACTTTGTAGTTTTGTATTTGGAAGTCGGTAGTATTTTTTTGCAAAAAGTTTTTTTATTTTTCACTTTTTAGTTGTACGTACCTAATAGGCAAGTTAGTAAGGGAACTATTTCGCCAGAATAGATTTCATGAAACTTGAACATAACCGGTGAAATGAGAGGTCTGCTTACACCTTAAGAGCGAACTGGCGTGATGTTATGTTATGAAATGTTATAAAGAACAAACAGACATGCGATTGCAGCAATCCCGAGAGATTTGCCGTTATTTATTGAAGAGTTTATACAACAGTATATCTCCAAAGTTCTTCATCAGATCTTCACCAAATTAAAATGGGACCAATTTCGGAACATACTTTTTCAAACAAAAAAAGAATTTTCAAAATCGGTCCACAATTCACGGAGTAATCGGTGAACATACACAAAAAAAAAAAAAAAAAAACAACCTGAAGTCGAACATAGAACCTCCTCCTTTTTGGGAAGTCGGTTAAAAATGCACTTAGTATTCCAACACTGTACAGCGATAGGGTGCTACAATTCTAGCGACAAGTGTCACTTGTGTATGCGTTGCATATTTATTGTATATCATTGGATATTGACATGCAGGACGGTTGACTGATTGACATAGTGTTCCGGTGTCCTTTGGGGAACAATACAGGTGGATCTGATAAGGTTGTTTGTAAAAGATGATGCGACAATTCCGTTGAAATGGTTGAGGGAGTGATGAGTTCGCTTGTAATGGGTTTGATTCCCGGACGAAGCAAACAGTGATATGGTCTTCACCATCAGCCTTAGCAGTCGACTGCAGGAAATATGGCTCTTCAATTGCAAGTGAATGTTCTCGATTCTCGGCTCTTGATTCCCGGGCGAAGCAAACAGTGCTATGTTCTCTTCAATCGCAAGCCAATTCAATCGAAGCTTGTCGATTATCGGCCCATTCGAAGATTCCTCTTGGTAAGACAGATCGTCAGAGTTTCGAGCCCCCGAAACCGGCTACCCGTAACTGCCTCCCGTAACTACAGTCAAAATCTACGAATGCGTTGCTTGCCGAGGTAAGGGGTGTGTTGCGGTCAATCGTCACCAATCCACGAACCAACCTTGCTTACCCTTGAAGATCGACCCGTATGAGCCCGTATCCGCAGATCCAAGTACAAAAACAACAATTGACATTCAGCCACATCTGAAGACCTCATCAATTAGAGAGGTACCTTTAATTAATCAGAAACCATTTCGTGCTTCTAATATAAATACTGCACATCGGTTAGTGACATGATACTCCTAAAAGGGCGATATACGTCGTGGCCTCATAGCCGTCAGATGAGTAATATCTACTGTGAGATGACAAGTCAGTGAGATGACAAGGCATGGTACTTGGAAGGGCATGATCTCAACGACTTTGTTAGGGTTTCTAACAAGGGACTATCAAAGCATGAATAATTTTGATGAAGTCATATTCTGAACAATTTTATTTTATTTAACGAAAACAACAAAGTAAACTTTGGTTGCGGGGAACTGGGGATTTAGATTGACGGTGAGGACGGGTATCATGGCATGATAATTTAATTAATGTTGAAGTCATAATTATTATGAACAATTCTAAATAACTAAATAAAACAACAATGATGTACATGACCTTTATTTTCACTTTGTATTAAGTATTATTTTTACAACCTTTTAGGGTTCCGTACCCAAAGGGTAAAAACGGGACTCTATTACTAAGACTCCGCGGTCAGTCTGTCCGTCTGTCACCAAGCTGTATCTCATGAACCGTGATAGCTAGAGATTTGAAATTTTCACAGATGATGTATTTCTGTTGCCGCTATAACAACAAATACTAAAAATAGAATAAAATAAATATTTAAGTGGAGCTGACATACAACAAACGTGATTTTTTTGCTGTTTTTTGCGATAATGCTACGGAACCCTTCATGCGCGAATCCTACTCGCATTTGGCCGGTTTTTTTTTATTATTGTATGTATGCATGTAAGTGTTTTTGGGTCAAATCTTGCAACTGAATTTTAAAGCAGTTATCCTCCATCGATTAGAATGAAATTTTGCATACACGTTTAGTTTGGATGACAATGCATGGTTAGCTAAGTGACGTCATTCTAAATTGAATATGGCGGACGGCCCAAGATGGCGGACTAGTTATTTTTTGTGCACTGCCATGATACGAAAAAAGTTTGTTTAAAAAAAAGTTTTTTTTATTAATAATTTTATTCTAGCTAAGTCTTTGGTAATTGGGAATTACTATTTGTGTGGAATAAAAAGGGACAGCTGTCATTGTATGAATAATTTTGATGAAAACGAAAAAAATAAACGATTCTACATAACAAAAACAACGTATAGTTAGGTCACGTCTCTACCCAAGAACCAGTTCACACGCAATTTTAATAACATTGAGGAGCACGATCGAGCGATAGATCGTATTATACCTCGGTAGCCAGCAATACAATGCAATGCAACTTGCATGCGAGTGCTTGAAGGTGGAAACCCTGCCTTAGACATTCGTAGTGAGGATGGGGAGTGGGGAGTTACTTGGTTCGTGAAATAACAAGGAACATGTATCGTGGTATGATTAATTTTGATGAAGTCATATTCTGAGCAATACAAATTCTTAATAAGAAAAACCACAAAGTCTTGAGTCTCATAGGCTCAGACATAAATCTAACTAGACAACGCAAGTCCCTCCATCTGTATGAAAGCCAAGCGTGCCACTTTTTCACACACAATTTAAAAACAGATTTACTTACTAATGAAAAAAATTTTCAATGCCTCTGCCAACATTTTCTATACAGTTTTTACAGCTCAATATGGCATAATTTGGCATTTTTCTAGATTTCGGTGGATTTCCGGTACCGATAATGCTAAATGAAAAGCTCAAAGTACGATCATTGATCGTAATTTTACTCCGTTTTTTGACACGCGAAGTACTTACAACCGCGTCATCTAGTTACATTTATATCTGTGCATATAGGTGTCTCTTGACCCATGGGGTAGTGACGTGTGGTACAGTAATGATGTATGGTCCGTAAATAATAATATGGTTATTTAAGGCACTCGCAGAAATATGTGTCGTGACATTGCGACTACGATGCAAAGCTTATTCATATAAATTACTAGCTGTCCCCCGCGGCTTCGCTCCCGTCATCTGGCCACCTACTTACCTACCCTACCCTACCTTCCTACCTAGTACTTACCTACCCTTCCCTACCCTACCCTACCTACACTACCTAACTACCTTTTTTTTTTTTTTGATCACGCTGGGTAAAAATGCATTACGCATACCCACCCATTGGGGGAATGGGGGGCTATGTGGGACTCCCCGGGCAAGCCCGGTATACCCACTAAAATAACCCAGCGGCACTCCCGCATCGTCTGAATGGTGGAGGACTGGGAAACCGCCACAGCCTTTACGTCCAGCCCTACCCTACCTAACCACCTGCATTTTTTTTGTAACCTTATGTAACCTATTTCCTTCCCCAGGAAGTCATCAATCTCCTTGATCCGTTCAGTGGTTTAGACGTGAAAAGGTAACAGACCGAGAGACAGACAGAGTTATTTTCGAATTTATAATATTAGTATGGATTCTATCAGTAGAGACATTTTTAACTCATAACACAAACGCATCATCGCATCGTTTTCGTATCGTCATCTTGCAGCTATCTGTGAGAGCCCCTGTATCCCTAGTCATCCAAAATTCACATCACAAATAACAGAACAGAAATAGTCTGAAGAATTAATGCTTCTCCTCCTTCAACTAGACAGACACAACCGTTCAAAAAGACATAAAAATAACTAGGCCCATCTATTTTAAACCTAATTAACGTTCAGCGTATATAATTAACAAAAATTAGGGCATTCACAACCGCGCGTTCTTGTTGCACCCTTTTGATGTGTTCGGCCCCTTATAACCATCTATTTTAGTTTAAAGTTCGATTCAAACTTATTGGCGGTTGGGCTTCTCTCAGTTAAATATCTCCTTACGACGACCTGTCATATGAATTTGCTACTGGCGAAGTGACAGAGTCGAATCGCTTCTTCGAGACTCGTCGAGCTTCATTAACTCGGCGCTTTTCTGGTGGAAACGCTCTTGATTCTGGTTTTCAGGCGTTTCAGTGGTTTGGAATAGAGTGGTGCGGCTCTCGCCTCGTGTTTCGTCCTAGTCGCCACAAAGTTTGAATCAACTTGTACCAAGTGTTTGGACTAGATCGGTAAATACGCTAAATAAGTACTAGAATTGATCGTAAATCAACTTTGCGTCTTAGCACATAAGGTGTTATTTTGTGTGGCAGTTCCTAATTATGTATTTTAGTGGTTTGGAAGTGTGAAAAATTTACTGACATGAGTTCATCGGATGCGTGTGCGCCGGTCAATATTTTGACAGTAGTTTGTTTACCTACTAACATCGGCTGCAAAGCAAATGGTATTATATATGTGGCATATGATACGACAAACGAATCTTGCGAGTTCTTCTGGCAAATATGAGCAAAAACGTATTGACATTATTTTATTATTGCCAATATTGTATAATCTATGGAAACTCAACTTAATTTCGGAAAGTGTATACAAAAAAAACCTTTTTACCAAAAAAAATATAATAATAATTTACCCGAATAACGTGAAACTTGAACATATCCGGTGAAATGAGAGTGTACCAAGGTGAACTGTACACATCTGCGTACCCCTTTAGAGCGTACTGGCGTGATGTTATGTTATGAAAAGACATACGGTTGCAGCAATCCCGAGAGATTTGCCGTCATTTATTGAAGAGTTCTGTTGTATATCACCGAAGTTCTTCATCAGATCTTCACCAAATTAAAATGGGAACAAATTGTAAATATTTGAAATAATTAAAGATAATATTTTTTTAAATCGGTCCACAATTGACGAAGAAATCGGTGAACACACACAAGAAAAAAGAAAATATGCAAACATAATTTCGAACATAGATAGAACCTCCTCCTTTTTGGAAAGTTGGTTAAAAAAATAAGGCTGCTGAGTGAAATACAGTAATTAGTATAAAGGATAATTATAATAATGGTTTCGAACCCAGGCAGACGCTTTACTTTGTGTAAATTATTTCATCACCACTGCTCTCAAAACGGTGAAAGAAAACATCGTGAGGAAACCGGCATGTCCTAAAACCAATAATTCGAAGACATGTGACACCCATCAACCCGCACTGGGCTGCGAGGTGGATCAAGGCCCATAACCCTCTCACAGAGGAGGCCTGTGTCCATGCAGTGAGAACATTAAAATACTGATGATGAGGATAATGGGAAGAGAAACGTTGGCAGACCAAAAGCCTTATCACGGGAGAGGCCTGTATGAGACTCGGATAGACTAGGGAAACATCATACACAAAGGAGGAGGCCTGTCAGCGGTGGGTGAAAGTGGTACTAGTTGATGAAGCTGATGATGAAAAGAGGCAGTATATGGTAACAATGATAAAGATCTCCTTTATGTTAACAGACCCATAGATAATATAAATACTAGCATACAGATGCCTCATCCCATACAAAGAAACCGTGCCGACGTAACTAGCGTTTTTCGTCTGATTAAAATGATTACCTAGTTTTATAAGTACATCGATCGCGATCGGTTCCGTTCCACGGCGGTAGATGGTGTTAGCAGCGACTTGCAAGTTAAAGGGTTTACTCGGTTCGTGAATAATACAGTGACGATTTGTTGTATAGTATTTTTTGGACGTTTTTACAGTATCATTGCACCAAAATGTGTTACAATACAAATTTAAACAATCTAGTGGAATGCCTCAGAAATTTAAAATCGCGCCATCTATTGGAATCAATTTTAAATGAACCGTTCATATAATTTTTGAAATGTTTATTAAGAGCATAATATTCCATAATTTTGTGCTTAGGAGAGTTGATTAAACAAGAACATACAATTTTTATGATCATTTATACAAAATGTTAATTTTACACAAAATTCAATAACAAATCGATGCATATCGCGCCATCTAGTGACATTTATTTGAACCAATTTTTTCTTCTCAGCGTCGGGACCCCGTCAGAACTATCTTGTACACAATATTTCGACTATAATGTTAGGACTAGCCAAGTAGCCAATAATCCTGAATAACAGTTACCTAATAAGTCCCACTTACAAGTCCAGAATGTCCGATACCGTTCAACAATGTAGGAGTCACCGGTATCAATATTAACCATGGAATTTATAAGCTCATAAATATTTCAGTACGTACAAAATCTCCATGAATGTCATTGTACAAAAATGCGTTACAAATAAGGCTCGTCGTAAACGAGTAGGCGTAGCAGGTTGCGTCACCCATTCATTGCTGGGCGGCCAACTACCCACGCTTACTATCAAAATAGGGTTGTCGATTGTACGTGTCAGTACGAGCTAAAGACAGTTGTATATGCACCTGTATGTTTATAGGCTTGCAAACGTCAAACGCGACTAAAGCTATACACTACATAAATCAAATTTTGTAGGGAATTCTTACTAATATTACAAATCCGAAAATTAGAAAAATAACGGCTTTTGGGCGCCATATCGTGGGGGCCCAGTTTTTTATCCTGCCAAACCCATCGTGTGGAGTATCAAAATAAAGGGTGTTAAGAGGTGATTAAAAAAAAATAACACTTATATGTTTAAATATAATTAATTCGAAAAAAAATTACCTACCTAAAAAAATATAAATAAAAAGTTAATTCAAAATGTTTAAGAAGCGAACTAAAATTACGTAAACAAGAAGAAAATCATGTTGTGCAGTCGGAGGATACATTTGGTTTTGGTCAGCCAGCTCGCGAATCTGTATTTTCCTCAGTAGATATCAATACATATCAAATCTGCGGACTTTTTCGTCATTTTACTAGCTAAATTATTTAACACTGTGTGTGTATAGTTGCTATACCTAGTAGTACAGCTAATTATGACAAGACTAAACATTATAGACAAGATATACAAATGTGTCTAAACTTCTAAATCTGGCTGGTTTTACGTGACATGAATCACAATTGAATTCATAAAGTTTCTAGAGAGTCCGTCTTTTTTTCTCAAAAGTCTATGTGCTTTGGATCACGTAGCCGTATGCCGAAACGGTATAGGAATAGTGACTATTCGTAGCAGTAGCACCTACGTCATTGGTTCGCCAAATGTTAATGCGTTCTCCTTTTCTATGCGTCAGTCAATACTGGACGTAATTCCAGTCTTCAGAATATTTTTCAGTTTATACCAATATTATAAAGAGGAAAGATTTTTTTGTTTGTTTGTACGCATAGGCTCCGAAACTACTGAACCGCTTTAAAAAAGTCTTCACGTATGGAAAGCTACATTATTTCCGAGTAACATAGGCTATAATTAATTATCAAAAAAAATGAGACCCTTATGCAAATTGCAATAACGTAATCCAAAGTAGCAAAATTTTGACTTCAAAATTCGTTATTTGGCGTGCGCTGAGAAAACTATTGACGATACATAAAAATTATGTACTACTTGATTAAAGTACTCATTATTGCCGACAAAAAAGTCTGTGAGAGAATATATCTCACTATCATAGTTAAGTCACAATAGCAGCTTTTGTGTTCTAAAATTTAATAAGATCGCCGGTTTGGTAGGTAGGTGAGGTAGGTGGGTTGATAGCCAGTTGACGTGAGCGAAGCCGGGGGGGTCAGCTAGTACTCTACAATTTGATATTTTATACGTATAAGCTGACCTTAGTTTAGTTTTTCAGAAGAGGAATGGTAGCGTGACGTTTGAGGAGAGGGGAGAATGAAAGAAGAAAACGTACTGTGCATGCAACATGGAAGATGATAATGATTTTAAAGATATGGCCCAGATCCAGCCAGAACTCAAAACGTTTGACAGCATTATAAAGGACCATCAAAATAAATATAGCTAGGAAAGCAGGATGTTGTGGATCACTGACCCATGAGCCAATAGTGAGAACATTTATAAGGACGACAAAATTATCTCTGATCCAGTCAAATCTCATTTATGAATCCATGTTGATACCACAACAATAATAGTACATTATGTTACAAGTGTTTAATGCTGGTGATTACCGCTGAGGCGCCATTGAGACCCGAGCCGTCAGGTGAGGGTCATAAGAGAGCCGAGGACGGTAACCATCAATACACACGTGTATCATACGACGTTTTTTAACACACTTATGAAGAAAATAATACAAAAAAAATATTTCCAACAGTGAAAACGAGTTGTGAAAATTTAATGCAATGGCGGGCAAAATTAATTAGTTATCCTATGCGCGCGCATCTAACAATGGCGATCGGCCATAGACTAAAAGGAATGAGTTTTTTTTTTTTTTCGCTTTTCGCGGATAGCGTTTTAGCCACGTACAAAATGGGGAATTTTAAGTTTTCTTTATTACAGACAAAAACATTTTTTTTTTTTACTTTTAATGAATGTTTTATTTATTAAACACGTACAAGTTGAAATTATCTATTTAAATACAAAGTTGCATGAAATATGTTGCATTTGTACTATTGAGCACGATCTTTTTTGTATCGAAACTTTTTTAAGAACAAAGCAACTCAATAATAAATTAAAAAAAACTCTATAACTCACTTGTGAATAATAGCAATGAAGAAGTCACAGTTTGATAACAGGTGTCATTATGTGCCTAATTGCGGTGAAATTAGAGCCACTTTATTAGCAAGTGTGTTGAAAAGTATTATACAGTTCAACATAATTATCATTATGTAGTCAAGAGAAATGACTGCAATTATCTGATAAACACGTTCTTTGTAACAATTAATTTGAAGTCGGAGGGTACATCTAGTTTTAGTCAGCCAGCTCGCGAATATGTATCCTCTGACTGCACGGCATGATTTTCTTCTTGTTTACTGTCTTTTTTGCTTTTTTTAAATTTACTTTTTTATTAATATTTATATAAATTCGAATATCAAAATAACAAAAAACCAGCCAGTATTAATAGGTACTTTTTTATTCTTTTCTCGCATAGTAATTAAAACAAATGATAAGGCACGCATTCGTTGTTTGTTATCAATCAAGGCTAAAGAACTTCTATGTAGAAAACTAATAATAGGTACGATAAATGAGAAAGGAATTCATAACCTCTTGACCATTCAGCTATATTCAAGTTACGAATTTTTTCAAAAAATATTGGTGATAGCCAAGCCACAAATGGATGGAATGCCTGATACAGGTTCACTTCACAAAGGCCACTGAGTAAAATTCAGAGTTCATGGTCAACCTTTAGTAATTGCAGAGACACCGGTTGTAGAAGAAGAAGCCAGAAATAATATAAGCACTTCTAGAAAAGATAAATCGTTTCGCCTGATGAAAATCTGAGAGCAATATACGAAGATATTATAAAAGCGAAATTTTGTGAGGATTTTGATGAAACTGTGCAGTTATATAGGTATAGCTTTTCAGAATAATACATATAAGCTATGATTTATAAAGACATAGTGTAGAAATAGGCGATATTATACTAATAAATTAATATACAAATTTAATAAACAACAGAAAGAAGACCCCCACTAATTCAGCAACGAAAATCTTAATTCACTTATCCACAATTCAAACTTGATACTCAACAACGTCACTCAAGCCCAAATATAGCCAGAGTCGCAGGCGCAGCTTCGTTAAACCGCAAGGATTTCTCAACTGCATATAATCGATCCATCTTGTACGTATATTTTCTGCTCTGTGTTATCTTAACATGTACCCTTGACCGCTATTCGACTCACACGCATGACATCATCGTGGCGTTTGCTTGCTTTTTCATTTATTTTTGCCTGAACTTCCATCTCTTTTACTCCTTGTACTTTGTTATTCTCGTCTCTTTCCCCCTTATGGTAATTAAACTCGGTTTTAGAATAAAGGGCTTTCTATAGTGATGTCGTCGGTTCTATATTATAGGTATGGGGTTCGATTCTCGTTCTGGGAAGTGATTGGGGATTCAGAATGTGTGCGGAATTTCAAGCTGTGTGAATGAATTTTTAGAGGATGCCTGCTAAATCAGACGGTCAGACTTCGTTTGTTTTTAGTGAGAATTTGTTCGTTGTTTGAAGATTTCTTGAAAATGAGAGGAAACAGGTTGTTGATTTTATATACATAACCATAATAACGACATGGTTATTTTGCATATGTTGAAAATAACTTGTGACATAAAGCCAACGAGTCTCTTGACAACTTCATCATCCTCATAGGAAGACCAATTTTAATAAATAGCCGACACAAGGACTAATAGACATCATCAGCCTTATAATGTGCCCACTGCTGGGCCACAGGCATCCTCTCTGTTAGAGAAGTAATCGGCCTTAATCCACCACGCGGGCCCAGTGCAGGTTGGTGGTTGTCACATGTCTTCGAATTTTTGGTTCTAGGACATGCCGGTTTCCTCAAGATATTTTCCTTCACCGTTTTAAGAGCATTGGTGATGAAATACACACATCAACACGGTCTAGGGATATTTCATACTCAATTAAATAACTCGAAAAGTACTGGCCGCATTGGAATTTTTTATACACCGATTTGTTTGTATTTTATATCAGACTAATACCAAATTCAAATTTTTGAAAATTCTTTTGTTTCGGTGGCATAAAAATGTCTTGATGTGTAGGAGAGGGAATTTTCATTTGTGCGAAATTTAGAAAACAATACGAATTACGTTTAGTTACAGTTTTTTTTCATTTTTAAACGAAAGATAAAGCATGTTACGAGCTGTGGGAATGCTGGAAGCTGGATCTGTTCAGCGTAATGTTGCTGAGGCCATAGGGACCCACCAAAATGTAATTTCAAGATTGTGGACACGCTATCGTGCCACAGGTGAAGTAGCGGAGAGGCACCGGGGGCCAAGTCGCATCACTACCCCCAGACAAGACCGATTTTTGCAAATTACTGCGCGAGCTCAACCAAATGCAACGGCGACTCAATTGGTCCAAAGGCTGCGAGTGGAACACCAAGTGCTTGTGAGTGACCAAACTGTAAGAAGGCGACTGCATGAAAGCAATCTACGCTCTCGTAGACCACTCCGGGTCCCACCTTTACGGAGAGGCAATCGTGGACGACGATTAGAATGGGTTCGGAACCACGTGGACTGGGGCCGTGAGCAATGGTCCAATGTGCTGTTCACGGATGAATCCAGGTTCGGCTTCCATCCAGATTCACGAAGGACGCGTGTTTGGCGAGTTCCTGGACGATGGAGCCGTCTTCAGAACCCTCAGGTAGTTCACCCATACCAAGGAGGAACAATTATGGTTTGGGCAGGAATTCGTCTTGGAGGACGGACGGATCTCGCTTGGGTGCGGGGCAATATGACGGCAGAACGATACGTCCAACAGGTGCTGGGGCCCGTAATCTTGCCCCACAGAACACAAATGGGGCAAGATTTACCTCAGAAGGACATGGGACAATATTCCGCAGCAAGATATTGACAACCTTGTTCTGAGCATGCCGAATCGTTGCCGATGTGTTATGAACATCATGGGCGCTTTCTCAGACTACTAACTTCAAGTTAATAATTAACACATTGATAGTAATTCGCTTTTTTAAAAATATCCCTGGACCGTGTTGATGTGTTTAATTTACACAAAGTAAAGCGCCTGCCTGGGTAAAAACTCACGGCCTACGACTCGTAAGTAGGGGCTGTTGCTACTGGGCCACCACTGTTTTTAAATTTACATTATTATCTGAAATAACAGCTATTGTCGAAATTCCAAATTATATGTAATAGGTTGAACACGTCATATTTCGGTAACTCAAGCCAAGCAACCTACTTTTTGGAGTGTTTGGCCATTGTTAACGCTAATAAAATTCCATTTTGACTAGGCTGACAGAGGTAGATTTTTCCTAAAGTATCCTGGAATTCGGCTACCATTGGTTCTATACAATGGCTTCCGACTGCCAGCACCTGTACTGTAGCCAAGTTGACAAACTACAATCGATAACGCTAGTAGAAAACGAATCAATGTATGGAAATGACACATCTGAACGTTAAGTCACATTGTCAGACCATACACATAGGAGGCGTTAACGATTGTAGAAAGAGATTCCATACGAAACGTTTGTAACTTGGCTATATAGGGGGGCAGCATATAAAGCAAGATTTTCATTAATGAATCGTCTCTTAACAAAACAAATGGTTACTCACACAAACAATAAGCTCCCCATTAACACAACCGCTATCTTCTTCACACTAATTATACGGAGTTCATTGATCACGTAAGCAATTAGCAGTTCTCTCGACACCCATCTTGCCAAAGGATTAGTCACCACGTCAGTAATTACACTTTACACGAAATTCGTCACAGCTATTAGAAGAGTTACTAACAGGAGTCACGTCATTTTGATTGTTGATTGAAGGAAGATTTTAATTAATTTAATTGGTATTTAGAAAGTGGAAGAAAAAGACCGAGGACGACCTCCTTTGACATGGTGGACCATTATGACGAAGCTCCTCAAGAATGAGAAATTGCCTGACACAACAACCCTCGACAGAACGTCTTGGCGCTTGGCGCCATGAAATAAGGAGAGCCGACCCTACCTAAAGTGGGAAAAGACTAGGAAGAACAAGAAGAAGATTGGTATTTAGAAAGTTTATCATTTCAGGTAGTCAGAAGCCAGTAGGTCTGGCAGCATGTCTTACCAAAGGGGTATTGAGTTATCCAGTAACTAGATTGTGGAGGATTGGTAGACAGTCGTTCCATAAAAAACACTGGTAGCCGACCCAAATGAAGTTAAAATATCCCTTGACAGGTGACAGGCACGGAGCCTGTCACCGTCACCCATCATCTTAGAACAGTAACTCCCAGATTAATTAAGTCACAACTCAGATCACTCGATACTAAAGAGAAAACAACCGTCTAAAAAAGAAAATAGGAAAGCAAAATGTCCAAGGACCAAAAATCCAAAGACATGTGACGTCTACCAATCTGCAGTGGGTTCGCTCGATCACTTACTGCCCATTCGTTCTCTAGAGGTCTGTATCCCAGCACTGGGAACGTTATATTCTGATTTAGGTTATGCTAATACGATTCAAGTCATTCACGATGCCGACGAACCGTATGTTTGTATGTGCTAATTAAATTGACCTCTTTAAGGTCAGAACAACCGTATAACTGCAAACATTAACGTCATTTACAACGCTAATATATTCTACCTTTGGCAGAAACAAACATGTCATCACGCCTGCTGTCCTTGAAGGGTTAGACAGAAATGAATACAAACGCCAAACTAAGAGAGGAGAAAAAAAATACATACTGGTTTAAATCATAACCCTCCTGTTGAGTTCGCCGTAGTCGCACAAAAAGAAGATACAAGCAAAGGATCTGAAGGAAAACAAACACCCGAAAATGGCGTCAATATTTGAAAGGATGTTAACCATCTTCTTTTAAGTGGTAAGCACAAAGCTGACACTAGTATAGTATTTGCAAGGAAACTAGATAATGCTCAGGCGAATGAGATAAACAACTTCCTATTTAAAGACAGAGGACAAATAGACCGGTTTCTCGCAAGGCTGACAGTTATCTGGTTTATGTAATGTAATTCATGAATGAGTATCGAAACAGTATTTTTAAACAGACACACATACAGCACTCACACAGTTTTTTAATTTTAAGTTCTTTAGTGCAGGAAAGTGCCTAATTTCACCAGTGGATACTGGTTGAAGCTATTAGCGATTGCCTAATACCTACTGGTAAAGAATAGTCTCATATGTATACTAATTAAGGTCAAGGTCTATTCCCTGTGTTCTAATTTACATACAAATCCTTCAGCCATTGAGGATTGATTAAAAAACATCAAAAGATACTATTAACTTTCACGTTTTATAACATTGTGTAGGTACAATGTACAAGTAACAAGTAGGATGGGTGTATCACGAGTTCACGACAGTGCCTAAATTCAGCAATGACTACACGGGAGGACCTTGGTAAAAGCTCTGGCAGGCAGATTTCTCGGCATATGATGACATCAGTGACAGATGGAATGCTGTTACCCTTCTATGTAGCCTCTATTGTCTTCCTACAGAGCAAAGATGACAGCCATTTCCAACTAGCTAGCAGCTACACATATAATCCTGAAAAATCCTTCGTAATTTCTCCCAACTCCCATTGCAAATGGGGATAAAAACTCTTCTCACTTTCTCAGCTTCAAGTAACCGAGTCAAGTTCGTAAGAGCACTGGACTACCAGACATTTAAAACCATACCAATAATAACAAAAACTTGTTCCATAAAAATATAAAAAGCTTAAAACATATGACATCATACTCAGAGGTCATTCGTATCGCATACTGACCTCGCCAGATGTCATATAATGGACTCGCCTGGGTCAAGTTTGTAAGAACGCCTTTTAATAACCTTATCTTAAAGAGTTATTAAGGATAAATAATAACTTTGTGAATGTAAAAGGAAGTATGTTGCAGGTTATGAGTATGGATGACGTAATACATACAGATGCAAGATTAATTCTGTAGAATTGTGCAGATTCATTTCCATTCCGGATTGGTTCTGTGGATGATTTCATAGTTTGGTTTGATTTGAATGTTTAGCGTGTTTTACCTGCTAAGCTTTTAACTTAATTCTCGAGAGTATTCATTGGAACAAGAGGTCTGGACAACCAACAAACAAAATTAGTAAGCAGAGTCAAGAACTGTAGTCAAGCTCTAACAGTGCTGAGGCTTCAGGACAAGTGGAATTATATTAACGATGCGTCACGATAGCGATTAGAAATACGTCTAAAGTGTATGGGATTGCCTAGTGCTTCAAAATGTCACGATTAATCCAATACCTTTTGGCATTTCAGCCGATCGCTACCGCTGATATATAATATAATTTTGTCTAGTTTCTCTGCGTGGTGAGAGACTGCATTTTCTCCAGTTTATTATTTTTAAAGATGTGCTATACAAGGCAGTTGCACGACATAAAGGAAATAATTCGTGGGAAGTTCATAGAATAGCACTTACTGCAAAATGCAGACAGGAAGCCAATGTTATAAGCCTATCTCAATGTACAGGATAGAAAGGCTGTAGCCAATTAATAAACTACAGTCGATATCAGTAAAGCACTTTTCGCTAATAGTTCCCCATTTGACGATAACACTACACTTGAAATATAATCTAATAAGTTTATTAGTTTAAATAAATTTATCGTTATCAACTTTATAGCAAGAGATATCATGTTTAGTTGCATCTATTTGAACATTAATGCATCGGTTCCCAGGAATATGATATGGCATTATCATATATCATTTCTCCGATGGGTTTCGGTCCGAGGGTTTCTCCCGATGTACCCACTGGGTGAGTGTTTGGTTTGGTTTTTTGACATAGGATATCTTAAAGCCTTTCCGCCCATTTACCTATAGTAGGAAAATTCTGGATATCAACAGCTTTCGATTAGACTGGAAGCCGGTTCAAAGGCGATAATGGATAAATAGGTACCTAGATCGCTCTAATACAAAGCTTTACTTATTGAGAAATTTGGAAAACAGGTATAACCACTGGATTTAATAAAACAGGGCTTATATTGCAGTTAATCAAATAACCGATGGATGGAATGTATGCAAGATGATATTGCTACAACTGAGATAACGACTAATAGAGAATTATTATGGAAGAAGCCATGTTGCACCAACCACAAGTAAGGATAACGGCAGGAAAATAAAGAAGATTTCGACATTGCTCTCACTTCATGGCATATATAGCTATATATGGTTAGCGTAGAAGTATATCCTAAAGACATAGATAATGATTTTCGGAACAGACGCACCCACATCCATCTTAATTCACAACAGAACTGTTCCAGTAATGTCCTTGTCAACACTTGACTTGATGATCATACACCTACGACTGAAATTAACTATAAATTTGAACGAGCATTGGACATGGACAATAGTCGGTTGAGTCGATTAATATTAATCGAGTCAGGGGTCAGGTTGGTGAATAGGTTGGAGCTATTAGACTGAATGAGCAGGTTTATGGTCCAAGAATTGCTAATACTGTGGCGAAATTAAAAGTTTTAGAAAGGATCTGGGTGAAGAAATTTTAGGTTCCTATATGATATGGCACTTAACATAACAGACGAATTGTGGCTATTTTCATTGGTAGTACTAGTACCTATACTACTCCCATGATGATTTGTTATGTTATTATGGGTAGAGACCAGTAGAGACATATATTTACCGCGTTAACTATGTATCTGCATAGCAAGATTTTCATCTTCGTAACAATTTGCTTTTATTTCTTGTTTTGGCGCTTTTAACCCAGTCAAGGCCAAAAAAAATCATAAGTTTAACAGCTGTTTCATCACAGCTGAACAGGAACCTTCTATCAATAGAGTGATGCGTCGCTAAATTCGCAGGTCTTTCTTCAAGCACTTACCAAAGTACTTATAAATTACCCAAAAACGGTTCTGAATCACTTACTGAAAAGCTTCAATTTGGATTACTCACAAAATCTGACCCACCTTCACCGAATCCATTTCAAAACAAATATTGCGTAAGTCCAGTACCACTAGTTACGATACTCGAGCCTGCTGGTGGGCGGATGGGTATCAGAATGCCACCGCCCGCCTACGTCCAGTTCTACCACTGGCTATTTAAGTAGTTACCTGGTGTTATATCGGTGGCATATTAACGTAGTTTTATATGGGTATGTAAATTGTGTGGCAATGATTCTTTATTGTTATTTCTTGTGATAGCAAACAGTTTAAAAGATTAGATTGTGAACGTCATTTTAGCGTCCAATATGCATATAAATTCTTCGTCTATCAAAGAGTCTTCCCTGTCGATGTCGTGATCATTATCATAATTTGAGTCGAAGAGGTCTACTGGATAAAAGCCTTCTTCAAGCGTCGCCAAATCAACGTTGAAATTCACCAGATCGTCATCATCATCATCATTTTAGGCTAAAGACTCCACTGCAGAACTTAGGCCTCATCCAAATCACCACATCAACCCAGTTCTGTGCGTTTTGCATCCAGTGGATGCTCGAAATCTTAACCAGGTCAATAGTCCAGCTAGTGGGTGGCCTTCCAACGCAGTGCCATCAGATACTTACAAATAAATCTTTTTCCATCAATCAACGCCTCGTTTCCTCTAGTGTCACCTACTACTCACCAGCCCCTATGCTTTTAGATTAAATTGAATTGCTTTAATAGAATCACTGTCATCTCATCTGTATAGGGGAGATCATAATTATTGAATCAACAACTTGTATGTACCAATATCAACAATTTTATTTCATCCTTTCTCGAATCAGATAGAAGTTAGAACTATGCAAGAATAGTTTACCTAACCCAATCTGCGTGATAAACCTATAAGCTACTCAGAAAGTTGTCAAATATTATAGAACTGTCTAGGAAGCTATAGATGAATAAAGATTATTCATCTATTCAGCCGAATGACATCCATTGCTGGACATGGACCTTCTGCCTCAACTCTACCGACCATTCCTAATCTTCCCGAATCCAGAAGATTCCCACCAGATTGTATCTGTGTCAAAACAGGTGTTTCTGTACACTGTTAAGTATCGTCACTCATGTTAATAGCAGTATTGTCATCTCTTTCATCTTGAATTGCCTCAAGTTCAAGAACAGCATATATTATACTGAAATTATTTTTATTTTGTAAACTTGAAGAGTTGCATTGTACTAGCTTTATCGGCTTTAACACTGTATGCACGTGCTTGCGCTACTAGCACGTGTCTCAAGCGTATGAAATATGACTGTGACTGTACATATTTATTTCTCGTTTGTTTTATTTATTTTAATCTGGAGCTGATATGACTTTTCTATGTTGAGTATAGGTCAGGCAGAATCAGGATCTTTTGCACCAAATGATATTTTAGGGTGCATAAAACCCACTAAGAGTAGCGTTACACATTTTTCATCCGGTGCACCTAGGCTTTATACTATCATTCTTTTAGCAGTGGCGATGGACTAAATGCCAAAGATGAGATTTGTGGCAGTTCGATAGCGATTGGCAACTCCATCCTTACATTTTGTTATTTTTCTAATCGCTACCGCGACTTTCGTTGATAGAATGTTACTTGTCTAGAGCCTCTGAACCTCCAAGCTGAATATTTTACTATATAGTTTCTGCAGATATAACAGAAGAAGACGTATATCGTATATTTATTGCAGGCTAAAGTTTTCAATGTGATTGATGACTCAAAAACTACACTGTAGAAACTATTGAAATTACAGCTAAAGCGTGACCAATGTTCTCGGCAAACAACATCACTTGAAAAATATCGTTTAAAAACATAGTTCGGTCTCTACACTGCGCGCTGAGTAATATATTTACATTATAATAGGATTTATATTTACAGCTCCAGATTTTGAAGATCATACGTCTCGATCATACATATATGTAAATATCATGTACAGTTTCTGGTATGTGAAGGTTGAATTATAATCGAAAATAGTTTTATATTCAGCAATGAGATTTACTGGAATGATTTATCCAGATATTTTAGATTGAAGACTTGCTTGATTTTCCTTGATTCTTAGCGTCAGCGTCCCGCCTTGGCTTGATGGTTTGTCATGATTTCATGAATCATGATGGATGCTTGCCTAATAGGGTTTGTTTTCAAATACAAGGTCTCATGCCATTTTTGTTTTCTTCATATAGTACCTATCTTTCTTTTTGCTCTTCTATGCTTCTTCTTCGCCATCACTATTCTAAATTTTGACTTACTGTGGTCCAAAAAAATTAGCTACTAATGTGTCTCATATCGTGCTCATTAAAAAGAAAAATAAATAAGATTTGCGAAGATAGTCTCTTGTGTATGTTACCTAGTTTTCAATCGATTTTAAGACAATTTATTGTATATCGTAGTCTTCATTTCCCCTAATATAATATGCAAAAGAACCAGCTGGCCAAATATTATTTCCATGTCTTGAAAAAATAACACCACCGAATCTTCCAGTCTCTTTTCATGAGGGTTAAGCATCTTAAAATAACGAAATGAATAATAGAAACTAACAAAGTACCACTAGATCTGTCACGAAACTCGATCGTTAAAACATATTTAGTTGCTATGGGAGATTTTCAAGAAACGTCTAAAATAGACCCAGCGGATGTGCGAACAACTCCTACGCATACACCTTTACAAATATCCTCTATCTCCTTCTTACGTTGAGTGTTGTTTATATGTCTGTCCTTATCTTCGCACCTATGTAGGTGATCTCAAGGAGATTTGGTTCGTAAAAACAGTTTATGAATGAGTGTTAAAGTGTTCAAGTCACCAGTGTGGGTAGTGGTAATCAATTGACATTAATTAAGCAATACTGTGACAACAACTCCATTTTGGATTTAATTAAGTAACAGATAATTTACGCACAAAACATTTTTGTCGTTAAATCAATATATATTTATGTATGTACCAACAAAACACCTAATAACGAGAAGAATAAATGCAGACAGAAAAGCACAAAGGTACTGCTTGTTTCAAAAGAAGTATTTTCCAGCAGACCTGCGGCAGTAGAATTGGATGAGAGACGTAGGCACAGTATTTAGATAGATCTTAGGAAACTTAAAAAAAGACTCATCATTATCATTTTCGCTGCTGCAGAAATATTTAATATGGAGCCCTGACTTTTTCATGGGACATACAACTTAAGTTGTATACGAGGCCACTTAGAAATGTATGTGAGATGAGTAAGAGAGAATGGTTGAGAAACCCTCAGTCCCAAAGTAAGTATTAAAAAGCATCAATCCAATGATGAAGAAACACCAATATAAACCACAGCATTATGAAGGATCCACCGCCATATTTATCTGGTACTAAAACAACTCAATTGCACGAAATTTTAGTCACACTAAAATTTGCCAGTGTTTGAGCTATAAAACAAGAAAGAAGATAAATCTACAGATAAACCATTATAGCAAAGCATGCATAACATTTTTATGACTTCATTGTATACCAACAGAATATATCAGAAAACCAGTTCCGAGACGGACGACCGACGAAACCGCGAAATCGCCATTTTCTAATCTTTTTATACTGTTTTTGAAATATTTTGGGATCCATATTAGGCAGGTAGATATGCATTTTTTGCACGTCCAGACATCTTGATATTTATATGCTAATGCATTTGTTAATTATAAATTCTAAAATGGAGGAAAGAAGCGTCATCATTTTATATTGTTGCATGAGCATATGAGATCATCATCGTCTCCATCTTTACACTGCTTTATCTCAGATTGTTTTAATCATTGTCAATTAACATTGTGATGAATTGACAATTAAACGAAATGACATAGGAAGGACGTTGGATGAATTTAAGTTGAATTGAGATTATTTCGGGCATTTCAGTGTAGATTTCGCTAGTTTGAGAATCTTTGCCGATTTCAGATGATTTAATTAATCAAACAATGCCTATCATCCGATCTTACGTATATATGGCAGGTGCCAAAATAGTACCTTGGGGTACCCCAATGTGTGTTGTATTATTTAAGTCCGTGCATTCAGTGCAGTTTCTTGCCATATTTGGACAGATAATAACTGTAGTAATATTATCGCACTATCTACTACAAAATTCTACTTATTAGTGGGTCTACTGATGACCATGAAAGACTTCAAATGCATTTAAAATACCTCAAACCATACTTTTTATTGGACGTATTTTTCAGCGAAAAATTAAACTTCATTAACCATTCAAATAGGTGTTACGTCACTTAATTAAAAAGAGTCATAAATAGTGTTATAGAAGATAATTTGCCCCGTGGCGCTTACAAATACAACCAAGGTTATCTGGCTGTCTGGCCCCGCAAATATAAATTTAGTGCATGTAAAACGTGTAAGACCGGTTTGAATTTTGTTTAGTAAGTGTTTGCTTGTAAGTTTGAAAACATAACATCATACCTACGTATTCCTGGAAGAGGTGATTTCACCAGTCTATATGATGAAGGGAATGGAGGATCATAGTCAAAGAGAAAGTTTGGAAACCTTGATGTGATTACGAACCCTAGCGTTGGAGAAACGATGCAAGACTTTACTATCGAGACTGTGGACTGCTACTCAGAAAATTCTAATTGGAAACTAAATGACACTGGTCGACCTGAGAATCAAACCTAGAAACCCCAACTTACCAGTCCCACTTGCTACAGGTTGAGAAACGAAGTAGCCAGACATAGTTAATTGCAAACTTCTTCATAGGAAGCACCGAAAATATTTCATTTTAATGGATTTTTTATCATTGACAATCTTGCTGTCGGTTGAATGGGACCGTTAGAAGAATTTAATAAGATTATAAATATAATAGAAATACATAAAGCTGCTGGCATTGTCCATTGTGAACGTCTGATAGAAAAAGTTAATGCAAACGATAGATCACTTTTGGATTAATGTGACGGAGTTATTAAATACAATAATCATATAGGTACTCGTAGCAACATCCCTCTTGACGGGTTTTCAAACCTGGTGTATGAGAATCATAGACGTTCAACGAATATTAGATCTCCTAGCGGCAATTTGCGTGTTCATGTCACAATGTCATTTAATATGGAACCAATCAAATTTGTTCTTACAAATTGACCTACTGAATCTATTGAAGTACTGTTTAGTGTTGATTCAGTTGATTGTGTTAGGGTCTTCGATTAGATACCCTGGTCAGGCAAAATGTTATTTGTTTTTTCCATCAGGAATTCCGAGTAGCAGACCCCTTCTGAATCTATTGAATTACTGACTTTTGTTGAATCAGTTTTGTTCCTGGATAGTTCGGCAACTGGATCGCGCAAGTTATTTGGTTTATCGATCTGCGAATTCTCAGCCCGAACGGGGTCTGTGTCCGATTTATTTATTCAAACTTCATGTACAATGGTGATGCATAGGCGGACTAAATGCATCAAGGCATTATCTACCAGCCAACCATTGATGGCAATAGGCTTGGTATTATGTGTGATTTCAACATAACAAAGTTAAGTTCCTTCTAAAAACTTGTAAGACAGAAAGGATAGTTAGTAAGGCCAAAGATAATATAATACTACAGTACAGATACCCAATCCCATACAAAGAAATGTCACCTCCTTAAGTCGGGCTATTGGTCGGGCTATTTTTTCTTTCTCCATATTTTTAACAGGCGGCAGCACCAGTGACTCTTTAATAGCCCGAGACTGTGGTTTTCTAACGCCATCTAGTAGTTTGCCGAGATACTAAATCATATGGCAATTTGAGCGAGGAATCGTATCATGTAGGTACTTAGAGACGTTATTTGCCAGTTGTCCTTGAACGCTTACTTCGTATTCGTAATAATAACATTAGGTATGTTCGGTTCGGGACAGACTGCGCTCAGACCGCGGTAACTTCTTAAATCTAAGTGGTCGCATTGTGTAGCGAATTTCACAATATTCACGAATATTCCAAATCAATCAAAACCATAGAATTCGTTGTAGAATTAAATGAAGGTTTGCTAAGCTTGCTTCCGCGGCAACGTAATGACACGAAGTAGGTATCTACTTTATGTCATTTTATTTTTCACTATAAGGGTTATCCTTTTTTACCCGGCTGCAAGGAAAGGGTTATGTTTTTCGCGCGTATCTTGTATGTAAGTATGTATGTTATATTCTTTATTACCTCGTATCTTTCAAACCACTTGACGGATTTTTATAATTAAGACATCGTTAGAAAGGTCTTGGCCACCCAAATATTCTTAGATAAGTGCCATTAAAAAAAATGGCGGATTTTGGGCTCCATATTGTAGAGGTTGCAATTTCTTTTCTTCGTAACCCGTCGAGTGGGGTATCAAAATGAAGGGCTTTTAGTGGTGATTACAAAAATACATACCACGTATATGTTTAAAACAATTTATAAAAAAAAATACTTAAAAGTTGAAAATAAAAAAAGCTAATTTAAAAATCAAAAAGGAAACGAACTAAAAAGCTGTAAACAAGTAAAAATCCTGCTGTGCCGTCGGAGGATCAGGCAGTTCGCGAATATGTATCCTCCGACTGCACAGCTAGTTATTTTCTTGTTTACAGCTTTTTAGTTCGCTTTTTAAGCAGTCGGGTGTTTGATTTTTAAATTAGCTTTTTTATTTTAGGTAGGTACTTAGATATTTAAAGAACAAGATGTTTTTACAAAAATGATTACTTTTTATACTTTAGTTAGGTACGCAGCATGGCAGTACCTACCCTACCCCTCACCCCCGCTGTCACATGAACCTGCAAGCGCGTAGTGGCTCACGAAGTGTTTCGAGCCGTTATTATGTTTGAATGCGACGCGTAAACTCGGACGGCAAGCGGCACTGCGGCACACGCGTCGGGTTATCTCTTATTTTTGTACCCGTGCGATTTGAGTAGGCCCTAGCGCGATACGAGTCCTGTTCCAGCGAGGTATTTAGTTAATTCGAAGTGTAAACAAGCTTCACAAAAAAGGGATTTTAAATACTAGACCAAAACTTTAATATTTGAAATTACGCCTATAATAAATAATATCTTTTAAATTACGCCTATAATAAATAATAACTATCCTACAAAATGAATCTTACGAAGGATATATAATTTAGGACAAATTGTGAAACACGCCATCTATTGCAAAGAACTCAAAACAAAACGAAAAGTCGATAGCTACTTTCAACTAATTTAACATACAAAGTCTTCACTTATCTTTTTTCTTAAAAAAACCTGATTAATGAGTGTAAATGGATAAATTAACATTAAAGAAGCAAGTTTTGATTTTTACTAAACTTATTTCAGCCTGAATCTGCTGTTAAACATTTTTAATTGATTGTTACTTTCAGATTTGTTACCTATGCTGCCATCTGTGATCTTTTTTTAATACTAATTATAATTTGTTTGAGTTGATACCCCATGGTAAGGCTGTACTATTACGAATCAACGCCATCATGGTTCTGCTGTGACAAAGGGACAAAGTTTTGACAAGTCAGAGTAAGGCCCTGATCTTTTTTTCTACCATATGATTATGCATTGAGCTAGGAAAAACATGGAGGCGCCCTATTATTCTATACATACATTAGCTTATACAAATATGAAACATAATTTTGTCTCATTTCTTATAATGTAGTAATCGTATTTGACAAAAGAGACAACAATATTTCAGTTGTTGCTCATTATGGCAACATTTTGTCAGCTGTCAGTACGTACCATATTCGCCATATTAATTGCCGAAATTTGTGGTTGTGTTCATGGTAGTCCTGCTTTCAAATGGTTGTTTACTTTTTGTATTATTAATGTGTGTGTGTTCCGTGATTAACAACCATAGCATCGGCAGCCATTTTAAGTGCCATTTTAAGGTTTAGGTAGGCACGTTTTTTTTGTAGGTATTTCGAGTCCATTCTATTTATTAGGTATATGTGATTATGTAACACGTCATTAAACGCATCACCCAATACATTAGCTGCAAAAACAGAACAAGCGAAAAACGCATTCCGAATTTCCATCATTCTCTAACAAACAAAATACAGAAATAACCGTTTGTGTGTTGAAACAATTCATCCAAAATAAAACTCAATTTTACGGAGCTGTGCCAAAATTCCCAAGAACGTACTTTATAACTGGATTTCTGGATTTTACGTGTGAAACTAATTTAATAGTTTTCTGAACTAGAAGCAGAAATCTAATCTAATAAATGAGAAACAAAGAACAGGTCGAAGACAGTTGCTCTTCCGAGTCTTCGCTTTCTTGATCGCAGCGTAAGTAGGCAATTGAGGTACTCCACCTGTTTGTCCCAAAATATTTAAAGAATGTTCCATCTATTCGAAAAGAAGAAGAATCTTTCTTGAACCTCCGGCAAAATCTTACGATCCCATAACCTGATTGCACCTGGATTTAAAAAATCTGCATTTAGCATCAAGAATCGAAGCTTGTCATGAGTTTCTATCAAGAAATCTTCGTCTGCCATCGAAAGATCCTTTTTAAGAGTCTTCAGGTCTTTAAGTGTAACACCAACGTGATCAAAATAAACCATAGTACTGAATCTAGACCGGCCTAGTGCAGACATATGATGTAACTTCCTGATCCAACCACGGATATGAGCAGCCCCAGTTGGCAGCATAGCCGCAGGTAACAGAAATAAACTAATAGTATCACTAATTATAGTACAACACGTCATTTCGGGGAACACACATGAATTAGCATTTTGTTTTGTAATTTCTTTGTTCTTTTCGTCTCTTGAATCAGTGTTTATTTACGTAATGTCACCGGTTTAGTCGCTTTTAGATTCTGAGTTACTTGTTGTTTTAGTTACGTCTCACATTTATTCTTATGTCTTTGGTAGCAGGTTTATTTTTTGTCAGTATGAGATGTGTCTGTGTTTTTTGCCTTCGTAATAATATTATTTGTGACATTTGACTTTATATTAACACTTGTATTTTTGTTAGCTGATTTAATATTTAAATACATTGTTTCTATTTTGTTCATTCCCAAAAACACATTCAAAATTTGAGTTCCTTCGAGTCAAACTCCGAAAGGGTTATAAATTTTGTTCTTCATAGTAATAACCATATTTCAACCAGCATGCTAAATGTTTATCCACGGTTTCAAAGGCCCTGACATAAATAGTTATTTGAGTCGTAACAACTAAGCTTACTAATGTATTCCACGTACAAGACTAGACACCGAATGACCTTTTGAGGATTCGAGGAAAAAACTAACGCCATATATTCGCAAGGTCATAAATATCTTTTAATGGTCCTGAGGAGAGAATACTAATATGTAGCTGGCAGTGATAGGGATCGTGGAACGAATATTGTTGAATAGCAGAAGAAAATATATATAAAGCTCTTAAATAATTCCGTTAACAAAGCGTCGATCCCACTTCTGTTTTGCAGTTCGACGGTCTATTTTCAACGGCTAATTTATCAAAGTGGAATTCGGAAAGCACGTCAGAATGATTCGAAAGACTGAGTATTTCGCGGCTGTGTGTAACCTCTTTGATATCATAAACATTGAATGCTTTATAGTAGAAATAGCTAGTTTCATTTATATATTTTGTTTCTATTACCGTAACGACTGTCACCACTTTCCATCTCATGATTTATTCAGCAGAAGATGTTTAAAAGTTTCTTTCCAACGTTATTGAACTCGTCACCTTGGATTCTGATAACAACACCCCGAAGGCCTCACATTCTTAATGGATAGTCTGGCGAAGCATCAAATCTAGTGTTTTGGGACCACCGCCAAAAGTGTTTCCTAGAAATTCGTCAATAGGAATATTGGATGAAATGACGGCACGTGATGATTTCATTTGTTTAGCGTGAGAGTCAAATGTTATGATAATTTATTTCACCTCGAGGAGAGCAAGGACATTGAGTCAACTATCATTTCACGCTCTTATTCATGGCTACCCAAGCCGGTTTGGAATCACAGATCAAAAAGCCTGAAAAATTTGAGGTCTTCCCGCGGAGCTAGAACATGGTCGGCTTCAAAGGAAAATTGAAGAAAATCCTCATTGAAAAGTGGAGGCAATGCAACTGTAACACCCCTGGTATTGCAGATGTCTATAGAAGCTGGTAACCGCTTACCACCAGCTGGACCGCCAGCTTGTTTGGCATTCTATGACTATTTAATTATGAATTAATTAAATAATGATGGCATAAAAATCTTTTCGAACTGTCTCCCAGAACTTACTCATGCTTTATTTAGCACTGCACACTTACGCCTTCATTATTTCGACACACGTCAATTGAATTGTAAAGAATATTTCAACAATCAGTCGCCTCATTAGCGCTAAAAGTATTGTGTGTTTTGACGTTCTTAAGGATTACATAAACACGCCACTTTCTATTTGGAGACGAGAGTCATTCAATATGTTAATTGAATAAATTTATTTTGAATACTTGGATTGAAACATTACTGGTGACGTTTCCAATACTTTCTGTCACGACTTCAGCAGCAAAAGTTTATGATTTTTTTTATTCCACTATTACATGGGGCTGTGAACTATGTATGGAACCTCAAGTAAGACAGGAGTAATGTTACGTTGTTGTAATGCTTTATTCGTAACAGGAGTATTGTGACTATAGGCCTTCTGTATAACCCTTCGGTTAATAAATTCGGTTGTATTGTAGTGATGCTATATTCCAAACTTGCTCTTTCTTTGTTATAAGAAGTCCTAAATCGTCATTGTTTGTTCAGTTTAAATGCCTCAAATTCTTCCATATTAGCATTTAAAATTGATATTTCAAAATATCGCACCTTTTTAAGCCTTCTCTGACTTCTTTCCTTTGTGTTGTTTTTGTTTTTAAGTCCTTTACATCAATATTTAAAAGGAAATAATGACGTGATCCTGACGTACTAAATAGTATTATTTTCCTCAATCTCATGAATGGGAAGGATGACGATTGACGATTGACGCCATGACACAGGCAGCTGACGTCACACCATAGACATAGGTCTATTTCTCACGGCAATGGAGAGCTTGGTTCTAGGCATAAACAATATGCTGCCACTGATCAATGTCGGCCCAGTAGATACTAGAAGACTGTTTAGTAATGTTGTTTTGATTTGTACTGAGGTTGATGGATTGTTTCTGGGTATAACGGATTTCTATATTCAGTAGATGAATATGTAGTATATCACTGTCAATATTGTCTCCTGTTTCCTATGATCCTGGAGACATGGGCCAAGATTGAAAATCTACATTCTATTAGTTGGTTGCTATTGTTATTTTTTTTTGCTTCTAGTTTTGCGAGTCCTTCAAAATAATAAAGTCACCCTATCGTAGATACTAATATTGAGTAAAAATCGTGTCAACCATGCCTCAACAGCAGGACGGATTTGGATGAATCTTACCATACGGGTAGACCAGACCTGGACTAAGTCGCAAGTTACGTTTTATTCCGGTAGCACATTCCACTTTACACCCGCGAAGCCGTTAGCAGAATCAAGTAAATACTAAGGCCTCAATGTTTTTGTTTGATCTATATTAAAATTCTTCTCTAACCCGTATTTCCGTTATTTCAAGACTAAAGTATTACAAATTCCGGCTAATACCTCAATCCTAGTATGATCCATGTATCGGTCGGCTGTGAAGCGTGGAACAGTGCCAAGTTTTAATATTAGCGGCCTGGTTAGCTGATGTCATCGGCATCGCAGTGTTTACATATGAAATCGGTAACATACATACATTTTATTTGAATTTTAAGTGACAGTGCTGTTGTGGTGCTTACTATTAATAAATAAACTAACGCTATTCTCCCATGGGGGTAGGAAGAAACTACAGAATGCGAGCTGTTACGATCCTTACATATTTCTTTTGCTGAGGTTACGTTCAAACATATAGTTATACACGCAAGTCGGTTACAAGTATTGCGCACCTAGTATTTTTGAGTATCATCACCAATATGATCCGTTCTAGGGCATCCCGTCCCAGCGTTTCCACTTACGTCACCTTTTGTTAATCGCCTTTTATTCATCCTCTCAACATGACCAAACCATCTAAGAATACTCTTTTAAATTTTTGTCACTAAATATTGTTTTTAACGTGCCTGTCGTAATTAGCAGGGTCATGAGATCTGAGAGAAATGAGGGCGTACACTTTGGATGCAGTTTGAGAAAGCATTGGCTTTTGTTTAGCGACTTAGCAAGTTTTGAGTGGTGCGAATGTAGAGTTCCTTGAAGTTGATTTGACTTTAGTAGGTAATTTGTGTATTGTTTAGAATTGCTGAGGAATTCAACAGAGATATTGTTTGTACCGAAGGACCAACTGATAAAAGACAACGTTAGCTAAACAAATGAATGAAAAAGATGGATAAGAAATAGTCAATCATTCGTTTAACGAGAAATCAGCCGGGTTCAGACCTGAAATTGTCGAAGTGGAAACATAGTTTAGTTCAGGTTATCTAGTAAACGAAACGAATTACGTTGGTACTTGAGTACCTACTGGAAAACAAAAGACAATTTCAATAACAAACAAACATTTGAGTCAGATGTTATACTAAAGGTTACTTCTTACTACATAGGTTAAACCCAACAAATAGTAAACATTACTGAAAAGAAAAACATCTGTGGTAACATGAATGAGTCCAATTCTGACTCACAAACCTTGCGGTCACAACTGAACCGAAGGCTGCATGAATCTTTAATAACGACAAACACATTATATTCACAAAATAAAAAAAATCGTGCATAAACAAATTCGAAAATCGAATACGATGATCTTATGCTGACGCACTCCTTGCGGTTTTCAATACATTCTTGTACAACGTTTTGTAATTCACCAAAATAGCCAGTGAGCAATGCACAGATTGTGTAAATGAGAACAAGGCTTTTGGGATCCTGGAATTATGACCAAAGAGTTTTAAGACTTTATTTAATGTAATAAATTGTTTTAATTACTTTGTTTTATTTTCAATTGATGATTGCTAGAAAAGAGTGAGTCAGGTTGATTTAAATAAACATGATTTGTAAAAATAAACAACAGAAAAGCTTCATTGTTGTATAAAATATTTCATAGTAATGTCTACAAAAACAACGGTAAGCGACCTCGTCAAAATAGTTATTGACCCTGAAAATTACACAATGGTTATTTTCTAAACAAATACACGCAGTTTTGGAACAGACAAGTGTTTTTCTCAATTTTCTCATGAGCATGAAGTCCCAAGTTTTCAGAAGTACGCTAGGCGTAGTATATTATCTGCGTCAGAAGTATATTAAAGTTATAAGTAATAAATCATGAATATGGTCACTATTTTCCAGAAAAAAATTCAAGGAAAAGATTTCGTTGTTGGTTATTTTCATTTTTATCAGACTGTCGAAGGAGGGTAATGTGTTTTTCAGTCTATGAATGTATGTATGTTTGTTCCTATGTTGCGTTCTATTGACCAAACGCGTTGGCTAATATTGATGATGCTTACGTCAATCTCTACATTAAATTTGGAAAATATGAAAATAGATTTTGGGCGCAATATTGTGGGGTCTAATTTTTTTCTTCCTGGCCCATCGTGGGTATCAAAATAAAGGATTTTAAGAAGTGATTTCAAAAATATATAACACTTTTAAGTTTAAATTTAGGTAGGTACCTAATACAAAAGAAAAATGTTAACTAAAAAGATATATATATCAAAAAAGTTAATTAAAAAAATCAAAAAACCTGAGTACTCAAGAAACAAACTAAAAAGTAAACAAGAAGAAAATCATGCTGTGCAGTCGGAGGATACATATTCATAGAGAGATACATAGTCTCTGTTAAATAAATGTATTTTCTTTCTTTCTTTTTCGTTTATGTCTTTTTAGTTCGCTTCTTAAGCAATCGGGTTTTTTGATTGTTAATTATATATTTTATTTGCCTAAACAATGCCTCAACACAAGTAGCATGAGACTTGATGTTTATTGTATCTAAGTACCTATCTATCAACCTACCTGAAATAAAGTCTCAGTCATTAAGATAGAAGACGATTCATACCGACTGATTGACTAATAAATCTGTCATTAATTATGTGCAAGTAAAAAACCCATTGATTTTTCCGAGTAAAAACACATTAGTTCAATAATTTTTATGACCAGAACATAATTCTATTAGCAGTGTTTCTTTCAGGTACTAGGTAACTTTGCCTGAAAGAAACACTGGTAAGTAGTTACTAAGTGATATAATCTGTTATAATGCTGGGCTGGTCCCAGCATGTCCAACTATATAGGTCCTGAAATGAGGACCAATTTCAGCAAATCAAAAAATTTGGTCCTTTGGTACAGTCTCCGCTGATCAGTATTAATTGTGTTACTACTACTATCTTACTACTTTTTATCTCGGAAAATGCACTGCTCCCGTGAAATAGGCCACGGTAGCTATGCCGCTCAAAAAACTAGTATTATTTCAGTTTATAATAGAATAGAAAACATTTATTCGACACAGACACAACACAATAGCAACAATTACAAAGTAACAGTAAAAAAAGTACAAACAAGGTTCAAGAAGAGCTGCGCTTGGCGTGCGCAGACGGAAAGAGTTATCAACTCAGCATTTGCTGGGCGTCAGATACCAAGCGCAAATTTTCAATTGGCACCCCGCTAGTGACACGGACGCGACGTGGGTAAGTTTCATCTATCAGTGCCTATAAATTTATTCGGCTGTCAAAAATCACAACCAATCATATTTGTTGAAATTAGGGCAACACAGATTAGACAGCTGCAGTTGAATCACAAAACAAAGAGAAGATCTTCTAAATCGGGGCAGTAAATGGCCTTACTTTTCCACATTTTAGTAATTTGAGAGTAAAATACACCCACATCACAGAACCTTAAGCTATCGTAAATCCATACTTAAAACCGTATAATGTATGATTTACAACGAAAACATCGGTGTAGGTGTCAATATGAATATGTCCAAAGATAATATAATACTTACATAATATGGCCTTACACACCTAAGGATCTGCCCACCTCGTGCAAACAGCTGTCATCGTGGGGGCGGCAGGAAACGTAGTAATAATCTAACATAGACCTACTTAGAAGTGTTTGATTTTTATTAGAGACTACAAAGGTGACGATGAAAAACTGAAAAGAGAAAGCCTAGGAATACACGAAATGGAAAATTCTAGGGAGGTCTTTGCTCAAGAATAAACTGAAAAAAAATCGGATCATATTTATTGTATACGAAAGAAACATATACAGATACCTACATGTATAGGTCAACTTATGTACAAAGGCGAGCTTAATACATAATTGGAATCTCTAACAGAAAATCTCAGTGTCATAGAAGAGAGATATATAATATTGGAAGAAGATGGCAAAACGTCTTGGAAGTGGCGTAGCGTCGGGAACGATGGAAAGAATGAAGGAAGGCATTTTCCCTGCAATATTGGAAACGACGCAAAAACCATTTTTATTGATTCTTGTTATTATAAATGCCTGCGTAAACATTGAGGTCAATTGTTAATTAACAGATCTTATTAGCTGCCTTCTGGCGGTTTGATAACTTTGTATTAGCGATACGATGCTTATAATGTGTAATTAAAACAATACATCAATTAACATTCATGTTATTATCATTTTAGCAGACTTTATAGCAACAATTCTGGAGATCCTGTCTGGCCCTATGTTCCTAAATGTCAAGATTCAATTTCTTTCTATCACCCAAGAGAAACACAGATTTATTATCTTTAAATTAAGATGAAAGACGTCCACTGTGCCGTTGGACATGGATCTTTGCCACATCGACAATTTCTGTGCTTCTTATATCCATCGAACTCGTCTAGATGGGTACAATTCCTTCATTATCCTATTTTAGCTTGCAACGGCCACTTGCACTAGGGTCATTAATCTCTATAATTACTAATTAGTGAAGCCATCAATTAGCAATTGCACGACTTTTGACGTCACTCCTCGATATGCGGTTACAGTATACTTGGTTTTTACGGTAAGGAACTCTCTGCTTTCCACCTTTGAGCTTGGGTTATAGGATTTGATCAGGCAAACTCAGCCAATGTTTTGTAGAGTCTACAAAACATTGGGTGAGTTTGCTCTACTATGTAGACGACCCTCAAACCGAATCATTCCAGCATGAATTTCTCAGTAGCCATCATAGTTTAGTACTTGTGGTCCGAACTATGATGCATCTCTACCTATCTCTTCCATTAATTCAAGCGTGATAATCTGTGGTGTGACTATATGACCTCTGCTACCCTGAGGTCCTGAAGGAGAACCGGGAGTGTCCGTGGAGTTTCTAGCACGTTCTTCTCTATAGAGACCTACTAACGCTTGCGAACGTGCCACTAGATTCATGTTCTGTTTGACAATTGAAAAGTGTTATGGTTTAGTTGACTTGAAAATATTTTGATTTTGATTCAGGTTTTTGCCGTAGGATTTTATCAGTATGGTAGGGTTTGCTACTCTTCTTAAGTTCACCCATTCGTTTCTGTTAATAATATTTGAGTTGCTTTGGTCCTATGAGGCGTATTAGGACCAGAGTCTAGGGCGGTGACCAGACCATAAGCTCTTAGAGCAAGGCTATTTTGAGAGTGCGTTAGGGACAGATGTATGTGACTTGTATACATCTGTCCCTTTTTTACAGTCAAACCATGATAGTTTTGAGAAGTCATGGTATGGGGGCAGGGATCTGTCTTGTATGCAATTGCCTTTTAAATTTGTAATTTTTTTTTCATATACTACGGGCTAAAGCTTGGAGGAGTTTTATGACCAGTTGTGATGTGGCTGTATTTTGGCTTAAATAATGATACTCGTATTACTTAGACTCACGTTTTGTATCTTTATGTAACTACCTATGTACCAATAAACTGTTCGTAAGTAGGTATTTAAACAGAGATAAACCAAGCATATAAAAATAAAGTTTTAAGTGTGTTCCTTTATTACCTTGCTACGATAAAAATAAACGTTCAGAATTATATTAAAAGCTTTATTCAGAAACCAGTGTTAGTTTTCTTATCTTTTTATGTACCTACCAACCAGCAACCTTAAGCAAAATAATTTATAGTTTGCAATACATATTATTCGAGTCCAACAGAAAAAATAAATTAGTCCGCTTCAATTTGAATCGCATCAAAATCGGACTAACAGCTCGGTAGCAAAAAAAAATTGCTAAATGCTAAGCCAATGTGACATAATTACATAAGATTAAAATTTTAATATGCCATTAATTTATTTAATATCTTTAAGTAGGTACCTAAAGACCAAAGGCCAAAATCGCACAAAAACACAAAAAAAATAACGCTCTGTCACAGTTTTCGTGATTATTGTGATTAACTATTATAAATATAATTATGTACATACTTAACGTCTAATAATGTTAATAGAAAGTTCATAATCTTAAATCAAAGCAACTCACAATATTGTGCACTTGAAAGTTAGCTGCGGGCAACTTAGATCGCACTTAGTTACCTAGACAACTTAGGACCTGCCTTATGCCACCATATTTGCCAAGATAACGGCTGGCTAAGCAGCCTTAAAAGGCTATACAAGTTATCCAGAAGAAAATCGAGCACCTTTATAATATCATCATGAATTATCCGAAGGTTAAAAACGCGCGGAATTACAAAAAACAAAATGTAACCACTTACCGTTTGTTAAAATTTAATTTCACAGACACAACACTTCACTATTATTCACAGAGAACTTCAAATAACACTATAAGCACTCAATAACAACGACTAATAATATTAACGATAGATTATTTTTCGTTTTTAATTCGACAGTTCGTTTTCAAACTGCGCGAGAATGCGTTCGCGCGCGGAATGAAGTTGCGCGCGCACTTGTTGAACGGCGCGCGGGAAAAGTTGAACGGAAATATCATGTATCGAGTGAAGCTCGCCCACGTCACGATTGGCTAACTTCGCGTCATTGATTTTGGGAAGAAAATTCTTGGAAAATGGAAATCGAATCAATTAAATTATAACTTGTAATTTGTTATGTACATCATTTTCTTATAGATTCTTTGGATGATAGGTTGGTTGTTTTTAATTACGTTGTAATTTTTCAATAACCTTTCTGTCATGATTAAAGTAAGAAGAAATCTTTTTTAATTTCCAGCAACCATTTCTTCCAATAAGATTATCTCTATTTGGAATTCCAATGGTAAGACTTAATAAATACATGTCATATTTACACAAAATATATCACGTCATCATCAAGTTTCGCTAGAGTCAACCATCCAAAGGGGTAAGCAGAAGTCACCGATCAACAGAAATCATTCATCATTCTCAACCAGATACAAGATGGATGATTCAAGTTATCATAGATGATAGATCATGAAAGATAAACGCATTTAATTTTAATTTTCTTTGAAATATCATTAATAATTAGGAAAAACATTAAATTGCCTCAAAAGTGGAATCATTCATAAATTTTATGTGTTTACAAAATGTAAGTATAGATGGCGCTGATCAACAGACCACATCAGTCCGCTGATTATTGAAGTCACGATGAGACAACCAACAAGCTGTTTAGTTAGTTACTACAGGAACTACTAGAGGGCGCTAAATTAAACATTTACAAAACTGCCTTTTCTAACAATGATGCTATGTGCATGCTAATAATTATGATTTTCATGACCATAATTTTTATTTTTTCCTCCTTATGATCTCCCCCTGTTACTTGCTGCTAGACAGGCAGACCTATAAAAAATGGTACGGGGGATTGGTTATAGAAAGATGTTAAAAGTAGTTTTTAGGGTTCCGCCTTATAGTAAGGCTAAAACTAGACTCTATTACTAAGACTCCGCGGTCTGTCTGTCTGTGTCTGTCCGTCTGTCACCGGGCTGTATCTCATGAACTGTGATAGCTAGGCAGTTGCAATTTTCACAGGTGATGTATATCTGTTGCCGCTATAACAACAATGACTAAAAATAGAATAAATTAAATATTTAGGTGGTGCTCCCATACCACAAACGTGATTGTTTTACCGTTTTGCGATAACGGTACTGAATCCTTCATGCGCGAGTCCGAATCGCACTTGGCCGGTTTTTATTAATTTGTCTGACGCTGACAGTTCTGAGCTTAAAGTTCAGACATTCTTCATCATCCACAGCTTGACTACGGCCACTGCTGAGCGCAGGCATCTCTCTTCTTGTACCAATCCCGACCTTCCTGTGCCAACCTCAACCATGTTCTACCCGCGAAGGCAACAACAGTCATACATACTAACTTACTATTGGTAACCGACTTTATAGAAGGAAGTTCTATGTTCAATTGATTTTTTTGTTTGTTTTTGTTCACCGATATCTCCGTCAATTTGTGGACCGATTTTGACAATTCTTTTCTTGTTTGAAAGAGTATGATTCAGAACTTCGGATATATACAAAAGAACTCTACAATAAATGACGGCCAATTCACCCTGGTACACTCTCGTTCCACCGGTTATGTTCAAGTTTCTTGTTGTTAGGGTACCTAATATATTCCGGCATCACTTTGGGCATTATAGGTACTATAGAACTTGCCCATTGTGCACTAAAAAAAAACAACCGATTTCCAAAAAACACTACGAAATGAAAAATCACTTCAAAAGTCAGTGTCAAAAAACGAAGAAACAAAAATAGGAACTCCGACTGCCGAAATTAAAGTTTTTTGGAAGTCATTCTCATATATTCATTCATATTCTTTATTGTACACAAAATATTATACATTTAAAATACAAAAGGAAAACTTATGTATACAGGCGAGCTTAACCCATAATTGGGTTCTCTGACAGCAAACCTTAGTGCCAAAGAGAGATTTACAAAATTAGGACAGTTAATAAAAGCGCACAACAAATATTAAAAATATTTGAAATCTTACTAACTAAATACACTACACAAATACGTCAAATAAGTTAGTTGTGTTTTTTGTAAAATATTTTTTTTCTAAGAGGAAAAAAATATTCCATACCAAGCCAAGGCAAAACATTATGTCACTTTTATATGTGTAGGTAGGCACGTACCTAACCTCAAACCTTCTTTATCAATAAGTTTCTGTTCATCCTTATAAAATAGGTCATTGTTAATTTTAAAATAAGAACTTCTCAATAACTTGATTCATTTGTTTTTCAATAATTGGGACCTTGATGACACAAAGTGGCGCATTTTGTGTTGAGGTTAGGCAGCTGCTGTACCCAATGATGTTATTATGAATCCCAATGATATTGGTAAAATCTCATTGGCTGTAGGTACCTAGGTACCTACTAGCTCGTTGTGGCCACACAGGACACACAGGTCGATCATCAAAGCTACGAAAAATTGGCCGACGTCGATCCGTGGATGGGTAGGTTGGTACGGTCTTACGGTCCATACATAGCTACCTACCGAGACTACTCTGTACCATATTTTATTTTTAGGACCTCACATTATAGAACAGGTTTGATCTGAGTTTGGGACAATCCCACCGCACAATTCCCAAACCACTGCAACTCCTGAAAGCCAGAATCAACAGTGGCGACCACCAGAAAAGCGCCGAGGCAATGAAGCTCGACGAAGGCCCGGATAATGAATTTAACTGTCTTGGATCCCGCAACCACCGCAACGAAATTAATCGGAAAAGAAACGGAGGCGTAGGTAGGAAAAAAAACAATATAGGTAATTGCCATTCCCGTCCGTAACCATCCTTATCAAGCAGGAGAGAGGGAAAACAAGGCCATAGGGACATACTTAATAATATGACATAGGGTAGTATGTAGGTACCTATTGTGTAAGGCACTGTAAGGTGTGTGTTCTGTCACTGTGTGTTCTCGCCAAACTTATTGGCCGCCCTGAAGTTGGCTACAATGGCTGCGCAGTAGAAAATCTCATACAAAAACAGCACCGTTTCGTGCCTCGCGCATCCGATAAACCAACTTCAGGGCGGCCATTAAGTTTGGCGAGGGCTATATCCATATACTGAGTTATGGAGGTCATCTCACCTCTATCCTTGACTATTTTACTGACTGCTATCCTATACTGACTAGCTACTTGAGCGAGTATCTAGTCACTCCATATTAAAACCTGCTAGCTCAGATTAGAGACTTTTTTATAATCTGAGCCTACTAGGTAGTACCTCTCAGTTGCATCTAGTTAAATTGATGTTGATGCCGACCCAACGTATGGGAATAAAAGGCTAGGCAAGTTCGTAAGTAGGTAGGTACCTACATGAGTAGGTAGGTCTGCAAAAATACTCAAATAAAATGAGTCGGCAAACTCCTGAAAATGTCAACCGTGCGTGCATGAAGGCATAAAAACTATTGATCGCAGTTTAGTTTGCCTGAAGAAACTAATAATAGAAAAAAAAGGTTGAACATCGTTCCATAACGACAATCTATATGGACAAGCTTTATTTGTGTGTGTAGGAAATCCGCCCGATTTTATTAAGGCCAAAATAATGAATAACACTAGCTTTTAACATCGAAGATTAAGAAAATTCTATGTCTTTTGATGAAATTCAAGATTTGCTTGAACAACTTTTGCCTTGAATACCGCAATTGTTGGTAAAAACGTTCCAGACTGAATTGCACACAAAAACATTTTGTCTCTTTGTGTGCGAGTCGCCGGCTGAACACATTCAAAGCGCGAAAATAACGATCTTTTTAGTGTTGTAGCTTGGCATCCGCATTTATCGATACTGGAATATTTTTTAGTTACTACGCGGTATTAAGGACACAAAATAAAGCTAATCGCAGCATCTGCGTCCCAGTGTTTTGTATGTGTATTGAGTATTAACTCGCTGCTAAGGGTACGCTAAGGTTTAGGTACAAAGACGGTGTCTTACTTATCTCCTTCACAATAGATGATTTGACAATTACAAAGGTGCATCAATACACTTTACACTGTTCACGCTGTAATATTTTCTAATTTGTTAAGGCGATTATTCCTTCATTTATTTTAATTAACTTCATCCTGAACTTAGCCACATCGTCAACTTTAGCATTTCCCCCTTCCACACTCGGGACTTTCACCCGTAGTTTCGCTATTGGCCTTACTTAACACTTGTATCGTTAGCTTCAATGTTTGGTACAAATTGACTTAACTATTTTCTTTGTTTTCATTTCAACAGATATTATTATGAAAAGAGCAGGATAGTTGCTGAGCTTTACCTAATCAGCTCTGTAATGTTGGCTCGTGGGAATATCTGAATCAGGTGTGTTGAAATAGTCTGTCTAGGTGGGCCAAGACAGTTGGTGGTTCGCTAGGAACTTTATTATTATAGTAAACTGTTAGGGCTTTTGACTTTGTATGATTTGGTCGACCTGAGGAAACAGATGTGACTAGCATCTAACACTTATTTACTCATTTATTTTTATTAGGTACAACAACGATTTTTTACACTTAATTGTAACAAAAAATTACATGTTCAACTAATCTTACAGATTACAGTGCAACAATTACTTATAGGCAAACACCACATTCACAATTTCAAAGAATCAAGAAGTTAACTAACATAGTAATAAGCGCTAGATTATTATTAATATTAGTGGATATTAATGGTAACATTAATAAAACAAAAAATTGATACAATTAATAAAATTGGCTATTATTGGTAAAAATTATACAATTGCCTTAGTTAATAAAACTGATTAAATTAATAATATTTGTTTATTTTTATAAAATAAATAATAAAAAATGCTTATTTTGATAAAACATATTTCATGAACTTGTGATGATCGTCGATCGATCTTGTGTAATTAAAGGTGGTAAAAAATTACAGGTAACAGGCTACTCGATAAACTCTTCAGAATTTGTATACATTCCACCCAAGACCTTCCATCCTAAACCATTTTTTCCATCACCTTAAACCGATTTAAAGGGGTTTTTCTTCGCAAGAGCTTTTTAATATTGAGGCCAAGGAACGTTATTTTAATGTACCTAACATTAAAATAACGTTCCTTGGCGACATAATTACTTTTACTTTGTAGCGAATCTAATCAAAAACTGCAAATCATTCACTGCGTATCAGACGCATAAGAGATCAGCTATAAATAGTGAATAATGCTTATTTCCAAATGAGAGTACCTACGTAATCAATTTCGGTGTCGTTTTGATTTGCAATAAAAACAAATAAAATTACACTTACAGGCACAGTATACCTACTCGTATTATTCTGGGTGCTTCAGGTATTAATAGTCCGTAATATTAAAGATTAATGGTTTTATCACATAGATTCAACTCATTTAATATCGATATCGACATTACTTAACTAACTTCCCTAAATGGCGTTAACTTGAATGATTCACCAACCCACATATTCCCGCAATGGTGATATAATGCAGCTTTGACCTTATTGGCTAGTCCGCCCATGCGGCAGTTGAATCCACCAATCAGAGAGCTGCTCGGGGAGCGTCGTTCCCCCGCAGCGGGTGCCCTATAAAAGCGTCTGTAACGGATTTTTCGTCAATCACATTCGTTTGGCAAGCCTCTTAACCGGTCGCGCTGAACGACGACTGATATTTAAATAATTTATATTCTACGTTAAGTTCAACAAAACTCAATTCAAAATGGTGAGTACACGTTTATTATTGTTCTAATCATCTTTATTTCAGGGATTCAGAGTCCTTCATCACTTATTTTCGCGTATTTCGAGGAACAAAGTACCGGGTGGACTTGCCACCATTTTGTCGGCATGTTAACCGACCAAGTACAATATTCCCGTGCGTCATGTGAATGTTCTAGTAGAATTGATTCCTCTATTTGACTTCATAATCATTTTCAAATAGTGATCTTCACATTTTTCTGGATCTACGATCTTCCTATAGGAATCTCTCTGCTAGATATGATATTGTTTAACGCAAAGTTAAATGTTCATCTTAATTTTCGTGACCGCATCGAAGGATGCCACGCCGGTCGCCGCCACGCCCAAGTGATATTCTTCTAAAAATGCCTTGTTATACGATAGATTTACAGTTTTATAACGGTAAAAATGCTTATCTGCATCTATTTCTGAAATATTTCGTTGAATTTTCCTGTTTTTCATACGATTCTTTCGATAGATTTTGCGGTGACGTGTCGATGACCTCATTCGAGGTTACGGTAGAAGTACATAGGTACCAACTGTCACATGTTTTGAGAATTGAGAACTAACATAGAACTCATTTAACACGACCTTGCTATCAATAATATGGATTTTCGTTAAACTATCAACCGGTTTGTCACTTGTTCAAACAAATTAATATTCAATGATGAACAGTCATCGTCAAATACAGATTCTGATTAGATCCCCTTTCCGCGGGAACTACAAAATACGCAGACAATGACGGATCATAAATCGGATTTATTTCAATATTCTGTTCTTTTATAAACGACATTAGTTTCTTCTCTGCTTCCCTGTTCTGAAAGCGATTTCAATAAAAAAATAAAATCGAAATTATCTTCATAATTCTTTAAATGTTCCCACTGCTGGGACACAGGCCAAAATTTACAATACCGAACAGAATAAAAAAAAAACATTCGTCAACTTTTATGCGACTGACTTCTCTGCCGACCCCCGAGAGCAATTTCTATCACCAAAAGTATCTTATCATTTTAAGTTCATTGGGGTAGGTTCAATCGATATCTACTACCTCACCCCACCACCCAAGATGGCGCCGATGGCGGTCGCCGGGTAGTTTCTCCATCGATCGATAGCCGGTGTCAGGCGGAGGCTTTCACTCAACTGTACTTTTTAATACCAGTACTTACTAGCTTTCGCCTTTCTCTTTGAGTACAATGCTGAGAAAATTGTTGTACTGCATGTAATAATTGTTGGTGTGCCAGATCTTTCAATCTTGTTGCTTTGTCATGGTGTAGGCAGAGAACTTCATCTAATAGGAATAACGTTAGAGATTTGAAATGACTTTGGATTAGATTGTTCTGTAGCTGCGATTAGTTCTATTATGTCCAGTAAAACACGAATTAGGTAATTCACTGTTTTTGTCTCGATAAGTTGTTTGGCCAAAGGGTTCTTCTTGTTTACTTGGAACATTCATTAGCATTGAAGAACTTCTATTGAACAGATTCAATACTAGGTAATAGTTCTCGCCAAACTTCTTGGCTGTCCTATAGACTTTGTCTACAATGGCAGCAGAAGTAAATCTCTTTACAAAAACTGCACTGATCAGTGCCTTGCGCATTGGAAACCCAACTTCATGGTGGGTGGCCCAGAAGTTTGGCGAGAACTATAGCGGACCTCCTTTTATTAAAATACTAGCTACACTATTGTAAGTTGCAAAAATCTTACAAACTTTTCTTTTGCCAACAGCGTGAGTGCATCTCAGTACACGTTGGACAAGCCGGAGTCCAGATCGGTAATGCCTGCTGGGAATTATATTGCCTTGAGCATGGAATCCAGCCCGATGGCCAGATGCCCACAGACAAGACCGTGGGCGGTGGTGATGACTCCTTCAACACCTTCTTCAGCGAGACCGGTGCTGGCAAGCACGTCCCCAGGGCTGTGTTCGTCGACTTGGAACCCACAGTAGTTGGTAAGTTATCATATCAACTCTGAACTCTTCTGATATAAATCCTTTTAGTATTCTGCATCACAGAGAAAACATGACAATATCCAAAGGCCCTCTGAACTTGTTGAAAAGTATAATGGCTCCATAACTAATCAAACATTTCTTTTTGTCAACAGATGAGGTCCGCACTGGAACATACAGACAGTTGTTTCATCCAGAACAACTTATCACTGGTAAGGAAGATGCGGCCAACAACTACGCCCGTGGTCACTACACCATCGGCAAGGAAATCGTAGACCTAGTCCTCGACCGCATCCGCAAGCTCGCTGACCAGTGCACTGGCCTGCAGGGCTTCCTCATCTTCCACTCCTTCGGTGGAGGTACCGGATCCGGTTTCACCTCCCTCCTTATGGAGCGTCTCTCCGTGGACTACGGAAAGAAGTCCAAGCTGGAGTTCGCCATCTACCCGGCGCCTCAGGTGTCCACCGCCGTCGTGGAGCCCTACAACTCCATCCTCACCACCCACACCACCCTGGAGCACTCCGACTGCGCCTTCATGGTAGACAACGAGGCCATCTACGACATCTGCCGCCGCAACCTCGACATCGAGCGCCCCACCTACACCAACCTGAACCGTCTCATTGGGCAGATCGTGTCCTCCATCACGGCCTCCCTGCGTTTCGACGGCGCCCTCAACGTCGACCTGACCGAGTTCCAGACCAACTTGGTGCCCTACCCGCGTATCCACTTCCCCCTGGTCACGTACGCTCCCGTCATCTCTGCCGAGAAGGCGTACCACGAGCAACTGTCTGTGGCTGAGATCACCAACGCGTGCTTCGAGCCCGCCAACCAGATGGTGAAGTGTGACCCCCGTCACGGCAAGTACATGGCTTGCTGCATGTTGTACCGTGGAGACGTCGTGCCCAAGGACGTGAACGCGGCCATCGCCACCATCAAGACCAAGCGTACCATCCAGTTCGTAGACTGGTGTCCTACTGGTTTCAAGGTGGGCATCAACTACCAGCCCCCGACCGTCGTTCCCGGCGGAGATCTGGCTAAGGTGCAGCGTGCCGTGTGCATGTTGTCCAACACCACCGCCATCGCCGAGGCCTGGGCTCGTCTGGACCACAAGTTCGACCTCATGTACGCCAAGCGCGCCTTCGTGCACTGGTACGTCGGTGAGGGTATGGAGGAGGGAGAGTTCTCCGAGGCGCGCGAGGATCTGGCTGCGCTGGAGAAGGACTACGAAGAGGTCGGCATGGACTCCGCCGAGGGTGAGGGCGAGGGAGCCGAGGAGTACTAAGCTGAACTTGTTCACTGAGCACTCGCACCGATACATTCCGGTGAAATGAAATAAAACAAAGAAATTATGTTGAAACTTTGTCGTTTGATTCCTACTTATTACCCCCCAGCCCGCAACAAATACAATATTCTGAGTAAACGCACACATAACATAAACTCTTATAATTCGTTACATAATGGAACTGACATAGATCATTATCAGGTAGAAACAACCTACTCGTACCTTGCTCGAATAAAATATCTCTGCTCAATTTATGAATGCACATTAGTGATGTAACGGTGCACTACAGTGAAGATAAGAACACCTTATCGCTCGCCGAATAAACTGCTTAGGTCAACTTTGATAATACCAGAATACGAATGACTCAATTCTCACGGAATCCTTATCACTACCTAATCAGCAGGATTCCTCGTGTAAATTAGGTGCTTACGTAATCAATTTTATTGTGCACCTGAGTAATCAAGCCGATATTCTTAGAAAAACATTGGGTACCTATCTGCCTACATATTGTTGGCTAGGTACATACAGGTGTAAGTTAATAGTTAATTGATGTAATTGTATGTTGGTAAATTATGTGTATCCACATAGGTCATCTCCAAAGATATTGTAGTTATGTAAGTATACATACCTAGTACAATAGCCCGGTTCGTAACAGATGTCAGCAGCTGCTGGAGGACGGAGGTATATCTATTTTGTGTATCTGATGGTCGACAACAAAACACTTAAAGCGCTGTCCACACATTTCCGGGTTCCCGTCCCTGATGGAACACTGCAGGAATCGGTTACATTACATACGATTTGTACGAACTTGTTTACACATCTCCGTATCAGGGGGATTCGCATCGTTCATACAAATCGTACGTGTTTCATCAGGGACGGGAACCTGCCCAAGCGCTTTCTTTAACCTTAGTGACCGAAGATGGAAGGAAACACTCATTTGAGAACCAACTAGAGAATCCTGAGTTTGGTTCCTACTGATATGAGATAGAATGTATGTGGGTGTGGATTGGCCTTTGTACAGAAATTATATTAATATGTACTAGATGGTAAAACATACTCGTTTATATAGGGTGTGACTGACACTGGCATGGCCACCATCATGGATTTTAATATTGAAAACACAAAAAAAATTGTCGCTAATTGGTCGTTTGTCGCCAAATATCAGAATTTTTCGGTCACTGGTTTAAAAGTTAGAAGGTTTTATAGGTGGCTGATCTGGGGAGCATCTCCTCAGCTTGCCCACATTTATATCTAAAAAACTACAGCTAGCATCTTTTCTCTTGGCATTTTTTCGTAAATTTCGCTAAACTCGATCTAGCTCTTGGAACTTAAAAATTTAAGGCCTCGGTCTCGAATTCCGCGGGCAGCGGGGCGGCGGCGGCAGCGGAGCGGGAGCGGCAGGATCTTATGCGTATCGTCAAATGGACCGGGTCTCGAAAACAGCGGCGCGGGAGCGGCGCGGCGGGAGCTCTCCCGCGCCGCCGCCGCTGCCGCTCCGCCGCCCGCAAAATTCGAGACCGAGGCCTAACTCCTTATATTTTCTAAACTAAGAACCGACTAAATCTGTGACTTGGCGTAAAATTGCGACTAATTATCGAAAATATTTGGGCAAAAACAGATCTTCGCTTGGTGCCCTAATTTTTGAGATATAAATTGGCCAAGCTGGGGAGATGCTCCCCGATCGGCCACCTATAAACCCTTTTAACTTTGAACCAGTGAACGACAAATTTAGATATATGGCGACAAATTTCGACTAATTAGCGACAATAAAATCCCTGATGGTGGCCATGCCAGTGTCAGACACACACAGGTATAGCGAAGAATAAGATACTTCGTAGTCGTTCCTAATAGATAGTTCCAAACTCACAATGCAGAGCTGCGCAAAATGTCTCTTTCATTCACCACCTGTGAACACAAAATAATAGCCTTCATCCTACTTACGGTATGTATTATAGTTGTAAATGTAAGTGCTATACAAGTTCCACTGTTCAACAGGACAACCCACACACTTATGATTGAAGCCCTGACGTAATCCACATAACATTGACAAACTACAAGATTGAAAGTAATGGCTCCAAGAACGTTAACTTGTTTGCATGTAGGCGAACTGAGTCGCTGACATCACTGCATCGCCGTTTATGGAGATGACGAATTTAAAATATTCTTGACGACAAGCCGTAAATGGTCCTTGTTGCGGACGGACCATGATCGTAACTTCGTAAGTGCTAAGCTATGATGACTATGTTCTGAGAATTGGAATTCATGACAGTTTTATCCTAATTTGATAGCATAGGAATTTAGGTATAACATACATAAATAAAGTCACGCCTTTTTTCCATTGGGGTAGGCAGAAACTACAGAACGACGCCTGCTACGATCCTTATTCCTTACATACCTACTTCTTTTGCTTCACTCACTTTCATACATCTAGTTATACACACACAGTATAACCTATTTGTGCTTGTATTCCCTGAAAGGATGGGCAATAATACCTACCTACATCCAAATTTTGTCAAATAAGAGCATTTGAGAAATCCACAGATATAAATCCAACAAGATGACGCGATTGTATGTACATCGCGTGTCAAAAAACGAGTAAAAGTACCTACGATCAATGATTGTAATTTGAGTTTTTCATTTAGCATTTATCGCTACCGGGAATCCACCGAAATCTATAAAAATGCCTTTTTAAGCCATATGGCCTTATTGAACTGTAAAAAATGTGTATGGAAAAAGTTAGCCGAGGCATTGGAAATGTTTTCTTTCATTGGTACCTAAGTAAATTAATTGTTTATGAACAAGTGGCACGTTTGGTTTTCATACAAATGGAGGGACTTGCGTTATCTAGTTAGATTTATGTCTGCGGAGGAATCCCTAAACAAAAACCTAATTATACTTTGGCTGAGCTGGGATGCGAGACGCACACTGCACAGGACTAATCGATATTGCGACACTTGGGGGAAGTCTATGTCCTTCTGTCGACGTCTTTGGGGTCAAATGATGATGTTGAGCTGGGAATCGAACCCAGTATCTTACGCCACAGTGTAATTTACAACTTACGCTCAGAAATTGCATTATATAAATGAGTTTGTTACTTTAAACTCGGGATACCTATGATGTCATAAATATATCGATGCATGTTGTGACTGTAGGATGGATTGATTAGCCGTACCAGTGGAGTGGGCTGTGCGGTACAACAGGCTACGTTGATAAAAACAAACGGAGGAAAAACATTTATTTGTTAATTATAGTTTTCCTTAACAAAATAAGGACAATTTAAATAATACTTACTAATAGCTACCATGTAAGCAGAAACATTGATGATTGTGATTGATGAATACAATAAGAATATGAAGTAGGCGCCCACGGTTTACAATGGCATTCTCTGAACCAAACACGGATGGCCACTCGAGGAAATGCGCCCTCAATTTGCTGATTTGCTTCGGTCGACATTTAGAAGCACGTTCGTCGGCCGCTGACTTTGTATTTGTCGACAGACTGCTCAACTTCGTTTGGTAAAAAGTTGAGGTAGTAACACAAATGGGTCGACTACAAATATATGTCTTCAAATTTCATCATGATATCGAATGAGAGATAGGTAGTTTAGAATGCTCGGATTACACATAAGTACCTAAGCTAGTTTTTACAAACTAATTATAACTATATAAGTTTTAAACTTTCATGGTCACTAACACTAATATTAACATTATAAGCGGGATATTTACCATGTTTACTGTTTCGCTACAAACGGTTTCCGATATTTCATTAATTTAATTATAACTATCACCATAGTAAGCTTGAAATTTAGCTCTAACTTATTTTAATCTGGGTCTCGTGTGTAAACCGTAATTGTTTGCTATCCTAGCTTATAAAACGACTAGTATAATCCGCCCAAATCCGAATGCAGATCAAATCGTTTCGACTGGAAATCTCAAATTCATCTCCGATCTTACAAGGAAGCTGCGCATCTATTTACGGCTGAACGTAAGGTTAGGGTTCGTTGAACCCAACAGTTTATTTTAACTCCGCCCGCGTCTGGATCGTGTTTTCATGCTTTTATTCGTTCAACGTCCTAAAATTGGAATACTGGAGAAAAAGGTTTCTTTTTCATTGAAGTTTTTTGCGATTCAGAAACGGAGAAGTTAGCTAAGTATTGTAGTTTATTTCTTGAGAAGGTAGCTTTAAAAAACCGGCCAAGTGCGAGTCGGGCTCGCGCACGTAGGGTTCCGTACCATTATTGCAAAAAACGGCACAAAAATTACGTTTGTTGTATGGGAGCCCTACTTAAATATTTGTTTTATTCTGTTTTTAGTATTTGTTGTTATAGCGGCAACAGAAATATATCATCTGTGAAAATTTCATCTGTCTAGCTATCACGGTTCATGAGATACAGCCTGGTGACAGACAGACAGACAGACGGACCGCGCAGTCTCAGTAATAGGGTCCCGTTTTTACCCTTTGGGTACGGAACCCTTAAAACAGCCTTTTAGTGACGTTCTCACCTGTAAGTATCTATAGCTAAGATCTTCTTCTTTTCGTGTGAGGATGTGACCACCTCTGGTGTCAGAGTTAATTAAGCCGCCTCTGACTTGGCTATTTCAGACTTACATTAACAATATAATTCCAGGTTTCCTCACGATGTTTTCCTCCACCGTTGCCTGGTATGTCCACGATAAACTTAGAAAGTACATATGAATTGGAAAAAGTCACATTGGTACTTGCCCGGATTTGAACCCACGACCTCAATCACGAGAGGCGAAGTCTTAGCCAAAGGGCCACCATGACCGACACAAACGAGCAGTGATACAAACTATAGAACAAACCAGTAGAAGTACAAACCAATATATGGGTCTAACGCCCTGCTGAATTGGTACCTATTTTTTATTCCATGGCCCTTGCATGATAGAAACTTCTCTTATAACATCTTCGTTCTGTAGGTACGATGCTGGGAATTACCTCGGGGCTGCTCTATTTTCGCATTGGCCAGTGGCAAACGCGATCGAATGCGCATAAAAACTCGCACTAAGCCCTCTGTAGCCTAATATATATTGATACCTGCATAGACCTATCGTGTTTCCATTCCATATCCCATAGCACAACACTATCAAGTTTCTTCGAGTAGGTAATATCAGAAATCAGAAAGGAACTGATTCCGATTGTGTCATAAAGCCCTCGCCAAACATCTGAGCCGCCCTGAAGTTTGTTTATCGGATGCGCAAGGCATGTTTTTGTATGAGATTTGCTACTGCGCAGCCATTGTAGCCAACTTCAGGGCGGCCAAGAAGTTTGGCGAGAACTATACGTTCGTTTAGACTGGGGGTTTACTGAAAATTAGTTTTTTGTCCGTTAGGTAGATAAATAAAAATATTGGACACGATTTTTTCCTTTTGACACGTAAACATAAAGTGAAGACGATATAATGCGTTGAAATATCGTGTGACGTTACGGCCATCACGGCGCTAGTACACTTTATACTGCCTTATTGACGTCACAAGCCCCACTCTTGAACTCTGATGCGCTTTAACTTAGTAATTTTTTATTGTTTTGGTAAAGCAAAAAATTATTTGATAATCTCACTGACGGATGAAATAGAATTAGGTATCATTTTTCTTCCCAGGAAACATCCTTATTGGGAAAAGTCTAGGCTGATTGATCGTGGACCAAGCAAGAGGAGTAAGTACCGTTAAACGGGGTAGGAACGCAGAGGTGAATAGAAACAAAACTTTGAAGGGAATTTTAACTGTGATACGGGTGATACCACTTTATTGGTTTCAAAGAAAGCAACGATTTAAAAAAATAATTATTTAATATATTGGAGTACTTACTTCTTCTTCTTCGTGTCGATGATTCCTTCACAAAATTTTTTTCGACCAGCATTCAGCCACGTCGATAGCCTTAGCGCTGGCCTCACAAAGATCTTGCATGGTACAGGTGTCTTTACATAAGGAGCAGGACAGGAGGTGGGCCATCGTATGTGGGGTGGTTACACAGTCAAACTGTGGCTGATTGGAGTACCCCCATCTGACCAAGTTATGCCTACAGCGGCCGACTTGGCTTCGTACTTACTAAAATGCTACAATACATTTTTAAATAACGTGTAAATTCCCTTCATAGTTTTGTTTCTATTCACCTCGTTTGACTGTAGGGGTTCAGGATCAGTTAGTGGTGTTTTATGGGTTCTGTCTACCTGCACTCATAGAAAAAAGCGGTCAAGTACGTCGGACTTCACACATTTAGGTTTCCGTACCAATAAAAAATCATTTTTTTCAATATACCTATAGGTATTTTTTACTAAAATATACGTAATAATAAACATCATCATCAAATTTCAAGTTCATAGATCAATGGGAAGTTAAAAAATCTTCGGAACAAAATAGTGTGACAGACGACGAACAGACAGACACGTGAGTGACAGCAAAAGGGCTCCGTTTGGACTCTTCGGGTACGGAACCCCAAAAGGCGTGAGAATATATTATCTGTGGCATGATTTTATTTCTTCAGCTTTTTGGTGAGATATACTGGTTTTACATGGCGCGGTGCTTAGGTACCATCGCGAAGATATCAATCAGTTGTAGTCCACTTCGGAGTGGCGAACCACCTACCGTATTGTTGAGATAGATATATAATCTGTGATTATTATAAGTCTGTGGAAAAGCCCGCCTAGGGTTTGATAGATGAGATTACGGGTATTATGTTGAGATTGGTTTTGGTGGTTCAAGAAGTGATTAAAGATATTGTAATTGCGACCCCTTTGGAGTTTCTATTATAAACAACAATCCAGCACCTTGTACACGTATCTACATACATGACGCGAACTATATGCATTTAATGTTGCATTCAGTTCAGTCGGCCACGTGTGATGATTCTGGCAATTGTCCAAGTTACTTAGTTCCAATTGGTCTATGAAGAGAAAAAATAGCTCGTAGAATGATATCGTAAGCTATCAAATCAAATAGAGTACCTAAAACCATCTTTATTGCTTTATTTGAAAGACTCATGCCCGTTTTCCCTAATCCAACACTGAGCGATAGGTGATAAAATTGTTGGCTATATAGGTATTTACAACCGTTTGGTTTTTAATTTAACCCTCAGCTCAGGTCAGTGGGTTGAAAATTCAACAAAATCAATCACTTAATTGTCACCTAAAACGTTCATAAAACAGGAATCAAAAAAATATATACTAGCAATCCCCCGCGGCTTCGGTTCCGTCAACAGGCTACCTACCCTACCCTACATACCCTACTCCATCTACAATTTTTTTATACGAATTTTAGCTTATTTCCTTCCTCAGGATGCCATCTATCTCCTTGCCAGATTTCATTGAATTCCGTTCAGTCGTTTAGGCGTGAAAAGTTAACAGACAGACAGACAGAGTTACTTTCGAATTTATAATAATTATTAGTATGGGTAGGCTAAAGGGTTTTATAGTAGAGTGTATAAAATAAAATGCTTGCTGATAATTTATGATACAATATGGTTTATTTCGTTGATAATAACAACACAATATAACTACGCTCACATCATCTCAGCGTTGTTTTAAGGCTCGTAGCTCTAACTGAGACCCACGCAATGACCAGCAGTATTATTTTTAGATCAATATTTCATACTAAACTACAAGTTTAGATGTAGCGACAAGTATAGACATGGATACAAATAAAATACATATTATGTTTTCTATGGGCAGTTTTCTGAATTGAGAATTTGCTACACCTATTTTAATGCCAAAGTTTGACAGATTTTCAGGCCAAAGTAAAGTTTGACAAACTTGACTTGACCCTTCTTTTAATGTTAATACCCTTGTACAGCAGAACTATTTTGTTAATATCCCTCGGCAAACTTCGTGTTTCGTCAGTCGTCGGATTTTTACCAGTTGCGCTCTCAATCAACTTGGAAGTAAAAGAGAGTTGTTAATACTCTTCCAGTTCGAAATTTAAATAAAATCTTTGATAAGTTACCTCCTTGGTTGCCATGTTTCAGAGTAAAAGATCGTTCCATTTTTAAATTATACGACAGATATGATTTTACTATGTAATTTATTTGGCCGCTAAACACGACAGATACGGATTATCAAATAAATTTTGCCGGCCGCTGCTCGCATGTATTTGGCCAATACTGCAATTTCGATTTATCTCGAAGAAGGTTGTCAAAATAATGCTCAAATTACCAAGCATGTTTGAGAAAATCTAATAATTGATGGACATGGAAATTAGCATTCGTTTGTATTCGGAAATGCGATGTTTGCCGAGGGACATTAAGAAAATAGTTGTACTGTACAGTCCATACCTATATGTTTTTTAATAAAAAATCTTGCAAGAGGGTGAAAGTATTCAAGAATATCAACAGCTTTTACTATTGAATTATTGGTAGATCTCAGTTTAAAGTACCGTGCCTTCATTACAAAAATACTGAACAATTTCACACACAAACATAATATTTAAATAACAGATGTATTTACATTACATGCAATACATCGAGGTACAAGCTTTGTATCGTCATTGATAAACAATTAAATAATTACCATTTAATTAGGGCAGGCACAGCTGCGTCCAGCAGTGGGCTACCTTTGTCAGCTGAAAGCTATAGCAGAAAAATGCTATGTAGTTACCAATATGAAACCTAAAGAAGTGCTAAAAAGATGCTTTGGCACTTTATAAATTAATTTCAATATTCCTATCTACAAAAGAAAATGTTTTATAGATTTTACTGTGAAGTATTGGCACTAGATATGTCATGTTTATTTTGTATTATAGTACTAGCTGCGCCCGCAGCTTCGCTCCCGTCAACTGCCTAAAGTGCCTACCCCATAGACTACTATTATAGATAGTATAATCTTAACGCCGCCATTCAGAAAATGACGTCAAAAGCACAACGTCATCTTTCGAATATGGAGTTAAACTGTTCGAGTAACTAAATTGCAAAAATGCTGGAAATGGGTTCTGTTGGTTATCCTTTAACACCCTAGCTTTTTCTTTTGGAAATATTTTGGATGTACAAAAACGACTTTTTTATAGATTTATTATATGTATTGATAAGCGATGATGTGGTCTACGGTGAAACACGCTTGCCTAGAAGTAACCTATTCACTCTTGACTTAAAGACCCCAAGGTTGTATAGCTATCAAATTTAAATCATGATCATCTTCCGCGTCCCATCTTACTTTGGACCGGCACAACACGTTTTCTACTTGCTTTCTCCGTGTCACGATATTTGCCTTAAATAAATAATAAAATATTTATCAATGACGATTAATAAAGCTTTTAACACATTATACAAAACAATTGTTATATTCAAACTTTATAGGGAAGAATATTGTTATGTGATGAACGCAGAATTATCTTGAGAGGTAAATGATTGCTTATATAAGTTACAAAGATTCTAGCAGGATAGGCAGAGTGATTTGATTTTAAGTAACGTTTCTAGCTATTTTTGAAGTGATAGTAGTTTTAATCGGACGTCTTTGACTTTAATGACTCTTCATAGGACTATAAACCTTATTCTCATATCAGTGATGTTCATATTCGTATAAGCAAGTGTAAGCAAACGATTTAAACGAATATGACTTTTAAAGTACAACAAAATAGTGTTCATAGTGCTTAATTAGTAAAGTCGAAGACGAGTCCGTGAATTTTGCCCTAAGAAAGTGCCTTGTTCTAGTAAGTAAATGCGATGCCATGTATTTGTCTCTTATGTAGGACGTCTAGTAGCCTATAATAATAATAAATAACACTATCATAGACAATAATTCATAAATAGGACAACTTACACAAATATTGCTAGGTGCCTGCTTAAGATTTAAGGTTTCTTTATTAAAAAAAATCTTAGAAATTTCTTATTCTTCCTAGAAATCTCTAACTAGAAATTGATCTATAATAAAAAATCTAATCTTAGTCATCAAGAAGGTATTTTTTTAAGGCCCGCTTGCGCCGCCCTGGGTTATATTACTTACTCCGAGTTAGTAGCTAACACGGGCCCTTAATGTATGACATATTTGTATTAAACCTCGTGTTAGCTATTAACTTTGAGTTAAGTGTTTGGCGAAAGTAGGCCTAAGAAGATATTTTTATTAGAACGTTAAATACTTAAGTGCAGTACTATATATAAAACCTATTTACATAATGTACACGCACACAAAATTATATCTAACAATAAAGTCCACTAGTGCCATTGTCAGAGAGAAAAACTTATTATTTTGTCTATTATTTTACTCTAGGTTGTCTATGATTTATTCTAGCGTATAAAATACTTATGTATGCTCTAATAGACCTTGGTATGACCTCTCAAGATAATTCTACGTTCATTATAAATTATAAAGCTAAAAAAAATATGGCTATTGACAACGACTCTGTTGGTCACTAACTTATTTAAACAAGATAAAACCAGGAAAATAAAATAGAAATTCCAGAAATTCTGGAATCTCCAGTTTTAAGGCTGGCCGCACGAGATTTTTTTCTGATTCGAAAACCTGAAAGCACACATTTCATACAAAGTGTTCCATGTAGCGCACATGTTTGCTTTTTATATTCAATAGGCTCGCGCTTGACCACTATCTCACCTAATGGTAAGCGATGATGTGGTCAACGGTAACACACGCTTGCCTAGAAATAACCTAATCACACTTGACTTAGAGACCCCCAGATTATAGCTGTCGGGAAATACAAACGCCGGCAGGGAATTCCATTCCTTAGCGGTACGTATACTAAAAGTGTTCCCGAAACGTTTTGTGCTTATAGGTGGGATGTCCACCATATATCGATGGCGCATCACCGTACGTCTGGTTGCCCGATGATGAAACGGGCTAGGTGGAATAGAACGGACAAAACATTTTTTTTTAGTCTTTCAGATAGATTTCCAAAAAGTATTGGACACGTATTTTTTTTTGTCACGTTAACAAAAAAATATTAAAGATGACGATACAGTGCGTTAAAATATAATATCGCATGACGTTATGCCTAGTTACAATTTTTACAATAGAAGTGACGTCACAAGCCCCCACTCCTGAACTTTGATGCGCTTTATCTTGGTGATTTTTTATTGATTTAAATAAGCAAAAAATACGTGTCCAATATTTTTTGGAAATTTATCTGCCGGACTAAATAGAATTGGCTGTTTCTTACCCTGTTATCAACCCTATTAGATCATGCAATTCCATCGCACACTCCCCGAAATGAATTCGATAAAAAACCGACAAGCTGGCAACTCGGCGACGATGTTCAAGGCTCTGGAGCTTTGTTTTGCCCAGCGCCTCATTGCCAATGAGCCTCTTGGCCCGCTTTTCGATCGGTACGGATAATTCCGAATCAGAATTATGATTCTGAAATCTGTGCGGCCTACTTAAAATGCCTCAGTAAAAGTTAAACAGCTACAAACATAATTATTTCATCTATTCTGATTTCAGTTGCTAGCAGCGAGAATTATGATGTACGGTGACCAACAGTATCGCTCCCGTTGGCTACTTTACTATTGACATTGCACGTTATGAAAAATTTCAATCGGTAATAGCTCACTGATTCGATTGTTTAGGAGGCTTAATATTAAGGCGTTGTAAGCAGCATGCATAGTGTGTAAAATTATCAACTTAGCAAGGTTTTTTTGAAATGTTTTTATTTCACTTTGTAATTTAAAAAGTATTTCATCTGAGTCTAGGTAGACAAGTAGAAATGCTTTTAGCTGACCTGACGAATTTTTCTTACAAGGCGGAAGTTTCGAAACTTCAGGCGGATTTTTATGTTTATTGAGAAAAATATTTCCATGATCTGTGAATACTTAAAATTCTGAAATACTGTAAGAATTTAAAGCTATAGTAAAAAAAGACTTTTTTTTATGAATGTTAGCAACCCTATCTATTTGAGCAAAGCTTGTAATGTAAAACCTTTTCATTCTTTAAACGTTTTTTTGTCTATGCCTGCCACAATCTTAAGCCTCACATAAACAAAATAATTACAAAACGCGCTACTTTTCTTATCTATGGCTTCTCTTTCTTAATTGTAATCTAGTATTATTTGTCGAATTTATCTAAGATTATTAACTAGGTATTTGCTTTTAAGCGAGTGCCGTCAAGTTTTTATAGCTGCTTGAGATGTATCATAGTATAAATCATATTAGATTAGCATAAAGGGGAATCCAGAGTTATCAGTAGGGTATGAACCCAATTGCTGGGTATGGACCCTATTCCTGGGTATGAACCCATTTACTGGGTATGGATCATATTACCGGGTTTGATGCCAGTTACTGGGTATGGTCCATATTCCTGTATATGAACCTAGTTACTGGTTATGGTCCATATTCCTGGGTATAAACCCAGTTACTGGGTATGGATATGCTAGTATTATATTATCTGTGGTATGGATCAAGTAACTGGTTTGTGACTTGTGGAGTCAGATAGGTAGTCGCTTTATGTAAAATACTGATACTCAGCTGTATCCGGGTAGACTGGGACTTACACCAACATAGTTGTAAAATGCTAGACAGATGTTGATGGATTATAGTTTCGTATAGACCTTTTTACCCTCAAATTCTTGTATAATTTATACCATGACAATATTTTATAATGGTTCCTAAAATACTGTGCAAATTTTATTTTCATTGCCTGCGTGAGATTTTCCATAAATCGCCAATAATAATTATAATAAAACACAATATCTATGTATTTAAATTACAGTCCGTTATATACAAATGATATAAACTTATAAATTGACCGATTTTAAAATAGGAATGCCTTAATGGTCTCTTTACATAATGGTCCATGTTAGTCGAAAGTATTTTAAAGGCTTTTATTTAACTTGCAATGTATGTATGTGTAAGTGTGTTCGGGTCAAATCTTGCAACTGAATTTTAATGCAGTTATCCTCCACCGATTAAGATGACATTTTGCATACACGTTTAGTTTGGATGGCAATGGATGGTTAGCTAAGTGAAGTCATTATCATAAATCCAATATGGTGGACGGCCCAAGATGGCGGACTAGTATGTTTTTTGTGCACTGCCATAATATTGGTATCAAATTGGGTTTACTAAGAAGAATACGAAAAAGAAAATATGAAAAAAAAAAAGAATAATTGTATTATTCTGCATAACATCAAGCCAGCTAAGCAAGAGAACTAGGCAGAGGTTGCATTAATGTACACTCACATTACACAAGTGATTGTTAAGTATAGTCTCTTGTAAAAAGAAGATTTTATTGGCATCAAGTGGGCACAAATCTAGACACCGGGCTTCTGGTAAGAAATTCCTAATAACACCCAAGAATCGAACCTATTTGCTCACATTGACTTACATTCTACCGTTAGACAACATAATTCATGAAAAAAAATTTTTTAATGCTGGTGAGTTAGAAATAAAGTTCGCTGCAGCGCTAAAATATTTACGTTGTCTAATCAAAGTATTCAAACATGCAGCGCTAGATCGCTTATAGAGTTTAGTTTACACGCGATCAAAACGTCGTGATCGCCAAGGCGCGTTTTGTTCAACATAGTGTAAAGTAAGGTGTAGGGATTGCAGTACAGTGCAGTCGAACAGAGTGAGTGTTCGGATCGCCAAATCTATTGCGTAGTATTTATTTATCGATGTTTGCTCATTATTAAACTTTATTTTTAGTTAGTGATATCTTCATCAAATGGTGTAATAAGACCGATATGGACAATGATGCATAGATACCAAAATATAGTTGAAGAACAAACTAAATTAAATTAATATGTCGTTTCTCTTTAATAAAGAAATTAATTAACAATACTGAGTTGAGATGTTACACATTATTTTGAAATAATTTCATAACAAGAAATCGTTTTTTGGTTGTTTTGGAGATCAATTTCCAAGGACATACGATTTTATAATTATTTAATTAAAGTACTGCAAATATTGGTTTAATACCTACCCCTATAATAGAAGATTTAGTATTAACTATAAATTGATTTTGAATCTTTTTATTCATGTCACCACGAGCTATTTATATAGAGTCTCTGGAACGCACAACAACAATGACACCAATAATTCCGCTATCCGTTCAGAAAATCGCAATTAGCGTCCCAGAAACTGCGGCTTAGTAACACCCATGATGTTGGTAGACCTTGGTTCAAGCCTTAAAGGATTAAGATGTAATTATACCTCCATTTTAGAACGTATCAAAAATCTTGTTAGATACTCTTAATACTATGCAACATCTCCTCCCAACAAAAATATTTCTATCTATAAAATTTAATCTAGCTAACAATTAACTTAACACAAACGTTTCTATGACAATATATTAGTATTTAGTTATATTACTCATACAATTCATGTTTATATACCTAGTCATAATTATATGTTGCGATGCGCCCTCTGTGTTTACGTCTTGACAACTTCTTGGAGTTACGACGACACTGAAAAAAGACAAAAAAAGTCATTCATATTCTTTTTCAACATTACAATAGGCCTGTGTCCAAATAAAAACGATTTAGTTCGTCAGTTAGATAACATAAAAATATGAACACGTTTTTTTTCTTTTGCCACGAAAACAAAAAATTACGACGATACAGTGCGTTGAAATATCGCGTGACGTCACGGTGTACTATACTTTATACTGACATGTGACGTCACAAGCCCTCACTCCTGAACTTTGATGTGTTTTTCTATGTTTAAATTTTTATTTATTTGATAAAGCACAAAATACGTGTCCAATATCTATACTTCTATACTAATATTATAAAGAAAATTGTATTTTTGTATGCAACAAACAAACTTAAAAACTACTGGACCGGTTTAAAAAAAATATTTCACCGTTGGGAAGCTACACTATCCCCGGGTGACATAGGCTACTTTTTGACATAGGATCTGGAGGGAAAAGTCCTCGCGCACATCTGGGAATGGCGCGAGGACTAGGCGAAACGCCGGGGCGAAACTCCGTGGTCGCGACAAATCGTGGCTCAGTGGACAGAGCTCCGGCAAGATCTCATGGCGACATGGAGAGAGCGACTGTCGCAACCCAGCGCTGGGCACGGTGGAGCATACGGTGGAGATCTGCCCCGCTTGGGTTGGGCACCGCCGTGTCCTCGTGGAGGCGATCGGCGGTGGCAACCTCTCGCGTCCGGCCCTGGTTCAAGCCATGTTACGGAGCGAGAGGGTATGGGAAGCTGTCTCCTCCTTCTGCGAATCAGTAATGCTCGCGAAGGAGGAGGCGGAACGCGTGAGGGAGACGCCCTCACGCCCCTAGCCACCGCAGGAGACGCCCTGGGCGTCGGGAGTTGCAAGCCGATTCCCGGCCACCGTAGGCGCGGGCTTGCGGACGGCGAGTAATGGGTAGCTCACCGTCCGATAAGGACCAGGCCCGAGTCGACGGCGCGTTGCGTTCCACGCGCGCCTCAAAGAGATGTCAGCAGAACTGACGGGGTCCACTAGGGCCGATGCCTGTCTGGGTCGCGGATAAATTTGAAAAAGAGTTACCGCGGCCCTGACTCAAGCAACTGAAGGAACACGGGTGGGTTTTAGTCAGTAAAAGTCTGACACGCCCTCCCGCCTCACCCAGAGCGGGAGAGTCATTGGATGAATTCCCAAACAAAAAAAAAAAAAGGCTACTTTTTATCCCTGTGTTCTCACGGTAACGGGAACTACGCGGGTGAAACCGTGACGCGTTCTCTAGTTATTTGATAATCTCACTGACGGATTGAATAGAATTGTCATTTTTTTAATCAGGAATCATCCTCAAGAGTAATTATGACACTACGAGTTTTTGCAAGAGACTGTGACACAGGTCATCCTCATTAGTTACTAAGGGTCGTGATACTCCCGACGGGAGACCAACTTTTCTTTTATGATGTTCCTCCATCTGTGTCGACCGACACAGATCAGACCTGGCGACGTGGAATGCATTGTGCAAATTGGTGTTGGGAGTTGAACAGATTTGGTCAGACCACCTGATCGGGCTCCGACCTCACAGCCTCCTGCCGTCGACCTTACCATGTATAATCATCTGCTCGAGGTGATGACCTTCTTTTTGGGCAATGTGACCAAATAATTCCAGAATTCTTCGTAGGCAAGTGCTGGAGAGTCTGGCTTAGACGTGCCATGAGTGACTTTAGATGAAATAAAGTGAAGTTCAAAGGACTTATAGCGAGGTCGACTATACAGTTGTTTATTAGACAATTCGTAAATTGCTTTTACCAGTGGGACTAACTAGAGCCTCGTGCTCTAGATGTGTATGGTGTAGAGCACTCGGCGCTATAGCGGCGCGGCCAGCAGCCCGCAGAACTGCAGCAGGGCTTCGCGCAGGGCTGCGCTGGCGCCGGCTGCGCGTGCGCTGGCGGCCAGGCGGACTAGCGCGGGGTACAGACCTGGGAAATAAAGGGCAGAAAAGTTTTGAAGTATTGTTGGACCTGCTGAAGACTGTATGAATATATTTGTATTGTATAAACTCAATAAAATTTCTTTTAGTAGTATATAACTGCAGATCACATGTGTGAGTACTATGTTCCGACTGTAAATCTACCATTCACTGTACCTATGTGTCGTTTCGTTGAACATGTGTTGGATCATTCGGTTCCCTTCATGATGGTTGAGCTGAGTGGTGCCGATCCGAGAGTCATGTTCGTGAACGGGCGCCATCAGTTGGGATTGGTCATAACATTGCTGCCTCGGCCTGTTAGCGTACTTTATTTTTTTATTTTTTATTCATTGTTACTCTAGAAGCTTTTACGTGCACGTCTTTTTACATTGTTCTCACACATATGTATTTTTCAACAAGAATGATGTAACCAAAAAAATGTAATTAAAACTGATGGAAAAGAGTGTCCGTGGAGTTTCTTGCAAATTCTTCTCCACTGAGACCTACTGACGCTTGCGAATTTGCAACTAGAGTCATCTTGTTTTTTGTTTGACAATTCAAAAGTACCTTTAAGGTTTATTTGAAATAAACTATTTGATTTGATTTGGGAACGATATATGTCAACTTTGTCTAGGATCTCAATACCCGTAGTATTGAGATCCTAGACAAGGTTGCCCAATATAAGGGCAGTCCCATAAAGAGCTTATTATTTTTTGAGTACAAGAAGAGCTAAACTGCAATTAAATCTACAAGGTTAGACAAAAATGACAATTAACTACTAATACCTGTCAACGGGATCGTGTCTTAAGTGGGACTGAGCAGTACATGTCTGACAAGCTTTTGGTTTAAATAGTACAGAACCAAACGGAGGCCTTACGTCCCTATGGGCCCAGGAGTGGTACAGAATAGGGTAGCAAAAAGAAATGGCATGCATAATACAATGATGATGAAAATAAAAGCCACACGAAAATTATGGCCAATTTTTGAAAACAAATATTTGATTTTTTACCATAAAGAAATAACACCACGCTGTTAAGGCTATGTTTAGGAGGATGTAACAACACTTACCTATTAACTTCTGCCACGCTACAGCGTCCACCTTGCCCGGGGGCGCCTTCTTCATGGACTCGGTGAGCGTCGCCACTGCTTTCAACACGAACGATATCTCAGATAGTTGGTGCCTGCAAAAAGATATTTATAATCTTCAACGGAACCTTTTCATATGAGAATATATTTAAATGCATATAGGTGTTCCAAGTGGCCTTGATGGCAAATTAAACAATCTTTATGAAAAAATGGGCAGGGTTGTTTATGAGCAAGATGTTGGAAAAATGAAAACCGGCCAAGTGCGAGTCAGACTCGCGCACGAAGGGTTCCGTACCATTATCGCAAAAAACAGCAAACAAATCATTTTTGTTGTATGGGAGCCCCACTCAAATATTATTTTTATTCTGCTTTTAGTATTTGTTGTTACAGCGGCAACAGAAATACAATATCTGTGAAAATTTCAACTGTCTAGCTATCACGCTTCATGAGATACAGCCTGGTGACAGACAGACAGACGGACCGCGGTGTCTTAGTAATAGGGTCCCGTTTTTTCCCTTTGGGTACGGAACCCTAAAAAATCATAATTTATTATGAACAATAACTAATAGCATGCTAATAATGTCTGCAACTGCTCGAAAGACCTGTTATATAGTTAAAGAAAAATCTTTTTAAAACAAGCTGAAAAGGTCTAAAACGTACGTAATGTAATATTGCTTTGTCAATACATATTCAATGAGCAAAATACGAAGCTGTTATCTTGTCAGTTTGAGCTCTTGCTATCCACCTTTCTGCTCCATCATGAGACCAGAGGGGTGACCATAAGCTCTTAGAGTAAGGTTATTATGAGTGTGCGTAAGAGACATATGTATACAAGTCATATATATCACACCCTTACACACTTAAAATAACCTTGCTTTAAGAGCTTAAAGTCACCCTGTTCCGTAGTACCATATAACTTCCATGTTTCCAAAATTACGTAATTACGCCAAGTATCAGCTTGAAAATTCGATTACCAGTTGCCGGACAAAAAATACAAAAGCATGGTAGTATAAAGATTGTAACAAAATAAACTTTTTTTTACTACTATTTACATGATTTTATTTTTAGGTTTCCGTACCAAAAGGGTAAAAAACCGGCCAAGTGCGAGGCGGTCTCGCGCACGAAGGGTTCCGTACCATTATAGCAAAAAACGGCATAAAAATCACGTTTTTTGTATGGGAGCCCTCCTTCAATATTTATTTTATTCTGTTTTTAGTATTTGTTGTTATAGCGGCAACAGAAATACATCATCTGTGAAAATTTCAACTCTCTAGCTATCACGATTCTTGAGATACAGCCTGGTGACAGACAGACAGACAGACGGACCGCGGAGTCTTAGTAATAGGGTCCCGTTTTTACCCTTTGGGTACGGAACCCTAAAAACGGGACCCTATTACTAAGACTCCACTTTCCGTCTGTCTGCCAGTTGAAATGTTGACAGATGATGTATTTCTGTTGCCGCTATAACAACAAATACTAAAAACAGAATAAAATATATATTTAAGTGGGGCTCCCATACAACAAACGTGATTTTTGTGCTGTTTTTTGAGATAATGGTACGGAACCCTTCGTGCGTTAGTCCGACTCGCACTTGGCCGGTTTTTTACTTTTTCGCTGTAAAGGAGCTTACCTTGGCAGTGGTTCTGTATTATCTTCGTCCTGCGTATATTTTGATATCACTTCCTGGAACCTGTCCAGTAAAGCTACTATCGCTAAGGGGTCCGTGTCGTCTGGAACAAACAATTGTTTTATATCTTCTGGGTATTTAACTAAAAAAGCGAACTAAAAAGAAGTAAACAAGAAGAAAATCATGCTGTGCAGTCGGAGGATACATATTCGCGAGCTGGCTGACCAAAACCAGATGTATCCTCCGACTGCACAGCATGATTTTCTTCTTGTTTACTTCTTTTTAGTTTGCTTTTTAAGTGGTCGGATTTTTTGTGTTTTTTTTTAAATATTTTTTTTTATTTACAACTTTTTAGTTATTTTTTTTAAATAAGGTTCATTTAAACACTTTATCAACACCTCTTAAAACCCTTTATTTTGATACCCCACACGATGGGTCCGGAAGAAAAAAAAAAATCCCCCCTACAAAATGGCGCCCAAAATCCGCCATTTTTTTCTTATCCAATTTTTATATAGCCTATGACAGTCGCAGGGTTAAGACGAATCGATTCACGTAAGAATCATCAAAATCGCCCAACGCGTTTGGTCTCTAGAACGCCACATAGGAACATACATACATACATAGACTGATAAACACATTACCCTCCTTCGGCAGTCGGGTAATTAAACCAGACTTACAAGTTGCCACAGCTGAATAAATCATACCCGTTCGAAGCAGTGGCTCATTCATTGTTAGGAAATAGCCACTGCTTCTAAAGTTTTCATTGGAGTTGGCGGAATTAGAGAGTAGTGAAGACGAGAGGCATTCGATCATCGAATTTTCGAATCCAATTGTATTTTTCTATCGGTATAGAAATGAGTGCATTACGTTGTGGAGAAAGGCGTCAATTATTTTAGAAATTGGCTTCGATTTAGACCCTATCAGTCTTATTACAAAAAGCGGTTTAACTAAAAACCCAGGTTTAAATCTCAATAAACTGTGGTTTACACAAAAATGTTATTACAAATAATGGTTTAGCGATAAACCGTAGTCCAAATCATGGTCTAACGCTAAACCTCGGCGGCCCCTAGTTTAACGATGGTCTAAGTCGTATCTGTCAGTTTCTCTTTTAGGTTATAGCATCTTTTTTATTGTGTTTTGTTGTTTTCACCCGAAAATGGATATTAACATGGTTGATTTAATATATTATTGAGGATATTACTTTTTCCTCGGTACTCCAATTCTCAGAAAGTTTTTTTTTTTTTGGTCCATCACAATATATTATTAACAAAGAGGCAATTGCTCTATAATATTAGAGACTTCGGTAACTAAAGATTCCAAAGCTTAGTGAACTTTGTTCAGCTTGCGATGGTTTTGTTTAATGTTATAGTTTCATATAACGCGCTAGAATGTTACGTTTCGTTACACGTACGTAGATGTATTATTAATAATTATTAAGAATTTAAGTAATTTGCTTAAATCTAAACAAAACTTCAATCGATAAATAAGAAATGTTTATATCCATGCAAAATAACAAAGTCTCAATATTTTTAACACTCTTAAACGTAATTTAATCCTTATCGTTTTATTAAAACGTTTTTATTTCTGGGCATACGGAACGTTGCAATTGAATGATATTATGGTGAACGAATGATATTTGTATGAATCTGTGGTTGATATATTGGCAATGGTTCAAATGACGGGACTATGAAAACCACGGCTTTTTTAAGTTTTGTAATACGGATAAATTTAGACCATGGTTTTGCAGATAAGCCTGGACTTGATAGTACAGGTTTAAACCATGGTTTATTTCGTTTTTTGTAATAAGACTGTAAGAGTATTTGATGAAATAATAATTTATTTTTTAATTAATTTAATAGTTTCACACGAATGTTTTAATACCTAGTTATGTGCAGTTTCATACACTACTTTATCTACATTCATACATTCGGATTGAACTTACGACATACCTTTTTTGCATTTTCCATGCCATAAAGTTATCATAGCATTTATCATATAATTTTATCGACTTTGCTGATAATAGATAATGAGTAATTTCCGTCGCCGCATCTAAAATAACGGGCGGAGTCAAATTTCCTTCACATTCACTGATATCAGACATTTTAAGCAAGAATTATAAAACTCGTGAAATTCAGTACAGCAAAACGTATGAATGGCGCCAAACAAAACCCAGCACATCACCGCACTAACCGCGCATGCGCTAAAGCGGGCGTTGCCACAGACAAATAAAAATTGGAATTAAAACTTATTTCGGTATTGTGTTTATAAAGTATGTGAATATAAACTTCTTTCAAGTTTATAATTCGAATATTACGATATGAGAGTAGATAAAATACATAATAAACCTAAAAGTAGTGCAATAAGAACCAGTTTTCGAGTTAAAAATAAATGCTGAAAATAAATTCATCTTGCTAGAGCATAAAGTTGCGGTTTTTGCCCATTTTAATTAAGTAGTGACTTGAAAGGTAGTGGATATGGATAACTGAATACTGTAATATTAAAGTGGACGGAAGAAAATTAAATGCTGAGTACAAGACACAACACAACACACATAGTGTCATATACAACGTATAACAGACTAAACGCAAACCTGAAAATTTTAAAACAATCAGCTTTTCAGTGCATTATGTCGAGTTATTCTAATATACATGTTGGGTTGCTGAACAACCCAACATGTATATTACATGCTGGTTGGTTGCTGCATATGCTGGTTGGTTGGTGAAGGTGATGCATACGGGTGGCCACGACCCTCAATACTGAGGAATACGACGCAAGGAGGTTGGGTTGCTAAATTATGTTACATTTTCGCGATTTTTTATAAATAAATAATACAATACTCACTTTCTACTCCAGCGAAAGAATCAATATCTTCTAACATGGAGTACTGCAGGAGTGTCTCGAAGCACGTTCTCGCAAACTCTTCTCTCTCTTTCAATTCTTGTTCATTTTCTGTAGACAATTTTGTAAATTAATATATACACATGAGTTGCTGGTTATGATAAGGTCGTAAAGACATTGTTAACGACGAAAAATATCATGCTGTGCAGTCGGAGGATACATCTGGTTTTGGTCAGCCAGCTCGCGAATATTTATACTCCGACTGTAGAGCATGATTTTCTTCTTGTTTACATCTTTCTAGTTCGCTTCTTAAGCAAAGTTTTTTTTTTCAATTTAGGAATATTTAAACTTAAGTATATATATGTCGGAGGAAGGTATACGATTAATAATTAGGAACAAAGAAATATTGCTTGTAAACTTATTAATTCAGTTTTGTTTAATTGGCAACATTTAGCTTCTGGTTCAAAGCTCAGTTCGATTTTATTCGATTGACAACACTTTATTCTTCTTATGTCAAAATACTCGATTCTGATTAGATGTTTTAAAAGCGGTAACTTGCCAGATTAGTTCTTTGGCCAATGAAAAAGCGAGGAGAGTCTATGCTATGCTGACTCTCTCGAGTGGAGTCTCTGGCCAGGTGTTTTCGTGGAGTTAGAGAAAAGAAGCGCGCGGACGCGCGCCTCGGAGTTAAAAGAGTTGTGATGTGAGGAAAAGACTTGAGAAGTGAAGTAGCCAGAAAAGTGGCGTGTGTAAACTTGAAAAAGTGTGTTTTTGGTTGAGAGAAAGCGAAATGCTTGGTGACCGAATCCGCTGCTTTGTTAAAATTGGACCAAGGACTATCTCAATGGCATTAGTTACCTGCTACTTGCTTTGTGCCAGCATTAAACCCAGCATGACGCCCACGAGATCCAAGAGAGACATGGATCATGAACTCGAATTTAGAGAGAAGAGTCCTCCCTTCCGACATATATTTTTGAAAACAAACCTCTTAAAACCCTTTATTTTGATACAACGATGGGATCGCAAGAAAAAAATATTGGGTCTCCACAATATGGCGCCCAAAATCTTTCTGTTTTCCAATTAAACTGTAGCCATTGACACTCGCAAGGTTAAGACGAATCGATTGACGTAAGAATCAAAATCGGCCAACGCCTTTAGTCTCTAGAACGCCACATAGGAACAAGCATACATGTATGTATACATAGACTGATAAACACATTACCCTCCTTCAGCAGTCGGTTAAAAAGATGCACGGTCCCTGTGAAATAGATCACGGGCACGAAGACACGGCTACTAAAAGCTAGTCTAATACAATGACATACTTACGTATACGCCTCCCACTAGGTGGACCGATGACCTTGTCAAGGCTATCGGAATCCGCTGAATACGAGACGAACAGGACCGGTCTATGAGGCGACACTTGGGGGAGACCTATGTCTAGCAGTGGATGTCTTTAGACTGATATGATGATGTTGATGACTTACGTATAGGTTGTGGCGGCTGCGTATGTAGTGATCCAGCTCTGATGAGCGCTAGCAATGCTCGTAAGTGTTGCGGAGGTAACCGGGGTCGAGCGCGTAAGGCTTGTTCTCGGACTGCGATCACTAGTTGCCGGGCTGCGCGGCCTCCCCCCACACTGAGAAAAAAAAAAATAGTTGTAGTAGCATAAACCACCCTATCGCTGGCAACCCTCCAGTTATTGGCACTTTCGAGTTTATAGGCTAAAATGTTGGAATTATAGGAGTTTTTTTTATAATTTGTAATTACTATTTCACTGGATGAAATCACTCTTACTATAAAGATTGGAAAAGTTCCTTCGATGTCATTATAATTTTTGTATGCTAGTGCATTTCATTGTGATTTTCTGGGCATTTAATTACGAAACTAGGGGAGGCACTATCATAAAAGTGTCCATAACCTATTTGTTTTTTTTAAGGCGACTAAGAAAATATTTGCTAGAAAGACATAGGGACTTTATTGGTGATGCTGTTTAGAAAGGCCAGCACCCTAATTCTGTATCTGTTTTGACACCACAAAGCACACATTCCTTTCATTTTGATAACTCTAGCATTCATTGCGTGTTTTTCATTGTCGAGTAGACGGATTTTTGATCATATGAAGCAATGAATGCAGGCAAGCGTACGGTGCTCTATTCTTTGAATGTACACAATGCAGTGCAGAGACAGTGGTGGCCCAGTGGTAACGGCCCCGACCTACATGTTGTAGGTCGTGGGTTCGAACACACACATGCAGGCGCTTTACTTTTTGTAAATTATTTCATCACCACTGCTCTAAAAACAGTGAAAGAAAACATCGTGAGGAAACCAGCATGCCCTAGAACCAAAAATTCGAAGACATGTGACATCCACCAACCAGCACTGGGCTCGCGTGGTGTATTAAGGACCACTCCCTCTCTCACAGAAAGGAAGCCTGGGTCCCAGCAGTGGGAACATTAAAAGGCTGATGATTATGGGTGCAGGTGCGCAGTACTCATAACCGGCGTCCGTGTTTGAAATAGGTATAGTTCTCGCCAAACTTCTTGTCCGCCCTGAAGTTGGCTACAATGGCTGCGCAATAGTAAATCTCATACAAAAACAGCACCGATACGTGCCTTGCGCTTCGGAAAGTCAACTTCAAGGCGGCCCAGAAGTTTGGCGAGCACTATATGAACGTAAAAGAAACAAAAGCAGTATGTAAGGATCGTAGCTGGTAGCGTTCTGTAGTTTCTGCCTGTTTCCAAAAAGTTGAAACATCTACATCATACTAAGTAATGCGGCAATTTTAGTTAAATCGAATGATATAAATGGATTTACATATTTGAATTATCTACTCATATGTGCGTGTATCCGAACGTGATCAATGTCAAGTTACGCCACGACAGGGGATTCCCCACGAGACCAAAAACAAAAGCTATGATGATATTTTCATCGCTAGCTTCTTCTTTCTTTTTCGTGTGAGGTGTGGCCACCTCTGGTGTCAGAGTTAATTAAGCCGCCTCTGGGAATCCCCACAGGCCTCTATAAGTCCAGGTTTCCTTACGATGTTTTCCTTCACCGTTGCCTGTGATGTCCAAGATAAACTTAGAAAGTACATATGAATTTGAAAAATTCACTTTGGTACTTGCCCGGATTCGAACCTACGACCTCAAGCACGACAGGCGAGGTCTTAGCCACTGGGCCACCACGACAAATCGCTAGCTAATTTTGGAATATTAGCTCTGTATGTATACACATTATTTTAACTAATTTAAAACTATAGAAACCGTGCATATTTCTAACACAAAGATAATGTTGATACGCCATAATATACTTCTTAAACTCACCCTAGCAATCACACCTACCATCATCAGTTGCGCACAATTATTTCCACTAAATTTTTCCAACTTATACTCACTAAACTTTCTACCTTCCCTCCCTCTTATACTCAACCATACCAGCCAGGCTATGTTCAGTTAAAACCTCACTTAAGCAAAAAGAGCGTGGAGGGAAATGTATTATTCCGGCGAAGGTATTAACAGATCACTTTCTTTTTTTTGTATTTCCTATACTGTCCTCCAGCAGTGGGAAAAGCCTACTCAAAGTCCTTCCAGACATCTCGCCACCTCTTTCTGTGCCGATCTCAGTGGTACCTTCCGTCTTCAGGAACCCACTGTGTGGAGACTCTTGCCCAGCGGTCAATTTGGATGCGACTAACGTGACCCGTCCAATCCCATTTGAGCTGCAGCCTTTTTGCCCACGTCTATTATGCCTGTAGTGTTAGGTCACTTTCATTTCACCTAAATTCTCACGGTGAGATGTTAACAGAATAGCACTGAAAGTCACATCATGCAACCATTTTAACTCCCTACTGTTGGCCTCACATATAAATTATAAATACACTAAAGTTGTACCTTAAACGTTTGCCGGCCTCCAGACCCAACTTGGCCGCCACTTCGAATAATTTGCTAGCACTCATGATGGCACTGAGAGAATGATTGAAAACGCAGGAATTGCTCAAGAAATAGGGCAACTACTTATCAATGCTTGCATCTTATCAGTGTACTGCAGATTAATATTATGCGCATTCAGATAATGTAATCAATTGTTTTAATATATTCCTAGCTATCGGGAATTACCCGTTTAGATAGCACGACGCCAACACCAATCGAAATCAAAAAGGGGAATCCCCGTGATATTTGCTCGGCGCAAAGGCACGTGAATCACCACAAATAGCAGCGATGGGCTTGCAAATACTATGTAGTGACACCTATGCCGCCACAAACGAACTTAATAAAAAAATCCTACATCGCGCAAACATCGTTTTCGGCGCGATTTGAACGAATAGTCCAAGAACAACCGTTGGGCAGAGTCCACCAGACACAACACCCTTGGATCCTCCCTTATCAATGGAGACTGTGGGATTTTACACCCAGCTCTGCGCACCTCCATAACTACAAGAAAACCCACATGGAGACGAGGTGGAAGGTTAATCCCTTCGGTAGTGCATCTCACACCAATGGCGTCATCTTGTAAAAGCGTTGCATACTTATTTTATTTTCATTATGAAAGACATAACTTACGGTGGTTCAAACAGGAATGTCTCTAGCACTTTGGGTAACGTTTCCCAAAATTCTTTATATTCCTCAGGCTGCTCTCTCGCTAACGGCAGACCTGTACCTAATACCTGGAACAATCAAAAGATAACTATTTTAAACAGACAACAACTATGTGTTGTAATTCAGAACCCAAGATGATTATCAAATTTTGCTACAACAAACTTTACGTCGTACACGACAAAGTTCAAATTCCATTGCATCCCATACATTTTAAGGCCTTTTCATCATCATCGTCATCATATCAGCCGAAATACGTCCACTGCTGGACATAGGCCTCCCCAAAGCGTCGCCACATTGACCGGTCCCGTGCGTCTCGCATCCAGCGGATCCCCGCAACCTTCACCAGGTCATCGGTCTATCTGGTGGGAGGCCTTCCAACGCAACGTCTTCCGGTTTGCGGTCGCCACTGCAGAACCTTTCTGCCCCATCGGCCATCCGTTCTGCGAGCAATGTGCCCTGCCCACTGCCACTTAAGTTTGGCAATTCTTCGGGCTATGTCGGTAACACTGGTTTTCTTGCGGATCTCTACATTTCTGATTCGATCACGCAAGGAAACTCTGAGCATAGCCCTCTCCATTGCCCTTTGGGTGACTGTAAGCTTTCTGATGAGGCCCATTGTGAGCGACCACGTCTCAGAGCCTTTTAGATTACTTAAAAATCTACGTAAAACATGCAACGCTGTAGTCGATACTTGAGTGAAATTTTCTCGAAATCGTAAATTTCAATTATTTAATCATGAAGGATTTGAATGAAAGAGTGATTAATATAAACGTGGATGGAGAAGGAGAAAAGATTGATAGATTGTGTAAATACAATTTTAATTCGGACCAAAGTTCCATAAATGTGACGTTATTAGCTAACTTAGGTGGGGTAGGGTAGGCAGTTGTCGGGAGCGAAGCCGCGGGCACAGCTAGTTTGTAAATAATTACACGTGAAGCAACTTTTCCGTTTATCAGTTTTTTTTTACAGCAGTATTATTTTTGCTCGATTCGCATTTAGGTAATGTATCTTCTCAAAGATTTTTTCAGATTACATTACTCAGGTTTTTTATAAGACAGTATGAATAAGCTTAGTTCAAAATGTTTTCGTTTGTTATTTTTCTATTATTTTATGTTTAATTTTTAATGCAACCAATCTCCTGATTTCTGTTTATGATATTGATATTCAAAACCACAGAAATTCTTGAATTTTAATGTATGTATATAATGTAGGTAATTTTGTATGTGTTGAGTGTTGCATTTTATGTGCGTTGCATGTTATGTAGATAATTTTAATGTTTTGCTTTTAAATACGATATTTGTTATGTACAAGATTAATAAGTTCAGTATATGTTATCAAAAAAAGAATAATATTACTGCTAGATTATAATTACTTTATCGCTAATAAATTATTGATCTCTTAATTAAAATAAGTATATTTCATTTCACTACAAAACAGTGGGATAACCCAGATTAGAAATTTCACTATATTTCGAATATCACCAGCAAAAATATCCGAATACCTGAATTTATCGAATGTTTGCAAGCCCTAGATGAGGTAAAGTTGACGGTGACGGCCAACAGATATGCATGTAAGAAGTTATGAAGCGCTTAACTTAATAACACGAAAGCAGGACTGAATGATGAAGAAAAGTAAATATTCGTCCGGCCAAAATCATAAATGGGAATAAATAATTTTACCTGTAATAAAAGTGATGAGATCTGTGCAACCTCGTCCATTTGTTCAGCTGATTTGCGTCGCTTGTCTTGTCCGTATTTCTGTACTGCTGTGTGAAGAGCCTAGGAATAACAATAAAGATTATAATAAATAATGGGATCTAGAAGAAGGCTTCACTTTCTAGTCATTATAAATGGCTTTTAAAAGTGCATATTTATAAATGGTTGATCATCGACCACTAATAAAAAAAACTACACAAAAATCGTCAGAAGTCCGTCGACATTGCTCATTTTACATGCCGCGATACGTAAGAAATTGATAAATCAAATTCATAATCCTTACATTATAACAACGAGTATCATTCGCAAGCATCAAGTTTAATTATTATTAAGTATTTTTTCATCACACTTGCACGTAAAAACTATCTAAACATACAGGTTAACTTGGCCGTAATGCCCCATATAAAACCCTCGGGCTTTCTTTTTGTCATGAAACCCTAGGGCGGTAAGTAATATTTTTTTAATTTATGGCACAGCACACAGGTCATGCAAGTTCAAGCAAGGAGTTTGGAAAATGTTATCTAAACAGGAATTTCTTTGCAATCTCGCTACATGTTACTTAAATGCTCAACTAATGTTCTTAATAATCGATTTTAATAGTTATACTCGTAGTATGAAAACGTCGAAATTATTTAATTCTTTTTAAACTCCTTCATGGCTGTATACCTACGTAAGTATTTGCCCTTAAAGTTTCTGAACGAAACACTGTATAATCTGTGGTGTGGGCAAAAATTCACCAACCGCTTAAAAAAAAGTTCACGTATTTCGTAATAACAGCTGTGCTGACTTGTGTATTAAAGCTATAATTCATAATTATTACTCGCAAATGTGATGAAAAACATTGTATGTATCACGGGCGGTACGGGAATTACGAACCTCGACTCAGAACTCGTCTTCGACTTCGGGTTTCTACTAGAGTCTCGATCCTAATTCCTTACTTACCGCCCTTAATACACAATGTACTATTATAGCTGTCAAAACGGGCCTTTTATTTTTTGACAACTTTACAAGGACAAATATTTATTCGACCCAGAACTTAGCTAGAAGAATGGTCAAATAACAGAAAGTTTTTGTCTAATAAGAGCTTAGTCGATAAGTACCATCTGACATTGATAGCTTGAAATGGGAGCATAATTTTTAGATTCTTCAAGCATTGCAAGGAATCACATGTCACACGAATTTAGACACTAATATTTTTTTGTGATAATAAATAAATTATGCCGAATAAAACAAAAAAAAACATTAAAAACGAGTAAAATATCAAAATTAAAAAAATCCCCGACACATTTTTATTTCATGCTACATAATTTATCTAGTACATAGTAGACACGCTTCGATCGGCAATCTATTGAACAAGTAATTATGACACGATATCTTGCCAAAACACCCCGATTCAAACAGTAAAACGCCCATAACTTTTGAACGGCAGAACCGATTTTATTCAAACATATAGCTAATAACACTCTCGACAAAATCACATTTCAAACAAAAACTAAATCAAAATCGGTTCATCCGTTTAGGAGCTAGGATGCCGTTCAGGAACACACGTCAAACTTATAACACCCCTCTTTTTGCGTCGGGGGATAAAAATAGTTTGCGACACTACTACCATTAGGTTACGGGCCTAGCCGAAACCTTAGACCAGTAATTTAGAGACGCAAACTTTGGCTTGCTGGCTACCATAATCAGGATACTGTTAGATCTGACCCGCACCCATCGGACCAAAGAGCCGCATCGCTTCAATCTTAGGAACGCGTTCCGAAACAGTTAAATCGTGTCCCTAGTTATTTTCTTCGTAAATTAACAAACAGTTAAAAATACATCTTTTCTGCCACAAAACTTGAACTTAGTACTGTGCTAACGTCTCCTTATTGTTCTAAAAAGTGTGCAACGCGTAAATATAATAATAACAATCAACGAAATAATATTGTAAAATCAAACCGACTTCCAGAACAAAAAACTACAAAGCAAAAAATAACTTTCTTTTCCGAAGTCGGTGTCTTTTGTATCCATTTTTTTCAGTTTTTCGACACCGACTTCGGAAAAGAAAGTTATTTTTTGCTTTGTAGTTTTTTGTTCTGGAAGTCGGTTTGATTTTTTGTTAAAAAGTTTTTTATTTTTTTCTTTTTAGTTTTGGTAGGTGTCTCCAATTAACATGATAATCATTTGTGGTCAAAGTACACCTCATGACGATTCCAATAAGCCCAAGCACGACTAGGATACATTGTTTTTTTTTCAGAGTTCCGGTGCCTACCTTCCGGCTTCATCATCAGAACAGTTCAATGATACCATTTTCATCAGTCCCATTCATTTATAAGTATTTGCTTTATCGTAGTCGGTTACCTATTCGAGATATTTTATACCCGTGATATACTTAGCATTTAGGAGTTCAAGTGGCCATCTGTGGTCTTCTTCATCAGTTCCACTTCACCAAATTATACTTTCTGAGTGCAAGTGATTGCATTGTTGATGAAAATACCAAAATCACTGTATCTTTGCCTATAATATTTGAGGAGTTCCCTCGATTGCTCTAGGATCCCATCATCAGATCCTGACCTGATGATTATGGTACCAACTAGGTAGTATACCCTTCAAAACAAAAGAAGATTTTTTGAAATCGGTCCAGGCGTCTTTGAGTAATCGGGGAACATAAATAAAAAAAAAAAAAAAGATTCCGACGAATTGAGAACCTCCTCCTTTTTTTGAAGTCGGCTAAAAAGTGCCGTTTCATACTGCCTAACACTTGAGTGCGCGACAACTTTGCTTATTTTGCCTTTGTGCGGACTACTTTAACGGTCAAATTCCTGCGAGCGCGCAGTGAGAGACAGACTGACAGTGCTACCAACTTACCGGCGACGCGGCGACGCGGCGCGCGTTCTTGTCTCAAACTTGGTGCGACGGTGATATTATTGTATATTGCGATTGTTTACAACTGGTGGTCCCACCCGTCATCATAACTTCTGTGATATCTCTTTATTGAAGTGGTCCTATTGGTACTTTATTATATGAAAATGTCTGTTAATCGATCAGCTACTGCTTCTCCGCTGTCAACAACACCTACTGACGAATTAGCCCCTCAACGATTAATGTCGTCTGAGCCTAGTCTAAACCAAAGTATATTGGTCCCTGATCTTTCTGCAGCTGAGCGCAATAAGAAAAGGAAATTCAATGGGTCTCAGGAAGGCAATGTTGCCATAAGTGGGAACACATTCTCCACTTTTACTTTAGAACAGGAAAAGCGTTTTGAAGATCTGCTATTGAAAATAAACAGCATTATTGAGCAAAATCGAGACCTTAAAGACAGTGTCGAAGTAATGTCGAAAAAGCATGACGACTTCCTGTCAAGAATCTCCATATTGGAAGGCGAACGCAAAGAAGACAGGAAGTTAATCTGCCAATTGGAGGAAAAAATTGAATCATTTGAGCGAAAAGCCCGTTCTTCCTCAATTGAAATACGAAATGTTCCTAAAAAATCTGACGAAACTAAGCTAGACCTATCCTACATGGTAATTGATTTAGGTAAATCAATAAATATTGACATTGAGCCGACTGCAATTCGTGATGTATACAGGGGTAAATCAAAGGAGGACTCCAAGCCTATCATTGTTGAGTTTGCGTCGGTATTAATGAAGGAAAAAGTGATTACAGGCGTCAGACACTTAAACTCTTCTGAGAAGAGAGAGAACAAACTTAACACTAAACATTTGAACCTAAAAATGCCAGCGAAGCCTGTCTTCATTTCAGAAACTCTGACCTTCAGAGCACAAAAACTATTTTTTCTCGCCAGGCAATTTAAAAAAACACATGGGTTCTCGTTTTGCTGGACGTCTCATGGTTTTGTTTACCTTCGTAAAACGGTTGGAGATCCGCAGGTACGAGTTAACTGTGAGTGACCTCGATAAATTAAGAAATGCTATCTGACTATATCAAGTCAACTACTGTCAGTTCAAATTGTCCCCTTGGATAGTTTTGATAACATTGTGCATGTGTGTTATTCTTAACCTCAAACAAATATTCTATAACTGTATTTTTAATTTTAATTTAGTGTATTTAAGAAATATTTTGGATAACTTTGCTAAACGAAGTACTTACACCTTGAAAACCAAACACTCACTAACCTCATCGTCTCAAATTGTTATACAAGCTTGCCTGGCTGTTTCCCATCCCTCATCAAAGTATTGTTGTCAATATTTCCTTGTTGATTCTGTTCTGATTCTTTCTACCCTTTCTGAAGTCATTAAACATTTTGTCCTTATATTCTTTTCATTTATCATTCGCTAACGATATAAATGATGTAACATCAGACATTGATAAGTTATATGTGTCTAAATCCTTTATAGCGGACCTTAATAATTGTAGCCAATTCATTAAAAAATCACCATCTAAGAGTTTGGTAGTCCTCACTCAAAACATACGTAGTATTAGTTGTAATATGCCAGGATTTGAGGTTATGTTGGCGAGATTAAAAATCCAATGCGATATACTTGTGCTAACAGAATGTTGGCTATTGGGTATGACTGGCACTGTACCTCATTTGGATGGCTTCCGGTCCTACGCCACAAAAGAATTACAGAGGCAAAATGATGGAGTTGTCATTTATGTTAGGGATGACCTCAATTTTAGCGTTGAAGAACCTGAATTTCATGATGCTAATTGTTTGGTGGCTACCCTCAATAGAAATATAGCCCTGGTATGTCTGTATCGTTCACCTTCTATAAAAAACATTGATGCATTCTTGTTATCCTTAGATTCAGCCCTATCCAAACTTTCGTCTTTTGCAAATATTATATTAATTGGGGACATAAATATTGCTATAAACTATAACAAGCTGGATCTACCTGGTTCTCGTTACTTGACCATTGCCGCGTCACACGGGCTGTTACCTGCCCACACAGAAGTGACAAGAGAGGCGAGTGGAACATGTCTGGACCATGTACTACTCAAGGCTAAACACTCAGCCGTAACTGTTGTTCCACAAACCACATTAACTGATCACTATCCTGTAATAACGCAATTATTCACCAAGCAATCACAAGTCACTGCAACTAGAACTGTCACCAGAGTTGATACTGAAAACCTAAAACGAGACATATCCCTTATCAACCTAACCCCAATATATGAGTCTACGGATCCAAATTATTGCACCAGTTATCTCGTAAATAGCTTACACACAGCATTACAAAATAATACAACAACATTGACAGTGCCGAAACGTCGAAGAATTATAAAACCTTGGATCACTCCTGGTCTTCTCCGATGTATGCAAAACAGGGACACACTTAATAAAAAAACTAAAAAGTCACCTGACAACCAAACTCTAAAACTAACTTGTGTCCGCTATAGAAACTTCTGTACCAAAATCCTTAAGAAAGTTAAAATAACATACGAGAGGAATCAGATAGAATTAACTAGACGAAAACCCAAGGAATTATGGAAGACTATCAAAACCATAACTAACTCTAACAAAGCAAGCGGCCATCCCGAACAGCTTCTAAAACTATGGTCTACTACTAAATCATCTCTTAATAAAGTAAATGAGCATTACATAGGTGTGGGCAAATCCTTAGCTGAGGACTGTCTGAAAAAACAGGCCAAAACTACTCAACCAACTCAGCCTTCTAACGTCGGCACCACGCAAACAAATACCGAACTCCAGTCCTTTGCCATGGAATATATTGAGGGGGAGGTGGAGCGACTGATTCTTTCTCTGAAAGATGACTCAACAGTCGGGTGGGATAACATCTCCAACAAGTTACTTAAAAGCAATAAAACTTTTCTGGTACCGCCTTTAACATATATTTTTAATAAGTCCTTGGAAAAAGGTGTTTTCCCGAATGATTTGAAAAAATCAGAAATTCGTCCCATACATAAGGGTGGAGATAGAGATCGTATCAATAACTACAGGCCTATTTCCATCCTGCCCGCACTTTCAAAAATTTTGGAGAAGCTAATAAATACAAGGCTCGTCAATTACCTTGAATGTAAGTCACTGTTCTCAGATAATCAGTACGGTTTTCGCAGAGCCAGAAGTACAGATGGTGCTGTGCACAAGCTAACAAATTTCCTGGCTGCTAACATAGATAATCGCAAAAAATGTCTTTCTATTTTCCTTGATCTAGCCAAGGCATTTGATACGATCTCTGTTCCCATCCTTCTGCGGAAGCTAGAGAGACTTGGAGTTAGAGGAACCCAAATCAGACTTTTCGAAAGTTATCTCTCGGAGCGATTCCAGTGCGTGAGGGTTGGTGACAGCATTAGTTCTTACCTTCCTGTATCGTACGGTGTTCCTCAGGGCAGCATTTTAGGACCCACCCTATTTCTTGTGTATATAAACGACCTAACAGACCTAAAGTTGCCCAGAGGCGAAATCATATCGTATGCAGATGACACTGCCCTCCTCTTCTCTGCTGATACCTGGGATGAGGTCTTTAATGCTGCCCAAAATGGTTTCAATATTGTAAACGAATGGCTTCGTGACAACGTGCTGACGCTTAATGCTGACAAGACCAAGTACATCACCTTTTCCATACGTCAACCGATTGCTGCCAACACACAACGTAATATCACTCCGCATGACTGCTCGGCGTACGGTATCTGCTCTTGTAAGCCGCTGGATCAAGTCAAACACATAAGATATCTTGGTGTCACTATAGATGAGAAACTTACTTTCAAAGAGCACATTAAGCTTGTCTGTGGTAGAGTGCGTAAACTGATATACTTATTTAAGAATATTAGACAGGTTGCTGACCCTGCCTTACTTAAGAGTGTATATTTCTCTCTTTGCCAATCCCTACTCACTTACTGTATTTCTTCTTGGGGAGGTGCTGCCAAGACTACTCTAAAGACATTGGAGATAGCTCAAAGAGCTATCCTAAAAGTGGCCACTTTCAGACCCATTCTCTTCCCTACAAACTTGCTTTACCAGTCTTGTGAAGTCCTCAATGTGCGCCAACTGTTTTTGGTGAATATAGTACTTAAACAACACAATGAACTCACATACAATTCAGAGAGTATCACCAAACGCAGAAGGCATGCAGTTGCGATTGCCAAGCACTCACCTAAAACGACTTTCGTAAAAAAAATCTTCCTCTTTCTTGGGCCCTTTATTTACAATAAAATAAATAAAAGTATTGACATATTTTCACTGAACAAGTCACAATGTAAAAAAAAAGTCCAAAACTACCTGCTAACTCAGTCATATGAAGAAACGGAAAAGCTGCTTGTAGTCCAAATTTAGTCAAACTGTAACCTTATATTAGAGCAAAAACATACCCGTACTCATCCACAACACATCACCACAAAACATTATATACCCACATCACACACATACATAAACACACACACATACATTCATACGTACTTTGTTTTACTTCAAATTTATTTAAATTTAGAATTTAATTGTTTTCAATTATTGAATTCTTAATTTATTTCAATTGATAATTCTTTAATCTTAATTTATTCCAATTGTTAATTTTATAGTTTTTATTTACCTATTTCAATTGTTAATTTAATAATATTATTTAATATTATTTTTTTTTTTTTTTAATTTTATTCCAATTGATAAGTTTATATGGTTTTAATTTATTTCGATTGCTATATTATTATATTTAATAATTGCGATTTTATAATTTCAATGTAATTTATCATTTAATTTTATTCTTTTTATTGATTTAGTATTAAGATTTTGTATTTTTTTTTTTTTTTTTAATTTTATTCTTTTTTTATTGCTTTTGTATTAGGTTCCGTATTTGAAATATTAATAACTATGTTTATTGCGTGTCCATCCTGTGGATGGACACGCCTGTAGTCTGCCCACATTTATAAGGTACTAGGTGACCCGGCAAACTTTGTTTTGCCATAAAAACACCAAACATTCATCTACCCTACCCTTTCTAACCTACCTACCTACCCTACCTAACCTATCTCCCTACCCTACCCTACCTACCCTATCTTTGTAGGTAAGACATATTTTTTTTTTCATAAGAACCTTCTCTTAACAATAACAAACACAACAAAAAAAAAGAATAAGCGAAATCGGTCCAGCCGTTCACGCGTGATGCCGTGACCAAGGGAAATAGGGACTCATTTTTAATCCCCGCCGGCAAAAGAGGGGTGTTATAAGTTTGAGGTGTGTTGCTGTGTATCTGTGTGTCTGTGGCATCATAGCGCCTAAACGGATGAACTGATTTTGATATAGTTTTTTTGTTTGAAAGGTGATTTTGTCGAGAGTGTTCTTAGCTATGTTTGAATAAAATCGGTACAGCCGTTCAAAAGTTATGGGCGTTTTACTGTTTGAATCGGGGTGTTTCGCTAGATGTCGTGTCATAATTACGTGTTCAATATATTGCCGATCGAAGCGTATCTACTATGTACTAAATAAATTATGTAGCATGAAATAAAAACCTGTCGGAGATTTTTTAAATTTTGAAATTTTACTTTTTATGTATATAGATGGTGCTTACCAGTAACAGATGCGGTAAGACATCTCGTGCGGCCTGCGGCGCGGCGCGGTACAGCGCAGCGGCTGCAGCCAGGCAGCGCGGCGCGGCGCCGCCCGGCCGCTCGCTGCACGATGCTGCGAGAGATGTTAGTGCGTTGAACAGTGCTGGCAGAAGGTCGTGACGTTGGAGGGCTTCCTGTGGATATCAAGCATAATATTTTGACGATGTCAGATAAATATTTAATAAAGCTTCTTTTAAGATTTTATATTTTAAAAGAATTCTATACCTACGTCCCAAGCAAACTTAATTATCCCCGATGAAGCATTCGAAGCTAAACTATTTCTAGAGTATGATCGAACGCATGCTTACAAAGAATCATCTCACTCACATTATATTGAACTCTATTTCAATAGTGATTTGGTTTCTTTTCATCAATGAAAAATGCCCAAGTCAGTGCTCAGTATCTATCCTTAGATAGCAGCACGCCCGTTTTTAACCGACTTACTAAAAAGGAGGAGGTTCTATGTTTTTTTTTTGCGTATATTCACCGATATCTCCGTCGATTGTGGACCGAATTTGAAAATCCGAAATTCGTCCCATTTCAATTTGGTAAAGATCTGATGAAGAACTTCAGAGGTATACAACAGAACTCTTCAATAAATAACGGCAAATCTCTCGGGATTACTGCAATTGCATGTCTGTTTATTGTTTATACCATTTCATAACATAACATCACGCCAGTATGCTCTAAAGAGGTACGCAGATTTCACCATACACTCTAATTTCACCAGTTATGTTGAGTTTCATGACATTCGGGTAATCTATTCTGACATTATAGGTACCTTATTAAGCTACTTGCCTATTAGGTAGGTACAACTACAAAGTAGAAAATAAAAATAAACTTTTTTACAAGAAAATACTACGATCAATATCTATCCTCTATTTCTCCCCAAGCAATGAAAATGATCCTCCGACCAGATGGGTAACGCGTCTGGTGGATAACTGACTAATGGTTGACGTCGAGTTGTTCTATAAGTAAAAATCGCACGCAGAAGTTTGATTCCACGATGAAAAATGTGTGTGACGTTATATCTTTTTCATAGTTCTCATTTGGCGATATATATCTTAAATCTAAAGCTTGTATTCTACCTTATGAACTATATCCAGACAATGTAACGCGTGTAAGCTGACAGGGGCCGCAGCAGATAGAGAATCCAACGCTGATGCTGCGGCTGATGGTTCCGTACTGCACACGTGGGATAGACAGGAGCCCAGTTTTGTTACGTCTGCTGGGGTGAACCTGGAAAGATGAAGTTAACCTATATTATAGTCTAGGTAAGTGAAAATCTAATGAGCAAAACAGAACAGAACGTTTCAGAACGGACTGGGATTGTATTTTTTTTTACGATGGATATTCAATGAATAGTATGAATAAATAGGACCCAGTCTCTCCATACAAAGAAACCGTGCCAACGTAACTAGCGTTTTTCGTCCAATTATCTGATTATTTTTTGTACATCGACCGCGTTCAGTTCAGTTCCACGGCGATAGATAGATGGTGTTAGCAGCGACTTGCAAGGGTTACTCGGATCGGGTTTTTTTTTTTAAATTACAGCGAGGATTTGTTTTATAGTATTTTTTTGCAAGTTTTTACAATTTTCCCTCATTTATGGTTAATAGTAAGTTTAAGTAAAATGTTAACGACTTTCGACAAGTTGTATAATTTTCGTACTTATAAGAACAGTCTCATTCTAAACACAGCCTAACTTGTCAAAAAATCCTCTAGTACTACTACATTTTTAACCCCAGACGGATAAAGAGGGTGTTATAAGTTTGACGTGTGTACCTGTGTGTTTGTGGATGTGTATCTGTCTGTGGCATCATAGCTTCTAAATGGATGAACCGTTTTTCATTTCATTTTTTGTTTGAACGTTGACTTTATCGAGAGATCTTAGCTATGTTTGATGAAAATCGGTTTAGCTGTTTTAAAGTTATGAGCGTTTTACTGCTTAAATCGGGGTGTTTTCGCAAGATATCGTGTCATAATTACGTGTTCAATAGATTGTCGATCGAAGTATCGTCGTGTCTACTACTATATAAAATTTGTAGCATGAAATAAAAATACGTCGGCGGTTTTCAAATTTTACTTGTTGACATAGATTGTCTACGATGTGAGATTTCGAATCAATCTTCAACGTTGGGAATCCATTATCCGATTTTTTTTTTTAAGTATAAAATCTCTTTAAATAATTGCATTTTAGATTTTGGAAGTTTGTGAAATAGGACAACACATTAAATTAGACTTAATAAACAAAAATATAATTTATCAACTCACGTGGGTCGTATATGCTGAAAGATGAGCGGGAAGATCTGCACCAACGTCGTGAGGAAGTTCAGCGAAGGCGCGTATACTTCTACTGGCTTACCATCTTCTGATGCTGAGGAGGAAATACACGTGTTTAGTGTTCTAAATGGAGGCCGAGAGCAAAGTCTTGGGGAGTTAGAAGAACAAGTTGATAATGCAGAAAAATAAGTTCTTGCAAAATTTTAACCTTTAAGATTCTCAACAAAATGTTCTTTTAGTATAGGGTAAGATAACCAGTTATTGGCATTTTAAGAGAATGTCTCTCCTAGCTCTGTTATCATATGCTCAGGAAATCATATTGAAATGCATTAGCAAACAAAAATTATAATGACATTGAAGGAAATATTCTAATCTTTATTTTAAGAATCAATCATTCATCCAGTGAAATAGTATTCATAGGTACATATATTTAAAAAAATATTTAGATAGCTTTTTTATCAATTATATTTAAAAAAGATATCTAAAATCTAGGCATAGAAATTTCAACATTGCGATATCCATGGTTTTCCTATTTTCCTATACTATAATATTATAAAGATATAAGATTTTAATTTTTGTATGTAACGAATAAACTTAAAAACTACTGGACCGATTTCAAAGTCAAAGTCAAAGTCAAAGTCAAAGATTTATTTGCAGATAAATATGGTTACAAAAGTTCTTACAATGGTAGTATTAGTAGCTTAACATATTCAATCATAACATAATGACATGCAAATTTTTGGTATAGGTAGAATTCGAACATTAATTTAATTTATAATCAAGAAATTCTTTTATATTATAGAAGGGATGCTCAATTAACCACCTGCGTAAAGCCCTTTTGAAGCGGACCATTGGAAGTTCTTTAATTTGGTTAGGAATCTTGTTATAGATCTGAATACACATAGGATAACAACTTCGCCTATATAGTTCCGTTTTTATTCTTGTAGGATTTATTAATCTATTAGGATATCTGGTTTTAAAGTTACATTTATCTCCCAATTTTTCAAACATTTCAGGGTGAGATTTGGTAAATTTACATACTTCCTCAATATAAATACCAGTTAATGTAAGTAGTCTAAGTTTTCTAAACAGCGGTTTACAGGATGTGAGTGGGTCTACATTACAAATCGCACGTATACACCGCTTTTGTGCGATGAAAGCTCTTCCGAGATGCACCGAGTTCCCCCATACCAGTATACCATAGCGCAGTATTGAACCAACATATGCATGATAAGCCTGCAATGTGGCTTGTCTACTTGTAAGATTAGATAAACGCCATAGAGCATAAGCAAACTTACTGAGTTTTCCACATATCATATCAATATGGTTAATCCAAGAACACCTCTCATCTAGAACTATCCCAAGAAAAGTAATACTATCTGATTGTTGTATTTGTTTACCTTTATAAGTTATGTTTAAATCCATTTTAGTCCAGTTTTTGTTTTGAAATTGTACATATTTGGTTTTATCTATGTTAGGTTTAAGGTTATTCTTTTCCATCCAAGTTATTATTTTGTCTACGGTACTATTTATTTCTTCATTATAGTTTTCTTTAGTTTTAGGGATAATTACGGAGACATCATCTGCAAAGAGTATGCAGGGATGGTCAGTTACTTTTGTCAGGTCATTGATATATAGCAAAAAGAGTGGGGGCCCCAAAATACTGCCCTGTGGAACGCCTGTGCCATTGTAACCTAATTTGGATTTATATTTCTGTTCACCATTTTGATTTGGTTTATCCACAGTAATTTCTACAACTTGCGATCTGTTTGTAAGGTAACTTTTTAACCATGCATTTGCTTTACCGCGTATTCCATATTTATCACATTTTTTAGGAGTAGCTCGTGCGATACAAAGTCAAAGGCTTTTGACATGTCAAAAAATACAACAGTAGTCGGAATTTTCTGGTCAATATTTTTGGTAACTAGGTTAATTAAGTTAAATGCCGCTGTGGTTGTCGATTTTCTTTTTTGGAATCCATGTTGATCTCGATTCAAAATTTGGAACTTATCGATAAAATTTATTAATCGTGCATGCATGACCTTTTCGTAAATTTTTGCTAAAATAGGCAACAAGGCTATCGGTCTGTAATTATCAACAAGTTTTCTATTTCCTTTTTTGTGTATTGGTTTAATAGCTGTCATTTTTAATTTCTCAGGAAACACTCCCGTGAATAATGATAAGTCTAATAAATGTACTAGTACCGGAGTAATGATAGGGCCTATGTATTTTATAATCCTTGTAGGTATTTGATCATAACCTGTTGAATTTGTATCCCTGAGAGATTTAATTACTTTTTGTATTTCGTCATCATTGGTGGGCATTAAAAACATACTAGAATCAATAGGATCAATGTCATAATTATTAGTATTAATGTCAAAATTGTTGTTCGTCAAATTAATATAATAGTCATTTATATAATTGGCAATGTCCGTGGGGCTTGTTAATGGTCCGGTTTCAGTTTCTATCTCCTTAATGTATGATTCCTGAATTTGATTATTATTATTGGAATTATATTTTATTAAGTCCCATGTTGCCTTGCATTTATTTTTAGCCCTAGATATGTAGTTTGTATTATGAATTTTTTGTGCTTTCTGTATACATTTTTTAAGTAATTTATTATAGTTTAAGTATTTTAATTTATTGCCTTTCACAGATGAGAAATAGTATTTAAAACGCAAGTCCCTTTTAGTTTTAGCTGATTTTTTAATATCTTTGGTAATCCATTTCGTATATTTTTCACTAGGTGGATTTTGATCTCGATTTTAGGGAAACACAAATCAAAGAACATGACAAGTAAATCGTGAAACAGATTAAACGCATTGTTAGCTTCCTGATTAGAAAATATATCAGTCCATTTCAAATTTGATATGCAGCTAAAGAACTTTTCTTTATTTTCGGCGCTAAAATCACGCTTATAAATTGTACGAAATATTGTTTCACTGTTGGGAAGCTACACTATCCCCGGATGACATAGGCTATATCGCCCTGTATTCCCGGGGGAACGGAAAATACGCGAGTGAAACCGGAGGCGTCCGCTAGTATAGTCCTCGCCAAACTAATTGGCCGCCCTGAAGTTGGTTTACCGGATGCGCGAGGCACGAAACAGTTCTGTTTTTGTATGAGATTTACTACTGCGCAGCCATTGTAGCCAACTTCAGGGCGGCCAAGAAGTTTGGCGAGAACTATAGTTTATAAACTCAGAAGTGCCAATAACAGAAGGGGTGCCAGCGATAGGGTGGTTTAACCTAGTTCTGTTAGAATAGTTCAATGCAAAATGATGTGCGCTGAAGAACATATTAGACGAATAAGGGATTTATATGAGACAAAGAGTAAATTAATGAAACTTACGGGGAGGGTCGGATGGCGAAGCAGCCGCTATATTACTCCAAGCAGCCCACGCGGCGCCCCACACTCTTCTTTGTAGAGAAGCCTCCACTTCCGTAGCTCGGCCAGCTGCTGATACCACTTCTTGGAATGATTTGAGGGCACCTACTGACACCTGAGGTACAGAAGAAGAGGTTATAGTTAAATTGTTCATACAAGTTGCCGTTTTGGGAAGAAATTAGAGCGAAATTTATCAATCACTTGAAATAATTGTATCATATCCAGATGAGCTGCGTTAAAAATTTCAAGGAACTTTAAATGTCACGGCTGGTGACCAACGGCTTAAGCTGGGAACAAATTATCGGTTACGGCTGACGGACGCGACTGACAGCCGCGACTTATAGAGTATCTTTTGTCGACGTTTTATAAGTGCCCATGTAGGCCTATGTGAAATAAAAAAAAATAGATTTTGAATTGATTGATCTGGGTAATGAATGTACATTACATTGTGCAAACTATCGGACGTAAGTCGCCGACGTGAACTTGGGCTTTCGGATGTCAGATAGAAATTTGGCCCGCTGGATGTTTTTGTCAGCCGAAAACGTTTGCGGGCGGAGTGTAGGAACCGTCCCGGCGTCAGAACAACTCAGAATACGCGATATTAATAAAAAGGGAAGAAAAACTTATCGAGTGTTTGCAGCAGAGAATTGCGTCCTCACTTCCACTAGTTGATATATTTCTACGTTAATGTAATCTTTGTTGAATAAGCTATGTTCTATGTTATAGGGTTTGGTTTCCGCACTTAGTCCTTCAGGTGGACCATTGTGCGTGGGCCATGGCGGCCGTTGGATGGATTATTCCAACCAGTCCACCTCCCTCCAGAAGCTAATTAGGGCACCTGGTTTACTTAGAACGTCTGTGTATGATCTGGGCGACCCGAGGGTTTGTGTTCTTATCTGGGTGACCTCTGTGCATTCAAAGAGAACGTGCGCAACGGTTTCCTCAGTCTCCATACATGCCCTGCATAGAGGACTATCCGTAATGCCTATTGTGTGGAAGTGTTTGTTAAGTGAGCAGTGTCCCGTGATGGTCCCCGTCATCAGGCGCAGGCCATTCCTGTCCAGGCGTAGCAAACGCCTGGTAAGCCTACTGTCCAAAGATGGCAGAGCCTCTTTGGACTGCCTACAGCCTGGTGCCGAGGTCCACCAGGTTTCCGTTTGTGCCTGGGTGAATTCCTGTAGCCACCTGCGTATTTGGTTGAAGGGGATGGGTACAACAGGTTCGGGTCCATAGACCGTCGTGCCGGATCCGCGTCTCACAAGCTCGTTGCAAGCAATAAGCTATATTGTCTATGGAATAAGCGCTCGGGACGCGGCTTCGACTGTGCACACATATCAGTCGCGGCTGACAGTCGCGTCCGATAATTTGTGCCCAGCTTTAGCGTGCTTTCCCAGTTGCAGTATATATAACACACAAAATCTCCTCACCTCATGACTCCTCCTGAGCGCGAAGTCAGTGATATAGTCCAGTAATGCTGTCCAGGATCTGTTGAAGTCTCCCACCGTCGTCAGCAGCTGGAAGCGGGAGTGGAACACTCGGGACACGCCTGATAGAGTCAGCACCTGGATGAATAGGATATCGGTTTTAATAACAAAAACAATACACCTATAGAAAAAAAATACGCCATTTTTTTGAAGTCGGTTAAAATTAACTCCATCTTAATATAGTTTATTACATTAAAATTCAAAAGTACTTTATTTAGACTCATTAGACTGGTACTTTATCCCAAAAATAAGTTGCACTAAATAACATGTCCAATATCCTTTCTTTGGTATTGTTCGTCGAATCGTTGAGTGCCTTAAATTCTGAGTCGAGCTGCTCGGTTATTGACAAATGCGTGCACTGACTGGACAGGTCCACTCAATCTGGCTGGTTCTTTCCTCAAAAGACCATTTCAGACGTCAGTCTACATGGTCTTCACATGATCTAATCAAGATTTTGTCTGGACTTCAAAAGAGACTGTGACCTCTGAGTTTGTTTCGGCCTTTCTTCTCAGAGTAGTCAGATAGGAAACACCGACAATCTAGTTTTAAAAATATCTTGGACATGTAAAAGTGTTTGTACAAACCAACTTACAGAAATAAAATCATTTATCGTTCTTCTCCATAACAAATCTACCTTTGCGAATGGACAGTGGAATCCATAAAAAAACATGTATTTTTGATATTCAAGAGTGCCGCACTTGAAATAAACGATGTTACTGACTTTTTACAAAAAAATGTATGTCTAATATAGAAACTAATTCAGAAAAGGATTTCTTCGCATTCACAGTAGCGCTTATAATGCTAATGTGAATGCCGGAATACTGTGGATTGATCACAGCTTTCAAAATTATACACATTTATATAAAGTTTATCACATTCAAACTCTTTACTTACAATTCAGAGCCGGTTTATACTAGCTCCGTCCAAGTTAGTAAAAAAAATAAGTATAAGCCATATTCGCGAGCTGGCTGACCAAAACCAGATGTATCCTCCGACTGCTCAGCATGATTTTCTTCTTGTTTACGTCTTTTTAGTTCGCTTTTTAAGCAGTCGGGTTTTTTGATTATTTTAATGATTTTTTTTATATATAACCCTTTATTTTGATACCCCACACGATGGCTTTGGATGAAAAAATATTTTTTCCCCCACAAAATGTGCGCCCAAAATCCGCCATATTCCTTTTCCAATTTTATGTAGTCTGTGACACTCGCAGGGTTAAGATCATTCGATTGACGTAAGAATCATCAAAATCGGCCAACGCGTTTGGTCTCTAGAACGCCACATAGGGACAAACATACATACATACATAGACTGATAAACACATTACCCGCCTTCGGCAGTCGGGTAAAAAAATAAGTATAAGCCAAAGATTATGACAGTTAAATAACAAACCTGTGTTTCTGCCCACTGCTTCTGCGCCGTGTTTCTTGTGTGATGTATTAAAATATCAAACCTGTGTTTCTGCCCACTGCTTCTGCGCCGTGTTTCTCGTGTGATGTATTAAAATATCAAACCTGTGTTTCTGCCCACTGCTTCTGCGCCGTGTTTCTCGTGTGATGTATTAAAATATCAAACCTGTGTTTCTGCCCACTGCTTCTGCGCCGTGTTTCTCGTGTGATGTATTAAAATAACAAACCTGTGTTTCTGCCCACTGCTTCTGCGCCGTGTTTCTCGTGTGATGTATTAAAATATCAAACCTGTGTTTCTGCCCACTGCTTCTGCGCCGTGTTTCTCGTGTGATGTATTAAAATAACAAACCTGTGTTTCTGCCCACTGCTTCTGCGCCGTGTTTCTCGTGTGATGTATTAAAATATGATCGCCGGTATCCACTTTCTCTGAGCTTGCTATGTTTGATTGCTTTTGAACCTAAAAATAAGAACAGGGAGATTTGTTAGCAACTTTTTTTTTTATTATAATATGTAACCATGGCTTGTGGCTCACTCAGGTCCAGATGCAAGAAAATCTTACTGTCAATTTAACTTCGTGTTAGCAGCTAACTCTGAGTTAAGTTTTTCGTGCAAGAGGGCCTCAGTCAATCACTACTTTTTAGTCAATCACTAGTTTTTTTTACAAAAGGTAAAAACGGGAACGGGACCCTATTACAAAGACTCCGCGGTCCGCCTGTATGTCTGTCACCAGGTTGTATCTTATGAACCGTGATTTCTAGACATATGAAATTTTCACAGACGATGTATTTCTGTTGCCATAGCGACAACAAAATAATACAAAAAAAAGAATAAAATTAATATTTAAGTGGGACTCCCATACAACAAACGTGATTTATTTGCCGTTTTTTGCGATAATGGTACGGAAACCTTCGTGCGCGAGTCCGACTAGCACTTGCCCGTTTTTTAATATTGATTCTTAGGATGAGTAAAGAAAATACAAACATTTTAGGAATGTAATCAATATCAGAATGAACTAAAAAAACCCTTTGAATGTGATAGGCGAGTGTAACTAAGGAGACAAAAATAAAGAAATCTCCTTGGTGTGTATAATCTGAAATCCCAAAAAAAAATTACCTGTTCCAACATCGGGAACAACACAGCCAACAAGGCTCTCCAAGCTGGCTTGCTGAGTAGGGTCCCGTGGGCACCTATACAGCTGAATAACGTCTGGCTCGCAGCACGACGAACTGGAGCGCGGGGTTCCGTACATAGTTCACCTGAAGAAAAAACCACATATTTTATCCGTTTCCAGCCGCCCAATTATACTATTAGTTAAAAGAACGTGAAAACGGGGCCATTTTAGAACAAGTTAGGGAGCACAGTTTTTGAATTATGAAGAAAAGAAAAATATACCGTTCCCCCCCCCTCCTTTATCTCCGAAGTTTGCATATAGAAAAAGCTGAAATTATTCTGTGATAAAAGTTTATGTAAAGCTTACAGCAAAAATCACACTATTTCAGAAATCATCAAGAAAAGATATATGATGGTACGGAGCCCTCAGTGCGCGAGTCAAAATCGTTCATGAACGGTTTTTTTTTAATTCACATAGAGCCTGCTTGGACCTCACCTCGCATCAAGCCTTTTGGAAAACGATGGGTTAGCCTGCCCGAATTTTTTGAATATGTACATTCGGTGTATGTCTTTCTAGATTTAGCAAGAAGTGGCAAATGTCGGGTACAGCCTATGTCCAGCAGCGGACTGTTGTCTTTCTGGAGCGTCTTATATTCAGTACTAGCTTCTCCCAGCTCACAAACCTTCGCATTTATAATATTAGTGTGATTAATTAATTAATACTATAAATAAGAAGTAAACTTAGTAAGATAACGTTGGCATAAGGCCTCGGTTCGAAGACGTGACAGTTTTCTTGCAGCCGCATAGCAACGTACGTGCGCTCATCACGCAACGGCTGCGCTTTACGTGTTAATGGCATATGTGAATTATATTTACTAGGTAGCCACAAATGCCTAGAAACATTTAACCGCGCGAACGTCGTGCAGCCACCGTATCGGCTAACTCGTTTTGTTGGCGTGAATAAATTCATCTCATATAAACGAGCCCTTAGTGACCTTTTAGTGAGTACCTCACCCACAAAAATTTTTTTAAACAAAAAAAAAACGAAATCAAAATCGGTTTATCCGTTTAGGAGCTATGACGCTACATACTGGCACACAAACACACAGGTACCCCACTCACTAAAAGGTCGCGGATAAATTTGAAAGAGAGTTACCGCGGCTCTGGCACAAGCAACTGAAGGAACACCCACTCCTAGGTTTTTATAGTCAGTAAAAGTCTCACACGCCCTCCCGCATCATCAAGAGCGGGAGAAATCATTGGACGACTGCAAAAAATAGTACATTATGGTACAAGTGTGTAAGGTTGGTGATTACCGCTGAGGCGTCATTGAGACCCGAGCCGTCAGGTGAGGGTCTTAAGAGAGCCGAGGACGGTAATCATCAATACACACGTGTATCATACGACGTTTTTCAACACACTTGTGAAGAAAATAATACAAAAAAATCATTTCCAACAGTGAAAACGAGTTGTGAATTTTTTTTCGCAATGGCGGTCATAATTAATCAGTTTTCCTATGCCCGCGCATCTAACAATAAAAAAACATTATTTTTAGTCTATGGCAATCGGCCATAGACTAAAAATAATGTTTTTTTATGGCTTTTTGCGAATTGCGTTTTAGCCACAGCCACGTACAAAATGGGAAATTTCAAGTTTTTTTTATTACAGACACAAACAAAATTTATATTTGAGTGGAAGTTTTATTTATTAAACACGTACAAGTTGAAATTATCTATTTAAATACGAAGTTGTATGAAATGTGTTGCATTTGTACTATTGAGCACGAACTTTTTTGTATGGAAACTTTTTTAAGAACAAAGCAACTCAATCAATAAATTAAAAAAAAAAAACTCTTTAACTCACTTGTGAATAATAGTAATGAAAAAGTCACAGTTTGATAACAGGTGTCATTATGTGCCTAATTGCGGTGAAATTAGAGACACTTTATGAGCAAGTGTGTTGAAAACAAAATTAAAGATAGATGGGTACTCACTCAGTCTGATGTAGAGACACATCCACAGTTTGTCTAGCGGCGGCAACTCGGCGTGGTTGGGCACTTCGGGGCATACTGCCGTATCGTTGGCCAGGGCTGCCACTAATTTATCCCGGTTGTGGTATAAGTAGTCTGATATGTTCCACTACGGAAGAAAAATAAAGCTTTGAATTATTGTCTGTTTTTCATTATAAGTGTGCTGGGCTACACAACCGCTTCGCATGGTTGGCCAAAACAAAAATCGCAAAAAAACAGCTTCTCCATTGATTTTATGTTCACAAAAAGCAACGAAATGACTGGACCAGATGATTATTTGTTCACGATTTCAAAACTGTTCTAAATTGTTTAAACAGAATTTTCATTATACCATTCCCACTCTAAAAAGCTTATTTTATTCACTGAAAACAGTGAATAAAAAGCACTTTTAATCACTGTTTTGGTGTTTGAATTTAGAACAAACCAATATAATATTCAAACTCCATCTCAATGCTATACAACCTCCTTGCGCATAAAATATTCGATACAAACTTAGATAGAGATAAAGTTAGAGATAGAGTTACAGACAGAGATAGAGATAGAGTTACAGATAGAGATAGAGATGGAGATAGAGATAGACAAAGAATTAGAGATAGAGTTAGATATAGAGTTGGAGATAGAGATAGAGTTAGTGATAGAGTTAGAGATAGAGTTGGAGATAGAGTTAGAGATAGAGTTAGTGATAGAGTTAGAGATAGAGTTAGAGATAGAGATAGAGTTAGAGTTAGAGATAAAGATAGAGTTAGAGATAGAGTTAGAGATAGAGTTAGAGATAGAGTTAGAGATAGAGTTGGAGATAGAGTTAGAGATAGAGTTAGTGATAGAGTTAGAGATAGAGTTAGAAATAGAGTTAGAGATAGTGTTAGAGTTAGAGATAGAGTTAGAGTTAGAGATAAAGATAGAGTTAGAGATAGAGTTAGAGATAGAGTTAGAGATAGAGTTAGAGATAGAGTTAGAGTTAGAGATAGAGTTAGAGATAGAGTTAAAGATAGAGTTAGAGATAGAGTTAGAGATAGAGTTGGAGATAGAGTTAGAGTTAGAGATTGAAACACAAGTGCTGTTACCTAGCTCAGGGGTCAGGGTTTCACATTTTTTTGTAAATTTTGAAGGTAACATAAGGTAGCAATAACCATTTATTTATTATTATTCCTTGTGCTTTTCGCTTCAATGTTTCTTTTTCTCGTAGTCATGGTATAAAATATAGTATGCAACTCTTGAATAAAACGGATTTATATCGAGGACCATGAATCACTCGCGTCGCTCATGATTCTAACAGTTGAATCACTCGCTGTGCTCGTGATTCAATCATCATGAATCACTCCCTACGGTCGTGATTCAGTCGTTAGAATCCTTCACTTACTTGTGATTCATCTACGGCCCTCGCATTAAATCCGTCTTTTATTCACTAGTTGCATAATATACTATTTTCAGTAAGCAAGTTCCCCCAATTAGTTAACAATCCTGTGCCGAAATATTTGTCGAGTAGCCGACCACGACCAGGCAGGATGGAGTTACGAAGTGTTTGCTTGCTGGCTCATATAATGTGGGATGTGAGATTATGACCCAACTCCTATAGAGTTTTATAGAGGTATAAAGTCCAGCAATCTTCATTGAAGAGGGAGAAACCCCCAAACAAACAGATATTTTGAAAATGGTGAAGGAGCATTACCTTTCACTGTAACTTTTATTCTTCTCCTTTCTCTGTTATATATTTGATATTTATTAGTATATTAAGTAATATTGTATGTATGAATGGTATGTTATTAAGTCTAAGTAATATTATTTTTGATATTTTGTACACTGACAGCCCTAAATTCTTCTCCTATCATTCAGTCCATCCAAAGGTTGTCTGTAAGAGATTGCCTAGTGTGATAAGACCGCCCATTGTACACTTGTGTATGTGAACATTTGTCCTAGGTATGTTTTTTTGTGGTGTACAATAAAGTATATAATAAATAAATAAATATTTTGGCTGGTCCGGGTTGCCCGAGATTCTACTTGGGCGATGCAGTATTCCCCAAATTAGTGTTTTTTTATCGTATGTGGTGTCTTAGATATTGCTATAGTGCCACCCATGGAAACAGACCTTTATCGATTTTTTTTAACACCTTGTAGAATTAAAAAAATCAATAAAATTTACAAAATCCCCATCAATTTTTTTTTATACTACATAATTTATCTATTAGTAGACACGCTTCGATTAACAATCTATTGAACACGTAATTATGACACGATATCTTGCGAAAACACCCCGATTCAAACAGTAAAATGCCCATAACTTTTGATTTTCATTAAACATAGCTAAGTACACTCTCGATTAAGTCACATTTCAAATAAAAATATGAAATCAAAATCGGTTTATCCGTTTAGGAGCTATGATGCCACAGACAGGTACACATGTCAAACTTATAACACCCCTTTCTTTCCGTCGGGGGTTAAAAATTCCCTATCATCGACAGATTTTGCATGTATAGTTTAGTTCTATAGAAAGATTGTTCGTTGGGTGGATAGCTGCCATATTTAGATTCTTACCATGAGTCCAACAGCAGTAAGACTAATATTCAGCTCCTTGGTCTGCGTGGCGAAGGCGGCTGCAGCAGCTAGGACCTGTCGCAGACATCTTGGACCTGCGCAGCCCAGCAGGTCACCTGCTACCACTTGTGCGCACTGGAATGCTGAGCGGATCAGCTGCTCGCTGTGGACAAATAATAGAGCTGACTAAGTAAAAACATGAGTATGTTGAGGATTTAGCAAATCGGTAATTTAAGGGTGCCCTAGTCGGCTGCACGAATTATTTTGTGGGCGGGGTTAAAATGCATGCTATCTCATCAGAAAACACGCACGTAAGGAATAGACTTACGCTGTATGATGCATACATGCGCATTTTTATAATGCATTTTTTTATAAAAAGACCTTTGGGAATAATTATAATGGATACCATAAAAAACTACTGAATGTATCTGTTCAAAATAAAATTATTTGCATTTTTAATAACTTATTATGGTATTTATTTCCGCCCAAAGATGCGTTTAAATTAATGTTGAAATAAATTGAACTTTCGACGCTCATAACTTTTTTTTTTTATTAACTTTAAAACTTTCGCGTTTCATAATTGAGAAACAATATACCACGGGTATTTAACGCGATGATTTCGATTCATTTATTTACCTATTTCCACCACGGTCCACCACGGGACCACGGTCGTTGCAACACGACCGTCGGGTGAAATAGGTAAATAAATGAATCGATATCATCGCGTTAAATACCCGTGGTATATTGTTTATTTATTTTTTTATTGTATTTAGTCTTGCGCTTGAAGTAAAATCTAAAATCCTAGTTTATTAGAATTAGTTTAGTAGCACATAGCAAGAAAGAATATAAAATCCTAGTTTAGTAGCATTGAGCAACATCCGTTTAAACGAGAAGGCCATCCGAACATAGTTGTAACAGCTGCGCAGGTGACGAATTACCTGTGGTGCGAAGAGATGGCGGAGATGATCTCCATCATCAGCGGCCAGGCTGCGCCGAGCTGGTCTCCTCGGGAGTGCAGAAGCCTAGCAGCACACTCCAGCTGCCTCGCTCTGACGTCACATTGACGAACATTACATAGTTCTGATAGCGGCTCTAGTAGGAGGCGTTCGCGGGCCTGGGAAACAAATGTTGAAAAGCTGATAGAATACAGAGGTCATATTAGAAGGGTTACAGGGGCTTTTGAATTGACTGGCGTAATTTCACGTGCTATTAGAACCCACGGCTGTGAAGTATTGCCAAACATAAAAATGCCCTGTAAATATAAAGTGAAAAGAATAAGAACTTTGCATTTCTTCTTCGAATCAAGCAAGCTTTTACGAAATTTACTGGTAAGATTTTTCAGACTTATTTGATATTGCCTGATTTTCAATATCATAATAAGTTGATACGAGACAACATGAAATTTATTAGAAACAAGGGGTTCCTTAATTCTTTGCTATTTTGCTGAAACATTGAAGCACTTACCTCGGTAACAAGAACTGGATTATTATGATGATACTGGAAAGCTGCTTGAACCAGGTAAGTGATGGCTTCTACTCCCCATTCTCGCATCCTTATGTGAGGATGCTGGCACACCTAGGAACATAATTTTAGAAAATTTAACATCACATCACACTATATTATATATATATTTTATCACGCTAATATTATAAAGGCGAAAGTTTGTGAGTTCGTGTGTGTGTGTGTGTGTGTTTGTATGTTTGTTACTTCTTCACACTCAAACGGCTGGACGGATCTGGGTGAAATATGGCACAGAGATAAATTATAGTCAAGAATAGTACAAAGGATATATATTTTTATTTCGGGGAATATATTCCCTCGGGATAATTTTCGATGATCACGCGAGCGAAGCCACAGGCAGAATCTTAATATAAAATTATCACCCAAAAAGCTACTAGATCAACTCCTGAGGAAGCTCTGGTGAGTCAAATTTGGTTTGATACAGAAATAGTACTCCAGGATTCTTCGCGTATCGTTTGAAAGTTCTTTTTTCTGGAACTTTGATCTGCGTTAACTTGAAAATATCATATTTGTCACATCTGCAATCTGGTAGTAGAGAAGTCGAACTTGTCTAGACACTTACCTCCAAAAGGTGATTTGTAATTGGCCTCCACATCACCTCTATCCTATGCATATTTGCTAACCCAGTTTCGAGTAACTTTGCCACCGCGAATAGTGATGGTTCCTGAAAAAAAAAACTATTTCAAACATTGTTCAAACGCCCTTACAGTTCAAAATGCTCTGGTGTCATAATTTTCTTAACTTTGATTATATTTATGTGATTCCTGTGAATTTTGGTAATGAAGCATTTCACCACATTCTATAAAAAAATTGTCATCAGTTATTTGGCAGATAATATCACACACTTTTGTTCAAAGTTTTGTATAGTGCGTATTTGGAAATTATAGGCCGTATAAATGGCACATCAAGTTAAAACTTCAGTTTTGTAGATCGCCGCTTTTCTCACTTACATTTTCTCAATTTTGATTAATATTACTCAGCCTCAAAAAATATCATACATTTTCTTAAGCTTGGTTTGTCATATATCATCATCAGCCTAATAATGTGCCCATTCTCCTCTCTGTGAGAGGGTATGGGCCGTAATCCACCACGCGGGCCCAGTGCGGGTTGTCATGTCTTCGAATATTTGGTACTAGGACATGCCGTTTTCCTCACGATGTTTGCTTTCACCGTTTTTGAGAGCAGTGGTGATGAAATAATTAATACAAAGTAAAGCCTAGGTTCGAACCCGTGATACCTACAACTTGTAAGTCGCGGCCAATACCACTGAGCCGCAAGTATTTTACATTTGTACATTTTTACTTACCCGATTAGAATAAGCCAGCTCCATAGCCTCATTGGACAGCTTGCACAGCGCATCAATCAAGTGATGCAGTGCTACATCGTCCAAGTTCTTAGAAGACTCGAACACGCGCGACAACATCGCTGAAAGCGCTGTAAGGTACAAATTGTTAGAGCAAAACTTGTAAAGTTGATGTTGATGTATGAATGGATAAATGGTTTATTTTTTTGAAAGCGCTGTAGTTCATTTTATTTATTTAAAACACTTCGAGACACAAATACCAGTGGTGCCACAAGAGTATCACAAGAGCCAGACTCATTGAAACTGATTTAATGTAAAAGAAATATATTATTTTTTTATTAAGAGAAAAAGAAAAAAAAACAATAATAAAAACTAAAGAACCCCGTGCGTGATCATATAGGCTCCTACCTCAGCATGTGCAGCGATATTTAAAAATAATAAATAACGCCGCGCTGGTAATCTGGTAAGGCCCACTTTATTTCATGTAAAAGGAAAATACACGGTTTTTAGAAGACCATATAAACACAAAAATTGGCTATCAGACTGTCAAATTAAAACTGATGTGATATGATGTTTGTAATAACGGTAGCCATTTTTTTACGCCATATTGGTTTTATTTATTTTTTTTTACGTTTAGTTAATTAGCGGTTTGATTTTTTTAATTTATTAATTTTGGTTATATTTAACAAAAGTAAATATTGCACTATAAAATAGTGTATCAACAGTCAATCATTTAACATTAGTTGACAGTTTGTAAGCTGATTTTTGTGTTTAAACCGATAATCGGTTGTAAAATTAATTCATTTAAATGAACAATAAGTATTGCAAAAGTTTTTATTTTATTTATTTTTATACAAAAAATTCAGAATCGTCAAAAAATCGTAACAAAGCGATTCACAGTGCTTAGCGAGTGTCTATTAGGATAATAAATAATTATAGTATAAAAATGATAAACGGACTAAAAAAACACAAGACTTCACAACTAGCTTTGTTATTCTAACGTTTGTATAAAGATTGTAATCAAATCAACTTCGTTATAAGAAAACAATTACTATTTTGGATGATATGCCAACAAATTAATAAATAACTTACACTTTCGCAACATTCATAGTCAGTCTATCTAGATTGTCATTTTGAAGATACATAGGCTATTTCACAACATTAAAAATATACTACAAATTTTGGTCATCTTACCAGATAACAGCGTATTAAAACATATTCAATTTACTTTAAACTAAAACTAAGATAACTTTTTCAAAATAAACGAAAAAAAAACAAAAAGATTTTTTAAAAATTATCTGTGACGGGAACGGCCTGTGATTGGTTACAACTCTTGTGACGTCACATACAAGTAAACATAGCTGCCTCGACTGATTGTAGTTCGCGTTCTATGCTTTTGGGTGTTTTATTCGATTTTTGAGGTATTACTGAAACAGTTTTTTGATAAATCTTATAACTAGCGGCATAAATATTAGTTTTGAATCTCAAAATAGAATCAAATGTCGTATTTGTACATTGTGGCACTACACACCATTTATACACCATGTTATCGAATAAATTTTAAGATAAATGCTAAAATTCAATTCATTCCCACTGTTTTATTACGGTTATTGACTTGTTTACTTGTGCGTGACGTCACACATGTCATGTGACCAGAGCCATTATAGAATCAGCGTTTTCCACGCGGCTTTGGAAATTTAAACTAATATTACAGTAGATCTCTCGGAAATATCAATGTAGTGTGATTATTTTGTGAATCGTTTTAAATGGTTTTCCAAAATTAGTCAAATAGCCTATTGACTCTATTCAGTAAGATTGAAAATTCGTTGATCTTAAAGCAGGCATAGACATTAACGTTTATGTTAACATTCAAACTCAGGGAAGGCTATCGATAGTCGTACATACAATTGTAATGTACCACTAAATAAAAGCCGAATTCTATAGAAGTTGATTTGAATAATAATCTTTACAGAAACGTGTGCGACAACATAAAGACACACAAACGGCCAGCAAGCTCCATCCCAGTGCTCCTGTGTAAAAAGCTTTCAAAACCCCTAAATTTGTATACATTTGGAACTTTTATTACACGATACCCCTTTATAAAATCAAAAAAAAAAAAAAAATATTATACAAGCGATTCAGAACTCCCTCTTTTTAAGTAATGAAGGATATTCTGTCTGCAGACAGGGGAGAATGAAAAAGAATTCATTTCACGCCGATCACAAGTAAAACTCCACAACAGAAGACAAAGAAGCTCAAACCCAGCTGAAAAACTACGAGTATATTCCATATTCAAAAACATTTTCCATTTCAAGTTCTTCCTAAAGCTGACAAGTATGTTGAACGCTTATAAAATTGTAGCAAGTTGAAAAAATATTAGGAAGTTCAAAAAAAAAAACGTTTAAATATATTTGCAAGCTTAACAAAATGTATGTTTTAAAATCGCGTATTATTTTACTAATTCACTTCCAAATGTATACGTTATAAAAATAATGCTAGAATACTCAGTAATACCACTCATGACTCCGAGTGACTCGGCCACAGGAACTTGCTGACCTGCAAACATTGCCACTGTACAAACTGAATTATACACCTATACAGCTTGTATAATCATCGACCATTTTGTTCAAGGTCGGCCATTTTGTCCAGAGGTGGCCATTTTGTTCACGGTGTTCGTAAGTAAGATATTGGTAATGTTGAGGGTTAGTTAGTGTTAGTAGTAAGCGTTAAATTTTGCATGGCATTAGTTAAAACAAATATTCTCGGTTTGGTTGTCCTCACAGGTAAAAATCAAGAAAACAAACACATTTCAGATTTTTATCATTCGTTGCAGGACTGCCATGCAAGGTAGCATACATGTATACCTCTACAAACAGTGTTTGAAGGATTTAACATACATAAAATAATGCCTAGAATAGGGATATGGTTGTAAAGATGCTGTCCTTACAGTGTGACTGTGATCATTACTTGGCTGACCAAAAGTATCATTGAATTAATTCATACTAATATTATAAATTTGAAAGTAACTCTGTCTGTCTGTTAGCCTAAACCACTAAACATAATTCAATGAAATTTGGCAAGGGGATAGATGGTATCCTGAGGAAGGACATAGGCTACATTTTGTATCAACAAAAAAATGTATGTTAGTAGGGTAGGCTAGGTAGGGTAGGTTAGGTAGGTAGATAGCCAGTTGACGGGAGCGAAGCCACGGGGGACAGCTAGTACTGGATAAAACCATTAGGATACTTCTAAAAACTTTTCTACAATACTCTTATTAGAACTAAGACTAACCTACTAAAACTCTAGTCATTTCAGAGACAAATTTGCCTAGATTGCAGTATAAATGTGCAAATCACATCGATAGCTACATCGAAACACCATTCAAAAGTAAATAGTACTAACCAGGTAGGTCCGCCATGACAGCGGAAGTGCTCATGACTGCGTTCGCGTCGGCGCTGGCGCGGCTTGCTTTCATACTGCCGCCGGTTGATGGTTTTAGGCCTAGGATCCACACCTGGAGAAATCAAGATGAACAATGATTGTTTACTTGTAACGGGGCATAAAATCCATATCCCTTACAAATAATGTTTTCTTATTCAAAAAACTTAGCGTTCATTGTTATCCAAACCAAACGTGTATGAAAATTGCATCTTAATCGGTTGAGGATAACTGCTTTAAAATTCAGTTGGAATATTTGACCTGAACACACATTGCAAGTTCATAAAAACCTTGTAAAATAGCTGCAATACATCCGGACATACGGACAGTATAGACCATTTTAGCCATTTATCTGTACCCCTAAATATGTTTTTTGCCATTTCCATGGACACATCCAATTTCCAAGTTTACTGGCTTTGGGACTGACAAAAATACAGGGAATTGCATTAAAACTTTCATAATCAAGAACCTTTTAAATGAAGATACCTCAAGTATGGTGAGCATACCTCTCGAAATAAGATAAAGATTTGAGTGCTACAAAAAAAAAAACATAGTTGGTAAATTGACTTACCAAATGTTGCAGTGTAGTAAGAACTGGCAACCATGCTTGCTGTATTGTATCTCCGTCTCTTTGAGCGGCACATAGCAAGGCTTTCATGGCGGTTACGTGTCTGGAAGTCACCATCACGAAGGATTGCTGTTGACCTGCGCATACAGAGGAGCATTATTTATACCACAGATAATATAATACTAGCATGCAGATGCCTCATCCCATACAAAGAAACCGTGCGAAACGTAACTAGCACTTTTCGTCTGAATATTTTTTGTACATGGATCGCGTTCGGTTCTGTTCCACGGCGATAGTTAGATGGTGTAAGCAGCGACTTACAAGTAAAAGGATTTACTCGGTTCGTAAATATTTTTCTTTAAATAGTGACGATTTGTTTTATATTATTTTTTGCACGTTTTAACAGTATCATTGCACTAAAATGTGTTACAATATAAATTTAAACAATCTAGAGGAATGCCTCAGAATCGCTATCTATTGGCATCAATTTTAAATGCAATTATTAAATTAAATGTGAATTATGAGCCCAATATTGTGCTTAGGAGATTTGATTAACCAAGAACATACAATTCTTATGTTCAATTCCAGAAAATGTTAATTTTACACACAATTCAATAATAAAAAATCGGTGCATATCGCGCCACCTAGTGAGATTTATTTGAACTAAATTTTCTTTTTTAGCGCTGGGACTCCCGTGTTAATACAAACTTTTAACGCATCAGTCACATCCATCTAACCTATTCCCATCAATATTGGGGTCGACTTCCAGTCAAACTGCTTGCAGTTGAATATCAGTATTTTACACGTGGCGGCTGCCGAAGTTTAGACAACTTCCACAACACAGTTGGGTATGCAATACGCTTTGGTGTGACAGGTAATTTGATGACACGGTTGGCATAGTGGTTGAGCGATCAGCTGGTGCACGGCGTGTCGAGGATTCGATTTCCGCACGGAACAAATATTTGTATGGCCTACAGATATTTGTTCGGGATCCGCGTGTATTGTGTATGTGAATTTATATGTTTATTAACTAGTGTGATGAACATTATTTCTAGTGTGAGGCAAGGTAAAAAAAAAAACTTTTAGGTTGTAAAAGTCAGTAGTCAAAGCTTGTTTATATTTTTCGATAGGTACCATGGTACGAGGATCGTTTTTGTACTTGTTGAGGTCTTTATGGTTAGTAAAGCATATCTGGTTATCCAAATACTCCAGATTTTCGACCCTGTTTACTTTTTGGTACAGTCAGTGCCTTGCATTACCTGACGCACTTGTAAAAATAAACTAAGATATGTAGGTCCAGGCGTTCCGGCATAGAGAAACTATGCTGGTTCCTAGAGATGAGGTATGTTCACCTGTGGGCAGCGACGCGGACGGCAGGGCCCACACCACCTGGTGCCGGTAGTCAGGGTCAGGCAGCGCTCTTAATGCTGGCACCACATATTGTGCCGAGAGGGCGTGGCGACAGAGTAGGGCAGACCCTGATTTCCTTACCTGTGGGTAGTGACGCTGATGGCAGCGGAGTGCCCACCCACACGACCTGGTGTCGGTAGTCAGGATCAGGCGGGGGAGGAGGCTCTCGTCGCCAGGGACACGGCAGGGCTCCCAGGGCTCCTAATGCTGGCACCACGTACTGGGCTGGAAGGGCGCAGCGGCACAGCGCACTGACACAGGCGTCGCGCCCTACTGAGTGGCCCACCTGGGTAGAAAATTTATTCAATTATTTTATTTCACATAGTAGTGCATGGTCGAATTCGTCGTTTCCTATGAAAAATAACCGGTAAGAGAGCTATACAATAATAGTCGATACCATGACGGGCAGACAAGCCAGTTAGAGTCAGTTACTTGAGGTTATTAATATTAGACAAACACGGTGAATTAACTGTAAAAAAAAAACACATAAAAATCAATCTTGCGACAAGATTAAAGCTATTGTTTCTTTAGCGGTAGTACAACAGACATAAATCTAACTAGATAACGCAAGTCCTTCCATCTGTATGAAAACCAAGCGTGCCACTTATTCACATACAATTTAAAAAATAAATTAACTTACGAATGAAAGAAAACATTTCCAATGCCTCGGCCTTTTCTATACAGTCTTTACAGCTCAATAAGGCATAGTGAGGCATTTTTCTAGATTTCGGTGGATTGTCGGTACCGATAATGCTAAATGAAAAGCTCATTGATCGTACTTTTACTCCGTTTTTTGACACGCGAAGTACATACAATCGCATCACCTAGTTAGATTTAAATCTGTGGGTAGTACCATGGTGTTGTGTATTAGTTTTTTAAACTTACCTTCCCGCTGACTCTAGCCAAGGTTTGTATGGCACGAAGTATGTTCTCAAGTTCACCTATGCTCGCTTCAGCTAGCACTGACAATCCCCATACTAGGCCACACCATGAGGATTTGAGTACCTATGAAAACAAGAAAATAAAAATTTGACAAACGCCAGTCACAAGCAAATACGTTTTGGGAACACTTTTATTGTGCGTACAGCTAAGGAGTGGAATTCCCTGCTGGAGTCTGTGTATCCCGACAGCTACAATCTGGGGGTCTTTAAGTCAAGAGTGAATAGTTTTTTTCTAGTCAAGCGTAATTCACCGTCGACCACATCATCGCTTACCAACAGGTGAGATAGTGGTCAAGCGCGCTCCTATAGAGTATATAAAAAAAAAACAATACGGGCACAGCATTTGAAAGTTCTAAAGCTCATGACGAAGACATGGAAACACAATTTTTAAATGAATTACTTTAATTTGAGCCTTATTGCAGCGCCGCAAGTGTGGTAATTCAATTTTATACCCTGAACTGGATATTATAAAACCATGTTTATCAGTTGTTTACACTGAATACCACATCTAGTGTCTAAGATCCTGGGTTTTAATCCCCGACGGAAAAAGAGGGGTGTTATAAGTTTGACGTGTGTAACTGTGTGTTTGTGTATCTATCTATGGCATAATAGCTCCTAAACGGATGAACCGATTTTGATTTGTTTTAGTTTGTTTTGTTGGAAAGGTGTCTTTATCGAGAGTGTTTTTAGCTATGTTTGATGAAAATCGGTTCAGCCATTCAAAAGTTATGAGCGTTTTATTGTTTGAATCGAGGAATTTTCACAATATCTCGTGTCATAATTACGTGTTCGATAGATTGTCGATCGTGGCTTCTGCTAGATAAATTATGTAGTTTAAAAAGCATGAAATAAAAATGTGTCGAGGTTTTTAAATTTTACTTGTTTGGATAATTTCTGACTTTTTGAATTAACGGTCGATTACAAGATATGATTTTTAATGTTTATTTATTTATATAACCATAAAATAATATAATTATGTTTATTATGTTTATAATTATGTTAATGGATTTCTTATATTATTTTGATTATAGTAAGGGTTTAAATTTAAATCGCATGCATTTTTTTTCTTTTTATTGTGGTTAGCAGACGCCTCGCGGTTTCAGACGCCTCGCGGTTTCACCCGCGTAGTTTCCGTTCCCGTGGGAATACAGGGATAATAAAAGTTTATTAAAAAAATCTAAAAACCCGACTGCTTAAAAAGCGAACTAAAAAGACGTAAACAAGGATAAAATCATGCTGTGCCGTCGGAGGATACATATTCGCGAGGTGGCTGACCAAAACCAGATGTATCCTCCGCCTGCATGATTTTCTCCTTGTTTACGTCTTTTTAGTTCGCTTTTTAAGGAGTCGTGTTTTTTGAATTAACTTTTTTTATTTAGTTTATTTTTTTTTCGAATGATGTACATTCAAACATATAAGTGTAAAATATTTTTAAAATCTCCTCTTAAACCCCTTTATTGTGATACTCCATACCATGGGTTTGGAAGGAAACAAAATTTTGACACCCACAATATTGCGCCCAAAAGCCGCCATTTTTTTATTTTCCATTTTCAATGTATAGCCAGTGAAACTCGCAGGGTTAAGACGAATCGATTGACGTAAGAATCATCAAAATCGGCCAACGCGTTTGGTCTCTAGGACGCCACATAGGAACAAACAAACATACATACATACATAGACTGATAAACACATTACCCTCCTTCGGCAGTCGGGTAAAAAGTAGCCTATGTCACCCGGGGATAGTGAACCTTCCCAACGGTGAAAGAATTTTTGAAACCGATGCAATAGTTTCGGAGTCCTTATAGAACATACATACATACTTTCACTTTTATATATATATACTAGCTTCTGCCCGCGGCTTCGCCCACGATCAAAATAAAAAAAATAACTTTACAGGATTATCCCCTGGGTCAATCTAAACATTCATTCAAAGGTTTTGGTTTTAGAACATTCATCACTAAAGCAACATGTGGTAGTGTATGTTATGTGTGTACTTGCCTGCAATCTAACTTCTCTTTCTTTATTCTCTACATCATCTTCTATCTTCTGTACCACGTTGGAGTTCTGATCAGCTTCGCCGTTGTGGGAATTGTTTGTTATTATTTTGTCCGTCTTGCTATCTATATCTAATAACACGGAAAAATATAATAATTAATTGAAACAACATGCTGTAACTTTCCTAATGTTTGTAATATCAAAATAACCTTACCTTTATTATTCCCATTCTTATTAGAGTTGACTTCTCTTTCTTCTGTATCGTTCTGTATGTCTTCATATATTTCTTGCAGTCTGCAAATTAAATACATTGCCTATACAAACCAAGTAAATATATAACAAGGTGCAAAATTATAGATTTTTGCTGTCTGTCTGCACAAACGTATCTTGAGTACTGTCGAACTAGCATTCAAGAGTATACAGTTTTTAAGACCATCTTTTTGAGACTAAACGAATCATCTTTTTGTGGACAGTTATGCATGACAAGGAAAGGATTTTTGATTTTTTCATTGAACAAAAGTGTTGGTTAGTTTTTAACAGACTTTCCAAAAAGGAGAAGATTCTATATTTGACCACAGATAATATAATACTAGCATACAGATGCCTCATCCTATACAAAGAAACCCTGCCGACGTAATAGTGTTTTTCGTCTGATTAAACCGATTATTTTTTGTACATCTTTCGCGTTCGGTTCCGTTCCATGGCGATAGATAGATGGTGTTTTTGCCTGTAAATACAGTGAAGATTTGTTAATAGTATTTTTTGCACGTTTTTACAGTTTCATTGCACCAAAATGTGTTACAATACAAAGTTAAACAATCGAGTGGAATGCCTCAGATACTTAAAACCGCGCCATCTATTGGCATCAATTTTAAATGATCCGTTCAAATATTGTTTGAAATGTGAATTAAGACCCCAATATTCCATCATTCTGTGATTAGGAGAGTTGATTAACTAATAACATACAATTTTTATGTTGAATTAAAGAAAATGTTAATTTTACACACAATTCAATCACAACACGGTGGATATCGCGCCATCTAGTGAGATTTTGTTGAACCAAATTTTCTTTCTTAGCGCTGGGACCCCGTGGTTTGACTGTATTTTCTTCTAATTTGGTGTCTCGTAGAGAATCCAAAATGCGTTAAGAAGATTTTTCAGCAGTAAAGGATATTGGAGTATGATGGAATTTTCACCTGAAGTATTCGTCACCCTCAACACTGATGGCTATTGACCGTATGATCTCCATGAGGCAAGCGTACGCCACCGAGATACCGTAACCATCCTGTATGGTCGGCGCTTCAGTGCGGTCTAGCATTTCTATGCTGAAAGAGAAAAATCACAACATTATACGATGGACCGTGACACAATAGGGAATATTTATTTCATTATTTTATCTGCTAAATAGAATACTTGTTAGCTCTAGACAATAGGGTAGTTTACTGAAAATTAGTTTTTGTCCATCTGGTAGATCTATACCAATATTATAAAAAGGAAAGATTTTTTTGTTTGTTTGTACCGAATAGGCTCCAAAACTACTGGACCGATTACAAAAATTCTTTTACCGTTGGGAAGCTAATCTATCCCCAGATGACATAGGCTAATTTTTATCCCTGTATTCCCAGGGGAAAGGGAACTACGCGGGTGAAACCGCGAGGCGTTCTCTAGTTAATAATAAAATTGGATACGTTTTTTTTCTTTTGACACGTAAACATAAAGTGACGACATTATAATGCGTTGAAATATCGCGTAACGTCACGCCGCTAGTACACTTTATACTGCCTAGTGACGTCACATGCCCTCACTCTTGAACTTTGATGCGCTTTAACTTTCTAAATTTTTATTGATTTGGTAAAGCAAAAAAATACGTGTCCAATATTATTTGATAATCTCACTTACGGACTAAATAGAATTATCATTTTTCTACCAAGAAACTTCCCTATTAGAAAGAAAAGTACGATATGGACTCTGACGTCAAAGTCCGCGACGCCCTTATCCGGTCGAGCGTGACACCGACTGATCCAGTCGTTTTTCACAGTTCCATCTTTTTTTGTTTGAAAGAGTAAGTTCCGAAATTGGTCCCATTTTAATTTGGTGAAGATCTGATGAAGAACTTCGGAGATAAACAACAGAACTCTTCAATAAATAACGGCAAATCTCTCGGGATTGCTGCAATCGCATGTCTGTTTGTTGTTTATAACATAACATCACGCCAGTTCGCTCTTAAGGGGTAAGCAGATCTCTCATTTCACCGGTTATGTTCAAGTTTCATTTCTAAAAACCGACTTCAAAAAATAAAGTTATTTTTCAATTTGTAGTTTTTTATTTGGAAGTCGGTAGTATTTTTTTGCAAAAAGTTTTTTTTATTGTGACATGAAATCTGATAGCTTATTTCATCACGATTCCAACAACATAAGTTTCATGTAGGGTTCCCATACAAAACTTTCGAGATAACGGCGATGTAGTCGCGCATGGGCATTTCGCGCCATCGCGCCCGGCCGACCTGTCACAGATCTGTCAAAATGGCCGCCACGGTCCAATGGTAGGAAACGGCTTCTTCGCGAATAGGACAGATATATTTGGTCAAAATTATTATATATCGTTTGTTTTTCGACCAACTTTCATTCTGTTTGACCAAATAAGCGGAGCAGGTCAATTAATGCCTCGTTTAAATTGTTACTGAATTACTTACTACACAGATTTAGCAGTGCCAGGGTCAAACGTGATGCAGAGAGGCAGCCAGACTCCCTTCCAGTAGAATCCCGACTGCTGTGGTATGCCAGATGTCCCTGGGAACAAAATATTTGAATTAGATCTCAGACTATTAAACTAAAATATATCTTAACCCATAGCTGTTGACCGGACTAAAACAAAAGGGAACCCACCCACCCAATCCTCCAAAGTCGATCAATTTAATCAATCGACTTAAATCTTTATGGAGAATGTTATCAATTTTACTATCGTTATTGCACCTACCACTATTTGTTTCTCCATCACCCAAAGATTAACTGGTAGAAAATGCCTAAGGCATTAAGTCCGCCTCTGTACGTTTATGTGCTTAAGTATTAAATTATAATAAAAGAAAAGGGAGTCAGTAATAGCGTGACGGTTGACAGGACAGTACGGCAGAAGAAAACGTGTTGCGCCGACCACAAGTAACATGGGACGAGGGCAGGAAGATGATGATGATGATGATGTAGATCGATAGGATCTACATCATCATCATCATTAAATCAGAAAACAACATCAGAAACTATTGATCGATTTCAGGTGATCATATCGTTCCATGTGATTTATCGTTTGCTCGAGTTAGAACCCGAACCCTAAAATTAATCATATTTTTTTCTATTTACCATTTTTTTTTATTTAGCCTACTTTGTCCCACTGCTGGGCAAAGGCCTCCCCCACATCTTTCGAGGCTGCTTTGTCTCCTGCCCTCTCCGGCCAATCCGGTAGGAACGAGTTCAGCTCGTCACGCCAGTGTTTTTTAGGCCTGCCTCCGTTACGACGTCCGTCTCCAGGTACCCACTGCATGGCAATCCTGGCCCATCTGTCCCCCTGCATCCTGCAAGTGTGACCCGCTGAATCCCTCCTCCATTTGTCCAATCCTCCGTGTCTCCAACATCAGTGATGCCTGTCTTGGAGCGTATAATTGTATTGCGGACCGGGCGGTCATTTTAATTTGCAGAATGCTACGCTCTTTGGCAAACCTTAAGTTTGGACTTCTGAGCCTCAGTCAAAGACCAAGTCTCAGCGCCATAGGTTAAGATAGGCAGGATACACATGTCGACGAGCTTACGCTTTCACGAATTTGGAAAGTCACCCTTCATGAGCGCCTTCATGGACCAGTAGCTCCTCCGGGCATTAACTATTAACCATAGATTAACAATATCTGTAAAAACTATTGCCTAACATTAGGTAAACGAACCTAAATATTTTCTATCTAAAGTTGAAGTTACATGAATGAAGGCCCATAGGATATTATGTTTACAAACTTTTTAAAATCTAGTGAGCTAAGCTTACTGACAATAATTGTCAGTTACGTTAATTTCAATGCACTGAAAATGTGCACAAAGGTGTTTTTAATAACGCTATCTGCGATTATTCTGGCAATAGTTGGCTTGGTCAGTTGTAGTTTTGTAGAAACAAGAATGAGTAAGTATGGTATGGTTCGATACCTCAGTTCCAAAGTGTAACAATTCAGAAAATTATTCATAAAAAAATCCTTTTTTAAGTCAAGCTTTTTTTCGTATTCTTCTCAGCAAATCCTTTCATTTGATACCCATATCATAGCAGTGCACAAAAATAACTAGTCCGCCATCTTGGGCCGTCCGCCATATTGGATTTAGAATGACGTCACTTAGCTAACCATGCATTGTCCTACAAACTAAACGCGTATGCAAAATTTCATCTTAATCGGTGGAGCATAACTGCTTTAAAATTCTGTTGCAAGATTTGACCCGAACACGCTTACATACCTACATACATTGCAAGTTAAATAAAAGCTTGTAAAAAGGATCTTATGACGTAATTAGAAAATTATACGACTATAGATACTTTTACCTGTGTATTTTTTAAATATTCTTATATTCATCTGAAATGTAATATTGTTATGAACGGGCTTATGATATCTGGGTAGTAGAAACAATTCTCAGTTCTAACAAAAAACCCGACTGCTTAAAAAGCGAATTAAAAAGACGTAAGCAAGAAGAAAATCATGCTGTGCAGTCGGAGGATACATATTCGCGAACTAGCTGACCAAAACCAGATTCCATTTGACATTTTTATTTTATTTTTATTGTAACCTTGATGACATTAATGTAATAGTGTGACATTTTACAACAACTCAAACGATTGACATTAATTTGTATTATTTAATTCTCATTGATATTTAAAATTATATTTCAATATTTTAATTTGTATAAATTAAATAATATGTTTTGCATGCCCATGTGACGGTAGAGCATGGAGGACTATACTATATAATAAAACATCTATGTACTAAATACCCATGTTTGCAAACCAATAAATGATTTTGATTTTGATTTTGACTGCACAGCATGATTTTCTTCTGGTTTACGTCTTTTTAGTTCGCTTTTTAAGCAGTCGGGTTTTTTGATTTTTTTAATTAAGTATTTTATTTACAACTTTTTCGTTATTTTTTTAACTAGGTACATTTAAATATATAAGTGATATATATTTTTGAAATCACCTCTTAAAACACTTTATTTTGACCCCAAACGATGGGTTTGGAAGAAAAAAAAAGTTTTTCCCCCCACAAAATGGCGCCCAAAAGCCGCCATTTTTTTCTTTTCCAATTTTTATGTAGCCAGTGACACTCGCAGAGTTAAGACGAATCAATTGACGTAAGAATTATCAAAATCGGCCAACGCGTTTAGCCTCTAGAACCCCACATAGGAACAAACATACATACATACATAGACTGATAAACACATTATCCTCCTTCGGCAGTCGGGTAAAAAGGAAACAACTTAAGTTGTTACTGTATGAAACGAAAATATTCTAGACTTATGAAAAAATATTGGGTAAGTATAACAACAAAACTGCATTCACTTATCAACTTGTTTATGTTGGAAATTATGGGTAATCGTTTAAGACGACGACAGTCGCCAACGACCTTGAGGGAACAAAACGCGCACTCGTATCACACCCGCGCGACCCAAAATTCAATAGATTTTTGTATTTTCCTTATTATTCTATGACTTATACGCCCGGTGGTTTTGGTGCGATTGCCGTTTTTTTGTCCGTGTTAGACGTAACTTTACAAACTAATTTATGTTATACGAATTTAGATTTTCGACGGGCTGTTTCCGCAACTCTACGTCTAGAGCGTATTTTGACTTTTTGAGTACTTGGGTAAAATGTTCTCAGATCAAATGATTAAGAAAATGGTCTAATGTAACATACATTTTTACCAAAAAATTACGACTGCCCGTTTAGACGTGATTCTCATTTTAAAATCAGCTACTGAGGGGTGTCTGCGTCTTAAGGAAGAATTTCTCATACTTATCTCAAACTTACTGAATTTTAGACTTCTTACACTTTGGAACTGAGGTATCGAGTTATTCAATCTGCCGAGTATTTTCCTATGTTGGGGTCGAATTCAGCTGAGTACCAGAATTTTATAAGGTCCCGTCACGTAAACAGAACGCTGAGCGACAATGGAGGGGATGTGTCTGCGCACGGGCACAGTAGCGTTCTTAAGTACTAGGCTATTGCTTTATAATATAAGAGTAATTGTTTTATTGTAGAATCATAATAGGTACAGTACTACAAAGTACTTAGGAAGAGGCTGAAATTAAAAATAGATAATGCTTAGATTAGGTTAAAACGGGCTGGTTTCCGCGACCAAGCGCGTATTTTGCGTACGGATAATGATAATGGTTACTTGAGCATTATTTTTTATGTCTATCTTTTCATTATAAATTATCATCTGCTCCTTTTTCATCTTCTGTCTTCATAAAACGATAAATACTATAAATCAACTAGCTGACCCGGCAAACTTTTTTTTGCCATAAAAACACCAAACATTTATCTACCCTACCTACCCTACCCTACCTACTCTACCTACCCTACCTAACCCTACCTACCCTACCCTACCTACCCTACCCTACATACCCTACCCTACCTAACCTAACTAAAAATAGATGTTGGCCGATTCTCAGACCTACTCAATATGCTCACAAAATTTCATGAGAATCGGTCAAGCCGTTTCGGAGGAGTACGGGAACGAACATTGTGACACGAGAATTTTATATATAAGATTTCCTCTCCTTCGTTTTTAAAACCATCGATCGTCGGGCAAAGAAAGTTGTGTGTAGGACTGTATTTTGGGCGCAAACGAAGCGTGATCTCAGCGCGGGAAGCACGAGTCAACTGACGAACCATTAGCGTGCGCGCACAGAAATACTGGCGGAGCATTCCCCCGTCGCACTCACTTCATACCACCAATTTTTATCGATAAATCGCTCAGTGCGCAGTTTCTTGGCCAGCATTCTTTTGACGTGACGGGACCTGTACATGGAGCGACTGCCTATGTAATCTCCTTAACCACTCCGTGACTGGGTAACACAATACCCCTTGGCCAGACTGGTGTCAGATTTCAAGCTTCTGACTATCCATGACTGTCAAAAACCTTCAAATTACAAATAGGGTGGATGTTTGTATGCGATTCAAAGTACTAATACTGCGCAGAAGTCGCGGGTAAAAGCTAATATATTATATTTCAACAGTGGATAGCGTACAGCGTCCTGCCTTAGCCAGACTGGTGAAGATGCGATGCACGCGACGGTTCTCACCAGGAGAGTGCGTGGAAAATGTCGTGCCGGTTTGGACCTTCGTGTTCTTGCAGCAGAATTGCACGTAATATTATTGATATTGTTCAAGGCACCAGCTAGGGCTTTAGAATATATACAAATAAATAAAATTTTAAGTGTCTATTTGTAATATCAAAATAATAGTTTTTTAGTGTGTAATGGTGCTTGTACCTAAAGGCCATTTTTTGTAATTTTCTTCCGTCTGTTTTTTCCGGCTAATCTCCGAAACGGCTGGACGGATTTTGACGGACAGATAGCTGATTTTATAAGAAGTGATCTAAGCTTCTTTAACTTTAGAAAAATATATATTCATATTGTGTCCAGGCTGTCTCTTTCCATTCTTGGTTGCCTGGAAGAGATCGCGGATCGCGATAAGGCCGCCTGTTGTATGTTTGTTTTTGTTATAAGATGTCATTTTTATTTTCTTTTTCTTGGTGTACAATAAAGTATATAATAAATAAATAAATACATATTCAGATTTCGCGTAAAAAAATAAAACTTAAATCAAATTGCACTTTAAAAGAGATTCGGACAAGTCCGACACTCTATTCTCAACCATGCAACTCCTGAAAGCCAGAAACAACTGTAGCAAAGAACCAAGCGAAGAGCAAAATTAAAATGCCAAATATTGACTCCCTTTGAATCCCTTTATAAAAAGAATAAGGCAATATGGAAACGTTGGCATGACGATTTAGAAGCGCTTAAGGTAGATTGGCCAGAAAAGGCAAAACACCGCAAATAGTGGAAGACAAGGGGTCTTTGGGGGCGCCCTGCATTGGAACAATACAGGTCCAATAAAAATGGCAACATGACTCTTCTTCTTAGAGAAGTAGGAACTGATCGGTCGAAAAATTGGATTATACTACAAAACTACACGATCAAAATATCTGTGCACTTCGCTGGAATGCGATCCCACACCTGCCTACCCGCGCGGCGCCCCGCGTTCGCCTCGTGCGCCAATAGCGAGAGTTAACGTCAGAGTGACGTGACAGCGGCAGGTGCACAGTTATTTTTGCCGCACAGTATAAACTGTAAACCCCAATTCACCAAGTTAATCTGATACACCCTTAAAATCTCAATATGATCTTCTTTTTTCAGAGAACGCCTAGGCTGCCCAAAGAACTACCGCACAAACCTCTTCCCAAGCTACAGGATGTGCATAAAACGGTGCCGCCCCCTCGTGGACATGTATCTCAAAATGGTGGAGTTTGAGGAGATGAACGCAGAATCGAACGACGCCGTCGAAAGCGAGAGTGAGGGAAACGATACGGATGATCGGAACTTGAGGGAGGGGTTTAAGAGTAAGTGCCAAAGTATACTGGAATGACAAGTGATGATAGATGGAGTAAGGCAGTGACCGAGTGGCGTCCAAAGACTGGGAGAGAGAATGTTGGCAGACAAAATTGTTACCATCGCGGGTAGACCCGGGATAACAGTGAAACAGAAGCGTGGGGATTGGACAAGAAAAGAGCCAGCTCTACCCAGCCCACCAGTATGTCAGGCTTCAGATGGTGATAATGTCAAAGCACACTCAGACAGAGAAACGAAGCGTCATGTTAAAATTATGCATAGCAAATTGACCTCTATCTCCACACCGTAAAGTCGAGTCGAAGTGACGCATCAAATTCTGTAACATATGCGCGAATTCGACGGAATGCGCGCGTCTTATGTTTTGTCTTGAGAGAAATGTGTGCATTCCATTGTAGAAATATGGGTCAATATGCTCGAAGGAGGCGGAATGCGTGAGGCAACGGAGATGCCCTTACGACCCTAGGCACCGTAGCAGACGCCCTGGGAGTCGGGATTCGCTAGCCGATTCCCGGCCACCGTCGGCGCGGGCTTGCGGACGGCGAGTAATGGATAGCTCTCCGTCCGATAAGGACCAGGCCCGAGTCGACGGCGCGTAGTGTTCCACGTGCGCCTCAAAGAGATGTCAGCAAAACTGACGGGGCTCGCTAGGGCCTATGCCTGTCTGGGTGGCAGATAAATTTGAAAATGAGTTACCGCTGTCCTGGCACAAACAACTGAAGGAACACGGTGGGTTTTAGTCAGTCAAATTCTGACACGCTCGTCCGCTTCACCCAGAGCAGGAGAAGTCGTTGGATGATTAGATGATTCTATTTACATATTAGAACCCCAAAAAAATGGGTCAATGCAGTTTAATTATACATTTTTAGACCGACTTGTAGCAAAATATATTCAAGGTTCGATCTGTAAATATTTCCCTCAACAGAACTTACTTACGACCAGTAGACCAGCAAGGCAACCAAACACAATGATTCATGCTTGAGCTTAAAATGCTCGTTCAAACCTGCCCGGAAGGGTTGGTCAGAGATGAACACCCATATTTCGTATTAGACATTTAAATAATCCCTTTTTACAGCCAGTTCAACCAATTTTTACTTCTATTACATTGGTGGTATGAGAAGTGGTAGCTGTAGTAAACAGTTGGTTTTGGTAACGGGTTTATGCTATTTATGTCATCCTTATTTTTACGAAATAGAACTCAAAATCGGTTGAATCGATTATAAAGGTTTGTATAAGTTATCTCAAATGGAGTATAGTATGTTTAAGGGGGCGAGCCGTTTTCTTAGCATTCTAGCACTAGATTCAATTATTATTTTTCGGCAAATTTTTAACCGGACGAAAATATACTAAATGGACGACTATTTAATTTAGTAAGTAACTTTTTATCCGGTTTGAATAATACCTTTTTGGAGGTTTTTGTGAGCTGCGGTAATAATATTGTTACATACTTTAATTATATTTGTGGTTCTATTTTTCTATTTTAGCATATTATTATTTTGAAAATAGCAGATCCACCGATGAGGCGACATCGCTGTGCAGCGCGGGAGGTCGGGTGTATTCGTGTTTTCAATGTATTAGTCCAAGAGCGAGCGAAGCGAGCTGGGGAACTTAGGGCACTCTGACAAGCATAGGTTAGGTTCGAAGGGGATGACGGGAGCTGAAGTGAACGACCAATTTTTTATTTTCTACTCGATGTTTTAAACATATTTTGTATTCGTCCACTGTTTGTCGCACACTTAGTACTTCAATAAGGCATATTCAGTATTTCTGACACCTTTAATTTGAATTTATTTTCGCTCGTTAAAATACTATCCTTATTTTTCTAGATAACACTATTCAACTACTAGAAATAGTCAATAACCTGACTTTGACCGACATTTTGTTCCAGAATACGATTCCGTAACATTCCATAAGAAAGTCATACCAGTTAACCTCGAAGACCTAGGTTTGGATGATGAAGATGAAGAGGAGTACAAAGAGGGTGAACCGGATAGTAGGTTCATCGTGTACAAAGACAGCAACGTGAACGAGGATATAATGGTGCCGGATGTGGACTATGTGCCGGGCGAGATCAGGGACGAGGCCGAACTCATGCAAATATATTGAGGCTTCTGAAAAAGTGTTTAATTTTCTCTGTTCAGATATATCAACAAAGAAAACAAATACAATACATCCTTGTGATGTTGCCAGTAACATTGCAGCATTCGCATATTGTCAGCTACACTGCAACATTCAGTGTTGTCAGCAATAGTGCAAAATTACATGATGACGGGGATCATCGCGCCGTCATGTTATAGGGTAGTAACATCCCCCGCCATCCGCGTGGACCATGGAAATGTCACGTTCGAATTTGCCGCGTTACAGCAACACTGCAACATGCCACGTTGCTAGCAAGGCTGCAGTTCTCCATGTAGCTGGAAACAGTGCTACATGGCATGTTGCTGGCAACACTGCATCATTTAATGTTTATAGCAACAGTGTAACATTTGCATGTTACTAGGAACACTGCCACATTCCATATTGCTAGCAATCAATGTTAACCATGCAGGTTTTCTTGAAGAGGAAGAGTACAAAGAGGCTGAGCAGGACAGCAGGTTCATCGTTCATCGCCTACCAAGTGACTCCAGGAGAGACGGTGGCTCAGTGATCACGTGCTGCCCCCAGGCCCCCAACAGGCGTTGCACAGAGGGGGTTCTGGGATAGTTTGTTTAGAGGACACGGGGAGCACCGTGACGCATTTAACCGAAATTTGAAACCATTGGTTAACATATTTAACCATTGGTTAAGTTAGCTACAGAAGAAGAAGAAGGTTTCCGTACCAATAGGAACCTTTTACTAGACTTACGCCACCTTTTCGTCTCTCTGTCTGTCACAGTATCACTCTAGAACAGTTAGACTTCTTCGTCCATGTTTTGCGTGGATAGGTACAAAATAGCCGAGAAGCCAAGATAACTGTGGGGCGAATAAACAACATAGCTATCAAAATCTGGGTTTATCATCGTCATCATCATTTCAGCCGATAGACGTCCACTGCTGGACATAGACTACCCCTAACCGTCCCACACCGATCGTTCCCGTGTGTCTCGCATTCATCGGCAATCCGAGTTGGTTCAATCAAAATAACTTCGGTTTGGGTCGCTTTCTTAAAATAATTTTGTACTGTTATTGTGGAATACTTACCAGCAGCTGTATTAACGTTCGAAGCGACGAACAAACTCTGCACGTAGGCCCCTAGAGCATTCACTATATCTTGGAAGATGTTGGTGGCGTGTGGCTTCATGTCATAACATTCGCAGAAGGCTTTTAGCAGATCTGTAAAGAAAATAATATATTTATTATTTTCAACTTACGATAGCCTTATCGTACGAAAGAAAGCTTAGTTAACTATAATAGATACTCTTTTCTTAGGTACTGTAAACGTTCTCATTAAACAAATACCTCTCCCAAAATTCACTACAAACGGGCATCCAAGGGGCCTTCGACATCCAGTCTAAACTATCCAAATTCCTGTATTAAGGTAGTCTTTATTTATTTATATATATATATATTATTGTATACCAGAATATAACACAAGAAGGAAACATAAACTAAAATACATGCAATAAGATCGCGGATTACCATAAGACCGCCCTTATGGTATTCCGCGATCTCTTCCAGGCAACCTGGAATGGACAGTGATTGCCTGGACAAAAAATCGGGTTGTCAATGGTGTAACAAATAACTATACCAATATTGATAGATAGATAGATACAATAATATTATAATAGCTACATAATACATACATATGCTATATAATCAACCGGTTGCTTGCCCATAATTAGCAAAACAATAGAAAAACCATTGTGTCTCGTCGTGGATACACGTTTCAGGCATTCAAGGGGTCAATTTTAAGGTTCTGTATTTTCTTCAGTTCAGTATACTTACTTGGGTGTATTGTCATTTTGTGAAGCACTTCTAAGGCCAGGGCTCTCTGCCACATGGGTTTGTCGGGATCCAGGAATTTGATGGTGAGCGACAGGAAGATCTCGCATTCTGTGACCTGGGGATAGATAGATATAATTTTTCATATTATAAAATTATTTTTGTTAGGTTGGTAAGGCAACTTCATCTAGTGGCAAGAGTAAGAACTTGTAGTAGCTATTAGCGCCATCTAGTATCGAATAGGGTAACTAATATTCACGTTTTTTTTTGTCGAATCGATCTTTCCGGAATGTTCGAGCCAAACATTCTGGATGTTTCTAGTCACTTCGGGAACAATGGGTTCTAAAGTTGAATAGCCAGGTCCCGGCAAATTCTCGACATTTATATAGAACAGTATGGAACGCTCCAGAAACATCTTCCGTGCTATAAAGGGCAGTCGGGTTCTTCATGAGTCAATTTCGACTTGGAAGCGACTCATAGCGATCAAGAAGCGAAAATAGTGCGAAGTAGGAAATTTGTTGTAGAAGTGTTTCAGTAATAGTTTTTAAATAAAGTCTGCTGTCTTTTTGCATGTTTGGAATATTTTTTCCCCTCGTAACACTATTATCGAGTTTTCGTTCTTTTTTTGTGCCATTGGTAGATTGTCAATAAAATCTGGGATCTTGACCAAGCCGAAATCTTGACCAAGATGCACAGTGTTACCCAGCATGAAAGAACTCATGTAAAATACTGATATATGCGGCGTCCAGTCCGGTGGGAAACCTCGCGTAGATTGATTATAGAAAATAATATTTATTTGCCAGAAACATGATGTTTACAAAGCGTATATTATGGGCGCACGGATGGCGCAGTGGTTAAGCGAATGACTGCTGCGCTGCATGTCACGGGTTCGATGCCCCCACGGAACAAATATTTGGATGACCTACAGATAGTTGTTCCGGCTCTGCGTGTGTGTATGTGAGTTTATATGTTTGTAAACGCACCCACGACACAGGAAGAAATTTCAAGTGTAGGGCAAAGTTAAAAAAAAGAACAAGAAGTGTTCCTTTCATAACATTGTATAGTGCTACATGTTGTCACAGATAATATAATACTAGCATACAGATACCTCATCCCATACAAAGAAACCGTGCCACGTAAGAGTTTTTCATCTGATTATACCGATGTTTTTTTTGTAAATCGATCGCGTTATGTTCCGTTCCACGGTGATAGATAAATATGATACTGATTATGGATAGATAAATCAAATAATCAGTACAGTACGTCGGGACAGTTTCTTTGTATGGTATGAGACCCCACGATGTAGTGTTATTCGATATTATTAACCCCCGACAGAAAAAGAGGGATGTTTATTAACCCCCGACGGAAAAAGGGGGGTGTTATAAGTTTGAGGTGTGTTGCTGTGTATCTGTGTGTCTGTCTGTGGCATCATAGCGCCTCAATTGATGAACCGATTTAGATTTAGTTTTTTTTGTTGGAAAGGTGATTGTGTCGAGAGTGTTTAGCTATGTTTGAAAAAAATCGGTTGAGCCGTTCAAAAGTTATGGGCGTTTTACTGTTTGAATCGGGATGTTTTCGCAAGATAAATGTGTCGGGGGTTTTTTTAAATTTTGAAATTTTACTTGTTTTACGTTTTCAATATATAGCATTCGTTTCAATAAATAAATATTGTACTGATACATTAGTCACAAAAAGGAACTTTACAAGTTACAATGGGCATTCTTATCGTTAAAACGATAAGGGCCATTAAAACCTAACACTCAGTTAAGGAAAAACTTAGCTTGTGTAGCTATAGGTACGACAGAGTAATCCTCTGTCGATACTGTGTCGATAAATAGTAGTAACCTTACTTTATCGTACCAATAGTTATTGGCATTTATAATCCATTTGAAATAACATTAGAAATTTTTACAACCCTTTTCACTTTCCGTTCAACCGATTTCGAGTTCTATCCCGTAAATATAAGGATAGCATAAAAAGCATAAACCTGTTACCAAAACTAACTTTTAATACAGCTCCATTTGTCATATCACCAACGCAATAGAAGTCAAAATCGGTTGAACGGGCTGTAAAATGGGATTATTTAAATGACTAATGTTATCTCAAATGGAGTAGAGTTCGCGAAACGAATAGCTTGGGCTAGAGTTGAATCCAAATACCAAAAACAAAACCGTATGATATATCTCTGTGTTTGTGAAAACGCACATGTAAATAAAATAATGATGCCAAGACCAAATATATTCTTTTTATTTATTTAATAAGCCAGGCATCAAAAGAGCAAACTGGTGTAAGGAAACATTAATTTCGAAATAACAATAACTGCAGCCATTATCTGATTTGATCTTTATCACTTAGAATCAATACTGCACCTTTATACAGGTCGTTTTAATTTAAAAAAATATATAAGTACAGTTACGATTTCCTACTCTACAGGCTATTTTTAGGGTAAAAACGGGTCCCTATTACCACAGATAATATAATACTAGCATACAGATGCCTCATCCCATACAAAGAAACCGTGCCGACGTAACTAGCGTTTTTCATCTGATTAATCTTGTTATTTTTGTAAGTACATCAATCGCGTTCGATCCCGTTTCACGGCAATAGATGGTGTTAGCAGCGAGTTGCAAGTAAAAGGGTTTACTAGGTTCGTGAACATGTTTTTCTTTAAATACAGTGAAGGTTCGTTTTATCGTATTTTTTTGTACGTTTTTATAGTTTTTTTGCACCAAAATGTGTTACAATGCAAATTTTAACAATCGAGTGGAATGCCTCAGAAATTTAAAAATGCGCCATCTATTGGCATCAATTTTAAATGATCCGTTCAAATAATCTTTGAAATGTGAATTAAGAGCCCAATACTCCATAATTTTGTACTTTGGCGAGTTGATTAAACAAGAACATTCAATTTTTATGTTCAATTCAGAAAATAATAATTTTACATACAATTCTATTGAATTGAATATTCAATAGAATTGTATGTACATGTCACGCCATCTAGTGAGATTTATTTAAACCAAATTTTCTTTCTTAGCAATGAGACCCCGTGCTATTACTAAGGCTCCACTGTCCGTCTGTCTGTCAACAAGCTGTATCTCATGAACCGTGATAGATTGACAGTTGAAATTTTCATCACTGCCACTTAAGTTTGGTAAATCTTCGGGCTATGTCGGTAACCTTGGTTTTCGTCTTAACCAGGTTATCGGCCCACCCAGGAGGAGGCCTTCCAAAAGCCTTCCTTCTTTTTAACTCACCAGCACAGAATGGTACTTGTGCACGATGACAGACACGAGCCTCAGGAGTCGCATGGTGACGGGGAAGTGAGGCCGTTCGGCTGCTGCAGGACTGGCCGCTCCGCCTGCTGCAACAGCGCCTGGGATGTGCAGCGCTGTGAATGCGGCCCTGAAGAAAAAGAAAAAGTATGAGGATAAACAATTCTATCAATTTATTGCTTGCCTTTTAGCAATAGATTTTATTGCCGTTGACAAATATACGTATATAAAACGAAGCATCGAAAGCACTGCCACTTAAATACTGGAACCGTGGTGTAGCCGCGCCGTTAACGGACCATCTCGAACTTCTTGGTGTTACGTTGATATCGACCAACAATTTCGGTCCATTCAAATCTGCCTAGCCTTTGCCCAACTATGTCGGGGTCGGCTTCCAGTCTAACCGGATTCAGCTGAGTACCAGTGTTTTACATGGAGCGACTGCCTATCTGACTTTCACAACCCAGTAACTGGGTAACACGGTACCCCTTGGCTAGACTGGTATCAGATCTCAAGCTTCTGACTACTCGTAACTGTCAAAGTTCTTCAAATGACAGCCGGGACCAACGGCTTAACGAGCTTCCTGAAGCACGGAGGTAACTCGGTATGTTGAAATGGTCACCCATCCGTGGACCGACCTCGTCAACCTTGAAGATCGACCCGTGCGGCTGTTATTATTTAGCCACGAGCTCCTCTCCTCCTCAATTTCGGTCCATTAATTGAAGCGAAAGCTCAGATGGCTGCAAATAAGTTGGGAATACTTGCAAAGGTGAGACGGTACTTCACGCCTGAACAGCTGCTCAACTTGTATAAAACGCAAGTTCGGATATGCATGGAGTACTACTCTCACCTCTGGGACTTATCTGTCAATATCAGCTTGATGCACTTGAGTCGATTGTGAGACGGATCAAGAGGCTTATTGTCAACGATGCACTGGTCGCCTCAATGTACCAGACCCTATCGGTTTTTTATCGGTTACATTTCGGGGAGTGTGCGACGGAACTGCACATTTTTTTTCCGCCTAGCCCTTTCCATCATCGAACAACAAGACGTACGGCAATGCGCCACCGGTACATGATGGACATCCCTCCCATACGTACAAAGCGTTTTGCGAATACAATCATTGTGCGCACAGCTAAGGAGTGAAATTCCCTGCCGGAGTCTTTGTTTCCTGATAGCTACAATCTTGGGAATAATGAATAGAGGTTACTTCTAAACAAGCATGCTTCACCGTAAACCACATCATCGCTTACTTTGGGGCTACAGAGGGAGGAAACAACCTGACCGCGTACCGTGTCCGGATGCTCTCTTTGTTTCAGGTGCTTGAGCCAGCCGTCAACGTCTCGGCCCAACGACTTTCGGATCAGGTGCGGGTCATCCAGCGTAATCGTATGTTGGATGATACTGTACTTGATCGCCTCCGAACGGAAATGGGTAACCGTGTCACTGCCCCATCGTCGCAGGCTGTGGTACCACCACAGTCAAACCATATTGCCATCAATGCTGACGTGGAGAGTAGTGACAGGGTTACAAACGTAAGTACCCAGTGCAATGTAGAATTGAGGAGAGCTTTGGAGTGTGCTATTCGGGAGTATCGCAACATGCCACCCGAACTTAGGCCACGATTACCTCGTTTGCCCATGCATAACAAGAATAGGGCGCATTTTTAACTGCACATCATCGCATCATCGATCAGGCGAAATAGTGGTCAAACGCGAGCCTTTCGATAAATAAAATAAAAAAAAAACAAATATAATATGATCGATAACATATTCTGATATGTCTTCCAAAATATGAGATTAACTGCTATTAGGGGTTTTGGGTGTACTGTCCTCATATGCAAATTGTCTTAAATAACTATGGGTTAAGCTCGCCTTTGTACACAATCTATTCATTGTATTGTATCTTTATTTATGGTTGTGTGTACAATAATAAGTAAAAAAAAGAAAAAACTTTTTAAAAAAAATACAACTAACTTCCAAATAAAAACACTACAACGTGAAAAATAACTTCTTATTGGAAAGTCGGTGTTCCTGTTTTCTTTTCTTCGTTTTTTGATACCGAGTTCCGAAAAATAAGTTTTTTTTTATTTGAGGTGGGTTTGCTCTTGATTCTAGTCTAGGTCAGAGAAGAAGGTGAGCTTAGCAGAAGGAGCCTGATCATTCTAACTTTAAAAGGTTTGGGTTTGTAAGCGTTCGGAAACACAGACGTGCTATTGCAGCAATCCCGAGAGATTTGCTGTCATTTATAGAAGATTTCTGTTGTATATCTCCGAAGTTCTTCTTCAGATCTTCACCAAATTTAAATGGGACCAATTTGGGAAAATAATTTATATAAAAAAATTATTCAAGATCGGTCCACAATTGACGGAGAAATCGGTCAACATACACAAAAAAAAACTAACATAATGGCGAACATAGAACCGCCTCCTTTTTGGAAAGTCGGTTAAAAATAGAGTAGCCTTTCAATCCACAGAAATATATGAGTAAAGAAGGATAGCTGCATTTGGTTAAAGTTATTATCACCTTTATTTCGACTGCTTATTTTTATTTGGCAAAAAAACAAAGCTATGCAGAACTAATAAACGGAGAGATCTATTATGAGAGCTTACCTGTATTTGACATTTGGAGAGAACAGCCGGATGATGAGTGCACATACATGTTCCTTCAACAAGAATCTAAATTCCGGTATCTGTAATCAAAAGAAATATCCATTAATTATTACTTCATCTAAGAGAAAGTTGGTTGCAGAATACTACAGCTACAATTTTGGTACTTATACCTCAAACTCTAAAGTTTAATTAGAACAATCATATTGTTACAAGAAAGGGCAACGCCATCTAGTGACGAGAGGAAGAACTAGTAGTAACTAATAGCGCCATCTAGTATCTAACAGCGGAACTAATCTTCTCGACAGCTCGTGTCGAATGGAATTTACCAGAATGTTCGAGTCGAACAATCTGGAAGTTTCTCGTCGCTTTGGGAACAATGAGTTCGAAAGTAGATTGTGCTGGCAGATTCTCGAAGTGTCTCGTTCATCTTCCGTGCTATATAAAAAGCGATCGGAAGCGATACAAAACGAAAATAGTGTGAAGTTATAAAGTTGTTTAAGAAGTGCTTCAGTAATAAAAAGTTGTTAATTGAAGTCTGCTGTTTAAATAATTTACGCCTTAAACCCAGCTAGTAACAATATCATCTTAACTTCAAATAGTTATAATCCTTATCCTTAAGACTTAAAGCTCAATTTTGATTGAAAATTATTCTAAAATCTCACAGAGCATAAAGCTCAATTTTGCTTGCTTACCTTGAAGAAAATAGGTGAGAAGTCAGTAAGGACTGTGTCTAGTAGCTCAAGTCCGAAAGTCTTTGGCACGTCCGAGATACCGACCAGCCAGTGGGCCGAGTCTCCGTTTATCAGCTGGATTATGTCCTGAAAAGAAGGTGTTTTTGATTAGATATACTTTTCTGACGAGCCAGCCAATGAGCTATGCTCTGAGACTTGGTCGCTCACAATAGGCCTCATCAGAAAGCTTACAGTCACCCAAGGGGCAATGGGTGGCTATGCACGGAGTTTCCTTGCGTGATCGAATCAGAAATGTTGAGATCCGCAAGAGAACCAGGGTTACCGATAAAGCTCAAAGAATTGCCAAACTTAAGTGGCAGTGGGCAGGGCACATTGCTCGCAGAACGAATGGCCGATGGGGCAGAAAAGTTCTGGGGTGGCGACCGCGAACCGGAAGACGTTGCGTTGGAAGGTCTACCACCAGGTGGACCGATGACCTGGTGAAGGTTGCGTGGATCCACTGTATGCGCGACGCACGGGACCGGTCAATGTGGCGACGCTTGGGGGAGGCCAATGTCCAGCAGTGGAGGTCTTTTGGCTGTACGATGATGATGATACTTTTCTGAATATACTTGGACTGTTAACAGTCGGATTTTCGCTTTTAGCTTACTATAAATCTCGCCAAACTTCTTGGCCGCCCTGAAGTTGTCTACAATGGCTGCGCAGTAGTAAATCTCATACAAAAACAGCACCGTTTCGTGCCTTGCGAGCACTATACGGCCAGACACTTATAAGAAGCTGATGGATAAGGATATATTGGACATTTTTTTTTTGGTCATTGCTAATGTTGCTAAAGATTTCTGAATCAAGATTAGAATATAGAATATTCTATGTTGTTATGTGTTTTAAATGACCATACCTCTATCGACTAATTTAAAGTTCTTATAATAGTCTATTTATAAGTTTTCTGCAAAATAAAATAAATTTACAAATTACCTGTAGTATAAGATATGCGTCGACAGCGCAAGGTTTGAGGTCCTTAGGTGCCTTGTTGTTTGTTTGCGGTCTGACATCAGCTGGGTTCACTTTTAAAGCGCCTGTAACCGATAAGATTATTGAAGTTTTTAAAGGGACGTATGTTTACTAAAAAACGACACTAAAATAGTAGTATTATAGTGTCGTTTTTAAGAGAACATACGTACGCAGCACAGTCATTTAACCATAGCGGAACTCCACGACCTATTCCAGAATTATTGATACTTAGACATCCTCCAAATAAAGTCAAACAGAACGAATCAATGAATCCAAATGTTTTTTTTTTTCAGATAATGATCTATCAATAATAATTTAAATACAATATTTAAAAAAACTTTTTTAAATCAAGCCTTTTTCGTATTTTTCTCAGCAATTCCTTTCATTTGATAATAGGGTTATGTTATGTTAGGGCAGTGCAAAAAAAATAACTGGTCCGCCATTTTAGGCCGTCCGCCATATTGGATTTAGAATGACGTCACTTAGCTTACCAGGCATTGTCATCCAAACTAAACGTGTATGCAAAATTTCATCTTAATCGATGGAGGATAACTGCTTTAAAATTCAGTTGCAAGGTTTGACCCGATCATATTTATATACATACATGGCAAATTAAATCAAAGCATCTAAAAAGATTGAGATGAGGGCCTACTCCTCCTCTTATCCTATAGGCAAATCCTATTAGGAGTATTCTACTGACCAAGTAATCCATTCTTAAATACTGAAGTTCATAAATATCTGAAAATCTTACCTTCAGCTTCAGCTAACGCCCTCTCAAAGACCAAAGCGACCAGCTGACGCACCGTAGCGGCGGCTGCATGGCTGGTGCTCACGTCACGGCTCTCCGAAGGTGATACCATGCGCATACACATTACCATTGTCTGGTAAAGAGAAGAAAACATGAGTTAGTTTTCTGAGGACTGGAGAAGGAGATGACAAAGTGTACATGACATTAGGGACCGTACTTATAAACTCCTCTTCATTTTCAAAATTCTTCACATAGTAGAAATCATCAGCTTTATGTATTTTAAAAAACTTTTTTACAAAAAAATACTACCGACTTCCATATAAGAAAACTTCAAAGTGAAATATAACTTTATTTTTGGATGTCAGTGTCTTTGGTAGGTACCAATTTTTTGCGTTATGGACACCGACTTCCAAAAATAAAGTTATTTTTCACTTTGTACTTTTTTTATTTGGAAGTTGGTAGTATTTTTTTGTAAAAAAGATTTTTAATCTTTCACTCTTTGGTTGTATCTACCTAATAGGCTAGTTGTTTAGTAAGGTACCTATAATGCCAGAATAGATTACTCGAATATCATGAAACTGAACATAACCGGTGAAATGAGAGTGTACCAAGGTGAACTCTTCACATCTGCGTACCCCTTTAGAGCGAACTGGCGTGATGTTATGAAATGGTATAAACAATAAACAGACATGAGAGTTATGTTGTATATCTCCGAAGATCTTCATCAGATCTTCGCCAAATTAAAATGGGACCTATATCGGAACATACTCTTTCAAACAAAAAAAAAAATTCAAAATCGGTCCACAATTGACGGAGATAACGATGAAAATACACAAAAAATACTAACAAAGTCGAACATAGAACCTCCTCCTTTTAGGTAAGCCAGTTAAAAAAACAAACTAATTTAAAAGAGCAAAACATCACTTTGGATTATCTAAAGGAGTCTAAGACCAGAGACCTACATTGATATCGTTACTGTTCTCGTATCAGAGACAACTAAAATTAATTATGATTTGGTTCAGGAACTCAGGCAATAGGACATAGATATAAATGTGGTCGTATAAATATGTCGTGATGGCCCAGTGGCTAAGACCTCGCCTCTCATGCTTGAGGTCCTGGGTTCGAATCCGGGCAAGTACCAATGTGTATTTTTCAATTCATATGTACTTTCTAAGTTAATCTTGGACATCGTTGACAACGGTGAAGGAAAACATCGTGAGGAAACCAGGACTTATAGTGAGTTTGTTATAAGATTGTGCTCCATTGGTGTAATTGCTGTAAGGCGTTAAGGCGAGGATAAACTAATAAATAAATATGACACATGAAAAAATAAAAAAGTTTGTATAACTATACCCCAAGTAGTCTTTCTCTTTCAGTCCTAAACATCTTCGAACACTCCCTCCCATGGGTACCCACAGGCATACTCATATTTAAAACACTCCACTTTTAAAATTAACATCAACTTTCACTCCAAAAGTTTACTTAACAATAATTAATTGTTTAACTCTGTTAATGAAATCGCCTGTGATCTAATCTTATCAGTAATCGTTTGTATCTGTTTTAGCACTTCAAAGTATTGTTGATCTGTTTGACAGATATGATTTATGTTGTTTTTGTTATCTGAAGTGTTGTGTTTCCGGTCAGTAATCATTGTATGGGATTACTAATATTCACTATGTTGTATTATATATAAAAAATACTTGAAGCCCGACTGCTTAAGAAGCGAACTGAAAAGACCTAAACAAGAAGAAAATCATGCAGTGCAGTCGGAGGATACATATTCGCGAGCTGGCTGACCAAAACCAGATGTATCCGCCGACTGTACAGCATGATTTTCTACTTGTTTACGTCTTTTTAGTTCGCTTCTCAAGCAGTCGGGCTTTTTGATTTTTTTAATTCAACTTTTTTATTTATAATTTTTTAGTTAACTCTTTTTTCGAATTAGGTACATTTAAATATGTGTTATATATTTTAGAAATCACCTCTTCGAACTCTTTATTTTGATATCCCACACGATGGAGTAGGAAAAAAACAATTGGGCCTCCACAATGTGGCCCCCTTAATGCGCCATTTTTCTATTTCCCAATTTTAATGTGGCCAGTCACACTCGCAAGGTTGACGTAAGAATCATCAAATCGGCCAACGCGTTTGGTCTCTGGAACGCCAGTCATTCAAAGTCGGGTAAAAAAGGAGAGTACAGACCTTTTTCCACCAAAACACGTCTCTTGACCACAAGGATAGATAATGTTGAATGCAAGTGGAACTTTGTATAAAACCACAAAATATAATGTCAGTAAAACTAGTTCATATCAGAAGTTTTTCCTTTCAGTTTATTGCGAAACCACCTGACTTGCCAGAAATATATTAGACCTTCTTATACACACGCTGGTGGCATGGCCTTTAACCACCACCTTTTTGTAAAAAAATCCTGTATTGCAGTTTACAGCAGTGAGTGAACAATCGCATTTCACCATATAAACATAATACAGGATATTTCATGATCATCAGGATGTGTTATATAATAGCACACCAGCTGATCATAAATCCTGAATCGTATTCTGATAGTAGGGTAGTTTACTGAAAAAAACTTTTTGCAAAAAAATACTACCGACTTCCAAATACAAAACTACAAAGTGAAAAATAACTTAATTTTTTGAAGTCGGTGTCTTTCGTAGGTACCATTTTTTTGCGTTATGGACACCGACTTCAAAAAATTAAGTTATTTTTCACTTTGTAGTTTTGTATTTGGAAGTCGGTAGTATTTTTTTGCAAAAAGTTTTTTTATTTTTCACTTTTTAGTTGTACGTATCTAATAGGCAAGTTAGTAAGGGAACTATTTCGCCAGAATAGATTTCATGAAACTTGAACATAACCGGTGAAATGAGAGGTCTGCTTACCCCTTAAGAGCGAACTGGCGTGATGTTATGTTATGAAATGTTATAAACAACAAACAGACATGCGATTGCAGCAATCCCGAGAGATTTGCCGTTATTTATTGAAGAGTTCTGTTGTATATCTCCGAAGTTCTTCATCAGATCTTCACCAAATTAAAATGGGACCAATTTCGGCACATACCATTTCAAACAAAAAAAGAATTTTCAAAATCGGTCCACAATTGACGGAGTAATCGGTGATAATAAACAAAAAAAAATAGAACCTCCTCCTTTTTGGGAAGTCGGTTAAAAATTAGATTTTAGTCCGTCAAGTAGATTAAGGTTCCCCTAGTCAACGGCACGAACTATTTTGTGCGCGGGGTTAAAATGCATGCTGCCTCATCCGACAACACGTGCGAAAGAGATTGATGCTGTGATGAGCAGTAAGAAGCTATTTCTCATACGAATTAGCACTTTTGCAAATTTGTAGCGAAATGGATGATGATTTAGGACGAAAACGAGCGCGCGAAATTTTATGAACAGGCCTTTGGGAGTCTAGATATCATGAAAAAACTACTAAATTTATAATTTCAAAATAAATTTATTTGCACTGTTGAATTACTAATCTATTCCTGTATGGAGGCCGTTTTGCAATTTTCCTTCTTCTTATGGTAATTATTTCCGCCCAAAAATGCGTTAAAATTTGTGTTGAAATATTGAACTTTCGACGCTCATAACTTTCTAATATTGTATTTTTTAATTTACTGTTTCCATACAGGGCTAGATAATGACGAGTCAAATTGATATCATTTTTTATTTTGAACGTACACCGTCAAATAATGTAGTAATCGCCAGACTACGTTTGTATGGAAGAATTTTCGACTAGTGTAACCTTAATAAAAAATATTGGACACGTAAACATCACACGCACAGGCACACGGTGCGGTGGGCGCACGGTTGGCGCAGTGGTTGAGCGGTTGACTGCTGCGCTGCGTGTCGCGGGTTCGATTCCCGCACGGAACAAATATTTGTATGACCTACAGATAGTTGTTCCGGCTCTGGGTGTTGTATATGTTTGTAAACGCACCCACGATATAGGAAGAAATTCCTAGTGTGGGGCAACGTTTCTTTTAAAACAAAACAAACTAAAACTAAACATCAAGTGACGACTATAAAATGCGTTGAAATGTCGTGTGAAGTCACGCCACTAGTACACTTTATACTGCTTTAGTGACGTCACAAGCCCCCACTCCTGATTTTTGATGCACTTCAACTTTGACAATTTTTATTGATTTGGTAAAGCAAAAAATACGTGTCCAATATTATTTTGATAATCTAACTGACAGACGAAATACAATTATCATTTTTATACTCAGGTAACGTCCCTATTGAGATTTTATGTGGCAAATCAAAGGAAATTGCTATTGCTTACAATACTGCACCAAGCAACAGTGTTGATAATTATCAACCATATAATTTAAATTTATTCTACTCACCCTAGCCAGTGTATCTCCATGCACCAGATCAGACGTAGTCATCAACAGGGCAGCGGTCTGCAGCAGCTTCAACTCCAGGACTCCTCCTTGCCCAAGGTTATAGAGACAGTCCACCACATGCCTGGCGCCTTTAGCGTCTATACCTTGCTGGGCGATCAGACGTTGGATCGTTCCGAGGCAGAACTGGAAATGAAAATGGTTTAGAGATACATTTTAAACACATTCAAACGATCTGTAATAGGTACTAGTAGTTTGAAATTGACTGAAAATGATGACGGAAAACCAATTGGGGTCAAGTCAATTCAAACTTGTTTTAAATATACTTTAATCAAAACTTGGACTTGTTTTGCTCAAAGTACCATTTTAAACTGGTGGTTTAACTTTACCCTCAATTTCTGAATTGAGAATTCAAAGTAGAGAACTTATCAAACTTTAGTTTAGTTAGTTTCGACGGGTGTTTTTGCAAACCCACGTCCAGCGCGCATTTGGCGAAAGTATATTTTTTTTCAAACTTTACTTTGAGATTGAGAATTTGTGTCCAGTCTTACCTTTATAATCTTCAGATCCTTAGATTCACAGCCTTGTACAAGAGGGTATAGTATCTGATTCACCACTCCATACAGAGAAGCCTGAGGATTGTTGGAGGCCAGGGAAAGCTTCTCTATAGCTTCATCACATGCCTGAAAATAAAACACAAAAAAATTGTATTATTTAATTTATTTTCTGTTTTTCAAGAATGACCAACAAAATTAATTACTGCAAAATGTTTTTTTGGCACACCTCTGCCTTACAATTCGGTGCTTACAGGAAGCATGCTATGTTTTCAAGAATAACTGTGGAGGTATCCTATAAATGGCTTTAAATATCCTTTAAATATGCATGAAAAAATATTTGTTATTTCACCAGTTTATCGATAAAAATACTAAAATAGAATACTTATAGTGAAAACAGAATCAAAATTAATCGAAAAAAGAAAGAGATATGACAATTTAAAGAAATATATCTGTCAGTTTCTACGAAAACGCCGTTTTCTATGGCTGTATGGGAGTCGTGTCATGCCATTTGACGTCATGTGGCACGGCGGACTTCTCTTTCTAATTCTCAACGTTGACGCTTTCTAACTTCGTATCTGATCGAGATATTTAAAAAGTATTTCATTTAGAAAATAAAAAAATCTTTTGCATGATAAAATAAACTGACTTATCTTTTTTTAGTACACTTACACTAAAAAGATAGCATTTTCTATAGAAGGGTACCTAAAGGATTGACAAAATACCCATAATAACTCAATTTACACATTCATGCTGTTTGTCTCTAAGGAGTTTGGTCGTATGTTCCATATCTTGAAAACTGGGGATCTTCTAGCATATGCCATTCACATATGGAGTGAGGCCATCGAGAGGCACGGGGAAGCGCTTGCCGTCTCCCTCGACATCTCGAAGGCTTTTGATAGGGTCTGGCACGAAAGCCTTATTGGTAAGCTTCCTTCATTCGGTCTGCCCGGTGGTCTGTGTGATTGGATAGCAGACTTCCTGAGAGATCGGTCCATTCAAGTAGTTATCGATGGCTGCTCATCGGACCAATTGGATATCAATGCCGGGGTCCCTCAGGGGTCGGTACTCTCAGCAACATTGTTCTTGCTGCACATTAACGATCTGCTAATCTGCACCTTTGGGTATGCAGACGACAGCACTGTTGCTGAGAGATACTTGTCCAACGCACAGGCTACCGGGCCGCAGATCTAGTCTCTCCGTGAGGCCATGGTGGAGCGTTTTAACCTGTCCTTGCAGGCAGTCTCCGAGTGGGGCGATGCCAATCCATAAAACCCAGGCGTGTCTTTTTTCCGCAAAAAAAGAGCCAATTTCATCCGGCTCCAACTAGCCGGGATGTGACCGTGCCAATAACGGACCATCTTGAGCTTCTTGGCGTTACTTTGACATCGACTCTCAATTTTGACCCATACATTGAGGCAAAGGCTCAGCTGGCTGCCAATAAGTTTGGGATCCTTGCAAAGGTGAGAAAGTACTTTACGTCGGAACAGCTGCTCAACTTGTATCCAGCGCAAGTTCGATCATGCATGGAGTTCGTTCCTTGAGAGAGACTATGGTAGAGCGGACAGATTTGACCTTAAGCCTTGTCTCCCAGTGGGGTGATCCTTTAACGCCACCAAAACACAGGCGTGTCTTTTTACCGCTAAAAGGAGTCTTTTCAATCAGGCGCCTTCTTTTCGGGGTGCGTCTGTTCCAGTGACTGATCGGCTTGAGCTCCTAGGCATGAAGTTGACATCCAGTCTCAACTTCGGCGCCTCCATTGAGTACAAATCCCAAATTGCGGCCAAAAAACTGGACATCCTAAATAAGGTGAAGCGATATTTTACGCCAAAACCGCTTTTAACCCTGTACAAAGCGCAAGTCCGATCCTGCATGGAGTATTGCAGCCATCTTTGCGATGGCTCAGCAAAGTATCAGCTTGCCGCGCTTGAGTCGGTGGAACGCAGAGCCAAGAGGCTCATCGGCGACATTGAACTGGTGGATACCAAGCTTCACAGCTTGGCTCATCGCCGCAAGGTTGCCTGCTTGTCGGTCTTCTATAGAATGTATTTCGGTGAGTGTGCTCAAGAACTCCACGACCTCATCCCACCAGCCCCCTTCTAACATCGGACATCTAGACGCACTGCAAGTTACCATCTTTACCTTGTTGCCATTCCACCAATTCGCACCAAGCGCTTCCAAACATCCTTCATAATGCGCACAGCGAATGAATGGAACTCACTACCTGCGTCTGTGTTTCCGAACGCATTCAACCCGAATTTCTTCAAAGTTAGAGTAAACAGGCTTTTTCTGGGTAAGCCCACTCCATCGTCGACTCTTTCTCTGTCACCTATGACTTAGACTAGAGTCAAGAGCAAACCCATCAAAAATAAAAAAAGAGTACTGAAGAATACCAGCTTGATGCACTGGAGTCGATCGAAAAGCGGGCCAAGAGGCTCATCGGCGATGACGCACTGATCAAAATAAAGCTCCAGAGCCTTGAACATCGTCGCCGAGTTGCCAGCTTGTCGGTTTTTTATCGGTTACACTTCAACGAGTGTGCGATGGAATTGCATGATCTAATTCCACCTAGCCCGTTTCATCATCGGACTACCAGACGTACGGCGATGCGCCATCGGTACATGGTGGACATCCCATTCATTCGCACAAAACGTTTTGGTAACACTTTTATTGTGCATACAGCTAAGGAGTGGAATTCCCTGCCGGAGTCTGTGTTTCACGACAGCTACAATCTAGGGGTCTTTAAGTAAAGAGTGAATAAGTTTTTTCTAGGCAAGCGTGATTCACCGTCGACCACATCATCGCTTACCATCAGGTGAGATAGTGGTCCAGCGCGAGCCTATAGTGTATAAAAATAAAAAAATGCCACACGAGTTTAGAAGCCCACATTGAGTAACATATGTGAATATTGTGCAATTGTAACAATAAATTACATACATATGTGTCGAATTGATTACCTTCGTCTTTTTGAAGTTGGTAAAAATTACATGCATATTATTATTCTCCATTAGATGTGTTTTGTGTGATTGTAACTGGATCTTTTCCAGAGGTTAAAGCTACTTGTAGCGATTGTGATTCAGATGTGATGATATGTATATCAGGTTCCATATTTGTGCATACATATATTATGTATGAAATGTCACCTTTCCCAAGGAGGTAGACAGATATCATGGAATTCAACTCCATACACATCATTTTCATATTTACATATCTGTAAAGTCACATTTGTAAATGCAACTAATTTTAATTTAGGTATATTTATACAAGTTTCTTGTATTTAAATGGGTTAATACTAGTCTAACAGACAGGTGGCACAATACAGACTTTGCTAACTGCATGCAATTTATAAAAAAAACTTGAAAGCATTCAGGCTTACTTCTTTCACAATTAATGTATGCAAGTGTTTGCTCAATTAGACATGTACTAAAAATCTCAGCCTTGCTATTTGATAATTAATATTAAGACATACCAACATCATGCACAATGGTCCTCATTACGTATTAAATTCAGAAAACCAAATCCCTAAAGAAGAAGACATACCATCGTACAAAAAATTAATGGATTACATATGTATGAATGACAAGACTTAAGTGACAGGGCAGGGCACATTGCTCGCAGATTGGATGACCGATGGGCAGAAAAGTTCTGTGTGTGGAGTGGCGAATGGGAATCGGAAGACGTTTGGATCCGCTGGATGCAGGACGCACGGGACCAGTCAATATGGTGACTTTTGGGGGAGGCCTATATCCATCAGTGGATGATAGAGAGTACATTCAGATGATATGATAATGATGAAGAATGATATGAAAGATAAGGGATTGAATGATAGTGGGACAGTGTACAGGAGAGAACTGAACAAGGATAATTATGTTTTGCACTGACCCCAAGTAACATGCATGGGACGAGGCCAGAATGATGACGATGTCTATCATATTTATAAAAGATCTATTGATAATCATTTAAAATTAAATAAATCCTTGGTTTTTTAACATAATCAAACAAAAAATGTTCTTAATAGGTGTCTATTCTGATCATATAATAAAATGGCTATTTAAGAAATATAATCATATTAGTAGGTTTTTGGAATGTTAAAATATTACTTTTACAATGAGTAATTACATTAATAACTCCACCCATAAATACAGTCATAAAAAAGCTCTAATGGATTGTAATGGTATCTATCAGGTTTTAATCTGTTAGAGCGGTGAAATTGTAGATAGTGAGTGTAACCGTTTAATATACACCGGTAAGATAAATAACTTTTGGAGAATTTCAATGAAATACATGACTAAAATATTTGATTTTTTTTTATGTATTTACATACTACTAAAAGTGTTTTATAGATTTAAATGATTATTGCGAGTATGCAGTTGAGTCTCAATTAAGTTCAGCAATAACAAATAACAATTAAATGATAAAAACCTCTCTTATCTGAGGATATTTCTTCTTAGTCTCCAAACTCAATGTCTTGAAATCATTTTGAAGGACATCCATAAACTTCTTCGTGCAGTCATCGCCGGTTACAGCGCTTACGAACGCCATTATATAATTTATTGCTGCTAATTCACTTATTCACATCATAATTCACGTAAAAAATTATAGAAATTGAATTTCATAAAATTTATGCCATGTACACAATCGACATCACTAATTTCGGTTCGGAAATTGAACCAAATAGGTAGGTTGAATATTTTTTACATATACTTCAAAGTAAATCTATTTCTCAAAAAAATATAGTATTATAAATAGGAAATAATAACATGAGCAAAAGGTCAAATCAATGAAATATCGGTTAAATGATTAATGATTAAAATAATTAGAATAAAAGCAAATTCATCTATAGATAAATTTCTAAACGAAATACTTGTCTCCATTCCTTTATGCACGCAGTTGCAAAAGAATATTCTGCGGCGCACTTTTATTACATTAAATAATTTTTCAAGCAATCCTCAAATACAAAAATGCAATTCTTCTATAAAATACTTAGAAAATAGTACATTATAACAAAGTCAAACTAAATTAATACATGTGCACTTCCTTTAATAGATTATTCAGGAATTGTTTGCAATATTGCTTGAAAAGGAATTTTTGTGACGGTCAGTGTGACCAAAGGAAATAATAAATTACCACATTCAGTAATTTTACCCGATTTACCCCACTGTGAATAACCGCAATTGAAGATAATTAGATTAAGTTAGAACTAGTGAGTTTGTGAAATAAAACAAAGCTTTAATTAGATTTAACTCATTTAATGAATAATTGTCATAAATTGAAAAGTGGATTTGATTCAAGAACTTGTTTCTTGTTAAGTTAGCTTATTAACGCAGAAAAAGACTTGTTCGAACGTTCAGATAAACAATACATAGCAGAAAATTAGTATAACAGCATAAGCAGTAATACTCGATGTGAGAAGTTGAGAACAGCTTCTTGAAGTGAAAGTGAAAGAAGAAATGCAAGTGATCGATGATGACCCACTTTTCACGGTAACATTTTTTTCTAGTATAGCAACATCGATTACTGATTGTGCAGAAGAAAAAACAATGGTGTGATTCCAGATTTTTATTTGTAAGTATTTATAGAATCCAATATCAATTTAGCTAAAGTAACGTTTCAGTGTCGTTAAAAACGTCCCCCCGCCCGAAGATGCTGATACCGAGGTATAAAACGCATAATATCGACTAGAAATTGGTTTTGTGAGCTTGACGTGCTGTCATTTCAGTTTTTTATTCTATTTATTCAGCTTGATTCAGCTATGCGCCATTTACTGCATTAGAACGGCCGCTGTCTGCGGATTTAGTGCTACTGGTAATAAAACTCGTCGCGACACAGGTGTGGAATTTATGTGTAATAGTGTGTGGAATGTGTAGTCGCCGTGTCCTAGTCATGTTCTATCGTGTTTAGTTTTTCATGCCGGCACCTAGTGTTCGTTACTCCAGTGTCGTTTGCATAGTTTTTTTGTCGTCAAGTGCGTCATGAAGTCTAGTGGTGGGTTAAAGCCGGGAGTGCACACCCACCGTCGCCGGTCGCCCGTGTTTTTATAACATCGTAAGGTTCTTATGATCGTGCAATCGTTGTGCTGTAAACAATGCAGCATGTTCGTGTTCAGTTTAGTAAATAAGATAATCAGTGTTACCTGTCATCTTTGCACGCTAATTTAGCCTCCAAGTGAAAGTCTAGTTAGTCAAATTGCTGATTGAATCTTGTAAGAAATCTGTGCAAAGTATGTATGTCATTATGTAGGTGTTGTAAATTCTATGTATTGTGATAGTGATATGCTTGATTGATATTGATACTATCAACTGTTTGTGGCTTCCTTATTGTGTGTCTGGTCATCTAATCATTGTTCTACAGCATATAATTTTCTATCCATCGATATCTTGACCCGCTAATCACAGACCGTTTGCTCTCTTTGTGATAACGAGATTACAATTCATTGTTGAATTGTGTTACGAGTCAAAGTTGGTTTCGGGTTAATTGGAGTGATAAAATGGATTGTTCCTTTATTCATAATCAATTATGGTATATTGATTTGATAAAGTATTCTGGAAATAATGTTGAGTTAACATTGTTGCATTGCTTCTTCTCTTCATAGCTCCGACTCTACAAAGTGGCAATGGGTAATTGTTTTTCACTGACTGAACAGATGATGGAGAAATTTTTTAAAGATCTAATTTTTTTACCATTTTTTATTTAATTTTTCAGGAATTAGAAAGTTCTCTGGAAAGGCTTGTAATCTAAAAAAAATATTTTGAACTGTCTGTTTGTTTATTATTATATATATTTGTCTTCGTCTTCTTTGTATTGCTGGCACAACAGCCGTTCAAATTTGCTGAACCCAAAACTTAGCCACTTCCATGGCGTTGATTAGTTAGCAGCTTGTTAGCTGGTGCATGTGTTTCAGATAGTTTCGAGATATTAATCTGTAACAGTTTGAGTAGGGCTGCAAGTTACAAGTTGTAGGTTGTGGGTTCAAACTACAGACACTTTACTTTGTTTAAGTTATTTCATCACCACTGATCTCAAAACGGTGAAGGAGAACATCTTGAGGAAATCAGCACGTCCTAGAACCAAAAATTCGTAGACATGTGACATTCACCAACCCGCACTGACCCAGCGTGGTGGTTTATGGCACATTCCCTCTCACAGAGAGAAAGTCTGTGTCCCAGCAGTGGGAACATTAAAAGGCTGTTGATGATGAGTTCATGTTTGGAACTTTCCAGGTGCCTTTTTCATGCTGTTACAGCTTGGTTAGGCAGCAATAATAATTCATGCTACTCAAAAATAAAAGACTAGCATACATTTAATTGATTACATACTCAAGTCTTCAAGATTTTCTAGACTTGTGATTTGCTTCTCTGCCAAACCTCATATTATTATCATTTCTCAAGTTGTTGGCAGTTTGCATCATCATCGTATATTATATATCATTGCATATTATCATTAATCTTTAGTTCTTATTCATCTTAGTTCTAACATCTCAAACAAGATGGCGCTGGCAGCTGTATTATCAACATAATTATAGATTGCTTGATATAAAATATGCTCTAGGCTAGATCATCTTACAAGAAACTGACCCGTTGAACTAGAATACACTTATTATTCATCAAATACTATCCACGTGTTATGAAAACATGATCCAAGGAAGGTCTCATACAGGATGTCTAGATACTAAATATTAGAAAAGTGATGGCAATGACGTTATTAACGCATTCTTTGTATTCTAATGATAATCATCATTCTCCAACTGAAAACATATATGCTGGACATAGGCCTTTTTTAGGCCCATTGAGCGGTCCTGTGCTTAACACATCTAATAAAGTCATCATCATCTTACGAGTCATCATAATCTCCATAATTGTTTTTCAAAACATCCCTTTATTTGATGTGTTCCTCAAATTTTCAAACAAACAATCTGTTATTTTGTTACTGAGTTAGCGTTGCGTCTAAATTCTAAGGTATAATATATTGCATCATCTGCTTAGAATTTTCTTCTTAGCTGTATACCAGTATTTTACATGATCTTATCTTATCTTGTGGAGGGGCCGAGAAATAACTCGGACACTTCGACCCATTGGGATCTATTGTGGTCCCCTAGATACCTTACTCCTCCCCAATCTCGTTGAAAACTCCTTTCATGAATTTTACAACGAGACTGGGAGATATGAGCCTATAGTCTTCTGGTCTTGGATATCCAACCCCTAAGAGACTCATTCGCTTACCAGCCAGTGCATCGCATGTGCAAAGAAGGTGCTCCATGCGTTCCGTATGTTCCCCACACAACCTGCACATGGGTGTCGCGGTTAAACCCATCTTCATGAGCATGTCGTTGGTTCCAAAGTGCCCAGTAAAGGCCCCAAGCAGGTAGCGGATTTGCCCCCTGCTCATGCTCCAAATGCATTCCCGGGCTTTGAACGTAGAGCCTAGGAATTTCTTGGAGTGTTGTAGACCGGTGTTAGATTGCCAATGAGTTCGCTGTCTGTGATCTGCAAACTCCCTAAATGCGGCCTTTACGAGGCACGTCGAGATGCCTACACATGGTTCTGGACCCACAAAGTCATTTGCTGAGCCCTCTCTTGCCAGTTCATCTGCCATTTCGTTACCATGGATTCCTTTGTGCCCAGGGACCCACATCAGTCTTACCCTGTTGTGCTTCCCAAGCCTGTTTAGGGTTTGGACAGCATCCAGAATAAGTCCGGAGTCCACTTTGTAGGATGCCATGGCTTTGATTGCAGCCTGACTGTCACTAAGAATATATATGGATTTACCTCTGGTTCCTCTATCTATATTCTCTTGAGCACAGGTTATTATGGCATAAGTTTCCGCTTGGAATACAGTTGCCATTTTCCCTAGGCTTTTGCTACATTTGTAACCTTTTGCGTATATTCCCGCCCCTGTACCTGATTCCATTTTGGATCCATCAGTGTACCACACCAGACTGTCTTGTTCTGGTGGATCGATTCCCTTCGTCCAGTCCTCTATTGTAGGGATTTGGACCTTGAAAGACCTTTCAAACACAAACATAGTTTGCATTTTATCGGATAACATGCTTGTTACCCGATCCAGGCCTTCATTCCCGTCAAACTTTGTATGGTTGGTCCTAGGCTTAGAGGCATCCCATAGTCCAGCCACAGCCAGTCGATGTAATGTCTTCCTTGCCTCGAATTCAACCATCATATGCAGAGGAGGGATATTGAGGTATCTCTCAATCGCTGCCGTAGGTGTTGTCCTGAAAGCACCCGTGATGCCTAGACACACTGTTCTTTGTAATTTGGTGAGTGGCGCTTTGCACGAGGCAAGCTTTGTTCTGGGCCACCACACTATGCTGCCGTATGTGATAATAGGTATTATCATTGTCCGGTACAGCCATCGTATCACTTTGGGCTTTAACCCCCAAGTTTTACCGTAGGTGGAACGACACATGCCGAACACTCGTAGGGCTTTCGTCGTAATATTTTCCACATGAGTTTTCCACCTGAGTTCTCTATCAAGCGTTACACCCAGATATTTTACTTCGGTAGACCAGGGCAGCTTTATTCCATTGAGGGAGAGCTCTCCTAGGTTTCCTAATTGTCTCTTCCTCGTGAATGGAACAATGACTGCTTTGCTTGGGTTGATAGAGAGGTGGTTCTTTGTACACCATTCCTCTGTCATCCTCAATGCCTGTTGTAATAATCCAGAGACTATGTTCGGGAATTTACCATTAACCATTATAGCTATGTCATCTGCATAGCCTACTGTGTAGAATGGTCCAGTATTGAGCTTGGTAAGTAGCGAGTCTACTACCAAGCACCACAATAATGGTGACAGCACTCCACCCTGCGGACAACCTCTTGTTGTTTTTGCACTAAGTCTGTCTCCCATCAGTTCCGATCTGACTATTCTGCTTCTCAGCATATAGTCAATCCAGTTGCACGTGGTATCATTGATGCCATGTTCCTTTGCAGCGATGCGTATGGACTCAAATGTTGTCTTGTCGAAGGCTCCCTCTATGTCGAGGAAAGCCCCGACACAGATCTCTTGTCCCTCTAGCGCAGCCTCGGCTCGACTCGCAACATAGTGCAATGCCGTTTCTGTAGATTTACCAGGGCTGTAGGCGCACTGTAGTTTATGTAGAGGGAAGTTTTTAAGTGGTCCCTCTCTTAGGTACCTGTCTACCAGTTTCTCCAGAGCTTTTAAGAGAAAGGATGATAGACTAATTGGCCTGTAAGCTTTAGCTTCTTCGTAAGTCGGCCTTCCCACCTTCGGTATAAAGGTGACTTTGACCTCCCTCCATGCCTTGGGTACGTACCCAAAGGCTATGCAGGCTCTGTAGAGCTTACTCAAATGAGGTATCAAAACAGATGCCCCTTCTTGCAATAGTATTGGGTAGATTCCATCCGGACCAGGGGATTTGAGAGGCTGGAAGCCCGCTATGGCAAGCTTCAGTTTATTTTCATCTACCACTTTCTTTGCCGTGAGCCAGTTATTTTTGGACGTGTGCCTTGTGAGCTCGTCCCTTGTGACTGGATCCTCTTCATCGCTGTCGCGCAGTATACATTCCGGGAAGTGAGTTCTAAACATCACGCCCAGAGTGTCCTGTCCAGTTTCCGTTAGATACCCATTCTCATCCTTTACAGATGATAGTGGGTTTGTCTTAGTCATGGACATCGCTTTGCACAACCTCATTCCACTTGGCAGAGCTTCGATGGAGGTGCAATGCTGCCGCCAACTAGTTCTTTTGGCCTTGCGTACCGCCATCTTATACCTCGTCAGCATGCTATGATAGTCAGAGAAATCTTTCCTGACTTTTGCATCATTGAAGGCCTGTCGTGTTTCCTGACGTATTTTAGCTAGTTCAGGAGTCCACCATGGTACCTTTTTGCAAAAGGCCTTTTTCTCTGGGCAGTTATCTACCCATGCACCGATGGTGCCCATCTTGATTCTATCAGCTTCAAATTCTATATCTAGTATGGAATTGAGCTTACCTTTAGGGCTCCCTAGATTTACTTTTAGGTCCCTCCTGTACGAGTCCCAATTTGTATGTCTTGGGTTTCTCCTTCGTCTAGTTTCGGCTTCTGTCGCCGTCCTAAACCTAAAGCATATATAATTATGGTCAGACAGAGAGATTTCGTCCGATACATGCCAATTCTCGATGTAAGCGCTGGCCTTGTTTGAAGCCAGAGTCAGGTCAATAACTTCAGTTCTCGCCGAGGTCCTGAAAGTAGGTTTATTGCCTGCGTTAAGGATTTGTAAAGAAGAGCTTACCACAAAGTCCAACAAATCCTCCCCTCGTTTGTTGACATCTGAGCTGCCCCAAACGACATGGTGTGCATTCGCATCGCAGCCAAGTATCAGGTCGAGGTTTTCTTGGTTGCCGTAGTCAACCAGTCTTCTGATTAGTGGTGTTACTGGTTCCTTTTGTTCATATGGGAGGTAGGCAGAGGCAAGGATAATTTTCCTTTTCTCTGTGCCCATCCCCACTTGGATCAGAGTTGTTGTGAGATCCCTGTAACAGAAAGTACGTAAGGGCATTGCCTCTATACCGCCCCTGATATAGATGCAAGTCCTCGCGTCATTAGTTGGACAGTCATAGAGCACCATGCCTCCTGTCCCACCTAAGCCTTTTATAGTCCCCTTATACAGATAAGGTTCCTGTATCAAGGCAACGTCAAATGTGTTAAGCTTCAGTTGCCGAGCCAGAAGGGCAGTAGCGGCTCTGCAATGATGCAAATTAATTTGTACACACCTTAGTCCCTCCATCTTGGATGATTTGATGGGCCTGTGTCAATATAGGAGGGCCTTAGTTTTGAGGCTCCTCCTCCATCGCCTGGCTCTCCTCAGGAGCAATCGGCGACTGAATCCCCAGGGTGTCGAAGTCCCCGAGGATGTCATCCTCGTGGTCTGCCTCTGACGCCCTGGTCCCAATCTCTGCCTCCTGCGATGCGCCGTAAGCAGAGATTTCCTCGATGGCCTCCTCACGTCGGTGTAGTCCATCCTCGGAGGGTTCCGCCTCTGCTTCCGCAGTGGGTGCCTCTCCCTTATCTTCTTCCAGGAGCTTGAACGAGTACCGTTCAATTCCTCCTGGAAGAGAGTAGCCCGCGGCCTTGATGACCCCAGCGGACACCCCGTCCATGAGGACGATACGACGGATGCCGGTCTGCTCTGTGAGAGTATTCACGACCTTCCAGTCGCTCGTCCTCAAGGCAGGGTTAAGCCGCTGGAGCAGTCGAATGGCCCGGGCAGAGTCCTGCAACGCCAAGTTGCGACTCTTCCATGCCATTTTGACTGGCTTTGGAAGGTCCTTGGCGTCAACAACCTTGAGTTTCAAGGAGCCAAGTTCCACATTGTGGATGGCCCCCCGAAACCAGCTAGCTGCATCAGAGTTGTCGCAGGATACATGAACTGCACCTGCGACAACTCCGGGAGCAACCGTTAAAACAGGCAGAGGATCCGGCGCCACTTCCAGTTTCTCAATTATGAGCTCCTGGATTGGCACCAAGTCCTCCGCCCTCAAGTACTCCTCCGGGTACCTGACTGTGACGACAGCGAGTTTCACAGTCGCCACCGCATCCCTAAAGGATCCGGTTGAGGATGATTGCCCTTGGGTCTTCATCCTCTTGGCCGCCATGTCCCCGCTGTCGCCGCTGAGAGCAGCACGCGGTCTCTTTGATGGGCCCTCCGTAGGAGTCCCCTCTAGAGCCGCCTGCTGTCTCAGCTTTTGGCGCTTCTTTCTGCGCGCCCCAGATCGTCCAACCGGAAGCCAGCCTGGTTCATGCCGGCCGCCGGGAGACGACGAGGTGCTGTCTTTGCCGGTCGCGTCCGGGGCCCCAAGGTCCGAGGTCATTCGACCTCCGACACAAGGGTCACGTGTCGCGCCAGTTTTGGCAGCACCTTTGTGCCCGGTGGGCTGGTTTGCAGTTTCGCCCTTAGGCGGTCCCGCAGTAGTGCCGGCCCTCGGCAGTGCCGCAACAGTACCGTCATTTGACAGTCCCACTGCAGCCCCACTTCGAGACGACCCCACTGCAGTCTCGCCTCCGGGCGCTCCTGCAACGGAAAATGCAGTCCCGGCTTGCGCCGGTCCCGCCGTCTGGTGTGCAGTTCCGCCCTTCAACGGTCCCGCAGCAGTGCCGACCCTCGGCAGTGCCGCAGCAGTACCGTCATTTGACAGTCCCGCCGCAGCCCCACCTCGAGACGATCCCACTGCAGTCTCGCCTCTGGACGTTCCTGCTATGGAAAATGCAGTCCCGGATTGCGCCGGTCCCGCCGTCTGGTGTGCAGTCCCAGCTTTCGCCGGTCCCGCCTTTTGGAGCGCAGTCCCAACTTTCGCCGGTCCTTTCGCCTTGTGGTTTTTTCTTGAAATAAAATCCATTTAAAAATCCCGATATAAATTTCATCTCTCGACTTTCCCCACCCTCCATGGAGTGCCCAAGTGGCGATGCTACGGTAGCACCAGGGATTAGCCGAGAGATATAGCCCTCCCCCATCAGTTGCTCACGAGACTGCACGACACCAACTCACACCACTACCACTAGCGATGCGAGCGAGCGCCGCCGTCTGCAAGCCCCCAATGGGAGTGAACTCGCCTGGGGGCCGTCTGACAGGACCCCGCAGCCGATTGACCATAGCTGGCTAGGCTACGGCCTCCCGTGTCGGAAGAAATCCGGGCCAAAGTGATGTGTTGTGTGCAGCCTGCTCCACTCAATCACCAGGATCCCTTCATCCCTCCATACGGGTCCCCGCGCACGGCACAAACACGCGGGAGGTCATTGCTATCCAACATTTTCTTTGTTCAATGGTGGACACCCAGGGGCATGACCTCGCCACCCCTGTGATACGTCGCCCGGTGATTTCAGTTACGTCTATTTCAGAGGGAATTAGACCAATAACAGGGCGGCAACCACGAGAAGGAAAATCACCGCACTTGCCTTGAGGATCTACACGACCGTAGCGCTCTCCCTCAAGACCACGCCGGCTCTGAAGGAGCCAGGCAAGGTAGGACTGCATCGACAAAGCCAAGCCCTACAGGGCTTGTCGCTGACAGCTCAAAGCGTAAGTTTGCTAACACAGACCAGCCCCTTATCATTTTACATGATAGTATGAGCCATTAACATTGGTTAGTTGAAGAGAAAAATATTTTTTAGAAGAAAGTGTGAGCTTCCTATTTATTGTTTATTTGTCTCCAACACATTCTTGTCGGTTTTGGAGTTTTAGGTGACTTTTAAAATGCCTGGAAACAATCTTTTGGTAATCTCTGCAACCATTAAAAATAAATAGAAAACTATGAGACCAAACTGGTTTCATTTATTGACATTTTTGAAAATGTCTCAGGCCACATGTGACGCGCAAAGTGTCTGAAAACGAACTTTTTCGTAACAAAATTACAAAATCTATGTACATTTTTAATATCAGACATATTGTAATAAAACCGTCTGTTTATTTTTTATGACATAGCAGAAATGACATCCCCATAACACTGACTATTTGGCTGATACTGCCCACCTGGCCGGGTTCAGATTCATTTCATCTAGTCTAGCGATTTTATAAGGTTTTGACCGTAAAATGATATGACATGGTTTTTTCCGTGGGCACTCGTACTATGAAGCAACTGTATCTTTAACTTCCACAATCCACTTACTGGATAAAATAATGACCAGACCAGATAAATTAATAAGATCTTCAGGTTTCAGGTTACCCATAACAACTGATATTATTGATGATTGTTCTGTGAATAAGTCGTGCTAAGACAATCTAACGTGAATCCAACCAGAAATCTGTAATCTGTTATGACACAAAGAAAGATTTGAAATTCACAATCTAACACATTCTTTAGATAAGACAAAAGACACAATAGAAAATTAATCAGTATAAACTAGTTGCTATCATAAACTATTTTAATAATGTTACTGGCTATCCATTTGTGTCAAATGTCAGATTTTTTTAATATTCAAAATCTTCTGCCTGCCCTTATCCCATGTTACCTGGGATCGGCGCAACACTTTTCTTCTTCCATACCGTCCTGTCCCCCGTCACGTTGACTCCCTTTTCTTTCATATCACTCCGCACACAGTCCGTCCATCTTTTCTTTGTCCTTTCCCTCCCTCTCCATCCATCCGCATTTATATCCATAACTCTTTTAGTAACATGCGTTTTATCCGTCCTCATCACATGACCATACCAGGACAAAAGGTTTCCTTTAAAATTTTCTGCCACTTTCAAACTGCCTCTAATATACTAATTTCTCACTTTATCCATTCTCGTCACTGCGCACATCCATCTCAACATTCTCGTCTCTGCCACTTGTAATCTCTTTTCATCCATCTGTTTCACAGCCTAACATTCTGATCCATACAGTTTGACAGGTCTAATCACGGCCTTTTAGATTTTGCTCGTTAACTTAGGGGCATCCGCGGGTCCCAACTTCGCAAGTTGTTCCAGTTTTGTAACCAAAATATCAAGTAATTTTATGACCTATATAACTCCTTGTAGTAGCTTATATTAGTATAGTTCTCGCCAAACTTCTTGGCCGCCCTGAAGTTGGCTACAATGGCTGCGTAGTAGTAAATCTCATACAAAAACAGCACCGTTTCGTGCCTCGCGCATCCGGTAAACCAACTTCAGGGCGGCCGAGAAGTTTGGCGAGGACTATAAGTCGGATGTTAGATAACATATGAGATGAGTGGGTTGCTATAGTAGCATTTGGAGCTTCCTTTTAAATCTTCGGAAATAAGTGGGGTTTCGTTTAGACTTGTAGTCAAACCCAACAAAGTACGGCAAAAGCTAGACCGATTGACTGGTGGTTTCCTTGTCATCTTGGCCTTATCCCATTGTATTTAGGGTCGGCGCAAAATGTCTTCTTCCGTGCTTCTCTATTTGTCCATCCATCGCTACTTTGGTCTTCATTCTTTTGGCACAGGATAGATGAACCACCTTTGCCCCACTTGAGACTCCCATTTGTTCCGATGTGCGTGCAGGTCTCCTCTCTGTGAGAGGGAATGCGCCGTAATCCACCACGCGGGCCCAGTGCGGGTTGGTGGATGTCACATGTCTTCGAATTTTTGGTTTTAAGACACGCCGGTTTCCTTACGATGTTTTCCTTCACCGTTTTGAGAGCAACGCCTGCCTGGGTTCGAAAGACAACTTGTAAGTCGCGGCCGTTACCACTGGTCCACCACTGCTCTCGTTCTGAATTCTTTTGGCATCTAATCTTTTCCAAAAGTTTAGAGTCAGTCGTTTGCTACTGTGACTGACTACCTGTACTTGCGTTGAAAATCCTCAAGTACCAATACTCTTTGATAATTAGTAATTACGTACACATGCTTACGAGTAAACAAACAGTAGTTATACAATGTGAAGTTGATTATCTTGTACTACACTGATTTTACAGATAACATGTGTGAAGAGATGATAAAGGACACGTGACGTCATTAATTTGTATGGATGTGTGAGAAAGTTGTAACTCGTGTGTGTATGGCATTGGAGGGTAGATGGAAAATTTTTGAGTGAACTGTCATTGAGTGTTGTCAGGACAAAAAATGCTAATTCTGCTAATTAATGACTGATTTATTAACGTCTTTTCTGGTGACAAAGTTTATTTATGTACTTAGCAAGCAAAGTACGGTATGTATTCTTATTCTTAATGTATTCTTCTCTTGTTTCAGATAACATCTAAAAAATCCTGCAAGAAAACTTTCCAAAATCTTCCTGAAGACTGTTATTTTTTTTTATTAGATATTTAATTATTTTTCACTTAGTATAATAAAGACAGTTCGGAGTGGTACCTAGCGGAAGATGACAACCAAGCGAGAGAGAAACAAAAGACGGAATTAGCTATTTATTTATATTAATTAACTAGTGTAATCCATTGTAACTGTTATTATTTTCAAGTTATTAACTATATTATACTCTCATAAACGATATGAATTTATGTTAAACGCTATATCTGAAGCTTAAATCACTATTTATTCAATTATTTAATCAATTCATTCATAATTTAATTAATCACAAGAAGTATGATAATTATAATAATAAGGGATTGATGAGGTCGCTTTGAGCACCATAATGGAAAATATGGCGTCAAATGTGAGCTTGAGAAGCAATAAGCAGAGGAAAGATAACCTCATAACGAGGAAGCAGGATAAGTCCCCGGAGAAGACCATCAGAGGGACGAGGGGGGCGTACAGAGGCATCCCGTCTACTTCGAAAAGACCGACCGACGAGGACAATGAGACGGGCTCCACGGAAAGACTGGATAGACCAAAGAAATTCATATCACAGAACAAAAGCAACTATGGGCTCGGGAAGAGGCCTGACTTCTCTCTCAAGAATAGGAACGTGCATTTAGCTTCGTCTCGCTATGGACAGGTGAGTCTTTGATTTTTTAACACTATAATTATTTGTTTGTCGTATCTTGTGTAGCTCTAATTGAACATCTGGCCATGCTACTCTTAAGAAGTATTGATGGTCTTCGAATTTAAGGGCCTTCCACCGCTTTTGTGTCGTAAAACGGTAACTTTCTAAAGCATACTCCTTAAAAACTCGTTAAAAGGTTTGAAAAAAAGATGTATTTATTATTGATTCATGTACATTATTTGTGAAACATGTTTTTTTCGTGTGACTTATAGTTTTGTTTTAAAAAAATAATTAACAATACGATATGTTTTCGCTAATTTTGTATACCTACCTACTTCTCCAAAACGACTTGAATGTTTAAAAATATTTTTACACAGAAAAATTGATGGCTAGAATTTCCTTATAACTGAAATAGCATATGTAAATCGAAAAATATTTTGCAAACAAAACTGTACAAAAGGAGGTTCAATATTGATAGACTGGCTCCGAGCGGGCGCACGGCCAGTACAGCGTTAACATTGGCGAATATATGTCTTAATAAGTAATTCGAAAATAGATGTCTCAAGATAAAGTAGGAAAACTGCCCAAATCAGCCCGTAAGTAATTATTCCTTACAAGAGCCTCTCAATAACCATTATAGAAAACGGTTGAAGAAAATAGTTGGGCCATAATGTTTGAAAGATATTGAATAAACTTAATTTGTTATCTATAACAAATTAAGTTTAAGTGTCTTCTAAGACAGGAAAAACTCACTCTTGACGAAACTAGATCATAAAAACTTCATAGGTACTTATTCTTAACATAAAATATATTTTATTTTCTTTCTCTAATACTTTTTTGGCATCCAACACGGAGCCACAACTTTGTCAATTTAGTTTCTCATTTCAGTAACAAAGCTGTCATAATCTGAGTCCAGAAATAACATTGCTGTATCACATACAATTTGTGAGAGTCAATTGAAGAAAATCCGTTCCGCATAGGCCATCGGCTAACAGGCTGTGGTCCTTGTGTACAATTTGTGGACTAGATTTAACACTTTAGTTTGATACTTGAGATAGCTACCGGTTTGGAAGCACCTATGTGCTGTTAGAATCTGCTGTAGTTTATTTAATCAATCGAACATTTTGCGTTCTTTGCTAAATCCGTAACAATATTTTGAGGACTAGTTAATATTAATGATATTTTCCGTGGCACTAGGCTACTGGGCATATCTCGGTTGTCCCTTTGTGCCTATTGGATTTGTTTGTTTTGTCTCCTGCTTGATAAGGATGGAAGTGGAAATTATATATTTTTTGCTACTCCTCCGTTATTCTTTTCTGATTAATTTCGTTGCGGGATCCAAGACAGTTAAATTCATTCTCCGGGACTTCGTCGAGCTTCATTGCCTCGGCACTTTTCTCGTGGTCGCCACTGTTGATTCTGGCTTTCAGGAGTTGCAGTGGTTTGGGAATAGTGCGGTGGTTAGGTACTTACAAAAAAAATCGAGGCGAGACACCGATGAGAATGGCAAGCCATAAGCTTCTTCCGATATAGAGAAGGAACTGGTATTGATCTGTCTGTTTCTTCATTGTTTGCTTGCTGCCTAATTCGGACTATAATCCAAGATACCCCACGATGTCCGTTACCAACTGGTGGTGTTTAGATTTACAAAGACACCTCAATCAATTTATTGCCTTGTTAACCGACTTCCCAAAAAGGAGGCGGTTCTATGTTCGACATTATGTTTGTTGTTTTTTTTTTTTATGTTCACCGATATCTCCGTCAATTGTGGACCGATTTTGAAAATTCTTTTTCTGTTTGATAAAGTATATTCCGAAATTGGTCCCATTTTAATTTGGTGAAGATATCATGACCAACTTCGGAGATATACAACAGAACTCTTCAATAAATAACGGCAAATCTCTCGGGATTGCTGCAATCGCATATCGGTTTATTTTTTATACCATTTCATAACATAACATCACGCCAGTAAGCAGATCTCTTATTTCACTGGTTATGTTCAAGTTTAATTAAATCTATTCTGGCGTTATAGGTACCTTACTAACTTGCCTATTAGGTAGGTACAACCAAAAAGTGAAAAAACTTTTTAACAAAAAATCAAACCGACTTCCAGAACAAAAAACTACAAAGCAAAAAATAAATTTCTTTTCCGAAGTCGGTGTCTTTTGTGCCTACCCATTCTTTCACGTTTTTCGACACCGACTTCGGAAAAGAAATTTATTTTTTGCTTTGTAGTTTTTTGTTCTAGAAGTCGGTTTGATTTTTTGTTAAAAATTTTTTATTTTTCTGTTTTTAGTTTTGGTAGGTACCTCCAATTAACATGATTATCATTTATAGCCAAAGTACATCTCATGGCGATTCCAATAAGCCCAAACACGACTAGGATACATTGTTTTATATTAGAGTTCCAGTGCCTACCTTCCGGCTTCATCATCAGATCAGTTCGATGGTGTCATTTTCACCAGTACCATTTATTTATAAGTATTTGCTTCATTATAGTCGGTTAACTATTCGAGATATCTTATGCCCGTGACATATTTAGCATTTAGGAGATCCAGTGGCCATCTGTGGTCTTCTTCATCAGTTCCACTTCACCAAATGATACACTCTGAGTGCAGATGATTGCATTGTTGATGAAAATACCAAAATCACTATATGTTTGCCTATAATATTTGAGGAGTTCCCTCGATTTCTCTAGGATTCCATCATCAGATCCTGACTTGATGATTATGGGACCAACTAGGAAGTATACCCTTTCAAACAAAAGAAGAATTTTTGAAATCGGTCCAGGCGTCTTTGAGTAATCGGGGCACATACATAAAAAAAAAAGATTCCGACGAATTGAGAACCTCCTCCTTTTTTTGAAGTCGGTTAAAAATATAATATAACGCAATAAAAATGGTACCTACGAAAGACACCGACTTCAAAAACTAAAGTTATTTTTCACTTTGTAGTTTTGCATTTGGAAGTCGGTAGTATTTTTTTGCTAAAAAGTTTTTTATTCCTTGTCACTTATGTTTCCATTCGCCCCGGTTAACCGTGACACTATAATTTGCTCCATTTTCGTTGCTGGATAAAAATATTTATTTAATAACGCCAAAAATACCAAACCTACTGCATTGAGCAAAATTACAACGAGTCCGAAGACTCTTCTCGGCTACTTTAGACAGAGTTACAGCCACTCATAAAAACAATGAAACTGCAGTGCAACGGCAGGTTAGCGACCTATCGCATGTCAACCTAGAACAATAATAAGTTTATCCTTCAGTCGGTTTCATAACTTTTATAACGAACAGTATTTAAAACATTTTTTTACTGGTAAGTTAATATAAGTTCTCTGAACTCATTTCCCGTTGAACTTCTATGTAACTTGGCATAAGCAAACTGCAGGAAAACCCAGAATTACTGCCGCAGTTTATGTTCGAGAGCTTACAATTTTACGTGTCTTGAATTTTTTATCGTCTATCCTCGAATAAATAAATAAATCGCCTTGAGCAAGCGTGGTGATCTCGAGCCTTCTCTGTTTGAGAAGAGCCAGAGAGCTGGCATTGGCATTGTCCTGCAGAAGGGCAGTTACTAGTTGGCATTATTATTTAGTACCTGGACGATCGTGCCCTGCTCGGGTGAAAATAGAGAAAACGACGTTTCCTAAAAATGAAACCTAGCTAGATAGATGTATCGCTCCTGAAAGGCCCTGCATATTAAATTTCATGAAAATCGTTGGAGCCGTTTCCGAGATTTAGATATATATACAAGAATTGCTCGTTTAAAGGTATTAGATTTCATCTTTATTACATACCATTACATGATTTTTATTATCTTCAAAGACTGAAAGACCTTTTCCCGATGATTCCACATCATCCAAGGATGATAAGACATTCTGCTGTATATTGGGTATCCCCCTAAACATTGGTATCACGGTCAGTCTCAGTTTCAATAAAACAGCTCTCTGCGACCTTCACTAGGTCATTGAACGTCTAGTCGTAACCTTCACAAGGTTATACAAGACTTTGATATTGAATTGATACTTTCGGCGCCTTATTGACTTAAGTATTTAGTTCAACGTTATTTGACAGTAATACTTTTACCGTTACTTGGGTGTAAGTTATCTAGTACCTAATTAGCCAATCTATAATAACTAAATCCACAGATATAAATCTTAACTAGATGACGCGTTTGTATGTACTTCGCGTGCCAAAAAACGGTGTAAATGTAGGATCAATGATCGTATTTTGAGCTTTTCATTTAGCATTATCGGCACCGGAAATCCACCGAAATCTAGAAAAATGCCTTGTTATGCGATATTGAGCTGTAAAGACTGTATAGAACGAGGCATTGGAAATGTTTTCTTTCATTGGTAAGTAAATTTGTTTTTGGAAAAGTGGCACGCTTGGTTTTCATACAGATGGAGGGAATTGCGTTATCTAGTTAGATTTATGTCTGTTACTAAAACTTTGACAATATCGTCAAAGTCGAGGAAACATCTGGGTTAGAGACGACGGAACCAGAAAATATGGCAGATGAAAGGGTAGGCTTGAGCATTGGGTAATTCCGGACTGATATGATGATGATTTTTGGAAAAAAATATATTAATATTCTTATCATAATTCCGATTTATTCCGGTCGGTCCCCTGCTGGTTATTATTATTCTTTAACTCCTGTCTGATCCACTATAAACTTTGACATTCCGGTCTGATCCCCTTACTCTTTTTGAAGGTAAGTACAGTCAAGAGAAAAACAGTTGTTATAGAGGAAAAAAAAAATTTTGTTTTACATCTTCGCTGGTAATCAAACATTTGGTCTTTCGATTTGGACAGATAACTAAAACATAAACAGAAGTACCAGAGCCTAATAAAATTTTAAGAGTTAAATGAATGACATGATAAATAAATAAAAAAAAAAAACAATTTTTATTAAAGATTTCGATAAGATCGATCGAATAAAAAAAGAACTTAATTTTGTCCTTTAATTTGGACAAGTTACCAACAGTCAAATAGAGGGAAAAAAACCGGCCAAGTGCGAGTCGGACTCGCGCACGAAGGTTACCGTACCATCATCGCAAAAAAACGGTAAAAAGTCACGTTTGTTATATGGGAACCCCACTTAAATATTTATTTTATTCTGTTTTTAGTATTTTTTGTTATAGTGGCAACAGAAAGCCATCATCTATGAAAATCTCCACTGTCTAGCTATCATCGTTCATGAGATAAAGCCTGGTGACAGACAGACGGACCGCGGAGTCTTAGTAATAGGGTCCCGTTTTTACCCTTTGGGTACGGAACCCTAAAAAATACTTAACTTTTTCGGCAAAAATGCCCTTACCAGATCTACCTTGCACATTCAAAAACCGCAGCTCAATCAACCAAGACAATGCATTGCAAATTAGGCGTAAACAAAAGAGCGTAGGAGGACCTCAGCTGGATCAATTGAGTACCGCAGGGTCACGCAGTTAACACGGTAACTTTGATCGGTGAGGATTGAGACAGTAGGATCTTACAGCCAATTTGTGGTGGAAGAAATCTGGTGTTCGTTTTGTGAAGTAGTTTTAAAGTCTTTTAGTTGATTGTGTGTGGAATTAGGTCCTTAGATTGATGAACAAATAAATACAGGTTTCAATGTCGGTTCGGTTCATTGGGTGTCATTGTAGTAAGAAAAGAGATGGTGGAGTTTGAAAGAGGATTTCCTGAATCCAAAAAAGGACGAAAATAGGCCTTCTTTGTTTTGAAAAGTGTTGTGGTTGTTGGATGAGACCTGTGATGGACTTAAATTGGTTGCACTGAGGGTTTGAAGACTTAAATATTATTATTATTTGGGCGCACGGTTGGCGCAGTGGTTGAGCGATTGACTGCTGCGCTGCGTGTCGCGGGTTCGATTCCTGCACGGATCAAATATTTGCATAACCTACAGATAGTTGTTCCGGCTCTGGGTGTTGTGTATGTGAGTTTATATGTAAACGCACCCACGATACAGGCAGAAATTCCTAGTGTGGGGCAAGGTTTAAAAAAAAAAAAGTAATTTGGTTATCTGTGGTGAAATGTGAAATTTCTACTGGAAATAGAAACCGTATCAAAAATTTTGGTGCAAAACTTAAACTGCCAGTTTTAAGGACTCAAAGTTCGTAGATTCTTATTCGTGTTTTATTATGGGAAAAGTCTTCACAACTTTAGGTGATATTTGTCGGGTAAATATGATAATGTTTTTGTTTTATGTCTAAAACCTTTGTCGCACTTGCTAATAAGGCTCGATAGTGGCCTAAGATCCGAGTAAGAAGCGTTCTTCACCTATCTTTTTAATGAATAATAAGTATTTTAAATCAAATTCATTAGCATTTTGTTCAGCGGTTAGTCCTTTTCATAGTAATATGCAGACAGACACGATTATATACACATTTTTAATAGTACTACCTACCTATGGATCATGTTGATGTTCTCCCCAGTAACTGTTCACATAACAACAAAATCTACAAGGGCAATTTCAAAGGGGTAAAGACGTAATACGTCTTTACCCCTTTGAAATTGCCGTTTTTTATGAAATACGTTAACGATTTTTTTCTATATTTTTGATATCTTTTTATTAAAGTACCTAATCACCCGTGCAATCGATGCATCATTGCCAAAGCAGTAGTAGTTTATTTATTAGCTTCAAAGGCATTTTGTACTGCTTCTCTTGTCAGTGAGTTCGTGGGGCACCCATTTGTCAAGCTTGCCAACCTGACTACCTTGCCGATTTGACGCAAATGGACCAATATTGTTTTGATGCTAACGTCGAGAGCTGCTGCTAATTCAGCCGTAGATTGAGTATCATCCGTATCATCTTCCACAATCGCCGTTACTTCGTCATTGTCGACCATAGTTTTCGGACGACCACGGGGTTAATTTTTCAGGTCGTAATTGCCTGAACGGAAGCGGGCAAACCAATAACAGTTGGTGAGTCCGTTTGAAGTGTCCGCTTCGCGCGTAAACGTCGTTGATGTTGCGTGCCGCTTGTGCCGAGTTGCTGCCACGACGGTACTCATAATTATTCGAATTTTGAACGTATCCATGACGACGAAAAAGATTCAAATGCGATGAAAACATAACGCTTATCATTAAACAAATGTAAAATTTTGAAAAAGAATTCCTTATTTTTAACCGACTTCAAATAAAGGAGGAGGTTCTCAATTCGTCGGAATCTTTTTTTTTTATGTATGTTCCCCGATTACTCAAAGACGCCTGGACCGATTTCAAAAATTCTTCTTTTGTTTGAAAGGGTATACTTCCTAGTTGGTCCCATAATCATCAGGTCAGGATCTGATGATGGAATCTTAGAGAAATCGAGGGAACTCCTCAAATGTTATAGGCAAACATATAGCGATTTTGGTATTTTCATCAACAATGCAATCATTTGCACTCAGAAAGTATCATTTGGTGAAGTGGAACTGATGAAGAAGACCACAGATGTCCACTGGAACTCCTAAATGCTAAATATGTCACGGGCATAAGATATCTCGAATAGTTAACCGACTATAATGAAGCAAATACTTATAAATAAATGGTACTGCTGAAAATGGCACCATCGAACTGATCTGATGATGAAGCCGGAAGGTAGGCACTGGAACTCTTATATAAAACAATGTACCCTAGTCGTGTTTGGGCTTATTGGAATCGCCATGAGATGTACTTTGGCTATAAATGATAATCATGTTAATTGGAGGTACCTACCAAAACTAAAAAGAGAAAAATAAAAACTTTTTAACAAAAAATCAAACCGACTTCCAGAACAAAAAACTACAAAGCAAAAAATAAATATCTTTTCCGAAGTCGGTGTCGAAAAACGGGTAACAATGTACAAAAGACACCGACTTCGGAAAAGAAATTTATTTTTTGCTTTGTAGTTTTTTGTTCTGGAAGTCGGTTTGATTTTTTTGAATACAATAAATAAATAGTTTGATTTGAAATGGCCAGTACTGCAGAACGGCAATTTCATAGGTAAAGACCTATTATCTATACCTACCTACGTGTATGTTTATAGCGTATTGACCAGTGACCTGTAAGCGCTAGCTGAACGAGGATGAAAAGAATTTGCCAATGTGCCATCAACCTTGCTTTCCCCAAATATGTCAGGTCAACTTCCAGTCTAATGACTTTGCAAACACGTGTATATGGCATACTCGCCCTTTATTGTTATATACTAGCTTGGATTAGGATTCAAAGTATCCGTTGTCCTTCTTCTACATCTTCGTGATCCTCGAATGACAGTAATTTAGATTTTGCCGGTCCAAAACTGAGTCACATCCACGGCATCAGCGGTGTTAGCGTGTTGGTCACTTTGGCTGCATGTTTTGTGGCACAGAGAACAAGACAGGAGGTGGAGCATAGTTTGCGACTTTGAACACCCTGCTTTTGTTTGTCAAGGTATTCCCACTTTGCGGGGTTCATCCTTTATCCAGTTCATGTTATCATCCAGTGTGCCTTGTTTCTTCCTAATCCGTCAAGCGTCAACAAACATCCAAAAATAGAGACATTCGTAATTTTTTTTATATGCTCGCTCTTGACCACTATCTCATCTGATGGTAAGCGATGATGTGGTCGACGGTGTAGCACGCTTGTCTAGAAGAAATCTATTCACTCTTGATTTAAAGACTCCTAGATTGTAGCTGTCAGGAAGACATTCCAGACTGACAGACTCTGGAAGGGAATTCCACTCCTTAGCTTTACGCATCATCTTCATCATATCATCCGAAAGACGTCCACTGCTGGACTAGCTAGGCCTCCCCAAGCGTCGCCACATTGACCGGCCCCGTGCGTCCCTCATCCAGAAACTTTCCCCAGGTCATCGGTCCACCTGGTGGAAGGCCTTCCAACGTAACGTCTTCCGGTTTGCGGTCGCCACTCCAGAACTTTTCTGCTTTACGGATATAGAAAGTATTTCCAAAATGTTTAGTGCGTATGGGTGGGATGTCCACATACATAATCCTTTTTTCCATGGGGGTTGGCAGAAACTTCAGTACGCCATCTGCTACGATCCTTACATTCTTCACTTTTATATTGTTAGTAAGATTAGCAGGATATTGATGAGGTCACCTTCTTATGATTTTACTGACGTCTTCCGCCCATATCAAAAACAAGATGTTCCACGCGGCTGTCAACTGGCTACCTACCTACCCATTTACCCTACTTACCCTACCCTACCTACCCTACATACATGATTTCCCGTTCTTGAAACATTTTTCATTTATGCTCCGCTCCTATTGGTCGTATCGTGATGTTATATAGCCTATAACCTTCCTCGATAAATGGACTATCCAACACAAAAATATTTTTTCAATTCCAACCAGTAAGTAGTTCCTGAGATTAGCGCATTCAAACAAACAAACTCTTCAGCTTTATAATATTAGTATAGATTGATTCTCAAATTGCATGCAAACATTTTATTCAATAAAGTTTGTATAAATCATCGCTTTGTCATGTGACAATGTTCTCGCCAAACAGAATGGTGTTGATAGTCAATAGATTTAAGACATCTCAAATTAATAAGACAATAATAGACGAGTTTTTGTCTGATTTACGTATGATCTCAACGAATTCCTTGAAAAATAATAGGATACTGCTTTGTCCGAAGGTCACGTAGTAATGATAGGCCGGATATTGAAGTCGACAATAAATCCCTTTTTTGAGACGCCACTGCTTTCATCATCATCAGCCTTATAATCTGCCCACTGCTGGGACACAGGCATGCTCTTTGTGAGAGAGGTAATAGTGACTTACAGTACTTGGTGTTAGTCACAAATGTCCTCGAATTTTTGGTTCCGGGACATGCCGGTTTCCTTACGATGTTTTTCTTTCACCATTTTAATAGCAGTGGTGATGAAATAATTTACACAAAGTAAAGCGCATGCCTGGGTTCGTATTCACGACCTACGACACGTAAGTCGGGGCCGTTACCACTGGGCCGCCACGGATTTACTCAAAATTATTTCATCGATTTATTTATTGAAAACTTAACAAGAAAGAAGCGTAAAAATACACGTAACAAAGGCGATGTTTATTGTCAAAGTATTTCCCCTATAGCATACCTGCATTAGAAGATATTGATCAAAAATCTTTAGACAGCGTATTTAAGAGTATTAGGAAAAATTGTCCTCTCACAAAAGTCACAATTTCAAATTGAAATTCGAACTGCACAACTTCAAATTCATCAAATATTCGGTCCGCAACCAGGCCGGATATTCGCAGTATTCGATCTGAGTTTAGCAGTAATATTTGCCATTACTAAACCAACACCATCCTGACTACACGACCTAGTACAAATTGATTTACGTTTACACAAACATTGGCCATGTCTGTCAACTCGGTATGTTATGGTAAATTCTTCCCTATTTACACAAGAAGGTGTGTATTCGATACTATTCGCACGTGTTTTGGCACTAAAGGCACATTTTGTCTGTGTCGTTTTAATATGATTCGAGTTCGATGTATTGGATGACCATAAGGCCGCGTTTCCAAATGTCGGATGCAAGTTCAATTACATTGCGGAGCACGATCAAGCGATTGGTTTCATTGTACCTCAGTAGCCCGCATTGTAATGCATCATGAAAACGTGCCCTAAATGTAGAAGCCCAAGAAACGCCGGTTATGCCATCTATGTGCACTAATAGCTTCTGCCCGCGGCTTCGCCCACGTGAGGTGTTTTATTATTCCGAGGGTACTTTAAAACGGGATACAGCCTATGACCTATGTGATATGCCAGACTATAAGCTATCTCTGTGCCATATTTCATCCAGATTCGTTCAGTTGTTCTGGCGAGTTTGAGTAACAAACATTCAAACTTTCGCATTTATAATACTAGCTTCTGGCAGCGGCTTCGCCCGCGTGCAAGTGTTTTTTTTTTATCCCAAGGGAACATTATACCGCGATGAAAAGTAGCCAATGTGCTATTCTAGGCTATAATCTATCTCTGTCCCAAATTTCATCCAGATCCGTTCAGCCGTTTTAGCGTGATTGAGTAGTAGATGTGTGTATGTAACAAACATACACACATCCATTCAAACTTTCGCACTTGTAATATTAGTAAGATATGATTAGTATCCATTATTGGTACAATCCCACCGCACTATTCCCAAACCACTGCAACTCCTGAAAGCCTGAAACAACAGTGGCGACCTCAAGAAAAGCGCCGAGGCAATGAAGCTCGACGAAGTCCCGGAGAATGAATTTAACTGTCTTGGATCCCACAACGAAATTAATCAGAAAAGAATAAAGGAGGAGTAGGAAAACAAAAACATAATTTCCACTTCCCTCCATATCAAGTAGGAGACGGAACAAGCAAGGCCAATAGGGAAACAAGTAAAATTTCAAAATGTATCAAACCCCCTACACATTTTAATTTCATGCTACATAATTTATCTAGTACATACTAAATACGCGTCGGTCGGCAATCTATTGACTTTGCGAAAACACCCCGATTCAAACAGTAAATCGCCCATAACTTTTGAACGGTTGAATCGATTTTATTCAAACATAGCTAAGCTAACACTCTCGACAAAATCACCGTTCAAACAAAATAGAAACTAAAACAATATCGGTTCATCCGTTTAGGAGCTATGATGCCACAGGCAGACACGCATATACAGAGCAACACACGTCAAACTTATAACACCCCTCTTTTTCCGTCGTGGGTTAAAAAGGATCGTTTACAACCGAGATAAGCCCATTTGCCTAGCACCACGGATAAAATGAACATTAATATTAATGGGTCCTAACATTGTGAGCTTTTATATTTGATTCCAATAATTGTTATGGCAAAAACGTTTGAACGCACGGAAATTTGTTCTAGTTTCCACAGATTAGTATGGACAGGCGCATAGACTAGTATAGAGTATAGATGTGAAATATGATATCGAGGGAAAGGAGGTGATTATTAATACAGGGAGCATGCTGCGCCAACCCCAAATAAATTGGGATAAAAGCTAGGGAATGATGTAGCGAAAAATATATCTGTTAAGAATATCTAAAAGACATCCGAAAATACTTCCGAATACTTAAACATTACGACACTCAACGTAGTGTTTATGTATTCGGAAGTATTTTTCGATATTATTTGCACAATATTTGATATTAAGTTTGGATTTGATGGTCAAGGGGCGTTAACATTTTATTATGGTACTTGAAGAAGCGGTCAGTTGAAACTGTTGTGAAGGAAAAGAGTCTTATAAAATCGTGACTTGTTCAAGGTATTAATCGTTTCATGGTAACTGTGGGTCAAGCAAATATTGTGTGTGTCTTTATAGAACTAACAAATAGAATTCTTATATTTCTTACTAGCGGACGCCTCGCGGTTTCACCCGCGTGGTTCCCGTTGGAACACAGGGATAAAAAGTAGCCTATGTCATCCGGGGATAGTGAAGCTTTTCAAATCGGATCGAATTTTTTAAATCGTTCCAGTAGTTTTATTCGTTACATATAAAAATACAAATCTTTCCTTTTTATAATATAGAAGATAAAGAAGAAGATGACTATTATTTTCATGATAGACTAGTTATGGTTTTGTTTTTAACCGACTTCACAAAAAGGAGGAGGTTCTATGTTCGACTTCAAGTTTGTTTTTTTTTTTTTTTTTGTGTATGTTCACCGATTACTCCGTCAATTGTGGACCGATTTTAAAAAATTCTTTTTTTGTTTGATAAAGTATGTTCCGAAATTGGTCCCATTTTAATTTGGTGAAGATCTGATGAATAACTTCGGAGATATACAACAGAACTCTTCAATAAATAACGGCAAATCTCTCGGGATTGCTGCAATCGCATGTCTGTTTGTTGTTTATAACATTTCATAACATAACATCACGCCAGTTCGCTCTTAAGGGATAAGCAGATCTCTCATTTCACCGGTTATGTTCAAGTTTAATGAAATCTATTCTGGCGAAATAGTTCCCTTACTAACTTGCCTATTAGGTACGTACAACTAAAAAGTGAAAAATAAAAAACTTTTTTGCAAAAAAATACTACCGACTTCCAAATATAAAACTACAAAGTGAAAAATAACTTAATTTTTTGAAGTCGGTGTCCATAACGCAAAAAAATGGTACCTACGAAAGACACCGACTTCAAAAAATTAAGTTATTTTTCACTTTGTAGTTTTATATTTGGAAGTCGGTAGTATTTTTTTGCAAAAAAGTTTTTTATTATTATAGAAAAGCTCGCGTTTGACTGGTATCTCCTGTGATGGTTAACGATTATATGGTTGAAGAAGCATGCTTGCCAAAAGTAACCTTTTGGCAACCTGTGCATGCGGTTTTCTGTATAGTCTTTGTTAACTTTTTTGTCATATTAAAGATGACTAGTAATATAGGTGGGTTTTACTAGTATTCTCATTGCCACGTCGACGAGGGTGTTTTGAATCGAATTCACAACCTCTTTCTTCACGAGTTAGTATTTTACAAGCTTTTATTTAACTTGCAGTGTATGTATGTATGTAAGTGTGTTCGGGTCAAATCTTGAAACTGAATTTTAAAGCAGTTATCCTCCACCGATTAAGATGAAATTTTGCATACTTGTTTAGTTCGGATGACATTGCATGGTTAGCTAAATGGCGTCATTCTAAATCCAATATAGCGGATGGCCCAAGATGGCGGACTAGTTATTTTTTGTGCACTGCCATGATATGGGTAGCAAATGAAAAGGTTTTCTGTGAAGAATACGAAAAAAGCTTGTTTTAAAAAAGATTTTATAATGGATTATTTTATTTTTTGATTAAATCTGTTGATAAACAAAATAACATTACGTAATGTGGTTAAATACTGTTAACCGAAGGCTAAATATCCTTCAAATAGGAACTTTCAAGACCTTATTGTTAATTATTTATAATTAGAATAATGTAATGAGACTAGTGCACCATATTAGTGAAACTTTTTATTATTTTTATTTGTGATTGTTTCGTGTTTGTCCACTATCTTACCTAACGGTAAGCGACGAAGTGGTCGACGGTGAAGCATGCTTGCAAAGAAGTAACCTATTCACTCTTGACTTAAGGGCCCTAGGTGGTAGCTATCAGGAAACAAAGACTCCGGTAGGGAATTCCACTCCTTAACTGTACGCATAATAAAAGTATTTGCAAAACGCTTTGTGCGTATGGATGGGATATCTCCACTACCAATTTCTTACATAAAGAAGAATTGTGTAGAGATAATGTGATTTAGTCATAAAATATCATAATAAAACTGTTTATTTACTTTTAATGCATTTTGAACTAATCAAGATATCTAATGACGGTTGTGTATGAGTCAGTATTATTGTTATTTTGGTCATACATTTCTCATAAAATACTGAGAAATGACGTCATACTACTTGTATGTGTAGAAAATATTAAGTTATTTATTTTTTATTTATTTAGTAATTAATGTACACACACAGTATAATACATAAATACAACACATCAAGACAATATAGTACAAGGGCACTGCTTATTTCTTAAGAAATTTCTGCCTGACGACCCGCGAAAAAAAATGTAGACAATAGTGTGTGAGAACATGAAAATAAGAAAGTTAATAACAGTTAAGAGCAACTAATGCTTAAAATGCATTTCCTTCCCTTATTAATTATAATTTTAATGGTTGTTGATATTTTTATTTTATAGAAATAGAGAAAAAAAAATCCTTGTCTACATGCTCGCACTTAATCTCTATCTCATCTGATGGTAAGCGATGATGTGGTCGACGGTGAAGCACGTTTGCCTAGAAAAAACCTGTTCATTCTTGACTTTTTTCTTGTTATTCCCAACCTCGTCGTTGGCGTTGGATGATGTGTAAGATGTAACAAGCGAGACTCCAGCGCAAAACATAAAAACGTGAAGTTCGAAAGACACCGACTTCCAAACCGAAAGTTATTCTACACTTTTTACCCGACTGCCGAAGGAGGGTAATGTGTTATCAGTCTATGTATGTATATTTGTTCATATGTGGCGTTCCAGAGACCTAACGCGTTGGCCGATTTTGATGAGTCAATCGATTCGTCTTAACCCTGCTAGTGTCACTGGCAAAAAAGTAGCAAAATAGAAAAAAAAGTTAATTAAAAAAATCATAAACCCGACACGGAGTTACATATAATGCGAGCTGGCTGACCAAAACCGGATGTACCCTCCGACGACACAGCATGATTTTCTTCTTGTTTACGTCTTTTTAGTTCGCTTTTTAAGCAGTCGGGGTTTTTGATATTTTTAATTAATTTTTTAGTGTTTTGTTTTTGAAGAAAAACTAAAAAGATTTTCCCTTTTCTTATCGTCCTGTCAACCTTCACGTTATCACTAGCACTCTTTTCGGTGATATACATAAAAAATTTCTTTGGCCTTCCTCTTTTTTCTACCTAAATAGAAAATAATAAGCTCTTATAAAAATATCTAGATTGTAACATAGGAACAGTTACAAAAGGCTGTTAAGTTCAGGGCCATGAATAGGTCAAAATCACCGTACCTTAGGGGCCGTCCATTAATCACGTGATATTTTTTTTAGCATTTTTTACCCCTTCCCCTTGGTGATACGTGGTGAGTTTCAAGACTGCCCTGCCTAACCTGCCTAACCTGCCTTTCCTGCCTACCCTGCCTATCCTGCCTAACCTGCCTACCCTGCCTATCCTGCCTACCCTGCCTACTCAGCCTACCCTGCCTTTCCTACCTACCCTGCCTATCCTGCCTACCCAGCCTACCCAGCCTTTTCTGCCTACCCTGCCTATCCTGTCTACTCTGCTTACCCTGCCTACCCTGCCTACCCTACCTATCCTGCCTACCCTGCCTTTCCTGCCTACCCTGCCTATCCTGCCTACCCTGCCTATCCTGCCTACCCTGCCTATCCTGCCTACCCTGCCTACCCTGCCTACCCTGCCTACCCTGCCTTTCCTGCCTACCCTGCCTTTCCTGCCTACCCTGCCTTTCCTGCCTTTGCTGCCTACCCTGCCTACCCTGCCCACTCTGCTTACGCTGCCTACCCTGCCTACCCTGCCTTTCCTGCCTACCCTGCCTGTCCTGCCTACCCTGCCTACCCGGCCTACCCGGCCTACCCTGCCTACCCTGCCTATCTTGCCTACCCTGCCTACGCTGCCTACTGTGCTTACCCTGCCTGCCCTGCCTATCCTGCCTACCCTGCCTATCCTGCCTACCCTGCCTACCCTGCCTACCCTGCCTACCCTGCCTACCCTGCCTACTCTGCTTACCATGCCTACCCTGCCTACCCTGCCTACTCTGCTTACCCTGCCTACTCTGCTTACTCTGCCTACCCTGCCTACTCTGCCTACCCTGCCTATTCTGCCTACCCTGCCTAACCTGCCTATCCTACCTACCCTACCTACTAATTTGTATCTATCATCAATAGTTTTCTCAGCGCACGCCAAATAATGTATTTTACAGACAACATTTTGCTACCTTGGGTTACATTATTGCAATTTTCATAAGGATTTCTATTTTTTTTGGAAATATTTTATAGCCTATGACACTCAGGAATAATGTAGCTTTCTAACGGTGCAAGAATTTTCAAAATCGGTTCAGTAGATCCAGAGATTACCCCTTACAACGTCACAAACTCACAAACTTTACCTCTTTATAATATTAGTATAGATTAGTATAGATTAAAGACCACATGACTAAAATGTATACACAAAACAAAAATAAAAATGTATACACGCCGCTTTTCGGTTTAGAAATCGCGCGTTTGACGAAAAAACGAATACACCTCATATCTTACTACACCCCCCTTGTGATATTTCGTGATTTTTTTAAACCATCTGCCCCCCTTGCAAGCCTCCGTGATTAATGGACCGTCCCTTAGGGGGCTGGGCTAGGCGGATATATAGGTACTAGGTGATTATAATAACAACCTATTATCCTCAAGGGGATTGTACTAGGCAGCTAGGTACTAGATAAAAACTAGGCCAGGTTTTTGTGACGTCATTACTTGGTTGCGGTCAACGCACTGGCTAGGTACGACGCAAATATTACTGCGGAGTATTGGAAATAATACTATATACATCACGGCTGTTATCCTAAAGGCTTAGGCAGAGGGACATCTATCTATAGTACAATACTAAAAGTTGGAAAACTAACTTTACGCCTTATGTTGAGCAGTAGATTTGGAAATATTAATCCAAATCTAGCAACAACAACATTCTAGGCTTGTCGAAAAAATATCGATATTTTTGATTCGATATATCGATATTTTTAGCCGATATATTTTCAACCGATACATCGATATATCGATACAAAATATTCAATATCGAAAAACGTATCAAAAACGATATTTTTTTTCAAATTTAATTTATTAGCAGAATATTTAACAGAATTCAAAGCCGTAAAAGATAGGAACGAACGAAAAATTACTGTATTGCCTATGACTATAATGTTTTGTTAGTGTTCCGTGTGTGTGTATGTGGCGGCCGCGGTGGCAGTCATCATCAGTCAGTCAGTCACTCGTTACTCACTTTCAAATGTGAGTTCTTTTGCGTTGTGTGTGTGTGTGGTGCGTGTCATCTTCTAATATTTTTAGAAGATTGCTATTTAGTTTGTGTTCAATAGTATTTTCCATTTTTGCCTATTAAAAAGGAATAACGATTAAAATACCTTCGTTTATATTAAGATTCTCATACATTAAAATAATGTACGTTTTGTATAAAAAATTCTACTTCCAACAAAAAAACAAAAAAAGGACCTAATAACTCTGAAAATCGGACCGATATATCGATATTTTTTCCCCGATATATCGAGGTCGATATTGATATTTTAATAAATATCGATACATCGATATATTTTTTCAGTTTCGACATCCCTACAACATTCAGAGAGTTTGCAGATCACAGACAAAAAATAAATTGGCTGTCTAATACCGGTCTGGAACACTCCAAGAAATTCCTGGGCTCTACGTTCAAAGCAGGGAAATGCGTTCGGAATATGAGCAGGGGGCATACCGCTACCTGCTTGGGGCCTTTACTGGCCACTTTGGAACCAATGACATGCTCATGAAGATGGATCTAACCGCGATCGCACCCATGTGTAGTTTGTGTGGGGAATATACGGAACAGATGAAGCACCTTCTGTGCACTTGCGATCCACTGGCTGGTAAGCGAATGAGTCTCCTAGGGGTTGGATATCCAAGAATAGAAGACTGTAGGCTCATATCTCCTAGTCTCGTTATAAAACTCATGAAGAAAGTTTTCAACGATATTGGGGCGGAGTAAGTTTACTAGGGGACCAAAAAAGATCCCAATGGGTCGAAGTGTCCGAGTTATTTCTCGGCACCTCCACAAGATAAGATAAGCTTTAACAAGTCCTTAAAGTTGTTTCAGCCAAGTTGTTCGAATAGACCTTTTCTGTAAGGTGTGCAAAAAAAATATGTATTTTTCTCGAGACACGCTGATAAAATGCATAAATATTGTGTTTTAAATTCTATAGTATTGAACGTTAAAACGTATTTTTTGCCTTGATGGAATAACTTTTTGAAGTTCAAGAAATAAAACCATAAATATTAGTGGTTTTTACATAAAATACACTTACAAACATAAAAATATGTATTCAATAAGTTTTTTTATATTTTTTTTAAGTAATCCATATTTGCGCCTTTATACATAATTCTAGCAACTATCGACTTATTTGAGCATTTCAATTATTTAAAGCAGAAATCGCAAAAAATATTAAGTCCTGACTAGGTTTTTGGTACATATTTTATATTGAAGTACACTCAATAAAAGTGTTGAGTGTGCAAGCTAATATAGATTTTATTTGCACGGAAAAACTGTCATTGATATTGTGTGCATTACAAGTTTTTGTGCACCGGACCTGCTCAACCATGCGATGAGAAAAATATCAAATATTTGAAAACAGACTCAAATATTTATTTCGCTCGTGCCATCCATAAAATTGGCACGTTTTCATATTGATTTTCCTTTTTTCCTAACACTTAGGTATAGAAGTTCTTATGAAGTTGAAAGAAAAAAAATAAAAATAAAACGTGGATGGAGTGAGGTCCAGACCCATAAACACAGAGAATGAACTGAGCAAGCCTGTGAGCAAATTGACCAATCTGAAGAAAGTAATAACTCGATGTTGCGGCGGTACCCGTCTCTTTTCTTTAGGTTGTTGTGAGAATTTGCCAATCAGAATAATCAGAATTCTAGAAATAGAATTCACTTTTTTTATTGTTGTTAGACTTGCGCTTGACTACTGTCTTACCTGATGGTAAGCGATGATGTAGTCGATTATTATACTATACCTATTCACTCTTGACTTAAAGACTCCCAGGTTGTAACTATCAGGAAAAACAGACTCCGGCAGGGAATTCCACTACTTTGCTGTATGCATAATAAAAGTATTCCCAACACGTTTGGTGCGTATGGGTGGGATGTCCACTATGTACTTATCAATGAGGCATTGCCGTACGTCTTGTGGTCTGATGATGGAACGGGCAGCTAGCAGCAGAATATTATATCTCTTAAACTTTTCTATCCCCATTCTCACCTACAAAGGGAAAACTCAGTCTGTTCGACCTATCACTATCCATGAAAAGGCACTGCAAAGTGCAAACTATAACACACCACACACTAAAATACTAGTAGGTAACATATAAACAAATTAATATTGTGATACTGTAGAAAAAAAACCTTCGTTATAGTACTCGCCAAACTTCTGGGCACTGGGAAGTTGGCTTTCCGATGCGCAAGACACGGATCGGTGCTGTTTTTGTTTGACATTTACTACTGCATGCTAGTATTATATTATCTGTGCTACTGCACAGCCATTGTAGCTAACTTCAGGGTGACCAAAAAGTTTGGCGAGAACTATACATAGCACCGTACTTAATAATTCGATTAACCTTTACAAACTATACACACTTCCTCATCCTAAGTCATTAGCTGCACCAATTTCACATAATCCTTTACCAAGAAGAGAAAAAATGTAAACAAAATATTCATAATTCTTTCCGTGTAGGTAAAACTGTGACGTCACAGTATTTATGACGCATGCTGTTGACGATCAGTGTACTTACCTGACTGCATGCAGATTGAACCTGTCAATGCGCAGTGCGTATTGGTTTCTTGGGAAAATCGTGCGTCAATAATGTCACGCTAGTAGTACGAAGGGGTATGGCAGAGGTTTGTTTTTGTAGGTATTATTACACCTACATACCTGTCGCCTGCCCTATTTTTCTCATGTTATAGAGGATAATCATATTAAAAACAGCCACGTATAAACGCAATTTACCACAGTGTGTCAAGACGAAAGTCTATGACCAGTGTGTGTTGCCAGTGATTACATATGGCTCTGAGACGTGGTCGCTTGCAATGGGCCTTCTCAGAAAGCTTACAGTCACCCAAAGAGCAATGGAGAGGGCTATGCTCGGAGTTTCCTTACGTGATCGAATCAGAAATCAGAAATGTAGAGTTTCGCAAGAGAACCAGGGTTACCGACATATCCCGAAGAATTGCCAAACTAAAGTGGCAGTGGGCAGGGCAACTTGCTCGCAGAAAGGAAGACCGATGGGGCAGAAAGGTTCTGGAGTGGCGACCGCGAACCGAAAGACGATGCGTTGGAAGGCCTCCCACCAGTTGGACCGATGACCTGGTGAAGTTTGCGGGGATCCGCTGGATGCGAGGCGCACGGGACCGATAAATGAGGCGACGCTTGGGGGAGGCCTATGTCCAGCTGTGGAAGTCTTGCGGCTGATATGATGATGACGACGACGTAGAAGAAATCATGCATCAATATAACGTAACAACGCCTGTATTACCCCGAGGGGTTAGAGATGTATAGGACATCTACATCATCTCGCCATAAAACCTATGTTAAAGAGGTCGCTTCTATTATCAGCAACTGGCCACGAATCTATACCCTGAGCTGCTACTGTGAAATTCTAAAGGCCACCTTTAGAATTTAGTCGATTTTTATCTATTCTATCATTCTTCCATACAAACGTAGTCTGGCGATTACTCTGTTTGACGGTGAACGTTCAAAATAAAAAATGATACCAATTTGTCTCATCATTATCTAGCCCTGTATGGAAACAAAAAAGAAAAAGAAAATATATTTGAAAGTTATGAGCGTCGAAAATTCCACATTTCAACACTAATTTTATCGCATCCTTAGGCGCAAATAAATACCATAAGAAAAAGGAAAATTGCAATTCAAGCTCAAAAAGCCAATAATTTTATTTTGAACAGATACATTTAGTCGTTTGTTCATGTTATTCATATTCCCAATGGTCAATTTATAAAATTTCGCGCGCTCGTTTTCGAACTCAATCATCATCCATTTCGCTACAAAATTTGAAAGTGTGTATTCGTACGCGAACTTCTTACTGTTCATCACAGCATCTATCTCTTTCGCACGTGTTGTCGGATGAGATAGCAAGCATTTTAACCCCGCGCACAAAATAGTTCGTGCCGTCGATTAGGGCAACCTTAATGGAAAAATCCGTATAACATTTTGGGTATTGAAACTAGGGGCTAGGACTACATTAGCAGTCGGGTGCAAGACCACTTGGCTAACGATACATTTAATGCGACATATATAGAACAATAGGGTTGTTTCCTGGGTAGAAAAATCATAATTCTATTTAGTCCGTCATTTAGTGAGATTAACAAATAATATTGGATACGTATTTTTTGCTTTATCAAATAAATCAAAATTGATAAAGATAAAGCGCTTTATGATTCAGGAGTGGATTGTTGTGGCGTCACTTTGTCAGTATAGTTTTGATGTCACATGATATCTATTGTAATTTTTTTTTTTTTTTCGTGGCATAAGAAAAAACACGTGTCCAATATTTTTAGGTTATCTAACAGACGGATTAAATAGATATTTTTGTTAACATTCCTATTAATGGGTAAAATAAATACATAGATATTAATAAATACATAGGTGTACGGTTAGCAACCGCACATACATAGTCTCTGGTAATGGTAGGCCAAAATAATCTCTGTAGGTACTAAGTTCAACCGGTAAATGTAGGTATGCGTAGTGGGGTTTTTACATTACGAGTGGGTAAAGCAAGGCAGATAGTTAGACACATCGTCATTTCTGAGGTAAAAGGTTTTTTTTTTGTTGATTTTAGTTGACTTATTTCCGATCCGGAAACTAATAGACAGGCGAGCCAAGATGTTTTATTCTGGAATTATTCCAGAATAAAACATCTTGGCTCGCCTGTCTATTTTACTGTCTACTTTACCCCTTTTTTATAGAAAATGCTTTTATTAATAACTAGCTGCACCTACCTGCCCCACCCACCTACTATACCTACCCTACAATCCCTACGTACCTACCAATTTGTTAAACTATTTTAATAATGTAGTAAATATTTTTTCAACACACTTGCTAATAAAGTGGCTCTAATTTCACCGCAATTAGGCACGTAATGACACCTGTTATCAAACTGTGACTTTTTCATTACTATTATTCACAAGTGAGATAAAGAGTATTTTTTAATTTATTGGTTGAGTTGCTTTGTTCTTAAAAAAGTTTGGATACAAAAAAGATCGTGCTCAATAGTACAAATGCAACACATTTCATGCAACTTCGTATTTAAATAGATAATTTCAACTTGTACGTGTTTAATAAATAAAACTTTCACTTAAATATAACTTTTGTTTTTGTCTGTAATAAATAAAACTTGAAATTCCCCATTTTGTACGTGGCTAAAACGCTATCCGCGAAAAGCCAAAAAAAAGATAACTCATTATTTTTAGTCTATGGCTGAACGCCATTGTTAGATGCGCGCGCATAGGAAAACTGATTAATTTTGCCCGCCATTGCGAAAAAAATTCGCAACTCGTTTTCACTGTTGGAAATGATTTTTTAGTATTATTTTCTTCACAAGTGTGTTGTAAAACGTCGTATGATACACTTGTGTATTGATGATTACCGTCCTCGGCTCTCTTAAGACCCTCACCTAACGGCTCGGGTTTCAATGGCGCCTCAGCGGTAATCACCAAAATTACACACTTGTACCATAATGTACTATTTATGTATCATCAATAGTCTTCTCAGCGAAAGAATGAATTTTATAGACAAAATTTTGCTACTGTGGGTTACATTATTGCAATTTTCATAAGAATTTCTATTTGTTTTTAAATAAATGATAGCCTATGTCACTCAGGAATAATATAGCTTTCTACTGGTAAAAGAATTTTCAAAATTGATTCGGTAGATCCAGAATTCCAGAGATTACTTCCTACAACCTCACAAACTTTACCTCTTTATAATATTAGTATAGACTATATTTTTCATATGTCTATGTTGTCCTACTCCAGGACATAGGCGTTCTTTCTCTTTCTACGTTTCTCGGTCTAATGAGACTTGAGGCCAATACTTCAACCGTGATTCTAGTTCATCCCGCCATCTTTTCTGGGCCAGCCGCGTTTTCATTACTGCTGTTTGGAAAGCATTGTGTACTTGTTTTAGCCCATAAACCCTAGAATTCATTATTGATATCCTAAAAAAAGGCCATCCGAGTATATCCGCCCAAGTGCGAGTCGGACTCGCGCACAAAGGGTTCGTACCATCATCGCAAAAAAACGTCATAAAGATCACGTTTGTTGTATGGGAGCCCCACTTAAATATTTATTTTATTCTGTTTTTAGTATTTGTTGATATAGCGGCAACAGAAATACATCATCTGTGAAAATTTCAACTGTCTAGCTATCACGGTTCATGAGATACAGCCTGGTGACAGACGGATCGTGGAGTCTTAGTAATTAAGGTTCCGTTTTTACCCTTTGGGTACGGAACCATTAAAATGCTACAATTTCAGATTAAATGTTAATACCAACGATAAGACGTCTAGTGTCAAGCCCATTAGATACATTAGATCAGGTATAAAACGATTAAAACATCATTATCTTTCCTCTTAAATCTGATCTTTATAAGCATATGTATATATATTTAGTATACAAGCTTTTATTTAACTTGTAATGTATGTATGTAAGAATGTTCTTCGGGTCAAATCTTGCAACTGAATTTTAAAGCAGTAATCTTCCACCGATTAAGATTAAATTTTGCATACACGTTTAGTTTGGATGACAACGCATGGTTAGCTGAGTGACGTCATTCTAAATCCAATATGGCGGACGGATCAAGATGACGGACTAGTTATTTTTTTTGTACACTGCCATGATATGGGTATAAAATGAAAGGGTTTGCTGAAAAGAATACGAAAAAAGCTAGTTTTTTTTAATGAATAATTTTATTAGTATATTATATCACTTACAGTATATGTGTGTTTTTATATCTTAGGTTAGTCGTTCAATTTTCTTCTCTTCCTGTTCTCACACACTGTTTGTCTTCATTTCTCCTTTTCGCGGGTCTGCTGGTAGAAATTTCTTAAGAAATAAGCCGTACTTTTGTAATCCTTTGTCATGATGTGATTTCTGTGTGTGCATTAATAATAAAATAAATAAATATAATCAAATCAGGCTTCGATACAAATCTTGAAATCTCTGACATCACACACTCAAAGATATCGGGTTTCATAACAATAGTCCACCATGATACATAATCTTAACTAATAATATAAAGAGGTGAATTTGTTTTTGCTAGAGGAAACCTTCTGGAAGTAGGTTCGATTCGATTATATCATTATAGTGCCCGGCACGTAAGTTTGCAAGGTTTTGACGTAGTGGGGGTAAGTTCGCGCATATTCCACGAAAAGACCAACCACCATACAGAGCGAACGGAACGTGGACGCAACACTATTGTTCAGTCTATCTTTGAGTCAACTGAGCAACCAATCGCGCGCCTGGAACGGTCCTAAATGATAAATGATGGATGATACTGGTACTCGGCGACATCCGGTTACACTGGAAGCAGACCCCAATCATCATCATCATCAGCCTTTCAATGTTCCCACTGCTGGGACACAAGCCTCCTCTCTGTGAGAGGGAATGGACCGTAATCCATCACGCGGACCAGTGCGGATTGGTGGATGTCACAGGCATTCAAATGAAAAAAAAAAACGAGAAAATGTATGTTCTTGTTTTATTAATTCTCCTTAGCACAAAATTAAGGAATATTGGGCTCTTCGTTCACATTCCAAAGATTATTTGAATAGATCATTTAAAATTGATTCCTGCGGTTTTAAATATCTGAGGCATCGTCTCGATTTTTTTAATGTTTTGTAACACATTTCGATACGATGAAAATGAAAAAACGTGCAAAAAATACTATAAAAAGCTGATGTTAGGAACTTCATCATCATCATCATCCTTTTAATGTTCCCACAGCTGGGAAACAGGCCTCTCTGTGAGAGGGAATGGGCCGTAAGCCACCACGCGGGCCCAGTGCGTGTTAGTGGATGTCACCTGTCTTTGAATAATAGAATAACTGGAATGTCTCAGCCTACCTTTTATGCCGATTCTTTTGGGTAGGTAAAGGGAGCAAAGCCGCGGAAAAAGCTAGTTACATATTATGATGAAATCACTAAAACAAGAGGTGGTTTTGGTGGGGGTCACTAATGCATTAGGTCGTTTAAAAGACACTGCTTATCTTGATGTAGATAATCTAATGAAGCGTCTTGTTTACATCTTAAAGCTTTTAAAGTAATAAAATATTTATTATAGATATTTCTGGCTGGTCTATTTTTGTGTCTGGACATGGCATATCGATTCAACTAGGTGACCTTGCGAAAATCTGATTAAAATCAAGGTGTTTGTGCATAATTCTGGACAAATAGATGCACCCCTTACGTTGTCAGAAAGATGACTTTACTAGGTATAAGATGAAAACATTGTTCGTTGTGTGGTTTTTTTACCCGACTGCCGAAGGAGGGTAATGTGTTTATCAGTCGTAGGATACATCAGTATAGTCGGAGGCTACATCTGGTTTTGGTCATCCAGCTCGCAAATATGTATCCTGTGACTGCACATCATGATTTACTTATGAACTTGAAATTTGGTGATAATGTTTTTTAGTAACAAATACCAATATATTGATAAATCAGATATTTTCTTTAAAATTCCCTAATTTTTCTTATTACAACCAACCTGATTTTGCGGTTTGCTACGGTACCCTAAATGTGCGAAGTACGACACGCACTTGGCCGGTGTTTTTGTTTGTGATACAAACATGACTACTGATGAGTGATGACTGACAATAATAAGAGTATATTTCTCTCTTCCTCACTGTTGCCTGTACAACCATTTTTGAAGGCTGTCCCCTGTGTCTTTAATGCCATAAAAGCTGTTCTGGTTTTCCAATAAAAGGTCCACCAATTTCCCCATTAACTAAGCCAATTCACATCGCATGCTGAAAGTTTGAAATAGCTATCCTGAAAACATATATTTTTTAAAGTCGGTAAGCCTTCAATCAGTCTGTCTTCAACTCTCATTCCGCTGCTCTGATGGGGTTGATCGAAATAGCAACAATTATTTAAAAATAAATTGTCATGAGATTTGATATAGCACATATTTTTTTGCTAGCCGGCTCTGTCCCAATCCTGGGGAAAGGCTTCCCTCCTTTCCTCTTCTCTCACTCCTGACGAAATCCAAGGTCGTCCCTCCATTTCCTTCGTGGTCTGCTCCGTCTCAGGGCACCAATTTGGTGCTACTTTGGCCCAAAACACTGAAGTCTCAATATCAAAAACGTCGATATGAAAACTTAATACTCAATAGTGCAAATGTTTGCCGTTTAAAAACTTGTCTTTATTTCCAATGCATATTTGCATAGTTCTTTATAAAAAACTGGCCAAGTGCGAGTCGGACTCGCGTACGAAGTGTTCCGTACCACTATCGCAAAAAAAACGGCAAAAATATCACGTACTTGATGTATGGGAGCCCCACTTAAATATTTATTTTATTCTGTTTTTAGTATTTGTTGTAACAGCGGCAACATTTCAACTGTCTAGCTATCATGGTTCATGAGTTACAGCCTGACCGGCGAGCACGGCCTGCTCTGATAGGCCTGAGTCACACATTTTTATCACAGTTTGGGCACAAAAACCGTGATAAAATGCGTGACACAAGCCTATCACAGAGGCCGTGCTGGCCGGTCTGGTGATAGACAGACGGACAGTGGAGTCTTAGTAATAGGGTCTCGTTTTTACCCTTTGGGTACGGAACCCTAAAAAGCTTTATAAGATCGAATCGATTTTTATCAGAGCTTAGAATTCACTAGACCGTTGTTAATATCGGTTGTACTAGAAAATAAACCAAAACCGTCTAAGGAGTTGTTATCTAATTAATGTACACATTATTACGTAATCGTCGTAATACTGCGACCTTAAGTGTCAGTTTTGTTATTAATAGACAGTTTGTAAACAGTGCTGGTGGATTTTGTTGGATTTTGGAGCACACAAGAAGAGGGTCGTTACTTTCTTTGGAATAGGTATGCCCACAGTAGATTTTAATTTTTGGGAAGAATTTAACAAGTTTCCTATAGGATCTTGTTCGAGTTGTGGGTCCTTGTTTAGAAATATTGATATGAAGGATTCGAGGTATTTTTGTATGGTAAAATATTTATTTGTTTTACCTAGGCATCGTTCTTCTGCGTTTAATCTATTTGGGGTCAAAATAGCTTGTCTACTTCCATACTTCTCTATTAGTCTTTATTTAATACGATAGAAAGAAAAAGTGTTATTAAGTTTTTGTTTTTTATCTCAGTGGTCGCACCTTTTCTATCCATACCGTTATCTTAGGCTGACCATCATTGGGCACGCCACAATTGCGGCGGTAAGGCCTTTCTTTGAGTAGTGGTTTGAGAGGCGCCACGGCGCCCTCACCTTTCGCCTGATGCAGGTCCTCACCGGACACGGCTGTTTCGGGAGGTTCCTGTTCAGGACAAGGCGGGAGTAAACTCCCGGGTGTCTCCATTGTGTGGATCACCCGGAGATCACGGTGGAGCATACGGTGGAGGTCTGCCCCGGTTGGGCGGAGCACCGCCGTGTCCTCGTGGAGGCGATCAGCGGTGGCGACCTCTCGCGTCCGGCCCTGGTTCAGGCTATGGTACGGAGCGAGAGGGTATGGAAGCCGCCACCTCCTTCTCCGAAGCAGTAATGCTCGCGAAGGAGGAAGCGGAACGCGTGACGGAGACGCCGTGGACGTCGGGAGACGCAAGCCGATTCCCGGCCTCCGCAGGCGCGGGCTTGCGGACGGCGAGTAATGGGTAGCTCGCCGCCCGATAAGGACCAGGCCCGAGTCGACGGCGCGTAGTGTTCCACGCGCGCCTCAAAAGAGATTTCAGCAAAACTGGGGTCCGCTAGGATCGGTGCCTATTTGGGTCGCGGATAAATGTGAAAGAGAGTTACCGCGGCCCTGGCACAAGCAACTGTGTACTTTAGTCAGTAAAAGTCTGACACGTCCTGCCGCTTCACCTAGAGCGGGGGATAAGTCATTGGATGATTGCCCACCCCAAAAAAATAAATAAAAGAAGTCTGACCATCGCAAGGGGCCGGCGCAACACATTCTGTTCTTCCATTTCGTCCTGTCCACTGTCAAGCTATCTCTAACTCCCTCTTCTTTCTTAAATCCTGGTTATTACCGTCAGGTGTCATGTGCATCCAAGAACCAAGCACCTTGCTTCGCTTCCTTCTGTAAAATTGTAATTCAAGATACATATTATTGTTACACTAGCTTCTGCCAGCGGCTTCGTCCGCTCGGAAAGTGTTTTATCATTCCAAGGGAACATTATACTATTCCAGACTATAATCTATCTCTGTGCCAAATTTCATCCAGAGTCGTTGAGCCGTTCTGGCGTGATTGAGTATAATACTCAATTCGGATCTTTGTGTCTCTGAATTGGCTGCAAGATCCTGCGCAGTAGCTATTTTTGTGTCAATGTTGAAGGTGAACATAGCATTGTATGACTGTCTCTTTCACTCGTTTACGTTTGTCGCATCATCCTATCTCGCTTACTCTATGCTGTATACTCGATGACAAGCTGTTTTTTGCGCAATGGTTGGCAGAGCCAACTTCAGAGACACAAAGATCCGTTGTAACATGCATCCGCACATCCAAACTTTCGCATTTATAATATTAGTAAGATGTGACCAAAACCGCGAAAAGCCTTTGTTTATAGACTTTAAATAGTTTGGAATGTCGTTACATCACACTATGCACACGATAAGTGATGACGCGCTATCATTTATCAACTTCCATTGAGTTTAGATTAAAATATCGTCACAGTATTATCCAGTAGCTTACTAGAAGAATGTGTATAAGGCGTGAATGATATATTTATTACTCATTCATTCATTGTTATTTGTTTTGAAACGTACTGTACTACACCGTACGAATTGCGCGCGCTTTTTGCAATTCCTTTTTTAAAGTTTTTTAATAATACTTTTTAATTTGTGCAAGGAAGTGTGGATAAGTTTTGTTTGTGGTTTTTAAGCGACAGTGATAATTTATTTGTTTTGTTAGGAAATTGGTATGTTATTTATTTGTTTTTTTTTTATTACCGAGGTTGAATTGTTGTGAAATTAATCAATCACACATACATTTTAATATAAAAGATGTTTTTCCTGTGTAATTATAAATATAAATTTGTAATTATAATAATATTTATTAGATTTTAATGAAACTTAAAAACGAGAGGTTGATTTTTCCAAATTCCACTTAACTGGAAACTTGTCAAACTTTGGCTTTACAGAAGGGTTTGATCTTGAAGCCAAATTCTCAAGTTAGTAACCGACCCTAATCAATCTGCCTAGCCTTTTCCCAACTATGTTGGGGTCGGCTTCCAGTCTAACCGGATTCAGCTGAATAACAGTGTTTGACATGGAGCGACTGCCTATCTGACCTCCACAACCCAGTAACTGGGTATCACGATAAACCCTTGGCTAGAATGGTGTCAGATCTCAGGCTTCTGACTACCCGTAACGAGGGTCAAAGATCTCCAAATGACAGCCGGGGCCAACGGCTTAACGTGCTTTCCGAGGCACGGAGGAAACTCGGTATGTTGAAATGGTCACCCATCCACGGACCAACCTCTTCAAGCGTTGCTTAACCTTGATGATCGACCAGTGCGGCTGTTAATATTTAGCCACGAGCTCCACAGTAACCGACCCTAAGTGTCTCTTAAATTATAAGGATTAAAGTAACCATGTAACTTAACTTATTTACTTTGTAACTAATGAATTAACAACCAAATAATAAAAACTAAGAGGACATTAACACAACTACTACTGGGAAGTTATTTCCGTACATTGTATCTTATCGAATGGATAAGAAGTTTTTATTTGTTTCTATTTTTAGTTTGACATAGATATGTTTGTGGATGAGGATTGAGGAAAACAATATGGAAATGATTATTTAAATTTAGTGTTTGGTGACAAATAGGCATTTCCGCAAATCTCATAAATCAGCTAGGTTATGCAAACGGTAGCTGTTATGTTCTTTTTTGTAATATACAATTATGTTTTGAAATTATTACCCATACGTGGATAAGTCAAAATGGTAAGCTATCACGGTTCATGACACGACCTGGTGACAGACGGATCATGGCGTCTTAGTATTAGGGTCCCGTTTTTACCCTTTGTGTACGGAACCCTAACAATTTTAAAATGCAAGTCGCAATCTCATTTCAACGGCTCAGGTAAAAACTTCAAAATATAAATAAATAGAGGTATTTTTGGCATATTGAGACTGAAATTTAGAATGCGTACGTTCCTTATTAATACGAGAATAACCCCCTCAGATTAAACAAGAAACCATAGTCCCAAGCAAGCCGGTTGTTGACTTACTAATGCCATGACTTTGTGTCCTCCTAAGGAACATAGACTACAAACTTCTTCAGCTCGTTTCGGCTTCATCATTATTATAAGTAAGAATGAAATCGTTTTATGATACTCAGATTCCTTTTGGAAAACATTATGACTGATTGGTATCTACTGATTTAAGATTCATCAACAACTTAGTTGCCAGGGAATATTGGCAGACAGGAAAATGTTACTGGCTATCCTCTTTGTTTCGCCTTTTACGTCACTTGAGACTATCAAACTTATTACCTAACTTTTTCTGTTGTCGAGTAAAAAGGCCATTTTCTACTTTACAGTTTTCGAGTACATGTATGCACCTGTACAGTGTACAAGTTATACGTAAATTGTTTTTGTTTTATCTTGGAATGTACAATACCTTTTTCGGGAAGTTTAGTCATTGGTAATTTCGTTACCCAATTGTGGTTCGTACCTACCGTAACCGTTTGCAGAGCAGGTCAACTTGACAGTAGTTGCACTGCGCAGGGATCCATATGACACCCGACTTAGTGAGACTTGCCGAATATTGGCCTGCTAGTGTATGTTGGTTACCATAAGACATAGATTCCACTATAGGGTCTTCCCCTTAGTGGAATCTATCCACAAAGGCTAGCTTATGACAGTACTAATCCGCCTCCCAAACCGCTGAGGAGAACAGAAGCGCAATGTTGCGAATAGCATCTAACATGAATTTAGACAACAGCTATTATTGATCGTAGACATGATAAAGCGAATCCGAACTAGATAAGATTGATATATTTCTAATAATAATTAATTATCATATTGTGTCTACTGTCTGTCTAGCTTGAACTGTCCCACTGCAAGTCAACGGCCATATTCTTCCTTTTCCCGGACTTTTCGATAATCGTCTGTCAATATGCATGTTTTTTTTTTTATTGCTAGATGAAATACTTATTAACTACTAGCTGACCCGGCAAACTTTGTTTTGCCATAAAAACACCAAACATTCATCTACCCTACCTAACACTATCTACCCAACTCTACCTACCCTACCCTACCTACCCTACCCTACCTACCCTACCCTACCTACCCTACCCTACCCTACCCTACCTACCCTACCCTACCCTACCTACCCTACCCTACCTACCCTACCCTACCTAACCTACCCTACCCTATCTACCCTACCCTACCTACCCTACCCTACCTACCCTACCCTACCTACCCTACCCTACTTACCCTATAAACCTCACGGAGCCCGAGACCTTTCCAACGAATGCAAAACCGTGGAAATCGGTTCGTGCGTTCTGGAGTTATAGCGTCAGGTTATTGTGACTGTCAAATAATAACAGACAAATAATTAGCAATAAATTAAAATTGCGACTATAATTTGAGATTTAAACTATCCTATCTCTCAAGTTGGATCGAACTGCACATGGTGTGCGAATTTTATTATAATCGGTTAAGTGGTTTAGGAGTCCATTGAGGACAAACATTGTGACACGAGATTTATATATATTAAGATATACCTATAGTAAACAAATATGAAAGATTTTTTAAATATTTCGATCAGAGACGAATTTATAAAGTTATAATAAATAGTTATAAAGCGTTGAGAACTAGAAAGGGAAGTCCGACGTGCCACATGACGTCAGATGGCACGACAGCCGTATAGCCATAGACAACGGCGTGTTGGCGTGTAGAGGACAGATATATCCCAAGTAGCAAAATTTAGTCCTGTAGTTATTCTAGGAGCATGCATTTTTTAGCCCTATAGAAATCCTATAAACGTTTATAGAACCGCATTTGGGCGCAGTTTATAGGACTATTAGGTCCTGTGATCGTTGTGTTACAGTCCGGTAAAGTGCTAACGGATTTTATAATTATCTTATTAGGTGCTTTTACAGGATACATTATCCTATAAAAGTCCGGTAAACGGACTGACTAAGCGCGATTAATCCTCTAACAATCTGGTGCGTGACACGTACTGGTGTATTTAGTCCTGTAACGATCTAGTCCGTGCCGCTACTGGTGTTATTGATCCCACATTGATCAGCGTGATGTTATTGACAAGAGTCTTGACAAAAAAATTGTTTAAGGGGTAACTACTTAATACACAATAAAATATATTATCTATTAGCATAACATAGGTGAATCTTGTCTTTTACTTTTTGTGTAAAGAATATCTAACCAACATGCGAAATTAATTTTATTGATGAAGTGTTCGATGATAATAAATATATATTCATGCCCCTTCCAAATTAAACGTATTTATTAATTGTTTATTCGATAATAATTAACATACATATATAGGCCGCCATGGGACGGATCGTGTGCCATTATATTGCATTTATCAAAACCTTTACAATACTATTTAGTCAAAGTTAAGTCTACTATAGGACATATCTACTTCGCCACCATATTTTAGTTTTAGGGTTCCTTTAGAGAAATACATGAGAACTATCCCGCATGTCAATACATGTATTGTTATGTCTTAATCAGTACTAATATTTTATAAATAGTCTCAGAATTACTTTATAACACTTTCTCCATAATATTGATACTCTACGACATACTATGATCGAAGAGTGGCAGTGTAGGGATGCAAAACGATAAATTTATATTTTGAATTATTCAGTACATTCGTCATCAGTACCTACTTTTACGTTATTATACGTAATTTTTATTTTACGTCTTGATTTGACAATGGAATCGCACACTCGATGGCTCTTTGTTTTTTACATCCTCAAGCATTTCACATTTTTTTTCAAATTCAGGGCGGTTGTCATCATTAAATTCATTATCACTGCTTCCGCTATTACTCTCATTATCTTTTTGATTATTAGAACTTTGAGAAAAATAACTTCGCAGTCTTCTTGGACTATTTCATTTTTATGTTGTACGGAACCATCACGAACTTCACGAGATTCTCTTGTGTTTAAGAAGAATATCGACCCGCACTCCGATCCTGATTTCATTCCAAGTAACATTTTTGAAAGTCTTCTTCGATAATTATGCCAATCGTTTCCATTTGTTTCGATCCGTTTTTTGGTTTTTTTGCTTTCTAAAACGTATAACAAAATGGCCAGTAACTCTAGTAATAGCAAATGTAGGACACATATAAGCAATATTTGACCTATATACGTCGGTGGGCATGCTAGTTTCGTGCTACCTATCCATTAGAAGTCATGTCTCAGATAAATCAATCCTTTAATATACTTGACCTATAGCACCCATATCTAAGACGTATATAGAAGTGCATGTCTTATAGGAGAATGTAACAAGACGTTAACAAGCATAAACAATCTTATAAAATGCGTTTATAGGATCAAAATGCAATACTTGCTAATTAGTTTTATATTATGCGCTTATATAACTCCAAGGTCTGGTAAGATTCGTATCTCGTTAACCTGTAAACGTCTATAAAACTAAGTAATAGGATCGAAAGTACCTGTAGCGTAAATCATCTTATGAGATGCTGTTGTGCGATCAGTAATCTCAGTCAAAGCGTCTATTAGATTCTTATTAGACGTTTAGTCTTAAAAGTCAATTACTATATGACTGTTTTGCTACTTGGGATTTGTTGAAATTGCTATATCTCTTTCGTTTCTCGATCAAATTTGATTCTGTTTTCACTATAAGTATTCTATTTTAGTCTTTTTATCGATAAACTGGTCAAATAACAAATAATTTTGCATGCATATTCCCTATTATGTTCGAGTCAGATTCCAGTCTAGCCAGAAGTTCCTAAACACCAGCAATTTACATAGAGCGATTGCCTGTCTAACTTCCAATTCCACCTACAGGGTAACTGATATACCCCTTGGCACAGAAAATATAATACTAGCATACATAATATGTCTCATCCCATACAAAGAAACCGTGGCAACGTAACTAGCGTTTTCCATCTGATTATACTGATTATTTTTTGTAAATCGATCGCGTTCGGTTCCGTTCCACGGCGATAGATAGATCGCCATCTATATATGGGCTGGATGCTATATAGTATTTCTTACTAATATCTTAGGACCCCGAGAAACTTAATTTGTTGCTGGGAAGTTCGTTGCGCCACTTCTTCCCTTGTAACAATAGGAAGATATTTTGAGACTTATTCTTCTTCTTATTAGAATGAAAATAATTTCGGAGGCAGTCTTATCCATTTTTGTATTCGAAAAGTGCTGATTCTTACTGAGCCAACTTTGACTAAACATTTTTTTGATTTTACCGTCAAAGGTTAACCTATTGTCTTGTTGTATCCTCAGATGACATCAGGACTGCACAGCCACGGGCACCAGATCTCTCAACCGCCGGGCCACCATCTGGAATCAGCCAACGTTCTATCTGCCAAGGAGAAGACCGTGCACGGGAAGGAGAAGACCTTTAAAGTAAGACTACACAGTTTTCATTAGTTTAGAATCTGTCTGATCTGAGATATTGGCTTCGGATATTAGGCCAGTTTGAGAGTCAGTTCAGTTGACTATTTAGCCACTGTCTTTTCACGGATCTCGTCCTCATAGTTTTGAGACAGTTCTGTTAATGAGACTTTGGTCTCTTGATCTAAACGCACGTTGCTGCGGTAAGCGGTGTCACCGCTGACGCATACTGCGACAGAAAGAGACCATTCTACATGTTTTTAGGGTTCCGTACCCAAAGGGTAAAAACGGGACCCTATTACTAAGACTCCGCGGTCCGTCTGTCTGTCACCAGGCAGTATCTCATGAACCGTAATAGCTAGGCAATTGAAATTTTCACAGATGGTGTATTTCTGTTGCCGCTATAACAACAAATACTAAAAACAGAATAAAATAAATATTTAAGAGGGACCCCCATACAACAAACGGGATTTAGTTGCCGTTTTTTTGCGATAATCGTAGAGAACCCTTCGTGCGCGAGTTCGACTCGCACTTGGCCGGTTTTTTTATACGGATGATCCGCCACCGCTCGCAGAAAAAGAAAATTAATTAATACTCCAGTAAGAAAATAACATTGATTTCTAATAGATAAAGAGGATCAAACAAGTGTTTAAAAAAAGTATATAAATATCCAAAACTAAGAATACGAACCTGCAACCTTATCACGTATCTATTAGGTACATCGACAAAACGAAGACTGTCAATTCCAGATATTTTATTGTCCTTATTTACTCTGGTCAAATGCCAAAGTCTACTTATTTTGTACGTACGTAAGTTTATACAACTAAACACATTCATGGAAACAGTGTTATTCTTAAGTTAGGTCAACTTTTGTTTGACGTCACAAATTCACCGTTCAAATTAATTTATCCTGTGTTGGACTGCATTGATGTTGGCAGGCTATGGTTGTGTGCGGAAAAGGATGTGAAAAGCATAAATCAATATTTAGTTATCATCCTGGTTTAAATATGAAGGAAATATTTTATTTAGTGTCAGTTTAGATATGGATGATTCGGAAGGAGTACGTAAGGGTCGCAGTCAAGTGTTTTGTAGTTTCTGGTTTTTAAACTATCCGCCATGGGGAAAAGACGTGAGTGTACATTATTATTAGTAGTTATAGAGGTTAAGAACTCACACGCGTGTAGTGAAATTATTAATGAAGCATGTGGTATTCCATTTAAGACGACGACAGTCGCCAATGATCTCATCAATTGTACTTTCTTTATTATTCTACTAGCTGACCCGGCAAACTTTGTTTTGCCATAAAAACACCAAACATTCATCTACCCTATCTAACACTATCTACCCAACTCTACCTACCCTACCCTACCTACCCTACTCTACCTACCCTACCCTACCTACCCTACCCTACCTACCCTACCCTACCTACCCTACCCTACCTACCCTACCCTACCCTACCTTTCCTACCCTACCTACCCTACCCTACCCTACCTACCCTACCCTACCCTACCTACCCTACCTACCCTACCTACCCTACCTACCCTACCTACCCTACCTACCCTACCTACCCTACCTACCCTACCTACCCTACCTACCCTACCTACCCTACCTACCCTACCTACCCTACCTACCCTACCTACCCTACCTACCCTACCTACCCTACCTACCCTACCTACCCTACCTACCCTACCTACCCTACCTACCCTACCTACCCTACCTACCCTACCTACCCTACCTACCCTACCTACCCTACCTACCCTACCTACCCTACCTACCCTACCTACCCTACCTACCTTACCTACCCTACCCTACCTACCCTATAAACCTCACGGAGGCCCGAGACCTTTCCAACGAATGCAAAACCGTGGAAATCGGTTCGTGCGTTCTGGAGTTATAGCGTCAGGTTATTGTGACTGTCAAATAATAACAGACAAATAATTAGCAATAAATTAAAATTGCGACTATAATTTGAGATTTAAACTATCCTATCTCTCAAGTTGGATCGAACTGCACATGGTGTGCGAATTTTATTATAATCGGTTAAGTGGTTTAGGAGTCCATTGAGGACAAACATTGTGACACGAGATTTATATATATTAAGACTACTATAAAGCCTTAGATCAAAATATAGATAATTAAATTCACTTTGAGATGGTGAAATTTTCATTAAAATACGTTGTCAGTTGTAGTTTTTAGGGTTCCGTACCCAAAGGGTAAAAACGGGACCCTATTACTGAGGCTCCGCGGTCCGTCTGTCTGTCTGTCACCAGGCTGTATCTCATGAACCGTGATAGTTAGACAGTTGAAAATAAAAACAGAATAAAATAAATATTTAAGTGGGGCTCCCATACAACAAACGTAATTTATTTCCGTTTTATGCGATAATGGTACGGAAACCTTCGTGCGCGAGTGCGACTCGCACTTGGCCGTAGTGTCCCACTATTGGGCAAAGGCCTCTCTTTCTTCCCTTTTTCTTTATCCTGAGCAATCTGAGGAGATAGTCTTATTTACAAAACATAACCCTTGTTCCCAGGTGGTAGTCGGCAGCGAAGTGGGAGTGATGAAGGCGCCTCTGGTGGGTCCGCGTCCGTACAACGCGCTGGCCATCATACACACGCAGCAGAGCAACACCTTCGATATGCTCAACTCTCTCACCACCAGCGTTGTGAGTACCACACCCTTAATAATCTTTTAGTGAACAAAATAACCCGCTGAATATGTGAACTGATGGCCATCGGTTCGTACCAGCCCCGATGGTCATCGTCTTCACCAGGTATAATGCACTACTGTTGTGAAAAGCACAGGACCAGTATATGTGGTGTGGTGACGCTTGGAGGCCAATATCCAGCTGCGGATATTTTTTGGCTGATATGATCATGATGAGGAACATAATTATTATTATCTTTGAGATTCTCAAGACCCTGAGGTCCCAGACCTTTGAAAGGCGGCGACGGAGCCGAAACCAACTCGCGGAGGCTTTGTTAGACTTGTAGGATGAATTGTGACACCAACCGTCGATTATCCATGTATGCACTAGTGAGCACCCAAGGACGATCCCCGACTGGTGCAGGATATGGAGATTATGGAGTATTATTCCGTTTATTAAATTTTCTACACACTTTCTATTTACATTTTTAAATATTTCTATATAAAAATATTAAAAAAAAATGGTTCTCCACCGGTGTCGGGAGCAGGGTCCAAGCTACCGGTGGTTAGGGCTCCAGAGACAGGAACCTCCTCACAATGCGAGCCGTATCGAGGAGTACTGCCTTCTGTATCAGGCCCTTGATCCAGAGTATGGAGTATTATAATTATTATGATATTAAGGCCTATAAGGATGGGTTCAGGCCCTTTCTGGTTCATACCCATGATGATATAATTATATCAAAGACTATTACTAGAAATAAGTTTATCAATCTTTTCTCAAAAACGGAAGGATTATTCTAATCTTAAACGATAAGTTTTCATAGTAATCTAACGCTACTGAGAATCGAAAGTAAAAATAAACCATGCATCAATATTCAACAGTTTTATCTTAACGGTGTAATTGTCGAAGAAGTGTGAAGTATAACTACTTTATGGTGTTAAGTATAACTGCTTTATGGTGTTAGTTCGCATAAAACTGACCAGTTTACATAGTAGTAATCTTTTAACTTTTATGTTATTGCTGCACGTGGCTTGAGTAGTAAACTATTGTAGTAAATTGTAGTTTTATGGGGACGATACTACCGTGGTTTATCGATTTAAATCTGTACCTGAGAACATTGAATAATAGTTTAGAACGACGACTGTATGAGGGATGTTATGAAAGTAGAGCAGGGATGGCGAACCTATAGCACGCGTGTCTGTGGTGGCACACGACAAAATATTTTCGGCATGCTAAAATGAGGTTATTTAGAATCTAGGTAATTTGCAACAGCAGATATGACACCAACTCCTTCTTTTATTTAAATACAACATAAAACTGAAAATAAATATTAGGATTGCTGTAAGAATTTTTAGCGAACTATAAAGACGTAAACAAGAAGAAATTCATGCTGTGCAGTCGGAGAATACATTTTCGCGAGTTGACTTGCGACTGACTAAAACCAGACGTATCCTCCGACTGCACAGCATGAATTTCTTCTTGTTTACGTCTTTTTAGTTCGCTTTTTAAGCAGTCGGGATTTTTGTTTTTTTTTTATTAACTTTTTTTATGTTACAACCTTTTACGTACCATTTAAACATAAGTATCATATATTTTTGAAATCACCTCTTAAAACTCTTTATTTTGATACCCCACACGAAATGGCGCCCAAAATCAGCCATTTTTTTCTTTTCCAATTTTAATGTAGCCAGTGACACTCACCGGGTTAGGAGGAATCGATTGACGTAAGAATCATCAAAATCGGCCAACACGTTTAGTCTCTAGAACGCCACATAGGAACAAACATAGACTGATAAACACATTACCATCCTTCGGCATCCTTCGGCAGTCGGGTAAAAACATCGAGCGTCATGTTCGAAGTGCGGTTCGAGTAAATTTAATAACAGCGAATGCTCGATGTTCTGTTACAAGTAAATGCTCGATGTTATGATGCTCGATGTCTATACTCACCTTAATAGGTATTAATCATAAAACTAAAAAGAAAGTTCAAGCACCTGCTAACAACAACAGACACTGACACTGACTTATCGATAACAGATGATATCCATCTCTACGTTATCGAGATCAGACATCTTTATGATTTCCTCAAAATATATGTCAATGTGTAAGAGTGTTGAGATCAATCGATCTGAGAAAGTTAGAGCTTTGAACGATAGTGTTTTGTTTTGATTGTGAAGAAATGAAGATGAGTTGCTATGGTACAGACAGCAGCAACAATTGGGTAACCTTCACGCAGAAAATAGGGGTTAACCAGTTGATGACGCTGTCTGTACATATAAGATGTTAGTATACATCCCTGCCGTACAACAACCTGTGTGGATCGTACTGATGATTCCTAAAGATGCAGATTATTGACAGTAGAAGCGTTTTGAAGTTCTTGCTAGTACTCGCAGTTTGCAAAACCCTTGCAATATTTCGAGTCGAAAAGGCAGTAGACAGTAGTGTTGGATAGGCTTGCATTTCGGGGTCCCGTCGGGAAGAAAGAAAATTTGGTTCAATTAAATGTCACTAGATGGCGCGATATAGAATAGAATATACAAAAAAAAACTTGAGAGTGGATGCCTCAGCAATTTAAAACCGCGCCATCTATTCGAATCAATTTTAAATTATCCATTCAAATAATCTTTAAAATTCTGAATTAAGAGCCCAATATTCCTTAATTTTATGATTAGGACAGTTAATTAAACAAGAACACACATTGTTTTTATGATCGTCTCTAGAAAATCTTAAAAAATCATTAACAAATCGAAGCTTATCACGCCATCTAGTGCCATTCCTTTGTACCAAATTTTCTTTCTTCGCTTTGGGTGCCCGTGGTATCGATTAGGGCAGCTATAGTGCTATGCGTCAGTTAGACACACTTGAGTGACCAATAGGTTATCGGTACAATCAATATTGGGACAGTTAAGTTTTTGACCAATTAAGTTATTGATAAACAGAATGCGTCACCACAAAGATGGTGCATCAAAATGCCTACGTATTGACGCACCCTCTATTACACATAAGATAAGGTATATCTATGCACTTCTAACGTAAACAAAATTGATAAATGACACATTATTTAGTCACCAAATTGCAGAGGTTATTGATACGGATTAGTAAAACTTCATTGCTGTTTTATTCTTCACACCTTTTGTTTATAAATACCTGAAATAATTACTGTTAATTAAGTGTAAAATATTAATTCAAGTGGACGAACATCTTGAATTGTCTGATAGTCCTGTTCAGTAGTTGACTTTTGCGCACACACGTCACAAATGGTAATGCGTCAGTTTTCTCACGAAGAAAAATAGAAATATTAAAAATATATTTGAGAAACGCACTCCAAATACGTTGTTATGTCTGGACTGATTAAGTGAATTCTCCATAAACTGTTGCTATTTGAAGATTTTTACCATAAATGAGTATTTTAATATTTTGCGAGCTTTTTCCGAGTCCATGGCAAACTCTTTAAATATTTTGGGCCCAGTAGATGGCCACGTTAATTGCAGCATCAGTAATCAGTAGCGTTCATCTGGTCCTCTGAAGTGCAGGTATGTGGGGACCTTTAGCATGTGTGTCATATGCAGCACAGGACCACCGCACTAACATTAGGTATCAGACAGGTTTACGATTTTATTGGGTATTTTCATGACATTTTTCTGTCTTCTTTCCAGGCAAGTCAACCCGTGGTTGGCGTAGCAGTCGGGGTAGGCGGCTTCCATCGACGGAGCTCCGGCCAGGGCGCACTCTGCGACCCCGAGCTGGACGACAGCGGCAACAAGCTGGTCGCCAGGCTGGAAGACGATGCCTTCATCTCTGAACAGGACCTGGTACGTAGACTTGCAACTTTAGTGTGCACTGTGAGACCCCAAGCTGGACGACAGCGACAACAAGCTGGTCGCCAGGCTAGAAGACGATGCCTTCATCTCTGAACAGGACCTGGTACGTAACTCTTGCATGTCTAGGGTGCAATGTGAGACCCCGAGCTGAACGACAGCGGCAACAAGCTGGTCGCCAGACTGAAAGACGATGCCTTTTATCTGAACAGAACCTGATACGTAGACTTGCAACAAGGGTTCATTGTGCGTGAGACTTCGAGCTGGACGACAGCGGCACATTACTGGTTGACGTGACTATACTTGGGTGAGGTCTACGTCCTACAGTTGATGACGAGCGGCTTGCTGATGATGATCTTGTAGTGGGCTCAATGCGTTTATAGAGCTAGACCAGCGAGGGCAGTACAATAGTGCCTTTGGTTGATTTATCTATTGGTAAGTCCTTACACATAGCCCGGGTCCTGGTTATTCGACCACTTTTCACCAGACTTGCTATTGTCCTGGCAGAATTTCGAGGCTTAATTAATAAGCGTGACGATTTGTGATAATAATTGTGAATTTATGAATATTACAGGAGGAAAACATCGAAATAGCCACAGCGACGGAAAAGCGAATATCGAAAACAGATCCGTCCGGTGAAGATCCACCACAGGAACAGCAAAACGGTAATTATATACAGTTTATTAATTTCTAGTTTGCATAATTTTGGCATTATGAAAGTTGTTTATAGGTGATACAATGATGACCCTTATTAAACCCTGACCGTGATGTCCTAATCATTGGAGGCAGAAAATTTCAGGTTTTCAATACCAGTTAATTTTTCTTCGAAAAGTTCATCATTCGGAGCAGGTCCCATCCATTTGCAATCGTTTGAGGAAGAGGTGTCCTGCAGTGAACGTATTTCGGCTGAAATTTATTCGTAACATTTCTGATAATATATATTGTACTAGCGGACGCCTCGCTGTTTCACCCGCGTAGTTCCCGTTCCCGGGATAAAAGGAGCCTATGTCACCCAGGGATAGTGTGGCTTCCCAACGGTGAAAGATTTTTTGAAATCGGTCCATTCGTTTTTAAGTTTATTCATTACATACATAAATACAATTTTTCCTCTTTATAATATTGATATAGATTCGCCCAGTACCGCATTCCCTGTAACTTGTACATGTGAGGAACTTATGGCCGCGTTGCTAAATCCTGGGCTAAACATAATATTCAAAAGCTGTTTTGCCAACGAGACGCTAAAAATAAACTAATCGCAATTTGTGTAACTGTTTCAGGCTTGGTGTACGGTCCCATTTACGAGCTAGAGAAGTTGGAAGAGAAAGACAAATATAAAGACGACAAGGAAGATGAGGAAGAACCGATAGGAGTCTCACCTTGTGGCAGGTGCGTTCAATTTCATACCTTAAATGTAGGCCGTAAAATGCATAATTACGTACCTGACCACTGATTAGGTATTCAACCCAGGAAATACCTTGAATTATTTGTTGAAATACGGTCTGCTATTTTACTGATGAAGTCAAATTATTGATTTCAATTAGGCAATTAAGCGGCTTATTTTTGTTCGTCAAAAGTTTAAATTTACAAGTAATAATAATTGATTGTACCGTCCATTCGGAAAAGTAGCTTGTTACGCAGAAGAAGGAGGAACTCCATACTTACTCTTTAAAAAAAGAAAGTGTTTTACAATATTTACATACATACATTCATTCACATACGTGAGGACGATGCACCCAGAATAAACTACGTATAAGAATAAGTATTACAAGCACTAACAGGTAAACAATTTGGTAAATAGGAACATGGTTCTCACACACTTACAAATATTGCAAACATAGGTAAAATACCTAATTCAACAACAACGGAACAGTGTGTAAGTCAAATTTTTAAAACAAAACCGGGATGCACAACTGAGTCACCCAATTAACCAGTTTGAGTTTATCTACACTAAAAATTGCCCTATGAACCAGGACAGGACCAGCATGTCACCAAGCATTCTTATCTTGAATATAATCATCTAATTTGTAATACGCTAGTTTAAAAAGCTTGCTTTTATAAAAACTTTATTTTTTCATTTAGTTTTAATATATCACAAGGTATTTTGTTATAGAATTTAACACAGTACCCCATGCAAGATGTGTGTACTTTAGCTAATCTAAAACATAGTTGATCTAACTTATGTTTATTTCTAGTATTACAGTTGTGTCTATCACTAACAACCTCTAATGGAATATATTATGGGCATCATCTATATATCGGGCAAAAGTTTAGTTGCTGTCTTCTACTGAAGATAGGTCTCTAAAACCGCACGCTTATCCAATTCAACTCTTAACTGGATCGTAACAAACATTATTCGTTTCAATAATCGTCTCCCGTTATTGCTATAACTGAGTATCCTGTACTGCATTAGAACATGACACGCTAATGAGGAATTAACTTTATACTTGTATGTCTTCAGGTTCTTCAAATACGACAAGGAGGTGGGTCGGGGCTCGTTCAAGACAGTGTACCACGGTCTAGACACACAGACTGGTGTCGCCGTGGCCTGGTGCGAACTGTTGGTTAGTATTGCACTAATTAATACTTATTATTTAGGCTTTAAACAGACATGCTGCATTGGAACTGCACGCCAGATGCGACATTGCAGTTTGGGCTACTTTTATTTTTTATTATTGATAGTCTTGCGTTTGACCACAATCTCACCTGATGGTAAGCGATGAGCTACTGGTATAACTAAATCGAAACCACCAACTGAATGTGCCATCGGCATGCAGTTGGCATATAGTTCTTACGACGGTACACTGGCTGTAGGCTAGCTGCACGACGCAACCACCTCGATGCCTTTTACGCCGAAACCTCGATGCCTATTACGCCGAAACCTCGATGCCTATTACGCCGAAACCTCGATGCCTATTACGCCGAAACCTCGATGCCTATTACGCCGAAACCTCGATGGCTGTTACGCCGAAACCTCGATACCTATTACGCCGAATCCTCGATGCCTATTACGCCGAATCCTCGATGCCTATTACGCCGAAACCTCGATGGCTATTACGCCGAAACCTCGATGCCTATTACGCCGAAACCTCGATGTCTATTACGCCGGAACCTCGATGCCTATTACGCCGAAACCTCGATGCCTATTACGCCGGAACCTCGATGCCTATTACGCCGAAACCTCGATGCCTATTACGCCGAAACCTCGATGTCTATTACGCCGGAACCTCGATGCCTATTACGCCGAAACCTCGATGCCTATTACGCCGAAACCTCGATGTCTATTACGCCGAAACCTCGATGCCTATTACGCCGAATCATCGATGCCTATTACGCCGAAACCTCGATGCCTATTATGCCGAAACCCCGCCTGCGTCATAAGTAGGCGAGACTCTGGGATCGCGGGTGGTCAGATTGGGGATTCTGTCCGCCCACCAAGTGACTTCAGGAAAGACGGCAGCACGGTGATCACGTGCTGCCGAGGTGAGGGGGAGGCGATTCATTCAGCCTCCCCAGGGATGTGCCCTAACAGGCGTTGGACTGAGGGGATCCCGGGGTGGTATTTTTAGAGGTGGCGGGGCCCCTTCCAGGTGCTGATGGTGATCACCGGGGTGGTTTTAGTGAGGTTAAAAGCCCACACTCCCTGGTCTAAGACATCCCCGAGAAAAAAAAAATAAGGCTAGCTGCTTGTTTGTAATGCAGTTTGTAACGGCATACGGCTAGTGTGGACCGCTATAATTATAGCACGCAGTCTTGGTAGCTAACCAGCATAAATGCAGTTTTCCTTCAGTTTAAATGTAGCACTGTTGCAGTTGAAATCCAAATATGATCTGCTAGATATAAAGATCAATATATTTAATATGTTTTTTTTGCGCATTACAGGAGAAAAAGCTAAACAAAACGGAGCGTCTCCGCTTCCGCGAGGAGGCTGATATGCTGAAGAAGCTCCAGCATCCCAACATCGTTCGCTTCTACAACTACTGGGAGGGCACGGTCGCCAAGAAAAAGAACATCGTGCTTATCACCGAGCTCATGCTCAGTGGCACTCTGAAGGCGTAAGTAGATCGTGAAATGTTTTAGTAAAGGCCCATTTCTATCATGGTGACAAACAACGTACTTCGGCCGTTCTTTGGCAAAGAAAAGTGACCACTAATTCTACTTTACATGGAACCTCCTATGCATGGCTTATAGCACATTCTGTGGGCTGCAGTTTGAATTTTGACACAATTGGCCTCTGCATACTGCAGACCCACTCAGCCTCAGTACATTCTACACAATTTTTTTAGGGTTTGATATTTAATGGAATACTAAGCTGTAGCAAAATATGCCAGAAATCTGCTTATTGAATGACAACACCAGTTTTGCGAACTATGACCTAAATAACTCTGATATCTGGAGTATTTAGATCACAGTTCTAGCTAGAATTTGAGCTTCAAGACGTGTCGAACTTGAATGCCAAATTTTGACTGGTTATAGAGTATGAAAGTTCTCAACTTAAAATTATTAGTTCATAAACAGGGGATTAGTCATATTGTAAATCACGTGATTCGTAACTAACGAATCACGTGATTTATAAAGAGTTTTAATTTAAAATTAATGACATAAATTGTTGATGTTTGCAGATACCTCCGAAGATTCAAGCGCATCAACCCGAAAGTGCTAAAGTCGTGGTGTCGCCAGATTCTCAAGGGATTGAACTTTTTACATTCGAGAACACCACCTATTATACACAGGTACTTATTTTAATCCATAGTGAAACAAGAACTTCTGGAAGAGGTTTGGAGCAGAGATCATGCGGATATTCGCATCCGCATTCGCAATTGCGGAGCTTCTGCATCGATTTGGACATCAGCATACGCATAAAATATTGCGGATGTTCATGCGGATGTAGCCCAGGTCGCGACAATAAAGAAAGTAGGCGGGGCCGGCGACTCGCCTTATTGACCAATAGGAGCGAAGATTTTGGTTGGTGACAATATCCGAAGCGTTTGCTGACCTATTAGTCATCTGAGGAAGAGGACAGTTGATAAAACTTATCAATGATTGTTCTCTTGCAGAGATCTGAAGTGCGACAACATCTTTATCACGGGCACGACGGGCAGCGTGAAGATCGGGGACCTGGGGCTTGCCACACTCAAGAACAGGAGCTTCGCCAAGTCCGTTATAGGTTAGTTTAATTTACCAATAACCTAGGGTCGTTTGTTCACGACGCGACACACGATACGACAAAATGTGGTCACGATTCAGAGCTCCATATGAACCGTTTGTTCATTGCACGACACCACACCAATAGCGACACGATTTACAAATGTCGTCGATGCCGCTATATCATCGCGACTTTGGTGTGACGATTTAGCGGCTGTACAAAACAAGTATGAGCTTGTTGACGACACGACACACCGCACCGCACGGCTCACGCGTGGTTCGTCAATCACGCGCTTATAAAACAATACAAGTGCACTGCAGTGTCGTTGCTGAATAGTGTCTAGCGAACAAACGAACGGATGACAGACCGCCTGCAGTGTGTCGTGCCTTAAAAATCGTGACCGCAAATCGTGTCGTGCGGTGCCTCGTGAACCAAGGGAACTAAGAACTAACTAACTAAGAAAGGACCTAAGGGTCCAAGCACACCGAAACGTGACGCAATGTTGAGGCCAGTTGATCCGCGTGAGCACATTGCGTTCGGGACGTATAAGAGTACTCTCTCACTGAAATGTACACTTTTTTTTGTTACACCGGTCTTTTTTTTCTAAAATCCAGGCTCTTTTTGACAGTCTCCGATAAAGAAAAGTTCAGCGGTTCAACGGTTAATCGACTTATGTGTTTCCTCAGATGTATAGCCATTCTTGATCGAATATATCCAGGCAACAGGAGTACCAATATAAAAAAAGCCGTGGTAGTATTGAGCAGAGTTAAGCAAACATTTTATGTTTCATTTTCTTCTCTCCCCAGGTACCCCAGAATTCATGGCCCCAGAGATGTACGAGGAGCACTACGACGAGTCAGTAGACGTGTACGCGTTCGGAATGTGCATGTTGGAGATGGCCACCGGCGAGTATCCCTACAGCGAGTGTTCCGGCCCCGCGCAGATCTACAAGAAAGTTGTGTCGGTGAGAAGTGAACCCTATCCCTGTAGCTGTAGGCTCAAAGTGCAATGCAAAGATTCCAATGCAATATTTACTTTAAACTAATAACCGTAAGGTTGAATTTACAATCTATTATGCAAGGATTCCAGTGCAATATAGACCTTTTTACTATAGCCATAAAGTAATAATCCATTCATTACCTATCGCTGCTGCCTAGGCTCTAATATTTTTATATTTCTGCAGGGTGTCAAACCACAAAGTTTGGAGAAGGTCGCCATCCCGGAGGTCCGAGATATTATCGAATCTTGTATCAAGCCTAATAAAACCGACAGGTAAGATCTTCAACAAGTTTTTAGTTTTGTCTAAAAACTTGAAAGCATCAGCTTTGCAAAGATCAATTTATAAATACCTATACATTTAATTTGGTTCTTTATAGCAAATATTTAATGCGAACAAGACATATTTTGATTTAAATAAATAAAGCATTATTGCATTCCTCAAGTGCGAGTAACTTGAACATTATACAACCTTTCTGAAATGGGATCTCAGGACGAAATTATAAACTAACAATATCCACAATTCAAATCACTTTTAGTCCCTAGGGATTAATGAGCTTCTTTAGCCCCTGTTTACGAAGAATAAACCAGCCCTTTTTGAATTGATGTGATAAAAAAATACCATGAGAATATCAACCTTTTGTATATCTATTTAACTATATTACTTGCTTGAGAAATGCAATAGTGAACACTATTAAAGCAGAAATACAGCACAATTTCAATATTTATCATCTCCCCATAGTGCCACATGGGCTAGACTGAGGTAATATAAGATCTATTTAAATATCTATTCAATCTATTGTTGCTTTTACTTCGTCAGAATTGGCTAAAATTCGCCAGAGAATTCCTTTTTTCGTGTTCTAGAAATATCTTCTAAATGTAAGCTTAGCTTTTGTGTGTAAGTGTGGAGTGGAGTTATAAAGTTCTCGTGTAGAAAGTAATAGAATTTATTAATAAGGTCGATCTATTAAAAAGCAAAGTTCTATGTATTTTTCGAAGTTTACCTCATGTGGAGTTGCTTTCGTGTGTGTTTTTCTTTCTCTAGTATATTACCTTTAATAGCTTTATATGTTAGACGTAATAATTATTATAATAATCGTGTGATACTAGTTATAATCTATATTTAACAGGAAGCGCCCTTAAGGATAAGTAGCCTTAAGGCTAACGCAGACCGGGACGGGATGGCAAGGGATTTTAATTTTTACCAATGGATATTTAAACGTATCGATATAGAAATACGATATAAATTGCTATGCTTTAAAATGATGCCGTGGCATCGAAAGGGATTTCATTGCACGGCATTGAAAGACGCAATAAGGAGTCCCGCGGCGGGATGCCGTGGCGTACTGCGGTAGGCAACAGCATGCCTGGCATGCATGGGGGTAGAGTAGCGGGGGATGCGACACTAAATGTGTATCGGGCAGCAGGTGCTGCCTAGGCATGCTTTGTCGTGCCGGGGCACGCCGTGGCATGCCGTGGCAAGGCGCTGGAATGCCGCGGTATCTAAGCGGCTATTGTGCGCTGACTGACGGCAAAATCTGTTGCCAACCCGTCCCGGTCTACGTTGACCTTTATGTGCACTTAAATGAAATAGTTAAAAATAATGCAGTTATGCAAGACTCTGAACACCGCTATACGCGGCTAAAGAAAAATTTCATTTAGAAAAAAACAAGACAAGCCATAGAGTGTTACATTACAATAGTCATATTAGAGCTTTCAGCTAAATTTTTTTATTTAAAGTAATTTTATGATATTATCTTTGGCTTAAATGTAGTAAAATATTCCAAAAATTTAGGTTATATTTAGTAGAAGAAAGCGTAGAAAAATAATATCCAAAGGATTAGTTTATTAGTAACTAAGAGGTAATAATAAATCTAGAATTAAAGAGTAGTATGAATATGTTTATGTGTGAATAAAATGTATGTGTAAATGTTCTTCACCCTGATGGCTGAAAGCCTCATTGCGAGAAAGAGACACACGGCATTGTACAATACGTTTTTCTTTTGCTGTACAATGCCGTGTGAACACAGTCTAACATACATTTCAATATCATTTTCTTTACCGTAAAACAGGCCGAAAGTGAAAGACCTGTTGAACCACGAGTTCTTCGGCGAGGACATCGGTCTACGGCTGGAGATCGTCAGCCGCGACCTGGTCACCACCTCCGACATCACCAAGATACAGTTCCGCTTGAAGATCATCGATCCTAAGAAACGGTAAGCGTAATATAATATGTTACTGCTGGTCATTTTAGGTTTGTCGCAACAAAACGATGTCATTGTGCACTACACATAGTTTGTGGCCAGCAGCCTAATTGCGGGAGTGAATTCGGCAAGGCGAAGGATTTAACCCCATCAATCGACCACATATACGGAAATCCACAACGCGTCTTTCATCTCGCACGTAGGCTGCAGATCTTTATAAACATACTAGCTGTCCCCCGCGGTTTCGCTCCCGTCATCTGGCTACCTTCCTACCCACCATACCCAATCTACTCTACCCACTCTACCCTACACTACCTACCCTACCTAATTTACTTTTTTTTTTTGGAAGAAAGTTTCCTATGTCCTTCCCCAGGATATCATCTACCTCCTTGCCAAATTTCATTGAAATCCGCTTGGTGCCAGAATATCAATATTGGATCTCCTTTTTACCCGACAGCCGAAGGAGGGTAATGTGTTTATCAGTCTATGTATGTATGTATGTTTGTTCCTATGTGGCGTTCTAGACACCAAATGCGTTGGCCGATTTTGATGATTCTTACGTCAATCGATTCGTCTTAACCCTGCGAGTGTCACTGGCTACATAAAAATTGGAAATGAAAAAAATGGCGTAATTTGGGCCCCATTGTGTGGGGTATTAAAATACTAAAAAGTTGTAAATAAAAAAAGTTAATTAAAGAAATCAAAAAGCCCGACTGCTTAAAAAGCGAACTAAAAAGACGTAAACAAGAAGAAAATCATGCTGTGCAGTCGGAGGATACATCTGGTTTTGGTCAGCCAGCTCGCGAATATGTATCCTCCGACTGCACAACACGATTTTCTTGTTTACGTCTTTTTAGTTCGCTTTTAATGCAGTCGGGCTTTTTGATTTCTTTTATTAACTTTTTTGACAGTTTTGTTTGCAAAATATATTTTGCTATTTAGGTTAAGAAGATGTAATTTTGGAGGAGTATGCAAAAAGCGAAAAAAATATCTTATAATTTTTTTTTAAGCTACGGTTTTAGAGGCCGCCCCGATTTCGCCCGTGACAAATTAAACACAAAAACCTTCCTAGTTTCTCACTCTTTCTATTGTTGAAAACCGTATAAAAATTCGTTCAGTAGTTTTTGACATTATCGCGTGACGCGGCGGGGGACTTTATTTTACAAGCTTTTATTTAACTTGCAATGTATGTTTATAATATTTAAGTGTGTTCGGGTCAAATCTTGCAACTGAGTTTTAAAGCAGTTATCCTCCACCGATTAAGATGATATTTTGCATACACGTTTAGTTTGGGAGACAATGCATGGTTAGCTAAGTGACGTCATTCTAAATCCAATATGGCGGACGGCCCAAGATGGCGGACTAGTTACTTTTTGTTCACTGCCATGATATGGGTATCAAATAAAAGGGTTAGCTGAGATGAATACGATTTTTTTTAATGATAATTTTATTATAATATGTAGTGATTATGTAAGTAACAATCATGCTTGGCCCACCAGGTCATACACCCACAAAGAGAACGAAGCCATCCAATTCGAGTTCGACATGGAGAACGACGATTGTGAGGAGGTAGCCAACGACATGGCGAAGGCTGGTCTCATCATGGAGGAAGACGCCAGGATCGTGTTCAAGCTGCTCAAGTCACAACTCATCAGCCTGAACAGGTAAGTCAGACTAGCTTTAGAGTAAGTACCTGTAACAATAGGGTAGTTTATTGAAAATTTGTTTTTTGTCAGTCAGTTAGATTAATAAAAAATATTGGACACGAATTTTTTCTTTTGACACGTAAACATAAAGTGGCGACGATATAATGCGTTGAAATATCGTATAATGTCACGTCGTTAGTACACTTTATACTGACATAGTGACGTCACAAGAGTGGAGCTCCTGAACTTTGATGCGCTTTAACTTTGTAAATTTTTATTGATTTGGTAAAGCAATAAATACGTGTCCAGTATTATTTGATAATCTCACTGACGGACTAAATAGAATTATAATTTTTCTACCCAGGAAAATCCCTATTATCTGTAGCTTTATTATAGCTTGTTCTTGACTGCGGTTGGGGTCAGGTTCCAATATATCCAGATGCAACTGAATACCAGTACAGTACTATATACACCTCAGTACTGTACAGGCTATGCAGACTTCCACGATGCAGTTACTGGGTAACACGATAAGACTGCTAAAACTATTTGTCACTCTCGGGCTTCTGAACACGCAGGCTTATAATGTAAGAAACGGCGATCAGCATTCATGGCGCGATCAAATTCTTTATGTCATAAAAGTCGGGATTACCTATAGAGTAGGTATGGAGGTCCTACACAAGCTCGCTGTTTGTCAAATGCACATATTTCTAAATAAACAGCCGAATACTCTAAAACTTCTGTATTGAAGAACAATTATTGCGCAAGAATCACTATCATTTTGCTCTTGCAAGATACGTTATAAGCCTACCGTAAGGAATGTCAAAGAGCTACGGCTGATATTCGGAACCGACGAAAATAGTCACCCTTCCATGGAACGGACTAACAGTAGTAAAAGTACATTTACTTTGATTTACCGATCGAAGAGACTGTTATATTTGTCCTCGAACCCCTCAAAACGACGACTTTTGTACAGTAATAACATTTTCTAAATGTCCCTCGGCAAACTTCGTGTTTCGTCAGTCATCGGATTCCTATCAGTTGCCCTTTGCACTTGGTGCAGACCGGACGCTCTCAATCAACTTTGAAGTATATATAGTTGTTAATACTCGTTTAACATAATGTTATTTATTTAAAAAATGTGACGGAAGCTGTTTTTTTTACAGCTCTATATATTTCACACGGCAATCATACAAAACAACAATACTTAGTTCTGAATTCAAATTGATATACAAGATAAATCTAACAATTGATGGACATGGAAATTAGCATTCGTTTTTATTCGGAAATGCGAAGATTGCCGAGGGACATCAAGAAAATAGTTGAACTGTACTATAGTTATTATAAAATCCAGTTTCGAAAGGACAGATGTTTAGTAAGGTTTTCAGAAACTAAAGGTATAGGCACATAACTTGCCAAGAATCGTTAGATGCGCAATTCCTTTTTCAACACACTTGCTCATAAAGTGGCTTTAATTTCACCGCAATTAGGTACATAATGACACCTGTTATCAAACTGTGACTTTTTCATTACTATTATTCACAAGTGAGATAAACAGTTTTTTTTAAATTTATTAGTTGAGTTGCTATGTTCTTAAAAAAGTTTCGATACAAAAAAGATCGTGCTCAATAGTAGAAATGCAACACATTTCATGCAAATTCGTATTTAAATAGATAATTTCAACTTGAACGTGTTTCATAAATAAAACTTTCACTTAAATATAACTTTTGTTTTTGTCTGTAATAAAGAAAACTTGAAATGCCCCATTTTGTACGTGGCTCAAACGCTATGCGCCAAAAGCCAAAAAAAAGATAACTCATTATTTTTAGTCTATGACCGATCGCCATTGTTAGATGCGCGCGCATAGGAAAATTGATTAATTTTGCCCGCCATTGCGAAAAAAAATTCACAACTCGTTTTCACTGTTGGAAATGATTTTTTAGTATTATTTTCTTCACAAGTGTGTTGAAAAACGTCGTATGATACACGTGTGTATTGATGATTACCGTCCTCGGCTCTCTTAAGACCCTCACCTAACGGCTCGGGTCTCAATGGCGCCTCAGCGGTAATCACCAACGTTACACACTTGTACCATAATGTACTATTTTAGGTCTCTTTGGTTACCAAGTGGGACGCGGGGAACGTTTATAACCGTTCCGAGCGTGCGATTGGTTTGTTAGTTCACACAAGGAACGACTGACCAATCGCGTCGCGTCCAAGTTCCTTTCCCCCTATATGGTGGTTGGTCAGTTCACGCACTATGCGCGAACTTATCGCCAAAACCTTGCTAAGTTACATAGCCGGGGACTATATGTGCCTATGAATATTGCTGGTACTACATAAGTCCTTGACTAGTTAGCCAGTCATTAAAGCTTGTCTGTAATTTACAGTCAAGACGTATACGATCCAGGAACGAAAACCAGCGACGTAAACTTTGCACAAGAAAGCATGAACAAACAATCTGGAACGCAATTTGGGCTAGTTTATACACATTTTTAAAGTAAAATCATTATTTCGTTTATTTTGCTATTAGAAACCTTATTCTATTTACATTATAGTTTAGTAATAAGTTGGATCGTAATTAGTTTGATTCATTCTGAAATCTACATTTTTTTCGTGTAAGAGTTTGAAGTTTATTTCATATTTATGATGACCGTTTCATATTAGCCTATATTTAGTTTTATGTCTGTTAAGTATAAACCATTGCAGAACAGTGGTGCCCCAGTGTGGCTTTCATGTTGTAGGTCGTGGGTTTGAACCTAGGCAAGCGCTTTACATTGTGTAAAGTATTTCATCACCATTGCTCTCAAAACGGTGAAAGAAAACATCGTGAGAAATCCTAGAATCAAAAATTCGAAGACATGTGACATCCACCAACCCGCACAGGGTCCGCGTAGAGGATTGCGGCCAGTGTCCCAGCAGTGGGAACATTAAAAGACTGGTGATGATAAACCACCGCTTCGTGTTGTCGTAATAGTCAAGTAATAATACAATAAGAACCAATTTAAAACTGTAAAGATTGCTGCTAATAACACTAATCTAAACTGGACAAGTGAATAATCTGCCTGTTTGTGCCAATTTTTCCTTTAAGGTTAAACTAGTCGACGGCACGAACTATTTTGTGCGCGAGGTTAAAATGCATGCTATCTCATCCCACAACACGTGCGAAATATATAGATGCTATGATGAGCAATAAGAAGCTAGTTCGCGTACGAATTAGCACTTCTGCAATCTTTTATCGAAATGGATGATGATTTAGGACGAAAACGAGCGCGCGAAATTTTATAAACAGACTTTTGGGAGTCTAGATTTCATGAAAAAACTACTGAATGTATCTGATCAAAATAACATTATTTGGATTGTTGAATTACTAATCTATCCCTGTATGGAGGCCGTTTTTTAATTTTCCTTCTTCTTATGGTATTTATTTGCGCCCAAAGATACGTTAGAATTAGTGTTGAAATATGGAACTTTCGACGCTCATAACTTTCAAATATTTTATTTTTTCGGTTCCATACAGGGCTAGATAATGATGAGACAAATTGATATCTTTTTTTATTTTGAAAGTACATCGTCAAACAGTGGAGTAATCTCTAGACTACGTTTGTATGGAAACATTTTTGACTTGTGTACCCTTAACAGATTATCATAGTGACCATTAGAAGGCCTATTGGAGAAGTGGTCTGATTAGAACGCGTATATATAACGCAAGCTTCTGCCAGCGGCTTCGTCCGTATGAAAAGTGTTTTCTTATTCCAAGAGAACACTATACTGAGATGAAAAGTAGCTTATGTGCTATTCCAGACTGTATATCTATTTGTGTACCAAATTTCATCCAGGTTTGTTAAGCCGTTCTGGGCTTCAGCAAAAAAAAAAAGCCGGCCCAGTGTGAGTCGGACTCGCGCCGCACGAAGGGTTCCGTACCATTATCGCAAAAAAATCACGTTTGTTGTATCCCCATACACCAAACGTGTTTTTTTTTTGCGCCACTTAAATATTTATTTTATTCTGTTTTTAGTATTTGTTGTTATAGCGGCAACAGAAATACATTCAACTGTCTAGCTATCACGGTTCATGAGATACAGCCTGGTGACAGACAGACGGACAGTGAAGTCTTAGCAATAGGGTTGCTTTTACCCTTTGGGTACGGAACCCTTAAAATTATCCATCCATCCCAACTTTCACATTTATGATGTAAGTAGTATGGCGCTTAAGACCTTCTTTCAGCGAATATCCAGCCGCAGTGAAATTAAGTGAAACTTTAACGTTCTGATATGTATGTGGATAGGTTTACTGACGTATATTCTATTACGTATTAGTAACTATGCGTCTATTATCTTATTTAGCACAAAAACATAATAGATAATAGTTTTACGTCTATTCTCAGATAAATGAGCCGTGAAAGTGTCATTGATAAGGTTAACGTGGTGCAACTATCATGAATAATCATTCATGATAGTTCCACCACGTTAACCTTATCAGTGACGTTTTGCTGAATGATTTAGTATTCTGCGGTAATAATGTTTTAAATACCTAATAACATTACAGTTGCCTTTAGTCAGTTTTTATAACATTCATAATCTTAACTAATATTACAAAAAGTGAAATAAAATAAAAAAAATTAAACCTCCCCGATACATTTTGATTTCATGCTTCATAATTTATTTAGTAGATAGACACGCTTCGATTGACAATCTATCAAACACGTAATTATAACACGATATCTTGCAAAAAGCCGATTCAAACAGTAAAACGCCCATAACTTTTGAACGGCTGAAACGATTCAAAAAATCAAATGTCAAAAAGTTAAAAGTCGTTTCATACCTTTAGAACAGACATACAGATGCACAAATACACAGTTCCACACGTCCAACTTTTATAACACCCCTTTTTGTCCGTCGGGGGTTAAAAGATGATATGTTATACGTTATACGAGAGTTTTCAACATAATTTAAAGAATTTATTCCGAAACGCCTAATTTATTTATATATTTATTATGTAAAAATGAATCCCTATTTCCCTTGGCCACGGCATCACGCGTGAACGGCTGGACCGATTTAACTAATTCTTTTCTTGATTCTTTTCTTGTTGTGTTTGTTATTGTTAGTTGAAGGTACTTTTGAAAGAAATTTTATTGGTAGGTACCACGATTGTACAGTTTTTTTGCACCAAAATGTGTTACAATGCAAATCTTAACAATAGAGTGGAATTCCTTAGAAACTTAAAAAAGCGCCTTTTATTGGCATCAATTTTAAATTATCCGTTAAAATAATCTTCGAAGTGTGAATTAAGAGCCCAATATTCCATAATTTTGTACTTATTAGGAGACTTGATTAAACAAGAACATACAATTTTATGTTCAATTCCAGAAAGTGTTAATTTTACACACAATTCTATTGAATTGTGTGTACATGTCGCGCCATCTAGTGAGATTTATTTAAACCAAATTTTCTTTCTTAGCAATGAGGCCCCGTGGTAAAAGTAATAAAGACCAATTCTACAGAAACAAAGACACGATCTATCGAAATGATGAGTCAATCTATAAATTTATCCGACTAACTCACGGCAGATACTAGCTAAAATCTAGGTCATCAAAGTGATATTTAAGCTCAATAAAACACATGAATTTATCTAAACTAAAATAGCGATTTCTCGATTCACTGCCCACAGACAATAGTTATTAGTTAATGGGTTCTATTGTTGCAATATCGATCAGATTGTAGACGTGATAACTAATGTCTTAATCTTGATCAATTATCTCGCTTCGAATTGCAATTTCAAATCTATGGTTGAGATCTTAGGATGAACAGACAGACAGTTATCCAGCCGGGCGGCGAGCACGACCTCTGTGTTAGGCATGAGTCACGCATTTTATCACTGTTTTTGCATATAGTGCCCGGCACGTAAGTTGGCATGGTTTTGGCATAGTGGGTACCCCCACTACGCCAAAACCATGCGTTCGCGCATATTCCGCGAACTGACCAACCACCATGTAGAGCGAACGGAACGTGGATGCGACACGATTGGTCAGACGATCCTTGTGTCAAATGACCAACCAATCGCGCGCTCGATACGGTCCTAAACCTTGCCCGCGCCCCGCTTCACTACCAACGATTAGGTATCTTAAATATCTATATCTAAAACGACTTCTGCGCATCTAACGACTCTTGCCAACTTACGTGCCGGGGATTATAAAAAATGTGTGACTCGTGCACGCCCGCCAGATATTATGACTAGTATAAGTAGTCCTGATATTTTATAAGGTTTGCGTACGATGAGAGGTCAGCTTATACTAGAAAGATATCGTTACTGTATTTTTCGTTGTGTATCCTACGTTCCAAATTAATATTATTCGCAAACTTTGCACTCATTCATGGATATTAAATCGAATAATTTATGACTTTATTGGTCTAATTTTTAATGACCCTTGACTTGGCTAACGATGGCTTATCCATTCGATCACTGTGTTTGTCTGTACATAGCAACCGTTTCAAAACGTATAAGAAATAATAAATTATCGAAGGATCTATTTCACAGGAATTCATGTGGTGCACAGAAATAAAAATCTCAATAAAATTTTTCGTACATTTCAACAATTCAGAAATATTCAGTTGAGTGTTTAGTGTATGTGTTATGGACCAAGTGAATACTACGGAATTTTTCATAATGCCCGGGCAATTTGAAAAATGCCCGATATGAGTGGGCAATATGATAAAAACTATTGAAATAATTTAATTGAATGGGCTTTCTAAATAATGCCCATCACTTATTGGGCCGGGTAATAAAAATATGTGTTTTCTTAAATAATTTTAATGTTGACATTTATTTTAATGTAGAATAGATAAATACGATTACTATTTAAAGAACAAAGTCGACGGAGCCCCGCTACTATTTCTGACTGCAGGGTCTAAAGTAACCGCTCTTGGACTAATTCATTGACCATAATTATCGAATTGAGAGTAAGAGTATCGAGTATCTTGTTCCGAGAGGAAAACCTTGACGTCTGTCATCATCTCTTCTCCTTCGTTTTCCTTCCCACTCTTCAAGTCGTTACGGTGGATCTTTTACTATTCGCGCTGTGCGACTCTGGAATACTCTTCCACATCTATACGGGATAGCCCTTCATTGGAGGTTTTCAAGAGAGATGATGACAGACGAGAGAATTAAGGAATATTTCCTATCTAAATTAATTTATGTACTTACAATTGTAATATTTTAGTTTTGTAATAAATAGGTTTGTATTATGTTTATGCATTGTGTGTTGCACACGTATTTGTTTAGTTTATTTAGTAAGTAAGTATTTAAAATTATCAAGAGTTTTTAATAAGCTTTTGTTGTACACATGGATGTACTATCCTCAAATGCATATTTCTCTACGCAACTGAGTTTTGCTGCTAGAGAACCCAAGTATGGGTTAAGCTCGCCTTTGTACTCCAATATTACCATGTCAGTAAAGGAATCAGGATATTCGCACAACAAAATGTAAATACTGAGTGCCCTACATTCCAGTAAAGGCTCGCGTATAGAAACCTCGCTATGGACGTTGTATGCAACCAAACACGCAATGTGTGAGATTCCATCACGCTTCGAAACTCTGATTTGGTATGCGACCAAAGAAAAATACTTTTTGACCAAAAATTCTTCGGTTTCGAGTTTGTTCTTTTCGTTCTTGTCACGGTATAATATGACCCAAATAACCTGGTTAGGCCGTGGTTCAGTCTGCCCTTATTTGCCGTTTTCATGCCATGTCTTACGCCAGTCAAGAAATTCGCCTTTTATCCTATTGTAACAATGTATTTGGACTTTTCGTGTTGGTGATGTATTTGGACAATAAATAATACAATCGAACCCTAGGGTTGAGCAGAGGTGTAAAATATAGCCTCATTTTGCCACTTATATTAAGATGCAAGAAGTTCTTTTGCCGAAAATAAAACTTCTGTTGGTGGAAATGATTGTTTGGAATTAACGAAAGTTCATTACTAATGTTATCTATACCAATATTATAAAGATGTAAAGTGTGTGAGGCTATAAGGGAATAAATCTCTGGATCTACTGAACCGATTTATATGAAAGTTGGCATGGAGATAGTTTGAGACCCTGGGCAGGACATAGGATAGTTTGTATTCTCTTGGGATGATAAAACACTTTTCGAAGCCGCGGGTTAGCCCACTTGCTAGTTGTATATAAAACAAAACAAAGACTTGATCTGGTCTGTAAGTGTGTTCTCGTCCGTCCGACAATTTCAATCAAAATTAGGTCTGACATTGACACGTTCAAAGCTCCCAGTATCCATTAATAACACCAAAAAATCATATCGGCAAACATCACAAAGAGCGATCGATATAAAAACAAAAGTATTTCACAAACGATTCTAATAACGAATAATTCTCTGAAGGAACGTGAAACGACATTGAACGCAACCGATTATTTCGGAGACATCGGCTCGGAGACGAACGAATTCTCGTCACGCGATGCTAAGAATCCAGCTGGTTGTATTTAGCATTTTCGTTTCGTTTAGAATCACATAGAAAAAATAGCTATTTATGCAACTGTTACGTTATGGACGGTCTTTTAATACGAGTGCCATTTTTCGGTACAAGCGTAGCGCGTACCGAAATAGGTGGGCACGAGTTATTAAAAGACTAATAACGTACGGTTGCATACAAGATTTTATCTACGAAGGAAGGAATAAAACACAGATATAGAGAAATAAGTATTTCAGAAAGTGTGTTTAAGTATTTCATTTCCCATATACATGTCTTGTTTTTTCTGGTAGTAAATTATTTGTAGCCGCAACTGCTCTATTTGTTATATCTGGTGGTGTATTTTCAATATCACTTGATGTTGAAGACATTTTTAATAAAATTTGGAATAAAATTTCACTCAGAATTTTTTCCGGGTTTAGGGTAAATTGCCCTATCGCTGGCACCTTCCTATTTATTGGCACTTTTGAGTTTATGGGCTAAAAAAATACCATAGATTAAGCAATGTTGGAATATCCATGCCAGTAATAAGATTGTAGATAGCTTTTTTATAATTTGGTGAAAACACATGTGTAATTACTATTTCATTGCCCATTGGATGCAACAACTCTTAAAATAAAGACAAAAATTATAATGGCATCGAAGGGAATATTTTAGAATTTCCTTCGATGTCCTTATAATTTTTGTAAGCTAGTGCATTCAATATGATTTTCTGGGCATTTCATTACGAAGCTAGGAGAGGCACTCTCTTAAAGTGCCAATAACTGGTTATCTTACCCTAAATCACCAATGTTGGGTGGTCTGGTTGTAATCAGGCTAAACAGCTAATTTGTTCAGTAAAATGATTGAACATGCGTGATCGGCTTCCCGATGCATATAAACTATCAAACGCACGCACGAACGCGTCTTGTAATTACTGCGACGCAATAGTGAATCGTTATTGTGTAAAGGCTTCTGGATATTGGTTATTGTTTACTAGCTTTTTCACGCGGCTTCGCTCTCGTTGGCCTATCTTACAGCACCGTGCAATTCCGCCATGAAAAGTAGCTTATCCTTATCCGCTTAGCGATAGTGTTGCTTTGTATCAGTACTTGCAGATAATTATCTTTTACAAATTTTACCTCTTTATATTGAAACGAATAAACAAAATTTGGTTAAAATAAATGTCACTAGATGGCGCGATATGCATCGATTTGTTTTTTTTTTTTATACTTTGCCCCACACTAGGAATTTCTCCTGTATCGTGGCTGCGTTTACAAACATATAAACTCACATGCACAAACACCCAGAGCCGGAACAACTATCTGTAGGTCATACAAATATTTGTTCCGTGCGGGAATCGAACCCGCGACACGCAGCGCAGCAGTCAATCGCTCAACCACTGCGCCAACCTCGCGCCCACTGCGCCAACCGTGCGCCCACTGCGCCAACCGTGTGCCCAAAAGATTTGAAATTGAATTGTGTGTAAAATTAACATTTTGTATAATTGATAATAAAAATTGTATGTTCTTTTTAATGAAGTCTCCTAAGCACAACATTATATTATAGGTTTAAAGATATTTATTTCCCATAAGAACTTATAATACTTAAACTTATTATTCATTTTTTTTTTATTTATACTTATTATTCATTCATATTTTAAAGATTATTTGAACGCATCATTTAAATGGATTCCAAAAGATGGCGCGGTTATAAATTTCTGAGGCAACAATAACACCAAAAAATCATACCTACTCGATAGTTTAAATTTGTATTGTAACCCATTTTGGTGCAATGAAACTGTAAAAACGTGCAAAAATACTATAAAACAAATCGTCACTGTATTTAAAGAAAAAAAATGTCACTAACCGAGAAAACCCTTTTACTTGCAAGTCGCTGCTAACACCATCTGTAGCAGTGGAACGGAACCGAACGCGATCGAAGTACTTATAAAAATATTCATCTTAATCAGACGAAAAACACTAGTTAAGTCGTTACGGTTTCTTTGTATGGGATGAGGCAAATACTTATATGTTAGTATTATATTGTCTGTGGTTTAGATTATATCGGGTGCAGTAAAGTACAGAGCTAGCCTCCACGGGTCAGTACTTCAGCCTAATGCAGGCCTCTGCTGGACGTAGGTCTCTCCCAAGTTGAGCTAAGTTAAAACACGGTTCTTCCCCTGCCATATCCACTCTGTCCCAGCTACCTTTTTCAGGTTGCCTGACATTGAAAGATTTCAAGTAAACCATGGCTGAAGACATCATGCGACGGTATGGCCGTATTTTCAACACTAATCACATAATATTGTTATGTTTGGGTTTCTGAAAAACCTGGACATTCCAATTTATATCGGCGAATCGCTCATAATCTGTTTTTAATTTGATAAGAATGCATTTATCAAATTATAATGTGATTACAAACACGATAAAAAAACGCTGCATCATAATAATATTACAGGGATTACAAGAGTACTCATTTAATAAAAATGCATCCATGATGAAAATACTGTAATACACCACAACTTATTAGGCCGTTTTATCCTTAAAATAGCACATGGAGCAGTGGTGGGTTCGAAAGTTCGCCTGCCTGGGGCAGGCGCTTTACCTTTGTGAAAATAATTTCATCACAACTGCTCTCAAAACGGAGAAGGAAAACATCGTGACGAAACTGAATGTCCTAGAACTAAAAATTCGAAGACATGTAATATCTACCATACCTTAGTGAAAATTCATCACAACTGCATTCAAAACGGAGAAGGGAAACATCGTGACGAAACTGAATGTCCTAGAACTAAAAATTCGAAGACATGTGATATCTACCATACCTTAGTGAAAATTCATCACAACTGCTTTCAAAACGGAGAAGGGAAACATCGTGAGGAAACTGAATGTCCTAAAACTAAGAATTCGAAGACATGTGAATTCTACCAACCCGCACTGGGCCCACGTTGTAGATTATGGCCCATTCCCTCTCACAGAAAGGAGGACTATGTCACATTGTAGTCTGATTGTATTTATGTATGTTATGAAGATTATGAATAACATTACTACAACGGCTAACAATCATCATCATCATCATTTCAGCCGAAAGACGTCCACTGCTGGACATAGGCCTCCCCCAGGCGTCGCCACATTGACCGATCCCGTGCGTCTCGCATCCAGCGCCTTCCCGCAACCTTAACCAGGTCATCAGTCCACCTAGTGGGAGGCCTTCCAGCGTATCGTCTTCCGGTTCGCGGTCGCCATTCCAGAACTTTTCGGCCCCATCGGCCATCCGTTCTGCGAGCAATGTGCCCTGCCCACTGCCACTTAAGTTTGGCAATTCTTCGGGCTATGTCGGTACCTTTGGTTCTCCTGCGGATATCATCATTTCTGACGTGATCACGCAAGGAAATTCCGAGCATAGCCCTCTCCATTGCCCTTTGGGTGACTTTGAGCTTTCTGATACGGCCCATTGTGAGCGACCACGTCTCGGTTCCATAGGTGATCACTGGCAACACACACTGGTCATAGACTTTTGTCTTGAGACACTGCGGTAAATTGGACGAGAAGATACCACGCAACTTCCCGAACGCCGCCCAGCCGAGTCGGATTCGACGGTTGATCTCTTTCTCGAAATTGGACCTACCCAACTGGACCGTTTGTCCCAGGTAGACATAATGGTCTACAACTTCGAGGGTAGAGTCTCCGACCTTGATAGGAGTGGGTGTTACATGGCTAACAATCGTGTGAAGTTTTTAATCCTATGATACTTTTTTTTATCCTTTCTTATTAAAACGAAAAGTTACCACACATTTTCTTTTACACTCTACTTCAAATAAAAACAAGTTTACACTAAGACTTATCTTACAAACCAAGTTCTTCCCAAGGTCTTTGCCACTTAGGTCAATGTATCCTAATCTCTGCATTTAAAAAGACAAACATGGACGCTGAATTAAAATAGAAACAGTTTGCAAATTAAAAGATAACGTAACCGTTCAAGGCTAAGATTATATTTATCTGTATTATCTTATCAGTATACATAAATTTATGTAAAGGTCAGAGTATTGTGGGAATATCATTATTTATTCGGAACTTAAATTGTGGTTAGTTATGTCATATTGTTAGGTACGGTTTTGGTTTAAATTTGGTAGCAATTTAGAGCTTGTCTCCTTGAACCCTTGACTCTATGATGAAGCAGTAGAATAAAGGTGCAAACACGACTCAGGCAGTAAAAAAGAAACCTATAAAGGCCAGGCCCCAGGCCAGGCCTAGCTCAGAAACTTCTCAAGTTGATTATAAGTTGGTTGAGGGTGCGGGAATCCGCTTGCTGCGGGACACAGGACCAACCGTTCTATGTAGCGATTCTTAGGATATGCCTATCTTCAGCAGTGGACATTTTTCGGATGACATGATGATGTTGATGGTGATAAGTTTCTGTTATCTTTAGGTTGATTTTTAAGCGACAGATAACCTTTATCTAAGGAATTACAATTGCGATTTGACGGCTTCTGTATAAAAAATATGTCATGATAGCGGATATTCTGCCCATTATCTGATTATTGAAAATCCGCCTGAAGAAACATAATTTCGAAATGACACATCAGCTTGAGCTCAGCAAGACCTTTCTGATTTCACAACAGGATCTCAAAAAAGCTTTTGCTATAAAGATGACCAATCGAAACCAATTTTGTCCACCTACCATTATATCTGCTGAAACATATCTACCCACTACTGTCCTTCCTCAAGTTCTAAATTAATAATGAACGTACACACAACATGTCTAAGGCAGTCCGCCTAAATACGGTTTTTTTTTCATATGAGTATATTAGAGGAAGATTCAAAGTTGTGCCAGTGACAGAAAAGTTAAAAGGAAACTGTTTGTCCTGGTATGGTCATGTGATGAGGAAAGATGAAACGCATGTTACTAAAAGAGTTATTAATATAAATGCGGATGGAGGGAGAGGAAGGTTTACGAAAAGATGGATGGACTGTGTGAGGAGTGACATGGAAAAAGGGAGTCAGTTATAGCGTGTCAGGGGACAGGACGGTATGGAAGAAGAAAACGTATTGCGCCGACCCCAAGTAACAAGGGATAAGGGCAGGTTGATGATGATGATTTAATAAATAAATAAACAAACACGCTTTATTACAAGGAAGGCTTAGGCAGAGTAACACAAGACACAAACATTCCGCCAGTTACGTTTAAGTCACACACACACACACTACACATCTAAGTTTAAAAATAGTCCGAAGCACCCTTCGGTGAATGACTGGCACATAATTAAGGGGTATCTGGTACATGTCAGCCAAGTGAATGTTGACGCGAAAGAAAAGGCAATGCACTGTTCAATCCGAACCGGTATTACGGGTTGTAAAACGCAGTCTTTTTTACGATTAACCTAAAGTTGTTGCTTGTATTCAAACATACGTACGTCTGAGTAACTCACTTATTCGGAACTAGGTTCTTCACACGGTTTTGTTTGCGGGTGCCTTTTTTTTCGGGAACAATGGTTGTCTATGGCATTCGGTATAGAGTAGTTTTCTGACAGTGGAAGGATTTTTTGTAATTGGATCATTCCTTCTCCTCGTGTCGTGTTTCTTATTACTGAGGGTCGTGATTCCCCCGACGGAAGATAACTTTTCTTGATGTTCTTCCATCTGTCTGTCCTTGGAGTAGTGGAGTGCATTGTGCAGTTTGGTGTTGAGCGTTGAACGGATTTGATCAAACCACCTGAACGTTCAATATCGAATCCAATTCGAATCGGATCATTACTTTCAGAGATATCCTTCCTACAATGGCTACAATCAATTTTACCTCTTTATTATATTTGGAATATTCCGTCATGCGGAAACATTCGGGACATTTTCGGGTATTACCGGATTATTTGTCCGTCACTAAAAACATTACTAAAAACGGTTCCGTCCCGTTATCAATGCCCCAATTCCCGTTCCGGTGAACCGGATATACCTTATACTTACTCGTCTCGTCCCACGGCTCTTATCATTTCGGTGAATGAATAATGACACTTATAAACTTCATATTTGTTTATACTAATTTCATTATTTGCTTAGCAGTTGTCGTCGCGAGCGCAGTGCGTCATGTTTTGCACGTAGTGTGGGCGCATCGCGTTTTAGTATCATTATTTTGCGAATGCTATCAACGATAAGATTGAAGTTTTATTAATTAATTGTCCCTTTAAATTTCGGTGTTTCTCAAGTGGCAGACTGGCAGACATATTGTTTTCTGTGATGATAAACCGGTGTCGGTGCATTTTTAAAAGTGGTGGTGAAAGTTTTGTGCATGTGTTTTGGTGTTCTGCGATCATGTGTACATTGTGAAAGTGATTACTGATTAACCTCCAAAAGGATTATAGTGAGTTTGCATTTTTGTACTTTTTAGGCGCGACTTTTTAATTTGATTGACGTGGTACAGAATATTCCGGAACTTTTTTTCGATTTCCATTTTCAGCGTTAACGAAGCAAAATAAGTATGTAGGGATCACAGCAGATTGCGTTCTGTGGTTTCTACCTATCCTTACGGGCAAAAGGCGTTTATGAATGTATATTATTTGGGAATATGAACATAAAATATGTGAATGCTGAATCATGTTGTTTATTAAGACATACGGCTTTTAAATGCCAGTTCATTGCTCTTATAACAGGATCTGTCAATTAAAAATATCCTGACGAAAATGCACGTTTATATGAAGCATACTAATATTATTTAAGGGAAATGAGGTGGACTACTTCAATAAGAACTTGGTTCTCAGCAGGTGTGACTAAAGAGGAGTAGAGAGTGGACAATACGCAGAGATAATTTAATAAAAAGGCCTCCCGCCTTTATTTATTAATTAAAATTGTATGCACAAGTACAAAGTCGGACTTAATGCCTTAGATGTTTGCCCACACAAACACAAACTTTTAATAATAAATACCTATATTCATGAAGCAATTATTTGAAGGTTAAATTAGACCAAGACAATAAGCATAAATATACCATTTACATACAAAAACCTTACGTCTAGCCTCAACAAATCCTCACCTTTATCTGAAATACCATCGCTATGTAAAAATTGTTACCCTCGTTGCCATGGCAACGGTAACCAAGTTAAAATGTTTTCTTGACCTCGCGTGAGCCCATTTCAGCATATTTCAGGTCTAATTTAGCCGCGTTCAGTTTAATTCGAACGGTTTCCTTTAACGAAGGTTGATTATTAAAATTAATGGCTGTTTATTAAGTTTTGATATTTTTATTGCGATGTGAATTTTCAATTTTTGTTTTGTAAACTGTGCGGAGAATGAAAGGTATTTTGCGTAGTTAAAATATTAAATTTCGTAATGCGTTTGTAGTATTTTTGACAGGACGGTATTCCTTTCAATTTTTAGTTTTCACAGAGTTGCGATGAGGTTTTAAAATGATTTGTTTATTCGGAAAATCGAAAACCGTGCGGCGAATGTGTAAGATACAAAATATTAAAAAAAAAATGATTATATTTTCAAAGTTCATACAGTATTTTTTGAAAGCCCGGCTTTTAAACAACTTTTGTTATTAACCTCCGACGCGGACGGCAAAAGAGGGAAGTTATATGTTTGACGTGCACCTGTGTGTTTGTGTATTTTTGTATCTGTCTGTGGCATCATAGCTCCTAAACGGATGAACCCATTTTGATTTCGTTTTGGTTTGTTTGAAAAGTGACTCTATCGAAAGTGTTCTTATCTATGTTTGATGAAAATCGGTTCAGCCGTTCTAAAGTTATAAGCGTTTTACTGTTTGGATCGGGGTATTTTCGCAAGATATCGTGTCATAATTACGTGTTCAATAGATTGTTGATGGAAGCGTGTCTATTAATAGATAAATTAAGTAGTTTAAAAAGTAATAAAAAAAGTTTTTTTTTTTGTTAATTTTTACATGAGTGAAAATCGAATACTACTTATGCGATGAATGAAAAAACGTTTAAAATTCAAGCAGTATTTTTTGACAGCCTGGGTTTTTTTGCACTATCTTTAGTTTTCATAGTATTGTGACGAGGTTAATTAAAACCTATTTAATATTGTTTATAAAGATAATTAATAAATGTATTTACTTAGTATTAATGACCAAACACGCGTGCTGTTTATTCCACGATAAGATTTTCTAACAATAACACTGAAACATTTATTATTATTGTTTCTAATCTAACAATAATAAATCCATGTTTTATTGCAATTTATGACTTTAATATCCGTTTCGCTCGTGTAAGTAGAAGAAACGTTATTGTTTTGTGATCATTAATAAATGTTACTAGAATTGCAGATTTCATTTTTCGAGTAAAAATAGTGCTGAAAAATGTGCCATTTGTCAGCTTTCTCAAACAATGCTAACAACAGAAAGTCTGCTGTTTATGTCAATCTATATCTATACTAATATTATAAAGAGGAAAGATTTCTATTTTTGTATGTAACGAATAAACTTAAAAACTAATAGACTCAATTCTAAAATTCTTTCACTGTTGGGAAGCTACACTATCCCCGGGTGACATAGGCTACTTTTTATCCCTGTATTCTCACTGGAAAGGGCACTACGCGGGTGAAACCGCGAGGCGTCCGCTAGTGAAATAATACTTCGTTTAGGTTTCCGAATTAATGTCTGTTGAACGTCTACTTTTCGTGTGAGGTGTGCTCAGCTCTGGTGTCAGTGTTAATTAAGCCACCTCTGGGAACCCCAAGACCTACATCTATACCAATATTATAAAGAGGAAAGATTTTTTTGTTTGTTTGTTTGATTGTTTACTGGGCCGATTTCAAAAATTCTTTCACCGTTGGGAAGCTACTCTATCCCCGGGTGACATAGGCTACTTTTTATCCCTGTATTCCCACGGGAACGGGAACTACGCGGGTGAAACCGCGAGGCGGCCTCTAGTTAACTATATAAGTCCAGGTTTCCTCACGATTTCTTCCATCACCGTTATCTGTGATGTCCAAGATAAACTTAAGACATTAAAAGTCTCTTTGGTACTTGAACGGATTTGAACTCTTGACGTCAAGCACAAGAGGCGAGGTGGTAACCAATGGGCCACCACGTCTGTGGGCTTATTGTGAGTATTTACTCATGCTCATTCGTGTTAACGTAAACGTCAATTTGTATTGAAACTGGATAAGCACCGTCTGATGATAGTAAGGATCGAAGGTTTTGCAATTTGTTTCATCGAGGGTCACCATCATCTTCCCGCCCTTATCTGCTGCTGTTACTTGGGGTCGGCGCAACACGTTTTCTTCTGCCTTACTGTCGTGTCCTCCGTCACGCTGTCACTGACTCCTTTTCATATCACTCCTCACACAGTCCATCCATATTTTCTTTGGCCTTCCCCTTCCTCTCCATCCATCCACAATTATATTCTTTTAGTAACTTGCGTTTCATCCCTCATCACATGACCATACCAGGACAAACGGTTTCCTTTCAACTTTTCTGTCATTGGCGCCTCTTTCAAACTTCCTCTGATATACTCATTTCTCACTTAAACCATTATTTCATCAAAAAAACTTTAAAAACTCACAGAACTTCATTTTATTTAAAACTGAATTAATATAATAACAGTTACTTATAACCAATAGTCAACACTTGAACAAACACAGCAGTAGCAAATATAACTTGCTTGTTGAATACGTGCAGCACCAAACACTATTGATCGTTTTGTCGCATAAACGCGAAAACAGTCATGAAACGGAAAACACGATATTTTTACGATTTCCGCAACGGTTAACGGCTTTTTGCAATATCCGTAGGTAAAGCTCGAACGTTACGCCGCGGAAACGCTTCTACTTCGTCATCAACTTACAATCATGGCAACATGGCAAAAAAAAAAATTACTAAATAAACTAGCTTTTTTCGTATTCTTCGCAGCAAAGCCTTTCATTTGATACCCATATCATGGCAGGGCACAAAAATAACTAGTCCGCCATCTTGGGCCGTCCGCCATATTGGATTTAGAATGACGATACTTAACTTACCATGCATTGTCATCCAAACTAAACGTGTATGTAAAATTTCATCTTAATCGGTGGCGGATAACTGATTTAAAATTCGGTTGCAAGATTTGACCCGAACACACTTACATACATACATTGCCGACAGACAGACGACACGGTTGGCGTAGTGGTTGAGCGATCAGCTGCTGCGCTGCGTGTCGCGGGTTCGATTCCCGCACGGAACAAATATTTGTATTGCCTACAGATAATTGTTCCGGATCTGGGTGTCTTGTGTATGTGAGGTTAAATGTTTGTAAACGCACCCACGATACAGTAGGAAATCCTAGTGTGGGGCAACATTAAAAAAAAAATGCAAGTTAAATAAAAGCTTGTAAAAATGTACAACAACCTGCATGCTCTTTTATGAAAACTCATGTTTTACACAAATAAAGAATCTAAATCTAAGATGAGTTTCTACGCTGCATCAGCGCTGAACAATTGCCCAGTGTATAGTTACACGCTTTTGGCAACAATTCTATCAAATTGCGCCAAACGAAAAAAATATGCAATCGCGTCACAACAAGGCCTCTGTCGACGTCAGACCTGTCACGATCAGGGATCACGAACAGCTGATGTCAATCAATGCGTGTCAAACGTCAAAGCGTCATGATACTTTATGTTGGGGGAGGGGCGATGTGATTGCGTCATCATAGTATTTATTCAGCAGAAATTCATCAGTATCTTTTTCTTGGTTTTGATGAACTTTCAAAAATAATTACCGTAAAAAATAATCAGACACAAACACCTCTTTCAACTACATAATTTATCTAGTAGCAAACACGCTTCGATCGACAATCCATCGAAACACGTAATTATAACACGATATCTTGCGAAAACACCACGATTCAAAGAGTAAAATTTGCATAACTTTTCAACGGCTTCACCGATTTTCGTCAAACAAAAGAACACTCTGTAAAACTAATACAAAATCGGTTCAACCGTTTAGCAGCTATAATGCCACAGACAGAAACACAAATATACAAAGACACAGATATACACGTCAAACTTATATCACCCCTCTTTTTAACCCCCGATGGAAAAATAGTGGTGTTAAAAGTTTGACGTGTGTCTGTGTATTAGTGTATCTGTCTGTGGCATCATAGCTCTTAAACGGATGAACTGATTTTGATTTCGATTTTTATTTTATTTGAAAGGTAAGTTACCTATCGAGAGTGTTCTTAGCTATGTAGGATGAAAGTCGGTTCAGCCGTTCTAAAGTTAAAGTCGTTTTACTGTTTGAATCGGGGTGTTTTCTTAAGATTTTGTGACATAATTGACGTGTTCAATAGATTGTCGATCGAAGCGTGTCTTCTACTAGATAAATTATGTAGCATGAAATAAAATGTATATTTTTTGTTTTTAATTTTACTTCTTCCGTCTGCGATTAAAAACTCATGTTATAGCATTTGGCGAGGCCCGCATTTATTTAGGCTCAATGAGGGTCTTCACAAAATATCATGCCTGTACTTGCTTGAAGTGTTGGTTAGAGGTGCACCTACAATTGATCAGTTATGTTTAGTTTAATTTCCATGTAAAAGAGGCGGGTCTATAGTGGAGTCGTCGCAATAAAGGACAAAATAATCACAAAGATGACGGGTAGTCGCCGACAGAACACTTTTCTATTGTAATACAACTTTTGTCCAAAAATATCTTTACAACTACATAAAAAGTGCATTACCTGAACGAAAAGCACCAAAGCGTTCTGCGAAACGTGACCGGTGTATCTGACTTTTTCTGTGTCTCCATATTGTATACTCATGTCATCTCTTTCGTTCCCAGGGAGAGGAGCGAGAAGAAAGCTCAGATGCTATTCAACCAGGAGGCGATCATCGAACAGAACAGACAGCAGCTCTATGAACAGCAGTTGAGGCAGGTCAGTGACAACATTGGGATAGGGCATGGTCGAGGTCGATGGCTGTGTAGCTCAAAATGAGTTTAGATTGGGTTTGGATTTTTTTAAGCTGTTAAGGTGAATTACTAATGCCCCTTTTTAATACTAGGCGACACAAATTAATGTCGAAATATTATTGTACTATTAAAATCTAACCTTTTGAAAATCTAACAAATGTTGTAAATTCATAATGTTGTAAGATAGTGAAAATGCGCACTAGTATTGATATAGACAGAGATTCCGTTTAGTTACAAGACAATTTATGCCGTAAATGGTACTTTCTAAAAGGGGGGACACTTTTAGAAAGTACCATTTACGGCATTTTAACTTCACGTGTGAAAAAATATCGTCTCTTGTCAAACTTAATAAATTGCGTGTAGCAAAACTTGCGAACTATTCCATATCCATACACTATAAGTTCAATAAAGTGGATAATTGTAAAATAGTAATTGTAGCTTATTAACCATGAATTAAGCGCATGCAATGCCAATTCTTGCAAACTATTGACGCGGCATTTTTATAAAACAAAGTGGTCTTCAATGACATGAAACGTTTTTTCATACAGATGAAGATGATACAAAACCAGCAGCAAGCAGGGCCGGTGGACCAGATGACTACGGGGCTACTGAATGGCGTCGGAGCACAGCCCCTGGCAGGCGTACAGTGAGTTTATATTATGCATACTAAAGTCTCCGCCAGATAACAAACAAATAAAAGTCATTGAGCCGACTTGTACCAAAAAGTATAATTATGGATATATAATAATATTTATGAAGATAATTTTAATAATTTTGGTCCCAAATGTAAGGTATAGCCGTAGAACTATTTTATCCGTTTAAATCATGTAAATCGGTCCACGCTTCTGTGTGATATTTGCTCATTACTGAATGCCGAGTGAAAGGGTCAAGCACGCCACTTACCGCGATAAGTTTGTTTGATTGTGATGGCGACACTGTTTTTACATTTTTTCGTATCGTTTTGAAATATTGGAACAAATTGGTAGACAGGTGTAACGGTAAACGGTAACGGCTTTGTTTTTTTTGTTATTTGGCGGTGACTTTACCATTTTATACCTGGACTTTCAGTATTTCCGTTGTATGTGCTACAGACAGACACCCACCGTGTAGTTTAAGTCGACTCTCCTAATTCATCTACCTGAAAGCGAAAGACCATATAAAAAGTATGATCATTCATTAAATTGAAGGAAGTTATTTCCAAGTAACTTGGGTTGAGATTGGGTAAATAAAGATATACCGGAAAAAAAAACGGTAACACAGGAAAATAAGATAGTGCTGGTTAGCCACTAGGTACTCAACTAGCATCGTACAGAAATATCCTAATTTTTTTATCATCATTAGCCTTTTAATTTCCCCCCAAAAACTAGCCTAGTGTTGGGTATTCGATTCTAGTTAGACTGAAATGGAAATAAACCATAGAATAATTCTGTGCGAGAAAAACCATAAAGCAAAAAGCATGAATGATCAAAAACTCTTCTAATTTTTCTTCCCTCTCACAGACTCGACCCTCAATCGCAGCTCCTGCAATGCCAGCAACAGCTACTCCAACAGCAATTCCAGCAGCTCAACAACGAGGACGCCGCTATGAAGCTGCTGCAGCAAAACTTTATGCAGGCCAGGATCTCGCCCTCCATGGCCACCGACCAGCAGATCTTTCAGAACCAGGTGTTGCAGCAACAGGTATTGTGGAATGAGTGGTTTTTGAAAATGAAAAAGTTAACAAATCAAAATTAAACTGGTGCCAAATGAATAATATCCCTCAAGGTGGAGCAAGAAATGGTCAAGGCTGCGGGGCTCAGGTGGATGAGGCGCACAGGATCAGTGTAGCGACACTTGGGGAGGCCTGTGTTCAGCAGTGGACATCTTTCGGCTGAAATGACGATGATGACGTGATATTAAGCTTTTGCAAAATACTCTTTATATTAATCAGCTCAAACGGGCGTTCAATTTTAAGCTAGGAGAATTTGACAATATTTTATGAATATTATCAGGGATGTTATAGAGCCTCGTATACATAACCGAAAATATCTGAAAATAAGCCGAAGGAATTCCATAATACAAAGTACCGTCCATCTAATGATCAAAGGCTTTTATTCACTCTTTTATTTGTTCACAGCTATTTGCATTTCTTAATGAATCCCAATACCGAGAAAGTTACAGTAATATTACTAAATTGATAAGATTTTTCGAAACCTAGGTGAGATAAATACAAAAGTTTTCTTACAAAACTCTCAGTAAAATACCAAATCCCCAAAACCCAAACTTCGTAAACCTAGCAATAATTCCCTATACTCGAGCACAATTACCCTAATCTGCCATAAATTGTTCTCCAGGTAATGATGGAGCAGAATCTCATCAACCAGCAAATGCTGGAACAGTCAGTCCAAGGCCAGGTTCTAATGGAGCAACAGGTCCAACAGAATCTTCTAGAACAAGCCCCCTCACAAACTCAGCTGCAACCAAATCTTCTCAACCAACAGTTAACAGCTGAAATCAATAACCAGAACCAGGTCTTACAACAGCAGATTATACAGCAACAGCAGACTATTATAGCTCAACAAGCTGCAGCCATACAGCAGAAACAGTTTGAAGAACAATTCACAGCTCAAGAGAACATCATCACAGGGCCACAGAATCTCGTCTCAAATCAAATGCTAGACCCCTCTCTTCAAAATCTACAGCATATTCTAGCTCAAATCATACAAAGGCCTGATACTCTACAGTCAAGAAAGGAGTCGGAATCTGAAAACCAGCAGCAGCCGCAACAGCAACAAATGACACAGCAACCGCAAGAGAACGTCGAAATGCAACAGAATCAGGAACAAGAGGCGTTGCAGCAACAGATGCAGAATTTGATAACAACTCAGATGCAGCAACAAAATGTGAATTATCACCAAAGCCAACAGTTCCAACAACCGACGTTGCAACAGCTAGGTGTTGATCCATCCTTCCTCACCCAACAACAACAGGTGTCTCAGGCTCAACAACAGGTAGCCCAAGCGCAACAACAACTCGACATGCAGAAGCAAGTCTTAGCGCAACAACAGCTAGTTCTCCAACAACAGATCATAAGCCAACAACAATTACAAATGCCTGGCCAGACTCTCTCTCCACACCATTTCAGGCATTTCCAACAGCAACAACAGTATTTAGCTCAACAGGAATTACAGATACAAACCCAACAGAACATAATCACACAGAACTGGGCTATGTTACTTCAAAAACAACAGTTGATGGATCAACAGCAGCAAAAAGTAGAAGAAATACTTCGTTCTCAGCGTCCTATGTATCAGAGGCAAGGCTCGGAACAAAGTCAGATGAGTTCAGCTGACGCCCATGATCAGCAGCAAGTCATGATGCCTGATCAATACGGTCAGAAACCCCAGCTGCAGCAACAAATGTCGGTTGACCAGATGCATTATACTAAACAAAGATCTGATGACCACTATCATCAACTACCGACCATGCAAGGCCAGTCTTTGCCACACAATATGCAAATGCAGCAAAACTTCAGCGTGGTACAGCAAAACGAGCGGCAGATATCTAGTCATGAAGGCACACCAGTGCAGAATTACTCCGCCAATCCTTTGCAGATGTACCAGCAAGCGCAGAGTCAGCCAGTTCAGATGATGCAGAATGTATACCAGTCTAACCAGATGGAGCAGTCGATACCGTCGTCTGTGGCCGCGTCCATGCCCCAACAGATCGCACAATCAGTCCAGGACGCGATGCCACAGCAGATGACAGTTCCTCAGTCCATACCGCAGTCAATGACGTCAGTTCCTCAATCGATACCTCAGTCAGTCGTCCACTCAATGCCACAGCAACCGATGCATTCAGTTAACCAGACTGTTCAGTCTCTACCACAGCCTATACAGTCTGTTCCTCAAGGATCTACGTTGCCACATCCAATTCAGTCCATCCAGCAACCGGTGCAATCTCTTCAACAGCCCCAGTTGCAGCCAATGCAACAGCAGGTTCAAACGATGTCGTCTTCCCAAGTCCAAATGACACAGCCGGTCCAAACTCTTCCTCAATCTCTACCCATGCAACAGCAGCTTCCTCAAGTCCAGCAACAGATGCCTCTCACCCAGGAGATGGCACAACAGCCACAGCAGTTGAGCTTACCTCCGGAACAGGTGGAGAATGGGTATCAGAGTACTGGGGGACAGAAGGAACAGTTCCATACGCCGTTGACGGAGTTTGCTAGTAGTCATGCGGAGGCGATAAGGCCACCTGAGCTCAGTTCCGTTGAGGAGAAGCAGGCAGAGACCCAGCAACAAGAAGGTTAGTTGAAAACTGATTTTTTGATGTCAATGTTTAAAATGCATTAAAAAAAACGGTTTAATTGAACCCAATGTTTGTTGTTCCCGTAAAATTGCCATTAGATTATAAGATTTATCTATATAGCACTCTTGAAAGATAACCTTCGCTTTTTCCATTTTCCAGCGGGTACAGCAATATCTTCTCCGATAACAAGCGAAAAGAAGTCCCGGGGTTCCAAGAAGCGTTCCCGAGAGAAAGACAAGCTGCCGAAGCTGACAGTGCTCGAGGTCAACGAAGCTGCCACCGTGGTGGAGTGCCAGCTGGAATCCAAGTCCAAGACCGTCACCTTCAAGTTCGACGTGACCGACGTCAACCCCGAGGAGATCGCCAGTAACTTGGTGAGTAACAATCTGTATGTAAAGATTTTCTAAATTATAGTAGCACAAATAATTTGTTTATTCTGTTTGTTTCCAGGTGTCAAACAACCTGCTCCCGGAATGGCAGAGTGCCACATTCATGGAGCTCATCAAGGACATCGTGAACCAGCTCATCAGCAACCCTGGCGTTACGCCCGTACTCAACCCTGCACACCACTCGGCGCTGAGGCTCAATATTGATAAGGTAACATATTTCTATAATATAGTTGGAAAATGTTGGATGCGAGTCGCTCAGGAGCCTTCTGTGTTGGGGAAGGCCTATTCCCAGTAGTGGACGAAGAGTGGACGTCTTTTGGTTGAAATGGTAATGTTGATTGTTGTAAAACTATCAGACATGTCTTGTAACACCACGTGTCTTAAGACTGCTTTTTCAATGGCCTGAATGTTTTTATCTGAGGAATAAAATAAGGTAGTTTGACACGTTTTCAGGATTCCGTACCCGAAGGGTTCAGACGGAGGAGGGGAGTTCCGTTGCCGTCACTCATGTGTCCGACGTCTGTCACTCAATTTTGTTCCAAAGAATTTTTTAACTTCCCTTTGACCTATAAACTTGAAATTTGGTGATAATGTTTATTAATACGTATATTTTACTAACGAATTCCAATATATTGATAAATTAGATTTTTCCTTTGGTACGGAACCCTAAATGTGCTAAGTCCGACACGCATTAGTCCGGTTTTTTTATACAAAAGCCGTGTATCTGACAATTCTGACACCTCAGATAGCAGTTGTATGGGTATTGAAAATGAATTCTTACGGGTAAAGCAACTAGAAGTTGCCTTGTTGGCTATTAACAGAGGTGAGATCAATGAAAAGATAATGTAATCTAAACTTAAAGCTTTCGAAAAACAATGTGGTTACTTGTACCATCTCTACTAAGTTTATTGTATTCTTGAAATTATTAAAATTTTACATCAAACATTATCCACTACAACACCTGCAGTTTTTAGAATGTTGTCTTATGTTAAACATTATTAGCAGACTGACTACGACTCGGAAACGACGGAGCGCGAGGAGAACCTCACAGATTCCAACCAGGACAACTCCGAGTGTACCACCCCCACCGCCTCACACGACAACATCGCTGCTGACCTGGCCTACGACCTGCCGGAGACCAACGAGCCTGTGCTGCCGGCTCCAGCGCCCCCCGTGCATGACGCTGTGGCTAAGGCGGCGCATGTGGATACTGTGGCCAGGAAGATCAGCACTGCTTCGTCTATAGGTCAGTGTTAGTAGTCCTAGTCATCATGTTAGCTCAGCTACGACCTGCCGGAGACCAGCGAGCCTGAACTGCTGGTTTCAGAGCCCCCCCATGATGTTGCTGTGGGTAAGGCCTAGGGTCTACGGACGCATAGCTTTATCGCTACCACCGCTAAATCGTCATCGCAAAAAACCGCGACGACATAGAGGCATCGACGATATAGCCGGAAAACCGTATGAAAATCTTGTTGCGTGTGGTGCGGTGTCGTGCAATGAACAAACGGTCCATACATATATATGGAGCTCTGAATCATGTCAGCCTAGCCTATGTACTCACACAAAGACATTTCAGCATTGTCTTTGTGCTGACAGCGCTAAATGTTTCAAGCGAATCCGTGCATCTTCATGACACGATCTTCAATCTCATGGTTCCCAATTTATTTTAACAACTTACAGGGAACCTTGCTTTTAAAATGACTTAACTGTGTTTACTTTAAATTTTATAATGCATCGAAACTGTGTCATTTAATTTAAACCTTGTCTTGTCTAAATCCACATTCATCAAATGTATGCCAATATAACGGCAGTTATCAAAACTGTCTGTATAATAAATCGTATTTTCTTCTTCAGGTTCCAATCAATCAGACGGTGGATCAATGGCGCCCGAGCGCTCCGGCAGCACAGAATCACAGAACGGCGAGAAAAAACAATCGAAACCTACCCGAAAGATATCCAGATTTCTAGTCAGCCCCGTGGTGGACCGCGGAGAGAATGTCCCCGAAGAGAAGCCCATTCCCGAACCAGCGGAAACCAAGGAACCCTCGAAAGAGGTCCAAGTGAATGGTCTACCAGAAAAGGAAGTCCCGCCTTTGCTCCCGCCACAGGAATATGTACCGCCTCAACAGTATTCAGTACCAACGCAGATTCCAGCCCCTGTAGAAATAAGACCCGAAATCCAGCCAGTCGAAAGACCACAGCCAGTAGAAGTACCTAAAGAAGTGCCGGTATCTGTCACTATGGTACCGGCCCCAGCACCAATAGTGTCGAATATCCAAACGGTACAGACCATACCTCAAGTACCAGTTCAGACTCAAAATCAAATAATTCAGAATCCGATGATCAATACTTCTAATCTACAACCGAACTTGACTACACCCCTACAAATAGCTACGGATAACCATACTCCCTTACTAGGGTTGAGTCAAGTAGGGACTCCTATGGGGGTCGGCGGGGAGATGGGGCTGAATATGGGCCTGCAGGGGGTCGGGCTGGGCATGACGACGCAGCAGAATTTGACCCCTACGCCAGGGGTCAATGATACGATGCCTAATGCTGAGAATATACAGAGGATGCTGTTGAAGCAGAACATTATGAAGTAAGTTTATAACTTTTATGATGTTAAATAGTATTATATTTTATTTTGCATTTTTCGAGATTTGTCTATTTGCGGACTCAAAAGGGCTCTATTTAATTACAATCTATACCAGGCTTTCATAGTTTAATCAAGGAATACTTTTAAATAACTATTCCAAATATAATTCATAACCTACCTAACAGATAGGCACAACGATTAAGGGCCGATTTCACCAATTAAACTAATCGCGATTAGTTCAACTAAACTCTGTTTACGCAAATACAGCGTTCTGATTGGTTGAGACCGTTGGGAAACTACCAATCAGATCTCTGTATTTGCTTAGACTTAGTTTATCGCGATTAGTTTCATTCGTGAAATCGGCCCGTAATCGTTGTGCCTATCTGTTAGGTAGGTTATGAATTATATTTGGAATAGTTATTTAGAAGTATTTCTTGATTGAACTATGAAAGCCTGGTATAGATTGTAATTCCAAGCTCTTGGCAAGCGTTAAAATTCTAATTAACATTCCTAAACTACTTAATTATCTTATTTATTTCGCAAATGAATGAAACAAGTAATTGGTAATCCCTTTTACTACTAGACTTTTCCATAAACCTCTAAAAATCGCCCCTGGTGCCCACACCAGGGTCCCAACCCTGGGTCGCGGTCCGCTTTCGAAACGACGTGCTCCAATAACAGACACACTACTTACTGTATCTTCTTTAACAAAAGAAAGCTCCATAGAAGACAAGTCAAATACAAAATGTTATAGCATTTATCTTTTTAAACCCCGCCGGAAAAAGAGGGGTTTTATAAGTTGTAAGTGTGTTGCTGTGTATCTGTGTGTCTGTCTGTGGCATCATAGCGCCTAAACGGATGAACCGATTGATTTTGTCGAGAGTGTTCTTAGCTATGTTTGAATAAAATCTGTGCAGTCGTTCAAAAGTTATGGGCATTTTACTGTTTGAATCGGGGTGTTTTCGCAAGATATCGTGTCATAAATACGTGTTCAATAGATTGCCGATCGAAGCGTAACTACTATGTACTAGATAAAATATGTGGCATGAAATAAAAATGTGACGGGGGTTTTTGAAATTTTACTTGTTGTCTCTACAGCCAGCAACAAAACCTATCCGGGCCGAACCTTCTAGGGTTGCTCAACCAGCAATCGTACCCACAACCAGACCTCGGTCTGCACAACACCATACTTAATAACGCTCAGCCTGGTGAGTTTATATTTATTATTTGTATTTAGAATGATTTCTTTTTGTAATAATTGTTTTATTTTTCTATAATTTAGAGAGATTATGTGGTGCTTGTATAAAGAGGCTGCAAATAATGCTGCCCTGTATCTTATATAGGTTTGGCAATGTCATCCTAAGCGCCAATGTTCGTATTTATATCCTAACATTGTGGCCGTTTTTGTGCAACCTGCGCGGATTAGGGAGTGGGGTATATTCATTCACTCACTATTTGAACAGACTATGAGGGAACAGAGAGCGCACCTGTGTTTGCGCAAATACTAGTGCACTATAATATCTTCCACCCTGTTGAATAAGGTTAGGTGACAAAAATATCTATTTAGTCCGCCAGTTAGATTACCTAAAAATATTGGACACGTTATTATTCTTTTGCCACGAAAACAAAAAAAATATGTCGATACAGTGCGTTGATTTATCGTATGACGTCACGCCGTTAGTGCACTTTATATTGTCATAGTGACGTCACAAGCCCCCACTCCTAAACTTTGATGCGCTCTATCTTTGTAATTTTTTATTGATTTGGTAAAGCAAAAAATACGTGTCCAATATTATTTGATAATCTCACTGACGAACTAAATAGAATTATCATTTTTCTACCCAAGAAATATACCTATTGGTATCGTCTGAGATTTGCTGATGTAGCCTCAATTTGGTCTAGAAAATATTTAACAACAAGAAGTTTCGTGCAACAACATGTTTAACGATTTTGTGCCAAGTGCTGTGCATTATCAGTCATATTGCCTTGCCCTGCATATACCCCAACAAATGACAAAGGTATGGGCCTGGGTGAAACTCGGCAGACAAACAAACCAGCTCTTTATACAAGCACCCTTTAGTATTAATATGTGTTACACTCTGTGTTCCTAGTACACTCTTTGTGTTGTTTCATACAAACAAATTATAAAATAGTAACACTATGTTTTTGTCTCTATGTTTCTTCTTTTATGATCTGTTTTTCTTAAGTATCCTACTTCAATATCAACCACATACAATAGAAGCTAGATTATTCTCTGAATATTAAATGCACGGTCTATCAATTTCTATCTCTACATAGTAAGTCAACGCAAAGGTTTTGGTAGACAGACCAGTCATTACTTTTCTCTTGGGTATAATAAATTTGGGGATGACTCAAAACATTATAAGTACTGCAGTCTACCCGTTACTTAACCCTTGGGAAAAAATAAACTTGGTGGTGACTCAAATTCAAACATTACAAACGAAAGCGATGACCTATTGTGTAGAATAGTTTCTGTGTGATATACGTACGGTTGGTTACATAAGTCGCTTACACGTTTTAATGTTTTCAAAATACTTTAACAGACTAAAGACAATTTACGAAGTCAGAGCTGTTTGGTTACTGAAGCTCTATCCACGCAGTTCCTTATTAGTTCCCAAACTGCCAGAGATCCACAATCCATAAAAGCAAGATTCACATATGGCACTTTTCTAAGTAACACACCGTCGCCTAGCTTGTATAGTGCTTGTAGTAGTTTTTAGAACGTTCGTTTCACTTTCACTACCCACCAGGTAGCTGGGCTCTAGGCGCTAAAAAAGCAGCCTGTCAGTGGTTTTTCGTACTCAAGCCCTGACTTCAATCTGTGTGGTTAAATATTTAATGTCTTCAGCATTTTATGCGACACTTATGTAGGTACAACGGTCCTAATACTACATGCTAAGTGACTTACGTACCCCCCCGTACATAACCTTACCCGCACCCGTGTGACTAACCCGTGTTGTGACGTCAGCGCCCATGATGGCCGCGCGCCTGCCGCAGCAGTACCAGCCGCAGAAGTACTACCAGCCGATGCTCACCAACGAATTTATTGGTAACTCTCTTCCTTTTCTTTAGTTTGTGATGTGTGTTGTGTAGTGTGTGCGTTTGTGTTTTGAGTTGAGATAGAAAAGCGATACTACTGTTGTAAGTTTTTAGGCAAAAGGTTTTTATTCTGCATGTTTATGTAATGGGAGCGGCCTATGCTTGGTAGTAGGACAGTGTAGATAAAAAAGAAGTAAATAGGTCCAAGACGCAGGCATCGTCGAGGTAGCTTAAAACTGCGCAGAAGGCAGAAGAGAGGCTTATACACAGGAGTGGTTTATACCGATACCGAGCTGAAAATATGTTTATGATGATGTAAACGCGGCGTCGCGGCGTTGTTGGGAGCAACGGTGGCAGTGGTAACGGCCCCGACTTACGTTTCGTAGGTCGTGGGTTCAAACCCAGTCAGGCGCATTAATTTTTGTAAATTACTTCATCACCACTGCTCTAGAAACGGTGAAGGAAAACATCGTGAGGAAACCGGCATGTCCTAGAATCAAAAATTCGAAGACATGTGACATCCACCAACCCGCACGGTGGTTTATGGCCTGGCCAATTCCCTCTGGCACAGAGAGGAGGCCTGTGTCCCAGTAGGGGGAATGTGACAAAAATAAACTATTGCATAGTTGATCTCTTGCATGATGTCACTTGCACAGTTGCGTGGAGGTTGGCATAAGCATAGAAAGGACTATGATTAGCAGTGGGTTAAGACGCTATCCTATGGATAATGTTAATGATAATTTTGCCCGCGAAAATCTAGACTTTAAAAAGAGAATAAAAATAGCAAAATCTTTTAATATAAATCTACAGGAAAGCTCGCCTCTAATATAAAAAAACAAGTTATGTGAACTCTTAAACATTATTGGACCCTATTCTTATTTCTAGGTCTATCAGCGAATGTTCTATCACAAAATACATTCCTATCTTACTCTTACAGATGGTATTGCCTTCTTATCTCTCACCTTCTGTCAATAATATTCTAGTTATAATTGTTAAATGTACTGCACTACATTTTATGTTGGCTTTATTATTTTTTCTGTTTCACGGCACATAGTATTTAGTTATTTTTGTAGGCTTTTGCATACTATACTTATATGAAGTATAAGGCAATTGAATTTTATAAGATTTCGTTGTATTTTTTATTATGATTTGGCTTGAATGATTTTATTATGTCCTGAAAGCTTTAGTTGTTGTTTTAGTTAATGCTATTTAGGCAGTTAATAATGGTTTTCAATTTCAGGCTAAATAAATCTAGCTGTCATCTTTAAAAAAATGTATTCTAGTAATATTCCCCAAGTATTGGTTTAAGGAACAAATTAGATAGTATGAAACCTATCAAATTGGTTTTGAAATCAGTGTTTGATTATGGCTCTAGAATACAGGTCTTAGTTTTTCTTATTTAATATATGCTCGCGCTAGACCACCATCTCACCTGATGGTAAGCGATGATGCGAAGTGTGTAGAAGTAACCTATTCACTCTTGACTTGAAGATCCCTAGATTATAGCTATAGGGAAACACAAACTCAGGCAGGGATTCCACTCCTTAGCTGTATGCATAATAAAAGTATTCCTAAAACTTAGTTCTCTAAATACAGTTCTTTAGCTCGCGAAGTTTAGTAGCCTACACCGTTTGGTTCGAGTCCAGATAGACTCAGAGTCGTCAAAAGTGCTGAAACAGATACAAAAAGGGCCAACATAACCGCTCAACACAAATAATAACACTGTTTTCTCGCCAACACAGGATTCAATCCCCTCTTTCCATCATCAGCTCAGCAGCAGGCTCTGCAGTCTTCAGTCAACCAGCTCGCTAGCCAGCAGATGAGTCAGCTCGGCATGATGGGGTTGGCAGCACCCCTGCCTCCCCAAGCGCTGGCCTTCCAGCACCAGAATATAGCGCAGATGGGCCTCAACCAGAATCTTATGGGACAGAATCTTGGACAGAACTTGGGTAACTATACAGGTACTTGGTTTGCTTGATATATTTTGGATTAGTCGACGAAAGTTTACAGGTATTCATTTATTATTAAGTAGTTATCATCAACTTCTAGCACTGTTGCACACAAGCCAACTTTTAGCGTGATCTGCGGCCACTATCATCTTACTGCTATGAGCCACTTTGAGAAGATTACCACTCCACTTAGCTTGAGCATGCGCGGAAGCTTTCCGATTTGCAATCGATTGTTTAAAGATTTAAATGAAGTAATGCAATTTATGTGCTTGCAGTTGAAATGGATTGTAATAATCTCAGGATATATATCCTGTGATTTTCAGGATTGTAAGCAGTCTTGAGAACTATGTCTACTGTTCAAAGACATCGCCAAGCGAAGCTTTATTCTTGACAAAAGAGCTGCCTATAACTGTTTCCGTTTTATGTTCAACAAACTTGAACTTCATTTTGACATGACGAATAAAGAAATAAATTATTTGTTCCAGGTTTAGCAAGTCAGAACTTAGGATTAGGCGGTCAGAATCTCATAGGCGGGCAGAACCTGGCTCTAGGCGGTCAGAACTTGGCTCTCGGAGGGCAGAATCTAGGATTAATTAACCAGAACCTGGGACAGCTGGTGGCACATCGAGCGGTGCATCACGCGTTAGCCAGGAGGGCTGTTGATATGGATATGGCAGGTAAATTTTGAATTATATTTTTATTACTACAAAGAATGAGCATCTTCTGGTTGTTTTCTTATGGTGGTTGACTTTATCCATTGCCTTTCATCAGACGCGAGAAATGTCAATGTTTAATGATTATGAGATTCTCGGCACGTACTCAAAAGAGCAGTTACGCACTGCATCCGATCCGAATCCGAGAAATTTGGGTCCGAACTAGTCGTCGTAGTACTTCTCGTCCCCTACAAAACGCACGAACTCCGTCCGTCTGAAATCAAAATATTTCCAATTCGGATGGAACTCGGAATCGGATAAAGATCGGATGCAGTGCGTAAATACTCTCAGAGGATGTAGGCTCAGTTATTTCTACTTAGACACCGCATGCAGTGAAGATGGCCAGAACAATATTTTTACAGGCTAACTTAATTAATTGCCAACCTCTCAGAAATTCAGATGTATCCATCACAGTTGAAAGGGGAGTGTTGGCAAATATTGTATGGTCTAGTACAATATTTATATTATTTATTGACATATAATTATATATTTATTTATTGTGTATGTGAGTTAAAATTTTTGTAAACTCTCCCACGATACAGGAAGAAATTCCAATTGTGGACCAACGTTTTTTTTTATAAAAGCCTTAGTATAGCATTACTATAAAATGCTATAGTAATAAGTGTAAATCCTGATCAGAGTTTATAAAACACATTCTCCTGCTCTAGATTTATCTACTCGGTGTCGGCGCAATAGTTTATTTATTTATGTACACACAAAACACTTAACAGAGAAAATAAATAATACAGATAGAAGAGCACAAAAGTACTGCTTATTTCAATAGAAATTTCTTCCAGCAGACCTGTGACAGGAAAGTTGGATGATATAAGAAGACACAGTGTGTATAAGAAAATAAGGAAACATGAAACAGACTAACAACTATATAACTTAACTAATTATATATAAATAACACATACCTTAACTAAATATATAGAAAATAAAAATACATATTTAATAATATATAATAATTACTATAAGGTGGCGAGGTTATGATCTTGGTAGTTATTCCTCTTTCAACCTCTTCTATAGAAGATACAAACAAAGACATTCATAGATGAGAAATGGTTTTTAAATAATCATATTTTCGTTTCAGGCATGACGAACGTGAACTCAACGGGCTCGTCTCAGCCGAGCACGCCCAACAAAGCGCACTCATACAACGAGTACATGCTCACGCTGCAACACAAGCTGGCCTCCATATCTAATAGCGTGAGTATTCTTTAAATAAAAAGGAACATTTAAAAAACCACCAACAGAAAAACCTCTTTAAACTACATAATTTATCCAATAGTAAACACGCTTCGATCGAGAATCCATCGAAACACGTAATAATGACACGATATCTTGCGAAAATTTCCCGATTCGAACAGTAACACGCCCATAACTTTTGAACGTCTAAACCGATTTTCATCAAACATGCTAAGAACACTCTCAATAAAATCCCCTTCAAACAATAAAAACAAAATCAAAATCGGTTTATCCGTTAAGGAGCTATGATGCCACAGATAGATAAACAAATACACAAACACACCGTCGGGGGTTAAAAAGCAAATACCATTTTTCCGTCGCCGGTTTCGATGCGTACAGGACGTAAATTGTCCTGGGTCCCTTCTGCCTTCCCTGGTCCCATTATTTGGGGTCGGGACTCCTCACTTTTCTGTGCCAAGTTATTCTGTCTTGGGTTGTGTGTTACGAAAATAGTGATATATCCTAGGTAAAAAAATTATAATTATATTTAGTCCGTCAGTGAGATTATCAAATAATATTGGACACGTATTTTTTGCTATACCAAATCAATAAAAATGTACAAAGTTAAAGCGCATCAAAGTTTAGGAGTGGGCCTGGTGACGTCACTAAAGCAGTATAAAGTGTACTAGCGGCGTGACGTTTCACGATATTTCAACTCATTATATCGTTGTCACTTTATGTTTAAGTGTCAAAAGAAAAATACGTGCCCAATATTTTTTATTAATTTACCTGACGGACAAAATATTTATTTTCAGTAAACTACCCTATTGTACTATCGGGATAATCAGTATCCTACGTCCTAATCCAGGCCCTGAGCAGGATCACGGGTAGTCGCTCGTTTTTCAAATGTTGTCAAATTACATTCAATCGTTGAGGCGTTACTGATTAAAAAATATCTAAACGTCCAACAGAGTTTCCGATTTATAAATACACATTTAATTTAATTATGTAATCTGCATGTGTTAGACTTGATATTGTATGTTAGTGTCTCGCACTAGAGTTTTTGGGAGTATTTTCCTTCTTTTTGGTTTAAACCCACGCGTGAACAGTGTTACTAAACAAGTTAACTTTGTTTCCAGGGTCCTGTGTCACCGCAGTCTCCGTTGGAATACAGTCCCGCGTTGTCACCGACGCACCGACCGCCCCTGCATAATATGCCCAAGGTTCGTTTTTGAATTGACTTTTATTATTTAAACATTTTAGTTAACTTTTTTTTTTAAATTAGGTACTTTTAAACATATAATGCCCGCAGGCTTATTACGTATGAAACAGCAATCAGCAATAATCGCGCAGAGATTGTACAATCATCGCGCGATTATCGCTTTACGTCAAAAAATCGTAAGGCTTATTTTTGCGAAATAATTGCTCTTCAATCGCGAATCCGCATTATGTATGAGCCATAGTCACACCATAATAATTTTACGACAGTACTGCAAACAATAAAAATCTGGTAAATAAAATATGCATTTATCGCAAGGTGATCGCGATAATTTCGTATTACGTATGGTTTTTGACAGCAGAGCGACAGCCATCGGCGAGCAATGTGGCTGTCAAATTGCGATTACTTTTTACCTTGTTGTTGCTCGATTGCCAATCGCTCGCTGATGGCTGAGTAGGTACAGAAGTTTTTGAGTTTTTGGCGGCATTTTTCGTGTGTTATTTTGTGGCTACTTAAATTATCCGCAAATTAGAATAATAATATAAAAGTTAATATTGAAATAACAAATTCCTAGTGAATATTGTAATGACAAATTGGTGTTGTTTTGTGTCTCTAATGTCAACACAACTGGACTATTTGTTGAATCTTTGAAACAGATGTGATCTCGGTAAATAGGAGGTTTTTTTTTACTATAGTTTTGGCTACCTCAACGAAGCTTATATGTTTACTACTAAATACTTACAAACACATTAGAATGTGATAAGTCCACAATAAAGATCTTCTATTATATTTTTTTATATGGCAAGCACCGATGTCAACTATTCTGCCAATGTCTAAAATATATTGGAAAAATCTATTTTACGTTTCATAGCTCAAATACGAGATGATGTAGTCTATTTAGTGATGTCCTAATGCGTTTGTCGATTCGAATTCTTATAACAATCGACTATTACGAAGAAATTGTAATCGATTTTACACATTGGCATTTTAGTCATCCAATTTTTCAAATTAATTATTATATTATCTAAATAAAATGAAAATATCCAATATTCACTGCCATATTTACTTTTACACAAATGCTTTACATCTTCGAATATAAATTTATCGGAATATTGGAGATAAATAGTAATCAAATTGACTATTGTAAAAAAAACAGCCACCACGAAGTGTTGCTCTTTCATAAGCTGGTTAATTCATCAAACGATACATTTTATAAATCATCGGACAGATAAAATAGCTTCTGTTAAAAGTGAGTGTCAAAAAAAAAGTCTTGACTTAATGGCCTCAGTAGCCAGGTCACTAAATTGATCGCGCAATAATTGTACAATTATCGCTACTTGCTGTTCCTTACGTAATAAGCCCGCCGTTTTCACCGACATCCCCTATACTACCACCTACGTATGGGAACTTTAGCTTAAAAGCTCCCCCAAACTGGCCCCTAAGTTTAAATTCGTTTCACCACTATTTCCGTCACCTAACTAGGGGACACATAGCTATGTGACGTTTTGTTTTCGATAATAGTGACTGCTTTGTCTTTGAACTTATCGATATTTTAAAACAAGACAGATTTTTATGAAATTCTCTAAAGTATTCACTTATATTGATACTGTTATTCATTAATCATGTTTTTATAGCAATAATAAATATTATTTCATTCATATTTTTAATTAATTTCATATATTCTCGCTTTCTTACTCTATGTATTATCACGAAACTTCGTGCTATCTGTGGTATTTGTATTTCACACTTCTCTTTTGTGACATATGTAGGAACGGCACTGACGTGAGATGAGATTTGGTCGTTTGCATTGGTTTTAATGCAAGTTGATTTTGATTTATTTTATATGTGTTTATAATTATATGATTTTATTTTAGTTTTTGATTGGCTTTATTAAATTTTTGTATGAATTGACATTATTTAATTTTATTATGAATTTAAATTTTGCTCGTAATTCATTTTATTGATTATGTATACGTATTTATTTTTATTTTATTGTGATTTGACCTTTTTTTTGGAACTGATTATATTTTGATTTTATTTTTAATGTAGGGTTTAAGTTACCTGAATATACGATTTTATTAATATTTCATTTATTCAAATCAAATCAAATCTTTTTATTGTGGACATAAGTTATTATCTGTACCTACATATTTTACATATTAAATATTAATCCATAAAAAAAAAAACATTTAAAATATAAAAATAGTAGCGTTACGTCGAATATTGTACAAACAGTTACTAAATTTTCAACAAATTAAAATAAATTACTGACCATCTTCATTGTTTGAGAGATCACTTACGTATGTGCCGGTTTATGTGCCCAAATTTCGGCCACCTAAATTTAGGAGGCCTTTTAGCGTTTAACTGACCCCTTACTGTTGGTGAAACAGAAACCACCTTCTAACAGCCCCCTAACCACACTTAGGGGATCCCTTAAACTTAGGGGATGTCGGTGAAAACGGGCATAAGTGTTATATATTTTTGAAATCACCTCATAAAATCCTTGATTTTGATACCCCACAAGATAAGCACATCTTGTGGGGTATCAAAATCAAGGATTTTGAAGGAAGAAAAAGAAATGTGGGCCCCCACAACATGGCGCCCAAAAGCTGCCATTTTTCGTTTTCCATTTTTAATGTAGCCAGTTTCACAAGGTTAAGATGAATCGATTGACGTGAGAATCTCCAAAATCGGCCTACGTTATTGGTCTCTAGAACAGGAACAGCCACATAGGAACAAAAATGCATACATACATAGACTGATAAACACATTACCCTCCTTCGGCAGTTGGGTAAAAATAATAATACTTTGTAATCCTTTGCAAGGAACATTTAAATCTGTGAGTGTTAATAAATTGCAAGTTGTTGCAATAAAAAAGTGTAAATTGTAATGTTACGCCGCAGGATACCTAAGACCAAATTTGGGTGATTTCTGCGCGTCTATAAAAGCAGAAAGAGGTTGTTGTGTTATGTTCTCTTCATTCGGTTGAAAGTTCTTGTAGATGACGGGTCTACGGAAGTGGTTGTCACAAACTCTGTGGCAGACATATCAAACGCCTGGCTATAAATTTCGACAAATTTAAAGACCCACCAAGATGTGGATTTATTCACATCGGTCCAAAATAAAGTGTATTGTTGGTAATTTCCAGACGGAGGGCACGGAGGTATCAGAGGGTGGACCAGCCGTACAGCACAAGACGCGGCACGCGGCGCAGCTGGCCGAGCTGGACCACGAGCTCAGCAAGATCAGCCTGCACTACAAGCATCCGCCGCCCAAGGTAGGGAGCACCACCAGGGAAGATCGACATTCTTGTGGATTTGGGGACTTTTTGCTGGATCGTGCCGCTGACATGTCTGATGTAGTACGCGAATTCTTGCACGGGAATGGAGACCGCGGATTGATGAACGTAGGTGACGCACTCATACGAATCTCCGTCCAGCCTGTTATTTTACATTTGACCGATGCACGCTTAAGAACTTTCATTATTATTAACTGGCAACCATAGACAATACGAGTAAAATTTCAAAATTTTCAAAGCTCCCGACACATTTATCTCGCGAAAACACCCCGATTCAAACAGTAAAACGCAAATAATTTTATTCAAACATAGCTAAGAACACTCGACAAAATCACCTTTCAAACAAAAACATAACGAAATCAATATCGGTTCATCGGTTTAAGAGCTATGATGCCACAGACGGACACACAGATAAACAGCAACACACTTCAAACTTATAACACCCCCTCTTTTTCCGTCGGGTGTTAAAAATGCAATACTTCATGGACGCTTACAGTAGTGAAGCGACGTGCTGTTAAATTAAATCTAAATAGCAGTTAATATCGCAGTGTATAGGTTAAAATATGAAAATAGTAATTTGTTACCATATATATAAATAGAAAACTGCAATAAAAATAACTAAAATACTTAAGATTCTATTATCATGAATAATTTAATTCTTGTCCATATAAATTGGAATCATTAATTATTCTCCGGTTCACAAATTGTGTATAACAATGTTTTAAATCGATTTAAATGTCTTCATTGATAAAATCGATTGTTATAAGAAATCGAATCGGTACCGCACTATTTCATCACTAAATGATTAGTTTTGAACTGTCAAATGCAGTGTTGCCAGATTGGGTGACTTTTCGCCATTTAGGCCACTCGGAAGGTTGGCGGGGCCGACCATTTTTAGGGTTCCGTACCCAAATGGTAAAAACGGAACCTATTACTAAAGCTCCGCGGTCCGTCTGTTTGTCTGTCTGTCTGTCTGTCCGTCTGTCATCAGGCTGTATATCATGAACCGTGCGCGAGTCCGACTCGGATTTGGCCGATTTTACGATCGGCGACTTGTCGCCAATTAGGCTTACTCAGAAAACAAAGTTGGGCGATGTTAGGCGGCATCAAGATTAGACTGTCTAACTTTAATACAACATTATCTGAGATAAGATGAAAATGACTGGTAATATTTAACAATAATTCATTATTATTTTATTAATACTTCAGTCGCGACTTTAGAGAAATGTTTTACGTAAAATCAATACCGGTTCTTGTGGCTATCGAAATAATGTTGACATTAGCTTGTAGTGTGTTGAATGTTGTCAGGTATTCCAATTCAGCTTTAAGTATGCTAATATCTCGTGGTTTTCGTGAATAGTGGTCGTCTTGTGTTTTATCATCGACCACATAGCCACTAGACGCCTAATGCTTGACCTAATACATCAAAACAATTCTGACAACTAGCTGAGGTATGAGGCACGGGGTACAGCGCTCTGATTGGTCCCTTACCAAGGTCATACGCATCATTAAGGGTGGGACAGGTTTAAATAAAACCAGGAAGGTATCGATTTTTATATTTAGTATTTGTATTTTTTTTAAATTAATATTACCTTTTTTATTATTAATTATACGACGTTTTAACATTTTAGTAATAACATAAAATGCTACTTAACTAAAAAAAAAAATTTAACAACATTCTAAAGGTAAACATACTTTTTTTCGGTTGTTGGTTCTTAAATATAGTAATATTAAATATTAGTAAAAAACGTAATCAAAAAATCGTTTCACTATTAATAAACTATTCAATTTAATGTCTGTATTTGTAAGGTTTCTAGTTCTATCGATAAGAGTTTTGGTCATAGGATATGGTGCTTCACTAGTTTTGTTTACGAAATTATAGAGGACAAGAGATAGCGAAAATAATACTTTAAAAAGAAAGAGACGCAAACATGCGGTGGGCGTGTTCACCTACAAACTTGACCAGTATAATAAGAACTCCGATAAATAATATTAGAAAATAAGTCTTATTATGTTTATGTAACTTATTAATGAAATGTTATGTCGGAAACTCGATGTCTGGCTGTTATTACCATAGCAACTTATTGTACAAGAGGCCATTATAATATTTATTTCATATTTTTTTTATTGACTGACACGGAAGTGTTTATGGCTCCCAGAAGTAATAGATAAAAGTATCGGTACTAATTCGAAATTGTCGAGTAGCGATCAGTATTACCTGTATATGATCTTTTTAGTCATATGTGTTGACAGACATCGCTCGCCTGTTATTAGGCGTCTAGTGGCTATGTGGTCGATGTGTTTTATAAATGGGGAAAGCTTGAATAATATATTAAATATTATTAAAAGTGCACGATTATCATAACTTTGAGATATTCTGTGATGAAATTAGACACTATTTTTTATTTATTCTCACTTTTTTTAAATCTAACTGGAACTTAACTGAACTATAATTTATTACACAGATTTTATATTAATTATTATTATAAAAATAGTGGTAGGTAGATTTGTTTACCAAAAATAGTTACACATATGGACTTTTAATGAAAATTTTGCTACTAATACATAATCACAATCTAGAAAGTTGCAAAAAAAATGGTTGAATGCTTAATCGAATTCTTTTTTTTTTGAAGTTTGTCAAAGAAAATCAACTCCAAAATTCAATATTCGGCGTTTTTAGACGAATTTACGGTTAAAGAATCACTTCGGAAAATAATTACACTTGCATTCACTTACATGAGAATCTTAATATGTAAACAATTTAAGTTATGTCGATCGTACTTACAGGACAACAAAAGTAACATAGTATATGTTTATAGTCAAATATTTTCAAGATAAGGTATACAAAATTTCAGTTACTAAATTTGACCCAAACAAAACCGTTCGAAAACAATACACTTCAAAATAACAAAAGCTTTAGTAGGTAGACGTAAATAAGTACAAAGAATTAGTGAACAGTTGACAAGAAGACTTTTGGGCGAATTTTGGCTACTTGGTAAGATTTTTGGGCGACTTGGGTCTCAACAAATCTGGCAACACTGGTCAAATGTAAAATTACAGGCTGGACAGAGAGTAGGTGGAGCGACTATAACTGGGTAGAGTTGTTGTTGTTGTTGGGGAGAATCGCTATGTCCCATGCAACCCAGCAGTGGATTGATATAGGCTGTTAGGATTATAGATGAAGCATTCCATATTCGTATGATAGTAGAGGAGACGTGGAAGTACGACCTTAACCCATCAGATAACTGGATGAGACATATTTTTTTATCAAATGTTATTTATTAACAAACATGCTTATGATAACTTGCCCATCGAAAAGTTTTCATAGCTATTTTTAATTGAATTAATTTTAATTAAAAAATAAATACATATAGTTTATTTTCTTTAACAATTTTTTTGTAGTACATAGCAAGTGTCAGAAGTGTCCTTTTAAGCAAATAAATGCCTGTATTTGGACACTCACTCTTCCGCAACTTAGATTTACTTAAAATAACATAAACAAATTATGCCACTATTTACTATTTATACATTCATCAATTTTCTTTCATCACCTTCACTCTTTTTGATAACCGATTAAATTTCGTCTTAACTGATAGTTTTAACACACATAATATGCCTAGGTAGGCTTGCTTACTTATTTCTGTTCATTGCTACCTGGCAAGCAGATGTGAACAGGTAAGTCAATAATAGGTTACTACACCGATCTGTTAACCAATCGAAATTAATATAATAAGTAAGTTTTTTTTTTTTTTGATAAAAATATATGTCTCATCCAGTGATGGGTGAAGGTCGATCTTCCACGTCCTCTTAGGCTATGACGATCGGCATAGCTTCGGCGCCAACGCAGACGTAGCTACCCCCCCGATACTCTAGCTTAAAATAAAACTTAATTCCGTCAACTGGGTTCTCACTATTTCCGGCCAGATTGGAGAAAGTTTTTAATTTCTAGTAGGTTCTTAAAGACTTAATAAAACGTTTGTATTGTTGCAGGATGTGTTCATAGTACACAACGCGGAAGAGCATGAAATGCTCGCGGCGACCAACGACAGTGCTGTTAATAACTATGAAGGTCAGTCACATTACACTATAGATATTTGTGCTTTGCCTATAGATCTGCTTCCAAATCACAGCCAGAAATACACTATTCATAAACTATAAACCCAGATAAAAAAAAAAAAAAATACAATTCCATATATAGTCCCCGGCATGTAACTTGGCAAGGTTTTAGCTTACTAGGGTTAAGTTCGCGCACAGTGCACAAACTGACCAACCACCATATAGAGCGAACGGAACGTGGACGCCGACGCGATTGGTCAGTCGACCCTTGTGTCAACGAGCAACCAATCACGCGCTCGGAACGGGGCTAAAAGATTCCGGGCGCCCCCGCTTGGTAACCAAAGAGATCTAAAAAACGACTTGTGCGCCTCTAATGACTCTTGCCAACTTACGTGCCGACAACTTAACTAGGAATGAAATTTTGAATCACGTTCTTCAGATAAATGGTTCTCATTCTCATTTTAATAGATTATATTTCGGACATCAGGTTACATACAGGATGGATATAATGTCTAAAATAATAATGTTACCAGTCCGTAGTATATATAACAACATTGAATTTTCTTAAAGTGTGCTTATAAAAGCAACTGAAAGTGGGTAATTCTTGGAAATGTCTATACGACCTTTGTATTGCCATACTTGGTAGGTGTTGCAAGTACATCGTATTTAACCGCAATTGCCAATAATTGCCCTTATTTATCATCCCTTCCAGTATCATCATCCTATTTTTATAAGGACGGTTTTGTTTAACTTCATCTCTGTCATCCATAACAGTGTGGTATTCTTTAAACTATAAAGCTTGGGTGTCACATTAACGGTACTAAAAAAGGTTCTCATCTCATCAAACCTTATTTGAAGCAACCAATTAACGTCATGTTCTATTTTGGCCAATATAATCCTAACAAATTAACCAAAATAATTAGCCCATGTTGACGAGTGCCGTGAGCCAAAAACGGTCTAGTCAGCGCGAACATCATTCTCTAGTCATAACTAAATTACAGATCAACCAAGAATTACATCAACAAAGAAGCCTAAACTATCTGATACCATAGTGGTGCAGGAACTCCTCGCTTATCTTCAGAACCAAGATAAGAATGATGGATGAACTCCCTCTTGAGCAAATATGTACATTTACCTACACTGAACAAGAAATAATAGAAGCTAAGAAGATTCTTACCGAGACTGTTAAGACCAATATACAGATGGGACGCCAAAACGCAAGATGGACGAAGCAAGAATCACCTACAAGATATAATCCAAGTATTCAAGAAGACAAATCGAGATGATGTATCAACATATGTAGCACGAGACTTAACAAAATTGCCATCAGGAATGTTTGACCATGCTGAAGTAACAAGACTGTTAAAGGAAATATTGTCATTGAAATCTGAAGTTGAATTGGTGAATCAGAAGCTTGCAACTTCAGAACAGATCGGTGCAGAGTTGAGGAAAGAGATTTCGATGATACGCAGTGAAATATTGTCATCTTTGAAGAATGCGAAAGTAGATCTAGGCGACAAGACTGTCAGCGAAAATGCGACGAACGCCAAGGCAGAAGTGCAGGGACAAGAGATTAATTAATGCTATGATATTACAGCCTAAAAACATAACCCCCGTAGGAACCGAATAAAGATCAAACCTCACAGATTTCCAATACTGACAATGACGCGATTACAAGTGATGCTAAGACAACACAGCCTAAAAACCATAACTACCATCACGGAGCAGTCATATAAAAGTTTAGCACAAGTATCACAACTACCAAAGAAAAGATACGCGAAGAAGATTTCTCGCTACCGATCTAGACATCGGCCGTACGCTGCATCTGTTGTTGAAACCGAAACACAGCTGCAGACTCCTCAAACCAGTAAAATCAACGCTACCAGCATTCCTCCTATTGAAGGAATAAAGATTAAAACGCGGTGTAACCTTAAAAAACATTGTACCAATCCAGCAAGCGAAGATTCTCAAGCTGCAGTACCCAATATGCTCTTCTACTTCTCTTGCTTAGACTTACAGACAACAGCAATGATGTTGAAATAAAACTTCAAAAAACACAACATCCACAAACTTCTCTTCGGTTGAAGGCAAGAAGGCTAAATCGTGACATAGCCTCAACAATAACGGTACCGCTCCTGCAAGCCGAGAATGTTGGATCTACATCGGCGATCTTACTTCGACACTTCGTCCGCTGGGGCCTACAGACATCGTGCGAGATTTGGCTCTAGGATATCATCAGGACCTCTATGAATTATTTCATGGCGGCTAAATACACTCGTCGAGAGCGCGTATCAGTTGATGACCAAACTGGGAAAAGTGGATGGAACAAGTCACGACGTCTGCCTGGTCAGATCTGATCAGGGCGATTACAGGACTCACGGTGACCACTGTCCTGAGAAGAGCCGAAGACAGAGTAGTTTGGAAGCAGGTCGTAAGTGACTCCGTCAAAGATTTCCAAGACGAGCACGACTTGCAGCTATGAAGAGAGAGAAGAGAGTATGAGTTGAACTGTGGCGTTATAGAACCAGATCCTTTGACTCGGACGAAAAAACCGATACGCAGCCGAGAGGTGCCTAGGCGAGCTAAGACACAGCGAGACGGAACGAGAGCACCAGCGTGTATGGCATCAATGTCGAATCCGTGTCGAGGAATGGGCAAACGTCACTGTCCTGGATGGAGAACTCCTACGTTCTTCATATTCCCGCGATGTATGAGAAGACGGCCGGGAGTTTAATTTTGACGATACTTGAACATAATTACGTAAGATGAAATATGACGACAGTGAAACCAGACTGATCTAAGTCACAATTTTCGTCTTTTTGTGGCAACTAGGAAAACTCTCAACAAAATGAATGTCTTAATACTATTTAGATTGACATTTTTACTAGAAAATGGTACAATTAGCACTTGCATCAATACGTGACAGAATTATACCAAAACTCTCTTTTGAAAAAATAAAAGCACCCTTGGATCAGTCTAGTTGTACTATCGTCTATTCTAGTGCCTATAACATTGTATGTAAGTTAGATTTTAAGGTTTTATTTTTAAGAGTCTGTTACCTGAAAATAATTATAATTATACAAAATGTTTTCTAAAATAAATGTAATAAAGAACATGGTTTCTCTTCCGTGAGTTTTATTTATAAAAGAAACTAATGAAAATCACTTCGAAAAACGAAGACAACAGTGTAGTGTGAAATAAGTGAACAAATTACTTGAAATCACATACACCCAAAGGTCGGTTCAATATCACCTAAACAACCAACACAACACTATTTTCTTGATTTTGAAGGTACTTATTTTTGGCATGTCCATCTGATAGCCATGTTATAAAAGCTTTATTCAAGCTGGCTTTTAATTCATAGGCAACCTTTTTCTCAAGAGTATGAACTACCTTCGTAACGTAAGACCAACACAGAAAGCGCGAAAAGAACCCAGTTGTACCTTACACAAAAAAAGTAGTTCATATTCACGAGTACCCACAGAAAGAGTGCCAATGAATTAAACCTAACCTCTATAAAAATAGAGATAGTTATGCATGGTGCATGGAAATTTTATGGCCTTTAATTAATTGTATGATTATTATAATAGTCATTTATAAAACCCTTCCTCGGTAAAAACTCGCATAACGCTGCTGTATGCGGTGCCGGTCACATAATCCTCCTCACGCTGATGCATATTGTGACGCAACAAAAGATCCTCCTAGATGTTTTTCCTACGATTTTGTATCCGTCAAGAGACCAAAGCTTTAGGTTGCTTGATGAGGAAGGTTTTTGTATATAATTTGTCTTGTACGAAGCCGGGCCGCGTTGCCAGTCACCAATAAAACGTAGTTCATCTGTCAACAGAGCTGGGTCCGGAGTGGGAGTCCCGCTCGGCTCGGTTCCGCGTGTCTCGCGCAGCCCCGTGCCGCGGGTACGAGCTGTGCCGTCTGCTGCCCACTGAACATGGTAAGTCGTACCAGGCAGGCAAGTGCGCCAACATTCTGATTGGCGGATTCAAGATTTTGAAGGTCACGGTACCTGTTGTAGTGATGGGACATGTACATTAAATGTCGGTAATATATATATCATACTAGCGGACCCCTCGCGGTTTCACCCGCGTAGTTCCCGTTCCCGTGGGAATACTGGAATAAAAAGTAGCCTATGTCACCCGGGAATAGTGTAGCTTCCCAATGGTGAAGGAATTTTAGAAATCGGCCCAGTTGTTTTTAAGTTCATTCGTTACATACAAAAAAACAAACATACAAAAATACAAATCTATACAAAAATACAAATCTTTCCTCTTTATAATATTAGTATAGATCAGTTACCACTTGATCAGTGATTCCCGCCAGGCTTCTACCGGTGTCACTTCTCACCCCTTAAACATCACAGAGTAGGGATGAGAACGAAGCCAGTCTCCTGCCTTTCTCACACAATAAGCTTTCTCTCACTCCCTAAAGCTTAGGGCCTAAACAGTTTTCGGCCTTTATTATAAATTGTGCTTCGATCGTAGCAGTGACGCTTATACTTATCATGGTGGGGTAGGGTAGGTAGGATAAAAGTACAATGTATTTAGAAAATGAATGTTTGGTGTTTTGTTATTTTTATGGAAAATCAGCGTTTGCTGGGTCAGCTTGTTGAATTATGGTAGTTTATGCAATGGTCATATAGTAGGGGATATTAAAACACGAGCGTAGGTTTTGATAATAATAATAATACGCGAGTGTTTTAATACCTAATTATATGCAGTTGTATACACTATTTTAACTTCACTCATACAGTTGAAATAAAACAGAAGTGGAAACGGAAGAAAATTGTGGTATGGCGGACAATTTAGATTCTCAGCGCGCGCATCCATAGATAATGACACTACTTTTCTACATTAAGTCAATGAGCCCATAAGCGCCAATAAATTAAAAAGTAAATGTGTGCCATAAAAGTTATAAAAAAACTTTTTGCAAAAAAATATTACCGACTTCCAAATACAAAACTACAAAGTTTTTTTTATTTTCACTTTTTAGTTGTATCTACTTAATAGGCAAGTCAGTAAGGTAACTATAACGCCAGAATAGATTTCATGACACTTGAACATAACCGGTGAAATGAGAGGTCTGCGTACCCTTTATGAGCGTACTGGCGTGATGTTATGTTATGAAATGGTATAAACAATAAACGGACAAGCGATTGCTGCAATCCCGAGAGATTTGCTGTTATTTATTGAAGAGTTCTGTTGTATATCTCCGAAGTTCTTCATCAGATCTTCACCAAATTAAAATGGGACCAATTTCATAACATACTTTTTCAAACAAAAAAAGAATTTTCAAAATTGGTCCACAATTGACGGAGATATCGGTGAACATACAAAAAAAAAAAAAAAAAACAAACATAATGTCGAACATAGAAGCTCCTCCTTTTTGGGAAGTCGGTTAAAAAATTTTTAATGATGCAGTTGTTTGAAAATCGAAGGAAAATGTTGCACTGTAATGGGTTTTTTGGTGTATGCAGGCACATCAGTACTGATGATATGAAAATTGCTCTTACTGCTATAACATAAAGGTGCCGTCAACGTCAATTTTTTAACACACGTGCGGAGTGATTTGCGGTATTTTTACTAAAGCGACTTATTTCTCGTAACTCGAGCGTGATTTATGATGAAATCTACATTTCTGTTGGTTTATATTTTGTAAAGTCGCGCATATGGTTGGATCAGGCCAAAAATCGGTCACCATGACTTAGGACTACTGAGCTATGTCGCGTTGCCGAGGCATTTCGTATCGCCACTTTTCTTGCTCTGTGATAACCCGTTCTTTCCGACCACTGCAACGCCTGAATACCAAAATCAACAGTGGAGACCAGCAGAAAAGCACTGATTCGTTGAAGCTCGACCAGTCCCGGGGACACGATTCACCTATTTTAGATCCGCAATGAATAGGAGGAGTAATATAGAAAGTCAGTCCTTGTTTCTTGCTCATGTTAGTATTTTTTTAATTGTTTTTAAAGGTAAAGAAAAGCTGGACCTTCTACAGCCCCACTCTTACACGGAGGGCGGGCTAGACGAAGTGTCCTGCGCCGACAACAACTCCTCATACGAAGAGGCTGCAGCCGGAGAGACCTACGTCATCACCGACACCAGAGCACATACCTACCTGGTGCATGACGCGCTGGCGGATGCTGTGGCCACCATCATAGACCCTGGCCGCAATGTGCACGAGGTAAGACATCACACTAGAACAATTTCCAACCCAAAGTAAATTGAATCTGGAGATATAGTCATCCAAAATTGTCTGATCTATTATTACATAACTGTTTAATGTCTCAAACTCAAATCATATACTTCAGTTGCACCACTTAAAGGCACTTTTGAATTGTCAAAGAATGAGTCCGTCCTACAGATGAAGCCAGTTGCACATTCCAAAGCTTAAGGTCTCTATAAAACAGAACGTGCAAAACACTCCATGGATCCTTTTTTCAGCATTTTAGAACAATGCACTAAGGCTCGTTATCTGCTTATATTTTTCCATGACAACACCTGAAGGAATGCCTAAATATTATTTATTGCAACATTGAATTTTTAACCCTCTGCGCTACATGGAACGTCGGAAATCTTATTCATTTTAAGTTCATATTGGTTTTATGGATTTTCAAGGCTAACATACTTACTTACTTGGAAGGTTTTGCTGGGGAATTTGTTGCGCCACTTCTGCCCAGCTATCCCACCAATTTGAATGATATTGAATTTTGACATATTCCTAATGTCTTTCCCACAGAGTTCACCAGTCCTGGGTTCCCCGGAAGAGCGTCGCGAAGGCAGCTCCGAGTGCGACGGGTCGTACCTGATCGTGGACCCGTGGCGCCAGCTCACGTGCGCCGTCATCGACCGGGCGCTGCGCCTGGGCGCCGAGCCTAGCTTCACGCCCTTCCACGAGGGCAAGTACGCCGCGCCGCCCAGAGACAGCAGCGAGGTTAGTAACTATGGTACAGCTCACGTGCGCCGTCATCGACCGGGCGCTGCGCCTGGGCGCCGAGCCTAGCTTCACGCCCTTCCACGAGGGCAAGTACGCCGCGCCGCCCAGAGACAGCAGCGAGGTTAGTAACTATGGTACAGCTCACGTGCGCCGTCATCGACCGGGCGCTGCGCCTGGGCGCCGAGCCTAGCTTCACGCCCTTCCACGAGGGCAAGTACGCCGCGCCGCCCAGAGACAGCAGCGAGGTTAGTAACTATGGTACAGCTCACGTGCGCCGTCATCGACCGGGCGCTGCGCCTGGGCGCCGAGCCTAGCTTCACGCCCTTCCACGAGGGCAAGTACGCCGCGCCGCCCAGAGACAGCAGCGAGGTTAGTAACTATGGTACAGCTCACGTGCGCCGTCATCGACCGGGCGCTGCGCCTGGGCGCCGAGCCTAGCTTCACGCCCTTCCACGAGGGCAAGTACGCCGCGCCGCCCAGAGACAGCAGCGAGGTTAGTAACTATGGTACAGCTCACGTGCGCCGTCATCGACCGGGCGCTGCGCCTGGGCGCCGAGCCTAGCTTCACGCCCTTCCACGAGGGCAAGTACGCCGCGCCGCCCAGAGACAGCAGCGAGGTTAGTAACTATGGTACAGCTCACGTGCGCCGTCATCGACCGGGCGCTGCGCCTGGGCGCCGAGCCTAGCTTCACGCCCTTCCACGAGGGCAAGTACGCCGCGCCGCCCAGAGACAGCAGCGAGGTTAGTAACTATGGTACAGCTCACGTGCGCCGTCATCGACCGGGCGCTGCGCCTGGGCGCCGAGCCTAGCTTCACGCCCTTCCACGAGGGCAAGTACGCCGCGCCGCCCAGAGACAGCAGCGAGGTTAGTAACTATGGTACAGCTCACGTGCGCCGTCATCGACCGGGCGCTGCGCCTGGGCGCCGAGCCTAGCTTCACGCCCTTCCACGAGGGCAAGTACGCCGCGCCGCCCAGAGACAGCAGCGAGGTTAGTAACTATGGTACAGCTCACGTGCGCCGTCATCGACCGGGCGCTGCGCCTGGGCGCCGAGCCTAGCTTCACGCCCTTCCACGAGGGCAAGTACGCCGCGCCGCCCAGAGACAGCAGCGAGGTTAGTAACTATGGTACAGCTCACGTGCGCCGTCATCGACCGGGCGCTGCGCCTGGGCGCCGAGCCTAGCTTCACGCCCTTCCACGAGGGCAAGTACGCCGCGCCGCCCAGAGACAGCAGCGAGGTTAGTAACTTTGGTACAAAATAATCAGTCCTACCTAATCCTTACTGCTTGTATTGCTGTTGCAACCGTACCGTACGGCTTGAAATGTTATCTTAATGACGATCAATAGACTCCATTGTCTTTGTAATATTCACAACATGAAACCAGAAGTTAAACTCATTTTTTTATTTCATTTGACATTATTTTATTTATTTAAATGTTGCAAGCACGGAGCATAGTGTTGTAGGTTGTACTCAATCATAAGTAATTTATCGAATCGTTGTGACATGACTCCTCAATTTCATTTTAATTATTGGTGGATGATGTCTCCGTCTTCCTGTCGTCCTTGGAGTCTTGGACCTCTGGACTAATATTTTTACACGATTGCATGCCCTGTATTGTTTATGGGGTACATGTTTGTAGAGTTCCTTTTTACGTTTTTATTATGTTTGTACAGCTGTCGGGCTCCCTATCCGCGCGCGCCGAGCTGTCCCGCTGGCAGCTGGTGCAGCTGCCGCCCGGCGCCTCCGACTGCGTGCTCAGCGTGCCCGGCGCGCCCGCGCTGTCTGCGAGCCTCGTCACGCACGAGACGCTAACCGACAGAGGTACGCATACTTTATTTTCTTGTGATCAGGTAACCTTCAAAGACTAGGAATTAGGGACTAGGTATTCATATGCAAAGTATACATGACGGTTAGTGCTGAGACCTTCCCGGTACTTGCTGGAGTACTTCCGGTCGACATTGAAGTGCAGCGACGATCTGAAATGTACTACTCCGCACGAGACCATGGACGCGGACTTTTTGACGCGGAGTGACCGGGAGAAAATCTCTAGAATATTTATACCACATATTGACGTCTGGGGGGAACTTGTATCCGAATGGCAATGTAGGTGGGATAAATCCATCAAGGGCCGACACCTCCAACAATTCTTTCCATCCGTTCGCGAGCGGCTGGCCCGGACGCGGCTGGCCAGGACGTGGCTGGCGGTGTATCACTGTGTTGCTCAATTTCTCACAGGGCATGATAACTTTAAAAGTAAATTATTTTTCTTAAAGCTCGTTGCCTTGGCAGAATGAATGCAATACTATGTTGAATAATGTACAGGCTGTATCAGGAGCTGTTTACTATACGGACCTTGTGGACTAGTACAAATTTCCGTGCGTTCAAGCGTTTTTGCCATACCCTATTATTGGAATCAAATATAACAGCTCACAGTGTTAGGACCCATTAATATTATTGATATTTTTTATCCGTAGTGCTAGGCAACTAACAACGACCCTTTGTGCCTATTGGTCTTGTTTGTTCTGTCTCCTTTACTTGATATGGAGGGATGTGGAAATTTTTATGTTTTTGCTACTCCTCCGTTATTCTATTCCGATTAATTTCACTGCGGGATCCAAGACAGTTAAATTCATTCTCCAGGACTTCGTCGAGCTCCATTGCCTCGGCGCTTTTCTGATGGTCGCCACTGTTGATTCTGGCTTTCAGGAGTTGCAGTGGTTTGGGAGTAGTACGGTGGGATAGTACCAAAAAAAAGAAAAAAAGGTCCTTTAAAAAGACGCCTGAACTTTTGGGAAAAACGAGGGGAGGGGTATTTATACCTCACTTAACCACTTCGGTAATCACCAACACTTAGAAAGGGTCCGATTACCTATTAAAAGACCACCCCGGAACCTCATCTGTGCAACGCCTGTTGGCCACATCCCTAGGGAGACTAAAGGGGTATCCCCTCACCTCGCAGTGCACGGCAGAACGTGATTCTCCCCTAAGGTATCGGCGCGGATTAAGAGCGCTGACCTTGAATGCGCAAAAATCGATTTTTGGGTCTGAGTGGCGGGGGAGTGAGGTGCAACGGGGGAAGTCTTAAGGTGGAACGCGCACCTTTCCGCGCCGCACTCGCCGCACGCGCCGCAGTCATCGCATTTTCTCAAGGCCCCGCGCTATCCGCGCCGAACGCGCCGCATGCATTGTATCCACTTCTGTAAATCTTGAACTTTATTTTCATACGGATACGGGTGATGTTTCCACGCCGCCCGCATCTCCTGCCGAATCTGATGACGTCATCCGCACGCGCTGGTGGAATCCGTATACCTACAGCATTTTGCTGAAATGCGGCTCGTGCGGCGCGGATAGGTGCGCGAGGTCGCATACGATTTCATATAAAGATTTATTAAATGCGGTGACTGCGGCGCGTGCGGCTCCTGCGGCGCGAATAGGTGCGCGTCCACCTTTATTGGTCAATCAGTCGTCCTTCCGTCGTCCCGCCGCGCTCACACGTATCGTGTGTCCTAGGTACACGAGCGCATTATTGTGTTAAATCAGAAGTTCCGTTCCATAGTGTTACATAATTTCGTTCTTTTCGTTGCCGAAGAAAAAAAAAGAGTTAACGTGGCAAGCACGAAAAATTATTTACGATGTGAATTGTTTTATAAAAAAAGAAATAGATGAAGTTGTTTATGATGATCGCGGTTTTGATTAGAAATATGTTTAGGATAAGTACTTACAATACATACCCTCATTTTTCCACCTGAACATTATCGCAGAATTAATGTGACAAATTGTCAAGCACGCGTTATCTTCTATGATTGGCTGTCGAAAATTCATTCAACCAATGACAGCAGATAACGCGTGCTTGACAATTTGTCACATTCATTCTGCGATAATTTTAAGGTGGGAATTTGAAGAATAATTTCACATAAAACTGTGTTCTTCTTTCTTTCTAAGTATATTAAATATATTGACATATTATTTATTAATACGATGATTGATGGCTAATGTGCCTAAACAACACTGTGTTAAAATTAGCTATTTAAATATCCATTATTCACAAAATTAAAACTACGTACAAACAAATAATTAATTCAAATTGCTCTTAGTAATTTTATGCTTGACTGTACACATGCGCAAATCACCCCACCTCGCTGAGCGCTCTTAATCCGCGGATTAAGAGCGGTGAGCGGACAGAATCCCCACTCTGAAGGCCCGCTTAGTTAACAGTTGCATTCTGCCCATGTTCTAATTCACCAGAATGAAAGATGTTATGAATTGACTCCTAGATTTTAATCATTTTTTTTTTTTTTTTGAGGCATTTATGCCTTCTATTTTCCAATCGTCCAAAATAGATGAGTATTTTCGCAAATATTCTGATATCAGCTCGTATGGTCTGGAATTTTTAAATTCGCAAAAAAAAGTTTTGTGATTATTGAGTCCTACAATATACACTACTTGACGCTCTACGATAACTGATAAATATGAACCATTATTATATTATCTCTTCTAAACATAGTTTCTTGTTGTTTCAGCGGTGTGCCGCCAGGTGGTGCTTGTGTCGGTGCAACCGGCGCAGTTATGACGAGAGTAGCGATCACCTTGTACCTTATATTTATTGTAACATGTAATATATCTATATCACTATTCGTAAATAAAATATTCATATGTGATATCTAACTATACTTCTTTTATTTAAATCCTGTAGTAGTACCTATATAGATCTTCAAAGTTAAGCAACACTTGCAGATCTCGGTCCGTGGATGGGTAACCATCTATAACATACCAAGACGTGTTGGCCACGATTGTCATTGGTAGATCTTTGACGGTCGTTACCTCAGACACTGTGTTACCCAGTTACTGCGTTGTGGAGGTAAGTTAAGCAATCGCTCCATGTCGGTTAGACCAAAAACCAACTCCAATATATCCAACAAGCAAAATACGATTTAATAATTATTATTATCCTAAATCCATCGTTTTATCAGGACTATAAGGGATTTATAAGCGTATATAAGTCCGGAAAAGGGTCCAGTTTATAAGTCTATTTACACTTCTAAGATATTTATAATGATCTGTTGAAATGCCAATTACGGTAATAGCAATCCTATATTAGAATCACGTTAATCCAAATCTACTTTCAAGTGTCTTACAGAAAAAAGTGAGACTAATTCGTTCTCAGCAATGCTTTTATAAGTTCATTTCTGATCATTCGTGTAAAGCAATCGAAATGTTTGCTCAGTAGATTTATAGACAATTTGTAATGTGAATTCTATTATGTTTCAGAGTACTAAGTTGAATTATAAATAAATTATGTGGTTGAATCACTATTTTTATCGGTGTATTCCCGCTGTCCCCGTAGGCCATGTCCCCGATAAGTACAAAGGGAATTTAACAAAATAATTGAAATTACTTCCCGCTGTCGCCGTTACCAATTCGAAATCAAATGCATGCCACATTGACTTATATAAATAGATTTTCTTAACTATTTAATTCTATTAAAAGTGGCCATTTAGGTATATAAAGCAAAGAGGTCACAAATTGATAATTAGGTTACTAGGATTTGTAACTTTTTTGACGGCGACAGTACGGTTGTGATGACAACTAGTCACACTAGCTCAAAGACCTTATACGTATTTCTTACTACTAGACTGTGTACCAAATTTTTTTGTTTAACTAAAATGAAATCTATCATCATACGCCTAGGTCAGCTATTTCCTTATAAGCGGTAGCTTACTAAAAGCGGTCCGGGTGAGAGGGTTTCCGCTGGTAGTGTGTCCTTGTCTAACCTCTTGCTAGCTCAACTAATCATTGGGTTTGGTAGAAATGGTAGAAAATTTTATATTTTCTTTTTATGTTATACCAAAACGAACAACTCATAGACTTTGACACGTATTTAAATATTTCTAGAAACGTATATAAATATTTCTACAGTTCCTATATTTAATGAATTCGTTGTATTTAAAAAAATATTCATTAATACTGAGTAAGAGTAGTACTTTTAAATGTTTGGGCCTGGTAATACTAAATGTAGGATGGTGGTTTGCGGATTTTTTGGCGGACTTTTTTCGAGTGAAATTCAGCGGCTGTTAATATTATTTGCAAATTGATTCCTAGTGGAATACAATTGGTGTGGTTTTATTTCTCAACTGTCTACGCAACTGGACAATATGTGAAATCATAGAGATCCTTTGAGGTATATTTAGCTGCCGGTATTTCAAAGCACCGTCAGAAGACTGCAGGGTCATCTAACGCCTCTCCTTCATGAGATTGAGAGTAGAATCTAAGAGCTTTTTGATCCAATCCATACGATGGTCTTGAAGAATGAAACTTGAAGAGACTTGGGATTTGAGAATTACTACTCCATCGTAAACTGCTCAATTCCTCTTCGAGTTCGGTGATTTTTTCGTCGGTCCGGTGTGTGCGCGTGTTGTACGTTGCCAGGTCCAGTCGTCGGTATTTGTTGGGGTAGCCGGATCTCGTCCGGGAAGGCGAACAAAAATAAGCTATTGTTAAAACAAAATAATAAATGGGATAATAATATAAGGAATCGTAGATATCTACGGTTCAAGTTATGATTTAGAGGACATAGAACCTCCTTCTTTTTGGAAAGTCGGTTAAAAATCTTATTCCTTGGGCAATAATAAATTGCCATCATTAGTTTTTCAGAATTACCCCCAGAAGATGTTTTAGGTGTGTCAACGGTTTTTTGAAGAATCTTACGGCACTAAGACGACCACTTCCTCGATTTGGAACTACAAACACAGTGTTGTTTGACGGAGATATCGGCGAACATACACAAAAAACAATTAAGTGCCAAAAGGCAAATTGCCTATTAGGTACACCTAAAAAGTGAAAAACACTACAAACACTACCGACACTGAAATCCAACTAAAAACACTACAAAGTGAAAAATAACTTTCTTTTTCGAAGTCGGTGTCCATAACGAAAAAAAAATGTACCTACCAAAGACACCGACTTCTAAAAAGAAATTTATTTTTCACTTTGTAGTGTTTTTAGTTGGAAATCTTTAATATTTTTTCTAAAAATGTTTTTATACAAATAAATGTCTCTTTAAAGGTTGAATTTCCAAAAATCCCTCCTTAGTGCTCCCCTACATCATAAAAAGAAGCTATGTGCAATAAAATACTTCAAAAATCTTGAACACCCTCTAAATGGTATTTTGGGAATAGTTCCGAAAAACTAATAACATCCTAAATTTTTTATTAAGGTTAGTATTTGTGCCAAATTTCAAGTTTATTAACCCAAGATCTTCAACACCCCCCTAATCATCTTTAAGGGGTAGTTTCGAAAAACTAATAATGATATCCTTTATTATTTACTTAGGTTAGTATTTGTCCCAAGTTTTTTATTTTTTTTATGATCAATAGGCTCGCGCTTGACCACTATCTCACCTGATGGAAAGCGATGATGTGGTCGACGGTGAAGCACGCTTGCCTAGAAAAAACCCATTCACTCTTGACTTAAAGACCCCTAGATTGTAGCTATCGGGAAACACAGACTCTGGCAGGGAATTCCACTCCTTAGCTGTACAAAAAAAAAAAGTTTCAAGTTAATTCATCCAAGAAATGAGATTTTCCAAACAAACTTTAACATCCCTTAAATCGTCTTTTGGGGGTAGTTCCGAAAAATTAACGTTACCTTTATTATTTTGCCCAAGGAATTAGAATTCATTCCAAAAAATATCTCTCGTTTGCTTTCGTACATCAAAAAAAGAAGCCTTGTGCAATAAAATTCTAGTAGGGAGTAGTTTTGAAAAACTTGTAATGACAACCTTTACTTTAAAAACAATAAAAAAATATAAAATATCAGCTGTTAGTATTTATGCCAAGTTTCAAATATTTAAATATATAAAATTTCATGTGCCCAACTTACAAACTGTAGAAATTACATACAAACTTTCAACCCTCTTTTTACCCCATTAGGGGTGGAATTTACAAAAACCAATGAATACATTATTTCTTTTTATCAACTAAGAACGTATATGTAAAATTTCAAGTGTCCAATTTTCAAACTGTAAAAAATTCATACAAACTTTCAACCCCCTTTTTACCCCCTTGGGGGTCGAATTTCCAAAAACTAATAAATATATTACTTCTTTTTATCAACCAAGAGCGTAAATCTAAAATTTCACGTGTCCGTCTTACAAACTGTAGAAATTACATACAAACTTTCAACCCCCTTTTTACCCCCTAAGGGTTGGAATTTTCAAAAACCAATAAATACATTAATTGCTTTTATCAACCAAGAGCGTAATGTAAAACTTCATGTGCCCAATTTGCAAACTTCATACAAACTTTCAACCCACTTTTTACCCCCTTAGGGGTCGAATATCCAAAAACTAATAAATACATTAATTCTTTTTATCAAGCAAGAGCGTAAATCGAAAATTTCATGTGCCCAACTTACAAACTGTAGAAATTACATACAAACTTTCAACCACCTTTTTACCCCCTTAGGGGACGAATTACCAAGAACCAATAAATATATTAATTTTTTTATGAACCTGAAGCGTAAATATAAAATTTCACGTGTCCAACTTACAAACTGAAGAAATTACATACAAACTTTCAACCCTCTTTTTACCCCCTTAGGGGTGTAATTTCCATAAACCAACAAATACATTAATTCTTTTTATGAAACAAAAGCGTAAATCTAAAATATCACGTGTCCAACTTACAAACTGTAAAAGTTTCATACAAACTTTCTACCCCCTTTTTACCCCCTTACTGGTCGAATTTCCAAAAACCAATATATGAATTATTTTTTTTTATCAATCTAGAGCGTAATTCTAAAATTTCAAATGTTCATCTTACAAATTGTAGAAATTACATCCAAACTTTCAACCCCCTTTTTACCCCCTTAGGGTTGGAATTTAGAAAAACCAATAAAGACATTAATTATTTATATCAACCAAGAGCGTAATGTAAAATTTCATGTGTCCAATTTGCAAACTTCATACAAACTTTCAACCCCCTTTTTACCCCCTTAGGGGTCGAATATCCAAAAACAAAAAATACATTAATTCTTTTTATCAACCAAGAGCGTAAATCTAAAATTTCACGTGCCCAACTTACAAACTGTAGAAATTACATACAAACTTTCAACCCCCTTTTTACCCCCTTTGGGGTGGAATTTCCAAAAATCCTTTCTTAGTGCTCACTTACGCGACATGAGGAACATTTCTGCCAAATTTCATTCTTCTAGGCCTAGCGGTTTAGGCTGTGCGTTGATCGATCAGTCAATCAGTCAGTCAGTCAGTCAGTTTCTTCTTTTACCGTACCCTGTGATACCGTAACCTCGACCGCTACCGTAGTCGAGTGCTGGGCAATAGGGGCTATGTTTTATTATTATTTGTGCTATTCATGGGAAGTGCTTTGCATGCGGGTTGGCGATCGCAGTATGGTTGTTACAAATGCACAGAGAATGCTGCTGCCCATTCTCTGGTTTTTCCCTTAGTCGCCTCTTACGACACCCAAGGGCAAACATGGGATGGTGAAATTCTTTACGCCCGACACCATAACGATGTAGATGCCAAAACATATAAACACTATTTATTTTTATTATCTATGAATTAGGTGGGTATATATATCGCAGTTAGGTAGCATCAATATATCGGGATACTTAAACGATCGTTTTTACAATCAATTTTCCCCGTGTTTTGTTTGGTCATGGTCACTTCATTAGAAAGAGACACACTACCAACGGGATGCCTCTCGCTCGGACCGTTTTTTGCGCCATAGTGCACAGTCTAGTAGTAAGAAATATAAGGTCTTCCCAATTTGTCTCAAGCCGTATTTCGTCTCTTTCCCAACTCGTCCGACGCTTATGTACACTTCAGCACAAAATATCTAAACATTTTCATCACAGCAAAATTGTATTTAAAAATACTAATATTACTTTTTAGTAAATAGGTAATCTTATTTTAATACGGAATTATTTTAATAGGTAAAGTTATAGTAGTAAATTTACTTAAGTTAAAACGGCATATATTTATGCTGTTAAAAACGCAGTACCAAATATTGATGCCATAATCGGTGCTTTACAAGTCAAAATATGTCTTAAAATAAAATATGTCATATTTTAACTGGTGGTGGCTTTGGCTGAAGGCTTGTGACTACCCACCGGGCAAAGATGTACCGCCAAGCGGCCTAGCCGTGTTCCGGTACGATGCTCGGTGCAGCCAACTAGAGGAGTGGGAACGAGATAGTTGTTCCACTGCAGGCAGACCGGCGTGATGCGCGCTGTTAGGGTTGTATCGGGAGACTGGTCGCGGCGGTTCTTCGTCTGATCCTACGTCGTGCGCGGACGCCGTGACGGATTTGTTGCGTCAGGGAATGGAGTACTACATTCCGTTCTCTGACGTCACAATGTCTTCAAGACCGACCTTGGTTTGGCGCCCAGTGTAATCGCGCCGATGCGCGCCAACATGAGGTGTACCATGCCTGGGTCGACGCTCGAACGCGCAAGGCGAGTGAAGTTGGTCAGAGGAATAAAGCCTACAGGGCTGCCAAGTCCTGCAAGAAGGTAATGCGAAGGGCTCGGTTCGACCATATTAGCCGGATAGGTATCAAACTTGCTTCCTATACAGCAGGTAGTAAAGCGGTCTGGCCCCTGTCTAAATCGGTTGAATTGAACTTCTGCCGTCCCTCGCTACCACCACTGCTGAAACCCGATGGTCCGCTGGCCCACTCCGCTGAGGAGAAAGCAAACTTGTTTGCCTCTCTTTTTGCGGAATCTTCGCGTCTGAATCCTGGTAGCGCACGCCCCCCTCCTTCTCCTGATGGATGCGAGACGAGTATGTCGAACATTCGCATCCATCAGAAGGACGTACGTAGGGGGCTGCGCAACCTCGACGTGAATAAAGCTAGCGGAACCGACGGTATACCAGCAATTGTTCTCAGAACCTGTACGCCCGAATTGTCTTCGATCTTGACATGCCTGTTTCGCCTTTCTTATGAGAATGGAAAAGTGCCGAATGCTTGGAAGCAAGCCAACGTACAGCCCGTGCCCAAGAAGGGCAGTCGTGCTGACCCGGCCAACTACAGACCCATCTCTGTAACGTCCATACTCAATACTCAATGCATTTATTGCTTCCACATGTCAACTTAGATGGTAGGTTACAAATTTAGACCATTGTGGACTCTGCAAGGGTATGGAACGCTTTCTTAATAGTAGCTCCTGGCATACCTAGAAGGTAACGATTCCTTAGCGACCGACAATACTGCTTCCGCCGAAATCGGACCACGGGGGATTTTCTAGCGTTTGCCATTCACATCTGGAGTGAGGCCATAAAGAGGCATGGGGATGCGCTTGCCGTCTCCCTCGACATCTCGAAGGCTTTTGATAGGGTCTGGCACGAAAGCCTTATTGGTAAGCTTCCGTCATTCGGTCTGCCCGGTGGTCTGTGTGACTGGATTGCAGACTTCATGAGGGGTCGGTCCATTCGAGTAGTTTTCGATGTCTGCTCTTCGGACCTATTGGATATTAATGCCGGGGTCCCTCAGGGGTCGGTACTCTTAGCGACATTATTCTTGCTGCACATAAATGAACCGCTAAAACCCGGCACCTTTGGGTATGCAAATGACAGCACTGTTGCTGAGAGATACTTGTCCAACGCACGGGCTACTGGGCCTCAGGCCCGGTCTCTCCGTGAGGCCATGGTGGAGCGCTTGAGCTTGTCCTTGGAGGCAGTCTCCGAATGGAGCGATGCCAATCTGGTCAAGTTCAATGCCGCAAAAACACAGGCGTGTCTCTTCTCCGCGAAAAAGAGCCAATTTCACCCGGCTCCATCTTTCCGAGGTGTGACCGTACCGATAACGGACCATTTTGAGCTTCTTGGCGTAACGTTGACATCGACACTCAATTTTGGCCCATACATTGAGGCAAAAGCTCAACTGGTTACCAAAAAGTTGGGGATCCTTGCGAAGGTGAGACGGTACCACAGTATATAGTATTTTTGTGTTAGTGTGCCGTTTCGAGCGTTTGTAGGTAGTTTCCAAACTGTTTGTATATTTAAACTGTGACGGTACTTCTCGCCAGAACAGCTGCATAAGTTGTATCAAGCGCAAGTTCGATCTTGCATGGAATATTGTTCTCATCTCTGGGACGGATCGGCCAAATACCAGTTTGATGCACTAGAGTCGATCGAAAAACGGGCCCGGCAATGAGGCACTGGTTGAATCAAAGCTCCAGAGCCTTGAATATGGTCGTCGAGTTGCCAGCTTGTCGGTTTTTTATCGGTTACATTTCGGGGAGTGTGCGATGGATTTGCATGATCTGATTCCGCCTAGACCGTTTCATCATCGGACTACAAGACGTACGGCGATGCGCAATCGCTACATGGTGGACATCCTACCTATACGCACTAAACGTTTTGGAAATACTTTTATTATGCGTACAGCTAAGGAGTGGAATTCCCTGCCGGAGTCTGTGTTTCCAGGTAGCTACAACCTCGGGGTCTTTAAGTCAAGAGTGAATAGGTTACTTCTAGGCAAGCGTGTTACACCGTCGACCACATCAACGCTAACCATCAGGTGAAATAGTGGTCAAGAGCGAGCCTAAATAGCCTTAGAAAGTAAGCGTTCCAGGACAATTTAGCTAGTTGGATAGTTGGGAAAATGAAAGGCATGGATGGGCAGAGACCTATTTAATAAACAAGACAATGACAGTCAACAGATGACAATCTGGCAATTTGTAATTTATTTGTAAAGATTTTGACTGGCATATTTGTCACGGTGGGAAATCTCCAAGTCGACTTGTCGTGACATTTTGACATATTTCTGATAAACACATTGAGATAGTGCGTAGTACATTATTACCTCAATGGATAAACAAAACATTTCTCTTGACAGGATACAGGTGACAATTTGTTCTGAAAACTTGTCAAACTCTGCGACGATGTTCAAGGCTTGGAGCTTTGACTCGACCAGTGTCTCATTGCCGATGAGCCTCTTGGCCTGTTTTTCGATGGACTCTAGTGCATCAAGCTGGTATTTGGAAGATCCATCCCAGTGATTAGAACAGTACTCCATGCAAGATCGAACTTGCGCTTGATACAACTTGAACGACGTGACTGACGTGGATTACTGGAACTTGCGCTTGATACAACTTGAACGACGTGACTGACGTGAATACTGTCTCACCTTCGACAAAAATAAGCTTGTCGCAATTTTAATGAGGAGGATAAAAAAAACACCTGTTAATCGAATATTTACATTTTATTTAGTTTAAATATAAAGTTACAAAAGCAAACTCACAATATAAACTTGAACGGACGGTGACCAAAGAATATCACAGATCAAATTGCTTTTACGTTATAAATTGGTTTTGTATCATAACTAGACTAATATTTTGGTTTATTAAGTAGGTAATTAAAATCAGGCATATTTTTAGATATATCTATGCCCAAATACTAAGAATTTCTCCAGTCGTGGTTAGTTATAAGTTTCCGTACATAACATTTTGACATATGCCAATTTGGTTTAATACAAAGGTTATACGAAAAAGCGAAGAGGTATGCGAGGGAAAAAAATCCATCCAGTCATGTTTGTATTTGAAAAAAAAAGGCAGTAACAGGGACAGCTTATAGAAGTGAAAACTTAAAACTTTGGAATAACTGGCCGCTGCGCGTCCTGGCGCGGCGACGCGAATCCATAATTTTTTCCCCTACCAGTGGTGTCTCATCCCATACAAAGAAAGCGTGCCGACGTACTGTACCTACTGATTATTTACACGGATATAGATGGTGATCTATCTATCGCCGTGGAACGGAACCGAACGCGATCGATTTATAAAAAATAATCGGTATAATCAGATGAAAAACGCTAGTTACGTCGGCACGGTTTTTTTGTGTCGGATGAGGCATCTGTATGCTACTAGTATTATCTGTGGTACCAAAAATCGCTCATCGTCGCTATAGAAGTTTTCACTTCAAAATACTGTTTTTAGAATATTTCTACCTCGCCACCCCACGTTTTCACACAACCCTACTTGCAAATTCGCCTAATCAACTGACTCGTAGCATTTAAGCGCTAAGTAGTATTATGAACAAAATGGGTGCAAGCAGTGTAAATAACCCGACCTGGCTGCTGAGCGATCCTGTGCTGCCAGGGTAGGTGCCGTTCCCAGTGCTGTTCCCAGTGCCGTTCGTTGTCAGGATTTGGAGCGAGTCGTTGATCTGGGAATATAAAAATAGAGTACCTAGTCAGCAGTTTATTAATAATAGGGGTTAAAGTATGATATTGCCGTCTTATTGTAATAGGTACTTCGAATGGACATATAACCTCCATGGTTTGAGATTTTTGAGTGAAACTTTTTTCACATGGTATAATACATATGAAGTTCTTCTTTTAAAAAATGTGCAACATTCGATTATCGACTTTCAGTTGTTTTTTTTTATTCAGCTTAGACAAGAAAGATGGATTCTTCGAAAATTCGGGTGATTTTTGAATACGAGTTCCGACGCAGAACTAACGCGACAGAAAAAGCTCGCAATATCAAAAGGGGACTGCTAATTAAAGCACCGTGCGATTTTGGTTTAAACGCTTTCGTGATGGAAACTTTGATTTGAAGAACGAACCACGTGGAAGACCGCCCACACAGGTGAATAACAATGAATTGAAAGAGATGGTGGAAGTCGATCCGAGCCAAACAAACTACCCAAGAATTAGCGACATGGTTTAACGTTACCTTACCAACAATTGCGTCAAATAAAAAAATATGAGATAAGGGTGTCTCATGATTTGACTGATCTGCAGAAAGAAACGCGTGTTGAAACTTGTGTTGCCTTGTTGAATCGATACAGAAATGAAGGAATATTGGATCGAATTGTGACATGTGATGAAAAGTGGATTCTTTGCGATAACCGTAAGCGAAAAATGCAATGGCTGACCCCAGGTCAAACGCCGCAACAGTGTCCTAAAGCAAAGCTTACCAATAAAAAGGTAATGGTAACTGCTTGGTGGTCTCTGCATGGTGTTATTCACTATAACTTTCTCCGATCTGGTCAAGCAATAACGGCAGATGTCTACTGTGCCGAAATCCGAACAATGATAGCAAAACTAGCAGTGAAACAGCCCCACTCATGAATCGATCTTCACCATTATTGCTCCATGATAACGCGAGACCTTATACAGCACGAGAAACCGTTTTAACTCTACAGGAACTGCAATTAGAAACCATTCGTCACCCTCCGTATTCGCCAGACCTTGATCCAACGGACTACCATTTTTTTCGTGGTTTGGACAATTTTCTACGTGATAAAAAGTTTATTCTCAGGAGGCGGTACAAAATGCTTTTACACAGTTTGTCGAATCTAAATCACCAGAGTTCTATCGTAAAGGCTTAAATGACCTTCTTAATAGATGGCAGCAATGTAAAGATAATAATGGTAATTATTTTGATTCAATAAATATGTTATATTAAAAAAATTCACACTTTAACCCCTTAGTAAACCGGAAGATTATGCTACCTTTTTTTTCGGTGATGAGAAATCATCCAATGACTTCTCTCGCTCTGGGTGAAGCGGGAGGGCGTGTCGAACTGTTACCTGACTAAAACCTATCCCTGTTCCTTCAGTTGCTTGTGCTAGGGCCACGGTCAAAATCTCTTTCAAATTTATTCACGACCCAAGATGCTGCTACCTAGGCTCCTAAATTCTTAAAAAGCCTTTATATTCCTCTTTCATTACAAATAAAAATTAGGTAAATTCCATAGGCCATAATTTCCAACAGATTTTCTATCATGTCTATACAATGAGCGAAGACGCACGTAAACATAGAACCATATTTTATGGTTTTTGTGAGCCTCACTGCAAAGGGTGCGCCAGAAATACCTATGTAGATACATTTTAGAGTACCTACCTATCCCACCTCGAGGACTATTCCAACCAAGGTAAAATATTAGTTGCGCTCCGCATAATTATCATCCAAACTATATATATATATATATATATTTATATATATTATATATTATATATATTATATATATATATATATATATATATATATATATATATATATATATATAATATATATATATTATATATAATTATATATTATATATATATATTATATATTATATATTTATATATTTTATATATAATATTATAAATGCGAAAGTAACTCTGTCTGTCTGTCTTTCTGTCTGTCTGTCTATCTGTCTGTCTGTCTGTCTTTGCTTCACGCCTAAACTACTGAACCGATTTGTGTGAAATTTGGTACAGACATAGTTTGGAACTTGAGAATGGACATAGGATAGTTTTTATTACAAAAAATAAAGAATAAAGTAAAATTTATTCCGGACATACAGCGCCATCTATTGGTCAAGAGTGGAAGTCACTATTCCACGCGAACGAAGTCGCGGGCAAAAGCTAGTTCGGTATATTTTGATGACAAGAATATAATACCACAGATAATATAATACTAACCAACCTGACCCAATACTTACCGAGTTATTCAAAATTATCATTAGCAAGCATATTTATCAATCGATAATAAGTATGAACGAACAGGTAGCTGATAGCAACCAATAAATAAAAACATGATTTATCTCATTTATTTACAACTACGTACCTGGCGCGCCGTCTATAATCTATAATATTATATACTTTTACTGATAATAGGCCTTTACCTCTGAAATTGCCGTTCTGCAGAACTGGCCATTTCAAATCAAAATATTTATTGTTTGGCTAAGACTTCTAATTTCGAATTATTTTTATTTTAAAAACATGGAATTCTTGTTCATTGTTAGTCATTGATTTTGAAAAGTAATTGTATTTAACAAAATGAGTTCTAGGAACTACTTAGTTTTAATTAATTTCCGCGCATATTTTGAGAAAAGTAATAAACAAGCCTTGGTCACAACTAGGCATTGATGGACTTAAGTGATTACGGTGTGGCTCATGATTTACACGTTCGTCCATCCATGCCGTTTTTGCTAGCCGCTGCAGTAATGACTATCTATTTCGCAACAGTACTTCCAGAGAATAGAGACAGTACTTCCAGAGAATAGAGAATAGCGCCCGCGGCTCCACCCGCGTAGAATTAGTAAGTACTTACCCAATATCTTTATCAATCGCCTATATGTTATTCTGATGTATTTTTGCAGTTTTTGCGTGAAAGAGAAAATGTTCCCCTATCTTCACAAACTCTTGCGTTTATAATAGTAGTAGCTAGGATGGAGAAAATATGCAAAATGACGGCAATCTTGAAATTGACTATGGGTGTTTGACTATGACGCTAGGTTGACATACAGACTATTTAAAATGCTATTCAAACTCTTGCTTACCGTGTTGTTGATCCAGTTAGTATAACTAGCGACCCTGGCGGAGACACCTGGGTAGGCGGCCTCCGCGCAGCCGGCGCCCCACGAGGTAATGCCCACAACTATTCCGTTGTAGATCAGTGGTCCCCCGGAGTCCCCTTGGCACGCATCCTTACCTGAAACATGAGGGATACAAATTATATTCATGATTATTTCAACCAATGATTATATATTGATAAAACGAGAAACCCAAGATATACGTAGGATTGGACTAAGTCTTAGTTCGCGATCTGAGTAGTAGGGCATGCAATATCGCAAGGTTCTCAATTCCGGAACTGAGTTCCAATACTGGAGATCTAATTCCGGGTAACTTTTAAAGTTTGTTTCAAATCAAACAAGCTGTATAATTATATCAGTCTTTAAATAGTTTTTAGTGAGCAATTAAACATATTTGGTCATCTCTATCCCTTATTACTCTGAGGAGCTCGTGGCTAAATAATAACAGCCGTACGGGTCGATCTTAAGGTTAAGCAACGCTTGACGAGGTCGGGCCGTGGATGGGTGAGCATTTCAACATACCGGGTTTCCTCCGTGCCTCGGAAAGCACGTTAAGCTGTTGGTCCCGGCTGTCATTTGAAGATCTTCGACAGTCGTTACGAGTAGTCAGAAGCTTGAGATCTGACACCAGTCTAGCCAAGGGGTACCGTATTACTCAGTTACTGGGTTGTGGAGGTCAGATAGGCAGTCGCTCCAAGTAAAAAACTGGTACTCAGCTGAATCCGGTTAGACTGGAAGCCGACCCCAACATAGTTGGGAAAAGGCTAGGCAGATGATGATATCCCTTATTACTCTAATTAAACATTTTAAACCGTACAATCAACAAGGTTTATATCCTTGTCGCTGGCACGACAGTCTTTCAAATTTGTTTGGCCTCAAACTTAACCACCTCCACGACGTCATCTGTGGCAGCTGTCACCGCATGTTTTGGGACAGAGAGGACAGGACAGGTGGTGGAGCATGGTTTGCGACTCAGCATCACATGCACACCTTGCCGCTGTTCCGTCGAGGTATCCCCATTTTTCGAGGTTGGAGTTACACCTCCCTACCTGGTTTCAGGGACTTCCATGTAGACCATGGAAGGTAATATTCTGCGAGAAGATGCTCGCTTGGAGATAAATAATGTGTTGGTGGGGAAAATTATTCTGCCACAGTCTGCAGCGGGCGTCGGCTGGGTCTCCTGATACGAACCACACCACCGTTTTCAGAAAGCTGTGTCCGCTATTCAGCCGTTGCGTCGTCGTTAGTTGTGCACCGAATAGTGGGTCTGGTCTTACAGTCACCCAAAGGGAAATGGAGAGGGCCATGCTTGGAGTGTCCTTGCGTGATCGAATCAGAAATGTAGAGATTAGCAAGAGAACCAGGGTTACTGACATAGCCCGAAAAAATGCCATACTTAAGTGGCAGTGGGCAGGGCACATTGCTCGCAGAACGGATGGCCGATGGGGCAGAAAAGATCTGGAGTGGCGACCGCCAACCGGAAGACGTTGCGTTGGAAGGCCTCCAACCAGGTGGACCAATAACCTAGTAAAAGTTGCGGGGATCCGCTGGATGCGGGACGCACGGGGACCGGTCAATCTTGCGTCGCTTGGGGGAGGCCTATGTCCAGCAGTGGACGTCTTTCGGCTGATATGATGACGTGTGACGTACATTTCACAATACATAGTCTCCTTCCAGTCTTAAAATTTTCATAAATAATAATCAAAACATCAAAAATTTAATAATATCGGCATTCCGGAATTACTCCTGTCTATTCCGAAATTGAAATATCAGAAAAAAAGTATTCAAGAAGACTAAAAGAATAAATATAAACTGGGATAAATAACAAACCAGCAGGGTTTAATCAACATAATTCTATAGATTTCCTAGGAATTGTATACAATACCTGGTTTTCACAAATTGCCTATAACATAATAAGTTGATTAAACTCGATGTTGTTTAAAACGTTTGTTTTTTTAAAAACCTCACCCCTTATTTCATGGAACTTAAATCTAACTGGCGAAATGTGGGTACATTTACCTACTGCAAATCTGCCCAACTCTTCGGGAATACAGGTTTGATGATAAGTTACGTACACTTTGGTTAATTGCCGACTTTTACGCGGGCGAAGCCACAGGCTGAAGATGGTGACTAATATTGATGTGCACTCAAGGGCTATTTTATATACGTCAGTTTTTATCATTTCATATTTCTACGGTGAATTACCTAACAGTTATATTGGGTGCAATGAATCACACTATATATAATAATATTATAAAGGCGAAAGTCTGTGAGTGTGTTTGTATGTTTGTAACTTCTTCACGCTCAAACAGCTGGACGGATCTGGATGAAATTTGGCACAGAGATCGAATATAGTCAGGAATAGCATACAGGATAGTTTTTATTCCGGGAATGTGTTCCCTTGGGATAATTTTCGACATTCACGCGGGCGAAGCCGCTGGCAGAAGGTAGTTGTTTTATATATTTATCAGTCATGTCGATACTTGAGATAGAGGACCATTAGTCAATACTTTATAAGATCATTAGTGAGGGTGCAATTTTCTACTTAAGTCTTATTTTAACTTGCTAAGTGAAGATAATTCTTAAACGAAGGTTAGATTAACAACAAATCTAATTGAATTCTACACGCAATTCTAATTAGTAAAAATGCGGAATTGAGTTTACCAAAGTTGCTTACAAGGGTAGAATTGTTTACAGAAATCAACTATTGCATAGGTAATCTAAAATCTCTTCAGGAGTCTTCGTGGGTATTTTCCGGTTTCTTTACAACTGATTATAGCAGCAGAAAACCATGGTTTCTCTACGACTAAAACCATATCCTTCCTATGATCCTGTGTATGCAGGACTCATATCGACGTAGGAGTCCCACGTATTCCTAGTTCCTAGGCAGGGGTGAGAATTTCTCCACAGAAAAAAGGACCATAGGACTAGTCGTACTGACCTCCAACATCGAGTATCCCCGCGCAGATCATACTGCTGGTGACAGGGTACAGGTCACCGGTCAAGATCTGCAGCCTCAGGTAGCGAGCCTGACAGATAGTGTTGTTGATCTTCCGCACCGTCACCTCGTTCAGAACTGTAGATGCAAATGTGTTGCCCACCTGTCAAAGGAGGAAAGGATTTTATAATAGGACAGAATTTCTACAAAATACATAATTAAGAGAACATATGATAAATAAAATAAAATAAACTTTTAGCAAAAAAATACTACCGACTTCCAAATACTAAAACTACAAAGTGAAAAATAACTTTATTTTTTGAAGTCGGTGTCTTTCATGGGTACTATTTTTTTGCGTTATGGACACCGACTTCGGTAGTATTTTTTTGCAAAAAGTGTTTTTTATTTTTCACTTTTTAGTTGTACCTACCTAATAGGCAAGTCAGTAAGGTACCTATAACGCCAGAATAGATTTCATGAAACTTGAACATAACCGGTGAAATGAGATATCTGCGTACCTCTTATGAGCGTACTGGCGTGATGTAACAAATGGTATAAACAATAAACAGACATGCGATTGCAGCAATCCCGAGAGTTTTGCCGTTATTTATTGAAGAGTTCTGTTGTATATCTCCGAAGTTCTTCACCAGATCTTCACCAAATTAAAATGGGACCAATTTCGGAACATACTTTTCAAAACAAAAAAAAAAGAAACTAAATCGGTTTACAATTGACGGAGATATCGGTGAACATACACAAAAAAAAACAAACATAATGTCGAACATAGAACCTCCTCCTTTTTGGGAAGTCGGTTAAAAATGTATTATAAACGTAAAGATACGTGGTGATTGGTACAAGAAGAGAGAGGCCTATGCTCAGCAGTGGGCGAAGTCGGGCTGTGGATGATCATGATGATGATAAACGTAAATAAGATTGTGGGTAGGGATTCGTTTTTCTTGATAGGGGCGTATAATTTAGGAGGTAGGGGAGCAAAAGCATGTGACTAAAAGTGTTTGAATTCTTTTAAATGTGGATGTATGAAAATTGGAACAAAAGAAAATATAATGGATAGATTGTGTGGAAGAATGATAATTATTTTAAAGTAATCAGAAAAAAAGTAGTCAATGATAGCGTGACGGTTTATAGGACGGAATGGAAGAAGAAAACGTGTTGCGCTTGCGCCGACCCCAAGTAACATGGAACAGGGGCATAAAGGTTATCTTTACTTCTATACTAATAATCAATACTAATACACTCGCGAGCAATGAAAAAGTTCCAGTGACATAGCACCAAATTAATCCTAAACGGGAAAGGCTAGCTTAATGATGCTGTCTGCAATATTGAAGTACATTTAACAGCGCATCAGAATATTACCAACTAAAAACATCAATATTGTGTTCAAATTTTAAATTAAATGTTTTAAAAAATGTGGCCATTTGGCAAATAAAACCAAATCTCTAAGTACGGGTTTTATTAGGTGTAAACGTAGGTTTTGATAACTCAGCACTTGGTGTTTCCTCCATGTGCTCTCAATACAGCTTCTACGCGATTGGGCATGCAGAATACCAGATTCCTCAGCATATGCTGAGGAATGTTCTCCCATTCTTCGATGACCGCGTAATTCAAGTCACGAAGAGTAATTGAAGGTGGAACTCATTTTCTCACACGTCTGTCAAGCTTATCCCAAGCATGCTCAATAGAATTCAAATCGGGGCTCCTTGCTGGCCACTCCATTTTGTGGATTCCTACGTCCTGAAGATACTCATTTACAACTTGAGCAGTGTGGGCCCGTGCATTACCGTGCATGAACACTGCATTGTCGCCCATATTGGCCAAAAACGGACCAGCATGTTCATTGAGAATCTCATTGATATATCTCACAGCAGTTAGGTTCCCGTTCTCGATTGGAACTAACGCTGTTCGACCCTCTGCAGAGATACCAGCCCACACGTGAACGGTACCTCCGCCACAGATTACTAAATAGTTACTACGGTTGGGCAGCTACACTATCCCCGGGTGACATAAGCTACTTTTTATCTCTGTATTCCCACGGGAATGGAAACTACGCGGGTGAAACCGCGAGGCGTCCGCTAGTTATAAATAAGATGGGTAGAAATTAAACATAACTTACATCAGTCAGTCCCCACCCGACAGCAATAACAGACGCGTTCTCAGGCACCACAGCATCCTGGAAAGGAATGGAAGCCAGTCGAGCGACACTGGTGGTCAGGTCGACCGGAGTAGTCATCGTGACTACTGCCACATCGTTGTCGCGTATGGGTACGTTGTATGCTTCGTGAACCTTGATTGCTGTTACCAGGTGAAGAGTACCACCTGTGGATGAATGAGTCACGTTTATACTACGAGTTTTAAATTATTTTCAGTATCGTATGGTCAATTGAATATAAATAGACAGTTATCTAATTTTAAACTGCAAAAAACCTTAGTGAAGGTTGACTTCCGACCAAAGCGGGTCCGGCGTCACTAACGCAGTGACACTGAAGATACGAGCAAACTATGTCGGGCCGCAACGGGTCGGGGCGGGACGGATAAAGTATAGTACACTGTTGGACGTTGCGAGTGTTGCGACTGTAGGATTGAGGTAGCGACTATGAATATGGGCAGCTCTGACGAAGAAGTACTTTTTTTTTGGATCCTATTTATAATTGCAATAACACGTGCGCGCGTGCATTCTTATTATTTCTCAAACGCAGCATGCGCTTGATAGCACAATGCTGGCTGACGGGGCGCAGCGGGGCGGGGTGGATCGCATCGCACGCACCTTAATCCGCCACGCAATAATTCAACTTACTTTATTTCATATGAAATACATACAAGCAATTTGAACGGATTTTTGCGCTGCGCCCCGACCCGTTGCGGCCCGACACAGTATGCTCGTACATTGATAATGTATGGGAAACATTTCGCGGCGACAATAACAGTTGTTTGAATATAACGCGTAAGCGATGCGTATTACTCGGCACTTAGGACCTTTTTTCGCGAATTTCCAATGGCGCCGGAGCCGCTTTGCTCAGAAGTCTACTTTTGGGCGCGAGCTACGGTTTGACAAAAGAGCGATATTGAGAAACGTATTTTTCAAACCACCTGCTCGACAATGTCCAATTACATATCATGCAATCTCAACGTAAAGTAAAGCTAATTAACTCTAAAGCTAGGTAAAGTTGTATCAAACTCCCAAGAGAGTAAAGTGATTTGAATTTGGAACGTCAAATTCGTGTGGCAACTCGAGGAAATTTCAAAATAAACAAAATACCCATAAAGCATTGTAAAGAGCAAGGCAAAAGGCAAAGACTGAACAATCAAAACCAATCACATAGAAGGAAATCCATATCGAGTCTTCCATCTCGCATTTGATTGGTCGATTGTTCATATTCTTTGCTCTTTGCCTTTCCATTTTCACTTACGCAATAAGGCAGCTCATTTTTTATTGTTTCGCATAAGGCGTGAAAAGTAGAGTATGTTCCTCTGGGATAAACCCTGTCTTATTCTTGGGCAGCTGCAACCCCTCGCTTCACTCTGGACTCTACATAACTTCCTCGCTTCGCACGGGATCGGGCGGTAACTGTAGAGTCCCTCGTTACGCTCAGGGTTCAATATGCCACCCGTGACGTAAGACACTGCTTTATCCCCTTGATGCATAATATACTATTACTTTGTGAACGACATCCCTTGGGCATCTGGCGGAACGGTAGGTATTTGACTCTGGGTGGTCAGATTGGAGACTCTGTCCGCCCACAAGTGACTTCAGGAAAGACGGTGGCACAGTGATCACGTGCTGCCGTGCACAGCGAGGCTTAGGGGAGGCGATTATTTCAGCCTCCCCAGGGATGTGCCCTAAAAGGTGTTGCACAAAGGGGGTACCGGGGTGGTCTTGCAAGAGGTGATGGGGCCCCTTCCAGGTGCTGATGGTGATCACCGGGGTGGTTTTAGTGGGGTAAAAATCCTACACTCCCTGGTCTTTTCCCCAAAAGTCCAGGAGCATTTTGAAGATTCCCGCCTTAAACAAAAAAAAAGTATTTGACTCTACGAAATTATTACGTGTGTCACTCACCTGAATTCAAAATAGTAGTGCCCGCACGGATGGAGTAGCGGGTTGGGTTCAAAAGATAGCCATTGCTGCAAAGATTAAGATAAATCCATATTAAGATTTTGGCAGAATTATCTATATAAAGAACGGGATCCACTTTATTTTTAACAGGCTTTCCAAAAAGGAGGAGGTTCTATATTCGGCTGTAGTTATGTATTTTTTGTTATTTATTTGTTTATCCTCGCACTGGAACGCCTTACAGCAATTGCACCAATGGAGCACTAACTTAACAAATACAATATACGAGGGTCATTCAATAAATACTTAGCCTACAAAAAGTAAACGAAAATTTTGGAAAAGTGGCAATTTATTTTTCAACATAGTCTCCTTTTAGTTCGATACACTTAGCCCAGCGATGCTACAACTTTTTAACCCGTCGGAAAAATATTTTTTGTCAAACTCTGCAAAATAGGCCTCCGTGGCGGCAATGACCTTCTCATTCGATCCATATCTATTCCCGGCGAGTGATTTTTTCAGATTAGGGAACAGAAAGAAGTCACAAGGGGCCAAATCTGGAGAATACGGTGGATGGGGCAGCAATTCGTAGCGTAATTCGACCTATTTGGCCATGGCAGCGGCAGACGTGTGAACCGGTGCGTTGTCGTGGTGAAACAGCACTTTTTTCTTCGCCAGATGGAGTCGTTATTTCTTTAATTCGGCGTCGAATCGGCCCAATAAATCGGCATAGTAAAGCCCTGTAATTGTTTTACCCTTCTCGAGGTAATCGATGTAGATCACACCTTATGAATCCCAGAAAACGGTGGCCATAATTTTTCCGGCCGATTTTACAGTTTTCGCCTTCTTTGGAGCACGTTCCCCGGTCTGGATCCATTGTTTTGATTGCTCCTTGGTCTCTGGTGTGTACCAGTGGATCCAGGTTTCATCGACGGTCACAAAACGACGCAAAACCTCCGCTGGATTCCGCTTAAACAGCGCCAAACACGTTTCCGATGTGGTCTCACGGTTGCGCTTGTTTTCTGGTGTGAGTAAACGCGGCACCCATCGCGCCGACAGCTTTCTCATGCCGAGTTCCTCGTGAAGAATATGATGCACTGTTCCTTCTGAAATGCCTACAGTCTCAGCTAGCTCCCGAACCTTCAATCGGCGATCTGCCAATACGATATCATGGATTTTTTTTAATGTTTTCCTCCGTAGCAGCTGTTTTCGGTGCACCTGGACGTGGTTCATCAAAAACCGACGTACGGCCACGTGCAAACTCGTTGAACCAATTCTTGACGGTGGCCATCGATGGAGAAGAGTCACCGTACACAGCATCCAAGCGCTCTTTGATTTCGATGCGCGTTTTCCCTTCCAAAAACATTGAGATAATATGTACTAGAGAAGCTATCCTAAGTAAAGGACATGCTCCATTTTGACAAGAGTTTAAACTAAACTTCGCTGCAGCGCTGAAACAATAATTAGCCGTCTAACAAAACAGTATAAACACGCAGCGCTAGAGCGCTTCTAAGGTATAGTTTTCTCGCGATCAAAAAGACGGAAGCGCCGTGATTTTCATGGCGCTTACGCGTTTCGTTCAACATTCTGCAACAACTTGTCACTCATATAGACTAAACTGCTGACTGACTACAGAAACGGTACCTACATAGCTTTATACCTAACAAGCTTCATTAGAATTCACACATTTTTACAAAAAATATAATAGTTGAAATACCCTTAGTAAAGTAATAATTACTTTAATATTATATTTATGTACTTCTTTTTTGGGACATTCCTACAGCACTATTTATTCCCAAATCACTGCAACTCCTGAAAGCCAGAATCAATAGTGGCGACCACCAGAAAACCACCGAGGCAATGAAGCTCGACAAAGACAAAGCAAGACAACGAAATTAATCAGAAAAGAATAGTGGAGGAGAAAGAAAAATAAAAATTTCCAGTTACCTCCATATCAAGTAGGAGACAGAACAAACAAGGTCACAAAGGATCATTTACAACTGGGATAAGCCCAGTTGCCTAGCACCACGGATAAAAATTAGCATTAATATTAATGGGTCTTAACATTGTGAGGTGTTACTCGTATATTTGATTCCAATAATAAATAGGTATGGCAAAAACGCCAAAACATAACACAAATTTCCGTGCGTTCAACGCACGGAAATTTGTTCTAGTTACCACAAGATCCGTATAGTAAACATCTTCTGATACAGCCTGTACATTATTCAACATAGTATTGCGTTCATTCTGCCAAAGAATACACTCCCATAAGATATGATGTGCAGATTGTACATATTCGCAGTCAGATGTAGAATACTGACATAAAGGCGAGGCAACGAGCTCGAAGGAAAATAATTTAGTTTTAAAGTTAACACATTGATCCACCTCCAGCCACGTCCTGGCCAGTCGCACGTGAACAGATGGAAAGAATTGGTGGAGGTGTCGGCCCTTGATGGAATTATTCCATCTACATTGCCATTCGGATAAAAGTTCTTCCCAAACGTCAATATGTGGTTCAAATAATCTAGATTTTCTCACGGTCACTCTGCGTCCATGGTTTCTCGTGCTGAATAGTACATTGCAGCACATCGCTCAAGCAAGTACCGGTAAGGTCTCAGTACTAACCGTCCTGTTTGTTTTGCATAAGAATATCAAAACTAAACGCTGACTTTGAAGTAATTTACGTCGTCCCATTATTTAGGTACTAGCTGTCCCCCGTGAATTCGCTCCCATCAACTGGATACCTACATACCCTACCCTACCCTAGAGACCTACCCACCTATCATAACTACCAATTTGTTAAACTATTTATTTGAATAACCACAGTCAGTTCCTTTCTGAATATACTTAAGATTGTTATTTTAGACCGCTAGTCCAAAAACCAAAGTCAGCTAATTCTACCTTCACTTGTTACACAAATTGTCACATCTTATTTTTTAGTCTATATGAGAAATGAGGCAACATGGCGTCCACCAAATATTTCAATTTAAAAATGATTTTCTAGTTACTCATTGACGAAAAGTTATTCCTTTGCATTTCGCCGTATTAGTTGAATTATAAGTGCAATATCTTAAAACACACGACAGCATCATATTATGTAATGCGTTTGAACGTTTTTTCGTTTAAAAACAAACAATGACATAGGCGCTCAAGATCTAACAAGCAACTGAGTGAAGTGCGGCCGGCCGACCCCACATGAACTGAACACAGCAGTGATGTGTGGTGACTTCTCTAGTGCGTAGTACATTATTACCTCAATGTCCAAAAATAGGAATCGAATCACCGAACGATATTGCTCTTTTTCCATTTTTGTAAAACCGATCGACACGTTCGCTTCCATAAGTTGTCAAATTAAAACAAAATGAAGGGATTGGAATGAAAATTTGAAAAAAGAATTAAAAAAGAATTAAAAAAGAATGTGCTACACTGTGGTAAAACTCTTTTGAAACTACAGCGCCCTCTGGCGATGAGGCTAGGTACTTATTGAATGCACCTCGCGTACCAGGTAATAGTCCAGGTTTCCTAACGATGTTTTCCTTCACCGTTGTCAGCGATGTGTTGTTATGTATGTTCACCGTTATTCCTTACATTTAACTTGATTTCTAGCAGGTATCTGTGAGTTTATGTATTTGTTATTTTCGTTAGTTTTCTTCTATTGCAAGGAGGTAAAGGCCTCATCCAAAGATGCTCATGTATGCTATTTGGCTCCAAAATGAGCCGGCTGTTCTTATGATGTCCTCCCATCGTGTTAGTGGTCTAATAAAACACTTTTGACATAATTTACGCGGGCAGAATCACAAAGATTTGCCGATCTTAACATCTGCCATGGACACCTGGAGCTCTAATAAAGATTCCTCAATTACAAGGCGTGTCTCAAAACGACCAGTGTCATCGCTTATGTGGAGAGGCGCTTCCGACATTTGCTAGCACTTAAAAATTGAAATAGGCAACAAATCGTTAATGCATTATTATAGTGACAATAATATTACTTATCTAATAAGCATGTAAGTGTGGCTGGTATAGGATTTTACGTATGATGTGATATAATTTCGATAATATTCGGATATTATACGGAAACTCAAAACGGTGAAGGAAAACATTGTGAGGAAACCGGCATGTCCTAGAACCAAAAATTCAAAGACATGTGACATCTAGCAATCCGCACTGGGCCCGCGTGTTGGATTATAGCCCACTCCCTCTATGAGAGGAGACCTGTGTCTAAGCAGTGGGGACGTTAAAAGGCTGATGATGATACGGAAACTCCAATTTAACTGCCAACGATTCCGTAAAATTTACTATTTCGGTTAGGTCGACTCAGGGCGTCGCCTTCACCAGCCGATGGCCCGAAGGGGAAAGTTCATATTATGGACGATGAGAAAATGAATTTTAAATACAATCAAAAGCACATGAAGCTTTACACTGGTATTCCGAGACCCCTACGATAGCCCTGAAGTGGCTGCAATGGCTGCTCAGTAGTAAATCTCAAACAAAATCAACACCATGCCTTGCGCATCGGAAAACCAACTTCAGGATGGCCCATAAGTTTGGCAAGCACTCCACGATCTCTTGACCATACATTAAATAAAACTTGTTTTGTGAGGATGGATGTATGGATGTTTGTTACTCTATCACACAAAAACTACTGAAAGGATTCTGATAACACTTTACAGTAATATAGTTTATAGATCAGAATAGACTTTAATTTATAAAGATATTGTGTAGAAGTACTATTAACACGCGGACGGAGCCGCGAGCGGCAGCTATAACATTATATACGGATGATCTTTGATTGTGTTTAGTATTAAAAAATTGAATTTGATGATTTGTGGTGCAGGCACAACAGGCCTAGGACTTCGTGGGTTAATTGTGTTGAAGATGAAATAAAGAGTAACTTACACATCAACGAAGCAATGCCCTGCTGAGAGGACATGTCTCGTCGTCACCAGAGAGCCTCCGCAAAGGAACTGCGATGTGTAGAGGACCTGCAGAGACAAAGGAAAGTTACCACACCATGCTTAATTGGGTCATATAACCTACTTAGATCCGGCTTTACGACCGGACACGGTACCATGTCAAAATATGGGGATCGGTTTTTTAACTACTCAGGAGAATGGAAAAATTATTAATTTTTGTTAGCAGAAAATTCTTCTACAAAACAGTTAACAACTCGTACGACAAATCTCGAATCCAGATTGCTTTGAATCGAACCTAGGAACCAGAAACCCACGATCCCGCGAGTAGCCCCTTTAGTAGTTAGTAGCGCAAAACCACAGAGGGAGTAAAACACTTGTTTTCTGCTCCTCAATGCTTACCCATCGTTCTTTTTTTCAGTATCAAGCAGAGGTGAGGGTCTTACCTGCACGGTGTATGGGTACTGCTGTATAGTGGTAGCGCTCCCGCCAATGATACGGTTATCCGCCGTCACTGGTAGGTCAGCTGTCTGCAGATGGTACAGTTCCGCATTGCCTGGAATTTAACACCAACTTTTCTAAGACTAAGTGATAGCATAAAAGATGGGAATAGATCTTTTTACTTCTTCATTTCGTGTCATCGGTACTTGTACGGGCATGGTTATATTGTTTAATAAATTCTTACACTATCAGTCTTTCAGACTTAATATAAACAGTACCTGGGCAACCGAGCTCAGCTCGGGTAAAATATAGAAAACGACGTTTTCTAAAAATTAAACCTAGCTAGATCGATTTATGGTCCCCGAAACCCCCTGCATACTAAATTTCATAAAAATCGTTGGAGCCGTTTCCGAGATTCAGATTATATATATATATAGACACAAGAATTGCTCGTTTATAGGTATTAGATATAGTTAAATTAAAGAAATCTTTGTTTATATCAGATTGATTACGTTGTAAACTTATGCAGACAAGCATAAAGACAGTCAATGCAAAGAAGAGAAAGAAGAGAATTTAAATCAAATCAAATTATTTATTTTTGCAGAAAACACTGTTACAATGGTGTTATTAAATGTACATGTTTCAAGTGATTCGACCGTAAGGCGTAAGTGAAAGAAGCGGACTTGAATATTTAAAATTTTGGCTCACATATGTGCTTCATTAGCACTCAGGATTTTAAGGTTTTCTTTTACTATTCATACCAACAGCTGTAAAATAAAAAAAGCGAGAACCAAGGATGTAAAATATATTTTATTTTTTTATTTTTACATTCATCTTTTCGAATGTATCCTGAGGCTACTTCTATATTTGTATTCATAGGAGTTACTATGTAGACTCATACAAAAGTTAAAGACACACGAAATTATTAGAGATAGAGCGACCGAAGCGAGCCCGATATTTTTTAGCACTCTGCCTCGTTTAGGTAAGTTTTTCTTTTGACAGACAAGAAGACGGGGCGGCAGGCTAGAAGAGCTTAGTAGTGATGTTTCAAAAGTGAGTTACCCTTCACCGTCTCCCGCCATGTCTCTCTAGGCCTTAGGGAAAATATGCTACTGAGTGATTGCGACTGATACTGATTGAGGTAGGACACGGTAAATTAACGAAACTGGTGTCTAGATGGATCGGAAGTAAAGGCGTTCGAGAAACCGTGTCCGGGAAAACTTACAATTTTTATGCGCGTATTTGTAGACAATATTTTAATCTGTAAATAAATAGTGCTTGCAAAGGCAAGCTTGGCGCCCCAGGCTTTAGCCTAAAAAGCCTGTGGGTAAACCAGGTCCTGTTTGGACAATAAGGGGCCAAGTTTATAGCGGCGTATGAAGCTATTTCTTACATATATACCTACGTTTTAAATAATAATCTACACTTAGGTTTATATTATATGATTGGGAAGAATGATAATTTCGATTTGGTACTGTTTTTGGGTGCACAAAAGGTTGCCCGAACTCTGAACCCATAGGTACCCACGCCAGCAGTCATTATTTTCATGCCAGAAATCACGGTTCGAATCTAAAGTAACTTTTACTTATGGAGGTATATACGTAACTAGTTATTTCTTAAAAATGATATCATAGATAACTTGAGATTATAAATTTATTAGTTTTCCTTGACTCAGGAAACGAATGTTACTCAGATCTATTATTAGGTTTTACAAGAGTTCCAATTATTGTTATCAATATTATACTTTTCCGCATAAAAACAAAGATATCTTATCTAAACGAATTAAGCACTTTTCATTTAGAACAATCAGTTAAGTAGGTTTGCATTTTCCCAAGATATGAGTTGATAAGGAAAATCGATTTCTTTCTAAATCTTAATCAACCTGCCTAGCCTTTTCTCAACTAAGTGGGGGATAAAAGGCGAAAGTCTGTGAGTGTTTTTGTATGTTTGTTACTTCTTCACGCTCAAATGGCTGGACGGATCTGGATGAAATTTGGCACAGAGATAGATAGTCTGGAATAGCACATAGGATACTTTTATCCCGGGAATATATTCCCATCGGATAAATTTCGACATTCACGCGGGCGGGGCCGATGGCAGAAGCTAGTAATTCAATAAAAATCTTGTTTGGTAAGTATTTAAAGTAAAATAAATTAAATTGAACATCCTCAGTAAATACACTTCTTCCATTAATTCTAGTTGGTAATCTTTATTTACTTATTTATTTAAACTCCTGCAAAAACATACAAAGACGGACTTAATGCCAAAGGCATTCTCAACCAGTCAACCAATGTTCTATTCACTGTTTCAATTTCTACACTTCCAATGTTTCCAAGACAATTCTTTCAAGTGGTTAGATAAACACTTCAATTAATAAGTATGCAAACACTATTCAATTCAACATTAACGCACACTGAACAATCGATAAACAACACCAAAATTCACCAATGACCAAGAGAAAAACAATTTTCACTTACAGCTAGCGACCGCGATAAAAATTAGAGCAACACCCCACATGTCTGTCCGTTTGTCACACACAGTATGACTTGCCCTAGATGTCGATAACTCGATACGAACGTTATCATATTGATAAAATACATTTTATCGGAAGCGTTCCTGAAAGAATTCTTAGTATAATAATGACAGGCGAACTACAAGTGATAAAGACGCATATGTTTTAAGAATGTGCGTTTCGATGGCGCGGCCACGGCGCCCAAAGTTGATTCCCAAAACCATAAATTTGTTAAAATTATGGTTAAAAAGTTTTAAGGGTTTGAATGTGGCTTGAATTTTAGGTCTCTGCGACGCTTAGTTTTAAAGATCACGCGGAGAACCACGCAGCGGAATGGATGGAAAATGGATTGTTTTGGGAATCAACTTTAACAAAATTTCACAAAATCTTGGCATAGTTTTTAATATCGCCGTGGCCGCGCCGTCGAAACGCACAAATATAAGATCCATAAAATTCTAGTATGACAGTTAGGTACTAAACACATCAGCACTAATTAATAATTTAGAAATGTTGTTAATTTCAGTCGATGTGAACGTGGACAAACTGGGGCGGAAGCGTTGCAGTCAAGTCACATAAAATGCTCAGGGGTCGGTACTATGACGTGTACTTCCGTTGTTGATAAGGGGTAGTGCTATTCGTCTTCTCATGTGTCGTCTCTCTCTCGCATTGGAACTATAGTGGTTCAAACACGACATAGTATGGCCCTCTGGTCTATAAATCGTGGTGCAATTTCGGTTCCTACAATAATTTCGTGTTGATACCAAAAGGTAACTACATATCCTTACAGACATGTTACAGACTGTCTACCACCATGCCCAATCAGTCAGTGTCATCATCATCATCAGCATTTTTTAATGTTCCCACTGCTGGGACACAAGCCACCTCTCTGTGAGAGGGAATGGGCCGTAATCCACCACGCGGGCCCAATGCGGGTTGGTGGATATCACATGTATTCGCATTTAAGTTTCTAGGACATGCCGGTTTCCTCACGATGTTTTCCTTCACCGTTTTGAGAGCAATGGTGATGAAATAATTTACACAAAGTAAAGCGCCTGCCTGGGTTTTGAACCTACAACTTATAAGTCGCGGCCGATACCTCTAAGCCACCACTGCACTCCAGTCAGTGTACTTCTCTGTATTCCCGTATTCAGAAAGTGCAAACTTTTTCACTGCCCAATCTTATCTACCCTACCGTTATTTCTGACACTACAAACAGTTTAAATTCGCACGTTTTAAACCACGTCGTAATAACATTTAGCTACTTACTGAAATCCTACAAACTGCTGAACTTTTAACTGCTTTTTTGAATATGATAATGCCAACCAACACTTTGCCTCTCGGTCGTCATCTCCAGTGGCTCATATGTTAAGCATTGAATCAATTGCATATTCAAGTAGGTCGCTGCAAATATAATTTGGTGAAGGGGGATTATTGATCCACTAAACACCCTGTTCCAGTGCGGTGCGGTTCATCCTATGTCTCATTTGCTCCAGTGTCCCAAATGTACATTTAAAAAGCCTCTAACGCTGCAATAGACATGGCCATCTATTGGGTCCATTCATTAGTTACTGTGAGGGCTGTTCACATATTTAGAGGCAACCTGTTATAGAATTAGAAAATTATCCTTGCCTATAAATTGGCAATAAATAACTATATAATTTTGGAAGGTAATTGAAATCAGAATGCTAGGAAAATATTCGAATTGTTTTTATTTAGGGTTTCTTGTCAGTTCTGTAAAAGCCACCAGAGCAGGCACGTTGTTGAGTCAATACAAGTTAAAAGTAATTTTGACTTCTTATTTGAGCTCCCTGAGCTACCCCCTCACAACACCTATAATTTTATGAACCGGCGATACGTTAAGAAAAACTGCTGAATATAATAATATAAGTAGCATAGCTTCATAAATGTCCAAAGTTGCTTCACCTCTTTGAACGGTGGCGAACGGCGCGGGCGTCGTCTGTCGTTGATGACACGCGTGCGCGTCGATCGTCTGAAAGCACCTTTGCGTAGGTAATTCGACCTTTTCCTGATGATTTGGTTTTGTAGTACAATTTATTTTATAAGGGCCACTTAATCTCTTCCTTACTAACACTACTTCCTTAACATATAAATTTCATAACATAAATGGTAACATTTTAGAAATATGTTTAAACTGCTTAATTTGATACCAATCGGCATTACACGTACTTGCAGAAGTGGTACCTATCACGGTCGAGAAAATATTCTTCAATGTGGAGAGCAGGTGTCACACACTCGCACAATTAAATTTCACACTCCCTCACACACATACATTAGTATTGTTCTTAGGTAAGTTTATAATAAAATAACTTAATAGTTACTTTTAAATATTTTCATTTTCTTTTCTCCAAAATTATAATTAAGTACTTGGAGAAGCGAAGTGCTACTGAGGCAAAAAAGGTCACTTTAAATACTACATGTAGTACATACACAACTGTGAAAGCGAAACAAATTATTTGTATAAATGTCGTAATGGGTCGAGGAAACTTATATTTTCTATCAATTATTCATAATTGTTGTCACCATATTAAATTTGTTAGTCTTTTTGTGGCCCAGATTTTGCATGTACCTGTATTGTTAGAAAAGAAAAGGTCCCAGGTTGGATCTTCAAATACCGGGCCGAAAACAGTACCTACATAATTTTACCGGTATAAAAAGTGGATCCTATAGTAATAGTTAATATTTAGTTAGCCTTTTAATGTTCCCATTGCTGATAGACAGGTCTCCTCTATGTGAGAGGGAATGGGCAGAAATCAGAAATCCACCACGCGGGCCCAGTGCGGGTTGGAAAAATGATTTCATAATGATGAATAAATAAACTATGTCATCTTTCCGGGTTCAGCGTAAACTTAAGCTTGTAGAACAGAAGCAGATGGCTTATCTTCACTAAAGTCGAACCAGTTAACGAAAAAAATTAAAGTCGTTAACACCTGTCTACAAATGTATTGCAATATTTCAAAACGATATGAAGAAAATGTAAAGGCAGTGTCGCTGACATGATCAAAATATACGAATCGCGGTAAGATGCGTCCTTGACGCTTTCACTTGGTATGAAATTATTTTCAGTTACAAGTTAATATCTCCTAAAGGCGTAAACCGATTTACATGATTTAAATGGATATATAATGGTTCTGCGCTTATACCTTTCATTTGAGACCAAAATTATCAAAATACGTCTATAATCAAAATATCATGTTTTCAAGTTACGTAATTATACTTTTTGGTACAAGTCGGACCAATGACTTTAATTTTTTTGTTATCTGGCGGAGACTTTAGTGTTTGAACTTTTAAGTACCTACTTAGATTTAGATTAGATAAACGGGATAGACTTCAATTACAATATTGTGCAATTTTATTGACTGTTATCTTAAAATACTATCTGTACCTGTCGATGGTGTTGAGTACGTATGTCTAGATAGAACTTCGTTATGAGTTTATGACTCATATGTATTATAGATAATATTATTATCTTTGACCTGTTGAACCTGTAGATGTTAGAAATGAATCTGCAAAAATAAAATACGAATCGGATTTACAATAATTCCGGAAAATTGACTGTATACTTTTGACTCTGATGACGTCAAACATGAATGATGAGATACTGAGACAAGTCATGCGGTACAAAACCGCTAGAGAAGTATGGCACGAGCTAGAACGCCTCTACAATGCAAGTAGCGAAAACAAGAGCTATGATTTCTGTTTAAAATTCTTTGATTATAAAAAAGATCCTGAACATGACATAAGACAGCATATATCTGCGTTAAAAACATTTGGCATGAATTGAACAGCCATATTGATGCTACTTTGCCCGAGATATTACTAATCTGTAAAATACTTGGAACTTTACCAAAAGATTATTTCGCTTTCAAGTCAAGTTGGCTCCTTATAACAAAAAAGGATCGTACAGTAGAGTACTTAACTTCGCAGCTTAGTGCATATGAAAAAGCGTTATGTACTAAAGATGAGACAGAGAAAACTGAAGAAGTATTAATCGTGAAGACACAGAAGAAGACAAAAGTTTTTAAATGCAATTATTGTGGAGAAGTTGGATACTTTGTACGAAAATACGAAAAATTGATAAATGATGGACGTCCACGAAAGCCGTCAAATGACAGTAAAACCTCAAATGTTAACCTGACAGTGTTAGCTTGCGATGATGGAAAGCCAATAGATAAAAATTACTGGTACGTTGACAACGGAGCGACAAGCCATGTCACGAATTCAGGCGACTTCTTCGAAAGCTTCGAACACTTTAAGAGTTCACATACGGTTACTACAGCTGGGCAAATCATTGAAGCCATTGGAATGGGCAACATTTGAACTGAAGCCAAGGTCAATGGAAACGTAGAACACGTACTATTGAAGGACGTTTGGTATGTTCCAAAAATCAAAAGAAACTTATTCTCTGTTCTTTCTGTGCACGATAACTCATCCATGAGTACGTTTGAGTCTACGCCTAAACAATGCATGGTGAAAGTAAATGGAGGCATTAGAGTTATTGGGACTAGAGCGATTAAAGGTCGACTATTTAAGCTAGAGCTTACATGCGTTGCGCCAAAAAACCGAGAAGTCTATCAACTACTGTCAAATGCATTACAAGTCTATCATGAAAGGCTAGCACATCAAAACAAAAGACACGTTCGTCAAGTCATCGAAAACGAGCTAGGGTTTAAAGTGAAGGATAAGCAATCGGACATCTGCGAAGGATGCGTTTATGGAAAGGCTCACAGGCAACCTTTTGGTACAAGGGTTAGAGCCTCTAAAGCCGGAGAACTAATCCATACCGATATTTGTGGACCGTTTCCATATTCAATTTCAAAGTTACGATATTATGTCCTGTTTAAGGACGACTTTACACGCCATCGTTGCATCTATTTTCTTCGAGAAAAGTCTGAAGCAGCTTCAAAGCTTGATATTTTCTTAAAAGAAGCTGAAGTTGGGAAACATGTTATCAAAGAAATATTAAGCGATAATGGTGGAGAATATATCAGCGAAAAATTTAAAAATATCTTAACTGAAAACGGCATCAAGCAAAGGTTCACGATGCCCCATACCCCGGAGCAAGCAGGTTGCGTAGAAAGAGAAAATAGGACGGTGGTAGAAGCCGCGCGCGCCATCATGCATGCACACGAGATGATTCCTGATGGCTTATGGGCAGAGATAGTAAACGTAGTCTACGTGTTGAATCGAACAGGGCCATCTAGCGTGCCATGCAAGTCACCTCATGAACTGTGGTACGGAAAGAAGCCAGCGATCAAACATCTAAGAATCCTAGGTTGCACGTGCTATGCCCATGTTCCTAAAGCTAACCGCAAGAATTTGCAAGGGAAAGCTATAAAAGGGATTCATATTGGTTATGAAGGAGACGAAGGCTATAGAATCTGGAATAAGGAATCACTCAAATTGATTAGATCCAGAGACGTGATATTCAAAGAGGCACCATTACTGGGAAAATCTAAAGATGTTGAGCCTAAATCAGAAGAGCCGAAAAATCTCCAGAAAAACTTATTCCATAATTTTCCAAGTCTACATAATGAATTCGAAACCAACGATATTAGAGAGATTGGAGAGCGGAATATTACAGAGTTCGGATCTGAAGTTATTGAAGAACCTACTTCATCAAGGGCACGTCACGAAGCCAATAAAGAGATAGATGATGATCTAGATGAACCAATGTTTGAATCCGTTCACTCTGAAGAAGAAAATGGAGAACTCACTGAAGGTAACGAAGCAGATTATCCTGATCTATCTGATGACGACCATGAAAGACAAGGAAGTTGGATGATTCTCAGAGATAGAGCAAACCTTAGACCGGTACGGTTCAATGACTATATTGTGGCTGAACAGGCTTTGGGATGAATTCCCTAGTCCCTTCCTTTCCTTTATCTGTGTACTTCAAATCTGCCGCCAAAAGGCACTCCTACATCTGCGAGTGCATAAAAGACATTACCTCAATCCCGCCATCTGACGGCGGGTAACAAAACTATTGAGTAAGAACTCAATAAAAATGCCGGCCGGCTAACTTTCGCGTGCGCGAAGAAAAACTATCGTGAAATAAGACTAAAAGGGCAAGTGTGGTGATCACCCGACTCCATGCAGTGTTCCAAGTATCCTGTAAGTACCTCAATACCTCATTATATCCTTTAGCCTGTTTTTGTAGGAAAAATATTTCAAGCCACGTCCTTGGTTGGACGTGAAGCACATTCATATTTTTGGTCCATTTCGAGCGCGAATACCTGTAGATTACAGTTTTTTCAGGCATTCTCAGGTTCAGTTTTAATAAAAAACTCTGAGATTTGCTAGATATTTGCATTTTACAAATATTATCCTACTAAAATTGCGTTGGTCATACTTTCCATATAACCTATACGGATTCAGAGGTCATCTTAATTTCATCCGTATTATATTTCAATAACTTATGTATTTTACGTAATTTATTGCAAGTAATTACATTATCTATAGCTATTTAACGTATTTATTAACTTATAAACATTATTTCACAACCATTTCACCTAAACGTATCGAAAAACACCTAGTAAAATCTCAACTTAGGTTCGTATTTTCATACCTATTTTTCACACACAGAACAAAATGGAGGAAGGCAAACTTAAACTTCTTCAATCTCAACGCGAATATGTTTACCGTGATATCCAAATCCTTTATGACTTATCAAAAACTATGATTCAAGATCGTTCAAAGGTATCGTCGTTCAAGGCGAGATATACTCGAATACATTCAATTCGCGAAGAATTTGTTTTGATATGTGGTAAAATACAGACTTTGGAGTTAGCCATGAAACCCGATGCCCGGGTGTGCCAAGAGTCTTTGAGCTCGTTTGATGATTTGTACTATGCCGTAATCAGTGCGGCGGCTGAGTTACAAATTACTGATAAGAGCGGGAACGTCGCCGGGGCATCGCAGGAGACGGCGCCGCCCGTGCTTGCCGGGGCTTACGACCCCGCACAATCAGGGCGTAACGCACGGCTCCCTAAACTTGAGTTACCTAAATTTGATAGTAAAATTGAAAATTGGCAAACGTTTTATGATATTTATAAAACCTTGATTCATGATAACACTTCGATTTCTCAAATAGAAAAATATCACTATTTAGCGTCTTGTTTACAAGGCCCGGCTTTGTCTATTGTCAAAGGAGTCCCGATGACCGCGGATAATTACGAAGTTGTTTTTAATAGTTTGATCGAACGTTATCAAAACAAGCGTATTATAGCTTTAACATATCTAGATAAATTCTTAGATCAGCCAGCTTTAAAATCGGGTAACTTCCAAGATTTACAAATTTTAACAAACGTAATTTATGAGGCATACCATGCACTCCAAGCTTTGAAAATTGAAAATTTAGGTGATTTCATTTTATTTTGTTTAACTTCGCGCATGCTGGACTCGGACACGCGCAATCGGTTCGAATCTCAAAACATTTCACAAATACCCACTTTTTGTGAATTGTTAAAGTTTCTTCAAGACTACGTAAAAGTCTTAGAAACTAGTCAGTTATCTTCTAAATCTAATATCAGGCATATTATTATGTCTAACCCTCGTAACCTTGAGGGGAAAAAATCTCCGCCTGCGGCTAGTAGGCAAAATAGCAGCGGATCAAAACGCTCATCTTATCTCGCAAAATCAAACCCACTTGCAAATGTGACTTGTGCTCATTGCAGTGAGGCGCACTCGATTTATCGGTGCCCTACCTTTCAATCCTTAGATTCTCGTGCTAGACTCGCGTTAGTACAAAGTAAAAATTATATGTGTACAAATTGTTTGCGTACAAATCACGTCATAGATAAATGCCTATCTAAAATGACTTGCACGTTATGTGGATTACGTCACCATACCCTATTGCATATTGACCCAGCGCCATCGAGCGCCAGCGCAACCACTGGAGCGAACGTCACTGCTCATGCCCACGCCGCCGTTCCCCACTGCGATATGGTATTACTAGGTACATGTCAGGCGCGCGCGTTCAACACTGCCGCCGGCACTCAATGTACCGTCCGTGCACTCGTAGACAGTGGGGCGCAGGATTGTTTTATCACTTCAGCGTGCGCCCGATCGCTCGGGTTAAAAATCCGCCGGTGTAAGCTTAGTATAGCCGGACTAGGACAAAACTCAGTCACTCAAGTAAGAGGGGTGACGGAATGCACTATACGGCCCGTGCACGGTGAAGCTCCGCATTTTAATATAAAGCCAGTCGTGTTAGATAACATCACTGCTCTAATACCTAGCGTTAAAGTACCATCAGTCGTTCGAGAATGTTGCAACCATTTAGTGTTAGCTGATCGCGACTACGATGTACCCGCGAAAATCGATTTATTAATAGGGGCGGAGTTATTCCCCGATATCTATGACGGTCAACGTATCCATCTGGGGCCCGGTTTACCTACCGCTTTGCGTAGCGTTTTCGGGTGGATTCTCACCGGGACAGTAAACGCGTACTCAGTGCCTTTAAACACCGCGTGCTCTTTAGTGGCCACCACATTCACATTAGATGACCAAATTAAAAAATTTTGGGAAGTGGAGGAACCACCGCGCGTGGACATCACTGTCCCTGAGAATGATATCTGCGAACGCATGTACACTGATTTAACCTATCGTGAACCTAACGGACGATACGTCGTACCTATCCTCTTAAAGGATGGCGAGCGTTCTTTGGGGGAATCTTATAATAGTACTTTGTCGCGTTTGACTCATCTTGAAAAGAAACTTAATCGTCAGACTGAACTTAAATCCGATTATATTAATTTTATGCGTGAGTACGAGCATTTAAATCACATGTACACCGTACCTAACGCCGTCGTACCTACTCTCAATCGTTATCTTATCCCTCACAGTTGCGTCGTTCGCCCGGAGAGCACGACCACTAAATTGAGAGTGGTATTCGATGCCAGTTCTAAAACCACTAACGGTCTATCGTTAAATAATATTGTATTTACTGGCCCTAAGCTTCAAGTGGATATTGTAGATATCATAACCGGCTTCAGACTACACACAGTGGTTCTAACATGTGATATCTCAAAAATGTATAGAGGCATCTTGATTCGACCAGAGGATCGGAGCTTACAACATATTCTATGGCGAGAATCCCCTAGTGATCCGGTTAAAGAATACGAACTAGCGACTGTCACCTACGGAGTTAGTAGCTCACCTTATCTGGCTATCCGCACCCTCCACCAATTAGCTGCTGATCATGGTGCCGCATATCCACGCGCAGCCGAAGCGCTTCTTCACGAGACGTATGTCGACGACATTACGACAGGGGCGCCCTCTGTACGTGAAGCCATGGAATTAAAAGATCAACTAATTCATTTGTTAGGTTGTGCTCAACTTGAGCTCCGAAAATGGAGTAGCAATTCACAATCCTTTCTTAAAACTTTGCCAGTAGATCATTGTCAAACCCCTAAACTATTCTCTGAAGAAAGTGATAAATCAACGTTAAAAATCTTAGGAGTCCAATATGATCCTGTGAGTGATATGTTCAGTTACTCACAGTCCCCAATCGAGGACGGTGAATATACAAAGCGTTCCATCTTATCCAGCATCGCTCGTATTTTCGACCCTCTTGGGTGGCTCACACCTTTTATCTTAAAAGCCAAATTGCTCCTTCAAGACTTGTGGCGTCTTAATCTTTCATGGGACGAACCTGTGCCCAGAGACATAGCTCAAGAATGGCGAACTTTCATCGCAGATCTCCATAACTTAAAACTTATCGAAATCCCACGTCGGATTATACCTTCTCAATCTAAAGAATTCCAGCTCATCGGATTTTGTGATGGATCCACTAAAGCATACGGATGCTGTGTCTATCTTCGTATCGTTACCTCTCACGACGTACAGGTTTATCTTTTAATAGCTAAGTCCAAGGTAGCACCTCTAAAAGTGTTAACAGTTAACCGTTTGGAGCTGTGCAGTGCTGTATTACTATCCAAAGTAATAAATCGCATTCACTCCTTGCTTAGTTCGAAACTCATCTTAAATAAATCTATCTTATTCACAGACAGTTCGACTGTTTTGTCGTGGTTGAATACTGAGCCACACAAACTTAAGACCTTTGTGGCGCATAGAGTAGTCCTAATTAACGACAGTCCTATGCCTACTGAGTGGCGACATGTGTCCACCCATGACAATCCAGCCGACATCTGTAGTCGTGGTTTATCTTGCTTATCTTTATCTTCTTCCGAAATCTGGTGGTCTGGTCCTCAGTGGTTGTCTAACGAACTCTTCAACTGGCCTGTTTCAGCAGTAGAAGCGTCAGATAACATACCCGAACTCAAGCCAACATCACGCGCGTGTCATGCTAGTGTGACACCCGAAGCTGACGTGCTTGAATCCCTCATGGAACGCCACTCCTCTCTTTTTCGAGTGAAAAGAGTGGTTGCATGGATCTCCCGTTTCATTAAAAACGTGAAAGCTAAATGTTCTGAGCGTAACTTGTTACCTTACCTGACAGCCACTGAATTAAGCCAATCGTTAGATCATTTAACAAAATATGTTCAACATCAAAATTTTAATGATGTCATATCTTTAATAACTTCAAATAAAACTTTACCCAAACATTTATCTAAACTCTCTCCTTATCTTGACACTCGCGGAATCTTGCGAGTGGGGGGACGTTTAAAGCACGCGTCGTTACCATGTCGCGCCAAACATCCATACCTCTTACCTAAGACTTCTCGATTGAGTACTCTTCTCATTGACCACTTACACACAACTTATCTTCACTGCGGGCCTCGCCTACTGCAATCTTTAATTATGCGTCGATTTTGGATACTCGGCGTTAGAAATCTTATCAGATCGAGGTTATCGAAATGCGTGACTTGTTTTAAAACTAAACCTATTCCACTTCAACCTGTACAAGGTGACCTTCCACCTTCCCGTACACACCTGGGTCATTGTTTTCAAACAATCGGCATCGATTTTGGAGGTCCCTATCTCGTAAAAGAAAGTAGGCGTCGTAACGCTAAAACTTACAAAGCTTATCTTTGCCTCATAGTCTGCCACGCCACTAAGGCCGTTCACCTCGAGCTAGTCACTGAGCTCACATCTGAAGCTTTTATAGCGGCATTAGATCGTTTCGTATCGCGGAGAGGGCTTTGCAACTCCATAGTTACAGACGGTGGTACTAACTTCGTGGGTGCCAAGCGTTATTTGTCGGAAGTCAGCGAAATGCTCAACCGTGAAAGCGATGGGATTTCCAGACAGCTCGCTTCTCGAGGTATCACGTGGAAACTTAACCCGCCGTCCGGCCCTCATTTCGGAGGCATCTTCGAAAGCGGTATAAAATCAACAAAATACCATCTCAAGCGTGTCATTGGATCGCAAATTCTTACTTTTGAAGAGTTTTATACTATTCTAACAAAGGTGGAAGCCATGTTAAACTCTAGACCGTTAGTGGAACTATCTTCTGATCCCGGCGAGGTTGACGCTCTTACAGCTGGTCACTTCCTCATCGGTCGACCTTTAATCTCCCTCCCTGAACCGGTTTTTGCTGAAAACGAGACTTTACGTACTCGTTGGCAGCTATTACAGCGCCTATCACAAAGCTTCTGGCGCACCTGGCAAAGGGACTATTTGCATACATTGCAACAGCGACTGAAGTGGTTTAAACACGGCAACCGTCAGCCAAAACTGAACGATCTTGTAACCATTTTTGAACCTAACTTACCTGCTAACGAATGGAGACTAGGTCGCGTTGTACAGCTCCATCCGGGTAAAGATAATATTACTCGTGTGGTGACAGTCAAAACATCTAAAGGCTTACTTGTAAGACCTGCCGTCAAAGTTTGTCCACTTCCCATAGAACTAAATAATTAATTATCTACATAAATATCCTAAACTTTATATATATTACACTTTACATTTATACATTACATTTATAAACGTATTTAGTTCTTAACTTAAACTTAAACTCAGAATCTATCTTATCAGCATCGTGACTTGTGAATCCGCATAGGCTGTAAGTCTCGAACTTTATCTATCTTATCTTGTGAAATCCCTGGTTGATTTCAAAAGGGGGGATATGAACAGGCTTTGGGATGAATTCCCTAGTCCCTTCCTTTCCTTTATCTGTGTACTTCAAATCTGCCGCCAAAAGGCACTCCTACATCTGCGAGTGCATAAAAGACATTACCTCAATCCCGCCATCTGACGGCGGGTAACAAAACTATTGAGTAAGAACTCAATAAAAATGCCGGCCGGCTAACTTTCGCGTGCGCGAAGAAAAACTATCGTGAAATAAGACTAAAAGGGCAAGTGTGGTGATCACCCGACTCCATGCAGTGTTCCAAGTATCCTGTAAGTACCTCAATACCTCATTATATCCTTTAGCCTGTTTTTGTAGGAAAAATATTTCAAGCCACGTCCTTGGTTGGACGTGAAGCACATTCAGTGGCATTAGAAGCTGAAAATTTGTTTGAACCGAAAACCTTTAAACAGGCAATGTCATGTAAGGCTAAAGAAGAATGGAAAAAGGCTATCGAAAGCGAAATGAACTCGCTAAAAGAAAACCAGACGTGGGAGCTAGTCGAACTACCAACAGGTCGGAAATATAAGGCTCGACTAGTTATAAAAGGATATTCTCAGAAGAAAGATGTAGACTTTCATGAAACTTTTAGTCCTGTTGCCAGGAGTAGCACAATAAGAGCTGTTCTGAGTGTTGCTGTTAAGAAAAGCTAAGATTAGCACAGTTTAACGTGTCCACAGCCTTCCTTTATGGCACTTTAGACGAAGAAATGTACATGAAACCGGCTGACGGTAATACTGAAGAGAGGTATGTGTTTAAAATAAAGAAAAGCCTGTATGGTTTGAAGCAAGCCCCACTCTGTTGGAATAGATGTATCACAGATTATATCGTAAAGACAGGTTTCAAGCAAAGCCAGTCCGATCCTTGTTTGTTTGTGAGGAAAAATGGGAAGGAGAAAATTGTTCTCGCCCTGTACCTCGATGATGGTCTTATTGCTTACTCAAGCGAGAAACTAGCTAACTGCTTCCTAGAAGAAATGAGGGCACATTTCAAAATAACAGAGAAACCAGCAAGCTATTTTCTTGGAATGGAGATAGAAAGGTACTCTGATGGTTCTATTTTACTGCAACAGAAATCATACATCGCTCGCATATTGCAAAGGTTTGGCATGGAGAAATGTAAGCCAGTTATTTTTCACTTTGTAGTTTTGTATTTGGAAGTCGGTGGTATTTTTTTGCAAAAAGTTTTTTAATTTTTCACTTTTTAGTTGTACGTACCTAATAGGCAAGTTAGTAAGGGAACTATTTCGACAGAATAGAACAACAAACTTGAACATAACCGGTGAAATGAGAGATCTGCTTACCCCTTAAGAGCGAACTGGCGTGATGTTATGTTATGCAATGTTATAAACAACAAACAGACATGCGATTGCAGCAATCTCGAGAGATTTGCCGTTATTTATTGAAGAGTTCTGTTGTATATCTCCGAAGTTCTTCATCAGATCTTCACAAAATTAAAATGGGACCAATTTCGGAACATACTTTTTCAAACAAAAGAAGAATTTTCAATATCGGTCCACAATTGACGAAGATATCGGTGAACATGCACAAAAAAAAAAAAAACAAACTTGAAGTCGAACATAGAACCTCCTCCTTTTTGGGAAGTCGGTTAAAAATAGCGCTCCCCTAAAAAAAATGAGTGATACATTTTTTTTTCGGTCTCCTAACAATATGGGTTTCAAATGAAAGCTACTATATAGGCCATTCCAAAAATATTTATTCTTTTATGTGCCTATTTAAGCACAAATTCAATTTGAGCGAAAATTTGATGGCAAAATAACCAGTTAGCTTATTTGGAGAACTTGTTCATTATCAAAACTAAAAAGTCAGAAATAAAACAAATTATTATAATAGTATAAGCGGTACCCCCGTATTTTCTCGCTACTCCGTATAAAAAGGAGCGACTAGCCGGCGCACGTCTGTGCCTGGCTGGAGGCTATATAGCTTAGTCTCCACAGGCTAGCCCGGTTAAGCAGTGGACGGTCACTCTGACCGAACTGTGCGTTTTTTTTTTCCCTACTTGGCGACGTAGGGAAAAAACGGCGCACGTCCCTTTCTCGTCCCAACCTTCAAAGCGTGCACATCGGTAGCGTGAGTGCTGTAATTGTATGATTTGAAGTTTTTATGTTGTGTGTAGATTTTGTTCCTCTGGTTATCGAATTATTGTGTTAAGAAAAATTGTTTTGTTAAATTAAAGATCAAAGTTCGTAATCTGTGTTTTTTTTAAATAATTTCTACTTCAGATTCCTAAAATCAGAAGTGGGATAAGTAACTTCTAGCCCACGAAAAGAGGAACAAAGTCTCATCTGTTTTATCTGCTATTTTGTGTTTTTGTTGCCATGGCCGGTTGGTCTCGTAATAACGAAGGTAGGTCAGAACAAGGTTCTCACAGCCGTTCTCTCAGCCGAGATAGATCGCGACATCGCTCACGTAGTCGGTCGGCGACGACGAATCGTCGGGCACGACGTCATTCGCGTAGTCAGACATCTACAAGTCAAGTACGGTCCCGTGACGCGTCTCGACGTGATCGGTCGCGCCATCGTTCTTATCGTGGTGATAAATCGCCTACCCCCGTTAGACAACACGTTACGAATGTGTCTATTCATAACACGTTGAATTCTATCATGAACCGTTTAACATCGATCGAAAATAGTGACGCGGCAAATTCCATTAAAACGACAGTGCGTTGTGATCCAAGTAAAACATGTGAAACCACCGAAGTGGAATTGAATACATCTCAATCGCATATATTAAGATGCTGTACTCCGGCTCCCCAAGTAAGTACTCACGATACACGAACAACAAATCGTTTGCCATCTACCCACATTTCGACACCATCAGTATGTTACATACAGGTCTTCTGGTCCCAAGCCAGGAGTTATACACCGGGGCCCATAGCGGCGTTGGGACTCCTGGACCCTGTCTAAACCTGTACCCCACGAAACCGCGGTTCGCGGCAGTGGAAAGCTAGGGATTTGCTCCTTATTGGTAGATATCCTGGTACCTATCTAACAAACGGGAAGTGAGACGACTATAAGATTCCTTACCTTAGATTCCTGCGGTAGACTCCTGGGGGTCGATCAATATCGTGCCGTGAGGTTAGGCATAGAAGAATATATATATAATAAAGGACAATGATTGGGTTGGGAGCACCAACGCGTTATGATCCGGGCTTCGGCTTCCAGGCAGACACACACGCGTTTCCCACATAAGCGCCTCGCTGCGCGTGAAAATATATTCTAAACCACCCTCGAGGGCGTCCCACACACCGATTGCAAACGGCGGGCGCGATTAACCATTACAAATGGGCGAATCACATCTCGATTCGATATGTTTCGACAAGACCCGAGTTCCGCGTGTTCACGTTATAAATTTTCTCTTTCGACCAAAGACCTTATACTTCTTAGGCATAGCACGCACAGCGATTTTCATTCGCGCGAATTTTTTTCCGCGCGAATTTTTTAGTACTAATTGGGCGCGATTTTTTTTCCGCAGTGCGTGCAGCTTCATACATTTCCATAGGACACAGAATGCGCGGAAAAAAAATCGCGCGAATAAAAATCGCAGTGCGTGCCATGCCTTACTACTAGACTGTGCACTATGGCGCAAAAACCGGTCCGAGCGAGAGGGCTCCCTTTGGTAGTGTGTCTCTTTCTAATTAGGTGACCATGACCAAACAGAACACGGGACAAATTGATTGTACAAACGACATTTTAAGTATTCCGATATGTTGATGCTACCTAACAGCCTAAACCTACCTAATTTATAGTTAATAAAAAAAAGTGTTTATATTTTTTGGTATCTACATCACTAACCGAAATCAAAAATGAAATTCTTTACGCCCGACAACATATGGCGGGCGTAAAGAATTTCACCATCCCATGTTTTCCCGTGGGTGTCGTAAGAGGCGACTAAGGGAAAAACCAGAGAATGGGCAGCAGCGTTCTCTGTGCATTTGTAACAACCATACTGCGATCGCCAACCCGCCTGCAAAGCACTCCCCATGAATAGCACAAATAAAACATAGCCCCTATTGCCCGGCAGCCTGTACCTTCGATTACGGTAGGGTCGAGGTTACGGTATGGCAAGGGGTGCTAAGAATCTCGGACGAGATCCGGCTACCCCAACAAATACCGACGACTGGACCTGGCAACGTACAACACGCGCACACTCCGGACCGACGAAATTATCACCGAACTCGAAGAGGAATTGAGCAGTTTACTATGGAGTATTATAGAGTTATCTGAAGTTCGAAGAGAGTCCTCCCCAACTCAATAATCCTCAAATCCCAAGTCTCTTCAAGTTTCATTCTTCAAGGCCATCATATAGATTGGAACAAAAAGCTCTCTGATCCTACTCTCAAGCTCATGAAGGAGAGGCGTTAGATGACCCTGCAGTCTTCTGACGGTGCTTTGAAATACCGGCAGCTAAATATACCTCAAAGGATCTCTATGATTTCACATATATTCCAGTTGCGTAGACAGTTGAGAAATAAAACTGCACCAATTGTATTCCACTAGGAATTAATTTGCAAATAATATTAACAGCCGCTGAATTTCACTCGAATAAAGTCCGACAAAAAATCCGCAAACCACCATCCTACATTTAGTATTACCAGGCCCAAACATTTAAAAGTACTACTCTTACTCAGTATTAATGATATTTTTTTTAAATACAACGAATTGATTAAATATAGGAACTAGAAATATTTATATACTTTTCTAGAAATATTTAAATAAGTGACAAAGTCTATGCATTGTTCGTTTTGGTATAACATAAAAAGAAACATATAAAAATTTCTACCAAACCCAATGATTAGTTGTGCTAGCAATAGGTCAGACAAGGACACACTACCAGCGGAAACCCTCTCGCCAGGACCGCTTTTGGTTAGCTACCGCTTATAAGGAAATAGCTAACCTAGGTGTATGATGATAGATTTCATTTTAACTTAATAAAATGTTTTGGTACACAGTCTAGTAGTAAGAAATACGTATAAGGTCACTTCACTTCACTTCTTATTTGAATGGCACCAGATGTGTATAATTTACACAATTCCGCCAATGTCAGAGTTACAGAGGATAAACGAAGGAGATTGACCGGTAGGTAAGAAGAAAAAATTTATGACGCTGATGGCCGGTGGTGAATTTACCTAAAACAAACCAGAGACAACACTATTATACCATACCGTGTTAGTAATATATATGTTAAAATATAATAAAGGGAACAGTACAAAAATAATATTACATTTTAATTTTGTTAATGATAATAAATCGGGACAAAAAGTATACAAAAGGAGAATTTACAATTGATAATAAACATTTCATATTAATAGGACGAGGAATATTGGGGGGTAGGATGTTGTAAAGGGAAGATTGTAGTTTTGGACAATCGAAAAACAAGTGGTCAGTAGTGCCTTCGTCTATACCGCATTCACAAAGAGAATTGTCCCTCACCCTAATTTTGTGTAAGTGTACAGGAGTACAGGCATGACCAAGGCGAAGACGACAGATAACAGATGTTGAGGACTTACTTAACCTACGGTACCTAAAAAACCAGGGTTTTACTGGAATGTTAGGTTGAATGTCACCATAGTATCTTCCTGTTTGGTTTTTAGTCAATTGCCATGATCGGTCCCAGGATCCTTCCAAACGTGGCTTAGCGAGCGAACATAGATCCTCAGAAACAATAAGGGAATGTTCAGAAGATCCAGTCTGTATGGCATTTTTAGCACAGGAGTCGACAGTTTCATTACCAGGAATACCACAATGGCTGGGAATCCATGCAACGTTCACGTTTATCCTATAGAGAAAACAATTGTATAATGCCTCCCTAATTTTAAGAATAATCGGAAATTTTGATTTAGATCTGAAAGGGTTAGAAAGAATAGACTGGATATAGCTTTGGGAATCAGTGAAGATAACAGATTTATCTAAATTGTGGGAAAGGACATAATTGATAGCTTCTAACAGAGCAATTGATTCTCCTGTAAATACAGATGTTGTTGGAGGACATTTGTAACTAAGGATAATTTTAAATTTGGGTATCCAAACAGCTGCACCTACACAGCCCTGATTTGATGTTTTTGAAGCATCTGTAAATATAGTCAACCATCCATTAATTTTTTTATTTGTCACTTCACTAAATTGTTTTGCAGCCAGTAATGAGTCTTTATCAATTCCGACATTCAAATAGACAGTGGGATGAAAAACAAGAGCCTCATAAGAAATAGAAAAAAGTGGATTGTGCTGAAACTGCATAACTTGATGCGATAGATTGAGAATTGAATTAACACTTCGAAGCAGGCATGGAACATTATTGGGAGCTAATTGAGAGTAAATATTTTGCAGTTGTTGCAATTTAACAGGAAGCGGGTGGGAAGAATTTTGAAATAATTTAAAATAAAATCTGTCACATAAGTACTGCCTACGAAGATGAAGTGGAGGATCCACACATTCCACCTGCATAGCGTTGATGGGTGAGGATTTCATTGCGCCTAAGATAATCCGCAGACATCTGGACTGGATTTTGGTTAATTTGACGGTGCCTGCCTTGTTACAATGGTCCAAGAGAAATGATCCGTAATCCATATGACTGCGAATAATGGCATTGTATAAAAGCTTTTGTGTATAAGGGTGGGCACCCCACCATACACCAGACAGAGCTCTTAGTACATTAATTCCCTTTTCACATTTCTGGGCAATGTAACTGAAATGAGGAATCCCAGTCATTCTAGAGTCCAGTATGATACCTAAGAATTTTACCTGGTCATTTAAAGGGATTTCCTCGTCGTTAAAAATAATATTAACTATTGGGAGTATCCTTTTTCTCGTAAAGATCACAGCACAGCTTTTAGCGACAGACAGAGATAATCCATGGTCGGATAACCAGTCCCCTAAGTATTTAAGAGCAGTGTTGAGCTTACCAGCAGCTTCTATACCAGAGAGGGATGAAGAATATAGTGCCAAATCATCCGCATATTGAAGTACCTGGCAGAAATTATTGACTGATCGCTCAAGATCATATGTGTACAGATTATATAATAAGGGACTGAGTACCGAACCCTGGGGAAGACCTCTCCAGATAACTCTGGGAGTAAGGGAACCATTCGAAGTTCTGATTATGACGGTTCTAGCCATCAAGTGATTGCAGATGAACCTAACCATCTTCTCAGGGACACTCAGCTGCAGAAGTTTCTTTCTGAGAACCGGAAGAAGGACATTATCATAAGCAGATGAAATATCTAAAAAGACTCCTATAAGGCACTCCTTCCTACCAAAAGCTAACTGTATGTCCGTCGCCAATAAACTGAGATTATCCATGGTGCCCATGCCTTTTCTGAAACCAAATTGGCTCTTAGCCAAAATTCCCTTGCTCTCTAACAGCCATTCCAGTCGGTTCCTTATTAAATGTTCCATAACTTTTGCAAAAATAGAGGACAGAGCAATAGGTCTTTTAGAGTTTGGATCAGAAGGATCCTTTCCTGGTTTAAGAAGGGGGATGATAATTTGTAATTTCCATGGTTCTGGGACTAAGCCTTGATCAAAAAAAATATTTAAGAGTCTGAGAAAGGTTGCTTTTGCATTTTCATTAGCCTTACATAGAAAAGAGTAAGGAGCACCATCTACTCCTGGAGCGGAGTCCAATAGATCATCCAGGGCCCTATGGAGCTCATTTATTGAAAATGGAGAGTCCATTCTATCATGTGAAATCATAGGTGCAGGAAGAATGGGAAGCGAGTCAATGAATGGGACAGAAGGTGGGGCTAGTTTGTCTGCAAATGAATCAATCCATAAATCAGGATCATTTGTTGATAAGTTTTCAGCCACAAGTGATCCTCGGAATCTCTTAATCTGTTTCCAGACTATAGAAGTGGGAGTACGTGGAGACAATGATTCACAAAAGGTAAACCACCCTTGCCTTTTTTTTGATGACAACAACCTCCGTGCACGGGCTGCTATATGCTGGTAGGAAAGGTAATTTTCTATCGACATAGAAATATTATACGTTTTCTCAGCTTCATTTCTTTCGTGTACAATCGCCGTACATTCAGAATTCCACCAAGGAGGTGATACTTTAAATGACCTTTTCTTTTTCACAGGGATATGGTCATCCGCAGCAGACAAAATGGCCTCCACAAATGTGTCATATGCACTTAGAGGGTTTTCATTATCTAGAGAAGGGAGAGAATCTAGCTTGTCATCTAACGCTGAAGCATAGGCCAACCACTCTGCTTTAGATAATCTATATTTTAAGAGAGGGGGGGGAGAATTTTGACAAGAAGACCGAGGAGGAAAAGAAATAATGATAGGGAAATGATCACTACCATAAGAGCAATCAGCAATATTCCACGAAAGAAGCGAAGATAGAACAGGAGAACAAAAAGTGAGGTCTACTACACTTTTTGGATTTTGAGAGGGCAGAACTCTTCGAGTAGGGGAGCCATCATTAAGTATGCAAAGGTTGTTGTCGTCCAATATATCTAAAATAATTGAGGAAAAACAGTCACAATGGCTTGAACCCCACGAAACATGGTGAGAGTTAAAATCCCCCATTACAATGACTGGAGAAGGAAGGGAAGCAATGATGGAGTGTAGTTCTGGGCCAAGGGAAGGATGTGGATGAGGAATATAAATTGATAAAAAGGTTGTATTTAAAGTTCTAACTGCTACTGCATTGATGTTGCGACTGTGAGTTGGGATAGTAATTTATGAATAGGTTTGGGATCGCCTAATCAATAAGGCACACCCAGCATACCCATCATCTCTATCATCACGCAAACAGGCATATCCCGAAACCCTGAAAAGAGATCCAGGAACCAACCATGTTTCCGAGATGGCTATCACGGAAGGAGAAAATTTTGAAATTAAATGAGTAAGTTCATGCTTTTTATTTTTAATGCTTTTAATGTTCAATTGCATTATTCGGACACAATACATTATTAGTAAGAAAAACAATTTGCGAAAGTTTATTTGCTACGTGGGACGGTAAATTTTTATTATTGTTGGATATTAAATTAAGTACCATGGAGAGAAGTAGATCTAATATATTCTCACTAGGAGGAGAAGGGGAAGGAGTTTGGGATAAAGCACATCCATTAGGAAGGGACGAAGGAACTTCAGAAGTTAGAGATCTATGAGCCCCCTTATCATACCCCACACCTAGTTGGGGACGAGGTTGTCTGTTGGTAATTATTGTTTTCTTATAGGAAGTTGTTGGAATAGCTTGTGATTCATTATGGGGTTGTGGCCCATAAGATGGAGAAGAAAACATTTCTTTTGCAACTTCTAAATAAGATTTGCGCACAGAGGGAAAATGAGTAGACGCTTCCTCATATGAAACATTATCCTGAGACATTAAGGATTTAATGTTTTTTTGCCTGTCATGCTCAGGACAACACCTATTTGTAGAGAAATGCTTCCCTGAACAGAATAAACAAGATGCCAGATCCTCAGCAACACTACATCCATCTCCAGAATGAGGTTGAGAACACCGGAAACAACGAGGGGTCGAACGACATTGAGCCTTTACATGGCCAAACCGGCAGCAATTGTTACACTGTATGGTGGGAAATTTATAAGTTTCAACAGGCAAAGAAGTATGGTAGCAGTAAACATGACCTGGTAAAACCTGGCCATGGAAGGTAAGGACAACACTCTGGGTTGCTATCCATGTCACTTTGCCATCAGTAAAGTTTTTCCTGTTAAGTCTTCGAGCTTTTAAAACATATCCACAACCATCAGGTAGTATTAACGCATCAACAAGTTCATCCATTGACCATTCTACTGGAACATTGCGAATTAAACCCATACGGGTGATATTGTAGGTTGGTATATTGGCAACATATTTGTATTGGGGAAGCAGTGGATTATCAAGGAAATTGTTGGCATCAGTTGCTGATATAAATTCAACTGCTATTTTGTTACGTCCAACCCTTTTTACCCCATCCCTACATATATTTTTAATTTTGTTTATAAAGAGGAATTGGCCAAATTTGAGGGGTCTAATTGATGTCCCAGCCGAGGGATCAGGTTCTGAACGCGAAACATGTACTAAAAACGGTCCTTTATCATTCACTTCGTATGACTTGTAACCTATTGTTAAACTATGGTGCATAAAAACTGTCTGAATCGACGCAGATGCAGTCGCGGGGTCTACAATAGTTTTTTTGATTTGTAAATTATCGTCGTTATTTTCCAAACGGCGTTTATTGTTAGTAGATGCAGAAGGCGTATTTTGGGTAAATATGGAGACGAGGCCACCACTTGTACTGGCACACTCTGGGGGTTCAGGAGGGTCAATCATACTTACAACGGGAAAGTTAATGCACTTTTGATTATTACACACACAAACACTTAAATAGGAGAATTCAGCAAAAGTTTCTGGTAAAAATTAGACGGAATATATTAAATTAAGTAAGTCAATCTCACTAACACGTGTATCAACTTACAGAATCCGACAGCCAAAAGTCACGTATAAGGTCTTTGCTTTCGACTATCTTAAGTGTCATCTGTCAAAATCGTTGACAGCCCACCGACACGGTGTTGCAAGTAAATATAAACTCGGGACGGAACAAGTAGATAATTTAGAATCGAGTATCTCGGACTCAACTAGGGCTCTTGTTGACGCCCTTACATTGTTTCGAACTTTGATCCCTCCATTCCCAACATAGATATGAGATGGTCTGAAGAAGTAGACCGAGCGCAGGATGCGAATGGCTGGAGTAACTACGAGTGTCTTTCGCGTATTGGGTCGTGTCTTAAGGGCGACGCTAAGATTTGGATCAACGAGTGGGTTACGGCAGACCGCACCTGGACAAATTTTAAGCGTGAATTTAAATCATTGCGCCCGCGAAAATTAGATTACGCCAACATTCTGTTTGAGAGAGTTTGGTAAGATGTCTGATAAATATGTCACTTACGCAGAATATGCGCGTCTTACATTATTACGATGACGAATCGTCGAAGGTTTAAGCAATGATCTTATGACTTTGATAGTGATTCGCGGTATTGATAACCCCAACGTGAGAGCTGCCGCGGCTAACGCGAATCTAAACCCTGAGACAATAGTATCGTTCTTGTCTATTTATACGAAGCCGGTTCGCGTAAAACCCGATACTCGACCTTCAGAGTCGAGGAAGCTAGCTAGCTTCAATCCGATTCAAATCGAAACGACCAGAGCTGTTTTTCGTGTGGTCAAAAGGGGCATGTTAGCCGTCACTGTCGTACGAAAGTTAACTCTGAGAAAACGTCCACTTCGAGCAGCGCAACCAGTATCATATGCACCTTCTGTAAGAAGTCGGATCATCTTGAAGACCAGTGTTTTGCTAAGGCCCGCACTCAGTCACCCAGTGAACGAAATGTCAATCTTTGCACAGAAAATAGTTCGAATGCTACAGGTGCCAATGATATTGTGTTTTTGTAGTCGATGGCATCCCCTGGGACGCTATTGTCGATAGTGGTGCCCTTTACGTGTCATTTATTTCCTCGGAAATATTGAAATACCTTTCCCGCCAACCAAAACTTACACATTAGGGAGATAGTTGTTCCATTATTCGTGACCGTTACTCTCAAGTTTAGCCAGATGTCAGTAGAGGCCGATCTAATCATAGTCCCCTCTTCGTGCATGAACGCCCCTACCATCTCTAAGATGATCCGATCCGATGACCGATAAACTAAATCGGGATGGTGTCTTGTATACCTATCCACTAAAGACAGGCAGTCTTTGGCTGAGTCTGATGATCCCGTTGTCTAAGTTAACGCGATTCAAAGTCAGGCAACCTTCGAAAATTGAATATCTTGGGTGAGTTGTGAGTTGGGGTCAGGTATGGTCGAGCCCACACAAGGTCAAAGCCCTCGTGAATTCTCTAAACCTGGAGAACGAACGACAGGTGCGCCAGTTTTCACGGGATACTCCCGGCGTTATGTCAAGAACTATGCCACGTTAACTGTTTGTATTGATCGATTAAGGAACCGGGCAAGCCTAGATGACTATGCCAACAGTGACTGACTTAGACGCCCACCTCGTCGGTTCAAACTAAATTACCTTGTGTGTTATTATTCGCAGTCTACAGGAAAACTTGGTCCAGGGATGCGAGGCCCATACAGAGTCGTGAAAGTTCTTCCGAATGGACGGTATGAGCTTAAGCTACTCAGTGGCAGCAATGGACAAACCACACAAGCAGCGGCACAGTATATGGTGCCATGGTGAGGCGAGTGGTGCCCGGAGTCGTGCGCCGCTTTCTTTGAGGGTATCCAAGAACTCTCGTCATCAGAACTTCAGGCTTGGAGCCTTGGCGTTCTAAACTTCGGGCAAATCGCCCTGGCGTTTCTTGAACTACAGACATGCTGTCTTGGCGTTCGTTGGAACTACAGACGCAATGTCTTGGCGTTCATTGAACTACAGACTTATAGTCTTGGCGTTCATTATCTGAACTACAGGCTTAGAGCCTTGGCGTTCTATGTTGAAACTTCGGGCAAATCGCCCTGGCGTTTCGTGAACTACTGGCATGCTGTCTTGGCGTTCGTTGAACTACAGACGCATTGTCATGGCGTTCGTTGAACTACAGACCTATGGTCTTGGCGTTCTTATACACACATTGTAGATGGTGACCAAGCAGTGCAGCTAGGAGCTCCGAAGTTACGAAAAAAAAATGCCTTGGCTTGGTGTCATCTTGTCATTTTAAGAGACGTCTCTGTTATATTTATAAGAGTGTTGTATGAAAAGCGCGTGATCGATGAAGTCTGAATTGATTGAGAGATGATGAGAAATAGTTTGAGTAGGTCAATTAATCGTAACGTAGATTACTACTAATTGAATGATGTTTTCAGAAAAAAATGTACACGAGCAGGATCCACTAGAGGGGACAGTAGTTCCCTCTGTTGATCCTACTACGCCTTCGTCGGACGCAGGCCCGGACTACAAAGCTGCCCATGCTGCTCCCAGCGGCGTAGCACCGGGATCCAGTGGACAAGTGGAAGTCGGACTAGCAATGCACTACTGGACGCAGATGCAGACGTTGGATTAGATGGTGCTAGATCCAGCAGCACCACAATGGAAACCCGTATCGAGGACGACACTATATCAGGAGAGGCAGTATAAGCGGTACCCCCGTATTTTCTCGCTACTCCGTATAAAAAGGAGCGACGAGCCGGCACACGTCCCTTTCTCGTCCCAGCCTTCAAAGCGTGCACATCGGTAGCGTGAGTGCTGTAATTGTATGATTTGAAGTTTTTATGTTGTGTGTAGATTTTGTTCCTCTGGTTATCGAATTATTGTGTTAAGAAAAATTGTTTTGTTAAAATTAAAGATCAAAGTTCGTAATCTGTGTTTTTTTTAAATAATTTCTACTTCAGATTCCTAAAAATAGAATAAAACAAACGTTTTACCAATCGCGACGGTTTCGTTAATACGAAAATGTCACTTGTATAAGACTTGTACTCAAAGTCTGCCAGTAGTTACTAGTAATAGCGTTTTAGGAGGTTTATGTATATCGTAAATAAAACAGCAAAAAACTTTGTGCCGTAACTTTATTCTTCATAAAAACAAAAAACACGTTATTGCAGGCATCACAACGGACCGAGTCGATCGCAAGTTCTTACATATACTACGTTAGTAAGATTTATTGTAAATACAACATTATAACTACTATTTCCTTCTTTTAAAAACAAATAGAAATATGCATGCGAAAAGCAGAAGTATTTTTTTTAATAGTTGTTACGTCATGATTTTTACTGAATAATATCTTTAAATTAATATAAAATAAACTGTTGCAAAAATAAGTTTCAAAATTAAAATATTACAAACTTCTGTTTTTCGCTTGCATAGTTGAAAGATTCAAAAATACAGATCTAAATACAATGGAATATAGTATATGTAATAAATAATATAAAAAATACACAGGGAATGTATTATGTGCAATAAATACAGTATATAAAAACATTTTGTTAATAGACGATTTAAAAATATAGATCTCTAGAGAGAAATTGAACTAGCTAGATAGTTTGGTCAAGATTTCAAGATTCGTGTTAAATCCGACAGTGAAAGGAGTACGTGTATTATTATCACGATTTGTAGGGTAGTCAGAAATTTTGAGTTTTCTAATCCACAATGAATGTGAACATCTACTTATTTTTATTTTAAATATTACTGGACAAGATTTTTAATTAATCACTATTTTGTAAGTTTTTAAATTGAATTAATGCTAATATTTAATTTTATTTAACAGCACTTCTCATTTTTTTCTTCATTTACAGTATATGCAATCAATTTAGATCTTTTTTTAATAATAAATGATTTGTATCTTTTTGTAATTTTATTAACACTACATAAAAATACTCTTTTCAACAAATATTTTTGTAAACCTACTCACTGCGGCCAAGAAATTAAAATAGAGAAAAGAAAATTGAAGCGCTCATTAAACAAGGAATGTTAGTTCCTAAAGAATGTTAAAAGTTTTTTTGATTAGTTAAACTGATACAATTTTAAGTACAAAATTATAGAAATAACAAAAAAATAGGAACCTTTTGCTGAATTGGCGATTTGTGTGGCATTTCGATATATAATGACTTAATGACAATTGTCACAATGTAAGTGGTTAAATAACCAGTATGCAAAAGGTTTAACGTTTTCTACTTATAGATTATGTCTAAATAGTATCTATACCTTATATATTTCATATTAAAAAAAAAACATAGTTTTATTTGTCATCTGACTACGGACCTTATGGCACGGCGTGTTATAAAAAAACTCAAGTCAACGTAGAATTTACTTACGTTGTTCTTAAAATGCAATCGAATATTTATCAACAAAACTTTACATATACTATAATAGGTAACATGATTAAATATTTTAAATCATTTTTTTATATTTAATTTATAAATTTATTAATTAACTTTTTCATAAATGATTTGTAAATCATGATTAAATATTTTAAAATTAAAATAAATTTTTAATGATAGGTACTAGATTTTTCGAGTCGCTAAAAATGTTTAAACTTAACAATACATACATCAATAACACAAGTTATCTTCACATAATTTTAGATTTAAGTAATTTAACTTAGATATAGATTTTCCAAAAGGACTAATATAAGAAATTCGAACATTTTTTTTAATACCTTTCCTTTTCATTAACTTTTACAGTATCTAGAAGACTTTTCATAGTATTTTCAGTAAAATGTTACCTATAAGCGGAAGCGAGACGTACACATATCGCTATCTCTTTCTCGCATTCAAGATTAGGTACTGTCAGTTTTTATACTCTTACTAAATTGGTAAATAAGAGATACGTTTATGCATAGTTTATTGTTATTGAGATTTTATTTCCAAAACGATTGCCTATTTAGAAACCACGTCTTTGTCATTTTTATAGAACAACCTTTCGTTCACACGTCGGATTATATATTTAATATATTATATATATTATTACTATATATAATATTTGCGGGCGACTTAATACTGATGATTAATTCATTTATATTTTGGCATATTACTTGAGCATTTACTTAAATATTTTGAAGTTTTCAGAAACCTTTGATAAGTCCTTTTAAAAATAACTTTTACGCTTTAAAATATCATTGTATAACTGTATAGATTTACGACCTCAACAAAAGAAATAAATTTAATTGAAAAACCAAAATAAAATAACTTTTTAAGCGAAATAAACAAATAATATCAGTATTAAGCCTCGCTTTCTAGACTAAATCTAAACTTTTGAAGACTTAAACTTAGACATAATGTAACAAACGCTATCACCTTCAAACTAACAATAGACAAACGAAACATTTTCACCCATACATCGACTCTAAATATAATATATTCAGATCTTTTGCAAGATTTTTTTAGTATGAAGTCTTTAGAGCAAAATATTTATCAAAGAGCCAAGGAGAATATAGAGGCAGTCGCTTCATATAAAATACTGGCACTTGGCTGCATCTGGCTCTGGAAGCCCACCCCAGCATAAATTGGGAAAGAGCTAGGCAGATTTATTGATTTATGAAAGAAAATGTTAGAAAGGAACCACGCATTTTCCAAGATTGTAAATTGGCAAACTTTAATAAGGCTCACTCGGGGTTAGGAGCAGTGGTGGCCCAGTGATTCAAACCCAGGCAGGAGGCAGGCCTTTACTTTGTGTAAACTATTTCATTACCACTGCTCTCAAAACGGTGGAGGAAAACATCGTGAGGTAATCGGCATGTCCTAGAACCAAAATTTCGAAGACATGTGACATCCACCAACTCGCACTGGGCCCGAGTGGTGGATTACGGCCCATTCCCTCTCACAGAGACGTAGTACGTAGTCGTATCTGACTATGGGCCTGTGCCCAAATTGTGTATTTGATCTGTATCAAATACACAATTTTGAGCTCAATGTCCGTGACGGTTGGGTTGAATCCGTGATGGCTCGATTCTTGCGAGGCCCCGCGCCCACCAACCACGCACTTCTCCTCGCACGCGCGAGCGGTGACAACTGACTGGCGGAGTGGTGCCAAGCGAAACTGTAGTACGGTCGAGTGAAGGCAGCCTGCTATGGGTATCGACAATGCCAGACTATTTTTCAGCTGTTTTGCCATCAAAGAGACAATTTAAATATCTCATGTTTCTTGAGATGCTTGTCATGCATACCTTGCCAAGATGGTTTGATATTTTTTTGCAAACATAACATGCCTGTAGCCTCGTAAGGATTGTACAGCGATGTGCTTAACAATAAACCAATATTTTACTAGAATTTATTTTTGGCTGTTTTTCCTCTTAAAGACTTCATACTCTATACAAATAAAATTTGATAACTAACTACATTATAGGTAACTTGTTTGAGCTGTATTGCATGTCCAAACTTCTTAATTGGGGGAGAGTTGAATAAAATAGGAAAACATAAAGAAGTACAGAAATAGATTAAAAATATAGATAAATTTATTCCTTCTCGTTAAGTAAATTACTTACTAGTAATTCTGCTTGAGAATAAATAATTAATTATTATAATAAAAAACAATATATTACACTTATTGAATATTGATTGCACAGATATAGAAAACGGTAATATTTTTAGAAATATTGCACGGTTTATATAAATAACATTGGTAGAATATAGATTTGTAAATATAATTTTAAACAGTATAAACAATGAAATATAGGAAATATAATTACGAAAAGCAACCCTTGTATTGCTTCGACAACGTTTTTCAACATAGAAAGGGTTGAAAATAATCTCCCCCTTTAAAAACTAGTCTATCTACGAACAAAACTAAATTTGTTCAGATTTAATTTTATAGAATATATAATTATTTTATATACTTATTGAAGAAATTCCTTTTTTTATTGAGAAACACAGGCGTCGCCTGGGTATGAAGTCATGGCCTAGGTATTTTATTTTATTTTATTTTATTTTATTTGGGAAAATAAACGGTTACACATTACAGTATGGTTAAGAACTTAAAACTAAAATGGTATTTATGGTTGGTGGAGGTATGTCTTGGTAAGGTTTTTAAAACCCATTAAAATAGCTGTTTTTTTACATACAGGTGTTCTTATGAGAAGTTATGCTAGTCTTGACATTTTTACCTTTTATATTATTTAATGTATCGCCTAACCATATTTTCCTTCTTCTTATTTTATACATATTCTTCGTTTGACCATGACTTTATATTCTAAGCTCAGAAAGTGAAGGTCGATTCAGTATTATTCAAGGTCAATATTAAGATATTAAAAATCTACATAACAGTAATAATTTACCCGTTGTTGCACTGATTACGAATACAATGTAAACAAGATGTATTTCATCTCTTATTTTTTTTTGTATTTTCAAATATTCAATCCAGCAAAAAGCTTGAATACATCACCTTTTGATAAGTCGGTTAAGAATACTGATAGCTGAATATCAAACTTAATTTAGTGCATATTGAAAAGTAATATAAACAAGACTATTTGTTAACCCAAAAGGAAGGTTATTCAGCCCAAAAGGAAGGTTATCCAGCCTAAAAGGAGGGTTATTCAGCCAAATAGGAAGGTTATTCAGCCCAAAAGGAAGGCTAATCAACCCAAAGGGAAGGTTATTCAGCCCAAAAGGGGGGTTATTCAGCCCAAAAGGAAAGTTATTCAGCCCAAAAGGAGGAACCGAGCGAATTCGTATCAGTGCAACCGAGCGTCAAATCCTACTATACCTACTCAAATATCATAACAAGATATGTTTTTACTACTACTAGTCATTCTAGTCACACGTTTAGCCTTTAGCCTGTACCATAGATAAAGAAATAACACTTCATAACAAAACTGTCATGGGTCCATTGTTAGAGTGAGATGGGGCTGTACAGAACGAAGAGCACTATCCTTTTTCACAGCGGAATCATGAGGACGTCGACTCGTTATAGTACGGTCCCCGCAGAACGATTTTGAACGCATATGATACATTCAAACAACCAAAATTCAACCAGGTAAAATTCTGATTAGTTGAAATGTATCAGAAGTCTTTAAATACAAGGTGATAAGGTTTATTTTAGTATACGAACCCATATTTGAAGTATTATTTCTTTATATATGTATGTACGTTTTTAAAAAGAGAACTTAATTACGTATTTGTTTTGAAATAGGTTTTTGAGTGCAGGAATATACGTATGTTGAGCTGTCGAGAAGTAAAATCAATAAAATTAGGATACACTAATTTTGTGTGCTCTTTTTCTTTCGACTATTTTGGAACTAATTTAGGTGAAATTCAAACCATTCGAGAATATTATATAAAATATAACTTCGAGTCAAGATTTTTCTATTTTTATCACAGAGCTAAAAATAATACTCGACTGCTCGAAAACAATTCGCACATTACAGCACATAGGGTTCAGTATATTTTTTATACTCTTTTATATTTTTCGATAAAATCGACATCAGCGCATATCAGAGGATATCTATAGCAGTAATAATTATTGTTATATACTGTAATCTTTTTATATATATTTGTTTAATCTGTAATTTATATTGTGCGGTATTGAGGTACCTGTAAATGAGGTGTACATGTCTTGGGTTTAAAACACACGCGTTTTGGTATTAACCTTTAGTAATATAAATATATTAACTAATTTGCTTCATGTATGATGCAATATTTTTCACCTGGGTGGTTTGTTTCTAAATTTTGAAATACTACCTAAGAACTTGTGTAGATTTTCAAAGTTGTTGACTACGATGTACAAATTTCGCTTGAGCTTATCAAATACCTGGTGCAAAGCCTTTTGATAGAACTCCATAACTTCTTACACATGTTTAAAAATATTATAGATCCGAATTTATTAAAAAATAAAACTATGAATTACTCACGGCCGGTCTAAAATTATTCTAAAATACAATTAATTCTAATCACAATCCGACCGGCCTTACACAATCACATACATACATAAATACAGGAGTACTTGCACGGTGTGTGTGACGTCACAGCGTGTCGCTCACGGCGGCAAGTTCATTTGCAAATTCTGCAAGTACGCCGAGGTTGAATTCAATAAGCCGATACGTTGTTTTTGCTTCCGTTGTTCTGTCATCTGTAGGGAAAAGGATAACTTAGTAAAACTTATATAACTTTAGTATAACTTGAAATGATTGCCTGGCGTCTAGTACTGGCGTCTAGTACTGGCGTCTAGTACTGGCGTCTAGTACTGGCGTCTAGTACTGGCGTCTAGTACTGGCGTCTAGTACTGGCGTCTAGTACTGGCGTCTAGTACTGGCGTCTAGTACTGGCGTCTAGTACTGGCATGAAGCACTAGACGCCTGTTTCGTAGCCACTACTCGCTACTAGTACTATCCTCCAGTAGTAGACGCCAGCTTTAGGCCTTGGTACTGGAAATATCACTCGCTGCCAGCTACCAAAGCAAGCCACTATTTCCAGTATCAGCTAGCCTAGTCCTCAGTATTTGGATCCAATACTAGCCTTCAGCACTAGCATTCAGTAATAGCCCCCAGCACAAGCATCCGGTACTAGACTTCAGTACCAGCCTCCGGCACTATCTAACAGCACTAGCATTCAGTGCTAGCTCTTTTTTTTCTAGTTTATTACGAGTCCTCACCTGGTCCCTGAGCTCGGTGAGCAGTTCGGTGAGGGTGTGCACGGCGAGCTGCGCAGTCTCGAGCTGCGCCGCGAGATGCGCGCGCACTTCCAGCTCGCCTCCCTCTCCTTCACCCCCTCCCATGAGGGAGAGGGCGCGTAGCCTAGGGAACCAGTCTAGGTTGCTGGTCTGGAACAATTAAATAACGTTTGTTACAGCGCAGTTATTGCGGCAACTCAGGTAGGCAGGTACCCTCTGTGAAGTAATCGGTAACCCCAAAACATATTAATCCCATCCGTAAAGAAAATACGCGCTCCATTTTATATTAAGGTAAAAACGACGGCGTGATTTTTCTGTCAATTTATATCAACGTTGTGTCTCTATAAATATATTTATTTATTGCATTGATGCTCACTCCGACCGATGGTACAATATTTTTAGCTTTAGTTTCATTTTTAAAATTATTTCCTATTAAAAACGCACTTTGCTTCACCAGGTCTGCGTTATTACTTTCCCGTTTAAATTGTGTTGTCGTTTTACTGTAATCAGACATGAATGCAAACTATCCCAGACCCAACAACTTTATCTTCAAAACTCAACAGTCCAGCACTTTAAACTGTAATAAATCGATGATCATTTACCTAATTCATAGAATGCACATAGCTCTCCGGGCCGGTGAACTCCGAGCGGTCCATACTAGACCCCCACAGAGACATGAAGTAGACATAATGCCATAAGTCGTGCTAGCTTCTTATCTTAATTATTATAGAATGCACATAGCTCTCCGGGCCGGTGAACCCCGAGCGGTCCATACTAGACCCCCACAGAGACATGAAGTAGAGATAATGCCATATGTTGTGCTAGCTTCTTACCTTAATCATAGAATGCACATAGCTCTCCGGGCCGGTGAACTACGTGGGGTCTAAACTTGACCCCCACAGATACATGATTTAGAGATAATGCCGCAATTTTTGCTAGCTTCTTATCTTAATCATAAAATGCACGTAACTCTCGGGGTCGGCGAACCCCGTGGGTCCACACATGACCCCCACAGACACATAAAGTAGAGATAATGCCATAAGTTGTGCTAGCTTCTTACCTTAATCATAGAATGCACATAGCTCTCTGGACCAGTGAACTCCGTGGGGTCCTTGACCCGCACCAGTACCATAAAGTAGAGATAGTGCCACATGTTGTGTTCGCTCTTTATGTGCTCCTCGAAAGAGACTGTCTTGTTGTCAAAGGCTGACCTGTTCAACCCTGCATAGAAACACAAGATGATGATTAAAATATGAAAAAAAAAAAACAAATGATTATAAAAATAAAATACCCAACTGCTAAAAAATAATTAACTGAAAAGGGAAAAACAAGTTGGGTGGGGACGCCATTTTTAAAAAGTACAACGGTTTCAAATCCCCAAAAAGTTTAAGTCCCATTCCCCGAAAAGTTTAATTCCTGAAATGTTCAATTCTCAAAATGTTTAATCTATAAGATAGTGGCAAATTTGTTCGATAAGGTTTCATAGCGTTTTTTTAATTTTAATACGTCTATCAGACAATAAACAATAAAATACTAAAGGAATAGAATACAAACATTAAAAATTTTGATGTCAAAGTCACAACAAATATGTTTTATGGTTAATCTTATCTTACCGCCACAGACTACTTAGAGATACTACGTATCTTACCGCAATTGGGTAATGTAATCAGCAAATCTATGTTACATTGGTTCACTTTTAACTTATTCGCTGCTAGGACTGTAATTTGGCGCAAATTGATCTTACCGGTAGCGGTATAATAGGGTAGTTTACTGAAAATTAGTTTTTTGTCCGTCAGGTAGATTAATAAAAATTATGATACGTATTTTTCTTTTGACACGTAAACATAAAGTGACAACGATAAAATGCGTTGAAATATCGTGTGACGCCACACCGTTAGTACTCTTTATACTGCCTTAATGACGTCACAAGCCCCCACTCCTGAACTTTGATGCGCTTTAACTTTGTCAATTTTTATTGATTTGGTAAAGCAAAAAATACGTGTCCAATATTATTTGATAATCTCACTGACGGACTTTATAGAATTACCATTTTTCTACTGAGGAAACATCCCTATTGTCGTGTCCACATATCTGTCTCAAATAACCCCTGGTCGGCCTATTACTTGGTGCAAATTGATCTTACCGGCAGCGGGTGGATGTGATTACTGTTTGTAACTTAATAGATACAATGACTCACCACAGATAAAACAAGTGTTTTTAAGTACGTGCTCCTTCTGCTGCTTTTCGCTCCTGAGGTCGGCGAAGGTGTCAATGATGACGCCGAAGATTAGATTCAGGACGATGATGATAACCACAAAGAAGAATAGCAGATCGTATACTACCCTTGCGACGAATAGTGGCTCCTGGGAACGTGAAAAAGGTTTCTTTAGAATAGGCACAGATAACATAATACTAGCATACAGATGCCTCATCCCATACGAAGAAACCGTGACTAGCGTTTTTCGTCTGATTAGGCAGATTATTTTTATAAGTACGTCGATCGCGTTCGGTTCCGTTTCACGGCTATAGATGGTGTTAGCAGTGGCTTTCAAGTGAAGTTTTTACAGTTTCACTGTACCAAAATGTGTTACAATACAAATTTAAAAATCGAGTGGCATGCCTCAGGGGGGTGACCACAAGCTCTTAGAGTAAGGTTATTTTGAGATCGATTAAGGGACAGATGTATATGACGTGTATACATCTGTCACTTACTCGATCTCAAAATAACCTTACTATAAGAGCTTGTGGTCAACCCCCTCTGATATTTAAAACCACGACATCTGTTCGAATCATATTTAAATGATCCGGTCAAATAATCATTGAAATGTAAGTTAAGAGCCCGATATACCATAATTTTATGCTTAGGAGAGTTGATTAAAAGAAAACAAACAATTTTTATGATCAATTCCAGAAATTGTTAATTTTACACACAATTCAATAACAAATGGATGCATATCGCGCCATCTGGTGACATTTATTTAAACCAATTTTTTTTTGTTAGCGCTGGAACGTCGTGGAATAGGTGAGAAAGCATGCGTGTGTGATCAGAGCCTCTAGACAAGGGTCTTTCAATATCAGCGATGGTAATGGTCGGTATTCCAAAACGTAAGGAATTCATCACGTTATATTTCGGTAGGGTTTGACATTCCCACACATATTTTTTAATTTTTCCATATTCCACGCTTTCATTGACAGAATAGGCCTAAGGCCTACACGGGGAGGTAGTGTCGTAAAGTCAATGTATGGGATTGATATGTCATATCAAAGGATATGGGAGAGAGTGCAGGCCTCCTCTATGTGAGAGGGAATGGGCCGCAATCCACCACGAGGGTCCAGTGCGGGTTGGTGGATGTCACATGCCTTAATGTCACATTTTTGGTTCTAAGACATGCCGGTTTCATCACGATGTTTTCCTGCACCGCTTTGGGAGAGATGTGATATCGAAATATCAGTCCCAAACATTTTGACATTTGAAAAACGCTATCGCCGCGTATGTCACGCTGTCTAGAACTCCTGGTGTATTAACGTAAACGAAGCAAAAGGAGTAAGTAAGGATCGTAGCAGGTAGCGTTTTGCAGTTTCTTTCTATCTTTAGGGCATTGGTCGATTGTGGTTTGTTTGCATAGACCTGCGACTTCAAGAAACCCCAAGGGCCCGGCGCGGCGGCCCGGCGAAGGTGAACATAACTCAGGCCATCCCTCAAATTCAGCCGGATCTATGCAGAAGAGTCATTGAAAATTGGACCACTCGGATCCGTTCCACTGTAAATAGCCGAGGTGGACATTTGAACGATTTCATATTCCACACTTAATGGCACAAGTGGCACCTTTCAAATAAAAAATAATTTGTTAATACCTCACACACAGCTTGTTTTATTTTATTTCAACATCTACTCGCCCTTATTGAAAACTCTTTATTTAAAACTAGCTTCTGCCAGCGGCTTTGCCCGCTTGAAAAGTGTTTTCTTATCCCAAGAGAACATTATACCGGGATGAAAAGATATATGCTATGCCAGACTATAATTTATTTTTATGCTAAAATTGATCCAGATCCATTCAGCCGTGATTGAGTAACAAACATCTATCCATCCATCCAAACTTCGCATTTATAATATTAGTAAGATAAGACAAACAATATAACCGGAACATGATACTCACAAAGCTAGCCGGGGCCCTCAGTATGTCCCCGATGCCACCGCCGTTCCTCAGTCCCTGGTTGAGAGTGGTGACGATGCACATGATCAGCGAGTCGCAGCTGCGTTCGCGCAGCTCGCCACCAACCGACACAAAGCGTGAGGAGCGCTGGCACTGTTCGGCGTCCTTCAAATACTTTGAGGAGCCGTCATCGGTGCAGCCATCCAGATCATAGCGGGGATCATCATCGTCTGGATGAGATTATAGTAAAATACTTTAATTCGTAATTTTTTTTTTTTTTTTTTGACCTTAAGGTTGCCCTAGTCAGTCATTCTTCCATACAAACGTAGTTTGGCGATTACTCCACTATTAGACGCTGTACGCTCAAAATAAAAAAATGATATCAATTTGTCTCATCATTATCTAGCCCTGTATGGAAACAAAAAAGTAAAAAAAACGTGTATTTGAAAGTTATGAGCGTCGAAAGTTACATATCTTCTCGCTTCTTTGTGTTCTAAATCATCATCCACTTATTATTTTTATACCAGGAGTGTGTATTCGTAAGCGCACTAGCTTTTTACTGCTCATCACAGCATCTATCTCTTTCGCACGTGTTGTCGGATGAGATAGCATGCATTTTAACCTCGCGCACAAAATAGTTCGTGCCGTCGACTAGGGCAATCTTAAGAATGATTTCCGGGATAAAAAATATCCTATGTCCTTCCTAACGTCTCGAAACTAATTTCATCGGTTCAGCGACCATAATTTGCATTGCAGATACATTATTTTTTTAAGAATTGACTTATGGCTTCCCAGAAGAAAGTTGGTCATTTAATTAGACAGAAGCAGTTCTTAAAATATGATCGCATCTTTCCATTACACCCTGTATACTAGTTTATTTATTTTTATTTATTTATTGACCAAGGCACACCAACGACTCATTTACAAATTAATATTAGAAAGTAACATTCAGAAAACATCTTGTGTAAGCAAGTCACTTACAGGCATGCACATCATTATCATAATAAGTCGCATAAAATAAAATAAGAATTTAAACAAACATAAAGTGAAATCAAAGAAAATTACATAAATTAAAATAAAATAATGTCAAAATAAAATCAAAACGAAATAAATTAAATTTAAATATACATGTCGCTGATTAAATTGGTATTCAATAAAATTTACTTTAAAAACAAAATTACATTACTAACTGAAATTATAATAAAATGTCAAGTTACATTATTAACATGAATATAGCAAGATTAACATTATAACTTTTCCACAGAACGATTTAAAATACAATATTGCAATTTAGTGGTGGGCGTTGAAAGAACGAACCGTTTTTTTAGACTGTTTACTTGTCGTCAACTGTCCGACTGGTTTACAATTCACGGATAAACTAGTTTACTCATGAACGAGATTTTAAGCATTGACTTGATTTCGCGTAGTCGACGCACGATGGAACGGAACGAGTGATGATTACGAAGACCCGGCCGAAGCATACGCAACGTGCGATCTGCTTGTTAGTTCGTTTCTCTCTCTTTCTCATGCAGAAACAAGTTCATCTCACTATGTAAATGCTGTCAAATGTAATAGATACGAATCTTTATTTGATTAAATAATAAATGTTTTTGAATTTTGTTTCGGTACGTTATTTTTTTAGTCCCGATTGCAAATATGCAACGTTCAAGGCGAAATAATAAACTTTCTCATTACCTACTTTTTTCGTTCATACGTTCGAATAAACAAAAATAACTGATTGTAAATAGTGTATTGTGTATAAGTGTATAAAGTACTAATCGACTAGTAAAAAAGTTTTCTACTAAACGACCTAATCCGATCGTTCACTAAACTGCGGATTAAACGTCAAAAATTAAACTAGTTTATCGTAGACGGTAAACCAGTCTCGTTTCGTCGACTGTAAAAACGTCAACGACCCACCACTACTGTATACTACAGCTGATGCAATCTGATTTACTTATAGAGAAAAATAATTAATTATAACAGTACTCACCGTCCAGCCGATCGACGGCGACAAGGAAGTGATCACGGAAGAACATGTAGCCTACGATGGAGAACATATAGACCAGAACAAGCGCCAACACGGCCGTCAATAAGATGGACCGCCCGTTGCGAGTCACTGAGCGCATCACGTTTAGGAGAGTCTCTTCGCGGTACACGATGTCTAGTAGCTGGGCAGAATGATATAACAGTAAAAACATTACCCTCCTTCTGAGGCAGTCGGTTAAAAATATAGACAGGAGTAGGTAGGTATAGCCTAAGATCCCATTGCGAAAATCTGCAGTTAATATTATTTTTGATTAAACTTCCTGAACGATACTTGATAGCAGAATAGATTGCAGAAGGGTTGCCTGGAAATATCTAGCTGCAATTGCCATAATTAAATAAATTGAATTTATGTTTGATAATTAACCCCTAAATATTCAAGTTTAAAATAGGAAAACATAAGGTTTCCAACTCCCATCATCATCATTTCAGCCAAAAGAAGTCCACTGCTGGACGTAGCCACAATCTTTAGGTTGCCAGTTTAACTGCTAAACCTGGCAACCCATGAATGCCGGCTAACTGAAAGCTAGATGATATTGCATACGCAACCACGATATGGGAGAAATTCCTAGTGTAGGCCAACTGTTGTCAGTTAAGCTCGCCTTTGTACATAAATATTTTTGTCACTTTGTGTTAATGAATATTTTTGAAGCACGTTAAAAAAAAAAACAAAGAATTAACAAAAACTCTAGATACGGCCAGGCAACAATGCAGTAATCTATACTACTATCAAAAAAACGTGAATGTAAATCAAGTTTTATCAAAAGCAAAATTATTCTTGCTGTTTTTTGTAGTGTGATCTCATACTATAAGCCCCTTTTCACACGCTCCGGTTGTCTGGTAGCCGGTGCCGGGTAACCGGCGGCGATACGTGTGAAAGCTAACATACACGCCTATACACTTCGCCGCCAGTTACCCGGCACCGGCAACCCGGAAACCGGGGCGTGTGAAAAGGGACTTAGGGATAAATGTCTGCACTGACCAATAATACAAACAAAAGTGACAACATGTAAAGCTGACAGGTGACAAACTGACAATGCGACAATTTTGTAAGTCACTTTCATAATTTTTCTGCTTTAGTGAAAAGCAACCCGCGCAAAAAATTGACAAATATATCACATTGTCAATTATATCGAATTTGACGTAGGACTGAGAGGTTTTGTTATGTTTAGTTTAATTAACAAATTATAATAATCATCAAAAGAGCCATAGTTATCGGTCAGTGGAAACAAGTGCCTTCTTTGAAGTTGCAGCTCATATTTTAAGAGTACGTACGCTTTGATTTCGTTCAAAGTTTTATTGAAATCGCCTGGGTTACAGTTGAATTCGAAAATAAGTAAGAAACCCCATTGAAATGTACATAAGTTAAGACGTACACAAACGTACATAACAATATTTGCTCGTCATTTCTGAAAACTTGATGGATATAAAACTTGCTGTTGCTATTTTGTTAAGGCCAGATGGATGAAAAACTTAACTCAGAGTTAGTTGCTAACACGAGGTTAAATTTAACCCTGAGTTAAGTTTTTCATGCCTAAGAGGGCCTTAGAATACTATCATGAAATCGACGATACATTTTCGAATCAGAGAGTAACTTAGGTTTTCAGAAACCGGAATTACTAACATATACGACTAAGACAATCAGATATCTAGGTGGTAACGCACTCACGGCTCGCTTATATATCTTCTCAGAGTACCCGAAGATTTTGTGGTCCACATCAAAACTGCTAGTTATCTGATTGTATTCGGGTTTCATTTTCCAATAGACAGATAACTTTTAACTGAAGAATAAATTAGGCTGTTTGACATATTATTTTCTATGTCATAGTGTAGGCCAACAAAGTCGGATTCGACGGTTGACCTCTTTCTCGAAGTTGGACCTACCTAACTGAAACGTTTGTTCCAGATAGAAGCAGTACCTTTGTGCTCGTCTATCTGTATTATTTATTTTCTCTGTTAAGTGTTTTGTGCGTACATAAATAAATAAATAATAAATAAATAACCGTCCACAAATTCGAGTCTAGAGTCTCCGATCTTGATAGGAGTGGGTGTTACATGGGCATTTATCATGATCTTGGTTTTGTCCATATTCGTATTAAGAGCCACTCTTTTGAAAGCTCTACTAGGTCACCGAATATTATACTGAGGCCCTCCATAGTCTCAGCCAGCGAGGCCTATGATATTTTCTATGGCGTGGTCAAACCATTGCCATTTTCATTCCTCAGGTAAAAAATACTTGACTATTGAAAAATTGCCCTTAATGGGCTTGTAAAATATCATCTTAAATCTACATACTCACCAAAACAGAAAAGAAGAATGGATGCCAACAAATCCCAGCAAAACAGAAAGCGAGATACACGCTATGGTACAGTAGTTCAGGATCCGTGAGCACTTTACCCGGCGATTTGGAGAGTGTACCCTGATTGCCCATAATGCTCACTAAGTGGATTCCTTTCACCACTATCTGTGGGCAAAGTAGAGGTGAGGTTTGAAACATATAACAGTCGTTATTATTCAGCTGCTTTAATAAAATATTTGTAAAATATCATCATCATTATTTTAGCTGAAAGACGCCCACTGCTGGACATAGGCCGCCTCCAATTGTACATAGACCGATCCCTTACGGATCGCATCCAGCGGTTCTTTCAACTTTTACTTACAGGTCATCGGTTCACCTAGTGGGAGATTATGAAACATATTTTTAATATTAGGCTACTTGAATTAATAAACATAATTTGCGAGAGGTAAGAGTGGCCCAGTGGTTAAGATCTCACCTCTCGTGCTTGAGGTCGTGGATTCCAACCCGGGCAAGTACCAATGTGACTTTTTCAATTCATATGTACTTTCTAAGGTTAGATAACCTGGTCACCGTTGTGAAGGAAAACATCGAGATCAAGCCAGCATCCTAATTATGCATCTGTTTTGACACCCGTGAGCACACTCCTTCCCTTTCATTTTGATTACTTCTGTTAAGTAATCAAAATGAAAGGGATGGAATGTGGACGATTTTTTTGCAACACAATGAGCTCTTTTCCGTCTCCCCTTTGTATTTGTATATAGGTATTTTTTTAGATTATTCAATTGTATATATGTTTCAATACATATCACTGTGCATTCCTAACAGTATTCATTGCATGTTTTCCGCTGTCGAGTAGACGAATTTTTGAAGGCTTTTAGTTAAAATAAGTTTGAAATCGCCAACCCAAAGAGCAAGATTGGTGAATAATGCTCGTTCTCTGTATTAGACAGTGGAGCAATAACACGCTGGTATAATTTATTTTATTTTATTAGAGTAGGTAGATAATATAATTGTTATGTTAGTTTTAAGACCATAGCAAACTTTTTTGAAGGCGACTACTTTCAAATTGAACTTCAGATGTGTAGTCAAACATAAAAAAATATTTGCCAACAAATTTGGCATACAGATACGTTAGATTTATGTAGAGAATCGATAGATTAATAGATTTTGTATTTTAACCCATAAAAGTACATTATTATTTAACAGTGTACTTACAGTCAGCATTCCGAGCACCCAAAGTGTAGGCTCGGGACCGGCGGAGTACATGAAGCGTATGGCAACACTGGCAATCAGAGCCCTCGCGCCTCCACCGCGCGGAAGCCACGTGACCAGCCCGCCGGCCACGGCCGACACGATCCACACCACCAGCGACAAGTGCTCGCCTAGCTCTGCACATGTGAACACCGTATGACCGACATATAGAACCAGCACAACATTGAGATGTGGCTGTCACGGCACGCAAAGCGCGGTAGGTGCTTCAAGTGGCAACACGCGGCGGACGGTGGCGCGGATGGTTGCGCGGATGATACGCGTATACGATCCGCGTCCTCGTGCGCGCCGCTCCCCGCGTTCTCTCATGATTTGGTTTTATGATGGTATCGAGTAGCGTATGAACATGATCTTATGAGACTTGAAGCGCAAAATACAATTATTTATGCAAGGACTTTTACGCACATGGCCAAGCTTTTATTTAACTTGCAATGTATGTATGTATGTAAATGTGTTCGGGTCAAATCTTGCAACTGAATTTTAAAGCAGTTATCCGCCACCGATTAAGATGAAATTTTGCAAACATGTTTAGTTTAGATGACAATGCACGGTTAGCTAAGTGACATCATCCTAAATCCAATATGGCGGACGGCCCAAGATGCACTGGTCATGATATGGGTATGAAATGAAAGGGTTTGCTGAGAAGAATACGAAAAAAGTTTTTATCTGCTCCGGTTTCGTTATATTCGAATTATAAAATTGACAGCGGTTTCATTATGATACCCATAACGACATCGGGTTGCATTATGTGAATCGTCATAAATTCATAAACACAAGCAAAGACATTCTGAACATACAGCCAGGTACCTATAATATTACTTCGAAATCGAGACAATGTAAATGATGGTTTTAAAAATGGAACAAGTTTAAAAAAAAATTATCGTATACTATTTGGCTGTTGCGGCTACAAGATCTTTGCCTTATACCTAATAATGACTAAATAAAAAATAAAATAAAAAATGGACACGGAAAAATAATTCTGAGTGAAATTTTGTTCCAAAGGAGAATGCCCATGGACAGTACTTTCAAAAAAAGAATTGTGTCACAATAATTTCTGGACAATAAATTAAACAAAAATATTTCAAGTATTTTGACTTCTTTTCTAAAAGATGAAAGAAGTGGGGTTAATTTTCTTGAATTAATAAGTATTTAACTTCCGTTTCTCAGCTCAAACATATTCCGCCATTTATATTAGGGTTGAGGCATGTTGACATGATCTGACATCGATTAATTGAAGCATCGTTTTTTTATAATCTACCTGTAACACTGAATCGATCCAAGGATCTCCTGTATCGAACCGATTCACCTCTTTAATGTTAAGAACTAATTGATTTTGAAATTGGTTTGATTTACTAGTTTAATGCAAACCAAGATAACAAATGAATCATGTTTTTAGAAATCGATTATATTACCGGTTTGGTAACATGCCTATAACTGTCAGACATTTCATTTGACAGTGACAGTCATGTGACAGTAGTCGTCTTTTCATTTGATTTGTTTGTATGTTTTTTTTGCGTCGAGTTGGGTTACTTAACACTTATCTTATCAATACAACACCGCCGTGTGTTTATGAAAATAGTGCTTAATAGGACAGGACTTTATTTTTGTGACTTCCGACATGGTTACGGCTCGAAGTTGGTGTCTCAAATGTTCTTTGATGTTGGCACCATATATATATGCGCAGACATAATATAATGCTGCATTTTTGCATTTAAATTCCTGATAATATATTGACCATATTACGGGCTTGGATCTACACCGGTAAGTAAGAATAACATTGTATGTCTTACCAGCACTTGAACAAATGTCTACCGAATGCAAATCTTAAATATGCTGGCATAGAGTCCATATTGCTGTGAATCTACTATAACCTGAAAAGGAACATATTTTGTTCAATATCTCTTAACTCCCGCGATGAAAATTGGCTAAAGTTGGTACGTGTAATTAATTAAGGTAATATAATCAAATAAAGGTGTTTTTATCAGGACACGCAAATGTTTCGGTCAGTACATTTCTCCATACAAAATGGGCATTCTCCTTTATTAAAAATGTCTTCAACATCAAGTGATATTGAAAATACACCACCAGATATAACAAATAGAGCAGTTGCGCCTACAAATAATTGACTACCAGAAAAATCAAGACATGTATATGAGAAATGAAATACTTAAACACACTTCCTGAAATACTTATTTGTCTATATCTGTGTTTTATTCCTTCCTTCGTAGATAAAATCTTGTATGAAACTGTACGTTATTGGCCTTTTAATAACTCGTGCCTCCCTATTTCGGTACGCGCTACGCTTGTACCGAAAAATGGCACTCGTATTAAAAGACCATCCATAACGTAACAGTTGCATAAATAGCTATTTATGAATATTTTTTTATTAACGCTATTTTGTTTTCCACAGATAATTATATAATAAAACTGTGTCTCTTCCTTTTTATCTTTTATTCCACAAATGTTTACTAACAATGGCATTTAAGGGCAAAAAAAAATCGATGTAGCACTGTTCATCGACGCATGCGCATACTCGTTGTCATTTAAAACAATGAAAATCTGCGATTCTCTTTTAGATGTACTGAACTGAGGTAACGATGTGATAAATGCAGTTAAATGAAATGAGGAAAAGCGTTTTTGACTGTAATCTCTGTTACCAAATACCAAGCAGTCACCCCATGTAAAAAAAACCGGCCAAGTGCGAGTCGGACTCGCCACGAAGGGTTCCGTACCATTATCGCAAAAAACGGCAAAAAAACACGTTTGTTGTATGGGAGCCCCACTTAAATATTTATTTTATTCTGTTTTTAGTATTTGTTCTTATAGCGGCAACAGAAAAACATCATCTGTGAAGTGGAAGGGTCGGCTTGCAGTCTATGTCTTAACAGTATACCGCATGCAGCTAAATTCATTTTTAGGATTCCGTACCGTCTCCACGGTCCGTCTGTCTGTCACCAGGCTGTATCTCATGAACCGTGATAGCTAGACAGTTGAAATTTTCACAGATGATGTATTTCTGTTGCCGCTATAACAACAAATACAGAAAAACAGAATAAAATAAATATTTAAGGGGGGCTCCCATACAAAAAATGTTATTTTTATGCCGTTTTTTGCTATAATGGTACGGAACACTTCGTGCGCGAGTCCGACTCGCACTTGGCCGGTTTTTTTATACTCGTTGTCAGTAATTTTCCATTGGTTTCTGAATATCAAGAATTTGAAGTTAAGTAATTGGCAATTTCTACTTTAGCCTGACATTTTATTTCTTTCAAACTTTGGCATTAGGGCGAAAATACACATGCCTGTAACCTGTGCAAATAGCTTGTATGCTTGCTATTATGGTACAATAGTTTGAAACTATGTAATTTTTTTTTTGAACTTATTTCAAATTAATGCGACTCAGTTTTCTAATAATTTAATTTATCTTCAAGTGAATTCCTTGTTTTATGTAATTTTAATTATAGTAATGTTTGACACAATGTTAATTAGTTGTGAATAAATAAATGAAAAAAAAAAATAGCATGCAAGTTACTTGCACACTTTTATGCAAGTTTTGCGGGATTTAGACATATCCAATTGCTGGCGCCCGTCTCGCTGGAATGCCAATGCTGGCAATATCTATCCGTGCCAGTCCAGCACTGGTTGGCGCCAACAACTGGATAAGTCTAAATACACCTTTATGTATGTGTATTTTCGCCATTATGGTAGCGTTTGACACGTTCCTAACAACAAATTCTCAATTCAGGAACTGGATGTTCAACATTCCGTCTTTCATTAGTTAAGACAGTAAAGCAACATAAACATGCCATGCATTAACAATAGTTTAGAGACTTACTTGGATTCTCGTCTTGGAAGGGATAGAAGAAAGCCACAATGATGTTGATCAGAACAGCGAAGTTGAATAATATGTTGGCCCACAACGACATGTAGGACGATACCCAGAAAAGAAATCTTTGCCCTGAAAGAAAAATATAAGGCTTTTGTTAGTTCCGATTTACATTATGTCGTGGGAAAAAGATATTATTATTACCAGGTATTTTTTAAAATCTGCCAGGTTGTCTGTGTCTATTAATCGATTAATTTTGCGAGATTTTATAGAATACAAACTTTGAAAGAAGAAATCAGACTGCTTAAGAAGCGAACTAAAAAGACGTAAACAAGTAGAAAATCATGCTGTGCAGTTAGAGGATAAATATTTGCGAGCTGGCTGACCAAAACAAGAGGTACACTTCAAAAAAAAAATTGGGCCCTCACAATATGGCGCCCAAAAGCAACCATTTTTCTATTTTCTAATTTTAATGTAGCCATCAAAATCGGCCAATGCAATTGGTCTTTAGAACGCAACATAGGAACAAACATACATACATAGACTGATAAACACATTACCCTCCTTCGGCAATCGGGTAACAAGGAGAATAAAGGTGGCGTATTTTTATTCCAAATGACAGATTATTTCAATTTTTATTTCTTTATGAAGATGACACTCCGGAACAGGTTTTCAAGTCAAGAGGTTTACTTCTAGGCAAGCATTCTTCATCGTCAACCACATCATTGCTTAATATCAGGTGGGGAGAGCTTAAACGTAAATCTTTCAATAATAATAATAAAAAAACCGGCCAAGTGCCTGTCGGAATCCATACATTTAGGGTTCCGTACCAAAGACGAATCGGTTTTTCAATATATTGGTATTTTTTACTAAAATATACGTAAAATTAAACATTATCACCAAATTTCAAATTCAAAGGTCAATGGGAAGTTAAAAAAATCTTCGGAACAAAATTGTGTGATAGCCAACGGACAGACAGATTCCTGAGTGACAGCAATAGGGCTCCGTTTGAACCCTTCGGGTACAGAACCCTAAAAACTGATGCTCCGGTTTTTTTACTTCATACCCTGCCTGTGCATCAGACTAACTTGTTATGTGCATTTTAGTCTGTGCTAAAGATCATTAAAATTTTGTCAGCTTGGGTCGCTGCGCACCACTGATCGCAACCGCGGCAATTAATGCTTTCAAGAAAATTTATTCTACTAATTGGTGTCTTTTGAGACACTTGGAAAATGTAAGTTTTGATATAAACATGAAGTTGACGTCAATTTAACTGACGTTGAAAAACATAAACGGTTTGACAGGTGCCTGGTCTCAGTGCTGCTGTAGCGACATCTATGCTTCCACATACGAACTAATCACTTGACGTCACACAAAATCCTGCATCGTGCAAGTATAGTTTTCGGGGCGATTTGAACGTATACAACCGTCCTATCACAACTGTTAGGTAGTTGTCCACCACACCCGTCTGTTCGGCGGATCCTTAGTTCATTGAGGCAAAAGCTGAGCTGGCTGCCAAAAAATTGGGGATCCAGAACAGTTGCTTAACTTGTTGATACAAGTTAAGCAACTGTTCTGGATCCCTCCTGCGCTAGTTCTATCATGCATGGAGTACTGCTCTCATCTCTGGGACGGGTCTGCCAAGTACCAGCTGGATGCACTTGAGTTGATCAAAAGACGGGCCAAAAGGCTCATCGGCAATGAAGTACTGGTCGAATCTAGGCTCCAGAACCTCGAAAATCGACGCCGAGTTGCTAGCCTGTCGATTTTTTATCGGTTACATTTCGGGGAGTGTGCGTTGGAATTGCATAAACTAATTCCTCCTAGCCCTTTCCATCATCGGACTACAAGACGTACGGCGATGCGTCATCGGTACTATGTACATAGTGGACATCCCACAGATTACCTGCCAATAGATTCCGCATAGAAGACAACTTACGCGCACCACACATCAGCCTATTTAGGCTGATATAACTCAGTGCACGGTATGATCTCTTCAGTGTCGACCAGACATTAGAGCTGTAGGGACGCAAGCGATTTCTAGTTTTAATTCTGTTTAAAAAATAGTTATCAACGATTAGTCTTAAAAAAAAAACGAATTGTGCAGTAAAATGGTGTGGAAAATCAACCAGCCCTTCAAGTTCAAAAAAAGATGTGATAACATTCCACCAGTAGGCAAAGTAATAAATATTGACCAACCTAAAAAAGGTCAGGTTATAATGGTTAGTAAAGCAAAATTGCACACTTTACAGAAGCGCTCGTTGATGTCTTTTGTGAAAGTCCCTTTCACTCTTAAGGAATTATTATATTGCTATCTTTTTCCCACAGAAGTAAAAATGTTGAGACAAATACGTTTTTTGCTTATCGAAAAGTATCGATGATCGATGTTTAATTAGGTATATAGGAGAATAAAATAATTTTGTTAAAATTGATTATTTAAAACTTAATAAATTAGTTTATTTTTACTTTGAACTAATTGTGCTAAACTCATAATAAGAGCTTAGAGTGGCTTTGTTTACATAGGATTACAATTAAATTAAATCACATTTGGCCAAAATCAAATTCTTTTTTCGATCGATGTTTTTTCTTTATCATTATTAAAGTAATTATAAAATCGCCGGCTAAGAAATTTTACATAAAATACCATTCTGTTTGAAAAATATCGATATTTTATCGACTTTTAATGCGAATGTCCCGTCACTACGACAGGTACCGTGACCTGTACCGTGATTGGCTATTCAATAGCCAATCACGGCGCACTTGTCACTCCCCGCGCAACCCGTGCCTTCCGCCAAATTTGGTGAACTCGGAATCAAACAAAACAGTAGGCATGCGATATCTATTGGGAGGTAATCTGTGGGACATCCCATCCATACGCACCAAACGTTTTGGGAATACTTTTATTATGCGTACAGCAAAGGAGTGGCATTCCCTGCCGGAGTCTGTATTTCCTGATAGCTACAACCTGGGAGTCTTCAAGTCAAGAGTGAATAGGTTTCTTCTAGGCAAGCGTGCTTCATCGTCGACCACATCATCGCTTACCATCAGGTGAGATAGTGGTCAAGCGCAAGCATATCATCAATAAAAAAGGGTCCTCCCCTTTCAATGGAGCTTTGTGGGACTTTACACCCACATCATTTCAGAAAACTTTATTTATTTGCTTTGAAATACAAAATACACGTATCTTTCTTTCAGACTCACCCCTCAACTTCTTCTGCCACTTCATCTCGTGGAACAGGTTGTCTAGCCTGTTGAAGAAGTCCGCCACCTTGCTGCCCTGGTCGTCCCTCTCGGCACTTTGTAGTACACGGTGCTTACTATCCGCTGGCAGATATTCGCAAATCTCCGGTATAGGGAACACTATCTGTTCCATACTGCGGTCTGTGCGAACTATCTGTGGGAGGAAACAGAGTAGTTTAGTATTGTTATAAGACAAGGTAGCGCGATGTCTTGGCGGTAGATGAGACTTGCATCTGGGAGTCTACTCCCTATGCACGAAGCCCGTAGTTTCGGCCTTCATTACGGGCGTTTCCTACTCCGTATCACTTACGGACGCATAATTCGTTCGGGTCCCGAACTACTAATGAATGACGACACAATTTGACAGTTGTACCTACTTCTGATGTGTTTTACCCTTTCGAAAAACTGAACCATTACGGAGTAGGGTTCACGCCAAAGTTCCGGAGTGCTTTCGGACGTACCCGTAACTTCGTTGACGGAGTTAGGATGCCGATCTCTTGATAAGTGGGGGAGTCTAGCAACGCCATCCTTTGGCGAATGAAAGGAATTGCCTTCTCGAAGGCCGAACATTCTGGACCAGCTCAATTCGCGTATAGAGGGGTTTGTAGTGTTCCAGAAACATTTTGCTCGCTATGTAAATAGCGGACGAGTCCACCGTGAGATCGAGAGTGATACCACACCCACTGGCGGTCTAAGGTAAGAGGGGGGCGGAGGGTGCGGTCCACCCCGGGCCTCAGGTCATGGGGGGCGGACTCCAAATCTCGATAAGTTAACAAAATACCAAGCAAGGCAGTTTGGGAGTTGAAGGCCGCCATTTGTGCAACGTAGGGAGCCAAAATTTTGTGACAATGACGTGTCGTACATTACATGAAAGCTCAAAAGGAAATAAGCTCACCTAAATTTAAGAACTTTGGGACAAAACGCAAGTATTCGTACTCGCTTCGCTCGCACTACTTCCTGCATTCTACCTTTTCTGCATAAGTCGGCAAAGTTTATTAGAGGCAGGGTAAAATTTTCCCCTCTCCCTGACGCCAACCCAGCGGGAGTAGAGAAGGGCGCCATAAAATTCTCGCCCAGGGCGCCGGTATTGCGAAAATCGACACTAATATTGTTAGAACTTAACGTGGACTGATACACATTATAAACAGTTACAGGATGTAGATGTTGTGCTGTGTCTCATAACATAACATAACATAACATAACTCACCTCTATCTGCGCGGTGTGAGTACGGTAGTAGCGCAGCGCGTCTTCGTTGGCGCCATGCGGCGAGGCGCGAACAAGTGCAGCCAGCTCTTTGTTGTGGGCCGCCAGCTGGTGGCACAGGATGTAGATGTTGTGCTGTGTCTCATAACATAACATAACATAACATAACTCACCTCTATCTGCGCGGTGTGAGTACAGTAGTAGCGCAGCGCGTCTTCGTTGGCGCCATGCGGCGAGGCGCGAACAAGTGCAGCCAGCTCTTTGTTGTGGGCCGCCAGCTGGTGGCACAGGATGTAGATGTTGTGCTGTGTCTCATAACATAACATAACATAACTCACCTCTATCTGCGCGGTGTGAGTACAGTAGTAGCGCAGCGCGTCTTCGTTGGCGCCATGCGGCGAGGCGCGAACAAGTGCAGCCAGCTCTTTGTTGTGGGCCGCCAGCTGGTGGCACAGGATGTAGATGTTGTGCTGTGTCTCATAACATAACATAACTCACCTCTATCTGCGCGGTGTGAGTACAGTAGTAGCGCAGCGCGTCTTCGTTGGCGCCATGCGGCGAGGCGCGAACAAGTGCAGCCAGCTCTTTGTTGTGGGCCGCCAGCTGGTGGCACAGGATGTAGATGTTGTGCTGTGTCTCATAACATAACATAACATAACATAACTCACCTCTATCTGCGCGGTGTGAGTACAGTAGTAGCGCAGCGCGTCTTCGTTGGCGCCATGCGGCGAGGCGCGAACAAGTGCAGCCAGCTCTTTGTTGTGGGCCGCCAGCTGGTGGCACAGGATGTAGATGTTGTGCTGTGTCTCATAACATAACATAACTCACCTCTATCTGCGCGGTGTGAGTACAGTAGTAGCGCAGCGCGTCTTCGTTGGCGCCATGCGGCGAGGCGCGAACAAGTGCAGCCAGCTCTTTGTTGTGGGCCGCCAGCTGGTGGCACAGGATGTAGATGTTGTGCTGTGTCTCATAACATAACATAACATAACTCACCTCTATCTGCGCGGTGTGAGTACAGTAGTAGCGCAGCGCGTCTTCGTTGGCGCCATGCGGCGAGGCGCGAACAAGTGCAGCCAGCTCTTTGTTGTGGGCCGCCAGCTGGTGGCACAGGATGTAGATGTTGTGCTGTGTCTCATAACATAACATAACTCACCTCTATCTGCGCGGTGTGAGTACAGTAGTAGCGCAGCGCGTCTTCGTTGGCGCCATGCGGCGAGGCGCGAACAAGTGCAGCCAGCTCTTTGTTGTGGGCCGCCAGCTGGTGGCACAGGATGTAGATGTTGTGCTGTGTCTCATAACATAACATAACATAACATAACTCACCTCTATCTGCGCGGTGTGAGTACAGTAGTAGCGCAGCGCGTCTTCGTTGGCGCCATGCGGCGAGGCGCGAACAAGTGCAGCCAGCTCTTTGTTGTGGGCCGCCAGCTGGTGGCACAGGATGTAGATGTTGTGCTGTGTCTCATAACATAACATAACATAACATAACATAACTCACCTCTATCTGCGCGGTGTGAGTACAGTAGTAGCGCAGCGCGTCTTCGTTGGCGCCATGCGGCGAGGCGCGAACAAGTGCAGCCAGCTCTTTGTTGTGGGCCGCCAGCTGGTGGCACAGGATGTAGATGTTGTGCTGTGTCTCATAACATAACATAACATAACTCACCTCTATCTGCGCGGTGTGAGTACAGTAGTAGCGCAGCGCGTCTTCGTTGGCGCCATGCGGCGAGGCGCGAACAAGTGCAGCCAGCTCTTTGTTGTGGGCCGCCAGCTGGTGGCACAGGATGTAGATGTTGTGCTGTGTCTCATAACATAACATAACATAACTCACCTCTATCTGCGCGGTGTGAGTACAGTAGTAGCGCAGCGCGTCTTCGTTGGCGCCATGCGGCGAGGCGCGAACAAGTGCAGCCAGCTCTTTGTTGTGGGCCGCCAGCTGGTGGCACAGGATGTAGATGTTGTGCTGTGTCTCATAACATAACATAACTCACCTCTATCTGCGCGGTGTGAGTACAGTAGTAGCGCAGCGCGTCTTCGTTGGCGCCATGCGGCGAGGCGCGAACAAGTGCAGCCAGCTCTTTGTTGTGGGCCGCCAGCTGGTGGCACAGGATGTAGATGTTGTGCTGTGTCTCATAACATAACATAACATAACATAACTCACCTCTATCTGCGCGGTGTGAGTACAGTAGTAGCGCAGCGCGTCTTCGTTGGCGCCATGCGGCGAGGCGCGAACAAGTGCAGCCAGCTCTTTGTTGTGGGCCGCCAGCTGGTGGCACAGGATGTAGATGTTGTGCTGTGTCTCATAACATAACATAACATAACATAACATAACTCACCTCTATCTGCGCGGTGTGAGTACAGTAGTAGCGCAGCGCGTCTTCGTTGGCGCCATGCGGCGAGGCGCGAACAAGTGCAGCCAGCTCTTTGTTGTGGGCCGCCAGCTGGTGGCACAGGATGTAGATGTTGTGCTGTGTCTCATAACATAACATAACATAACTCACCTCTATCTGCGCGGTGTGAGTACAGTAGTAGCGCAGCGCGTCTTCGTTGGCGCCATGCGGCGAGGCGCGAACAAGTGCAGCCAGCTCTTTGTTGTGGGCCGCCAGCTGGTGGCACAGGATGTAGATGTTGTGCTGTGTCTCATAACATAACATAACTCACCTCTATCTGCGCGGTGTGAGTACAGTAGTAGCGCAGCGCGTCTTCGTTGGCGCCATGCGGCGAGGCGCGAACAAGTGCAGCCAGCTCTTTGTTGTGGGCCGCCAGCTGGTGGCACAGGATGTAGATGTTGTGCTGTGTCTCATAACATAACATAACATAACATAACTCACCTCTATCTGCGCGGTGTGAGTACAGTAGTAGCGCAGCGCGTCTTCGTTGGCGCCATGCGGCGAGGCGCGAACAAGTGCAGCCAGCTCTTTGTTGTGGGCCGCCAGCTGGTGGCACAGGATGTAGATGTTGTGCTGTGTCTCATAACATAACATAACATAACTCACCTCTATCTGCGCGGTGTGAGTACGGTAGTAGCGCAGCGCGTCTTCGTTGGCGCCATGCGGCGAGGCGCGAACAAGTGCAGCCAGCTCTTTGTTGTGGGCCGCCAGCTGGTGGCAAAGGATGTAGATGTTGTGTCCCACCTGTGGAATACATCGACCATTTAATTGAGTCCAAGATCGAAGGTACATTGTATATAGACCAATATTTAAAAAAAACACCATGTATAACCACCATGTGTGTGTGTGTGAGTTTATTAAGTCCTCGATAGTTTTGGGCACTTGGTGGACTCCAACAAGAAGGTCATGGTTTGGATAGGGGCATCGCATTCACATTCGGTGTCAGAAAAATCTATAAAACCGCATGCCAAACACAGTGCCAGTGTGGAGCCTGTTTGCAAGATATATACCCCATCACTTTGAGTGCCCTTCATGCCCAACCACCTTCACCTTTTAGTATCTGAACTTAGCGAATCACAGGGCTGTTAAAGTAGCCACATACTGTGTAACAATTAATAATACTGTTATATAGAATAACGACATCTAGTGTCAAAGGCGTGAATCTCTTACTAGCTTTCTTTCTTAATTGTCATTACTTCTAATGTAATTCTGTCAGATGGCGCTACTGTCGGTTGAAATATACTAAATTGTACTGTAGTGCTGCTGAAGTGAAAATTAAATTTGTTGACCAAATAGAAAGACTTTTACTTCTGTCGATCCTCATGCGAAATCATTGCTGCAATTGTCTCATCCTGATCACCTACCCCTGAGTTAGCTGGTGAGTAGGGTGAAAATGTTACCTTACAACTGGTCGGATAAAATTTGAATGGTTGAGACTGAATGCGAGCTAATCGACACGAACATAATTTTCGGTCGCGTCCTAAAAATACCGTGAGTCTCACGTGTTGGAATGAGGTTTGAATCTCAAACCTCACTTAAGTTCTTATCCGAACAGAATATGCCATATTTGTTCTTAATTTACAATCAATGGCACATGCGCATAATATCAAATTAAAGTATTCAAATATTGTTGATTGGATACGTCAGTAGTAGTAAGTGAGTTAACAAAGTATTTTTTGTGGTGGTCGAGTTTTCACCTTCAAATCTAATGGTTGTGTTTTATAATTAAGTAATTAAGTTTATTTTGTGAATTTACCACGTTGTACGGCGCTAGTCGTTTCTCTCCTGTTATGTAAATAAATAATATCTGCGATCTCACGATTTGTACATGAAAAACTGACCTCTTTCGGCGAAACACCCTGGACTATCGCGTCGTCTTCAGAATCGGAGTCAGCGTCCATGGCGTGTTCTTGGTGGAAGGCGGAACAGGCAACATCAACCTGTGTACAAATGAATATTTAATGAAAAAACACCCCCGGAGCGTTAGGTAGTGATAGCCATGTAGTACACCATACAGTTCCCTGGTTATGATTTTTTAGGGTTCCGTACCCAAAGAATAAAAACGGGACCCTATTACTAAGACTCCACTGTCTGTCTGTCTGACACGAAGCAATATCTCTCATGAACCGTGATAGCAAGATAGTTGAAATTTTTACAGATGATGTGTTTCTTTTACCGCTGTAACAAGAAATACTAAAAAAAGACTAAAATAAAAATTTGAGTGGGTCTCCCATACAACAAACGTGTTTTTTGCCGTTTTTTGCGATAATGGTACGGAACCCTTCGTGCGCGAGTCCGACTCGCACTTAGCCGGTTTTACTTGTAGAAATTTCACTTTACCAGTACCCATGTGGGGTTTAGTTCTACAAGAAACTACTCACCAGCTGTTTAGGGTTCATATTATACAAGATCCTCTCGGCATTGTTCTCGGAGTCGTTCCGGGACTCCATAATGGCAAGCAGAAGCTTGGAGGCATTATTTTTCAGCTCTAGAACAAGGTCCATGCGGGTCTTGCCGAGTGGGTTGATGTCGTTCAAGATTAGAGCTGTTATAATGTCAAGGCCGTTGCTTTCGTGGGTTGCTATACAGTTCTGGTTCTCGTGGCAGGGGCCTGGAAAAATAAAAACGTTAATTAAAGAAATCAAAAAACCAGACTGCTTAAGAAGCGAACGAAAAAGACGTAAACAAGAAGAAAATCATGCTGTGCAGTAGGAAGATACATAATCATTCGCGAGCTGGCTGACCAAAACCGGAAAACCTTTTTTATTTATAACTTTTTAGTTAGCATTTATTTTTTTCGAATAAGGTACATTTAATCATATAAGTGTTATATATTTTTGAAATCACCACTTAAAACATTTATTTTGATACCCCACACGATCCCCAAAATATGGCGCCCAAAAGCCGCCATTTTTCTATTTTCCAATTTTAATGTTGCCTGTGCCACTCGCAAGGTTAAGACGAATCGATTGACGTAAGAATCATCAAAATCGGCCAACGCGTTTGGTCTCTAGAACGCCACATAGTAACATATGTTCTGAACCAAACGTTTAGTTCACTATTTGACATTTAATTGCAACACCATGTCAGTGGGCTGTCAACGATTTGACAGTTTTTGATTGACAGCTGACACTTAAACATAAAATTTGTAAAAAACGTGTCCGTTACAGAAAATTTGTAACGGACACGGTGAATTCGGGTTCTTGTAGAAACATATCTAATCGAGATGTTGTGTTTCGCCCATTGTAATTGCACCCGCCGTTCGCAATCGGTTTGTGGGGCGCCCGCGAAGTCGGTTTTGAATATATTTCACGCACAACGAAGTGCTTTTGCGGGAAACGGGTTTTGGTCTGGTGGACGCCGGAGCCTCCGGTCCAAAAAGCCCTATCCCTTATTGTCCTAATATTATATATATTCTCCTATCCCTAATCTTACGGCACGATATTGATCGACCCCCAGGAGCCTACCGCAGGAATCCCAGGTAAGTGAATATAAACTAAGTGGTAGTAGTAGGAACCAGTATATCTCTCAATAAGGAGCGAACCCCCTAGCTTTCCACTGCTGCGTTACGGCAGTTTCGTGGGATACAGGTTCAGAAAGGGTCCAGGAGTACCAACGCCGCTATGGGCCCCGGTGTTTATCTCCTGGCTTGGGACCCGAAGACCTGTATTTAACAACATACATAGACTGATAGACACATTACCCTCCTTCTGCAGTCGGGTAAAAAGGAGTTATTTAAATAAACAACTTTTTTGACAAAAAAAATCTGCTAGGCAAGAAACAGGATTATTAATTTTTATACTTATTAGAAAATCTACAATTGTCTTGCTTTGAAATCAGACAATACGATTACAAAACCTTGTCACACGCTCATTTGTGTCCAGATTGATGCCATCGAGGTGCAAAAAATATGGTTTCGTCATACAAAATAAGCCTACCTTTTTCTATAATATTATTGACGGTTTTTTATCGGCTATTGCCGATGTGGCCACTCATACATACATAATTTCACGCCTTTTTCCCATGGTGGTAGGCAGAAACTACAGAACGCTACCTGCTACGATCCTTACATAGTTCTTTAGCTTCATTCACTATACACGCCGGTTATGAGTACTGCGCACCTGGCTAAAAATGTGTCTCAAAAAGTAAACAAGTGAATAAATTCAAACCGAAATAAAAAATTAATTGATCTTACCTTGGCAATACTCAGTGAGCGTCTCCAGGGTCTGGTTGATGAGCGCCACGTTGCCCTCGTTGATGTACAGGCCCAGCAGGCCCAGACCTCCCGTAGTGGACCCGCAGATACAGTCCAGGAACATCAGAGTTTCTGATACTAAGTTGTAGTTGGACTTGTTGTTCTGATTTCGTAGGAGGTTCTAGGGACAAAGAAAACATGTTATTTATTCACTCTTTTGGCACCGATGGATAACTCCGGTTAATTAATCTGGCAGACAATTTAATAAAAATTCTGCGCGGGAGGAGTTGCCTAGTTGCAATCGGCACATCACGAAAAAGCCTCTTGAGACAATCGTATTTGTCCGGCGTAGTTCGGATATTATCGTCCGGCGCTGGCCGCCATACTTGTTTACATCTTATTTTATTATACTGTGATTTTTAATTTAGTAAACTAAACTGACAGCTGCCAATGACGTTATTTTTTTTAAATGTTGCAAGCGCGGAGTATAGTGTTGTAGGTAAGGCTCAATCATAAGTTATTCATCGAATCGATGTGACGTGACTCCTCAACTTAATTTTACTAATTGGTGTAAATAAATGTTTTATGAATATAAACGTAATATATTTAAATATAACAGTATTCATACAAGTCACAGATAATATAATACTAGCATACAGATGCCTCATCCCATACAAAGAAACCGCTAGTTACGTCGGCACCGACGTAACTATCGTTTTTCATCTGATTAATCTTGTTATATTTGTAAGTACATCAATCGCGTTCGATCCCGTTTCACGGCAATAGATGTTGTTAGCAGCGACTTACAAGTCTTTTACTTGAATTTACTAGGTTCGTGAATATTTTTGTCTTTAAATACAGTGAAGTTTCGTTTTATAGTATTTTTTGCAGGTTTTTACAGTTTTTTTGCACCAAATTGTGTTACAATGCAATTTTTAACAATCGAGTGGAATCCCTCAGAAAATTAAAAATGCGCCATCTATTAGCATCAATTTTAAATGATCCGTTCAAATAATCTTTGAAATGTGAATTAAGAACCCAATATTCTATAATTTTGGACTTAGGAGAGTTGATTAAACAAGAACATACAATGTTTATGTTCAATTCCAGAAAATGTTAATTTTCTATTTCATTCTATTGAATTGTGTGTACATATCGCGCCATCTAGTGGGATTTATTTGAACCAAATTTTCTTTCTTAGCAATGAGACCCCGTGAACCCGCAAGTTTCTTAACAAACGTAATTTTATTGCCGTGAAATGGTTCCGTTTTCGATCTACTTCGGTTTTCAATCAACTTTCGATCACTCAGGATCGAAAGTTGGATAGGACACTCTAGGATACGACACTATTTTTATGTAACGATAAAGTGACAACCCCCCAAATGACAGTTTAGTCTACTAAATTAAAAATAACAGTATAGTTGAGTTTTATCTATATCAAATTACATACACAGTTGAAGGAAAGGCGTGAGGAGCTTCTTATTAATTTTATAATAATATTTCAATCCTTGCCAGGCTAAAAGAATCATTATAACTCAATAATGCCATTTTAAAATTGGGTTTATTTATTGTGGATCCTTCAATCACAAAGTAGACAATATAAAGAAAAGTTATTTTTTATTTTTTTTGTTGTATAAAGATTTTAATTATTGATGTTATCTAGGTCAGGGTTATGGCCGTCATGGGAGGTAATATTTCAGTATTGACAGTTTCTTGCCTAGGCATCCTCCTACTAATATTATAAATGCAAAAGTATAGATCGATGGAAGTTTGTTTCTCAATCAAGCCAGAACGGCTTGATGGATCTGGATGAAATTTGGTACCGAGGTAGATAATAGTCTTGAATAGCACATAGGCTTTTTATCTCGGTATAATTTTCCTTTGGGATGTTAAAACATTTTTCACGCGGGCGAAGCCGCGGTTGTTTATATCTATACTAATATTATAAAGAGGAAAGATTTGTATTTTCGTATGTAACGAATAAACTTAAAACTACTGGTCCGATTTCAAACATTCTTTCACCGTTGGGAAGCTACACTATCCCCGGGTGACATAGGCTACTTTTTATTTCTGTATTCCCACGGGAATGGGTACCACGCGGGTGAAACCGCGAGGCGTCCGCTAGTATTTCTTAAAAAAAAGCAAGGAGAAGCTTACCTGCAACTCCGGGTTATGGTTCTCACAAAGCAGCTGTAAGAACCGCAGTATGGGCCTCATAATCGCCACTTTAGGAGGCAACACGTCTGAGTTGCCAGCCTCTTTCTTCTCTGCCATTATTTCTTCCAGAGCTGTTGTACCTTTAAAATAAACATGTAATTTGTAAATACGAAACATTTTAAAACTTATATGTCACTATTGTGCAATAAAGTGTTTTTTTTTTTAAATTGGCAATCATTGTGAGAAGTTTCATTTTTAGGGTTCCGTACCTCAAAAGGTAAATAAAGGAACCCATATAAGATCACTTTCTTGTCCGTCTGTCTGTCTTTCCGTCTGTCCGTTTGTCAACACCGATAAAAATATATGGGCAAATATAGAGATTTTCGCGAAAACTTGTAAGTACCAAAATTTACCTGAATTATGAACTTTTTTTATTTTTCAGAATTATCCCTTTACTTGTGCTGTAAGACCTTGCTTTTAACCAAAATTGACAATTCTAGATCAACCGGAAGTACCCTATAAGTTTTGGGTCGAAAACCTATATGGTAGTTCCCGTAGACCAGCTAGTTACCTTACCCAATTATGTTGGTGAATGTAGCTGTTTGTACGGAACCCTCGGTGTGTGAGTCCGACTCGCACTTGACCGGTTTTTATTTAGCGTTTCGTACCCGAAGGGTCCAAACGGAACCCTGTTGCTGTCACTCACGTAGTGTCTGTCTGTCCGTCTGTCTGTCCGTCGTCTGTCACACAGGTTTTACAGGCAAACTGTTGGCGCTACAGTTTTCAAATATTCACTGTATATGTATTTTACTAACCCAAAGACGACCCATTTTTAAGTGGGGCTCCCAAAAGGAGGCCACGTAAAAAAAAGTTGATCTACCCCACCGAGTGTGGTATCGTTGTTTAGAGCTCGTTGAGTAAATAAATACAGTATTATTTGTTTTAATAGTACATTATGGTACAAGTGTGTAATGTTGGTGATTACCGCTGAGGCGCCATTGAGAACCGAGCCGTTAGGTGAGGGTCTTAAGAGAGCCGAGGACGGTAATCATCAACACACTCGTGTATCATACGACGTTTTTCAACACACTTGTGAAGAAAATAATACTAAAAAATCATTTTCTACAGTGAAAACGAGTTGTGAAAATTTTTTCGCAATGGCGGGCAAAATTGTTCAGTTTTCCTATGCGCGCGCATCTAACAATGACTATAAAAATGAGGTTTCTTTTTTTTTGACATTATCGCGGATAGCGTTTTAGCCACTTACAAAATGGGGAATATTAAGTTTTCTTTATTACAGAGAAAATCAAAAGTTATATTTGAGTGAAAGTTTTATTTACTAAACACGTACAAGTTGAAATTATCTATTTATCGAAGTTGCATGCAATGAGCAAGCAATAGGTACATTAATTTATTTGTAATATTAAGCACGATCTTTTTTGTATCGAAACTTTTTTAAGAACAAAGCAACACAACCAATAGATAAAATAAAAAAAACTCTATAACTCACTAGTGAATAATAGTAATAAAAAAGGGAAAATTTGATTACAGGTGTCATTATGTGCCTAATTGCCGTAAAATTAGAGCCACTTTATGAGCAAGGGTGTTGAAAAAAAACATTAGAAAACTAAGGAATGAGAAGCCAACAAATTCACTTTTTTTTTAAATTTCGTTCCGAAGTATTTATTAACTTCCCATTGACCTATGAACATGAAATTTAGTGATAATGTTTATTATTGCGTATATTTTACTAACAAATACCAATAAATTGATTGTGATAACAATTTGATTTTGCTTTGAAATGCCCTTATTTTCCCTTTTACTACCAACTTGATTTTGATGTTTGGTTACGGAACCCTAAATGTGCGAAGTCCGACTCGCACTTGGCCGGTTTTTTTTCTCATCTATCAATTTTAATCTGGAATTCCTGAGTAACAGACCGGAGTATGGACTTGCACCCGGTTGGCCATAGGCTCGTTTTTTTTTTAAGTATTAAATGACACTAAAACATTATACACAAAATAGGATGACTGTGGGTGTTATTATAGACAGTTTCGCTGCACCCCTGCCTGACCCTTCGTACTACCAGGCGTGATATTATGTATTAAATAATAATCATAGTTACCATGTGACATGGTGTGTATATCCGAGTACGCGTGCACAGCGGAGCCGCAGGCGTTGGTAAGTTCATCTTCCATCTCTTCACCAACAACCAACGGAGGTTGAATCTTTGTAGCTGGAAACACACACAGGCTTATTTTATATTTAGAATATTCACCGAAGATTTTTCCATGTCACCAATTGCATGATTCGAGTCTCAGGAGATTGCCTAGTAAAAAAAAGTATTTTGTTAAAAATGAAGTCTTGCCTCAAATTTGCCGTATGCAATGATATTCAAATAAACAGATATGTTATGAGGGTGCGCATTGTGAAGACTCGAATAGGTCACAATTGTGAACTTTAGTCTTTAGTTTATGTCACGTATGGCGAAGAGCGATACGCTTTGTTGAAACAAAAACAAAATAAAAAAATGCCAGCGTGTGTATTTAGAAATTGTACCAATTATGATACCAAAGTACATAAAACAGAAGGGATCTCATACCATATGTAAGTACGCAATACGCCACAATTTACTAATTTAATTCATGTTTTTCCAAATATTCTGATATTTAGAGGTTAGAAAAAGATAACAACATTGGTGGTCAGAATAATGTTTGTTTACATTCACACGCAAGTGACAAATACTAGCTGTCTCTTTTTTTCTTGTTGGTTTTATCAAGCCATCCCTTTCGACTTGTATTGAAATGTCAGATGAATGAAAAGTGTGTGTGCGGAACACTTTTTTCAATTGTTTTGTGAGTGTATAACGAATCTGTTTATTTGAATATCATTGGCCGTATGCCTTTAATTCCCAGAATTTTATGCTTACACTATCGGATAGTGTAATAAATTAATACCTACAATATTTTGTTTTCCAAAATCAACTGGTTGGAATATTCATTTATCAAATGTCCAATGATCCTATCTGTTACATTTCGGGGAGTGTGCGATGGAACTGCACAATTAGATTCCGTCTAGCCCTTTCCATCATCGGACTAAAAAACGTACGGCAATGCGCCATCGGTACATGGTGGATATCCCACCCGTACACACAAAGCGTTTTGAAAAACCTTTCATTGTGCGTACAGCTAAGGAGTGGAATACCCTGCCCCGGCGTCTTTGTTTCCTGATAGCTACAACCTAGAGGTCTTCAAGTCAAGAGCGAATAGGTTACTTCTAGGCAAGCGTGCTTCACCTTCGACCACATCATCACTTAACATCAGGCGAGATCGTGGTCAAACACGAGCCTAAAAGAAAAAAAAGAAATGCAGTTTTAGTTTCCATCAAAATCGGCTCTGTGAGACCTGTGTTTTTCGCTATTCCTCATAGTTTCGGATTTGGCTATCCACACCCACTTGATATACTCACCCTATATACACTATCGCTCGGTCGCCTCGTGAGTGATGACGATTAAGCCGGGGGGTGACCACAAGCTCTTAGAGTAAGGTTATTTTGAGATCGAGTAAGGAACAGATGCATATGACGTGTATACATCTGTCACTTACTCGATATCAAAATAACCTTACTCTAAGAGCTTGTGGTCACCCCCCTGCTCGAAAGTGAGCTTTTAACGTGCAAGCCCGTTCTTTTTAATTAGATCGAATGCGCCTTGACGCAAAGTAACATAAATAGAAAAATTGTGGGCTTTCTCCTAAATCTGACGACTTTGAAAACCTGGATTTGAGCAATTTTTGATGTATAGAGGGATTTCATACGATCAGAAGTGGTGGTCTTCGGTTTGTCGACGTAGGTGGTGCGTTGCTTCTCACTGCTCGCGGCGGAAGTACTGCTAGCAGCCAGCGACCTGATCTCTTGCTCTGCTTCGCGCATCTTGTCATAGAATACCTGGAAAAATATAATTGAGCTCAATGGAGTTACTTGATGAGCTCGTCGCTAAATAGTATAAGCAGGTACGTGGATGTGTGGTACCTTTACATATCTAGGTACTCGTACCTTCGTGCCTCGGAAAAGACGTTGGTACCGGCTAGAGAATACAATAATCCCGGGATCCAGACCGTTTTCTGGACCCTAAAATCCCGGGACTGTACTTGGCTAATCTCGGGATTTTCGGGATTGCCACAAACAAGTCTAATTAGTATTCCGTAGTCCGTTGCGCCTTGACAATAACCTTGCCTAGATTATATTAATAGCATTTATTACATAACGACAAAAAACAACCCTTAGATACGCCGTACTACAACCAGCGTAGAACCTGAGCGAGCGTTTTCAGCTGCTGCTTATGCTGGCAATAAACTACGAAGCAGGCTTGGAAGTGAAACATTGGATGCTTTGATATTTCTGCGATTATATTTTCGCAATTCTAAATAGTTTTTTTGTGTTATTTATCATTTCTTGCAAAAGTATAGTTTGTTTGTTTTGTCTTTTTTCTTTTCTTGTTATATTATGATTTGTGTTGTACAAAGACATTAAAAACATTTATTTTTTAATTACTATTTTTTTTTTTATTTGAGCCCAAATAGAAACCACATAGTCGATTCCCGAGATAGTCCCGGTATCCCGGGATTACGCTTCATAAATCCCGTAATCCCGGGATTAAAAACATGCTCGGGATTGTAATCTCTAATCCCGGCTGACATTTATACAACATTCACAGTCGTTACAGGAAGTCAGAAGCCGGAATATCTGACACCAGTCTTGCCAACGGGTCATGATACCCAGTAACTATGTTGTAGAAGTCAGATAGTCGCTCCGTATAAAATACTGATATTCAGTAGTATCCAGTTAGACTAGAAGCCCAACACAAAATAGTTGGGAGGCGCGAACAATGGGATTGCTTGCTAGGAGTTCTGTCAAGAGAAAACCATTACTGTTTCTCACTAGTCAAAATCATCAGCGATCAATAGGCGACCAGCAGCCGTATAGCGTAAGTGAATACGGCAACACAAAGAGTTTGACCGCTATCCAATCGACCGAATCGACCAATCACATGCGAGATGAATCACGCGATGTGGATTTCCGTCTGTGTGATTGGTCGATTTGGTCGATTGGATAGCGGTCAAACTATTTGCGTTGCCGTATTCACTTACGCAGTTAGAACACGCGCTATCTAGTGACGAAGTTTCCACAAGGCACTATATTGGTAGCTGGATAAAAGTAACAAACACTCATTCATCTGTGCAGAACCACTTTTACATGGGTTCGGCAATTTAACGTAAATACCAAAATGTTGTAATGACATACCTTTAAAAATGCTTGAGATATTTCTCCATTTTGTAGTTTTGTGTATATGCTGTGTTGAATTATTGGATTGCCACCTTCAAGGAGTGCAATACCTGTAAAACAAATAAATTGCACCTACTTTTAAAACCAAACTTTTAATATAAAGAAAATATTTAAGAACATTTAAGTAACCTATCGTATTTCTATCAACCAAAGAGTTGGAAACAGCTTCAATAAAAAATGTCTTGCGGGAATCGAGCCCGATATCGTCACTAGTTCATTACTTATACCAATTTAGTCATCACAATTAAAACATTCCGAATTCACTTGAATTATGTTATCAATCTTTTTTTTTTAAAATGAGTACTGACACTGACAAAAATCTAACTAGATGACGCGATTGGATGTTCTTCGCGTGACAAAAAACGGAGTAAAGTTACGATCAATAATGGTAATCTGAGCTTTTCATTTAGCAATACCGGAAATCCACCGAAAACTGAAAAAATGTATTTTTATGCCATCAACAGCCTTTTTTAATGTTCCCACTGCTGGGACTCAGGCCTCCTCTTATAGAGGGTCTACAATCCACCATGCGGGCCCAATGCGGCTTGGTAGATGTCACATGTCTTCGATTTTTTGGTTCAAGGACATGCCGGTTTCCTCACGATGTTTTCCTTCACCATTTCGAGAGCAGTGGTGATGAAATAAATTACACAAAGTAATGCGCCTGCTCGGGTGCGAACCCACGACCTACAACTCGTAAGTCGGGGCCGCAACCACTGCGACACCAACGCTCTCTTTTTATAATATATTGAGCTGTTAAGAATATGTAGAAAAAGTTTCCCGAGGCATTGGAAATGTTTTCTTTCATTGGTAAGTAAATTTGTTTTTAAAATGTTTGTGAAAAAATGGCACGCTTGGTTTTCATATAGATGGAGGGACTTGCGTTATCTAGTTAGATATATGTAAATATTATACCGATATTATACCGATAATATACCGAATATTATACCGATCGTAAGACGCCGGTGTACGCCTGTTTCCTTGACCTCTCAAAGGCCTTTGATCTCGTGTCCTATGATGTGCTTTGGGATAAGTTGAGGAACAGAGGTACACCTGCTGAAATACTGAAAACTTTCCAGTACTGGTATGCCAATCAAAAGAACCAGGTAAAGTGGTCTAACACTCTCTCTTCAGCGTATAGATTGGAATGCGGTGTGAGACAGGGGGGTTTGACATCCCCTAGACTGTTCAATCTGTATGTTGATGGCCTCATCACCGAGCTCAGCAGCATGAATGTAGGATGTCGAATAAATGGAGTGAGCGTCAATAACATTAGCTACGCGGACGACATGGTGCTGCTGGGTCCGACTGCTGGGGCTATCAGTAAATTGCTCAAAGTCTGTGAGACTTATGCTGCCTCACATGGACTTCGATATAATGTCACCAAAAGTGAATATATGGTTTTTGGGGCCGCTGGTAGATATCCGGACTATGTTCCTAAGATCATAAAACTTAATGGACTTCATTTGAACAGAGTATCCAAATTTAAATATCTGGGACATTTCATCACCGACGACCTTAGGGATGATATAGATATTGAGAGGGAGCGTAGGGCACTGGCGGTCAGGGGTAACATGTTGGCGCGTAGATTTTCGCGTTGCTCTGACCAAGGAAAAATTACTCTTTTTAAGGCCTTCTGTCAGAGCTTTTACACGGGCAATCTATGGGTCAATTACACCAAGCGATCGCTGGATGTCCTGCGCGTGCAGTATAATAATATTTTCAGGATGCTGTTGCGACTGCCCCGTTTCTGTAGCGCATCGGCTATGTTTGCTGAGACCCACACAGATGGCTTCCAAGCCATAATACGCAAAAAAACCGCGTCGCTGCTGTGCAGAGTGCGGAGTAGTCGCAACTGTATCCTGAGAGCCGTGGCTGAGAGCTATACGCCAGATATGCGAATTTTTGTGCGGAGGGTGATTAGATAGGAAACCTCCTTCCTGGCTGGTCATCCTCGGCACGCAGTGTTTATAATTTAGAATTTTAATCAATGATACTAACACTAGAATATAAGCTTTTTGTAATACTAACCCAATATGGATCACTGTAGTCCGAAATAAATTAATTTGAATTTGAATATGTCTGTGAGTACTGAGCTCTAGGTCTAGACTGTGATGGTTGAATAAGATTAAATTACAAATAATTCTAACATCAAAAAAGGTTTATTGCACTTACCAAGTTGTATAGCCTCCAGGAAGATAGCCTGTCGATTAGTGCTCTTGATGACCAGATCCACCACGAGGTCGGAAGCCCCTTCCTTGTCCAGATGAGCCTGCACTTGGGCCAGTGTCTGCCCCGTACGGAGAAGGACTTTCGCTGTATAAGCGTATATACAGTTAGTTACATAGCCAATTGAGAGGGGCTGCCAGCAAACGTGTTAGAAAGCTTTTGGGATGCTAAATAAATATAAAAGGGGGTACTTGTGTATTTGGGGGGCAGGCAAAAATGGGGAATAAAGAAGGGGTTTAAAAATGAATATTTTTAAATTTGTTTGTGTAGTAAAGTTGTAAACACAGAGTAGGTAAGAACATTACAGAATAAGTACAAGCAGTTCGGCATAACTTGCTTAAAATATTTGTACTATAGGTGGTTTATGATGAGTAGGTAATTGGATCCATTGTTCCAATGATAGATAAAGATGATAGAGAAGATGTACCTGTACAAGAAAAACATCATCGCAACGTTGCTATTATGGTTTGACCTTATCATAAAGACACAGTGTGTTCAGAATGTAACAAATTAATTTGTTCTCTTGCGACCTTAAGGGTGCCCTAGTCGATCCATCGTTCGTGCAAACGAAATGCATGCTATCTCATCCGACAACACGTGCGAAAGAGATAGAGGCTGTGATGAGCGGTAAGAAGCTAGTTCGCGTACGAATACATACTTTTGCAATTTTGTAGCGAAATGGATGATGATTTAGGAACAAAACGAGCGCGCGAATTTTTATAAACAGACCTTTGGGAATATGGATATCATGAAAAACGACTAAATGTATCTGTTCAAAATAAAATGATTTGCATTTTTGTACTAGTAATCTATCCCTGTATGGTGACTGTTTTAAAAATTTCCTTCTTCTTATGGTATTTATTTCCGCCCAAAGATGCGTTCAAATTAGTGTTGAAATATGGAACGTTCGACGCTCATAACTTTCAAATATATGTTTTTTCTTACTTTTTTTGTTTCCATACAGGGCTAGATAATGATAAGACAAATTTATATAATTTTTTATTTTGAATGTACACCGTCAAACAGTGGAGTAATCGCCATACGTTTGTATGGAAGAAATAGTCGATCTAGGGCAACCTTAAGGTTACACTAGTCAAAAGTAGAAAAATTACAAAATGGCCTCCATACAGGGATAGATTAGTAATTCAACAATGCAAATTATTTTGAAAATACACATTAAGTCGTTTTTCCATGATATCTAGACTCCCAAAGGTCTGTTTATAAAAAATCACGCGCTCGTTTTCGTCCTTAATCATCATCCATTTCGATACAATTTTGCAAAAGTGCTAACTCGTACGCGAACTAGCTTCTTATTGCTCATCACAGCATCTATCTCTTTCGCACGTGTTGTCGTATAAGATGGCATGCATATTAACCTCGCGCATAAAATAGTTCGTGCCTTCAACTAGGGGAACCTTAAGTATCTTTTAAGGCTATTCTTCTGCCTTCACAACCATTAGCATTTACTATCAACCCCGGGAAGACCGAGACTCATACTGACTGGATTGTTTAGCCATTTAGGGGGGAAGACAAGACTCTGAATAAATAATTATATTATAAGTAGTAATAAAGTTGTATCTCTATATTAAATTGTTATTTATTAGCATATGTTATATTAGTGTTATATTAAAATAATAGTTTGTTATACATGTCGTGATTGTGTATAATACAGTGATAATTGAAATAAAATTAATGGGAATAGCGATAAAGCAGCTGATTTGTGGGCGTATGTACGTAAAGTGTGATTTGCTTGCACTATACATTTAATATCAATAATTTTATGTATAGGAACTCAAGTAAGCGAAAACCAGGTAATTTTAAATTAATTGTGACTTGAGTTCGAATACATATCAGATTTGTGAGCACTCAGTGTTGTAAAATAAATAAATGTTTTATATTGCTTGGCATATTTAGTGGAGGAGATCGAAATATCTCGCGAGAATATCCGCTAGCTTATTACGTATCTTGCAAGAGCAAAATGATAGCGATTTTTGCGCAATAATTGCTATTCAATACAACAAATTTTAGATATATGTATATTATGGAGGTTTTTTTTAAATAAGTGCATTTGACAAACAGCGTGCGATTAACAAACATTTGTGTAGGACCTACAACACCTACAATAACGCCGACTTTCAAGACATAGAGCGCTTGATCGCGTGATGATTGCTGTTTATTGCATAATAACTAATAAGCCTGCGGAGTTGCATCTCAAGCACGAGAATGCGGGTTCAAACCAGGCAAGTAACAACAAGACTGCTATATTCATATAAAAATTCATTTATATATAAATGAAACAGAATGTGTTCCGAAGTGTACAACGTAGGATCTATTATTACTTTCTTTTTTATGTTGGTAATAATATCATTGAAAAATGGTTTAAGAGAACATTACTTTTACACTTAATGGTCCTTAATAACTAATTAAAACATGAAGAAAGCGTCAGTGAGTGACCATTGCTCTTTCTTTTACCATTTAGTGGAACATGACCCACCAAACATTCAGATTCAGCCCACAACTGTTTCATGTGCATTTAATAAACGAGCAATTCTTGTATATATATATATAATCTGAATCTCGGAAATGGCTCCAACGATTTTCATGAAATTTAGTATGCCCAGGTACTGTGCCTTTAATCGGACTAAATTGACACAGGACACCAATATTCACTGCATTATTTCCGCTTTAATCTTGCTTCGATCTTTCAATAAAGTTACGCAATCAGGATGCAGGGCCTACTCCCTATCTCCGTCAACAAAGTTACGGGCCCCGTCCAAAAGTACTCCGTAACTTCGGAGTGGAAAAATCAAGTGTTAAGTTAAATTTTTCAGACAGGTAATAACACATCTGGAGTATGTACAACTGTCAAAATGTGTTGTCAATCATACTTAGTTCGGGCCCTGAACGAATCATCCTTCCGAAGATGATAGGAGTAGGAAACGCTCGTAACGAAAGCCGAAAAGTTCGTGCTTAGGGATTAGACCTCCAGGTCAAATTGATGCAAGATATCAGATTCATTTTAGCTTTTTCATATAGACTAAGCCTAAATATACCAAACAATATAAGAAACACTGTGCATCACAACTTGGTACCGTTGATTGGCATGGACCCACCTGTTTTCATCTTCAGCGGATGGCTTTCTGCGTCGCATGCGGTGACAAATAAAGAAAGATTGCTACACTAGTCTATTAAGAGTTATGGGTTCAAGATGCCTTTGTTATGTAGGTGGGAGAGAGAAAGTTAACCTGCAATTTTCCCAAAGAAGCAGAAGGAACTTGGTATACGATAAAGTTTATTTTACTATCCTTAATCGATTCAAGCTCTAAGCCTCAAAATATAGGAGTAGAGATTCATTTTCGAATTGTCTTTAGATACAGAACACAAAAACCAAAGTATTGGAATTACTTGAAAAGATTTTCGCGCGAATAATATTCTAGAAACTAGTTTTCAAGAAGATTTTGTTCTGCTGATAGATATAATGAACTTTTTCATAACAAAGGCATCTTTATTTTACTAAATGTAGGCACTAAATCCTATCACCATTACTAAGAACAAGTTTAGTGTCATATTATATGAAAGTTCAATTACTTTTCAAAGGGAAAGAGAACCAATACATTATTCAAGCAAATTTAAGGTGTTAATTATTTTTGTGAATAATTAAAATCGCTTTTTTGCTTTTAATCGTTTTGTTTATCGATACCGAGGATCCTCTTAAAAATCTTAGAGTTAATTTTTTAACATCTTATATAATATTATGCATTAATATATAATTAGTCACTCAAGAAATTACGAAGATAAAATACAAAATTATATCATTAATTGGAGGAATATTGGACGAGGAATAGTCGAGTATCACAACTAAGTTTTTTTTTTTCATGAACAGCATCAAATGGTTTTAAACAATGCCATCAATCTTGTAAGGTTTTGTATGCATTGCATATTGATCTCCATGATCTAAATCTACATTTCCCTTTGAAAAACACAGTTACTTTTACTTTTGTATTCTAACAAATTCATGAACAGTGCTGACATCTACGGCTAACTGTGCACACTAGTCTGACACTATCCTTGGAAACTGTTAACAAGTTTGTTAATTAGTCAGCTCAATATTACATTCAAGACTGCTTCACCATTTTTAAAGCGCTTCAAAATATAACTACTGACCAACAAAAGCATTTTTGACCATTCTGACGCGACCTCTAGTTTGCAAGTCTAACTAAATGATTTATAAAGCCCTTAATACTAAGCTGCCAAAGTAACTTACAACAGAAGACGATTGCCAGAGTCGATATAAATAAAAAATTTGATTAAATACAATTTTTTGCAAACCAATAACTATAGCAGTGATGTCTCATCCCATACAAAGAAACCGTGCCGATGTACTACATACTGATTATTTTTTGTAAATCTATCGTGTTCGGTTCCGTTCCGTTCCACGGATATAGATGGTGATCTATCTATCGCCGTGGAAGGTAACCGAACGAATCGATTTACAAAAAATAATCGGTATAATCAGATGAAAAACGCTAGTTACGTCGGCACGGTTTCTTTGTATGGGATGAGGCATCTGTATGCTAGTATTATATTATACCTGTGACTATAGTATGAAAACTAGATTTACTGATCAGAGATTTGATACCTGATATCCAAAAAAGAAACGAAATAAAAATTACCTAAATATCGCTTTTTGAATCAGAACGTTTTATATGAAAAGTTAATTAAGAAATGGTGAAACCAGTCTTGCTTTAATTAATAACTACGAATAACTCACACCTCAAGTTAGGGCGAAGTTCAGGTTATGCTGATGTTAATTTCATTGAACGATGAACCCCATACAAATTTTATGGGGACAGTCCTGTACGGGACAAAGGCCTTTCCTAAGTTACACCGCAACAAATCATGCGCGTATTCTTTTGGGAAGCTTTTACAATCGTCTTCTTCAGCGAAACTTCATTAGAACTAAATTGCTGCAAATTTGTTTGGTTGAGTGATTTCTTATACAAAAAAAACAATATCAAATCAAGTCTCTAGTATTCTATAAACAATTAAAAAAGGGTTTAGTTTAGAAAAGGAGCAATTTCTCATATTTTAAGGGAACGTTTACATTAGCATTCTGAAACGCCCAAAAACACCTCAAGTTTTTAACATTAAAGTGCTCCGAAATGAGATTGCGATTTAAATCTGCACGTTTTTTGAGTAAGAGAACTGAAGACCGGTCCTCGTGCCTGCGTGTCATCAATATCAAAACTTATCATAATTTAGGGAAATTATAGTTGTCGCCAAACTTCTTGGCCTCCCTGAAGTTAGCTTCAATGGCTGCGCAGTAGTAAATCTCATACAAAAACTTCACCGTTTCGTGCCTTGCGCACCGGAAAGCCAACTTTAGGGCAGTCCAGAAATTTAGCGAGAACTATACTCGTGTTTTGACAGTTTTATGACTGCGATGAGAACCTTACAACATACAGGAATAGGCCCCCCTCTGGGCTTCAGAATTTCGACCCAGCATAACCAGAACTTCAGCAACGAACACACCTCCACAACCACACACAACTTACCGCCAGGTCCGTGCGTCACAGTCACATTGCAAGGAGGCGGCAATATCTTGGGCTCCGACTTTCGCGTGATAAAGTATTGAGACAATAGCTTCGAGCGGAGCTGGTTGCCCTGGTGACCAAATTTGAAGTATTTTTTAGATGAACTGTTCTGTGGATGGCGTAAGATTCGGTTTAATGGTGGATTAATACTGGAGTTGTGTTATTGTCCTTGCCTTTGTAGATGTTTAACCATAGAATCGCACACATCGGGCACGGCTACTAATGGTACCCAGACAAGTGTACCCCATAAAAATAATATGTCGATATTCCTTTTCTTGGATGGCCATTTCAGTTTTGGCTGTAATGCAATAAAATAATAATATAGATATGGCCCTTCGATTAATATAGTGTTACAAGATAGGACAACGCCATCAAGTGTCAAGAGGAAGAACTAGTAGGAACTAGTAGCGCCATCTATTATCGAATAGCGGAACTAATTTCTCGAAAGCTCGTGTGGAATGGAATTTTCCAAATTTTCTAGTCGCTTCGGGAACAATGCGTTCGAAAGTCGATTGTTCTGGAAGATTCTCGAAGTATCTGGAACAGTATGGAACATGCTAGAAACATATTCCGTGCTATGTAAAGAGCGGTCGGGGTCGTCGTGGGTCATTTTCGATTTGGAAGCGACACAGAGCGATCGGAGAAGGAAAATAGTGCGAAGTAATAGAATTATTTAAGAAGTGTTTTTGTAATAAACTGTGATTAATTGAAGTCTGCTGTTTAAATAATTTATCCCTGAACCCGAGCTCGTAACAATAGGTTTTAAAGTGCTACAAGAGTGGGGATGTTTTGAGCATTGTTCTTTGGGTATAACCATGTCACATTTTATACTTGCTCCTGAAACCCACGATTTAAAATCGCTACTCCTCAGACACATAAAACAACTTTGACATTATGAGACCAGCTCAGATAACGTCATAAATTATAATTTTGTTCCTCAAGATATAGTTCTAGGGTTAGGCAAACTAGACCATATGACGATATACTTTACCTTATAAAATATTCATCGGTACGGTACTTAGTCGGAAAGAAAATAATGTAAATGACAGAGCAAGCAAATTTGACCTTTAGATCTTCACAGGACAGTCCAGTATTGATAAGCACCTTTAGGACTTTTTTACAATCATGTTATTAAGACATACCTTCTCTCCATACTCGGGGTCTACAGCCATCATTTCTCGTAACGTGCGTAAGACTTTTACGCAAAGTTTCTCTTCTTTCTCTTCTAGAAGTTTCTCCGTGTGACGGATCAGTCTGGAATGAAATATATTCTGTTATAAATAATTATAAATAAACTTTTGTTTTAGACTATAAGGTTCATTCTGTTAGTATACACGCAACTTAGAAATTAGTACTTACTACTACATAACTACATGAAAAAACAACTTTAAATTTATTAATTTCATCTCTATTACATAAATCATTATCGGCTTCTCCAAAGCTATACATGCGCTTAGCCCAACACGTATGGTAAGTTATTATCTCTCCAATTTCTCTTAATTTGGTAATTATTTGTTATACGCCTCAATGGCATCTACATGACGGTTACGCGTATCCAATGCCCCAGTATGCCAGTATGTACCTGTCTGCTACAATTTCAGGATAATGTAAAACATTTCTAGGCATTTAGTCATTGACTAACCAACCAACCAACAAGAACCACCAAAAAACAACAACCAGCAACATAACCAACTTTCTTATCTTTTGATATTACGTCATATGTGACTAACAAAAGATAAGAAAGTTTTTTTTCTTTTGATATTCGTATGACTATCAAAATAACTATAAGTTTATCCATGTGACGGATCGGTCTGGAAAGAAAAATAATATGAAAATTAAAAAAAAAAATGTTTTCAGTCTTTATGGTCCATTTGGTTAGTATACTACCCAACTTAGAAAATAGTATTAGTACTTCTAACTACTCGAAACATATTCTATACGCCTCATTGGCACGTAGGAGTATCCATATCCAATGTCACCGTACGGCGCTGTCACACCTGTCTGCTACAGTTTTCAGGATAATGTTAAACAGACTCTTCTAGAAATCAACCAAGTAAATAAAAATAAACTTTTATTTCTGATCTTAAGGTCCATTTGGTTAGTATACACGGCATTTAGAAACGAATTAGTACTTATAACTACTGGAAAAAAAAAACAACAAAATATCTATTTGTTTTACGCCTCATTTATGTCCCTGTATGGGATTGTCCCCCCTGGCTGCTACAGTTTTCAGGATAGTGTTAATTGTTATGTTCTCCTAGAAATTCAGTCATTGACTAACCAATCAACAACTACCACCAAAAACCAACTAACAACAGCATAACCAATTATGATATTCAAATGACTATCTGTACGTCATAATATGAATATCAAAAGATAAGGAAATTTTAATCTTTTGATATTCATATGACTATCAAAAGAACTAAAAGTTTATCCGTGCGACGGATCGGTCAGGAAATAAAAATATTATGTAAATTTTCAAATAAACCTTTTTTTTCAGACTTTAATGTCTATTTGGTTAGTATACCACCCAACCTAGAAACTAGTATTAGTACTTCTATTAGAAAAAACTACTTGAAATATGTTGTATACGCCTCATTGGCATGCAGGCGTTTCCATATCCAATGCTCCAGCATGAGGCTGTCACACCTATCTGCTACAGTTTTTAGGATAATGTTAAACAGACTCTTCTAGAAACCAACCAACCTTCCACCAACGACCAACCAACAATAGCAATCTTTCTTATCTTTTGATACGAATATGGTTTACTTGTCTGTCTGTTTCAGGATAATGTACTGTCCCACCACTATTAGTCTCTGCATCACCAAAAGTTTGACTGGTTGAAAATACCTATTAAGTCCGTGCTAAAAAAATAAACATCATGGTCTATTAGTAATTGGTTGGTTATAAACACAGAACAAAAAAAACAGAGTTTTCCTGTTCTTGGTTCTAACCAAATGCATAGTGACCAACCAATCAACCAACCGACAACAACCAACAACAACCACCAACAAAAAATATGATATAAAGAATAACTAGAAGTCACCTGGATACTAAGAACCCGCTATGAAAACCATTCCACTCCTCCGGACTGAAAAAAAGAAAGAACAAGAGTTTATTTGATCCAGATATGACGCAGCTTGCGTCATACCTAACGCAAATAAATACTTTACTTGTTTTTGTAAGTTTTCATTTTTGCCGATTTTAATGGATTGTGTCGCATACCATGAAACACGGCAAAAATAAAAACATACCTAGGTGTAACGCTCCTGCTAGGTTCAGAATTCTCCTCCTCTGGACTGAAAAAAGAAAGAAAATTTAGAAGTTTATTTGTGCCAAGTATGACGCATAGAATATTATACGCCATACAGGGCGGAAATAAACTGTTATTCTGTATTATTTTTATTTTCCGATTTTTATAGCATGCGTCGCATACCTTAAAAAACGGAGAAAATAAAAACATACCTGGGTATAGAACAACCGCTTGGATCAGATTTCTCTTCCCCCGAACTGAAAGACAGAATTGAAATAATTCATTTGTACCAAGTAAGAAGCATAGAATGCGTCATACCAGGCGCAAATAAACTGTATTTCTCATTTTTCCGATTTTTATGGCATGTGTCGCATTGCCTTAAAAACGGAGAAAATAAAATTATACCTGGGTACAAGCGTGTCGCTATCAGAATTGTCCTCCCCCAAACTGAAAGTAAGAAATAACGAATGAAAAATAATTTATTTGAGCCAGGTATTTGGGTCATACCGGGCGCTAATAAACTGTTTTTTTTTGTGTTTTGTAAGTTTTTATTTTTATCCGATTTTCACGGCATGCTTCGCATACCTTAAAAACGGAGAAAATAAAAACCTACCTGGGTACAAGTGTCTCGCTGGAATCAGAATTCTCCTCCCCCGAACTGAAAGAAAGAAAGGAACCAAATTTAAAAGTTTATTTGCGCCAGGTAAGACGCAAAGTATGGGTCATACCGGGCGCCAATAAACTCTTATTCTGTTTTGTTTAAATTTTTTCAGTTTTTTATGGTACGCGTTGTGTACCATGAAAAACGGAGAAAATAAAAACATACCTGGGTACAAGTGTCTCACTAGTATCAGGAGTCACCTCCCCCGAACTGAAAGAAAGAAAAAAAGTTTTATACAACGCAAACTATGCGTGGCGTAAATACACTGTTTTAGTTTTACCGATTTTTATAGCATGCGTCGCATAAAAAACGGACAAAATAAAAACTTACCTGGATGAAAAGCAGTCGCGAGTATCAACTTGCCTCTTCTTCGGTCTGAAAGAAAGAATGAAGGAAGAAAGAAAAAAAGAAAAGATTTTATTTGCGCCAGTTATAATAACATAGCACATACGCATAGTTATTCGTCATAAATCGCGCAAATAAACACTTTTTCTGTTATTGTAAGTTTTTATTTTTGCCGTTTTTTTATGGTATACGTATTCGTCGCATACCGGAAAAAAAGGGAAAAAATTAAAACTTAAATACAAATAGAGAAAATATGCGTCACATCCGCGCAAAACTACCATCGCTCAGCATAATGCTGGGATTTATGTGCAAGTCAGAGCTTCACTGCTGGTTTTCAGCTATGCTGGAGCTGACTGGATGACGTCGAATCGGAGCAGCATGAACAGTTAAAAAATAAAATAGTAATAATATGCGGAAATAATGAATACAACAGATTAAATAAAAAGTAACATGACCACTTTCTGTTGCGCATGCGATCGACCAAGGCCGATCGAAGACAAAAAGCTTGTGTTATCTGTGCGCTGTTGCGTATGAAAATAGTAGATTGGTTATCTATTTTAAACGCGAGAGTGTTTCTATTAATCCAGAGTAGAGCGAAAGATTCTAAAGTAGAATCCTGAGCGCAGCGAGGGATTCAAAGTACGTCACTCGAGCTTAAAATAGTGTTGCTCCCGAGGTGGACACTACTTTTTATCACCCTAGATGAGAAAATAAGTAAGTGCAACATATGAATAAGAACGTTACGTTTATTTATTTACATACAATTAGGAACCATAAGACATAACATAGAATTAATTAGAGGCTAATGTTTATATTTGAACAATTATAGAAGTGCATCGTAACAATTTTATTAGTACCATCCGTTACAGTTGTATGTTTAGTTTTTAATTAGACTCGCGCGCGGTTTTCCAGCCAGTCACTTGTTCAATACAATGTTCCCGTGCGGTCCAAAATAGAATTACAATCGCTCATAAGCCATTCATCTTATACATTCGTAATGGATTTTAGCGATAGCGAGTTCTGTTATATATCTCCGATACAGATAACGATCTGATGAAGAACTCAGATCGTTATCAAATTTAATTTTAATATAAACCACATGAGAAGCAAAATAAAATAAAATTTCAAACAAAAAAAGAACAATGAAAATCGTTTCTTCTAGTAACAAATTTTGAGGTGACAAACATAAAAAACAACAGTCGAATTGAGAACCTTCTCATTTTTGCAGTCGGTTAAAAGAGTATTAACTAATGGGGGCTACCGCGTATGAATTCGCTGCTAGAGGCGCTAGTGTGGTGTGAGGTCTCCGTTATGTCAAATTGCATAGACCTTTGGCTTTTAGCGAGTTTTTCTTTTTTTGTGAATATTTTCCAAATATGGCAGATTAAGGCGATTGGCACACTGCACCGCATCACGCAATGTAGCGCGGGAATGCGTGTTCTTAAGTTGCTTGAAAGTATCTATCTTTGCATTGAAAACATACGCGTAGTGCAACACAGAAAACGCATTCACGCGCAGCGTCGTGAATTCGTCGACACGCACCCCGTTGCGTGATGCGGTGCAGTGTGCGAATCGTCTTACGGGATTTATGTTTCGGAAAATGTATTTCACCTGTTTTTGAAAAATAAGGGCCTGCGCAAAACTGATTTTATCGCACTTCTACGGCATTATTTATTTATTTATTATATACCTTATTTTACACCATAACTTACATTTATAAAGGAAACTTTAGACTAAAAACACATACATACATTAGAAATGATCTTAATTCAAACTTTGTTTCCGTGCGCGTTATAACAACGTTTAACAGCTATATTTATGGGCCTTAGTCAACGTTCCAAGTTTCACTAAACTTACTTTAATTAGTTCATCCTTATTCCATGCGCACAACGCACATACGAAAGCGAACAGCAGATGGAACTCGTACAACAAGACCTCTAGGAAATATTACTTCGCTTGCAGGGAACTTCCTCAAGTGTTCTACTGAATATATTATTTATCGAGATATAAAGATCCCGTTAGTATCAGCAGAATGGTTTACCTTCACGGTTCTGGTGATGAGTTTGGTGCAGATTATCCACGCGAAGAGACTTGAGAATTTCTCAAGTGTTCTATTTAACTGGATATAATAATGAGGTGTCCTGACCTCTGACCTCTGGTGTGGTGAACAGCAGATGCTGTACAGGATGTCCACGAGTGTGTTCAGGGCTAGGTTTTATTCATACAAAAGAGCGAGAGATGCGAGCGAGGAATGTGTGTGAAAAATAGTCCGCTACGCATCCTTGCAACACTTAGCTACACACCGTTTTACAGCTTCTCTTCGTATCATCGCTCTGAGCAAGTTCCTTGCACAGCTTTGGAACAAACAATCACACATCTTTGCATCGCCTATATCTCTGTTAGAAAAGCACCCTAACGTCCACTTCCACTAAAAACTTAACTTAGAGTTAGTTGCTAACACTAGGTTAAAATGCTAGTTTGTCACACAATATTGTCAATTTAACGTCGTGTTAGCAACTAACTGTAAGCAACGTCCTCACTGGGAGCATTATTTCGTGAGCATTTGTAAACAAGCAATCGTAGGCGAGCAACAGCTGCTGCCCAGCTAGCCCAGCATTCACTTTCGAGCAAAACTATGAACGTTCGAGTCGAACATTCCCTAAGATCAAAGAACTGTTGCTTGCTTTACAAGTAGCCAGTAATATTTCTACATACTTTTTTTGTTTTTTATTTGTTTTGGGTTTGCTAGTTTAGTCAAGTCTAAGTCATAGATGACAGAAACAGAGTCGATGATGGAGTTAGCTTACCCAGAAGAAGCCTGTTCGCTCTAACTTTGAAGAGATTCGGGTTGAATGCGTTCGGACATACATACTCATTCATTTCATTATCTGAGTACTCGCTTTCGAGCGTTTATTTGCGTGAACATTCGAAGGCGAGCCGTTTCCGCGAAAATCGTTGTGACGTCCACACCGGCCGAAGTTCACACTTGCGTGTAAGCTTTGTAACGCTCGGCTCAACCTCCACACCACTTGAATATTCGACGTCGAATGCTCATTACACGTGAATGCTCTCAGTGAGGACGTTCCTTAAGTTTTTCGTGCAAATGGATCTAAAACATGAACCTTATTGTAGATTAATGTAGATGCCCGATCTCCACCTACCTGGATATAAAGATCCCGCTAGTATCAGTAGAATGGCTATGCTCCCCTGGACTGGTGAACAGCAGATGAGGCTTATACAAGATGTCCACGAGGAGGGACTGCTCCGCTTGCAGCAGAGGCCTCAGCTGTTCCTCTAGGAGGGCCACGATCTCTTGCAGGCCTTCCATTACTGAACGGTCGTTCTGGAGGTTTGCCTAAAGGAAAAATGGATGTATTAGTTTCTTTGTAGATTGTTGATTAATTACCTACATCACTTGTTTTGAAATACTGCCGAAAAAAAAAGGCATAATCTACACTATATATATAATATTATAAAGAGGAAAGATTTGTATTTTTGCATGTAACGAATAAAAACAAAACTTAAAAACTACTGGACCGAATTTCAAAAATTCGTTCACCGTTGGGAAGCTACACTATCTATCCCCGGGTGATATAGGCTACTTTTTATCCCTGTATTCCCAGAGGAACGGGAACTACGCGGGTGAAACCGCGAGGCGTCCGCTAGTCATTTATATGGATGCAAAAAAAAACAAACTGCATAGCCTTTTCCCAAGTATTTTGAGGACTGCATTCAATCTAACCGTATTCAGGTATTTTAAATGGAGCGACTGCCTGTCTGCCCTCTTCGACCCATTTACTGGGTAAGACAATACCCCATGGCTAGACTCATAATGATCTTCATCAGCCTTTTTATGATTTTGATGATTCTTACGTCAATCGATTTGTCTTAACCCTGCGAGTGTCACTGGCTACATTAAAATTGGACAATAGAAATGGCGGATTTTGGGCAACATTTTGTGGAGGCCCAAATTTTTTTTTTGTTCCAATCCCATCGGCAGGGTGTCAAACGCGTTGGCCGATTTTGATGATTCTTACGTCAATCAATTTGTCTTAACCCTGCGAGTGTCACTGGCTACATTAAAATTGGACAATAGAAATGGCGGATTTTGGGCACCACTCTGTGGAGGCCCAAATTTTTTTTTGTTCCAATCCCATCGGCAGGGTGTCAAACGCGTTGGCCGATTTTGATGATTCTTACGTCAATCAATTTGTCTTAACCCTGCGAGTGTCACTGGCTACATTAAAATTGGACAATAGAAATGGTGGATTTTGGGCACCACTCTGTGGAGGCCCAAATTTTTTTTTGTTCCAATCCCATCGGCAGGGTGTCAAACGCGTTGGCCGATTTTGATGATTCTTACGTCAATCAATTTGTCTTAACCCTGCGAGTGTCACTGGCTACATTAAAATTGGACAATAGAAATGGCGGATTTTGGGCACCACTCTGTGGAGGCCCAAATTTTTTTTTGTTCCAATCCCATCGGCAGGGTGTCAAACGCGTTGGCCGATTTTGATGATTCTTACGTCAATCAATTTGTCTTAACCCTGCGAGTGTCACTGGCTACATTAAAATTGGACAATAGAAATGGCGGATTTTGGGCACCACTCTGTGGAGGCCCAAATTTTTTTTTGTTTCAATCCCATCGTGTGGGGTATCAAAAAAAAGGTTTTAAGAGGTGATTTAAAAAAAAGAAAATACCCGACTGCTTGGAAAGCGAACTAAAAAGGCGTAAACAAAAAGAAAATCATGCTGTGCAGTCGGATGATATATCTGGTATTAGTCAGCAAACTCGCGAATATGTGTATGATTTTTTTAATTAACTTTATTTATTTATTAATGATCCTACTGCTGGGACACAGGCTTCCTCTCTGTGAGAGGGAATGGGCCGTAATCCACCACAAGCTAGACTAGTGCTAGATTTTCTGGCTTCCAACCGATACGACTGTCAAAGATCTTCACTTGACAGCCATGACCAACGGCTTAACGACCTTCCCAGGGCACGGAGGAGTCTCGGTATGATAAAGGTGCACGGACCTTAACCTCGAAGATCGATCCGTGCAGCAGTTATTATTTAATCTCGAGTTCCATAATGTATACAAAATATAATACAACTCGCTTCTGCCAGCGGCTTCGCCCGCGTAAATGTCGAAAATTATACCAAGGATCGCGGTTCCCAAGGATTCCCTGGATAAAAAGTATCCTATATGCTATTCCAGACTATAATCTATCTCTGTGCCAAATTTCATCCACATTCGTTCAGTAGTTTTTGCGTGAAACATGTAACAAACATACAAACACACATACTCACAAACTTTCACCTTTATAATGTGAATATTAGTGTGATTTTAATCCACTGTAGTCAATATCACGACCTTAGAAACACATGAACAACTAAAAAGGCCCTTACTGCTACGAAATAACGCTGCTATAAATGTCAAAATAAACCGTTACATCCATCCACCTATCAACAAGAAACTCACTTGCGAAGCCATTTTCTCCAGCTTGGATGTCTTTGACGCTAGCAACCATTTGCTGGTCTGCCGAGAGAGCGCGGCTGCCTTCTCAAACACGGTCTGGATCTTAGCTTCCAGTTCTAAGGGTATGGCTATGCTACGAGATTTAGCTGAAAAAAACAAAATGTAATATTGATTAATTGTCCAGGCCACGGGGTCTCAGCGCTAAGAAAGAAAATTTGGTTCAAATAAATCTCACTAGATGGCGCGATATGCACCTATCTGTTATTGAATGTGGGTAAAATTTAAATTTTCTGGAATTAAACATAAAAATTGTATGTTATTGTTTAATCAATTCTCCTAAGTACAAAATTATGGAATATTGGGCTCTATTTCACATTTCAAAGATTATTTGAACGGATCATTTAAAATTGAGGCCAATAGATGATGCGGTTTTATCATATTTCTTAGGCATTCCACTCGATTGTTTAAATTTTTTGTCAAAAACCACCCCGGTGTTCTCTCGCACACTTGCGTTGGAGGCTGTGTGTGTGTGACTGCCGCTGCCTCGTCTTGCGCAGGCTTCGTCCCGTAATGGGGATTGATGTCCTACCTCCCACTATACGTCTTAAGGTGAACACACACCTAGACGCACCGCACACGTCACACGCACCGCAATCGTCGCATTTTATAAATCTTTATATGAAATCATATACAGCCTCGCGCACCTATCCGCGCCGCACTACCCGCATTTCAGCATAATGCTATAGTTACACGGAATCCACCAGCACGTATGGATGACGTCATCAGATTCGGCGCGTTAGATGCTTGCGGCGAGTGCCGCGTAGACGTCATCCGTATCCTTATAGAAAATATTGATATAATAAGATGTATAGAAGTGGATTCGATGCCTGCGGCGTGGATTGCGCGGGGCCTTGTGAAAATTCGATGAGTGCGACGCGTGCGGCGAGTGCGGTGCGTCTAGATACACGTTCACGTTCCTTTAGAGAGTACTCGTGCTACACTAGCTGTCCCGTGTTTGAAATACAGTGTATGTTTTAAACTTTTTGGTATTGCAAATTTACACGGATGAAACTATAGAAAAAATCGCCGAAAATATTGAAAAGAAAAAACCATAAATTTTGCCTCGCTTTTTAAACATATTTTCTTTAGTCTATACGTAAGTGGATCAAAGTATAACCCTAATACGTGTTGCCTTGTTCTGAAAGAGAAAGAACAATGAAATGGAAATCTTAGCTTATTATTGTCACTCACCAACTTCACTAAGTGTCCTGATGCACTTCTCCACGTTGAGTTTCTGCGGAGGCGTGAGCCACGGACACTGGTAAATGCTGAACGTCGTTTGCAGTAGCTTCACGAAGATCGACTGACGAGTCTGCGTGGAAAAATAAGATGACATTTTTATTAGGTTTTAGTGGTGGCCCAGTGGGTACGGCCCCGATTGTTGTACAAGTTGAACTTCAGGTAGACGCATTACTTTGTGTAATTTATTTCATCACCACTGCTCTCAAAACTGTGAAGGAGAACTTCGTAGGAAACTGTCCTAGAACTAACAATTTGAAGACATATGGCATCTGTCAACCCGCACTGTGCCCATTCCCTCTTACAAGATCTAACCAAAATTATGTCTGGACTTTAAAAGAGACTGTGACCTCTGAGTTTGTTTCGGACTTTCTTCTCAGAGTTGTAAAGAAACGCCGACCGCATCTAGTTTCAAAAAAATGTGATCGACATGTAAACCTGTTTGTACAAATCAACTTACAGAAATAAAATCATCCATCATTATCGTTTACAGAGTGGAGGCCTGTATCCCAGCAGTTAGAACATTTTTAGGCTGATTATGCTATATTTGTTTAACTCTCTCTGCGCTCAAAGCTCTCTTAGACATGAATCCTAACTGTGATGACTCTGTGTTCGCGGACGAACGAGGAGACGTTCATGTCAGTATAGTCCCCGGCATGTAACTTGGCAAGGTTTTGACGTAGTGGGGGTAAGTTCGCGCATAGTGCTTGACCTGAACAACCACCATATAGAGCGAACGGAACGTGGATGCGACGCGATTAGTCAGTCGTTCTTTGTGTAACTGACTAACCAATCGCGCGCTCGGGACGGGGCTAAACGTTCCCCGCGTCCCGCTTGGTAACCAAAGAGGCCTAAAAACGACTTGTGCGCATCTAACGATTCTTGCCAACTTACGTGCCGGCAACTACATGTCTGAAGTTCTGTGAGAGGAGTGTGTGAATATTTTGTGTATCTTTAACTAATGACATTGGCGTATTAGCCGTCTTTTGTAGAGTAAAACAATGAATAAATCATGAGATGGACTAAAATCCGGTTTAAACCCGGTTGATGCCAATCTTACAGGAGGTAGTTTGAAGAAGCGGATGTTGCAAGTTGTAGTTAAATTTAAAATGAAAGAGGGATATAGGGCCCAACTTATTCCAAGAGATTAGGTGGAATTATAAATTGTTGTGTATTTTTTTTTTACTTACGTAAAATTGAAGTGTAGGTATATCCCAAGCAGCAATAACATAAGGACGTAATTAGTTAAACAAATTATAATAAATAGCAATTATTAATTCATGATCTAGTACCTACGCATTAAAATAAAATAAAAATTGTCTTTATTCCCTGTAACCTGTTTACAGCTTATGATAACTATGCATTATTAACTTATCTATATGAAATCTTATCTTAACTAACTATCAGCTACCAGGTTAGGTTATCTTTTGGCATAGGCCTCGTCTAATTCCCTCCACTTGTTTCGGTCATTTGCTGTTTTTAACCGACTTCCCAAAAAGGAGGAGGTTCTATGTTCGACTTCAAGTTTGTTTTTTTTTTTTTTTTTTGTGTTTGTTCACCGATTACTCCGTCAATTGTGGACCGATTTTGAAAATTCTTTTTTTGTTTGAAAAAGTATGTTCCGAAATTGGTCCCATTTTAATTTAGTGAAGATCTGATAAAGAACTTCGGAGATATACAACAGAACTCTTCAATAAATAACGGCAAATCTCTCGGGATTGCTGCAATCGCATTTCTGTTTATTGTTTATACCATTTCATAACATAACATCACGCCAGTACGCTCTTAAGGGGTACGCAGATCTCTCATTTCATCGGATATGTTCAAGTTTCATGAAATCTATTTTGGCGTTAAAGTTACCTTACTAACTTGTCTATTAGGTACGTACAACTAAAAAGTGAAAAATAAAAAAACTTTTTGCAAAAAAATACTACCGACTTCCAAATACTAAACTACAAAGTGAAAAATAACTTAATTTTTTGAAGTCGGTGTCCATTACGCAAAAAAATGGTACCTACGAAAGACACCGACTTCAAAAAATTAAGTTATTTTTCACTTTGTAGTTTAGTATTTGGAAGACGGTAGTATTTTTTTGCAAAAAGTTTTTTTATTCTCCACTCCTTTGGCAAATCGTCCTCTCATCTCGTTATCTTTCTTCCTCTTTGTTTCATTCCATTTCTTGGGCACCATTCTGTAACTTTTATTGTCCATTGTCTGTTTTTCTGTTCTCCACGTATGTCCCGTCCATCCTTCAGTGTTCTTGTATTTACTCTCACATCTGCCACCTTGGTTGTTTCTGATTGTTGTAGCTTTCTATTTTTCCAGCCTTAGGTTCAGCATGCTTCTTTGAAACATCCTTAATTTGTGCCAGATATTTTGTAAGAATTATTATTATTCAAATGAATATTGATTTTATAACAAAGCTTCTTATAAAACACAAGATCTTAGCTTGGTTTATCAACTGTCGGCCATATAAAAGTGGTTGTGGTAGAAAATATATCTTTTGCATGGACACAGAAAGTCTTTTAGATATATTCTAGGCACAGGTAAAAACATATATTGCATACTAGCTTCTGCCTGCGACTTCCTCCGCGTGAATGTCGAAAAGTATCCCAAGAGAACATATTCCCGGGATAAAATAGCTATTTATGCAACTGTTACGTTATGGACGGTCTTTTAATACGAGTGCCATTTTTCGGTACAAGCGTAGCGCGTACCGAAATAGGTGGGCACGAGTTATTAAAAGACCAATAACATACAGTTGCATACAAGATTTTATCTACGAAGGAAGGAATAAAACACAGATATAGACAAATAAGTTTTTTTAATAGAAACTTAACTACACACTGACTATTGTTTATTTATTTGTAGATTTTGTATTGCACATGTCTTGATTTTTCTGGTAGTAAATTATTTGTAGCCGCAACTGCTCTATTTGTTATATCTGGTGGAGTATTTTCAATATCACTTGATGTTGAAGAAATTTTTAATAAAATTTCGAATAAAATTTTACTCAGATTTTTTTTCCCGCGTCCACTTTTTTTTAATTTAGTCTTTATTAGGTATAAGGCAAAGATCTTGTAGCCGCAACAGCCAAATAGAATACGATACTTTTGTTCTAAACTTGTTCCATTTTTAAAAACATCATTTACATTGTCTCGATTTCGAAGTAATATTATAGGTACCTACCTGGCTGTATGTTCAGAATGTCTTTGCTTGTGTTTTAGAATTTATGACGATTCGCATAATGCAACCCGATGTCGTTATGGGTATCAAAATGAAACCGCTATCAATTTTGTAATTCGAATATAATGAAACCGAAGTAGATAAAGTTTCTTATGTGCAGACTATAATCTATCTTTGTGCCAAATTTCATCCAGATCCGTCCAGCCGTTTGAGCGTGAAGAAGTAACAAACACACAAACTTTCGCCTTTATAATATTAGTGTGATTAGTGTGCTAGTAAGATTTTTCTGCTTTCTTTTGCAACGTATTTGAATGATATATGAATTAACCCGTTGTATGCGAGACGCACGGGACCGAACAATGTCGCGACACTTATAGAAGGTCTATGTTCAGCAGTGGACTTCTTCCAGCTGAAATGATGATGAGATATATGACTTCTCACCTGCACAGTAGTGCTCTGGTCGCTGAAGGGCGAGTTAAAGAACGTGCAGATGGTGTGCATGAGCACGTCCGTCACGTAGTCCACCCACGCCTTCTGCGTGCCGAGGACTGGCAGCTTGCGGGAGCCCGACGTTGACGGCTGCTCTGTTGAGGGACCTGGGGTAAAAGATAATAATATTAAAACACTAGCTGTCAACCGCGGCTTCGCTTCCGTCAACTGGCTACCTACCCACACTTTTTTTTTTGCGTGGTGAAATGCTCATGCATACTGCGCTACCACGGGGAGATAGCGCCTTAGCATACATCCGCGAACCCGCCGCAGCTGTCCGTCTCCGGACCCTCCTCTGGGGTTTATCCCCATCACCGGCGCACCAGAACACACAGTCGGCCGTGGCCACCCCAGGGACCAAACCAGCACATGCGCGCCAGACGACCCCGTTTATGGCACCCTTGGTCCCCCTGTGACGGGTCAGGACAGTGGCCCCGCCACCTACCACTTTTCGGCCGCAGGGGATAGGGAAAGCGGCCAACGCTATACCAACACTCCTCTTCCCCTGCGGCCCCACCGCGTCCGCCATCAGACGGTGGCGACCCCGTGCAGGCCGCGGAGGGTAGGGCGAGCGGCGCACCGTTATACCGGCACTCCTCACCCGCCGCGGCCTCCAACCCTCAGCCGCGATGCCTACCATACCACATCGCGGCCCGCCTCAGTTGCGATGGCGCCCATACGGCACCGCAACCTACTTATTGGCCGCTACGTCGTCGGCTTATCGGCAAAAGCCCTGAAGAGCGGCCCTTCCTCGGGTTCCTCTTCACTTCACTGTGGTTGTCCAAGCCACGGCTACTGAGCCCCCCGCCTCGACAATGCGGAACCCACCGGGGGAGACCTACCTACCCTATCCTACCTACCCACCTGCCCTAAATATCAACCTACCTACCCCACATACAATAAATTATAGCCTATATTTCTTCTTGATAAAGTAGCTTTCTATTGGTGAAAAATGGTTAAAACCAGTCCAGTAGTTTCGGAGCCTATGTGGTACAAATAAAACAAACAAAAAAAAATCCTTTTTATAATATAGAAAAAGTATAGATTATCTTATATATAAAATTCTCGTGTCACAATGTTAGTTACCATACTCCTCCGAAACGGCTTGACCGATTTTTATGAATTTTTATATGCATATTCAGTAGGTCTGAGAATCGGCTACTATCTATTTTTTAGACGCGGGCGAAGCCGCTGGCAGAAGCTAGTATTATATATAATAGTAAAGAATAAAACGGCACCTCAAAAGCTGTACGGAAAACCTGTTTTGTCGAAGTTGACAATCATGCGTAGACGCAGCTTTTGCTGACAAATTCACGATGACTTAATATTACAGACAGGTTCTGCGTTCATAATAAGTTGTCAGAAATTAAAAGCTCTTTTTAATTTATATGCTCGTGTTTACCTGTGAAAGTCAAATACTTCCCTAATGTCCTTCTATCTGTATATGTCCCGAGTGCGAAAATAAATAATTATTTTAAGTGTCTTCGTGTCATTTTCAACCGGGCTTACCGTGATATCGCATCCTTGGACTAAACTCATGACCATTTGTGGGCCCTATATTTATTTTAGTATTATCTTTGCTACAGAACTGGTCAAGCGCGAGACTATAATGAGATAAATAATGCTGGCCTGTTCCATTATCGGACTACAAGACGTACGGCGATGTGCCATCGCTACATGGTGGACATCCACCCATACGCACTATAAGTTTTGGAAATACTTTCATTATGCGTACAGCTAAGGAGTGGAATTCCCTGCTGGAGTCTGTTTCCAGTGAGCTACAACCTGGGGGCTTTAAGTCAAGTGTGAATATGTTACTTGCGTGCTTCACCGTCGACCACATCATCGCTTACCATCAGGCGAGACAGTGATCCAACACTAACCTAATAAAAAAACTAAGGTTGAGAGTAGTGTACTGTACCTGGTATCTGATGCGGGTCGCTATGCAGGATAGCCTGCATGTCTTGAAGGAAGGACCGCTCGAACAGGTCCCACATGTAGTTGCTGGAGTAGATCTCCTTCATCTCGACCTCGGTATCGATGTAGCAGTGATTCAGAAAACCAACGTATGCCTCTTTCACCTGGAACGATGAATAATGTGTCAGTATCAGTACTAATCAGATTGCAAGGAGCCAGAACGACTATATATTTTTTTTTTTAATAAAAGTTATATAATTATAAAATATAATAATTTCAAGACAATCTCACTAATCCGGCACTTCAATAGACCGACACATACAATAATCCGGCACCCTCCGCCCACGCCTCCCTGTCCCCTCTACGGCTATGCGCTCCGGTCGCTGCGTCGTCGTCTGGCAGTCTAACCTCAAAACTTATCACGTGCACGTGCATACGTATTTACCTTTTGAAGTCAGAATATTTTATTGTCTCTCCTCACCCTTCCACTTACTTTTATTTATGACTCTTGGCTGAATGATCTGATTTCAATTTACATTTTAATGCCGATTTTAATGTTGACAACTCTATTGTTAATTTGTTTTTGTATTTGTCTTTGATTGATTGAAGTGAAGTTTAATTCTGATTTTAATTATAACTGTGATCTGGATTGTGTATTAATGTGATTTTAATTTTATTGTCTTTTGATTTTTTTTTTTTTTTTTTTTACTTTTGTCTCATACCTATTCTTTATTTTATAATTATTTAATTTGATTATTGTCTTTAATTCTGATTATTTGATTTATAATACTGTAGGATTGATAACACTGTGCTGTGTCACACAGAACATCCAATCTGCCTACTCTAAATTTTGTTTAAGTAGGCCACCAAGATACAGGCTATGCCTAGTTTGGGGCCCATAGCCAATTCCATTGTGACGTATTGTTTATTTATGTTTTTTTTTCCATTGTGTAAATTATGTATCTGATGTAACATGTGTGTGGCAATAAATTTAATTTAATTTAATTTCATATGTATTCATTATGATTTTTCTCTATAATCCAGTAAACCGAACATTCCAATAATCCGGCACCCTCTGGTTTTTAATAGTGCCGGATTAATGAGATTATACTGTACATGCTTTTGGCTAGCTCGATAAGCTAGCTTCGTATCATTGTAATTCAAACCAAACGTTTAAATTTTAGATCATTAAGTTGTGGATAACCGTTTTAAAATTCAGATGCAATATTGGACCCATACATAATTATGCACATTCTTGTAATATCTCACTCACCTCGGGAATACAATCCGCGTGAGTGATCATAGACACGATGTCGTCTAGCGGCAGCAGAGAGTGACACTTGATCTCAGTGTACACATTCTTGCCCATAGTGCAGCAGGTCAGCAGCTTCACTAGTTGGATGTGGTACCTGGGTGGGAGAACCATCATTATTTTTATTTATTTTAAAAACGTTGCCCCATACTAGGAATTTCTCCGGTATCGTGGATGCGTTTAGAAACATTTAAAGTTAGCCATAGGCCGAACAAATATTCGTGAATATTCATGTTCGTAGATTCGTGCGGGTATCGAATCCGCGACTCCCAGCGCAGCTGCTAATGGCTCAGCCACTGCCATTTGATTTATATTAGCAATATTGTCCAAAGGTGTAATAAAGTTAGGGAATCGCCATACGTGCGTCACTGCTGTTCATGCACCGGATCCGTGCGTGAAGCATTGCGTAAACTGTGCGGTTGCAGTTTTACTGATTTAGCAATCTCTTTAGTTTATAGAATACTAGAGGACGCCTCGCGGTTTCACCCGCGTAGTTCCCGTTCCCGTGGGAATACAGGGATAAAAAGTAGCCTATGTCACCCGGGGATAGAGTAGCTTCCCAACGGTGATAGAATTTTTGAAATCGGTCCAGTAGTTTTGGAGCCTATTCGGTACAAACAAACAAACAAAAAAATCTTTCCTCTTTATAATTTTGGTATAGAAGTGTAATCTTAATTTTATTCTTGTAGTTCAAATCATAAAGCAAACATTTTTTTAAATTAAATAAATATTGTTTAATAATTATCTTGTTCGCCCAACAACTTCATATCGTGTTTTTTTTTTCAAAATCAACGGGATCGATTCCTGGCTAGAAATAATGATTTTTCAAAAATCCAATGATGCAGTTTTTGTTTTCATCATAACCGGGTCAGAGACTCCTTTGATCGCTATTCCTCAGTAGTTTCAAATTTGGCAATCCACGACCACTTGAAAATTCACCTGTATACCTAGACCAGTGTCAGTAATTTGTAAGTATTATTAACCTGAGTGCCTCCGGCATCTCGTTGCTCTTCCGATACTGCTTCATCATCTGAATGAAATAGTTGAACGAGACCTTGTCGTTGTAGAATACTAGCACGTCTTCACCAGCGTTCACCATCTGAGGAATAATAATATCACGTTTAGGGAATGTTAAACAAGGTTGTTTTAGCGGGAATTTTACCGAGTTCTGTAACCGGATCGGATATCCGAAACAAAAATCTATTCAACACCCGATATAAAAGTTTTGAATAATTTGGTATGGAGTTTTGGTATGGTTTTGGTATGGAGCCTAAATGAGACACGTTACAGAAACCTACGTTTAGCCTAGCACTAGACATCTCTCGGCTAAGATTGAAGGTAATAGGAATTGCTGGACCGCTGGCACTATCCTTATATATATATGTTTTCAAGGTCTATTTTCAGGAGTAGTTGACTTAAAACGAAAAAATTATGCTGTGCAGTCGGAGGATACATATTCGCGAGTTGCCTGACGCCCTGATCCTCCGACTGCACAGCATATTTTTTCTTGTTTACTGCTTTTTAGTTCGCTTTTTTTTAATTACTTTTAAACATATAAGTGGTATATATTTTTGTAATCACCTCTTAAAAACCTTCATTATGATACCCCCTCCCTGGGTTAGTAAGAAAAATATTGTTACCCGCAGCCCAAAATCCGCTGTTTTTTTTTTTAACTTCACCTATCTTAGAATATTTGGGCGATCAAGACGTATCTAACGATGTCTTAATTATATATATCAGTTAAGCGGTTTGAAAGATATGAGGTAATAAAGAATATTACATACATACAAATATACATACATACATACAAGATACGCGTGAAAAACATAATATACATACATATATATAATACCCTTTCCATGCAAAAGGAGACCTGACGTCACACAAATCGTACATCGCGCAAGTTTTCTGCGCTACTTTCATATTTCTAACAGCCATCAATATCAATAATAACCATCGGGCAGTTACTCCAAATACCTGTCTGGTTGGAGAATCCCTTTTTTCAAATAAAGTTAAGGGACTTTACACCCCTGTTCCACCTACCTCCATAAGGTCATACAAATCTGCTGAAACTTTACTTGTAAATATGGACATCTTTCAGCATTGATGAAGAGCACCTACCTCCTGCATAACCAGATCCTGACTCCTGCGGATGTAGGTTGTGTCAGCGTGAACGATGGTCTGTAAGAAGTGCAGGTATTCAGGTCTGCGGCCCCTGGACTCGATGCAGTGCACGAAGTGGTTCACCACCTTCTCGTTACCCTCGTGGCTGCATAGTGCTGTGTTGTCTTTGAAGATTGCGCACACGGTTTGGGCTTCACGGATCTGGTGAGAGAAAATGATGTTAGCTTAGAATTATTCATATTTGATCTACAAAATTTGTATTATATCCTTACTAATTTCTAGTCATTGTACAGAAACGCGTGATCAAAATCTCATTAGCGAGATGCGTTACCTCTCTTACCCCGAGTTTCTCTGCTCTAAATTATCGCAGAATTAATTTGACAAACTTTCAAGCACGCGTTAGCTGCTGTGATTGGCTGTTGAAAATTCATTATACCAATCACAGCAGATAACGCGTGCTTGACAATTTATCATATTAATTCTGCTATAATTTAGAGCTGAGAAACTCGGAGTTAGGGTTTCTAAACAGTCATACCGCATTAGAACTACAAAGCAACTGCATTTTAATACAGTTGGCTTGCAATTGCCATGCAGTTCTAGTGCGCACTGCAATAGGGTAGTTGACAAAAATATATATTTAGTCCGTCAGTTAGATAAGTTAAAAATATTGGACACATATTTATCTTTTGCCATGTAAACAAAAAATTACGAAGATACAGTGCATTGAATTATCGTGTGACGTCACGGTGTGCTACACTTTAAACTGACAAAGTGACGTCACAATCCTGAACTTTGATGCGCATCTTTGTCAATTTTTATTTATTTGATAAAACAAATAATACGGGTCCAATATTATTTGATACTCTCGCTGACGGACTTAATAGAATTATTATTTTTGTACCCAGGACACATCCTTATTCCGATACAGTAATAGAGTCTGGAAAACAAAAGTAGACACTCGAATTATTTGCAATCTTTTTATATGGCAATGCTCTATTAATGACAACCTGATTTGTTATGATCTTGATAATAGCATATTTTATTAAGTGAAAATTAATAAAACAAAATTAAAAGTGGATTACGGAAGATGTTGTTTCGCATGAAGTCTAAATATCAAGACAAACAACAGGAGAAAGACGCCGAATTCAAACAAAAACAATATTGTTTACGTGTGGTGTGAATAAACCAAAATTATTATAGAATACTGGTATTTTTGAGATTGATACATAATATATAAAGTATTACCTGCCTAAAGTACCTATAGTAATAGTAGTATTATAATAGTTTTTTTATTCAGACGAAGTAAATTATATAATTCTAAAGTATCAAATTAGGTATTTCATACCAGTTTTAGGGTTGCTATGCTGATTTTTTTTTTAAATTTGCCGCGCTTTTTCATTCTCTACTTTCGTTTGCCAGACTTTAGCATTAAATAGAATATACTTTATTGAACACCAAAAAAGTAAAAACTGCAATTTGTAATCCGCAAACTGCAATAATTTGGTTGATACAGACGCGCACGTATACTGTAAGAGCCTAGACTTACTCTAGCTGACATTATCCTTACTGTACCCTAAGGTAATAAAGGCTTGGTTGGCTTAACAGTGCTTGAACCGCCTTTCATCCACCTACCTAGATGAGTAAAATCTAAACAAAATACTTACTCCAGCATTTAGGAACAGGTCCAGATGTTTGTGAAGAATGGCCTGGTTCTGCTGGTTGCCGTGACAGAAGTGCTGTAGGAACTCGTGGGCCAAAGCCAGGAGTTCGTCCATGGCTTGGTCATCTTCGTCGTGAGGGACCTGGGTAAAGAGAAGACATAAGGCTTTAAGTAATTCGTTTAAAAGGTGCTTAATTGTATAGAAAAATGTGACAGGAGTTTCTTTTGTAAGTGCTAGCATACTTAGGATTGAAGGGATGTTTTTGCACGTCATCACTGTTTTTTGTACAAAAGAATTGCCAAATCGTTCCAAAATTAAGAAGATATTAATGGTAATTTAATTTAAATAGTACATTATTGCAAAGGCCGGGAAATAGGCAATTGCAGGTCGAGTATGAGTTTGAAGGCCGATCCGTAGGCAAGTACTTCACTCATACGAGACAGGCAATTGCCATTTCCGCCGAGGCATATATAGTGCTTTTCTCATAGAATGCAGGGAAATAAAGCATAATTTTTATATTATAAATTTAATTTATTAAAAGTTAAAACAACAACGCTGTAATGTTCCAAATTCAAAAAACGCTCCTGCAATGGATTTGATCAACATTGCTGGAGCGTTGTAATGTTCCAAATTCAAAAAACGCTCCTGCAATGGATTTGATTTTCTATGTCCGTAAATTCGATAATTCGCGTGTTCTTTTTTCGAAAATAATGACAATATTTGCATGCATGTTTGAGAAAAAACATTTATGATTGACAACGCTGTGCAACTAGCACTCGATTAGCGACTGATAAAGACGCGTAAGCAACGATTTATACTAATCCAGTATTTTATCTCTAAAGCATTTAGCCAATGTAGGTCCACATTCGTATCTTGCAGCATGCACGTATTTGAATCAGAAAGTTGTAAGCACTCACTCTTAGCCGCCAGGGCGATGACTGATCATTGAGAGGCATGAATATTGATATTTAATAATATTATTATTTTTTACATGACTGACAATCTCGGGACCCTGGGGTCCCGGTCCTTTGAAAGGCGTACAAGGGGCCGAAGCCAACTAGCAGAGGCCTTGTTAGGCTTGGGTCAGGAAATGTGATACCAACGACGATTATCCCTATATGCACTATGTAAGTGCACCCAAGGTCAATCCCTGGTTTGTGCAGGACTTTTGCAAAATATGGCGTAAAAATGTATTGGGTTTGGTGGGTTTAGTGGATTGATTGCCTAAATCTATAAGGAGGACTACCGGATCCTGCCTAACCAATATTAAACTACACGGCTATACAATGACAGGTCAAACAAGTATTATTATTTTTATTACTAGGGGATCCGTATATATTGGCAAAAATACGAACATTTTTATAATAACGTAACCAAATCTAGTGTACATTAAATCCTATTTTGTAGTCCCTAACCGATTCAGGACTTCGTTTGATCCGTTCGTTCGATTTTCGGCTACGAACTTATAATTGATTCATACCACAAAGTTTGGGAGCGGTATTGAGCATTTTAATGGTAAAAGTTGCTAGCAAAATTAAAAATGTCTCAATATTGCGAATGCTCATTGAATATCGACATCATCATCAGCCTTTAGGAGCCAACAGCTGCACATCTAGGTCCTTCCAAACGCACGCTATTTATCTGGATCCTCGGTATCTCTCATCCAGGTCGCTCCACCTGCCTGAGGACGACCTAACGTTTGCCGATTCGCGGACGGCGGTCAACCTATCGATACATACTTGCCAAGTCCGATTTTAGTTATTTAAGCAACTGTTGTATAACAAGTGGAAATAAAACACGAATTTGGGTTTCTCACACAAGCGAAGGAGAGTGTGAGAAACCCAAATGAATGAATTGAATGAGTGAATTATGTACATTTGCATACAAGACAGATACAAATGGATGTAATTTATTCATCGTATTACAAAGAAAATCAGATTATAACATAATAAATGAAGTAAATAACTAACATACATTTATCAATAAATGTATTTTTGTTATTTATCTAAATAAATATAGTTGATCAGGCACTTCGCTTAAAAACTTATCTATTTCATTAGGAAAAAGCGTTTTCGATATCTTCCCTGTATAGCCTTCTGCTTTACGTTTTAACAAGGCAATTAATTTATTATTATTTCCTTTATTCATTTATATTCTTATTTGATACATTTTTAAATATTTAAAAAAGGAAACTTAATAAAAAATAGAGGCCCACCGGTATCGGGAACAGGGTTCAAGCTACCGGCGGTCAGGGCTCCAGAGAGAGGAACCTCCTAACAATACGAGTCGTGTCCAGCAGTACTGCTTTCTGGATCAGGCCCTTGACCCAGCCGCCTAACGAGAGCCTCCTAAGGTGTTGGTCGAGGCTCGTGGCTATTAAGCCTAAGGCAGACGCGACTATCAGTACAATGATCGCTGTTTTCACATCCCACATGTCGACAACCTCGCGAGCCTAGTCAAGATACTTGATTTGCTTATCTTTCTCGGCTTTCACGAGGTTCCCGTCATGCGGGACAGTTATGCCAACAATCATTGCACGCCTCTCGATTCGGTCCACCACCACTATATCAGGCTTATTAGCGATAATAGTCCTTTCAGTGTTGATGGACCGATCTCAGTACAATGTGATATTGCCATTCTCGAGAACTGGTCGGGCACATACCTGTAGGTATGTGACCGACCCGTACTTCACGTCCGATGCCACATGCGTGTATTTCAGAGCAAATTGCTGATGGATAATCCTGGCTACAAGGTTGTGCCTATGCAAGTACTCCTTAGCTAGACGAGAACAACCAGAGATAATGTGGCGGATAGATTCACCTGGGCGATGGCATGCCCGACAAATGTCAACCGTGCCATCCTTCACAATAATTCTCCGGTAGTTATTCGTCATGATAACTTCATCCATAATTGCACAGACAAAACCTTCGGTTTCCCCAAAGAGGTCACCGAAACGCAGCCAGGCTACGGACGCGATTATTATTATTATTACCGCGCTGTGGTAGTGAAACGCGCTTGCGTGACAATGTTCTTTTTTGAAATTCATAAAGATACTACGAATTGAGTAGTGAGAATGTGGCTGTCTGATGAGTAAGGAATTTAAGGGATCAAAAAAGCAAAGGAGTTGCAAAATGAAATTTAGTACAACATTATAACCCTCGTTTGGATTATATCATGGTTACTATGACACTTGTTATGTTGGCAATAAATGCTAACTGTTTCAGAAACTTTTATAGCATGGGTGTAGATAAACATACTTATTTTGCTGTACATACCTGCAGCAAGTCCAGTACGATATTATGTACTCCAATGTTTCTGAGCAGGCGCTGTTCATGCCGACGCGGCCGTCCGCTTTCACCGGAGCCACTGTTGCCGTGCGTACAGTACTTTATCATTCGTTGGAGTATCTGTAAAGAAAATATGAAGAAATTTAAATGTACAATGTGTCCGGACTTGTAGTTATAAAACTTTAAAGCTTTAAAACACTGTTTTATTGATAAAACCACCTCTAAATCACCACATCCTCAAAGATAGAGCAATTTTAAAACCTGACTTACTTATTATGATTTCCACATAGTCTAACAATGATATCTTTGGACCTAGGTCTTACAGAGGCGTACATTTAATGTTATTTTTACGGCCATAACACAGAGAATCTAAAAAAAATATTCATCTAACACTCAAAAGATATGTTTGTATTGAGTTATACAAATTTTAAACGTAATTTTACAAGTTTTATTACATTGCCTAAAATTCTGCACATTTTTCGCTCAACCCTATCACAGAGGCCGTGCTCGCCCGGCAGGACTGGTCAAAATTGACTTGGATAAGTTAGTACTTACGAAAATACAGACTGTCTGATTACGAACAGTCACCAGGGATATACTCATAACTACTAATTAGTTACTTGCCTCTTTAATCTTCTTATATTCGTTGTGGTCGTGCTTGGCCGTCCTAGAGGTGTCAAGAACATTGTCCAGCGATGCATTGCGTTCCAAAACAGAACCGCCTGGACCCACCGTGCCTGTCATACCTGATTGAAAAATTAGTTAGAAGCATTCAAGAACAGAGCTTGACAATCTGGAGATACGCCAAGTTTTAGCTTAATCGGATGCCAGGAAGCGCTTTAAAAATGTATTACTAGTCGCCTGATACACGAAAGCAGGGTAATATAAAGCTTGTAAAAAATACGGTCTAATGAATAACTTACTATTATGCTCATCGAGTATAGCGCGTCCTTTATTGAAGACCCAGAGCTCGGACTTCTCAACGCTTTGTCGTAACAGATCCAAGTCTGCCTTGATTTGTTTGTAGGACTCCACGTCGGCGTCCGAGACCAGTAGTTGGACCTGGTGGTGGAAAAAAAAGGAAAGGGTTTCAGAAAGTTGGCGGTTGATTAAAATGTATGTGTAATGGCCGCTTGATGCTGAATTTATTGTTATTATATCTATGCTACGTATTTATATCAAACGTCATAGTTGTGTTAGGTTCTATGTCAAAAGGTTGGTAATTTACTACTCACGAAGAAATATTAAGGTTGCGCTAGTCAATCATTCTTCCATACAAAAGTAGTATTTTGCAAAGTGCTAATTCGTACGCGAACTAGCTTCTTATTGCTCATCACAACATAATTTTTTTTTACCTCTTATTGTCGGATGAGATAGCATGCATTTTAACCCCGCGCACAAAATAGTTCGTGCTGTCGACTAGGGCAACCTTAATCTCAGAATTTAGGTCTGTGCTATATTTTTCAGACGTAAAAATAGCTCCAAGACTGTGTCAGATTTTACCCACCAATCAAGTAAGGCTGTTTCAGTATACTGCTGGTCATTGAGTTTTACCAAAGTGGCTACTCAACAATGCTATTTCAACAATGTTACTTTTATATTGTTTCTCTCTTTTATATTATTGTTGTTTAGTCTAAGTTTTTTTGTTGTTTACGTTGTGTGCTCTAGTGGCTTGTGTCAAATAAATGTGTTTTCTTTCTTTCGATGCAACCAACAGCCTACGTCTGCCGCATTCGCTCTATAATACCGCCGTTAAGGTAATCGGTCTATCTAACTAACTGGAAAAGTTACCATACCTTCGCTAACTAGCCCACGTTATCCTGCAATGCGAGGGCGTGGCATCTCAACGTAAAGAAATCCTCGGAACATACGCTCCGGGAAGCCTGTGAAGCGCCCAGGAATCTTCTGTGCTTTATGATGGAGCAAGGATGGCTATGTTAGCCAGTGCCCCCACGTACAATGGATCAAATGGGAGTCTATAACTGCGGAAACGGGCACTACTACTACCAACATTTGTCCACCCAAGCTTTTCTCTCAACTACGTCAGATTATAGGGAGAAACCCTGTTTTTCGGCAAATCTAGCCTTTTAAAATGAGTATAAAAACTAACAAACCTGCTTAAAAGCCGCGAGCACTTCCTGCCTCTGACTGAAATGCCTGAACAGCAGCGCCAGCGCGCCCGACACGAGCGACGCAGACGCTCCTTGTGAGCACAACTGCAGCAGCACTCGGAGTACCATACGACCTCCACACTCGTCCAGGTCCAAGCCATCCCTGGGCAGGTGGAAGGTTGATAGAGTTGAGGCGGTAGGAGGATTTTTGATGGTTGGTAGATCACGGTCAAGAAACACGAAGAATTTCTTGCACTCACCTAGTATTATCGCTGTCAGCGAAAGGACCGCTAATGTATCTAATTTGGTTTACCATTTTTATTGTTGCTTCTCGCAAGTCAGCTTATGAGGTTGTCGTCTGCTTAACAGGACTTTCTCGAGGTGGGCTTAGCAAAATTCAAGCCTCCAGCTAGGGGAACAGTTTTGTGCACCGAACATAATTTTTATATCGTTCGCGCTTGTATCGGCTTTTCACTTTCACATTATCTCCGTATGAGTGAGAGACTGAGATAAATCGAACTCCAATCTAGCCCGTCCCTTGCTGATCTCCAACCAAAGACTCCCTAAGCCGAGGTTCGTACCTTATAAGAGGCGTCTGATCGCTCGACACTGCTGGGATGTTAAATAAAAAATATTTTTTAGTCCGTCAGGTAGATGAATACAAAATATTGTACACGTGTTTTTTTCCTTTTGCCACGTAAACAAAAAAATACGGCGTTAAAAATCGTGTGTCGTCACGGTGTGCTACTTTTTATACTGACAAAGTGACGTCACAAGGCCCCACTCATGAACTTTGATGCGCTGTAGCTTTGTCAATTTTATTTATTTGATAAAACAAAAAAGACGGGTCCAATATTATTTTATAATCTCACTGACGCACTAAATAGAATTATCATTTTTATAGAAAAATTGTATATAGAATTGCGCTACGAAATCCGATTTACATAAGGCACTTAGTTTTTTTAAGATTTGGCTGCCCTGGCTAGAGGCTTTAACTTATAAAGGCCAACAAGAAAGTCCGGTCAAGCAAACGACAACCTCATAGACTAACCTGCAAAATATCACATATAAAATAGTAAATAAAATTCAATAGTAGTTAGTGTATGAAGTTTTTCGTGTTTCCTGATCGCAATGTAGGTGAAGCAGAGGCTTTAAGCAAGACTTGACTGACACCGCCGAAATGGACGAAAGATAAAAATATATGTAGATATAAGTTTGGGTAAATATTATGGATATTTGGAGAAAGTTGATTACATTCCATGACATTTTTTAGAAGAAAAATATATATTTCGAGGGTAGGGATACATTTGTTTTATATAGTGTAACGCCTTATTTAAAAGGATCGGATACCAAAACCATAAATAAATAACAACAGGTTGCCCAACTTTATTTGTACATCAATAAATATTTTAGAGAAATATCCAGGAACTGTTGGAAAAGTATTGGCATTTTGAAATATTGTATTAGTAAAATAATAAAAACCAAAACCCTTAATTAATATGAATTAGTAACTGGAAACAAAAATAAATAAATATCATACAAAATTCACCAAAATCGTTACAAATTCAACTCCGGCGCAAAAGCCATGGTTCTGACAAAAGCCAGGGTATTAGAAAAACCTTTGAACCCACAAGCAGTATGGTTAGTAGCAATTGTTTTACATGCACCTTTAATTCACGGGGCACAAGACATTCCTAGAACTAAACATTTATTTGGATAATGCAGGCCAATGCATACCATCATTTTTACAATGCATCTTTCGTGTGATGTTTTGTTTTCTTATGCTTATGTTCTCAGAAGAAATATATTCGATTTGGAACTATAGTCGCCGCCATATAACAAAAAAAAGGCCATTGATCCGACTTGTACCAACATGTAACTTGAAAACAAGATTTTTTGTTTATATGAGATATTTTGATAATTTTGGTCTCAAATGAAAGGTATAGGCGTAGAACCATTTTATCCGTTTAAATCATGTAAATCGGTCCACGCGTTTATGAGATATTAACTCATTACTGAATGCCAAGTGATACGGTCAAGGACGTCCCTTACCTACCGCGATACGTTTATTTTGATCGTGTTTGCGACCCCTTATTTTGGGTGGGCTATCATTCAATGAATAATTCTTCGCTTTGGGTGAAGCGGCAGGACGTGTCAAACTTTTACTGACTAAAACCCACCCGTGTTTCTTCAGTTGCTTGAGCCAGGGCCGCGATAACTCTTTTTCAAATTTATCCGCGACCCAGACAGGCATCGGCCCTAGCGGACCCCGTCAGTTTTTGCTGACATCTTTTAAGAGGCGCGCGTGGAACACGACGCGCCGCCGACTCGGGCCTGGTCCTTATCGGACAGCGAGCTACCCATTACTCGCCGTCCGCAAGCTCGCACCTACGGTGGCCGGTAATCGGCTTTGGACTCCCGACGCCCAGGGCGTCTCCTGCGGTGGCTTGGGGCATGAGAGCGTCTCCTTCACGCGTTACGCCTCCTCCTTCGCGAGCATTACTGCTTCGCAGAAGAAGGTGACAGCTTCCCATGACCTCTCGCTCCGTACCCATGGCCTGAACCAGGGTCGGACGCGAGAGATCGCCACCGCATCTTAGCGATCCTGCCTTTACATTTTCTTCGTATGTTTCGTGTTATTGGAATGCATTGGTAGACAGGTGTTAACGACTTTTATTTTTTTGTTATCTGACGGTTACTCTAGTAAACATAAGTAGGAACATTTCAAAAGACTTTAGTACCCTTGCAGGTCCTAAATGGTTGCTAGATGGACAAAGACCATCAACCATTTTTTCCTTTATATGTGCAAAAGTTCAGGATTATATCCGTAATATGTCTATGTATTGCCAAATTATAAATAGTTAATATCGACTTAAAACAAGTGATATGACTCTACTTGCTTTTAGCATCGAAAACGAAAGTCCAGCATTTCTGCAGGTTCAGAGAAGATATTACTAGGTATTAGCTGACTAAGTTTTCTATTCCTAACAAAGACACGACTAATTCTAAGGTACACAATACTTCTAAAAACAAAATGTTAAAGGTTATGTTAATGGTTATTATTTTATTAATTTTCACAAATCAGCATGACATGCAAGGTTATTTTTAGGAGTTTCTTGCAATAACTTGATATTTTAGTCCTTTGAACGACCATAATAGTATTTCACGAGAAAACTAAATATTATAACGAATTATGTTGGTAATTATAGTTCTCGCCTAACTTCTGGGCCGCCCTGAAGTTGGCTTTCCGATGCGCAAGGCACGGATCGGTGTTGTAGCTGCGCAGTAGTAAATTGCATACAATATGCAATTTACTACTGCGCAGCCATTCTAGCCAACTTCAGGGCGGCCAAGAAGTTTGGCGAAAACTTATACAAAGTGAATTTATTCAGACAAATTGCTACAGATAATCTTGATTATTATCAAGTAGCAAGACGAAACTTGGAATAATTCAACAAAAAAATGTGTTTAGAAGTCTGATACAATACATTTTATTATAAATTATCCTTGAACCGTAATTAAGTTGCCATACATAGATTTTGTTCAACTGTTGGTGAGATTGGAACAATCGACGCATCACTAGAAGAATTGCATTTGCATTGTTTAATCGAATAAAAGCGTAGGGCCGATTTCACCAATGATACTAATTGTGATTAGTTCAACAAAACTCAGTTTACGCAAATACAGCGTTCTGATTGGTAAGTTTCTCAGCGGCAACCAATCAGAACGCTGTATTTGCGTAAACTGAGTTTAAATGAACTAATCGCGATTGCAGTGGTGGCCCAGTGTGAACGGCCCCGACTTACGTGTCGTAGGTTCGAACCCAGGCAGGCGCTTTACTTTGTGTAAATTATTTCATCACCACTGCCCTAAGAACGGTGAAGGAAAACAACGTGAGGAAACCGGCATGTCCTAGAACCAAAAATTCGAAAACATATGACATCCACCGAGCTGCACTGGGCCCGCGTGGTGGATTAAGGCCCATCCCCTCTCAAAGAGAGGTCGCCTGTGTCCCAGCAGTGGGAACATTAAAAGGCTGATGGTGATGATGATGAATCGCGATTAGTTCATTGGTGAAATCGGCCCTTAGATGTGTGAACGTTTAAAGGACCAAAAAGACAAGTTACAAAGCCGATTAGTACATCCCCAACCGCATGCTAAGTTAATCATTCCATGCATATACTATATCATACTAACAAATCTACATTTTTTGGTAGACAGCCGTCAGGGACAGTCTGTATCGCTCTGAAAAACATTTCAAATTAGTACCATTACATATCATTATGCCCATACCTACTTACATAATAGTTTATTGACAATCAATTAGAGTTTGGTCATTACATATAGATGTATGTGTGTTACATGATGAAAGAAATATGTGTTGTGTACACAGATATAAATCTAACTAGATCACGCGATTGTATGTACTTCGCGTGTCAAAAAACGGAGTCAAATTACGATCAATGATCGAGCTTTTCATTCAGAATTATTGGCAACGGAAATCTACCGAAATGACGAAAAATGCCTGTAAAAACTGTATAGAATGTTAGCCAAGGCAAGGAAATGTTTTCTTTCATTGGTAAGTAAATTAGTTTTAAATTGTGTATGAAAAAGTGGCTCGCTTGGTTTTCATACATATGGAGGGACTTGCGTTGTCTAGTTAGATTTATGTATGTGGTTGTGTATGTTAGTTGACCCATGATGACACCACAGAAAAAATCGCATTTTTTTTTAAGATACGTTATTGAATAGTTTATGAATACCTAAAGACCCCGTCACGAAAAGCATAATATTTTAATGTATAATTTTGTAAATAAATAATTCTATAGCGACAATTCAATCAACAACAAATAATCCAAAATTAAATCAACTCAAAGTAACATATGTGTAATACGTGTTATACAAGATGTTATCTATACCAATATTATAAAGAGGAAATATTTTTTTGTTTGTTTGTACCGAATAGGCTCCAAAACTACTGGACCGATTTCAAAAATTCTTTCACCGTCGGGAAGCTACTCTATCCCCGGGTGACATAGGCTACTTTTTATCCCTGTATTCCCACGGGAACGGGAACTACGCGGGTGAAACCGCGAGGCGTCCTCTAGTTTTTTATATCCCATAACTCTAACTCTAGGGTATGAATAAGACCATATCAAATAATCAACTGGCATATGATTTATTTTTCGATGATCATATTTTTTTTGCAGTTTTCATACATTGATGTAATTTTAAATTGATGCAATAAAAAATTTGGTGTTTTTTTTATTGCATCAATCTCATCATTCATCGATATAAAGGAATGTCGTCTAGTGTTTTGTGGTACCTTGTCCTGAAGTAACTTACTGCCGCACTCAGAAACTTTAATGGTTACTTCAACCGCTCCTTAGTATAGATTTTGTACTAAAAATCAAAACTAAGGATCGCATTAAGTAACCGTTAACGGCTCTGAGTGCGGCAGATAGTAGAATTTTTTATTTACAAAATTTATAGCTTCACGTGACGGGGACTATAGAAATTTAACTGCCAGGAAATGAAATAGAGTGAAGATAAAGTGGCTTGTGTGTGTCTGTAATTTTGCTGTCACCCTTCAAATCGGACCGCAACAAAAATACTGCTTGCATTTAGTTTATCTTTTGTAGTCATTTGAAATTCTAACTGTTAAGTGAAGATGTTTTGATTACATTCAAAGTAGAAAAAAACATCTTGCAACAACAAATTACCTAATAAGAAATGTAACAGAATAAAATAAATATGTTGTACCCGACTGTCTCAGAAAGAGGGTAATGTTTTTGTCTATATGCAATGACCACACAAGTTTAATGCCCCGTCACCAGTCCGCATGCGTTAGTCACTGATAAAGATTACCAGTAATAGATAAACAGAGATACTTCTACAAATGATATTAATAAGACTTGAAGATTGTAATTTTTGAAGTTTTTACTTGAGTTTCAATGAATCTATACACCATTTGAAATAACAATATATTTTTTTGCAACCCCTCTTTACAGCCTGTTCAACTGAATTTGATTTATTTCCATTAAATATAAGGATGGCATAAAAACTTGGATCAAGGATACACTAGATGCCCGGTCAGCGCTTCAAAAAGGGGCCGAAAAATATGGCCACAAATACGGTTGTGGTCTTATTTCAAATTAGTATGGTCCCATCATGGCTCCATCATGGTCCAATCAAGGCTGAATTTGCATTAATATTCATTTATTTCAAATAAAATTCTTAGAATTATCTAAACACATTTGGCGTCAGTTTTATAGAGAATTCTGTTTGGGATTTTATTTCTATTGTATCCTTGATCGAAGCATAAAAAGCATAAACCTGTTAACAAAACTAACTGTTTAATACAGCTGCCATTTTTCATATCACCAACGCAATAGAAGTCAAAATCGGTTGAACGGACCGTAAAATTGGATTATTTAAATGTCTAATGTTATCTCAAATGGTATATAGGTACTTATCCATCGCTATACGTTTAAATAAGTCGAGGCTATACAAGACCCATAGCGCCATCTCTTTTTTACATAGAAATTTGATGATTTTTGGCAAAAACTACTCAAAGAATTTTGAGGCAAGTGAAAAATAATACTAGATTCGTTGAAACTCAGAAATTATTTTAACAGTAAACAATGATATAGATTGTTTTGATGAAGACACTAAAGTATACAATAATAATCTGAGAAAAGATGTTTTTTTTACAGATTGTATATTTTCTACAGTGATTCATGAACAGTTTATTTTACAGGCATTCAACATTGATTTTACTAAAGTGAAATTTTAAATTGAAGATTCAAGAATGAAGTGAAAATGTAAGAAAAAGTTTTATTAAAATGATTTTATCGTTATTTAGGTAATCTAAAGAAAATTTCTTGTGATAGTAAACATTTACCAAATGTTAAGTACGTAAAGAATGTTACTGAATAGACTATCAAACTAATAATTAAGGAGTTCATAAGAAATAATTTTCTATCAATACTCTATATAATAAATCAAACAAAATTCATAACAACTTGTCAAATCCAATGTATATAACTCCGTTTAAGGGGTTTTAAACTTTATCTCGAACATTACCTTTTTTTCATACGTTCTGACCACAGACATAAACCTAACAAGATGACGCGATTGTATGTACTTCGCGTGTCAAAAAACGGAGTAAAGTTACGATCAATGATCGTAATCTGAGCTTTTCATTTAGCATTATCGGCACCGGAAAGCCAATCAAATCTAGAAAAATGCCTTTTCATGCCATATTGATGAGAAAATGTATTGAAAAGTTGGCCGAGGCATTGGAAATGTTTTCTTTCATTGATAAGTAAATATGTTTTTAAATTGTTTGTGAAAAAGGGGCACGCTTGGTTTTCATACAGATGGAGGACTTGCGTTATCTATTTAGATTTATGTCTGTGTTTCTGACTCATACAAGAGAAATAATCTTTAAAACATTTTAAAAATACTCCTGGATACATAATTATGTGAACCAAGAACATTTGACAGGAAACCCATACTAAAAAAAGAAGTTCTAATCTGACAAAAATAATTATTTATTATTTTGTTTGCTTTATCAACCAATGTTACAACTGGCCCTCGTATCAACGAACCCCACGCCTCCTCTACTTACCGACAGCTGAAGATTCCCTCAGCCTGAAGTCCGATAGCCTCCACATCAGCTCTGCCGATGGTCTCCGCAGACCGTTCCCCAGCCTGCTCGAACTCCTTCTTGAAGATGGAGAGCAAACAGCTGATACGGTAGTCCAGTCGTACGTCTAGGATGAACTGGGGAGAAAGAGTAGAATTAAATATACTTTATTGTACACCAAATTAGCTACACAAGTTTTTACAAAAAAAAAACATTAATTCTACGAGTACAGTTCTTGCCAAACTTCTTGACCGCCCTGAAGTTGGCTACAATGGCTGCGCAGTAGTAAATCTCATACAAGCAGGTTTTATAATTAACATTTTTATTTATGTTTTTTTTTCAATTATGTACATTTAAATACACAAGTGTTGTATATTTTTGAAATAAACTCTTATAACCCTTTATTTTGATACCCCACACGATGGGTTTGGAAGAAAAACAATATTGGGCACCCACAATATAACGCCCAAAAGCCGCCATTTATCTATTTTCTAATTTTAATGTAGCCAGTGACAGTCGCAAGGTTAAGCCGAATCGATTGACGTGAGAATCATCAAAATCGGCCAAAGCATTTGTTCTCTAGAACGCCACATAGGAACAAACATACATACATAGACTGATAAACACATTACCCTCCTTCGGCAGTAGGGTAAAAATGGAGTAAATGAATTGACAATACAGTTTATGTCTAAGTGTAGATGTTCCTAGCTGGTAGATAAGAAAGTATTCTTAACTACCAGCAAGGAACACCTACACTACACACATACCCCTACAATACACAACTTACAAACTGTTGTAATTTCATGCAAACTTTCAACCCACTTTTTACCCCCTTACGGGTGGAATTTAACCAATATATACTTGAATTATTTTTATCAACCAACAGCGTAAATCTAAAATTCCATGTGTCCTATTTACCAACTGTAAAAATTTCATACAAACTTTCACCCTAATTGCCCCTTTAGGGGTGGAATTTCCAAATACCAATAAATAATAATACTAATATCGACGCTTGATCGCGCAAGGCGAGTGATGTTGGTCAAAAGAAGAAAGCCTTCAATAGGGCTGCCAAGTCCTGCAAGAAGGTGTTAAGAAGGGCTCGGTTCGACCACATTAGTCGAATAGGGACCAAACTTGCTTCTTACCCAGCAGGTAGTAAAGCGTTTTGGTCCCTGGCTAAGTCGGTCGAGTCGAAATTCAGCCGTCCCTCACTACCACCACTGCTGAAACCTGACGGGTCGCTGGCCCACTCCGCTGAGGAAAAAGCAAATTTATTTGCCTCTCTTTTTGCGGAATCTTCACGTCTAAATCCTGGTGACGCGCAGCCCCCACCTTATCCTGATGGATGCGAGACGAGTATGTCGGACATTCGCATCCATCAAAAGGACGTCCGTAGGGTATTGCGCAACCTCGACGTGAACAAGGCTAGCGGCCCTGACGGAATACCAGCGATAGTTCTCAGAACCTGTGCGCCTGAACTGTCTCCGATCTTGACACGCCTATTCCGCCTTTCGTACGAGATTGGAAAAGTGCCGAATGCTTGGAAGCTAGCTAACGTACAACCCGTGCCCAAGAAGGGTAGTCGAGCTGACCCGGCCAACTACAGACCCATCTCTGTAACGTCCATACTCTGTAAGAGTATGGAGCGTGTACTTAACACGAAGCTCCTGGCATACCTAGAAACTAACGAAATCCTTAGTGACCGTCAATACGGTTTCCGCCGAAATCGGTCTACTGGGGATCTTCTAGCGTATGCCATTCACATATGGAGTGAGGCCATCGAGAGCCACGGGGAAGCACTTGCTGTTTCCCTCGACATCTCGAAGGCTTTTGATAGGGTCTGGCATGAAAGCCTTATTGGTAAGCTTCCTTCGTTCGGTCTGCCCGGTGGTCTATGTGACTGGATTGCGGACTTCCTGAGAGATCGGTCCATTCGAGTGGTTATCGATGGCTGCTCATCGGACCAATTGGATATTAATGCCGGGGTCCCTCAGGGGTCGGTACTCTCAGCAACATTATTCTTGCTGCACATTAATGATCTGCTAAAACCCGGCACCTTTGGGTATGCAGACGACAGCACTGTTGCTGAGAGATACTTGTCCAACGCACGGGCTACCGGGCCGCAGATCCGGTCTCTCCGTGAGGCCATGGTGGAGCGTTTGAACCTGTCCTTACAGGCAGTCTCCGAATGGGGCGATGCCAATCTGGTCAGGTTTAACGCTGCTAAAACCCAGGCGTGTCTTTTTTCCGCAAAAAAGAGCCAATTTCAACCGGCTCCAACTTTCCGAGATGTGACCGTGCCAATAACGGACCATCTTGAGCTTCTTGGCGTTACGTTGACATCGACTCTCAATTTTGGCCCATACATTGAGGCAAAAGCTCAGCTGGCAGCCAAAAAGCTGGGGATCCTTGCGAAGGTGAGAAGGTACTTCACGCCGAAGCAGCTCCTCAATTTGTATCAAGCGCAAGTTCGATCATGCATGGAGTACTGTTCACATCTCTGGGATGGATCTGCCAAATACCAGCTTGATGCACTAGAGTCGATCGAAAAGCGGGCCAAGAGGCTCATCGGCGACGAGGCGCTGGTCAAGTCAAAGCTCCAGAGTCTTGAACATCGTCGCCGAGTTGCCAGCCTGTCAGTTTTTTATCGGTTACATTTCGGGGAGTGTGCGATGGAATTGCACGATCTAATTCCACCGAGCCCGTTTCACCATCGGACTACCAGACGTACGGCGATGCGCCATCGATACATGGTGGACATTCCACCCATACGCACATAACGTTTTGAGAACACTTTTATTATGCGTACAGCTAAGGAGTGGAATTCCCTGCCGGAGTCTGTGTTTCCCGACAGCTACAATCTGGGGGTCTTTAAGTCAAGAGTGAATAGGTTATTTCTAGGCAAGCGTGTTTCACCGTCGACCACATCATCGCTTACCATCAGGTGAGATAGTGGTCAAGCGCGAGCCTATAGGATATAAAAAAAAAAAAAAAAAAAAAATACATAAATTCTTTTTATCAACCAACAGCGTAAATCTAAAATTTCACGTGTCCAATTCACAAACTGTAGAAATTACATACAAACTTTCAACACCCTTTTTACCCCCTTACGGGTGGAATTTTCAAATACCAATAAATACATGAATTCTTTTCATCAATCAAGAGCGTAAATGTAAAATTTCTGGTGTCCCATTTACCAACTGTAAAAATTGCATACAAACTTTCAACCCTATTTTCCCCCTTTAGGAGTGGAATTTCCAAAAACCAATAAATACATAAATTCTTTTTATCAACCAACAGCGAAAATCTAAAGTTTCACGTGTCCAATTCACAAACCGTGGAAATTACATACTAACTTTCAACTCCCTTTTTACCCCCCTACGGGTGGAATTTCCAAAAACCAATATATACATGAATTCTTTTTATCAACCAAAAGCGTAAATCTAAAATTTCATTGGAAAATTACTGTATTATCTATGACTATAATGTTTTGTTAGTGTTCCGTGTGTGTGTATGTGGCGGCCGCGGAGGCAGTCATCATCACTCACTCGTTACTCACTTTCAAATGTGAGTTCTTTTGCGTTGTGTGTGTGTGGTGCGTGTCATCTTCTAATATTTTTAGAAGATTGCTATTTAGTTTTTGTTATTTTCAAATGTTGCCTATTAAACAGGAATAACGATTAAAATACCTTCGTTTATATTAAGATTCTGATACATTAAAATAATGTACATTTTGCATAAAAAATTCTACTTCCAACAAAAAACAAAAAAAAAGAACCTAAAAACTCTGAAAATCGGGCCGATATATCGATATTTTTTCCTCGATATATCGAGGTCGATATTGATATTTTAATAAATATCGATACATCGATATATTTTTTCACTTTCGACATCCCTACAATGTATGGGCTTCTGCCATTGTCCTTCCTTTGCGCACTGCAATGGCCTTAGCCAATCAACTGCGTCAGACAGAAGGCGAAGGCGCCACACAGCCACGACACGCAAGTGTGTTGCCCAACGGCAAGTTGCCGTTGCCTAGGGATGGTACGTATATATTGGTACAGGTATAAATACCCAGTACGAGTTTACCAGTACGCAGACCGGGTATGTCCAGCACAGACCCGGTCCGTACCCGATAGGTATAATGTCGAGCTACGCGCCGAACTATATCGCCACCACACACCCGTCCACAGAATATTTGCCGCATCGGGTATGACGTCATACCCAGTGCGGCGGGGCCGGCGGGTGCGGCGACGCAGTAGTTCATAGAGTCCGACCGCCCGCCATAGAGAATACGAAGTTACCCGAAGGTTACGGCGCTTCCCGAATACATACCAAATAAATAATTCGTTGATGCAAATTTGTTCTTTATTTCTATTGTAATTAGGAAGTTAATTGCATAATAATGTTAATGAGTATTATTTATTTTAAAAGAGGTGATTTTAGAATGTATGAAAATATTTTAAGATATATTTAGGTATAATGTACTTGAGTCGACAATAATAATATTATTATATTCATTTTTTTAAAATATTATGTCAGTTCACTTTCACTTGTAATGGCGGCTTGAATTGAACTATAGGCGTGTTTTAGCGTTCATTTAAAAAAAAGTCATCTAAATGTGCCAATGGTCGTTCGATCGATTCTCCAAAAGGCCACCGCTAAGGCCAGGTCTGAACATACCCATAGATATTTTGATACTGGGTTTTAGTACTGGGTATATGGCCATACCCATACCTTTGAGGCCGGGTATAGAATGTTGCAGGTATATCTCATCCCTACCGTTGCCGTTGCCTGCCGCATCCGCATCAACTTTTTATCATTCATTGCAATAGTTTCTATAGGTGCTGACCAGACTCAGTGGCCAGTCAGCTCCCGTTCAAGATAAATCTTATTTCTTTAACAGAATTAAGTCAAAAACGTACCGAAAACCTGGCGCGCCAGGTTACCTATACTTCGTGCGGTAACAAAACGATAGCGACTTCTAATTTTTCCAGTGCTGCCATCTATCGAGCTTGCTAGCTCAATTAACAATTATTAAGATTATCAAAATCTTAAATTTAAAAAATCGTAGATACTAGACATAATGTATTGTGATAGAAATAAAAATCCGGCCAAGTGCGTGTCGGACTTCGAAGATTTAGGGTTCCGTACCAAACCGCAAAAACAAGTTGGTTTTAATAGAAAAACTGGCAATTTCAAAGAAAAATCTGATTTATTAATATATTGGTATTTGTTAGTAAAATATACGTAATACATTATCACCAAATTTCATGTTCATATCAGGTCACTGGGAAGATAAAAAATACTTCTGAACAAAATTTTGTAAAAAAAACGGCTGAGATTGGTGGCTTCTCATTCCTTTGTAATCCAATATTTTTAAGACAAAAAAATTAGCATTTATCTACTCAACGAGCTCTAAACAACGATAGGTACCCCATTCGATGGGGTTGGTCAAATGGGAGCCCCACTTAAAAATACCTTGAAAAATATTTTAGACAATATGTATAGCTTTGGGTCAACATGATGCTTATACTGTGAAAATTCAAAGACTGTAATTCCAATCGTTTGGCTGTAAAACCTGTGTGACAGAAAACAGACGGGCAGACAGACGGACACGTGAGTGATAGCAATAGGGATCCGTTTCGACCCTTCGGTCACGAAACCCTAAAAAGTACGTAGGTATAACCGTATAACTTACAAAATTGGTAAATCTACATGATAAAAAGTATTATTTTTTTTACTGATAGGCAACCCACAGCCTAAACAATAGGTTTGTTGAACCAATATTTTTTTTGTTAAAATTGTAAAGTTCATACATAAGTTTACATACAAAACTATTTTTAGTTTATTTTTTTCGCTGTAATTACAAAGTAATATAGAATTGAAAAGTTTTTCTTGAATCCAGTACCGAAAACACCTCGACAGTTCCCGAACAAACCCGAGCCCGTGTGACGTCACGACGTTCATTTTTACTCATTGTTGCACTTAACTGATACAGTGTTTTGACTTTTAACCGATTCAATCTTGTTATTATCGTCAATATATTGATGAAAATCAAATAAATTGATCAAAAATGCAGCGGTGGCCCAGTGGTATCGGCCGCGACTTACAAGTTGTAGGTCGTGGGTTCGAGCCCAGGCAGGCGCTTTACTTTGTGTAAGTTATTTCTTCACCACTGCTCTCAAAACGGTGAAGGAAAACATCGTGAGGAAACCGGCATGTCCTAGAACCAAAAATTCGAAGACATGTGACATCCACCAACCCGCACTGGGCCCGCGTGGTGGATTACAGCCCATTCCCTCTCACAGAGAGGAGGCCTGTGTCCCAGCAGTGGGAACATTAATAGGCTGATGATGTGATGTGATGTGATGATCAAAAATATTGATCCTTAAATGTTATCGTGCTTGCTTCATTCCATTATATACAAATACTATTAAAAAAATCCCATTATATGTGAATCGCGCAATAGCCAAGTACATAGCAATCTACACCTACTAAAGTTTTGAGAAATGTTCTATGTCTTACTAGATTCCAACTAGAATGTGTTAACTATTATGTTATCTTGTTCTAATTTAGTATTACATTCGTATTAATGTCTTACTTTGATCATTACAGACTGAGATAAGTAAATTTTTATCGAAACTTTCGTGCAAAGTTGACATTGTTGTATAATTACGTAACTTGAAAACATGATTTTTTGTTTATGGAGATATATTCATTATTTTATTCTTAAATGATAGATATAGGCGTACAACTAATATTTCTGTTTGAATTGTGAAAATCGGTCAACGCATTTAAGAGATATTTACTGAACTATTAGTGTAAAAAAATCTACCAAGTTAATATTTTCACGTTTTTGTTCTACAAATTTTTTTAGTGTTTGTATATATATAATATAGATATTAGTGTTTAATATTATTATGAGATATGTAAATAATGGTAATTACCGAACATTTTAAGGATTTTGTGCAAAATATTAATATAAATAAAGGCTGCATAGATTTCGGATTGTATCATATTTAGTGGTATAATCTAATGAAGTTTTTTAACCGACTTCAAAAAAAGGAGGAGGTTCTCAATTCGTCGGAATCTTTTTTTTTTTTTTTTTTTTTATGTATGTTCCCCGATTACTCAAAGACGCTTGGACCGATTTCAAAAAATCTTCTTTTGTTTTGAAGGGTATACTTCCTAGTTGGTCCCATAGTCATCAGGTCAGGATCTGATGATGGGATCCTAGAGAAATCGAGGGAACTCCTCAAATATTATAGGCATTTATATAGTGATTTTGGTATTTTCACCAACAATGCAATCACTTGCACTCAGAAAGTATAATTTGGTGAAGTGGAACTGATGAAGAAGACCACAGATGGCCACTGAAACTCCTTAATGCTAAGTATGTCACGGGTATAAAATCTCTCGAATAGTTAACCGACTATGATTAAGCGAATACTTATAAATGATAGTACCATTGAACTGTTCTGATGATGAAGCCGGAAGGTAGGCACTGGAACTCTGAAATAAAACAATGTATCCTAGTCGTGCTTGGGCTTATTGGAATTGTCATGAGATGTACTTTGGCCACAAATGATTATCATGTTAATTGGAGATACCTACCAAAACTAAAAAGAGAAAAATAAAAAACTTTTTAACAAAAAATCAAACCGACTTCCAGAACAAAAAACTGCAAACCAAAAAATAACTTTCTTTTCCGAAGTCGGTGTCGAAAAACTGAAAAAAAAATGGGTACAAAAGACACCGACTTCGGAAAAGAAAGTTATTTTTTGGTTTGCAGTTTTTTGTTCTGGAAGTCGGTTTGATTTTTTGATATCCAAAGTCAAAGTTTCGCGCCAATCGTGTTTGTTTACTTTTTATTTTACACCATTATCACCTACCCATATGTGAAAACGATTACGTTATGACAATTCTGTTTCTAAATGTACCTGGTAAAGAACAATAACAAACACCGGTCCACTAACACGTAATATACATTACCACTACCTACTTTATGTATGCTCAAAACTGCCAAATCGTCCATCAGGTGGGTATATTATCGAAATCAGCATTTAAGAATCCTTTATCATACACGACTAAATAAAATTTGCAGTTATAAATAATATTTTTGCACAAATTTTCGGATATTTTAGTCAATTCACGTGAAGTTGACACTGTAGTACAAAATTCATTGAACGTTATGACGTCATCAACATGGCGACCAATCATGGCCCGTTCGTAGACAGGTGGTTCTTTTGAAAATTTTATCGATTTTCAATTGCTTAGAATAAATTGAAAAAAAAATATTTAAGAGATTTTTGCAACGACAATATAATTTATGATATGTAAAGTTTCAAAATAAATTTTAATAATCGTATTTTTTTTTAAATTCAACAACCCAAATTGGGTGTAAACACACAACACAATAGTTCTTTATATAACAAAAATGAGTAAAAATGAGGTAATAAGACAACGTTGTGGTTTAAAAGAAGATGCAGTGACTAAAATTGAAAAGAGTATGTTAAGATGGTTTGGCCATGTTGAGGGGATGAATGAAAGGTGAATAACGAAATGTATTTACAAGGCAAACGTGAATGGAAACGCCGGGAGGGGACGCCCTAGAAAGACATCATCATCATTTCAGCCGAAAGACGTCCACTGCTGGACATAGGCCTCCCCCAGACGTCGCCACATTGACCGATCCCGTGCGTCTCGCATCCAGCGCCTTCTCGCAACCTTAACCAGGTCATCAGTCCACCTAGTAGGAGGCCTTCCAACCTATCGTCTTGCGGTTCGCGGTCGCCATTCCAGAACTTTTCGGCCCCATCGGCCATCCGTTCTGCGAGCAATGTGCCCTGCCTACTGCCACTTAAGTTTGGCAATTCTAGAAAGACATACATAGACCTTATAGGTGATGTTCTTCAAAAAGGCCAGGTGCGCAGTACTCATAACCGGCGTGTGTGTATGACTAGTCATACTCACATTCATACGTCTAGACGTATGAATGTGAGTGGGGCAAAAGAAGTAGCAGGTGGCGTTCTGTAGTTTCTGCCTACCCCCATGGGAAAAAGGCGTGAGTTTATATATGTATGTATGAGTAAAAATGTTTTTTTTTATTTGTATGGCACTTCGTTAATTTTTGCCACTAGTAAATACCATTAGGTACTTACATAGCCGACTAAAGGCCTCGTCAAATAGACGGCGAACCAATAGCGTGGCGAAGCTTTTTATTTTGCTAATCGGTTCGCTTTCGCTTTTCTATGTGACTATATACAAACGATACCATACATTACAAAATAAACACGCTTCGCCACGCTATCGGTTCGCTGTTTATTTAACAAGCCCCTAATAGGGAATCAGGGTCGGTTCTTTCCAACCCCGGGGCTTGGATGTCCCCCATAGGCCAAAAGAATATGTTGAGAAAGCAAGACGCAATCGAACATCCCCTAAATATACACAAGTAAAATTTCAAAATTTAAAAAAAACCCGACACATTTATCTTGCGAAAACATCCCGATTCAAACAGTAAAGCTCCCATAACTTTTAATAGGCTGAACCGATTTTATTCAAACATAGCTAAGAACACCCTCGACACAATCACCTTTCAAACAAAAAGAAAACGAAATCAAAATCGGTTCATCCGTTGAGGCGCCATGATGCCACAGACAGACACACATATACACAGATACACAGCAACACACCTCAAACTTATAACACCCCTCTTTTTCCGTCGGGGGTTAAAAATAAAAACGTAGGGTACACCTTTTTAAGCTAGCTCTTGTTACCGTTACTACTGGGTCACCACTACTCTCTAGCTAGTTGCCCATACTTCTTTCTTATACAAACAATACCTTGTTTTAACAAAACAATAATAATGATAATTTATATCCGTGGTGCTAGGCTACTTGGCTTATCCCAGTTGTTAACGACCCTTTGTGCCTATTGGCCTTGTTAATTCTGTCTCCTGATTGATATGGAGGGAAATTTGTATTTTTTCCTCTGGCATCTGGCTTTCAGGAGTTTCAGTGGATTGGAAATAGTGCGGTGGGATTGTCCCAATAAGAATACCTTGATTTCCTGTTTAATCTGACTTGGCTGCAGTGTCTTCGATAACTTAAAAGAGTTATAATTATTTCTAGTGGGTTGCTGGAGGTTCAACCCAAACTCGTCGTCGATCAGAAACGTCAACCTGTTGTCAAAATATTGTGAAAATACGCAAGAATTATCCAAGTGGCCATCTTACCTGCAAAATCTCAATAATCTTGAGTTTAGTTTCCATAACAAGCGGATGTTCTCTCGCCAGCAGTAAGGCAGACGGACTACGTTGGAGCCCTGCGCCCGGGCTGGTCGCGCCTGCGCTGGCAGAGGCTCCACCCGCCTGGAGAATAGAATTGTTACGTTTTAATCACTTACAATCTTCTGGTTAATTACAAGTACAGTATTGTCTCGGTAATCCGACGAGTATTATATAATCCACCGTCACCGTCAAGTGAACAATATTATGCGATAAAATATAAATAAATTACAATATTAGTGTAGAAACAACAGGTACAGGTTGATTCAAAATGAAAGGCCTCTGTGAAGATCGTTTTTCTCTACATAGTACCCCACCCCTCACCTCTGCTGTCACATGAGTTTGCTGTTGAGCAATGAAAAACCTCGCGTTCACGCCGTTATTAAGTTTTTATCGACCCATACCTTGATAGTTAGCCCCTCGCCCACGGCGACTTTTTAACACGCTTTTATTAGCTTGGTACTCGTATCTATGTATCAATGTAACGGAATCTTAGAACGTGATTTTACCCCCTTCAAAACTTTGCACACTTATCAAGGAACGATGACAATGCAATAATTCAAATAGTTTGTCCCACTATCCTTACCAGGATCTTCAGGATTAGAGACTAAACTAAAAAATAAATAATAGTTTGAAATAACTAAAAAACACTCGTTAATAGAAAACGAAACTAAAAGGTAGAAAATAATTTTCAATAAATTTTAATTAAGAACAGTGTGATAAACAAAAAAGAATTATTGTAAAAAGCGTGGGGTGCTTGATTTCAATTGTTATAATATTTTATTGTAGCGATGCTATCGCGCGTTTACGAAACAAAGCATCGCTACAAAAAGTCGCCGTGGACGAGGGGCCTTAGGACTAAATCTGGGGTAGTAGTGATATTCTTCCAACTTACATTTCTGGCCACTCCACCCAAGGTGATTGATGTCATCACTGCGCCCATATCACCGATGCTGCGTAACACCCCGCCTTCAGCTGAAAGATAAATCAATCCCATTAACAATACTAAACTTTATTGTTGGACCTTCTGTTCATAAATTTAAAACCTGTATTTCTTGGCAACTAGCGGGTAACTTAAGGTTCCCCTAGTCGACGGCACGAACTATTTTGTGCGCGAGGTTAAAATGCATGCTATCACATCCGACAACACGTGCGAAAGAGATAGATGCTGTGATGAGCAGTAAGAAGCTAGTTCGCGTACAAATTAGCACTTATGCAAATTTGTATCCAAATGGATGGTGATTTAAGAGGAAAACGAGCGCGCGAATTTTTATAAACAGACCTTTGGGTGTCTAGATATCATAAAAAAACGACTAAATGTAAACACATCAACACGGTCTAGGGATATTTTAAAAAAAGCGAATTATTATCAATGTGTTAATTATTTATATGACATGTATATATTTAAAAGATACGTTATTTAATATTCTACCATTTTTTAATAATGGTTAAGGTACTTCGATTAAAATTTCAGGATTTTATGGAAAAAATTAAGCATAGACGGAAACCGTATATGAATTAACTTTTAATTTATGAGTAAAAACTGAAAAAAAATAGAAAAATCATTTAATTTGTGTGTATAAACTTGAAGTTAGTAGTCTGAGAAAGCGCCCATGATGTTCATAACACATCGGCAACGATTCGGCATGCTCAGAACAAGGTTGTCAATGTCTTGCTGCGGAATATTGTCCCATGTCCTTCTGAGGTGCGCAAAAAGTTGATCTTCTGTAGCCAGATTTTCAGGAACTTCCTTCAGAGCTCTTCTTTGCAGCATATCCCACACATGCTCAATGGGATTTAGATCTGGCGATTGAGCAGGCCAGTCTAAGGCCCTAACATTGTGTGTATGTAACCAAGCTGCTACCGTTCTCGCCGTGTGTGCCCGGGCATTGTCGTGCATGAGCAGGAAATCTTGCCCCATTTGTGTTCTGTGGGGCAAGATTACGGGCCCCAGCACCTGTTGGACGTATCGTTCTGCCGTCATATTGCCCCGCACCCAAACGAGATCCGTCCGTCCTCCAAGACGAATTCCTGCCCAAACCATAATTGTTCCTCCTTGGTATGGGTGAACTTCCTGAGGGTTCTGAAGACGGCTCCATCGTCCAGGAACTCGCCAAACACGCGTCCTTCGTGAATCTGGATGGAAGCCGAACCTGGATTCATCCGTGAACAGCACATTGGACCATTGCTCACGGCCCCAGTCCACGTGGTTCCGAACCCATTCTAATCGTCGTCCACGATTGCCTCTCCGTAAAGGTGGGACCCGGAGTGGTCTACGAGAGCGTAGATTGCTTTCATGCAGTCGCCTTCTTACAGTTTGGCCACTCACAAGCAGTTGGTGTTCCACTCGCAGCCTTTGGACCAATTGAGTCGCCGTTGCATTTGGTTGAGCTCGCGCAGTAATTTGCAAAAATCGGTCTTGTCTGGGGGTAGTGATGCGACTTGGCCCCCGGTGCCTCTCCGCTACTTCACCTGTGGCACGATAGCGTGTCCACAATCTTGAAATTACATTTTGGTGGGTCCCTATGGCCTCAGCAACATTACGCTGAACAGACCCAGCTTCCAGCATTCCCACAGCTCGTAACATCTCCGCCCTCGTCAAATGTTGGCGTTGCATGGCTACAATACCTCAATTTTAACTTTTTCTTTCGTTTAAAAATGAAAAAAAACTGTTACTAAACGTAATTCGTATTGTTTTCTAAATTTCGCACAAATGAAAATTCCCTCTCCTACACATCAAGACATTTTTATGCCACCGAAACAAAAGAATTTTCAAAAATTTGAATTTGGAATTAGTCTGAGATAAATTACATACAAATCGGTGTATAAAAGATTCTAATGCGGCCAGTACTTTCCGAGTTATTTAATTTAGTATGAAATATCCCTAGACCGTGTTGATGTGTGTATATTTTCTAAATAAAATTATTTGCATTGTTGAATTACTAATCTATCCCTGTATGGAGGCCGTTTTGCAATTTTCCTTCTTATGGTATTTATTTCCGCCCAAAGATGCGTTAAAATTAGTGTTGAAATATGAAACTTTCGACGCTCATAACTTTCATTTTTTGTTTTTTTCATACTGTGCTAGATAATGATGAGACAAATCGATATATTTTTTTTATTTTAAACGTACATCGTGAAACAGTGGAGTAATCGCTAGACTACGTTTGTATTCTAGAATGATCGACTACTGTAACCTTAAGGCCTCTAACAGAGTGAGGGAATTAGCGCTGTGGCGACGACGGGCACAAAATATACAAGGTGTAACAGAAGGTATAATCATATTTTAAATACTGCTTTCTGCCAATGCAAATGAACATCTTTCCCCAAGGCAGTCATACTCAATTCTAAAAATAAATTATCTCTCATACAAGTTTTGGTCAGCTGATAACGTTTTACGGAAAATCCAAAATATAATCATAACTTTCTGTTACCAGAGGGTATAATGCAAAGAAACTGCCGCATGACTCCATAGTGGTGGGCGCAACGACCGGCGATACCGTCACAGCGCGCGGTAATTACAAATTTGTACGATTTAATTATAATTTTATACGATGCAATGTAAATGATGCCTGTGAGGTTCGCTTGCCACTACGCATTAAGATAACCCTTCACTGTGTTTCGAGACACCATTAAGCTTGTTAAGAAAATACTTACGTTTCTCACGTGTTATTTGCTCGTTTTCCTGAGCTGCTTGCGAATAGAATATAAAATTTAAATGAGAGCTTTGTACAGTTACCTTTGAAAATAATTTCCACCTTTCTTGTCACTATGATGTCGTCACTTGAATGATGAAAATGACGTAAAGTTCAAAATGTTTCGTAACGACTAATAAATCCATAATAATATTATAAATTCGAAAGTAACTCTGTCTATCTTTTTGTCTGTCTGTTACCTTTTCACGCCTAATACACTGAACGGAATTCAATGAAATTTGGCAAGGAGATAGATGGCATCCTGAGAAAGGACGTACTTTAAGGATGAAAAAAAATTAGGTTGTGTTCGGTAGAGTAGTGTATGGTAGGGTAGATAAGGTAGGGTAGGTAGTGTAGGTATGTATGTAGGGTAGTGTAGAGTAGGTAGGTTGGTAGGTAGTGTAGGATAGGGTAGGGTAGGTAGTGTAGGTATGAATGTAGGGTAGGGTAGAATAGGTAGGTTGGTAGGTAGGTAGGTGGGTGGGTAGGTAGGTAGAGTATAGTAGAGACGTACAGTTCTCGCCAAACTTATTGGCCGCCCTGCAGTTGGCTACAATGGCTGCGCAGTAGGAAATCTCATACAAAAACAGCACCGTTTCGTGCCTCGCGCATCCGGTAAACCTTTAGGGCGGCCAATAAGTTTGGCGAGGGCTATAGTTAGCTAAGTAGGAGAGTAGAGAGGTAGATTGGTTGGTAGGTAAGTACGGTAGGGTAGGTACGTGGCCAGATGACGGGTGCGAAGCCGCGGGGAACAGCTAGTACAGTATATATCAGAAACAACGGCATTCCATAAAAGGGGTAATTGCACCCATAATAGGCGAGTACTGTATTTTAGAATCACCATGTGTGACCCAAGGTGAAAGCCTAGTTATTAATTACTATGAATAATACTTACACTCAACCTCTCCGGAAAGCGCGTTAGTCTCGTTGTATAGGTCCATGGCAGTGACACAGTCCAGAATACTCAGTAAGGTCTTAGTTAGGCGAAGAAGGTCGCTGAAGCTGTAATGAGAATATCAATATTTTAACAGAAAATCTAAATGAAAAAAAGAAAAAGCCAAGTGCGAGTCGGACTCGCGCACGAAGGGTTCCGTACCATTCTCGCAAAAAACGGCAAAAATAATCTCTTTTGTTGTATGGGAGCCCCACTTCAATATTTATTTTATTTTGTTTATAGAACAGGATATAAAAAAAATAAATCATCTGTCTTGCTATCACGGTTCATGAGATACAGCCTGGTGACAGACGGAAAGACAGACAGACCGATCGTGGAGTCTTAGTAATAGGGTATCGTTTTTACCCTTTGGGTATGGAACCCTAAAAATGTAGAAGATTATAATTTTGATTCATCATCATCATCATTTCTGCCTAAAGACGTAAACTTCTGAACATAGGGCTCCACTAAGTGTCGCCACATTGAGCGGGCCTGTGCGACTCGCATCCAGCGGATATCTGCATTTTCCACCTAGTGGGAGGCCTTACAACGCGTCCCTACAGAACTTTTCGGCTTCATCGATCCTCCGTGCTACGAGCAATATGTCCTGCCCATTGTTACTTAAGTTTGCCAATTCTTCGGGCTATGTCAGTAAGCTTGGTCCTCCTGCAGATATCTTAGTTTGCCAATTCTTCGGGCTATGTCAGTAAGCTTGGTCCTCCTGCAGATATCTTAGTTTGCCAATTCTTCGGGCTATGTCAGTAAGCTTGGTCCTCCTGCAGATATCTTAGTTTGCCAATTCTTCGGGCTATGTCAGTAAGCTTGGTCCTCCTGCAGATATCTTAGTTTGCCAATTCTTCGGGCTATGTCAGTAAGCTTGGTCCTCCTGCAGATATCATAGTTTGCCAATTCTTCGGGCTATGTCAGTAAGCTTGGTCCTCCTGCAGATATCTTAGTTTGCCAATTCTTCGGGCTATGTCAGTAAGCTTGGTCCTCCTGCAGATATCTTAGTTTGCCAATTCTTCGGGCTATGTCAGTAAGCTTGGTCCTCCTGCAGATATCTTAGTTTGCCAATTCTTCGGGCTATGTCAGTAAGCTTGGTCCTCCTGCAGATATCTTAGTTTGCCAATTCTTCGGGCTATGTCAGTAAGCTTGGTCCTCCTGCAGATATCTTAGTTTGCCAATTCTTCGGGCTATGTCAGTAAGCTTGGTCCTCCTGCAGATATCTTAGTTTGCCAATTCTTCGGGCTATGTCAGTAAGCTTGGTCCTCCTGCAGATATCTTAGTTTGCCAATTCTTCGGGCTATGTCAGTAAGCTTGGTCCTCCTGCAGATATCATAGTTTGCCAATTCTTCGGGCTATGTCAGTAAGCTTGGTCCTCCTGCAGATATCTTAGTTTGCCAATTCTTCGGGCTATGTCAGTAAGCTTGGTCCTCCTGCAGATATCTTAGTTTGCCAATTCTTCGGGCTATGTCAGTAAGCTTGGTCCTCCTGCAGATATCTTAGTTTGCCAATTCTTCGGGCTATGTCAGTAAGCTTGGTCCTCCTGCAGATATCTTAGTTTGCCAATTCTTCGGGCTATGTCAGTAAGCTTGGTCCTCCTGCAGATATCTTAGTTTGCCAATTCTTCGGGCTATGTCAGTAAGCTTGGTCCTCCTGCAGATATCTTAGTTTGCCAATTCTTCGGGCTATGTCAGTAAGCTTGGTCCTCCTGCAGATATCTTAGTTTGCCAATTCTTCGGGCTATGTCAGTAAGCTTGGTCCTCCTGCAGATATCATAGTTTGCCAATTCTTCGGGCTATGTCAGTAAGCTTGGTCCTCCTGCAGATATCTTAGTTTGCCAATTCTTCGGGCTATGTCAGTAAGCTTGGTCCTCCTGCAGATATCTTAGTTTGCCAATTCTTCGGGCTATGTCAGTAAGCTTGGTCCTCCTGCAGATATCTTAGTTTGCCAATTCTTCGGGCTATGTCAGTAAGCTTGGTCCTCCTGCAGATATCTTAGTTTGCCAATTCTTCGGGCTATGTCAGTAAGCTTGGTCCTCCTGCAGATATCTTAGTTTGCCAATTCTTCGGGCTATGTCAGTAATCTTGGTCCTCCTGCAGATATCTTAGTTTGCCAATTCTTCGGGCTATGTCAGTAAGCTTGGTCCTCCTGCAGATATCTTAGTTTGCCAATTCTTCGGGCTATGTCAGTAAGCTTGGTCCTTCTGCAGATATCTTAGTTTGCCAATTCTTCGGGCTATGTCAGTAAGCTTGGTCCTTCTGCAGATATCTTAGTTTGCCAATTCTTCGGGCTATGTCAGTAAGCTTGGTCCTCCTGCAGATATCTTAGTTTGCCAATTCTTCGGGCTATGTCAGTAAGCTTGGTCCTCCTGCAGATATCTTAGTTTGCCAATTCTTCGGGCTATGTCAGTAAGCTTGGTCCTTCTGCAGATATCTTAGTTTGCCAATTCTTCGGGCTATGTCAGTAAGCTTGGTCCTCCTGCAGATATCTTAGTTTGCCAATTCTTCGGGCTATGTCAGTAAGCTTGGTCCTTCTGCAGATATCTTAGTTTGCCAATTCTTCGGGCTATGTCAGTAAGCTTGGTCCTCCTGCAGATATCTTAGTTTGCCAATTCTTCGGGCTATGTCAGTAAGCTTGGTCCTTCTGCAGATATCTTGCCAATTCTTCGGGCTATGTCAGTAAGCTTGGTCCTCCTGCAGATATCTTAGTTTGCCAATTCTTCGGGCTATGTCAGTAAGCTTGGTCCTTCTGCAGATATCTTAGTTTGCCAATTCTTCGGGCTATGTCAGTAAGCTTGGTCCTTCTGCAGATATCTTAGTTTGCCAATTCTTCGGGCTATGTCAGTAAGCTTGGTCCTCCTGCAGATATCTTAGTTTGCCAATTCTTCGGTCTATGTCAGTAAGCTTGGTCCTCCTGCAGATATCTTAGTTTGCCAATTCTTCGGGCTATGTCAGTAAGCTTGGTCCTCCTGCAGATATCTTAGTTTGCCAATTCTTCGGGCTATGTCAGTAAGCTTGGTCCTCCTGCAGATATCTTAGTTTGCCAATTCTTCGGGCTATGTCAGTAAGCTTGGTCCTCCTGCAGATATCATAGTTTGCCAATTCTTCGGGCTATGTCAGTAAGCTTGGTCCTCCTGCAGATATCTTAGTTTGCCAATTCTTCGGGCTATGTCAGTAAGCTTGGTCCTCCTGCAGATATCTTAGTTTGCCAATTCTTCGGGCTATGTCAGTAAGCTTGGTCCTCCTGCAGATATCTTAGTTTGCCAATTCTTCGGGCTATGTCAGTAAGCTTGGTCCTTCTGCAGATATCTTAGTTTGCCAATTCTTCGGGCTATGTCAGTAAGCTTGGTCCTCCTGCAGATATCTTAGTTTGCCAATTCTTCGGGCTATGTCAGTAAGCTTGGTCCTTCTGCAGATATCTTAGTTTGCCAATTCTTCGGGCTATGTCAGTAAGCTTGGTCCTCCTGCAGATATCTTAGTTTGCCAATTCTTCGGGCTATGTCAGTAAGCTTGGTCCTTCTGCAGATATCTTGCCAATTCTTCGGGCTATGTCAGTAAGCTTGGTCCTCCTGCAGATATCTTAGTTTGCCAATTCTTCGGGCTATGTCAGTAAGCTTGGTCCTTCTGCAGATATCTTAGTTTGCCAATTCTTCGGGCTATGTCAGTAAGCTTGGTCCTTCTGCAGATATCTTAGTTTGCCAATTCTTCGGGCTATGTCAGTAAGCTTGGTCCTCCTGCAGATATCTTAGTTTGCCAATTCTTCGGTCTATGTCAGTAAGCTTGGTCCTCCTGCAGATATCTTAATTTCTGATTCAATTACACGGACACGGTTGGCGTATTGGTTGAGCGATCGGCAGCCGCGCTGCGTGTCACGGGTTCGATTCTCGCACAGATAAAATACTTGTAAGGTCTTCAGATAGTTGTTCCTGACCCGGGTGTCTTGTGTATGCGAGTTTAAATGTTTGTAAATGCATCCACGACACAGGAAGAAGTGCCTGGTGTGGAGCGACATTAAAAAAAAAAACAAACAAATCATACAACGAGGCTTTGAGCATAACTCTTTCCAGGAATTATCAAACATAACACAAACTCACCTATAGAACTCAAAATACGACTACGAAGGTCATTTTATTCTGATCATGGTCAATGAAGTATCAGGTCTTGAACATGGCACAGGTCCTACATAGGCTTTCAATCTGCCTTGAGTTTGCCCAGCCAATACCAGTATTTATTGTAGCGACTGTCTTCCTGATCTCCACAACCCAGAAACTGGGTATTATAATACTAGTGTCAGATTCTCTGGTAGTCAGCTACCCGTAAAAACGTTCAAAGATTTAAAAATGACAGGACCAACAGCTTTACCTGCTTTTAGAGGCACGACCACGACCACGGACTGACCTCGACAATAGGGATGTTGACACAACAATTTGTTTGTTGTCCGACAGGTAGGTTAATAAAAAATACTGGACACGTATTATTTCTTTTGACGTCAAGTGACGATAATGCAATGCTTTGAAATATCGTGTGACGTCACGTCGTTAGTACACTTTATACTGACATAGTGACATCACAAGCCCTTGCTCCTGTACTTTGATACGCTTTATATTCGTAATTTTTTATTGATTTGGTAAAGCAAAAAATACGTGTCCAATATTATTTGATATTCATAATGACGGACTAAATACAACTATTTTTTTCTACGCAGAAAACATTCCTTTTGTTATACATGCAGCTTTTGTTATTTAGCTACCAGCTCCTAACCCTAGGGATCATTAAAATATCATACGAATATAAGGCATTAAATCTGCCTCTGTTTTTCTGTGCATGAAGTCATGCTCTTTCTGCCCTTGTCCCATGTTACTTGGGGTCGGCGCAAACCGTTTTCTTCTTCCAAACCGTCCTGTAATCAATCACGCTATCACTGACTCCCTTTTCTTTCATATGCTTCTCACACAGTCCATCCATCTTTTCTTTGGCATTCCTCTCCCTCTCCATCCATCCACATGATACATGAAGTATTAAATAAATAAGCTAACTCACCTATAGAACCCAAAATAGATCAGCTCCCTGGCCAGCTTAACGACTTCGAAGGTCAATTTATTCTGGTCATGGTCACTGAAGTACCAGGTCTTGGTGACCACATTGCACAGGTAGTTCTCGACGAAGCGGATGGTTGAAGCGAACTGTTCTTTGACCTTCTCGCGGTTGGCATCGGGGCCGCCTTTCACGCATTGGTAGCTGGGGAGAAGAGATTGTTAGTTTCTGATTAGTATCGGCTAGATTCTTTTCTTTTATTCATTCATAAACAATATAAATTGTGTTTGAACATCACATCATATCATCAGCCTATTAATGTTCCCACTGCTGTGAGAGTGGATGGGCCATAATCCGCCACGCGGGCCCAGTGCGGGTTGGTGGATGACACATGTCTTCAAATTTTTGGTTCTAGGACATGCCGGTTTCCTCACGATGTTTTCCTTCACCGTTTTTGAGAGCAGTGGTGATGAAATAATTTACACAAAGCAAAGTGCCTACCTGGGTTCGAACCCACGACAACCTGTAAGTCGTGGCCGATACCACTGGGCTACCACTGCTCTCGTGTTTGAACATATTACAATACAATACCATTAAATTATTATTTCTAAAAATTCAATTTCATAATTTTTTCTTATTACAAATAAAAAAATGAGTTCAGACTAGTTTCAGATTAGTGTTTACTAGTTTAAGATTAGTGTCAACTATTTTCAGATTAGTTCCGACTAGTTTCAGTTTTTCAGATTAGATTCAGATTAGTTCCGACTAGTTTTAGATTCGTTTCAGATAAGTGTTGACTAGTTTCAGATTAGTTCCACCTAGTTTCAGATTAGTGTCGACTTGTTTCAAATTAATGTCAGACTAGTCTCAATCCGTTTAAGTACTAGCTTCACTTCACTTTTCCTGGATGTGGCGAAAATAAAATTTCGATGCTAATGTATGTGTCAAAGTACCGGATTACATATATTAGATATATAAACTAACACCTTTTTGGCAGAAACTACAGAACGCCAACTGCTACGATTCTTGCATAGTATTTTTGGTTCATGTTACTCACTCATGTATATGTATCCTGTCGCACACTTCGGTCCAGAGCCTGGCGTACTTGACAGGAGTGACGGGCTCCTGAGGGTCTCTGTCTGCGTGCAGGTGCAGCATCAGCCGGCAGAATGTATAAGCAGACAGTTGTACTCACTCATGTATATGTATAATGTCGCACACTTCGGTCCAGAGCCTGGCGTACTTGACAGGAGTGACGGGCTCCTGAGGGTCTCTGTCTGCGTGCAGGTGCAGCATCAGCCGGCAGAATGTATAAGCAGACAGTTGTACTCACTCATGTATATGTATCCTGTCGCACACTTCGGTCCAGAGCCTGGCGTACTTGACAGGAGTGACGGGCTCCTGAGGGTCTCTGTCTGCGTGCAGGTGCAGCATCAGCCGGCAGAATGTATAAGCAGACAGTTGTACTCACTCATGTATATGTATCCTGTCGCACACTTCGGTCCAGAGCCTGGCGTACTTGACAGGAGTGACGGGCTCCTGAGGGTCTCTGTCTGCGTGCAGGTGCAGCATCAGCCGGCAGAATGTATAAGCAGACAGTTGTACTCACTCATGTATATGTATCCTGTCGCACACTTCGGTCCAGAGCCTGGCGTACTTGACAGGAGTGACGGGCTCCTGAGGGTCTCTGTCTGCGTGCAGGTGCAGCATCAGCCGGCAGAATGTATAAGCAGACAGTTGTACTCACTCATGTATATGTATCCTGTCGCACACTTCGGTCCAGAGCCTGGCGTACTTGACAGGAGTGACGGGCTCCTGAGGGTCTCTGTCTGCGTGCAGGTGCAGCATCAGCCGGCAGAATGTATAAGCAGACAGTTGTACTCACTCATGTATATGTATCCTGTCGCACACTTCGGTCCAGAGCCTGGCGTACTTGACAGGAGTGACGGGCTCCTGAGGGTCTCTGTCTGCGTGCAGGTGCAGCATCAGCCGGCAGAATGTATAAGCAGACAGTTGTACTCACTCATGTATATGTATCCTGTCGCACACTTCGGTCCAGAGCCTGGCGTACTTGACAGGAGTGACGGGCTCCTGAGGGTCTCTGTCTGCGTGCAGGTGCAGCATCAGCCGGCAGAATGTATAAGCAGACAGTTGTACTCACTCATGTATATGTATCCTGTCGCACACTTCGGTCCAGAGCCTGGCGTACTTGACAGGAGTGACGGGCTCCTGAGGGTCTCTGTCTGCGTGCAGGTGCAGCATCAGCCGGCAGAATGTATAAGCAGACAGTTGTACTCACTCATGTATATGTATCCTGTCGCACACTTCGGTCCAGAGCCTGGCGTACTTGACAGGAGTGACGGGCTCCTGAGGGTCTCTGTCTGCGTGCAGGTGCAGCATCAGCCGGCAGAATGTATAAGCAGACAGTTGTACTCACTCATGTATATGTATCCTGTCGCACACTTCGGTCCAGAGCCTGGCGTACTTGACAGGAGTGACGGGCTCCTGAGGGTCTCTGTCTGCGTGCAGGTGCAGCATCAGCCGGCAGAATGTATAAGCAGACAGTTGTACTCACTCATGTATATGTATCCTGTCGCACACTTCGGTCCAGAGCCTGGCGTACTTGACAGGAGTGACGGGCTCCTGAGGGTCTCTGTCTGCGTGCAGGTGCAGCATCAGCCGGCAGAATGTATAAGCAGACAGTTGTACTCACTCATGTATATGTATCCTGTCGCACACTTCGGTCCAGAGCCTGGCGTACTTGACAGGAGTGACGGGCTCCTGAGGGTCTCTGTCTGCGTGCAGGTGCAGCATCAGCCGGCAGAATGTATAAGCAGACAGTTGTACTCACTCATGTATATGTATCCTGTCGCACACTTCGGTCCAGAGCCTGGCGTACTTGACAGGAGTGACGGGCTCCTGAGGGTCTCTGTCTGCGTGCAGGTGCAGCATCAGCCGGCAGAATGTATAAGCAGACAGTTGTACTCACTCATGTATATGTATCCTGTCGCACACTTCGGTCCAGAGCCTGGCGTACTTGACAGGAGTGACGGGCTCCTGAGGGTCTCTGTCTGCGTGCAGGTGCAGCATCAGCCGGCAGAATGTATAAGCAGACAGTTGTACTCACTCATGTATATGTATCCTGTCGCACACTTCGGTCCAGAGCCTGGCGTACTTGACAGGAGTGACGGGCTCCTGAGGGTCTCTGTCTGCGTGCAGGTGCAGCATCAGCCGGCAGAATGTATAAGCAGACAGTTGTACTCACTCATGTATATGTATCCTGTCGCACACTTCGGTCCAGAGCCTGGCGTACTTGACAGGAGTGACGGGCTCCTGAGGGTCTCTGTCTGCGTGCAGGTGCAGCATCAGCCGGCAGAATGTATAAGCAGACAGTTGTACTCACTCATGTATATGTATCCTGTCGCACACTTCGGTCCAGAGCCTGGCGTACTTGACAGGAGTTACGGGCTCCTGAGGGTCTCTGTCTGCGTGCAGGTGCAGCATCAGCCGGCAGAATGTATAAGCAGACAGTTGTACTCACTCATGTATATGTATCCTGTCGCACACTTCGGTCCAGAGCCTGGCGTACTTGACAGGAGTGACGGGCTCCTGAGGGTCTCTGTCTGCGTGCAGGTGCAGCATCAGCCGGCAGAATGTATAAGCAGACAGTTGTACTCAATCATGTATATGTATCCTGTCGCACACTTCGGTCCAGAGCCTGGCGTACTTGACAGGAGTGACGGGCTCCTGAGGGTCTCTGTCTGCGTGCAGGTGCAGCATCAGCCGGCAGAATGTATAAGCAGACAGTTGTACTCACTCATGTATATGTATCCTGTCGCACACTCCGTTCTTGAGCCTGGCGTACTTGACAGGAGTGACGGGCTCCTGAGGGTCTCTGTCTGCGTGCAGGTGCAGCATCAGCCGGCAGAATGTATAAGCAGACAGTTGTACTCACTCATGTATATGTATCCTGTCGCACACTTCGGTCCAGAGCCTGGCGTACTTGACAGGAGTGACGGGCTCCTGAGGGTCTCTGTCTGCGTGCAGGTGCAGCATCAGCCGGCAGAATGTATAAGCAGACAGTTGTACTCACTCATGTATATGTATCCTGTCGCACACTTCGGTCCAGAGCCTGGCGTACTTGACAGGAGTGACGGGCTCCTGAGGGTATCTGTCTGCGTGCAGGTGCAGTATCAGCCGGCAGAATGTATAAGCAGACAGTTGTACTCACTCATGTATATGTATCCTGTCGCACACTTCGGTCCAGAGCCTGGCGTACTTGACAGGAGTGACGGGCTCCTGAGGGTCTCTGTCTGCGTGCAGGTGCAGCATCAGCCGGCAGAATGTATAAGCAGACAGTTGTACTCACTCATGTATATGTATCCTGTCGCACACTTCGGTCCAGAGCCTGGCGTACTTGACAGGAGTGACGGGCTCCTGAGGGTCTCTGTCTGCGTGCAGGTGCAGCATCAGCCGGCAGAATGTATAAGCAGACAGTTGTACTCACTCATGTATATGTATCCTGTCGCACACTTCGGTCCAGAGCCTGGCGTACTTGACAGGAGTGACGGGCTCCTGAGGGTCTCTGTCTGCGTGCAGGTGCAGCATCAGCCGGCAGAATGTATAAGCAGACAGTTGTACTCACTCATGTATATGTATCCTGTCGCACACTTCGGTCCAGAGCCTGGCGTACTTGACAGGAGTGACGGGCTCCTGAGGGTCTCTGTCTGCGTGCAGGTGCAGCATCAGCCGGCAGAATGTATAAGCAGACAGTTGTACTCACTCATGTATATGTATCCTGTCGCACACTTCGGTCCAGAGCCTGGCGTACTTGACAGGAGTGACGGGCTCCTGAGGGTCTCTGTCTGCGTGCAGGTGCAGCATCAGCCGGCAGAATGTATAAGCAGACAGTTGTACTCACTCATGTATATGTATCCTGTCGCACACTTCGGTCCAGAGCCTGGCGTACTTGACAGGAGTGACGGGCTCCTGAGGGTCTCTGTCTGCGTGCAGGTGCAGCATCAGCCGGCAGAATGTATAAGCAGACAGTTGTACTCACTCATGTATATGTATCCTGTCGCACACTTCGGTCCAGAGCCTGGCGTACTTGACAGGAGTGACGGGCTCCTGAGGGTCTCTGTCTGCGTGCAGGTGCAGCATCAGCCGGCAGAATGTATAAGCAGACAGTTGTACTCACTCATGTATATGTATCCTGTCGCACACTTCGGTCCAGAGCCTGGCGTACTTGACAGGAGTGACGGGCTCCTGAGGGTCTCTGTCTGCGTGCAGGTGCAGCATCAGCCGGCAGAATGTATAAGCAGACAGTTGTACTCACTCATGTATATGTATCCTGTCGCACACTTCGGTCCAGAGCCTGGCGTACTTGACAGGAGTGACGGGCTCCTGAGGGTCTCTGTCTGCGTGCAGGTGCAGCATCAGCCGGCAGAATGTATAAGCAGACAGTTGTACTCACTCATGTATATGTATCCTGTCGCACACTTCGGTCCAGAGCCTGGCGTACTTGACAGGAGTGACGGGCTCCTGAGGGTCTCTGTCTGCGTGCAGGTGCAGCATCAGCCGGCAGAATGTATAAGCAGACAGTTGTACTCACTCATGTATATGTATCCTGTCGCACACTTCGGTCCAGAGCCTGGCGTACTTGACAGGAGTGACGGGCTCCTGAGGGTCTCTGTCTGCGTGCAGGTGCAGCATCAGCCGGCAGAATGTATAAGCAGACAGTTGTACTCACTCATGTATATGTATCCTGTCGCACACTTCGGTCCAGAGCCTGGCGTACTTGACAGGAGTGACGGGCTCCTGAGGGTCTCTGTCTGCGTGCAGGTGCAGCATCAGCCGGCAGAATGTATAAGCAGACAGTTGTACTCACTCATGTATATGTATCCTGTCGCACACTTCGGTCCAGAGCCTGGCGTACTTGACAGGAGTGACGGGCTCCTGAGGGTCTCTGTCTGCGTGCAGGTGCAGCATCAGCCGGCAGAATGTATAAGCAGACAGTTGTACTCACTCATGTATATGTATCCTGTCGCACACTTCGGTCCAGAGCCTGGCGTACTTGACAGGAGTGACGGGCTCCTGAGGGTCTCTGTCTGCGTGCAGGTGCAGCATCAGCCGGCAGAATGTATAAGCAGACAGTTGTACTCACTCATGTATATGTATCCTGTCGCACACTTCGGTCCAGAGCCTGGCGTACTTGACAGGAGTGACGGGCTCCTGAGGGTCTCTGTCTGCGTGCAGGTGCAGCATCAGCCGGCAGAATGTATAAGCAGACAGTTGTACTCACTCATGTATATGTATCCTGTCGCACACTTCGGTCCAGAGCCTGGCGTACTTGACAGGAGTGACGGGCTCCTGAGGGTCTCTGTCTGCGTGCAGGTGCAGCATCAGCCGGCAGAATGTATAAGCAGACAGTTGTACTCACTCATGTATATGTATCCTGTCGCACACTTCGGTCCAGAGCCTGGCGTACTTGACAGGAGTGACGGGCTCCTGAGGGTCTCTGTCTGCGTGCAGGTGCAGCATCAGCCGGCAGAATGTATAAGCAGACAGTTGTACTCACTCATGTATATGTATCCTGTCGCACACTTCGGTCCAGAGCCTGGCGTACTTGACAGGAGTGACGGGCTCCTGAGGGTCTCTGTCTGCGTGCAGGTGCAGCATCAGCCGGCAGAATGTATAAGCAGACAGTTGTACTCACTCATGTATATGTATCCTGTCGCACACTTCGGTCCAGAGCCTGGCGTACTTGACAGGAGTGACGGGCTCCTGAGGGTCTCTGTCTGCGTGCAGGTGCAGCATCAGCCGGCAGAACGATGCGCGGACTTCGTAGGATAGGGAGGCGTTGGACATGCATCTGTGGGGAAGAAAATATTTTTACTAACACATATCACAAATAGAAGGCAGGCTTCCCACTAGGTGGCCTGATGATCTGGTTAAGGTTGCGGGAAGGCGCTGGATGCGAGACGCACGGGATCGGTCAATGTGGCGACGCCTGGGGGAGGCCTATGTCCAGCAGTGGACGTCTTTCGGCTGAAATGATGATGATGATGATATCACAAATCTTAGTTACCCCTAAGATCAGTGAGAAAGATTTTAAAAACCAAGCCGCTCTCAAACACAGCGAGTGGCCTAGACACTACTTTCTTCGGATACATTGAAGTAAATTTTTCGTTAGCTTATCCCAATCCAATATATTATTTTGACTTTTCATCATCGATCTCGTTGCTAGAACGATGCGACACTTTATCAAGGATGGTATAAAGATAAATGAGTCCCAGCAGTGGGGACATAACGCTGTCCAGGATGCCCACCAGTGGGCTACTTACTTCAGTATAAGATGTATGTGCAGCTGCGGCGACAGCGTATTTAGCGCCAGGTACTGTCTGTTCAGGCACATGTTCGAGAACAGATCTAGTTGGTGTTGATAGTAATCCAAGATGGCAGCGGATTTGCCGTTCGGATCCACTCGGGCTTCCGCTGCTAGTTCGGTGAGGAGTCGGGAACTCTGTAAAATAAAGAGGTTAAAATAAGCTTTCAACGACCCAAACGAAAAAACAGAAGGTAATAATTTCTGAAAACCGAGTTCTGATACAGAAGCATTCTATCAACCTGCCAAGGCTTTTCCCAAGTATTTTGGGATTAGCTTCCAATCTAACTGGACGTACAATTGTAGTAAAAAGCTAGGATGGCAACTGTATTCGAAGCAGAAACATATGCTTTTATTATAATCTGGGCTCAAGAGAATATAGATAGAGGAACCAGAGGTAAATCTATATATATTCTTAGTGGCAGTCAGGCTGCAATAAAAGCCATGAGCCTACAACGTGGATTCCAAACTTTTTCTGGATGCTATCCAAACCCTAAACAGGCTTGGGCAGCATATTAGAATAGGACTGATGTGGGTCCCATGGCATAAAGGAATCCATGGTTACAAAATGGCAGATGAACTGGCAAGAGAATGCTCAGCAAATTATTTTGTGGGTCTAGAACTATGTGTAGGAGTTTCGACGTGTCTCGTTAGAAGCTACATTCGGGGAGTTTACAGACCACAGTCAACAAACACATTGGCTGTCTAATACCGGTCTGGAACACTCCAAGAAATTCCTAGGCTCTACGTTCAAAGCACGGAAATGCATTTGGATATGATCAGTGGGCAAATCCGCTACCAGCTTGGGGCCTTCACTGACTACTTTGGAACCAACGACATGCTCATGAAGATGGGTCTAAACGCGACACCCATGTCACCGCAGGTATTGTGTGGAACATACGGAACGCGTGGCGCAACTTCTGTGTACATGCGATGCACTGGCTAGTAAGCGAATGAGTCTCCTAGGGGTACAGAAATATACTAGATAGTTTAATTAATGAATAAAGGACGGATTTAAAGCGAGGGCCATAGATACTCGCTATCCTCGTGATTCAAGTGTTAGAATCCTGAGGGACGCGAGAGATTCATGGCCCTCGATATAAATCCGCTTTAATCAAGTGTTGCATACTATTCTTTATACCACGACTGCGAGAAAAATAAAGATTTAAGCGGAAAGCACAAGGAGTTTGTATGTCGAGTATTCTTTGCACAAGGAGTTTGTATCGATATTTTTTTGCGCAAGGAGGTTCTATAAAATTGAGATGGAGGTCGAATATATTGGTGAGTTCTTAATTCAAATACCAAAATAGTGATTAAATGTGCTTTTGACTGATAACAGTGAATAATATTAGCTTTTTAGAGGTGGAATGGTATAAAAATCCAATAACACCCGGGCATCGAAACTGAGACCTCATTCCCACCAGTAGCGTTTGCGATCGCTAGACCAGCTGGTTTTAAATTATTTGCGTACCTTTTTATTGTTCCATAACAGCATAACTTCCTCTTCTACGGTATATCTACTGTCGTCTGGGTCTAATGTCTGGCTTTTTTCGTATTTCGTTGAAACCAATCTAAAACAATAGAGAAAACATTAGCAAAATCTTTTCAAATTCAAGGTTCCAGATATAGACACATCTATATCTTACTGCTATGGCGAGTTCTATTCGGATAGAAATCAATAATGAATAAGAGTTTATTTGCGCGAGGTACGACGGATACCATACAAAAACGGCAGGCCGAAAAAGACAGGAACGAAGTATCAAAATTAAATCAGACAAAATACTTTTAACAAAAAAAAAATGCGACTTCCAAAGCAATACACTAAAAAGCGAAAAATAACTTCCTTTTCCGAAGTCGGTGTCGAAAAATTAAAAACAATAGGTAACAAAGACACCGACTCCGGAAAATTAAGTTAGAAATCTCCTCATATATTTTAATATTCTCCAGGATCACATCATCATATCCTGATCTGATGACCATGGGACCACTTGGGAAGTATAGGGTATACTGCCGGTCCCATGGTTCAAACAAAATATTTTTCAAATCAGTTCAGGCGTCTTTGAGTAATCAGGTAACATAAATAAAAAAAGATTTCATGGAAACACAAATTGCGATAAAAAGAAAGGGGTATGGAGGGGGTATAACGTTAAAATCTTCCGTGACGTTACATTTTTCCTGAATCACACCAACCGCCAACCACATTAAGTAAAAGTTTCAAAAACGAAAAAAGAAACTAAAATATAAAATTAAATACAAAGGGAAATAATTAATGGGGCGGCAAATATACTGAATGGGCGACTATTATACTAAGTAAGTAACTATTTATGCGGTTTGAATAATACCTTTTAGGAGATTTTTGTGAGCTGCGGTAATAATATTGTTACATACGAGTACTTGAATTGTATTTGGGGTTCTTTTTTTCTATTTTAGAATATTATTCTTTTGAAAATAGAAGGCAAGCTCATTCCAATTGGTTAAATAATAACAGCCGCACGGGTCGATCTTCAAGGTTAAGCAACGCTTGACGATGTCGGTCCGTGGATGGGTGACCATTTCAATATACCGAGTTTTCTCCGTGCCTCGGTGCGCACGTTAAGCCGTTGGTCCCGGCTGGCATTTGAAGATCTTTGACAGTCGTTACGGGTAGTCAGAAGCTTGAGATCTGACACCAGCCTAGCCACCGTGTTACCCAGTTACTGGGTTGTGAAGGTCAGATAGGCAGTCGCTCCATGTAAAACACTGGTACTCAGCTGAATCCGGGTAGACTGGAAGCCGACCCCAACATAGTGGGGAAAAGGCCAGGCAGATTGATTGATTCTTTTGAAAATAGCTGCACAACCATCGAGGCGACATCGCTGTGCAACGCGGGAGTTCGGGTGTATTCGTGTTTTCAACGAATTAGTCCAAGAGCTTAGAGAACTTGTCATCTCCTTCATGTTAGGTTATTTTAGACCCTGCAGACAGAAAAAGGAGCCCCGGGGCTTCGTCGAAAAACTTTTATTTTCAAGTTGCTGTTTTAAACAAAAAAGCTGTGTATTCTCCCACTGTTTGTCGCCCACTTAGTATTTCAGTAAACCATATTCAGTATATTTTACACATTTAATTTGAGAATTTACTTTAGCTCGTTTAAATACTATCCAAATACAAATAGGAAAAATATGCGTCACATCCTCGCAAAACGGACATCGCTCAGCATAATGCTGGGACTCACGTGCGAGACGAAGCCACAGCGCTGGTTTTCATCGGAAGTCTTTGCAGACTGGACAACGTTGTACCGGAGCAGCATGAACAGTTTTAACAAAATAAAATAAATAAAACAGAATGGCAGACTCCCTAAGATGCAAGTTAACTATTGTTTATGCACCCCTATGATATGAGTATCAAAGGAAAGGTTTGTTTTTTATAAGCTTTTAATTAACTTGCGATGTATTTATGTACGTAAGTGTGTTCGGGTCAAATCTTGCAACTGAATTTTAAAGCGTCGTCTACGATTAAGATGAAATTTTACATCATACTCGTCTAGTTTGGATGACAATGCATGGCTAGCTAAGTGACGTCATTCTAAATCCAATATGGCGGACAGCCCAAGATGGCGGACTAGTTACTTTTTGTGCACTGCCATGATATTGGTGTATAATGAAAGGGTTTGCTGAGAAGTTACAAAACAAGTTAGATTAAAAAAAAAAAAAAGTATGAATAAATTATTTTGTATTGATTTCTTTTTAATAATGGTACTCCACGCTGAGAATTCAGCCTGTGACGTGGGTGCTTTTACAAATGCTCTGAACAGCCAGACTCAGAACAACTATATATGCAGCAGCTGATCGCTCAACCACTGCGCCTACAGTGGTGTCAAAATAAATCATTATGTAATAATAACCTCACCTGGTTTCTATAAGAATGTCTGAGTTGTTGGCACACAGCACACTCTTGCAGATCAGCTCCTGCGTCACGGCAATAGCCTTCTTGTTGGAGATACAAAGGTCTCTCAGGTAGTCTAGGAAACGGGACTGCCAGGTCTTCATGTTCTTGCGGACCAGACCTGGAATACAAAAATAAAACGTTAGCACGGGCACCCAACGCGAAGAAAGTAAATTTAATTCAAATAAATTGGACTAGATGGCGTGATAAGCAAGGATTTTTTTTTTTTTTAAAGATTATCATTAAAAATGTATGTTCTCGTTTAATTAACTCTGCTAAGCACAACATTAAGGAATATTGGGCTCTTAATTCACATATTAAAGATTATTTGAATGGAACATTTAAAATATATTCCAATAGATGGCGTGGTTTTAAATTTCTGTGGCATCCACTCGATTTTTTAAATTGTTTTGCTACCCATACCCGTACCAAAGTACAATGAAACTGGAAAACGTGCAAAAAGATACTATAAAACAAATCATTGAGGGATTTAAAAAAAAAAAAACACGAACCGAGTAAACCCTTTTAATTGCAAGTCGCTGCTAACACCATCTATATCCGTGGAATGGAACCGAACGCGATCGATGTTCTTAGAAAAATAATCAGTTTAATCAGACGTAAAACGCTAGTTACGTCGGCACTCGCACGATAATCAGGGTCATCTTCCTAATTATATATCTGTAAAATCATTCATTCAGAAATTGTGCGACAAATCAAGGCCATTATAAGGTTATTTTAGCGATCAAGAGCTATTTTAAAGCAGGTGCTAACGATAATCTTAGGAGTTTTGTGATCTTTTGGATATTTCTTGGAGTGCAGAACTTTGAGCAGCTACCTAAAATAGACTTATAAACATTCTACAACATTTCTCAAATTATCGTCTAAATAAATAAAGAAAACTAAACTTTTTCGTGTCCGTATTATTACCCAGTCCATCAATATCAGTTCCTCAAACATTTAGGCCTCCTTTGGTTCTGCAGTGGACATGGAGCCTGATAGGACGGTGATAATGTCACCATCCGATGACCTGGTTAGAGTTCCGGGAATCCGCTGGATGCGAGACGCACGGAACCGGGTCGACGTGAGAGAGCAGTGGTGGCCCAGTGGTAAGTGTAGGTCGTGGGTTCGAACCCAGGCAGGCGCTTTACTTTGTGAAAATGATTTCATCACCACTGCTCTCAAAACAGTGAAGAAGAACATCGTGAGGAAACCGGCATGTCTTAGAACCAAAAATTCGAAGCCATGTGACATCCACCAACCCGCACTGGGCCCTCGTGGTGGATTACGGCCCATTCCCTCTCACAGAGAGGAGGCCTGCACGCACAACGGACCAAATGGGATTCTAAGTGTGAAAAAGGGGGTCGATGTATTATATCCGATCCAGATCGAAGTGGCCACAATTGTGGGCCTATTTTTATTATTATATTATATTTTCGGCTAAAATGATGATGATGAACGTCATGAGAACTGACCTACAAACGTCTCGATCTCGAACGCAGTGATGTGCTTCTCCAAAAGCTTCCTGTTGTTGTGTAACAGCGCTGTGATGGTATCTTCTGCTAGGATGTCGTAGCCGATTTGCTTCTGCATGAAGCCGAAATGTTTTGCTATATATTCCTGAAAAAATCAAGCATTTAGATTACTCAAAATCCATTTCCCCGATCGCAAAGAGCAGCTTTCGATTATTGTCATGTCGCCCGACCCCAAATAAGTTGGAATAAGGCTAACAAAACGGGAGTACATTTGAAAAAATGTAGGGATAAACATTTAAAACAGTATGTTTGGATGGTTTAGCATCGATATATTAAAAAACCCAAGATACACACTCAGCATTTCAAAACCGTCCGCATAAAATGAGCGCAACATTTTAAGTTGTGCGCTCATTTCAAATAGTCTCGCGTCGCTCTCGTCTCTGCACTTTCGTTAAAAATGACGGAGTGTTCGTTAAGAAATTGTAAAAATATTACGTCAAAAACGTTAAAAAAGTTTGCCCACTGACAGCCTCCTTTTATTTTAATCGCATAATACAAATGACCCTGTTCTTATTCAATGGAATCGATATTTTTTATTGTGTTTTATTTTTTTATTAATAAGTTAATTCAATTTTGTAGGTTCTTTTTTTGTATCAAGTTTTTAACAAATATTTATACGTTACAGTTTTTAATCGAATTCCAAAAGGAGAAGTACTCGTCGTCGTGATTCTTTTTATTACTTATTATTTCCGATTGACATTTTTAATTATTTTTATATTTTGTGCTTTTTTTTTTATTAATGTGATTTTTTGTATATTTGTTGTTATTATGTGTGGATAATTATTTAGGTATAATTTGATATTTTGGGTGGGTAAGGTATTTATTTATTAAGTGATCACTTTAATGTAGCGAAAGTGTTGTGAGAAAGGGGGCGGGCTGTAAATCAGCGTTGAACAGCGTAATAGCCAAGCTTTACACTGTTCAGCATATGCTGAGCCCGCTCCTTTTGCCATACTGAAATAATATTGTGCCTCAGAACTAATTTGTGTTTGTTCATGTTCTGTTACAGTTGGCAATAAATGTTTTCTTTCTTTCTTTCTTTCTTTTCAATGCCACGATTTTACCAGTTAATATTTGTTTCATTGATATGTATAGATGTCCTAACCAAAAACATATTTACGCTCAGATTAAAGTATAATTATGAGTTTAGAACACATTTTCACAAACTTAACATACTAACTCCATGTCTTATAAGAAAAAAGTATAAAAATATTCGACTCCACTTCAACATTTCCTACCGGCTAACTTCAGTCGTAAATTTTATAGCTTTTTGTACACTGCTTAGTAAAAACAACTTTAAACAATCCGCGTAAGGTTGAAATTGCAAAAAAAAATATGTTTATAGTATAACAATAACTGCCCACGTAAAATTGGTGAGTGTTTGGTGACAGTTTCGAGTGTTACTTTTGTTCGAGACTATATCTTGGGTTTTTAATATATCAATGTGGTTTGATCATGTTGAGAGGATAATTTAACTTGCCAGAAAAGGCATATACAAGGCAGACGTGAGTGATAACCAGGGCCACAATGGTGACCGGCAGCCTTAGGCGCAGGCCACATAGAAATGGCGTCGGGCGCGTACATGGCACGGGCGGCTCCTTTTCCATTCAAATTTCATACAAAATGCATAGAAATAAAGCGAAATTTAGGACACACGTTATTTTGTTGCTCAGATGTGGTTATGACGCGCCATTTCGGCACCCAAGCCTCATCAAATTGCGATTTATTTCCATGCATTTTGTTTCAAATTTGATTTGAATAGGAAGCCGCCCGTGCCATGTCCGCGCCCGACGCCACTTTTATGTGGCCTGCGCTTTATTGCGTAATGAATTCGGCAAGTCAAAGAGTATGAAAAATTGACCAATCACATAGACGGAAATCGCGTCTTTCATCTTATTGCCAGGTGGATGCTTCAACTTTACTCTCCTGACAGCATGAGTATCATAAAGTTTGGTTACAGCATTGTTGAACACACAAACCTTGTCATCAATTGTAGCAACTTCATGTAGTAGTGTCCAGTCAATATTCGATGCATCTTTTTGAAGTTGCTCACTATCCATACGTGCAAAGGCACGCCTATACTGGAATGTGGGTTTGGGTTTAGGTGGTTTAAGAACATAGGACAGGAAAATAAGGTCGTGATGGGAAAAGCCAGGAGCATCATGTTGGCCATGTGAGGAAACTAGGAAGGGCGTAGTAGCAGTAGATATCGACCTATGACGCGAATGTCAACCTTACTTCAAACGCAATAAAGTTTATAATTGCAACCACTGAGAATACAACCTATGGTGGGGTAGCGGAATTTACTTGGCAATCGAATCTAATTTGACTTTAGATATCAAAACGTCGTAAATACTTTCTGCACCAACGCATAATAAATCCTATTTAAAGAGTATGAAGATTTCTTTCCAGAGCTAGGACAGAGGACTTATGCTAGTTTTGACTAAAATTAAAACGACAAATCAAACGATCAGCTTATTTGTAGTGCATTATAAGAATTATCAGTTTATTTGTGTGTATTTGGTGACAACGGTTCCCGTAGTAATGTACAGTACTCGCCAAACTTCTTGGCCGTCCTGAAAGCCTCCAATAAGCAAGATACGGCGCGGTGTTATTTTTGTATAAGATTTACTACTGCGCAGCCATTCAAGCCAACTTCAGGGCGGCGATGCAGCGATGATTAGCCAGAACCATATTGATGATGTTTTTGACATTTTAGAATGATTATTTTGTTTTGACTTATTGTATTAATATCTTATTATTTTTTATGATTTTACTGTGACATTCTAGAATCACATCCTTGATTTGTATTATTTTATTGAAATCTACACGATTTTTCAAATCATTTGTATTTTACACATTCAATATTTTAATATCCTGTCATTTTTTAATAATTTTGCTTTGGCATTCTAGAATGATTATTTTGAATTGATTTATTACTTTAATATCTTTTTTTTATTATTTTACTCCGACATTCTAGAATCATAATTTTGACTTGTCATATTTTACTGACATTTATTTTTTATTGTTACTAAATATGACATTCTATTAAGTATTTTGATTTGTATCCTTTATTAATATTTGCATGCCATTTTCGACGTACTATCATTTTGTATCCTAACATCTCTGGTATTCATGTTTGAGCAAATAAAAATGATTTGATTTGATTTAAGTTTACCTGATTCTTGCGGTAGTCTTTCTGACTGAGGCGTAGAATTCGGTAGCAGAGGCGAAAAATGTACTTATATGCGGCGTACCGAGGGTCGGCCAACTCCTCGATCTTCAAAAACGCTTCCCCGTCTGCTGTTTCTTGGAATGGACCCTGGAAATAAAGGAAATTTGAATGAGTACAAAAAAAAAATATTCTAGGTCGTTTGGGTTTCGAAAAATCAATATAAAGTCCTAACTACGTGAATACTTTTAATAAATTAATCATGAAAAAAAAATTTTTTTTTTTATTCGTTGTAGGCTCGCGTTTGACCACTATCTCGCCTGATGTTTCCTAAAACGAGAATTGTTTTCTAAAACGAGCTTTTTTCGTATTCTTCTCAGCAAACCCTTTCATTTGATACCCATATCATGGCAGTGCACAAAAAATAACTAGTCCACCATCTTGGGCCTTCCGCCATATTGGATTTAGAATGACGTCACTTAACTAACCATGCATTGTCATCCAAACTAAATGTGTATGCAAAATTTAAACTTAATCGGTGGAGGATAACTGCTTTAAAATTCAGCTGCAACATTTGACCCCAACACTCTTACATACATTGCAAGTTAAACAAAAGCTTGTTAAAATGGGAGTTTATGTCAAGAGAAGAGGCAGCACTATATAGTGAATCTGATAAAACTAAAAACACTGCTATCAACAATCTACCTGCAGTGAATGCTGCAAGGCATATACACATTGGACACTGCAAACAAAGCTATGTTCTTGAATATTTTATCAGCGTTTTGGCAACAGATGTTGTAAAGGTTGACTGCTGACGATGCAGACACTCAAATCATCTACTGCTTGCACACCAATCTTTACCGAATATTGTTTTTTACCATAACATCGACCCTCTATTACGGTCCATTCATTGAGGCAAAGCTCAGTTGGCTGCAAAAAAGATGGGGATCCTTGCAAAGGTGAGACGGTACTTCACACCTGAACAGCTGCCCAACTTGTATAAAGCGCAAGTTCAGACATTCATGCATGCTCTTACCTCTAGGACGGTACTGCCAAATACCAACTTGATGCACTTAAGTCGATTGACAAAGGGCCAAGAGGCTTATCGGCAACGATGCACTGGTTGCGTCAAAGCTCCAGAGCCTCGGTTTTCAATCGGTTACATTTCATTAGAGTGTGCGATGGAACTGCACAATTTCATTCCACCTACCCCTATCCATCATCGTCCGAACAAGACGTACGGCAATGCGCCACCCTCACCACTTACCAGTGCGTTTTCTAGCGCTAAGACAGCCTACCAGTGCGTTGTCTAGCGCTAAGACAGCCTACCAGAGCGTTGCCTAGCGCTAAGACAGCTTACCATCTACCGCTAAGACAGCCTACCAGTGCGTTGTCTAGCGTTAAGACAGCCTACCAGTGCGTTGTCTAGCGCTAAGACAGCTTACCATCTACCGCTAAGAAAGCCTACCAGTGCGTTATCTAGCGCTAAGACACTCTACCAGTGCGTTGTCTAGTGCTAAGACAGCTTATCGTCTAGTGCTAAGACAGCTTATCGTCTAGCGCTAAGACAGCCCACCAGTGTACCACCCTTGGTTGACTGGTAGAGAATGCCTAAGGCATTAAGACCGCCTTTGTACCTTTTGTGCATGAAGTCTAAATAAATAAATGCGCCACCGGAACATGGTGGACCTAAAAACATTACCTGTAATATCTTGAACAGCTGCCTCAGAATGTACTGTTCTCTGAGGAGTTTCTGTCGATCTCTGTTGGGGTTATCCACCATCAGCTCCAAGGCTTCCGACTTGTTGGGCTCGTTTTCGAAGCCGGCTATGAAGTACACGATGTCTTGTAGGAGGCAGGTGAGTGCCCTGAAAGAAGAGATTTAATCAATAAGTATTAGAAATGTTTATATGATAAAAAAATATCTTATAATCAATCAGTTAGGTCTGAAAAATATAATTTCATCTAGCTTCTAGTATTAAATGTTTACAGGCTAATTACACAATTGAACTGGTTTTAATTTAATGTTTTAACTTTAGATAATCTAAGGCCGAAACCGCACTAGCTTGCGAGTTTCCTGACGAATAGCGAAATAGATCCAACACTCTAAAATGTTCGTTTGTCGGCAGCAAGGCACGCTTACCGTCTAGCGCTAAGACAGCCTACCAGTGTGTTGTCCAGCGCTAAGACAGCCAACCAGTGCGTTGTCGGGCTAAAGATAAGGCGATGCTTGTCTGCTTATCGTTTCGTAGGCTTGATTTAAAAGTACTAAATCCATTTCCAAACTTGGGTTAGCTTGTAGTTTGGTAATCTTCTCTTTGAGTCCATTATGCAAAACTTACGAATATGTGCCAAATAAAACAAACAAAACTGTGTCTCACTTCCTCTCATTATGTTCTATATTCCCATTTTGCAGCTTGGTCGACAAGGCCGATAGCACTTTGCAGGCATCGTTGGCGAAATCCAAGTCTCGCACTTCACTGGGTGACACCGATATGAGGGCGAATGCTTCTTTGTCCTCTTTCACTAGGGAGCAACCCACCTGAAACAGTACAAAGTATGTTTTAGCTGAAAGAAAAATAAATTAAATTAATACATAACATCACCACTGTTTTTTTTTTTAATTTTTTTTTTAATGTAATTTTTATTTAATTTAATTGCAATTTGGAATTTACTCTGACTTTGCTTTATTAAGATTGAATTTAATTTTATGAAATTTTAATCTTAGTTTGAGAATGCTTTTTAATTATATTTTCTTTTTCACTTCTATTGTAAACAAGCGTCAACAATGGGACTGACTTCTGTAATACAATATTAACTTTAAAACTTTCACGTTTCATAATTAAAAAACAAAACATCACGGGCATTTCATGCGATGATTTCGATTATTCATTTCCCATTTTATTTTTTATTTATTTTACGTCGGGTGAAATAGGTAAATGAATAATCGAAAACATCGCGTTAAATTCCCGTAGTATATTGTTTTTCTGTACATACAGGTTTTACCTACCTCAGAAGTCAGGGCTTAAATTATTTTGGTGTTAACAATTTATTTAACAAAAAAATAATATTAGATTTGATTCCCCGCAGGATTAGGCAGAGCTGCACTCCCACATGTCGCCAGTTATGGTTAAGTCCCATGGAATAGGGGCGAGTTTATTCCTATCAACCAGGCAGGCCTGATTCTGGGCTGCTACTGAGCAATTAAAGATGGATAAACCCTAAACCCAATATTATAACCGGTTGCCCTAGTCGATCATTCTTCCATACAAACGTAGTCTGGCGATTACTCCACTGTTTGACGGTGTACGTTCAAAATAATAAAAAAAAACAATTTGTCTCATCATTAGCCCTGTATGGAAACAAAAAAGTAAAAAAAACATATTTGAAAGTTATGGGCGTTGAAAGTTACATATTTCAACACTAATTTTAACGCATCTTAGGGCGAAAATAAATACCATAAGAAGAAGGGAAATTGCAAAACAGCCACCATACCGGGGTAGATTAGTAGTTCAACAATACAAAAAATTATTTTCATCCAAATATTAAATAAAACCCATGAAATTTTATGATTTACTTTGATGGGGACAAAGTCGGGGCCAAAGCTAGTTTTAATTATTTGGCAGTAGACCCAGTCATGTTTTTCACACTTAAGTTCTCTGACATTTTTCTTCTTGCGATTTTAGACAACGAATAATGGAAGCGAAGAGTTGACATATCACACCGTGGTCTTACCTTGGACATAACGGGTTTCTCCTCATCCTTGTCAATAGGTATGGAAGTGGAGTGCACCCACGTATGCGTGCAAAGATGCTGGAGTCTGTAAATAAGTGCATTCGTGTATAAGAATAAAAAGTGTCTAAGATTCAGTGGTTGAGACTGGTGACAAGGTGTAGAAGATGACTTATGCCCGTAAACACTAGCAATATCAGTATATAATGTTCCTATTGATGGGACACAGGCCTCCTCTCAGAGAGAGGACATGGGCCGTAATCCACCACGCGGTCCCAGTGCGGGTTGGTGGATTGTTAACACCACGGGATCCCAGCGCTAAAAAAGCAAATTTGGTTCAAATAAATGTCACTAGATGGCGCGATATGCATTGAATTGTGTGTAAAATTAATATTTTCTAGAATTGATCATAAACATTGTATGTTCTTGTTTAATCAACTCTTCTAAGCACAAAATTATGGAATATTGGGCTCTTAATTCACATTTCAAAGATTATTTAAAATTGTTTCCAATAGATGGCGCGGTTTTAAATATCTGAGGCATACGATTTTACAAATTTGTATTGTAACACATTTTGGTACAATGAAACTGTAAAAACGTGCAAAAGAAGACTATAAAACAAATCTTCACTGTATTTAAAGAAAAAATTGTCAAGAACCGAGAAAATCCTTTTACTTGCAAGTCGCTGCTAACACCATCTGTAGTCGTGGAACGGAACCGAACACGACCGAAGTACTTATTAAAAATAATCATCTTAATCAGACAAAAAACGCTAGTTACGTCGGCACGGATTCTTTGTATGGGATGAGGCATCTGTATGCTAGTATTATAATATCTGTGGTTAATACTAATCGACACCTAAATAAGACCGCATGTTTCGGCTACGAGGGTAGAAAATCAAACTGTACTGCAATATTTTAGTAGACATTTAGGTGCTTCTTAGTGTTAGTGAAAACGGGCCATAACTGTTACAATCCAAACATGTGAGAAGAATAAACTTGTAGCTGGAAAACCTCAGGGTTTTTTGTTTGCACTTTATTGGTGAAATTAGTTAGTACTTCTGTGTGTGAAAGCGTTTAGTACGTATGGGTGGGATTTTTGGTAGCTAGAACCGGGTCTTTAAGTCAGGAGTGGATAGGTTTCTTTTACGCAAGCGTGCCTGAGGTGAGATAGTGGTCAAGTGCGAGCCTTTCTATTATAAAAAAAACTGGCCAAGTGCGAGTCGGACTCGCGCACCGAGGGTTCAGTACAAACACCAACAAAATTAGTTATAAAACGAAAAGACAAATTTTTACTTTTCCAAGTACCTATATTTTATAAGTTGGTCGACTATTACTCGTAAACTTGTAGAGCCTACTTAGCTGTGATAGTTTTCCTTTTAATTTCGTTATATATATTACTGCCGTGAATTTTTCACATACCCAAAAACACCCATTTAAAGGCAGGGAACACTTGACTCATACAAAAATTTGCAATTTAAAGCTTAATTTTACGCCAACGGATCCCTGAGTCGAAAACAGGTTTTCACAGACAGTTAGTATTTTTGAATAACCTTTTACCCACAGATTACCTCCCAATAGATACCGCATGCTTACTGTTTTGTTTGATTCCGAGTTCACCAAATTTGGCGGAACGCACGGGTTGGGCGGGGAGTGAAAAGTGCGCCGTGATTGGTTAATGAAGGTCACAGTACCGGCCGTAGTGACTGGACATGCGCATTAAATGTCGATAAAAATATCGATATTTTTCAAACAGAATGGTATTTTATGTAAAATTTCTAAGGCGGCGATTTTATAATTACTTTAATAATGATAAAGAAAAACATCGATCGAGAAAAGATTTTGATTTTGGCCAAAATTGATTTAATTGAATTGTAATCCTATGTAAACAGGGCCACTCTGAGCTTTTGTTATGAATAGAGCACAATTAGTTCAAAGTAAAAATAAAACAATTTGTTAATTTTTAAATAATCAATTTTAACAAAATTATTTTATTCTCCTATATACCTAATTAAACATCGATCATCGATACTTTTCGATAAGCAAAAAACGTATTTTTCTCAACATTTTTACTTCTGTGGGAAAAGGATAGCAATATAATAATTCCTTATGAGTGAAAGAGACTTTCACAAAAGACATCAACGAGCGCTACTGTAAAGTGTGCTAACCATTATAACTTGACCTTTTTAGTTTGGTCAATATTTATTACTTTGCCTACTGGTGAAATGTTATCCCATCTTTTTTGAGCTTGAAGGGCTAGTTGATTTTCCACACCATTTTACTGCACAATTCATCCTTTTTTTTAAGGCAAACCGTTGATAACTATTTTATAAACAGAAATAAAACTAGAAATCGCTTGCGTCCTGACAGCTCTAATGTCTGGTCGACACTTAAGAGATCATACCGTGCACTGAGTTATATCAGCCTAAATAGGCTGATGTGTGGTGCGCGTAAGTTGTCTTCTATGCGGAATCTATTGGGAGGTAATCTGTGCCTTTTACCACTTTGTCGGCGTTATTAATATGTATATCATCATCATCATCAGCCTATTAATGTTCCCATTGCTGGGACATAGGCCTCCTCGCTATGAGAAGGAATAATATATGTATATATCCATGCAAAATTATAGCTTTCTAGTACTAAGAGTCTCTGAGCTGAGCAGCGGACGGACAGACGGACATAGCGAAACTATAAAGGTTCCTTTTTGACCACGGAACTAATCCTAAAAGGAGGTTAATGTGTAATGACGGCTCGAGTGGGAATATTAAAAAAAAAACTATCCATGCAAGAATCACTTTTTCTGGTGGCATACCTGACGTAGCTGCTTTGAGGTACCGGTGCGTCTGAATGCGTCATTGTGGTCGGGTCCAGCTCAAACAACGTAGCGATCTCCGAGGAATGAGGGACGGACACCAGCTGGTAGGCTGGCTCACCAGGATCTATCGGGGCGTCGCTGGAAAATTAAGAAAATGCATGTAAGAAACAATAAGAAAGAATTCGTTTTGTATTGATTATTATATTTTCTCAAACATGCATTGAAATATTGTCATTATTTTCGAAAAAAGAACACGTGAAATATTGAATTTACGGGCAAAGAAAATCAAATCCAATGCAGGAGCGTTTTTTGAATTTGGAACATTACAACGCTCCGGCAATGTTGATCAACGCCATTGCAGGCGAGTTTTTTGAATTTGGAACATTACAACGCTCCGGCAATGTTGATCAACGCCATTGCAGGAGCGTTTTTTGAATTTGGAACATTACAACGCTCCAGCAATGTTGTTGTAACTTTTAATAAATTAATAGTACATTACTGCAGCGGCCAGAAAAAGAGGCATTGATGGACGAACGTGTAAATGTGGGCCGAGGCGAAGCCGAGGCACACTTACGTAAGTCCATCAATGCCTAGTTGTGGCCAAGGCTTGTATAGTGCTTTTCTCAAATAAAACTAAGTAGTACCCAGAACTTATTTTGTCAAAATCAATGACGAACAACAATAATTGTTCCCGCGTTAGTGTTCTTTTGTTTCTTTTTCAATAAACAGCGTTCTATTTGCAAGCCAGTTCGAAATTTAAATAAAACCTTTGATACGTTACCTCCTTGGTTGCCATGTTTCGGAGTAAATGATCGTTCCATTTTTAAATAACACGACAGATATGAGGTTACTATGTAATTTATTTGGCCGCTAGACACGACAGATATGGATTTTCATACAACTTTTGCCGGCCGCTGCTCGCATATATATGGCCAGTACAGCAATTGCGATTTATCTCGAAGAAGTTTGTCAAAATAATGCTCAAATTGCCAAGCATGTTTGAAAAAATGTATAATATAAACATTATGTTTTATTTCCCTGCTTTCTTTTGAAAAAAGCACTATATATGCCTCGGCGGAAATGGCAATTGCCTGTCTCGTGTTAGTGAAGCTCGGCCTTCAAACTCATACTCGACCTGCAATTGCCTATTTCCCGGCCTTTGCAATAATGTACTATTACAGCATTTAGCGAGAGACCATTGTAATGTCGATTTTATTGGTGTGCTTTGATCCTTAACATTATAATAGTATTAATAACTTACGGCGGTCTGTTACACGCCTCGGCGGCCAGATAGTGTCCTGTGGCGAGGTGCTTGAACCTGAAGATGGAGTTCCAGTGACCCGCACCGCCTCGGCACGGGTCGTGTTGTACTACCTGGAATACATAAGAAAATGTGCTTGTAAAATTTTGGTGATGAGATGGTAGTCCCTAATAACAAGGTAACAATGGTTTCTGAATCCCTTTTATCAAATCTGATGTCATGGGAATAGCTATCATGAAATTCGACAGCAATAGACAAACCCTGTTTTTTGAAACGCTGAGGACTCTCTTTGAGGCTTGGAGAAATTGTGATATGTATGAGTTTTTAGCTTTTATATTATATCACACCGACACGTTCTATGAAATAAGTATAAGTCATACCAAAGAGATATATATAATTACAGTAAGAAAAGCTCCCAATAGACACACCCTGCTTTTTGAAACTCTGAGAGTGTCTTTGAGGCTTCGGGAAATTGTGATGTGTGTGTTTTTAACTTTATATTACTTCACACCGACAAGTTCATTGAAACAAGTATAAAATATACTAAAGAGAGCACTCAATCACTGCAAATACAACTGTCCAAAATGGGGATTTAAAGGCCCGTCTGATACCAAATGTAAGAGCGGTGCTCCCGTCCATAGAACCACACACCCAGTTGGTGCAGCACTTGCACTTTTATGGACTTGATGAACGCCCCTGATGTCGCCATAAACATGACCACCTACAGGGCCCAAACTGTCTAAGGGTCTACTAGTAACTTCGGTTGCTGGTAGGGACATCTTAGTGGTCCTCGGTGGATACCTAACGGTGTTAACGAAACCAAGTGGAGTGGTGACCCGCCCACTCGCTAAGTCCCTTCAGGACACGGCAGTTAGAAGGAATCGGGAGCAGGGTAGTTGGCCTTGGTAGATAGCCTAGTCAACCCCTGTCTCTGCCCCACAGCATTCACCTGGCACGGTCGGGTGTTTCTACTCCGACGTGCCAGACTTTCGGTACACAGGAGGAGGGTGGGTCACCGACTCAAAAAGAAAAATTCTGAAAAGTAGTCAGTAAGTCTGCCTAACCTGCTGTCTGGATCACTCACCTCAATCTCCCACAGAGCCTTACTGCTGGTGGCAGCAGTAGCACTGGACCGTCCCGTGGTCCTCAGGAACACATGCTGCCTCTTCTGGTACTCGTCCATAGTGAGGAATTTCTCCTGTTCTGCGTGGAACAGCCGCACCACGTCGCCACCCTTCAGGATCTCCTCCTGGTTCTCTTTGTGTTCGAGAAAGAGTGTCACTTTCCATGATGTTGAAGAGTTGACGACGTTGACCTGGAATATGGGGATAAGGGAATTCAATTAGGATTTTGGTTTTATAAGATCTTGTACAATCAACCGCACGGCGATAGAGACCTACCATTTGACATTGAGACTAGAGCCTGAAATACCGTTATATCGTTACCGCAATTTCGCGTTGTTTTTCAGTACCGCAAAAGCGAGATTAGACATGCGAATTTCGCGGTATTAAAAACGAACTGTGTTAAGGAAATCCCCACTACATATCGTAGCCGGTTATTTTTTCTTTTGTCGGGCGGGCGGTATAAACTCTTGGTAACTCACAGTGCGTCGGGGAATTCCCGCCTACAGCGAACTAAGGCTTAGCACGCACTGCGATTTTTATTCGCGCGATTTTTTTTTCGCCCATTCTGTGAACTATGGAAATGTATGAAGCAGCACGCATTGCAGAATAAAAATCGCGCTCAAATAGTACTAGAAAATACGCGCGGAAAAAAAATTTGCGCGAATAAAAATCGCAGTGCGTGCTATGCCTAACGTTTGTTTGTAGACTCAGTCTCACTCGCAACTACTCACAATTACCAACGAGTGTAGAAGCTCAGAGAGCCTTTTCGGTTGCTAGATGCATCTATATTTATACTAATAATATTATAACGAGGAAAGATTTGTATTCTTGTACTTTTGTATGTAACGAATTTAAAACTACACAACCGATTTCAAAAATTCTATCACCGTTGGGATTCTACACTATCCCCGGGTGACATAGGCTACTTTTTATCCCTGTATCCCACGGGATTGGGAACTACGCGGGTGAAACCGCGAGGCGTCCGCTAGTTTGTAATAATTTTAGAAGTTCTTTAAATTATGATACAATTGATATTTGACGTGCGATTGACTGTATCAAGATAGAGTATTAAGTCTATACCCGATTTATGAAAGACCAATCAAATCATCAGATAATTCTTAGTCATCTCAGTCATAGCATTTGACAAATGATAACATTGAGCATCCTTTTAGAATGTCGGGGTTTATCTAGTCTAGTATAGCAACTGAACGTTTAATGTAGGTATAGACGACACATTTCAGACAATTGGGTATCCAGTTCAGTATAGCAATACGACGTTTAACGAATAGACGACACAGTAGACTAGTAGCATAACAATCAAATATTAGGATGGCCTACAGAAAGTGTAGCTGTTAGTATTTGTGAGACTTTCTGTAAAGGACCGTTCAAGTATTACGTAAGCACTATAGGGGGGCGGGGGGGTCTATTGTTTGCTTATTTTTGATGATGGGGGATGGGGGGTCTAGATGGTGATTACGTCAGCAGTAATTATTAACTTTTTTTACACATATGGCAACCCACACATTGTCTATGCTTGAAAACGAAACGCATATTCGGGGATGCCCACAAATCATGAATACGTTTATGTACTAGCTTAGAAACGAGTAGGGGAATAGGTACTTACATTAAAAGAAAAAAGCATATACCAATGTTTACGTAAGCATGGCGGGGAGGGTAAGAGCTTTGCTTACTTTAGCTGACAAGGGGGAGGGGGGGAGCTTGGTTAAATAATTGTAATAAATCTGCATACGTAATACATGAACGGCCCCTAAGTGAACGCGCCTTCCATAAGGAGAAATACCCAGTAATGTTCTAAAAAAAAACTAGCTTATTTAGACTAAAACAACACATCTCCTAGCTCTTTCTATCTACACATGTAAATTAGTCTCAGGTAGACTAACGCCTTCAAGCAGCAAGACAGGGCAGGATTCTTCAGAGAGTGAGGAGAGTAGTGCTCGTCTTTTTGCCCTTTGAGCACAGTATGAGAAGATATCTTTGCCCTGCAGTCAATTAATTGTAAGCTGGTGTTAGAAAAGAGCAAGAACATAGTTTAAGAATATAATCAGCAGCTGAGCCTAATTTTTATTAAAATTAAAACAATGCTTTGTTGTTAACTATTATCACATAGACAATGAAATAATAATGCCTAAAAAACCATAACCCCGAAAAAGTTTTACAATTTCTACCACTTTGATATTCATGAAAAAAATCTAGACAGAACACTGCTGCTCACGCGAGCCGCGAGTTATGAGGAAGTTTTAGCAGTTCTGAAGAATAATTTTGTAAAGGATAAATTCACTACCCCTCAACGGTCGAGAGGTGTGAAACAATAGAATCGCTAATTATGACCATCAAAGGCATAAAAGCGTAGATGCCTGAAAAATTATATGTATTCAGATAAATTACCTACCAAAAAATATTGCCAATTTCTTTTCTTTAGCACGTAAAAGACGATACAGTGCGTTGAGGTAAACTTTTTACCCGTCACAAGGCCCACTCCTGAACATTGACGCACTTTATCTTTGTAACATTTTATTGATTTGATAAAGCAAAAAATACGTGTCGAATCTTTTAATAATCGAAAAAAAAAATTACCCAGAAATCATTCTTAATAATATTTATGCCGTAATATTTTGTATAGGTACCTATCTCTAAATATTTTTTATTTTATTTGTTATTAAGGATAATATTTAAAAATGTAAATAATATGAATAAATAGAATAATAATTTAAAAAACTTAATCATTATCCCCCTTATTAATAAACACGGAATAAAGTTAAACCAGGAATAACAAAGGATTAACGTGTTTATTAATAAGGAGGTATGAGTTAATAGTGGTTATTCTCACCTCCATGCTGCCAACATTGTCAGGGAGTTCATGGTTCGGGGATACGTGTAAGACTTGTTGACCCGCGTTTACGGGGTTCATTATGACTTTGTCGCCTACCACTACATTGTCGCCTGAAAATATACAAGATTAACTTATTAGTAGAAGGTTAAGATGTAGAGGCAAATCAATCTGCCTAGACTTTCCCAACTACATTGGGGTCGGCTTCCAGTCTTACCGGATTCAGCTGAGTACCAGTGTTTTACATGGAGCGACTACCAATCTGACTTCCACAACCCAGTAACTGGGTAACACAGTACCTTGGCCAGACTGGTGTCAGATCTCAGACTTCTACTAGTACTGGGTTGTAGAGTCACATAGGCAGTCGCTCCATGTAAGATACTGGTATTCAGCTGAATCCGGTAAGACAGGAAGCCGACCCCAATATAGTTGGAAAAAGTTTAGGCAAATTGATATATGCAGAGCTGTTCACATGCTCAGAGGCAGAAACCATTGACGTGTTCTTCTCATTTCTAAGTAAGCTTTAAACTAAAGCTTGCCATGTTTCTCGTGACTCATCGTTACACAAGTCCTTTTGTACATCTTTTAGATGTTTCAATTAAGACTCACAGTGGGCCATAATTATATCTGTTTCATAATCATTATCATAATCAGCTGAAAGACGTCCACTGCTGAACATAGACCTCCCCTAAGTGTTGCCACAGCGACCATTTTTTCCTTATCTATATCAGATAAGACAGAACAGACAGAATAGACTATGAAAACGTGTTGCGCCGACCAAGTAACATGGGACAAGGGCAGGAAGATGTTGATACTGGGCTATGATTATAGAAGCTGCAGCTGCTACCGCATCCGATTAGAATGTTAGCCCACCGACCGATCAAGGGTAGAAAGGATCAGTCGATGTCAATCAACAGTTCCTCATCATCATCAATCAGCCGAAAGACGTCCACTGCTGGACATAGGCCTCCCCCAAGCGTCACCACATTGACTGATCCCGTGCATCCCGCATCCAGCAGATCCCCGCAACCTTCCCCAGGTCATCGGTCCACCTGGTGGGAGGCCTTCCAACGCAACGTATTCCGGTTCGCGGTCGTCACTCCAGAACTTTTCTGCCCCATCGGCTATCCGTACTGCGAGCAATGTGCTCTGCCCACTGCCACTTAATTGTTTGGCAATTCTTCGGGCTATGTCGGTAACCCTGGTTCTCTACATTTCTGATTCTATCACGCAAGGATACTCCGAGCATGGCCCTCTCCATTGCCCTTTGGGTGACTGTAAGCGAGGTCCATTGTGAGCGACCACGTCTCACAACAGTTCCTACGCCACCAAAAACTACCACACCGATCAACTGACGTCGTTCAATGTCATCCGTCGGATCGGTTGGGACACTTACATCCTAACCCTAAGGTAATGGCATCTGGCATTGCATGTCAAGTGCAGTGGGCTAAAATATAATCAGTTTCTACTTACCAGTAGATCTTAGTTTGTAGAAAGGCATGACGTAGAACCAGGAGCCCTCATTGCCGTTTGCGTCAAGGTGAACGCGCATAGCGTTCTTTTCCAGCAAGGCGGGCAGTCTTTTGTTTACCTGGGAATAGAAAACATATTATTAGATTTGGCCAAGAAAACATTATGGCCTTTTTATTTATGGTAGGCTTTGAAGAAGCATTTAATCCTAAATTTAATTCACTATAAGGCAGGTTCTAAGGCCACAAACATAATTCAACAATATTTATTTTCAAATGAAACTTATTGTAGTGCTGAGGAACTCAGGAACCCCAAGACTTATTCTACAGGTTGTAACAGAAAGGTGTGATCATATTTTTAAAACCTTTTTTTAGGGTTCCGTACCTCAAAATGTAAAAAAGGAACCCTTATAAGATCACTATACGCAACTATCAATAATAAAAAAAAAAAAAAAAAAACTATCTTGTCCGTCTGTTCGTGTGTCACCGCCGATTTTCTCAGGAACCTAGGGTGGACCTAACAAGTTAAAATATACCAGATACTGAGGTCTATAGTCCCTATTCGGAGTATAAAAATCAAGGTCGTGAGTCATCACGATAAAAAGATATAAGCACATTTAGATTTTCGCGCAACACACAAATAAAGGAAAATTTCCAATAAATAAAAAAGTTGAAAATTAAGGTATATTTTGGTACTTACAAGTTTTCGCGAAAATATAAATTTGCCCATATCTTTAAAACTTAGCCACCAATAAAAATTATACCAATTTTATTATGGCGGTATAATGGGTAGGTACGGAACCCTCGGCGCTCGAGTTCGACACGCACTTAACCGGTGTTTTTATTTTATTATTGTTGATAAGCCTATGACTATTGACTAAATCTCACCTGATGGTAAGCGACGATGTGGTCGACGATGCAGCAAGCTTGCTTAGAAGAAACCTATTCACTCTTGACTTAATGACTCCCAGGTTGTAACTATCAGGAAATACAGACTCCGACAGCGCATTTCATTCCTTAGCTGTACGCATAATAAAAGTATTCCCAAAACGTTTGGTGCGTATGGGTTGAATGTTCACCATGTACCGATCGCCATACGTCTTGTAGTCCGATGAATGAACAACTGTCTCCAAAAAAAAAAACTAAGCAATATCCAAAAAAAATTTTTTTCCATACCAAGTTGGCATGGCATCAGTTGATCAAAATTTGTATGGAAGGCACAATTTTTTTTAGATAATTGAGTATGACTTTCTTAGTGAGTTTTTATTACACCATGGCCAGAAGCGGTTTTTAAAATATGATCGCAACTTGCCGTTTTATCCTGTATGCTGACAGCGATGTAGACAGTTGTAACATTGGGAAGCTTGTTCAGAATGTACTTACGGTGAGGTATTTGTTGGACTTGACGTGCAGCAGTTGGAGAACGCTGCCGTACTGAACGATGGACCCCAACAACTTCTTGTTCTCCAACTCATTTTGTTTTTTCTCTATCTCAGCGGCATGCTGTGGGAGACAACGATATAAAATTACTTCAAATATAGTAAATAATAAAATCTATCTGACCGGTGAGATAAAATATATCTGACCGGTGCAGTAAGGTTCTGTATCGATAATCGATGGCTTTACGAGTTCTAGAAGCATTGAAGTGACACATCATCTTCAGACATTTTCTAGATAATTTTCAAATCAAATCAAATTATTTATTATTGCAGAAAGCACTGTTACAATGGTTTTTTTAAATGAACATGTTGCAAGTCGTTCGACCGTAAGGCATGCAAAATGAGTACAATCATGGTTTATTAAAATCAAGATTGACATTGAAACATAAAATAAGTTTTTTTTTTTTATAATATTTATTAATAAAACATATATATACAATTAAATATTCTAAAAAAATAAAATACCTATATACAAATACAAAGGGGAGACGGGAAAAAGGTCATTGTGCATCAAAAAATTCGTCCACATCGATGTCAATGGGAAACGTGCCATGCATGCATGCATGTGCCGGCAGCATTGCCACGTTGAATGGCAATGCTGATTCTCTGGCCGAATAAAAGGCCAGACCTCTGGTCACGTGAAGAGTCGACGAGCTTTGTGCTAATTTCTCGAAAAACTCCATGCGCACTCGGACCCCATGGACCTAATGTTTCAACCCCAAACTGTGTGTTACTGGTGTCACTTTGACTTTTATTTCGTAAGTATGGTTTCCTTTTTCTTTTTATGTTGGCACCTTGTTTTTAAACATACATAAAAATTGTAATAATTTAATTAAGATTTTGTGTGTTGTGCTGTGTCTTTTGTGTGCACTAAATAAATGATTTATCTATCTATCTATCTATCTATCAACCCCAAACGGCTCAAACATATAACTTCCAATAAGGTTGTTATATTTGCGCCGTTTGAGGTTTTCTGCACCAGCAGCAGCCGCCCCAGCACAGCCTGCCGTGCTTAGAAGATGGGATGGCGCAAGGGTGTCGACACATGTTGCATCCCACACCAAAGGTCTACCCACCTTCCAAGGCATAATGGTCATCCCGTCTGGTCTCTTCCCATCGTCGCGTGCCAAGCCATTGGGTTCTAAAACTGCTGGCACCCCGGCGGTGACAAGAGCACGACGTATGATGTCATTAATGCTGGCGTGCCGTGCTATCCGGCCAGCGCTCCTACTGCAGGATAGGCCATGGTGACCGAGGCGGTCGACTGCTTCACCACATTGACAACGATTTATTTTCATTTTTTTAAATAAGATAAAATATTTTATCTACTCTCATATCGTAATATTCGAATTATAAAATTCAAAACAAGTTTATATTGGCATACTTTATAAACACAATACCAAAATTTAAAAATAGAATCTTATTATAACACTATTTCTCTAACAAAATAATGCTATAAAACAATTTTTTTTCTATTACGATACAGGACAAATCCAAGAAGTTAATCACTAAGGAGTTTCCATCTTTTTTTTTTGTAATGCCATTTTATAGTACCTATTATAAAAAGATTTGATTCCAATTTTAAATTGTCTATGACAATGCCCGCTTTAGACTTAGCACGCACTGCGATTTTTCTTCGCGCGAATTTTGTTTCCTTCTACCTGTTCATAGAGCTCAAAATATTCGGGCGAATAAAATTCGCGCCGTAGTGCAGTGGATTCTGTGGCAAAACACGGATTTCTTGCGGTATTATTTCCGCACGATTTCTTTACCGCAATGCGAACAACTTCATACAATTCCATAGGTCGCAGAATGGGCGGAAAAAATCGCGCAAATAAAGATCGCAGTGCGTGCCAAGCCTTAGCGCATGCGCGGTTAATGCGGTGATGTGTTGGGTTTTGGCGCCATTCATACGTTTTGCAAGTTTTGATGTACTGAATTTCATGAGTTATTTAAATTATTGTTTAAAAATGTCTGATATCAGTGAATGTGAAGAAAATTTGACTCCACCCGATATTTTAGATGCGGCGAAGGAAATTACTCTTAATTTATTACCAGCAAAGTCGAGAAAAGTATATGACAAATGCTATCACGATTTTATGGCATGGAAAATGCAAAAAGAGGTATTTAGTAGGTTCAATCCCAATTTATGAGTGTAGATAAAGTAGTGTATGAAACTGCACATAACTAGGTATTAAAACATTCGTGTGAAAGCTATTAAAAACCTCGCCTACGGCTCGGTTTTTAAACACACACTCATGTTTTAATACCCCTCATTATGCAACAGTTTCATAAACTACTATTTCGATGGTAAAACTCTGATTGTGGGTATTAGCTTTATCTGGTGATCAAAATCAAAAAATACATTCAGGCCTTTGCCTCGAAGTGGGTGTATGAACATAATAATAACACAAAAATATAAAAAAAAACCCGAAACATTTTTATTTCATGCTACTCAATTTATCTAGTAGTAGACACGCTTCGATCGACAATCTATTGTAAAACGTAGATAATTATGACACGATATCTTGCGAAAGCACCCCGATTTAAACAGTAAACCGACCATAACTTTAAAACGGCTGAACCGATTTTCATCAAACACTCTCGATAAAGTCACTTTTCAAACAATAAATACAAAATCAAAATCGGTAAATCTGTTGAGGAAATAATTATGATGCCACAGCCAGATACAGAAACACACAGGTACACACGTCAAAATTATAACACCCCTCTTATTCCGTCGGGGGTGATAAATGATGTGACACTATTATAAAACCTCCTTTCACATGAGAACACAATAAATTATGCAACTGAATGCATAAAAGTAAATAAGGAAAATGTAATTCCGACCCGGAACAGGGCTCTCCGTGATAGACAATTTAAGGCCGTATCCAGGAGTAATGGATTTCAAAATTTCCACATTACTAAAATATTATAAAAAAAACCGGCCAAGTTCGAGTCGGACTCGCGCATGAAGGGTTCCGTACCATTAACGCAAAAAAAAACAAAAAAAACACGTTTGCTGTATGGGGGCCCCACTTATATATTTATTATATTCTGTTTTTAGTATTTGTTGTTATAGCGGCAACTGAAATACATCATCTGTGAAAATTTCAACTGTCTAGCTATCACGGTTCATGAGATACAGCCTGGTGACAGACAGACAGACAGACCAGACAGACGGACCGCGGAGTCTTAGTAATAGGGTCCCGTTTTTAACCTTTGGGTAAGGAACCCTAAAAAACAATTCAGTAAAAATCCAAAAAAAAAATACTTGACTTAATGACACTAAACAAAAAAAGGACCGTCAAATAAAACGTCTAAAATACAATATTTAGCATTTTAAAACATAGCATCTAACTTTAACATCACAAAAACAATGTTCTTACAATAGGTATAAAACGCTGGATCAAAAACAAAGACCAATTCCTACCCGACTACCCCAGAAAGGAGTAATGTTTTCCTAGCTAATAACACTGTGGGAACCAATCAACCTGCTGAAGCCTATTTTGCCAGAAATTCGACAGAATTTTAATGAGTTCATTATTATTTGCATTAACTCACGCTTTTTACCAGAATAGACAGAAACTACATACTCCTTTATGCGGATCCGTAGTTAACCAGGAACCTTTATAATTTCGCCATGTCCGTCTGCAGCTTAGCTCCGAGACTCTTAGCACTAATTTGGCATGGATATATATATACTCGTATACTAGCTGACCCCCGGGGCTTTGCTCCCGTCAACTGGCTATCTACCAACCTGCTTGCCCTACCTACCCTAACTACCTACCTACTATTTTTTATCTATCATCAATAGTTTTCTCAGCGCAGAATGAATTTTATAGCCAACATTTTGCTACCTTGGGTTACATTATTGCAATTTTCATAAGGATATCTATTTTTTTTGAAAATGTCTTATATCCTATGACACTCAGGAATAATGTAGCTTACTACTGGTGAAAGATTTTTTAAAATCGGTTCAGGAGATCCAGAGATTACCTCTTACAACGTCACAAACTCACAAACTTTACCTCTTTATAATCTTATATATAAAATTCTCGTGTCACAATGTTAGTTACTATACTCCTCCGAAACGGCTTGACCGATTTTTAAGAAATTTTATATGCATATTCAGTAGGTCTGAGAATCGGCTACTATCTATATTTAAAAGCGGGGGAAGCCGCTGGCAGAAGCCAGTATTAGTATAGATATATGAATCACGCCGACAAAGCGGTAAAATAAAATCATGTAAAAAAAATGTATTCCTCCTGTACACGTAAATTGGGAATGTTTTTTTCTCGTCTATCCCATGGTGTGGAGTATCATTGGATAGACCATTAAAAATATTCAGGGTCTGTAAAAACCATTTCGGATTCAGGGATCCGTTTGTGCAAATTTTTGTTAGGAGTCAAGTGGCAAATCCTGAACTTGGATCACAGACATTAAAAGGTTAAAGTTTATTTAGTGTTGAACCACATAATGTGATTGTTCAATGGAACACCACAAAAAAAAAAAGTCGTGTGGCACTCGGGGACTGCCGCGGTAAAGCTATTGCATAGCATTTATTCTAGATCCAGTCCTGGAAAATGCGTCAAAAAAATTAAAAACGTTAAAAACTCGAAAACGTAGCGAGCCAAACCCGCATTTATTTACGATTAATAAAACTCTACAAAACAAAAAACGTAGCGAGCCAAACCCGCATTTATTTACGATTAATAAAACTCTAAAAAACAAAACAAAAATACCCTTATTCACATTGAAATAAGGTCGCTTTTCTTTGACAAGCAAAAGTGACCCTTATTCTCATTAGCAGAAGGTCCACATTGATCACCATTGTCACAGAAACAGCTCAGAGAGACCGATAAAAGGCAAAAAAATTACGACCAACAAAAATTTTAAAACCCTCATATCTCAGAAACGGTTGGAGTTAGCGCATTTGTGACAAAAAATTTGCCCCCCTGCCCGCAGCTACTTCATCCAGGAGAACAAGATAGGATTTACCCCCCCCCCCTTAACCGTTTACCTCCCCCGCAAAAAAATTTTTCATTCTAAAAATACCAACACGGAAATCGAAAACACGTGCAACAAACCTCCCCCCCCGCCCCCCTGCCCCTCACCACTCAGATTCCACAGAATTCAAAAACCTTATTAAAAACAAAACAAAAATACCCTTATTCACATTGAAATAAGGTCGCTTTTCTTTGACAAGCAAAAGTGACCCTTATTCTCATTAGCATAAGGTCCACATTGATGGACAGTGGGGAGCGTGAGGTATTTTCGTTACGGAATTTCTGGATTCGGTCCCCGCGCTCAAGGCCCGCGAAAGAAGCTATGCAATAGCTTAAAAATGTGTTTTCGCGGATAACTTCGTTCTTTTTACCTAATTATGTTGGTGAATGTAGCTGTTTGTCCGGAACCCTCGGTGCACGAGTCCGACTCGCACTTGGCCGGTTTTCTACTTCTACCTTCATTTATTATCTGGTCATACAAGAACGCCGGTTGTGGGTAAAACGCATCTAACATCAATTGCGTAGATATCCTTCTAGGGCATCTAGGACGTGCCCTTCAAGCATTTCCACTCATGCCTGCCTTGTAAATTGCGATACATAACCGTATCACATTTTATTTTTCTTAATAACATTGTGGGAACCAAAACACCTGTCGAGGCCTATTTCGTCAGAAATTCGTGAGGATTTTAATGAAGTAGCCATAAATTAACCCTTTAATTTGTAAAAGCAATCACGTCGGGTAGCTGAATTGGGTCAAGTGGAGCAATTTATGTGCGGGTGGAGTTGTCTATGTCTGGATGAAGGGATCGGGCTGGTATTTATAGAATGTCCAAAATATTGAAGTCCAAAAAAATTAATTTGAGGTCCCTCGTAACGTAGGGTATCCGAATAGCCCCATATATGTTCCGTGACTTTTCGAGCTAAGATTTCATTTTTTTTATTTTCGACAGGACCAACGTCTAAAACCGGCCGAGTGCGAGTCGGACTCGCGCACCGAGGGCTCCGTACAAACCCCAGGTTAAAGATATTATAGACCTGAGTATTTGATATGAATTTCTATTTATTATCTCTACTCGTTCATGAGGAAAAGGGTAGTAAGTTTAAAATTATTAAAAATATTTTTATTATATGGTGTAACTAAAAATTTACGGTTTTCGCAATTATTCCTTTATCTGTGCTACAAGACCTTGCTTCGTACCAAATTTCAAGATTCTGAGCTCACGGGAAGTACCCTTGCAAGTGTGACAATTTGCAGAAATTTGCAACATAAACGGCTCTGTGATCTTTTGGTTGCGTTGGCTTAGAAGTTTGATTTTTTCACAGCTTTAAGGCACTTTCAGCTTGATACCTCTACGCGTTCCTGAGAAAAAGGGTCTTGACAGACAGTCAGACGGACGAACACCAAAGTGATCCTATAAGGGTTCCGTTTTTTCCTTTCGAGGTACGGAACCCTAAAAAAACCCCCGACACATTTACCTTGCGAAAACATCACGATCTAAACAGTAAAACGCGCATAACTTTTGAACGGCTGAACCGAACAACAAACATCAAACATAGCTAAGAACACTCTCGATACAATCACCTTTCAAACAAAAAAAAACTAAATCAAAATCGGTTCATCCGTTGAGGCGCTATGATGCCACAGACAGACACACAAATACACAGATACACAGCAACACACCTCAAACTTATAACACCCCTCTTTTTCCGTCGGGGGTTAAAAAAAACAAAAAAAAATACGTAGATGACAGTCAAATTTTTTTTTGCATCTGTATCTTCTTGAGTAGTACTTTTATGCATAAAATAATCAGCTTCGTAACTGCGATCAAAAGTTATGAAAATGTTGGTCTAAAGTGAAAAATTTACGTTCGGTGTTCAGAAATAAAATCATAACTCGAAAGCTATGAAAATTCGAATTACTTACATGGGGGTGATTCGGATACCCCACGCTACGAGGGACCTAAATTTGTAAGATTAATAGAATAAATTATGCAATTGAATGCATCATATCTATGCAAGTTTATAGTATTACCCATTTACTGGACTGCGGAGGTCAGTGTGTATATGCCGAGTTTTTAACGTACTCACTCGTGATAACGTACACGATCTATTATGTCAAATTGTATACAAAAAAACGACCCAAGTGCGAGTCGGACTCGCGCACGATAGAATCCGTACCATTATAGCAAAAAACTAAAAAAAATAACACGTTTCTTGTATGGGAGCCCCACTTAAATATCTATTTTATTCTGTTTTAAGTCATCATCATTAGTGAAAATTTCAACTGTCTAGCTATCACGGTTCATGAGATACAGCCTGGTGACAGACATACACCAATATTATACACTTAGAACGCAATAAACGTTTTGACTTTGACAGACAGACAAACGTACCGCGGAGTCTTTGTAATAGGGTCCCGGTTTAACCCTTTGGGTACGGAACCCTAAAAAGAGGTTTCGGCTTACCGTTACCAGACGGCACTTGTCTAATACAAATTTAGGTTTACGTTAACGCGAATGAGCACAAGTAAAAACTCACACTAAGCCCACTTGAAAGGCAGTCATTACATGTTAAATACTGGTATTCGGCTGCAGCCGGTTCAACTGGATATCAAACATAATTAATAATACATATATATATAATTTGGGAAATAGCATAGGGCCTATAAATCAATCTGCCTAGTCCCTAGACAGATTGATTTAGATCTTTTTTTTGTGTCGAATAAATGCTTTCCATTATATTTCATGCAGTCTACCATTGATCCTATTTTATCTACCAGAAGAAGCTATGTTTAGGGTTCCGTTCCTCTAAAGGAAAAAAGGAACCCTTATAGGATCACTTTGTTGTTTGCCTTTTTCTCTGGAACGCCTGGAGGTATCAAGTCGAAATTAATATCTTATACTCATGTTTGCAATCCCTTTCAATTGTGAAAAATCAAACTTCTAGAACAACGGACTCAAACGATATCGCCGTTTATGTTGCAAGTTTGACGAATCGCAAGGGAATCAAAGCCTATAAACTACTTCCCGTTGACCCAGAATCATGAAATTTGGCAATCGTGAATTATTACCTAAATAAAAAAAAATATTATTAACTTGACTTATGTCGGTGTATGGGGACAACAATTTTCCAACGGCAAAGTTAATTTTGTTCCGCAATCCTCTTTTTATTTCGTTATAGCAATGTTCGGAGCTTTTATTGTTTATGAGGTTCATTAAAGTTACCTAACTATTTCGGTGAATGTAGCTTTTTGAACGGGGAACCCTCGGAGCGCAAGTGCGACATGAAATACATATCAACAAAGGGTAAAAACGGGACCCTATTACTCCACTGTCCGTCTGTCTGTTTGTCTGTCTATCACCAGGCTGTGCCTCATGAACCGTGATAGCTAGACAGATGAAATTTTCACAGATGATGTATTTCTGTTGCCGCTATAACAACAAATACTAAAAACAGAATAAAATAAATATTTAAGTAGGGTTGCCATACATTAAACGTGATATTTTTGCGATAATAGTACGGAACCCTTCGTGCGCGAGTCCAACTCGCACTTAGCCGGTTTTTGTTTTTGTTTTATTCGGCTGCCAAGTAAGTCAATGATACACCTAACTGCCCATTTGATAACATGAAAAAATAATTCGTACCTGCCATCAAAAAATAGTTTAACTAAATAAATGGCAACATTAACACGACTAATGGGCTGTTTATAGGCAATTATACTGTTTATGCCCTAATAATAAGAGCTATAATCGTTTAACAAAAATAAAGAGAGGATATAAATATTCATCATATGTAATAATGTGGACTTTATAACCTCGTTAAAGGGACCGTCTTCGTTCAGCTAAAAGATAAATAGACTTAGTTGCAATATACATAAAGGCTATTATCGTTTATCAAGTAGTTGATGGATGGCTCCTAGGATATTGAAAATATATTAATATAATCTGATATCAGATTTTCTGGCTCCTACTCGTCAATACAAATATCTTCAAAACAGTGATAGTAAAGATCAACAAAATTCAATTTTATAGAATCCGTCTTTGTTTCATCATCAGCCTATATACGCCCTAATTAAATATTTTTTCAACACACTTGCTCATAAATTGGCTCTAATTTCACCGTAATTAGACACATAATGACACCTGTAATCAAACTGTGACTTTTTCATTGCTATTATTCACAAGTGAGTTATAGAGTTTTTTTTTTTATTTATTGGTTAAGTTGCTTTGTTCTTAAAAAAGTTTCGATACAAAAAAGATCGTGCTCAATAGTACAAATAAATTAATCTACCTGCTTCGTATTTTAAAATAGATAATTTCAACTTGTACGTGTTTAATAAATAAAACTTTCACTCAAATATAACTTTTGTTTTTCTCTGTATTAAAGAAAACTTGAAATTCCCCATTTTGTACGTCGCTAAAACGACATCCGCGAAAAACAAAAAAAAAAGAAATCTCATTATTTAAGTCCTTGGCCGATCGCCATTGTTAGATGCCCGCGCATAGGAAAACTGATTAATTTTTCCCGCCATTGCGAAAAATTTTTCACAACTCATTTTCACTGTTGAAAATGATTTTTTAGTTTATTTTCTTCACAAGTGTGTTGAAAAACGTCGTATGATACACGTGTGTATTGATGATTACCGTTATCGGCTCTCTTAAGACCCTCACCTAACGGCTCGGGTCTCAATGGCGCCTCAGCGGTAATCACCAACATTACACACTTGTACCATAATGTACTATTAAACATCCAAGTCGTTTTGGAGGAGTATCCAAAAGTTGCGAAAGAATATCGTGTTTATTAATACTTTTTTTAAAGCAAAACTATTAGTTACGCGAAAAAACCTTGTTTCAAATATAATGTACATGAATCAATAATATCCTATACCTTTTTTGAGAGCAGTGGTGATGAAATAATTTACACAAAGTGCAGCGCCTGACTTGTGGACCGATGACCTGGTGAAGGTTGCGGGGATCCGTTGAATGCGAGACGCAGGAGACCAATCAATGTGGCGACGCTTGAGGAAGGCCTATGTCCAGCAATGGACATCTTTCGGCTGATATGATGATGACGATGAAGCGCCTGGCTGGGTTCGAACCTACAACCAATACCACTGGGCCACCACTGCTCTCTGCTGTCACCACCACTGCTCTTCGGTTTGATTAAAGTTAATAAGATTTGGCGATAATGATGCATGACCAATTAATATTATTAATACAAATTCTAAGAGGGAAACAGGTAGCGTTCTGGAAAGATGATTGCTAATAAAAGACAAGAAAAATTAGGTCAATTCCCTCATACATTAATCACAGTTGAATGGGAATCGTAAAGGAAACGAACTCATTAACCTATTTTGGGTTCATAATTATTTTGATTTATAGATATTTATTTAATTTAATGGGGTCTATTCATAGGTATTTATTATCCTATTCGTATCAAAAAAAAGAACAGATTGTGGTAGGAACTAAAAATGTCAAAAAAAAAAAAAAAAAAATATAACGATTTTTTTTTCTAGATAACGATGATTTTTTATTAAATAAACATTCATTTTCATTAAATACAAAAATTTACATATTTATTTTAAATCGAAACTACTCAATTAGTTTAATCAGTGACTTCGGTAATAGTTACATTCGATGTTGCCTCTGAGAACGGTATTACTGTTACAGCAATTGTTTTAATGCATTAATTTCAATAAGAATGAAATTAAAATTAATAATTAATTTAAAAACATGATATGCAATGAAATTTATGTGAATTTTAATCTACCTAGAGAGTAGATTTTACATTTACTGGCGCTCAATACACACCAAATATACGCGTGCTAAATGCACAGATAAATGCATACTTTAATTATAAAAATATAATTAACTTACTGATGACTTGATAATGTGTCATAGTGTGATTTTGCTTTCTTTGCAGGAGGCTGATCACTTCCACTCTCTAAATTATCACGGTCAGACATTTTATTATCAGAACAGAAAAATGATTTATTTACCAGAAAAACACAGGTTATGAGTACTGTAATAAACAGAGTATACATTATAGGTATCCGAGCTCAGTGGAGCGAAAGAGATGGCTTAACGCCGGATCGAGTGAGAGAGAAACGCACAGTCGATTGCGCGTGGCGACGCGTCGCCACGCCAGAAATCGGTCTCACGTGCGCCTATAGATGTTTCACATCAAAATCTAGTATTGGACAGCCAACAAAAGTGACTGAAGTTTTGAATAGAAATGATCAAAAAAATTGTAGACCAACACAATAGAAGATATATTTATTAATTACAAGCTTTTATTTAACTTGCAATGTATGTATGTATGTTCGGGACAAATCTTGCAACTGAATTTTAAAGCAGTTATCCTCCACCGATTAAGATGAAATTTTGCATACACGTTTAGTTTGGATGACAATGCATGGTTAGGTAAGTGACGTCATTCTAAATCCAATATTGCGGACGGCCCAAGATGGCGGACTAGTTATTTTTTGTGCACTGCCATGATATGGGTATCAATTGAAAGGGTTTGCTGAGAAGAATACGAAAAAAGCTTGTTTTAATGAATAATTTTATTTTAACTACTTAGGTATACTTTTAAAACTAGGGGCATTTTAAAAAAATTGGTACCAGAAATGACAAACAAGCTGAAAAAACCAAAAAAGATATGGGAAGACAAGATAAAACCAACAGGGGCCCCTAACTGGAAGAGAGTAAGGCCTAGTTTTTTGGTCCGTAGTGAACTCAACCAATAGTTAAATATGCTAACCAATGGTTTAAATTTTCGGTAAACGCGTTAATTCATCAAAATTTTAGTCAAAAAAATGGTGTAATAAGTTGGAGAATTAATTATTTGATCATTTATTAGACTAACAATCGATGAATATACACGCATTTTCACGGTCCGTAGTTACCACAACATATGTAACCATTGGTTGAGTTAACTACGGACCAAAAAACTGGGCTTAAGGTTCCCCTAGTCAACGGCACGAACTATTTTGTGCGCGGGGTTAAAATGCATGCTGTCTAATCCGACAACACGTGCGAGAGAGATTGATGCTGTGATGAGCAGTAAGAAGCTAGTTCTGGTACGAATTAGCACTTTTGCAAATTTTTAACGAAATGGATGATGATTTAGGACGAAAACAAGCGCGCAAAATTTTATGAACAGACCTTTGCGAGTCTAGATATCATGAAAAAACTACTAAATATATATTTTCAAAATAAAATTATTTGCTTTGTTGAATTACTAATCTATCCCTGTATGGAGGCCGTTTTGCAATTTTCCTTCTTATTATAGTATTTACTTCCGCCCAAAGATGCGTTCAAATTAGTGTTGAAATATGGAACTTTCGACGCTCATAACTTTCAAATATTGTATTTTTTTACTTTTCTGTTTCGATACAGGACTAGATAATGATGAGACAAATTGATATCATTTTTTATTTTGAACGTACACCGTCAAACAGTGGAGTAATCGCCAGACTTGAGACTACGTTTGTATGGAAGAATTTTTGACTAGTGTAACCTTAAGACGACGACAGTCGCCAACGACCTTGAACGAACAAAACGCGCACTCGTTTCACACCCGCGTGTCCCAAAATTCGGTAGTTTTTTGTACTTTCCTTCTTATTCTATGACTTTAAAAAAGCTTTGAATCAAAATGTAGATAATTCATGTCTTTGAGATGGTGAAAATTTCAATAAAATACGCCCGGCGGTTTTGGTGCGACTGTCGTGTTTTTGTCCGTTTAAGACATAACTTTACAAATTAATTACAATATGTTATACGAATAAAACACAAAATTTTCGCAAACAAAATTAAGAAAATGGTCTAATGTAACAAATTTACAAAAAATTACGATTTATTTCCGTTGGATCCCACTTTTGAATCCCACTTTAATATTTTTGGCGTTGGATCCCACAAAACATTATTTTGTATTTCCGTTGGATTATTTTTATTTCCGTTTAGCCCTGATTCTCATTTTAAAATCAGTTACTGAGGGGTATCTGCGACTTAAGTCGTGATAGAATAATCGCTTCTCGCTTTTCTCTAACATCGGAAGGTAGAGGGTAAGATGGCTTATAAGCTTAGAACCGTTACTTTAGGGACTTAAGGTCCATAAGGCGACTGAGGGTATTACCCTACTAACCTCTGGTGCACAAACTGTCAGAGGTCACGTGAGTATATAAGACAAATAACTTTATTTATTTTCACCGGCTTTTCAGTTACCCCCATTTTCTGTGCAGAAACTATCGATGACGCACAAATTAAACGGGAGGCAAGTGATATCATTGGCAGTTGAATTTTCAATATTTTTGTTCAACCAATCACAGCAGGAAACGCGCATATAAAAAAACTTTTAAACAAAAAATTAAAACTAAGTCGGTGTCTTTGGTTCATACTGTTTTTCGTTTTTTTAGACACCGACTTTGGCAATAAAGTTATTTTTCGATTTGTAGTGTTTTGCTTTAGAAGACGATATTTTTTTTTGTTGAAAATATTTTACTTTTTACGTTTTAGTGGTAAATAATGGACAAGTTCTATAGTAAGGTACCCATAGTGATGCCATAATAGATTACCCAAATGAAAACTCTTTAAAAAAACAAACTCAAATTCGTCATCAGTCACGTAAACAAAAATGTTCATAATTAAAAAAAAATGTTCATAAAATAAAAACTACTGGGCCAAACTATGTTAATTTTTTATAGGTCCAAATGGCAACTATAGCACATCAAGCTAAAGAAAACACGTAAATCGGGTCATAATACTCAGCGTAATCGGTGTAAATACATAATTAAAAAAAAAAACTTATCGAATTTGAGAATCGCCTCCTTTTTGAAGTCGGTTAAAAAGAATGTCACAATAACTTTGTTATAGTAATGTTTGATTCAGGAACTGAACATAATTATCTTTTCAAAAGCCGATACTCGACAATCCGAACAAAAAAAGTTTGTCGCAAGACTCGCAAGGTTTTTTTTATGTTTCGCTATAACATTTTACTTTCCTATGGAGATGGAAAATGGAGCATTTTCTCGTCTCGTTTTCTAAAGATTAGCTGTTCGTGACCATAAAAGTTTACGATAAGACCTACCGTTTGAAGTGAAAGATAAAACGGAACGGAACACAAGAGCTTTTTTACAACTTTGAATTGTTTTTAAACACAGATATAAATCGAACTAGATGACGCGATTGTATGTACACCGCGTGTCAAAAAACCGGCCAAGTGCGAGTCGGACTCGCGCATGAAGGGTTCCGTACCATTATCGCAAAAGTCGGCACAAAAATCACCTTTGTTGTATGGGAGCCCCTCTTAAATATTATTTTTATTCTGTTTTTAGTATTTGTTGTTATAGCGGCAACAATGTTATAGCGGTGCCGATAATGCTAAATGAAAAGCTTTAATTTCGTAATTAGAGCTTTTTGCTTTTTTTGATAATTGATAGTAATTTTAATCCGTTTTTAGGGTTCCGTACCCAAAGGGTAAAAACGGGACCCTATTACTGAGACTCCGCGGTCCGTCTGTCTGTCTGTCTGTCACCAGGCTGTATCTCGTGAACCGTGATAGCTAGAAAGCTGAAATTTTACAGATGGTGTATTTCTGTTGCCGCTATAACAACAAATGGGTACATATTAGAATATCGAAGATTAAAATACCTACGGATAAAATGCCACAGTTCAAAACATCGAAAATTAAAATAACGATTGTATCAAAATATCGAAAATTGTTACATCTAATCATAAAATGTCTAAGATTAGAATGCCGACTGATTAAAATATCGACTGATTCAAAATGTCGATAGTCATTATACCGATGTTCAAAATGTCAACATTTAAAACACCTAAGTTAAAAATACCTACTCGTTAGAATATCTAAAAAAAAAAAATATGTGGTATGAGTGGAAATAATTTAGGCAGATTTGAAATTGTCACACTCTGCCAACGCATTGATATTAGTCATGAGTCTGTCCTCCACTGCAAACATTTAACATATTGTTTAGCGAATATTATCATGTCGGAAAACGGATTAGTAGTTTTCAAGCGCTCTCCGGCCGCTGCCGCGGCACCGCTCGCTTCGCTCGCTCGGCTCGCGCGTGTTTGATCACAGTTTTTCCGGGATGGAAAATCCTCATTGGATGTCCTCCGCCCTGGGGGGAGCGGAGGGGTCTGTCAGACTCGTACTGACTAAAAACCACACCGGTGTTCCGTCTCACACCTACACCGGGGGTCGCGGGAACAACGATACTTCCGCAATCCCGGCTAGTGCCGGCCCGCCTCTGCGGGCCACGACCTCGGGTTGGGGGGGAGTGAGGTGTTTGACTCCCCCGCAACGTCTGAGAGGGGCGCGCGTGGAACACTACGCGCCGCCACCTCGGGTCCAGATGTTTGGGGGGCGACGGACGTCCCCGAGTCCGTCGCCCCTGAACCCATTTACGGGGGCCGGAAAAGGGCGTTATCCGCTCTCCGCCGACGCCCGGCGCGTCTGCTGCGGATCGGGTTAGCGGATGAAATCTCCCTTTCCCTCTCCGCAGCCTCCTTCTGCGAGACCACTGTTTCGCAGAAGGATACCACCGCGTCCCAGGACTCTTCACTGCCGACCATTGACTCGACTACGGCCGGCAGCGACAGGTCACTGCCTACTTCTGAGATGAGGGCACGGCGCGGCTCCTCCCAAGCGTCACATTCTGCCAGCGTATGCCGTGCCGTGTCCTCCCGGCAGTCGACGCAGTGGGCACACCGGGCGTCCGGCTCCCTGTTTATGCGACACAGGTACTTCCCGAAGCAACCATGCCCCGAGAGCACCTGCGTCACCCGAAACGACAGGGAGCCGTGCCTCCTCCCGAGCCAGTGCTCGAGCACTGGCCGGACCGCCTCGATAGTGACGAGGCCGGCGGTAGGGCGTGCAAGCCTGTCCCGCCATTCCGCCACCAGGACCTCGCGGAGCTGAGACCGACGCAACTCCATATGTCGCTGCATCGGCCCTTCGCCTCCAGGTCCCAGGGCGGGGATCCGGCCAGTGCACAAGCCGCCTCGTAGGAGATCGTGCGATACCCCCTGATGACTCTGACGGCCATCGCTCTCTGCGGCTTTCGCAGAACAGCGATGCTGCCGGCCGTCAGATCAGTCGCCCAGATCGGGGCCACATACAGGGCCATTGATCGCACGATCCCCACGTAGAGCCGCCTACAGGCAGCGCTCGGGCCCCCCAGATTGGGAAGCAGCGATGACAGCGCCCCAGCCGCGCCCAACAACTTGGGCGCCAGCCGCTGGAAGTGGGGGCCGAAATCCCACCGGCTGTCGAGCACCAATCCCAGGTACTTCATGGTTGACTCGATAGCGATTCGAGCCCCCCCGACGACGATGTGGGCATCGGGCGGTGGCGCCCGCCGGGGACCATGAAAGACCATGGCCTCCGACTTGTTGAGGGCCACCTCCAGGCCAAGGCGCCGTATGCGGCTCACCACCTGTGAGACCGCAGCCGTCGCCAACAACGCTGCCTCCCTGTACGAACTCCCCCGGGCGGTGACCAGCGTATCATCCGCGTAACACGTCAGGTCTACGCCCGGTTGGAGTTCGCCCCTCAGCACCCAGTCGTACCCGATGTTCCACAGGGGTGGGCCCAAGACTGAGCCCAGTGGAACACCGCACGACATGCCGTGCTGGTTTTCGACGCCATCACGTCCCACGTAGGTGACACACCTCTCCGCCAAATAAGCCCCGACGATGCGGCGGAGGTAGGGAGGCACTCGATGATACCGCAGTGCCTCCCGAACACAACATCACCCACCCCGGGAAACCGCTTCCTCCGCCAGGACTCTCACATGCGATATCGCGTGGATGGTGGAGCGCCCATGCCGAAAGCCGAACTGGCTTTCGTCCAGGTCCGGCCCCTCTCTGTACAAGTGGCTGACGAGGCGGGCAGCGATTATCCGCTCGAACAGCTTACCCACCTCGTCTAGCAACACTGGGCCGGTACGCGGACGGCGAGTCCGCAGGGCGCCCCGCCTTCCTGAGCAGGACCAGGCGACCAAATTTCCACAGAGTGGGAACTGGCCCCGCTCAAGGCACGCTGTGAAGAGTCCTCTCAGCCAGGGCTCTAGCTCCTTCAGAGCGAGGGCAAGCACGTTGCCGTGAATTCCATCGGGCCCAGGAGCCACGTTCTTGGCCCGCAGCCGCATCACGGCCGCCTCCATCTCTGCCTGTGTCACCTCTGGGACGCTGATGGCGTCCTCCTCTGTAGACTCTGCGGCCGTGGGCAAAGCCATCGGCGGCGGAATATGCTCCACTCTCGCCGGGAAGAGGGCTGCGACTACCTCCTCCAGCAGCTCGGGTTGGAGACTCTCCGTAACTGGAGGCGCGGCGGCTCGAAGTTTCCCTCGAACCGCTCGATAAGGGCGCCCCCAAGGATCCCCGTCTAGAGTCTCCAACATCTCCTCCCTGGCTCGCTTCTTCGCCTCGCCGATGGCCAATCACAGTTCTAACCTAACCTAACCTATTTCACCCAGTACAAAATGACGAATCATTCACCTGCAATCTGCCGCAGAATGTTGTCACCATTGTCTAATTATCTAGTCGCAGGCAGATTGTAGGTATGATTCGTTATTTTGACCGGGTGAAAAATAGGTTAGGTTAGAACTGTGACCAACTGCGCGTGAGCCGAGCGAGCGAAGCGAGCGGTGCCGCGGGAGCGGCCGGCGAGCGCTACTTCCAAGTTGCTCGCAGATTTTTTTCACTATTTTCTAATTATGCGGGTTTTCGCAATATCCGAAATATCAAATTACCCTGTGTAACAGATAATAAATATCGATATTTTGGACATTCGATACTCTGTACTTTCGATATTTAGGTCTTTCGATGTCACTTTTGTCGATAATTAGATATTAGATATATTGGACGTAGGTTATCTAACCATTCGACATTATAAACTTTCGTTATTTTAATTTTCGGTTAAATGGTCATTCGATATTTAAATTTTCGATGTTTTGAACAGTGACATTTTAACCGTAGGTATTTTAATATTCGATATTCTAATATGTACCCCAACAAATACTAAAAACAGAATAAAATAAATATTTGAGTAGGGCTCCCATACAACAACCGTGATTTTTTTGCCGTTTTTTGTGATAATGGTACGGAACCCTTCGTGCGCGAGTCCGACTCGCACTTGTTAACCCCCGACACAAAAAGAGGGGTGTTATAAGTTTGACGTGTGTTGCTGTATATCTGTCTGTGGCACCATAGCGCCTAATCGGATGAACCGATTTTGATTTAGTTATTTTTGTTTGAAAGGTGATTTTGTCGAGAGTGTTCTTAGCTATGTTTGAATAAAATCGGTTAAGCCGTTCATAAGTTATGGGCGTTTTACTGTTTGAAGAGGGGTGTTTTCGCAAGATGACGTGTCATAATTACGTGTTCAATAGATTGCCGATCGAAGCGTATCTAATATGTACTAGATTATGAAGCATGAAAAGGAACGTCCTCACTGGGAGCCCAGCATTCACTTTCGAGCAAAACTATGAACGTTCGAGTGAACATTCCTATGCGAGCTTGGAGCATTCGAATACGATCTTAAATGTCATTTATTCGATAATACGATTGACTAAGAAGGTCACAAACACTCAAGATCAAGAAACTGTTCCTCGCTTACAAGTAGCCAGTAATATTCATACATATATAATATATTCATATAATTATCTGAGTACTCGCTTTCGAGCGTTTTATTTGCATGAACATTCGAATGCGAGCTGTTCCCGCGAAAATCGTTGCAACGTCCACACCAGCCGAAGTTCGCGCTTGCGTGTAAGCTTTGTAACGCTCGGCTCAACGACCACATCACTCGAATATTCGACGACGAATGCTCATTACAAGTGAATGCTCTCAGTGAGGACGCTCCTAAATAAAAATGTGACGGGGGTTTTTTTAATTTTGAGATTTTCTTGTTTTAATATTATTGCCTCGCGCTTGACCACTGTCTTACCTGATGGTAAGCGTTGATGTGGTTGACGGTGAAGCACGCTTGCCTATACGTAACCTATATAGGTGGCCGAGTCATTGGAAATGTTTTCTTTCATTGGTATGTAAAGGCGAACGGCAAGATTGTATGGGAATTTCGTACCGCTAATAAAAAATCGTGTTTTAGGATATTTTTTGTTTTAATTGGCAGTTAAAATTATAGATTAACCCTTTTAAAATTTTTAGAACTTGTGGCATAAAAGTTAAAACCAGATTTATTTTCAAGGTTATATACTAGTGTACCAATGTAGATCGTTACATATAGGTAAATGTTACGTATTGTTACATAATTTGTAAAGTAAATTGTTTGTTGCTATCTTTGTAGTGTTTTACTTATCATTAAGTAGATAGATTGAGATGAGGATCGTACCTACTTAGGGAATTAGGAGATACCTATGTTCAGCAGCGGACTGCAACAGTTTGATAATGATGAGTTTTATTATATTTAATGTTATTTATATTTCTAAATAATTAATTATAATTTCAATATTTGTGTTAATTTATATAAGGCAACTACTATAAACATAACTGCGTTTAGTTTACGATTTTATTACGTTTATTTATTAAAAGCGTTTTATTGACATTATTAATTAATCCGAAGTTCTAAAAATGGTAAACTTACGTGAAATAAATGGCTTAGTTGCCTTAATAAGTGGTACAAATTCTAAAAACCGGCCAAGTGTGAGTCAGACTCGCGCACGAAGGGTTCCGTACCATTATCGCAAAAAACCGCAAAAAAAACACGTTTGTTGTATGGGAGCCCCACTTATATATTTATTTTATTCAGTTTTTAGTATTTGTTGTTATAGCGGCAACAGAAATACATCATCTGTGAAAATTTTAACTACCCAGCTATCACGGTTCGTGAGATACAGCCTGGTGACAGACAGACAGACAGACGGACCGCGGAGTCTTAGTAATAAGGTCCCGTTTTACCCTTTGGGTAAGGAACCCTAAAAACGAACAACAAAAAAAGTATGCGGTATATATTAACAACAAAATCTGCCGTTCACCTGTTTTTAAATTGTGTGTCGCTTGGTTGTCATACAGATGGAGGGACTTGCTTTATCTAGTTAGATTCATGTCTGTGGTTTTACAACTTTCATTTATTTTTCTGATTCCAACTGAGGAGTGATAAAAATGGGGCAATCTTTTTTTAGGGTTCCGTACCCAAAGGGTAAAAACGGGACCATCCGTCATCCGTCTGTCTGTCTGTCACCAGGCTGTATCTCGTGAACCGTGATAGCTAGACGATGATGTATTTCTGTTGCCGCTATAACAGCAAATACTAAAAACTGAATAAAATAATTATTTAAGTGCGGCTCCCATACAACAAAAGTGTTTTTTTGCCGTTTTTTTGCGATAATGGTACGGAACCCTTCGTGCGAGAGTCCGACTCGCACTTGGCCGGTTTTTTTTGTAACATTTCTCCACTTAGTATCAGCCAGCTCGCCCTTAACCCAAATTATTTGCATTCAGTTTTGTTTTTCCATACTTCTGTATCTTTAAGTAGCTTCATCTCAGTAGCCACCCCTTTCCTAACCAATAAAATTACGAAGCTTTTATTTATTGTTGTTATTTGTGTTTGCTGTGCTGTGTCAAAAAAATGTTTTACTTACTTTCTAATTTTGATCTTCGTTAAATCCTATGAAAAGCACTCAGAGCTGATATTTTATATTCTACCATGTGATTTTTTCCATTACAAATAAATAATAGTTAAAAACACGCTTTAACACAAAACCAAACTGAAAAGTAACTAAGTAGTATTATTATTTTTTTACTTTTTAATTCAAGTTACCATTAAACCAAGTACAGTTAATTAAAGCAAGTACCTCCCTGTGATGGGAGTGGGTAATTAGCGTGCCTAGTGCCTTCCCTGGATGTGAATGCCGTTTCTCGGCCTCCCTCTGTGGAGCATTTAATTAATACATGGATTTGGCGCTACTCACTACGCGTGTCTTCAGATACAACAAAAAAGTAATCCATGCGCATGTCTTAGCACGCGCCTTAAAATACACTACCGGGCATTGGATATAAATAAGCGCTAATCCTGAAGATCCTGGTAAGGATAGTGGGACAAACTATTTAAATTATTGCATTGTCATCGGTCCTTGATAAGTGTGCAAAGTTTCAAATTAAGCCGACGTTTTGATGGGGGTGAAAATCACGTTCAAAGATTCCGTTACATAGATACATACATACCAAGCTAATAAAAGCGTGTTTTAAACGTGCAGATCGCTTACGTGATTTCCAGGCAGTATAACACTAACTCCTATTATTAAATTTCAAACTACAATACTCCGTAAGTCACGTCTATCTAGGACGTGCCTGTAACTTCAGACCCTTCAACCGGCAATTAGTAATACTGTATCCCCGAACAGGCCCTTCCACAAGGAAATTTGAAGGGGGTGCTTAGACAGGTCTTTTGTAAACTTACAGGAAACTTTATTGCGAATATGTACAATCTGCACATCATATCTTATGGGAGTGTATTCTTTGGCAGAATGAACGCAATTCTATGTTAAATAATGTACAGGCTGTATCAGGAGCTGTTTACAATACGGACCTTGTGGAAACTAGAACAATAAATTTCCGTGCGTTCAAGCGTTTTACCATACCTATGATTGGAATTAAATATAACAGCTCACAATGTTAGGCCCCATTAATATCAATGCTAATTTTTTTGCCTTGGTGCTAGGCAACTGGGCTTATTCCAGTTGTAACGTGCCTATTCGTCTTATTGTTCTGTCTCCTGCTTGATATGGAGGGAAGTGGAGTTTTTTTTTCCCTACTCCTCCATTATTCTTTTCTGATTAATTTCGTTGCGGGATACAAGACAGTTAAATTCATTCTCCGGGACTACGTCGACGCGTCGAGCTTCATTGCCTCGGCGCTTTTCTAGTGGTCGCCACTGTTGATTCTGGCTTTCAGGAGTTGCAGTGGTTTGGGAATAGTGCGATGGGACTGTCCCAAACTTTATTGTGTTGCAAAATTTTCAACAACATTTTTTGGCAATAAACGTTGGGTAACCCATTTGTGAGAGTACTCCAAGTGCCCATACACCTGCACTTTGGAGACTTGGTGAACGCGATTGATACCTCTATAAACGTGGCCACCTACTGGGCCCAAAATGTCTCAAGGTTAAATCATCACCGACTCAAAAAGAAGAAAAAGCAATAAACGTTGACGGACATTTTTATTTTGACATCCCATATGACTATATGAGGTATCGCAGATGTTTTACTACCCCAGGGAGATAAGCCGGCAAGTGCATGCAATTACTCTGGCACCCTCGCACTTCAAACTGGAGTGCAACGCAGCTTGACGGCTGGAATTGCTACTTCTCCGAATAAGCTATTTCATAAAGAGCCTTGCTTTAACCCGAACTTTTTAGATGTGAAAGCAATGCTAGACCGCGCTATTGCATATACACCTGTAATGATAGCTGTTAGGGAGATTTTAATAAATAATAGACTGACTAATCCATCGCGATCAAAACTTGGTTTCGTGCGCACGAAAAACAACCAAAAATGTAATTCATACTTAAGCATTGACCGAAACATTGTATTTTATCGCTCACTACTCTGCTTCCTCTAGTGGAAATCTAGCCCAAAATTTTGACTCATTGGAAAACAGTTACCAGATTTTTCTTAAGCCTGCAACTAAGACATCATGGTATATTGTGTCTGTCTTCTCGGAGGCAAGTATGATGAGTGCTATGTACAAGTAAGCACATGCTGGAGTACCCCAAGTGTCCATACACCTACATTTTACAGAACCTAATGAACGCCACTGCGGCTGCGATTGGCGGGGCCGCCTACAGAGGCCCTAGACTAGTTCCATTCTATTATCGAAAGCGTGTCGATAGCGAATGGAAAAATGTCAAAAATGTTTGGGAAATTGGGAATGTAATTTTATTTTTTTATTTTCTATAGGCTCGCACTGGACCATTATTTCACCCACAGATATAAATCAAACAGATTTGTATATGTATATGACGCGGTTGTTTGTACTTCACGTGTCAGAAAACGGAGTTAAATTACGATCAATGATCGTACTTTTCATTTAGCTTTAAAAATGCCTAATTATGCCATATTGAGCTGTAAAGACTGTATAGATAAAGCTGGCCGAGGCATTGAAAATGTTTTCTTTCATTGGTAAGTAAATCTGTTTTTAAATTGTGTGTGAAAAAGTGGCACGCTTGGTTTGGTTTGGTCATACAGACGGAGGGACTTGCGTTATCTAGTTAGATTTATGTCTGTGATCTCACCTGATGGTAAGCGATGATGTGTTCAAAATGTCACGTAATTAATCAGTTACATTTTGGCATTTGGACCATCCCCATCGCTGACGTCGAATGATACTTGTCCAGAGCCTCTGGTCCCAAAACATCTAAAGAGTTTTTATTCGACTCAAAAATAAGTAGAAGCCATATAAATACTCACGTGTAACCTCTTCAGCAGTCCTGTATCGGTGTTCGAGTTGGCGGACTGCTTGGCAGTATTCCAGAACTGCTTTTGGGCGGAGTAGCGGTTCATAGGACATATTTTGAACAGGCAATCTGGAAACAAAACAATACTATGTATTTCTTCATCGTCATATTTTTTTTATTGGCATATAAATGATCGCGTATGACCACTATCTCGTCTGATGGTACGCGATGATGTGGGCGACGGTGAAGCATGCTTGCCTAGAAGTAATCTATTCCCTCTTGACTTAAAGACCGCTAGGTTGTAGCTAGCAGGATTCAAAGTTAGAGTGAACAGGCTTCTTCCGGGTGAGCTCACTCCATCGTCGACTCTGTCTCTGTCACCTATGACCTAGACTAGAGTCAAGAGCAAACCCATGACAAAAAAAAAAAGATTCCGATTTGAATAGTGTTACTAAAGTCATACAATATCTTATTTCTGTCAGCAATAAACGGGTAATACATGTGGCAACTCATTGAAGCTCACATATATTGCCCGTGTCACACTGGGCTTGAAGAGACAGGCTATCAAATGGACTTAAAACTTATTACATGGCTAAACCCATCTCAAGAGATGTACAATCAACCAATTTGAGACCCGATTACTGGGTTTAATCCTGTCTCTAACCCATCTCTTTAAGCAAGTAAAGCAGTTGATAAAAGATCTAGTCAGCCAGAAGTGAGAAGTATTGCGCAAAAAACGAGGTCTAAACATAACAGGCCAGCATCGCCAATGCTACCGCAATTTTCCGCTTTAGTGTTTTTATTATAATACCCAAGATTTATGCTATATAAAAGGACCTTAACGCGGCGAAGCGTAAATGTATGCACAATTACACAACAATAGGATGGGAAACCCATAAATCCATACCAATATAAAAGTAATTGTCTGTTTGTTACGTTTTCATGCCTAAACCGCTGAACCAATTTTGGTTTAGTGATAGATGGACCTTAGAGAAGCACATATTATGATGATACTTTTCTCTCCGGGGTACCTATATTCCCGCGAGATAATTTTCTATTTTCATGCAGGCGACGAGGACATGGGACCGACCAATGTGGCGACGCTTGGAGAAGGCCTATGTTCAGCAGTGGACGTCTTTCGATTGATATGATGATGATGCAGGCGACGCCGTTGGCAGAACTAGTATTTTATATATCCTTAGCACTGACACCGGGAATGAAGGAGAAGTTTTCACGCAAACAGCTGCTTTGTTGCCCACCCATACGTATATTTCCTTTCTAAATAATACAATTACTTACAGCCCTAATTAAATTTAAAACATAAATAACATACTCTTCCGAGGTCCGCATTTAAAATAGATGCCTTATTAACCAAGATCAAAAGAAGGGGGACGTTCTCAATAAGGTTGTTAATTTATTTATTGCTTTATTGTACACCAGAAAATACAGGAACAAAAGAAAACAAAAAAATATACAACGGGCGGGCCTTATCGCTTCTTTCAGGAAAAATATTACCGTTCAAACTTAGGTGAAGTGAGAGGTGAGGTGTCAATCCCATAGACCAGCGGCGCACGTTATAATCGTAGTATATCCTCCTGTCCATAGATGTCGCTTTTATACATTTCAAGGGGGTGAGATTCCTTCTTCGAGATAAATCGAAATTGCTGTACTGGCATTTGTATGAAAATCCATATCTGTAGTGCTTAGCGGCCAAATAAATTACATAGAAAACTCATATCTGTCGTGTAATTTAAAAATGAAACGATATTTTACTCCGATACATGGCAACCAAGGAGGTAACTTATCAAATGTTTTATTTAAATTTCGAAAAGGCTTGCAAATAGAAAGCTGTTTATTGAAAAACTAAACACTTTAACGCGGCAAAAATTAATCATTGATTTTGAAATTGTATTTGACAAAACCAGTTCTAGGTACTACTTAGTTTTAATTTCCGCGCATTATTTGAGAAAAGTACTATACAAGCCTTGGCCGTAACTAGGCATTGATGGACTTACGTATGTGTGCCTCGGCTTCGTCTCGGCCCACATTTACACGTTCGTCCATCAATGCCTCTTTTGCTGGCCGCTGAAGTAATGTACTATTTACGCAGGTGAAGCCGCTGGCAGAAGCAAGTCTTACTTAAAAGTCTTCAAATTCGTAAGTTTGGATGGATGGATGTAACTTTGTTACTCAATCACGCTAGAATGGCTGAACGGATCTGGATGAAATTTGGTATATAGATAGATTATGATCTGGAATAACACACAGGCTATATTTCATCGCGGTATAATGTTCCCTTGGAACAATAAAACACTTTTCACGCGGGCGAAGTCGCTGGCAGAAGCTAGTAAGTTAACGGTGAGTTTTTTTAAAAACAGACCAGCAGGAGCATAACAGATGTCCCATTTAGCCGCAAACACCATCTGTCCGTACCCCTAGGGAAATTAAGAGGTCACGATATGATATTATCAAAATAGGTAGATAATGCAGAACCCCAGGGAGGAAACGAGGTGACTATTATGATACGGAACCGCATGATTAATATTTAAAATCCGTAATACAAAAACTGGACTGTAAAAGTCCTGGTGTTCGTTGTGTAAACAAGGTAAACAAATGTTTTGGCAACACCACAATGGGAGGTTAAAATGGGGTTGTAAATACTGAGCTTGGCATAATCAACATAAATGTTTCTGTTGTTGGGACACAAGCCTTCTTTCTGTGAGAGGACGAGGCCACGCGGGCCCAGTGCGTGGATGCCATAAGTCTTCGAAAGTTTGATAATAATATTTAAATAGTCTGCATAATATTAATATTCGAAAACCTCGAATACATAGCCGGTGATATTCGAATATTAAACGAATACTCGAAAACTCGAATTGCATGCCCGCTGGTGAGATAGCCTGAACATTTCTGGAAAGCTCATTCTAGGATTTTATGCCAATAGCAACACACATCAAGACACAATATTACGCTGGCAATTTTTATTATTTTCACATGAACAAACAAACAAATGAAACAAATAATAGTAAAGTTGGTCCAACTTAGTCATTTTTTACAGCACTATAGCCTGAACATTTCTGGAAAGCTCATACTAAGGATCGCTGTAGGGCATGGAATATTCGCCCGATTTTGGTATTCGAGTTTTATGAATACCTTACGAGACACGATTCGAGTTATTCCAATTAAAAGAGTTTTTCGATTAATTTGCTATTTTTTTAATAATTAATAATCTCCGTCTGTTTTTTAGATAACTTTATTAGAAACACGTAACAGTTAACAGAGTCTACATCTTATTATGACTAAAAAAATACTCTTCTCACAAAATCAACAATCTTATTAACCCCCGACGGAAAAAGAGGGGTGTTATAAGTTTGACGTGTGTTGCTATCTGTGTGTCTGTCTGCGGCATCATAGCGCCTCGACGGATGAACCGATTTTGATTTAGATTGTTTGAAAGGTGATTGTGTCGAGAGTGTTCTTAGCTATGTTTGAATAAAATCGGTTCAACCGTTCAAAAGTTATGGGCGTTTTACTGTTTGAATCGGGATGTTTTCGCAAGATAAATGTGTCGGGGGATTTTTAAATTTTGAAATTTTACTTGTTTTAATAATTAAACTTACCATTAAGTATTAGTTATTGTATTTTTAACCCCCGACAGAAAAAGAGGGGTGTTATAAGTTTGAGGTGTGTTGCTGTGTATCTATGTGTCTGTGTATCTGTGTATCTGTGTGTCTGTCTGTGGCATCATAGCGCCTCAACGGATGAACCGATTTTGATTTAGTTTTTTTTGTTTGAAAGGTGATTGTATCGAGAGTGTTCTTATCTATGTTTGAATAAAATCGGTTTAGCCGTTCAAAAGTTATGCGCGTTTTATTGTTTAGTTCGTGATGTTTTGGCAAGATAAATGTGTCGGGGGTTTTTTAAATTATGAAATTTTACTTGTTAAATGAATAATCTTAACAAAATACGAAAGGGATAATTATCCTAAACTAACTACCATTTAAATATAACAACTACAATATTTATTACTGACTGACATAGATTAGTTTCTACTAAAATAAAGCTATGTGATCAAAACGATGCGATGACGCACTTAAATTCAAATTTACTAGTACTAACCACAAAAAAAGATGAAATAGAGACAAAACCCCCATCTTGATAATAAAATTAAGCATATCGATTATTTTAAATTCATATAGTAAAATCTCAAGAAACTCAAGGCGTCCAAGGTGTCGTCATTAAAAGAAAATCTTAAATGGCCATAAAAAAATCTATTGTCTAGTGAAAACACGCGTTCAGATGCCACGCTCGTGGTGAGTACAGAGGCCTTAGTGCGAGTTTTTACTCACGCTCAATCGCGTTAACGTAAATATCATTTTGTATTGAAACTGGATAAGCGCCGTCTGGTGACGGTAAGGAGAAACCACTTTTTTGTATACATTTTGACATAAGAGATCGTTTACGTTATCACGAGTGAGCATGACTAAAAACTCGCACTAAGGCTTCAGATAAAAGAAATTGGTACGCTTGCAACAAGTGAACTGCTTTGGGTCCACCCTATCGAATTGTGCCATCTCCACCCTCAAGGTAGTCTCTAAGTCTCCATTTTATAATAAGTTTCGTGTCGATGTGACAGCAGTATTACTTAAAGCCTCAAGAACTTTAGTTGCTAATGTTCTTTAATGCTCTTATTAAGTTCGATTTCGGCCAAGTTTTGTTGATTTTGCCTTAAGTAAGTAACGTAATGATTTCTTCGTTTTGTGTGATTGGCTGATTTGGTCGGTTGGATAGAGTTTACACTCTTTTCGCACTTACGCAATACGGCTGCTGGTCTTGCAGTCTAGCACGCACGAGCGACAGTCCTTTTGTATTTGGAGACTTTAAATATTTATTTAAATAGTCTGCATAATATTAATATTCGAAAAACACAAAAACCTCGAATACATATCCGGTGATAATCGAATATTATAAAAAAACTTTTTGCAAAAAAATACTACCGACTTCCAAATACAAAACTACAAAGTGAAAAATAACTTAATTTTTTAAAGTCGGTGTCCATAACGCAAAAAAATGGTACCTACGAAAGACACCGACTTTAAAAAATTAAGTTATTTTTCACTTTGTAGTTTTGTATTTGGAAGTCGGTAGTATTTTTTTGCAAAAAGTTTTTTTATTTTTCACTTTTTAGTTGTACGTACCTAATAGGCAATTTAGTAAGGGAACTATTTCGCCAGAATAGATTTCATGAAACTTGAACATAACCGGTGAAATGAGAGATCTGCTTACCCCTTAAGAGCGATCTGGCGTGATGTTATGTTATGAAATGTTATAAACAACAAACAGACATGCGATTGCAGCAATCCCGAGAGATTTGCCGTTATTTATTGAAGAGTTCTGTTGTATATCTCCGAAGTTCTTCATCAGATCTTCACCAAATTAAAATGGGACCAATTTCGGAACATACTTTTTCAAACAAAAAAAGAATTTTCATAATCGGTCCACAATTGACGGAGTAATCGGTGAACATACACAAAAAAAAAAAACAAAAAAAAAAAAAAACTTGAAGTCGAACATAGAACCTCCTCCTATTTGGGAAGTCGGTTAAAAAGAAGGCGAATCTCGAATTAAACGAATACTCGAACACTCGAAACTCGAATTGCATGCCCGCTGGTGAGATTGTCACGGAACGGGAACTCAAAAGGAAGGAGTACTAACTCAGCCTCTGTTGCAACAAGAAGAAACGCACTCTAAATTTAGATGCCAAAGAAAAATAACATGCATCTTGCAGCACAATATGGATGTTTACTAGGTATAAAAATTATAAACTCTATTTAGTCCGTCAGTGAGTTTATTAAATAATATTGGACACGTATTTGATGAGTACCAAATCATTAAAAAAATACAAAGATATAGCGCATCAAAGTTCTGGAGTGGGGGCTTGTGTCATCACCAAGGCAGTATAAAGTGTACTAGCGGCGCGACGTGACGTTTCACGATATTTCAATACATTATATCGTCGTCACTTTATGTTTACGTGTCAAAAGGAAAATACGTGACCAATATTTTTTATTTAATTGACGGACAAAAAAATACGTGTCCAATATTTTTTATTAATCTACCTGACGGACAAAAAAATACGTGTGCAATATTTTTTATTTACTTGACGGACAAAAAAATAAGTGTCCAATATTTTTTATTAATCTACCTGACGGACAAAAAAATACGTGTCCAATATTTTTTATTTACTTGACGGACAAAAAAATACGTGTCCAATATTTTTTATTAATCTACCTGACGGATGATAAAATACGTGTTCAATATTTTTTATTAATCTACCTGACGGAGAAAAACCAAATTTTCAGTAAACTACCCTATTCTTCCACTTTTATAAACTAGCCCACCTAGTTTCTAAATATAAAGAAAAACATCACAGTATATCAATCAACGATCAAGCCATTTCCTTTCCTTTTATTCAGAGTATTCATAGTGTGATTTAATTTATTTTATGGAGACCCGGGCCAGATTTATAGGTCTCTTACATTACAATTATGGCTGAGGAAATGTTATATTACGCCATATTTAATAATATAACGTTGGGTATTAAATATAAAAACCTTTTAAAAATATATAGCCTTCTTGCAAACGTTCACAGTGTTCACACGGACCATCTATATTAATACTAGCCTTTAGTCGCGGGTTTGCTCCCGTGGCTGACTTACGCAATTCATCCGTTAATTCATTTTTCTATTAGTAAAAGAATTTTCGTAACCGCATCAGTGCCTACTTCCAGACATACCTATGCTACCTGTGCTTCCCTTCACTCTATGCCCTTAAAGATTAGATTTAAGCCGAAAAGTTTGTTTTTGTTAGAAGCCACCGCAGGCTGATCTGTGAAACTATCTTGTCAGATTTGGAAAAATATTTTTGTATTTGATAGCCTAATTCTTGGGAAATGGAAGTGACATCACGGTAAATCTCTTAGGAGCCGAAGTAAAAAAAATTTAGGAAAAAAAGTAAGAAAGAACCCGATGCAAAAACACGGACGAGTGAAACCACGGGGCACAGCTAGTTAAAATATAAAAGCCAATTTAGAAGATATTGCCATTTTGCAAAAGCTCATTCATGGGCACGAGCGACTTTCATCCGCTACAAATCCTTTAATAATTCACGATTGAATTTCGGCTCGATTTATTTGCAATAGAGCCTAACTCGTCCTTTGAGCAGCCTTTGACTGTATTGCAAACATACCCTCGTAATCCTGTATATAGCAAGGCTTATACTAAACTGCTATAAAAGTAAATATTTTTTCTCAAACATGCTTGGAAATTTGAGCATTATTTTGACAACCTTCTTCGAGATAAATCGCGGCCGGCAAAAGTTGTATGAAAATCCATATCTGTCGTGTGTAGCGGCCAAATAAAATTACATAGTAAACTCATATCTGTCGTGTCATTTAAAAATGGAACGATCTTTTACTCCGAAGCATGGCAACCAAGGAGGTAACTTATCAAAGGTTTTATTTGAATTTCGAACTGGCTTGCAAATAGAAAGCTGTTTATTGAAAATAAACACAAATAAACACTTCGCACTGCGATTTTTATTTGCGCGGATTTTTGTAGTATTATTCCCGCGTGATTTTTTTACCGCAATGCGTGCAGCTTCATACAATTCCAAAGGCTGCAGAATGGGCGGTGAATAAAATCGCAGTGCGTGCTAAGCCTAACGCGGGAATAATAATTGATGTTCGTTATTGATTTTGAAAAGTAATTGTATTTGACAAAATGAGTTCTAGTTACTACTTAGTTTTAATTTCCGCGCATTATTTGAGAAAAGCACTATACAAGCCTTGGCCACAACTAGGCATTGATGGACTTACGTATGTGTGTCTCGTCTCGGCTTCGCCTCGGCCCACATTTACACGTTCATCCATCAATGCCTCTTTTGCTGGCCGCTGCAGTAATGTACTTTATCGGCAAAAGAGTCACGTGTGTAAATGTTTATGACCCAATTTCGGTTTACATCCCTTTGCTGTAAGTTTATTACGTTACAGAAATGTCGGTGAAATTCGGTTGCTGTAATTACCTAATTTAAGCTTTTTTTTATTGGGTCAATACCACCGCACTATTCCCAAACCACTGCAACTCTTGAAAGCCAGAATCAACAGTGGCGACCACCACGCCGAGGCAATGAAGCTCGACGAAGTCCCGGAGAATGAATTTTACTGTCTTGGATCTCGCAACGAGATTAATCAGAAAATAATAAAGGAGGAGTAGGATATCTAATTTAAGCGTAATTGAGCATTGAGCTAAATAAGATGGACTAGCTAGGACAAAAAATGATGACTGCCAGGAGAGAATGAAAAAACAAATGCGCCCACCACCGACAAAGTAATATAGAACAGTGGCAGAAAGATGATGAAGCCAATTTCTGTCAAACTCCTGAAAACAGACATTACTACGGCATCAAAGGGTTTGACACCATCTTTACTCCCAATTCTGAATCCGGAAACCAGCACTAGGATACAACAAGGTACGTGTCTGAAATAGTGTTCAGGGGGTGACCATAAGCTCTTAGAGTAAGGGTATTTTGAGTGTGTGTAAGGGACAGATGTATATGACTTATGTAATATATCTGTCCCTTACGTCTCCCCTGATCTTTTTAAGAGTTCCGTTCCCAAAGGGTAAAAACGGGTCCCTATTACTAAGATTCCGCGGTCCGTCTGTCTGTATGTCCGTCTGTCACCAGGCTGTAGCTCGTACCGTGATAGCTAGACAGTTGAAATTTTCACACATGATGTATTTCTGTTGCCGCTATAACAACAATTACTAAAAACAGAATAAAATAAATATTTAAGTGGAGCGGGAGCCCACAAACGTGATTTTTTTGCCGTTTTTTGCGATAATGGCACGGAAACGGAAACCGCGCGAGTCCGACTCGCACTTGTCCGGTTTTTTTAATGAGTCTTTTCCACAACGCAATTCTACAACGAATTAAACAAGCTGTAACGTATACACACAATATACACTCATATAACACCCCAGTTACAAAACAAAAGCCTTTAACCCACGTGGATAATCCTACGTATTTCATTCTCGACTACCCGTATCTGTGCTAATCCAGGTTATGTCAAACAGACGGCGCCCGGGGCTTTACAATACTGAATACACAACTACACACAGCACAGACACACAGTCATACTGGGTAAAGTGGGGATGGCAAACGTTTTCAACGAGCCAATACGTTTTTTTTTTTGGCCTTGTTGTACCATCGGGACATTCTAGAACATAAAGCTCGCGTAACCAAAAATAGAAAAAAATGAAACCTGCCAAGTGCGAGTCGGACTCGCGCACGAAGGGTTCCGTACCATTATCGCAAAAAACGGCAAAAATATCATGTTTGTTGTATGGTAGCCCCCCTTAAATATTAATTTAATCCTGTTTTTAGTATTTGTTGTTATAGCGGCAACAGACATACATCATCTGTGAAAATTTCAACTGTCTACCTATCACGGTTCATGAGATACAGCCTGGTGACAGACAGACAGACGGACCGCGGAGTCTCAGTAATAGGGTCCCGTTTTTACCCTTTGGGTACGGAACCCTAAAAAAGGACACGGTGCTCAAGACGGCCGGTATCTTTTTTCATATTGTCCTGTCTATTTTGTTAGAGGCTGCGGGAAAAACATATGTTAATCTTAACCATATATTTCTTAAAATTGGGTGTTTCCGAATCACGATTTAGAAAAATAAAAATATCGGCAAATTTACCTTATATATATTTTTTATCCGTACTAACCACAGACATAAATCTAACCAGATGACGCGATTGTATCATGTACTTCGCGTGCCAAAAAACGGAGTAAAGTTACGATCAATGATCGTAATCTGAGCTTTTCATTTAGCAATATCGGCACGATTATTGGCCGTATATACGCAATATTGGCCGAGGAAATGTTTTCTTTAATTGGTAAGTAAATTTGTTTTTAAATTGTTTGTGAAAAAGTGGCACGCTTGGTGAAAACCAAGCGTGCCACAGATCGAAGGTCTTGCGTTATCTATTTCGATTTATGTCGGTGGTACAATCCTATAACAAGAATTTTTAGATTCTCAGTTGTGTGCCATGTGTTAGGTACACGTGGTCCGTTATCCCTGACCTATCACAAATGCTCGTAGGTACATAAATAAATCCTGCTGACAACGGTGACAACGTTGAATAAATTATTCGCTTAGAACGGATGTGGCAATTGTCATGTGGATGTCACATTATTTAGTATGCAGGCAAAAGTAAATGATAAGATTATACAACGGGATATTTTAAATATAAGATTTGAACAAATCGCCATTTTGATTTTTTTACCGACTTCAAAAAAAGGAGCTTCTGTATTCGACCCATATGTTTCGTTTGTATAATCAAGATTTTCTCAAAATATACTGATTTACTATCTCTTTTAGTTTAAGACTGAAGTGTCGAATCTGGAAGGTGTAGGATTAGTTTGAAATTATTTGGTAAGTACAGTAAACAAATTAGTGTGGAAATTGATTTTCATAGCATGTGACTTCGATCAATAATACACTAGATGACCGGTAAGCGCTTCAAAAACAGGCCCAAAAATAAGAGAACAAATACGGTTGTGGTCTTATTTCAAATGTATAGTATGGTCCAATCATAGCCAACATTAAGACGTCAAAATGACGCAGTGTGCCTCCAAAAATTGCGAAAGTGCTTTTCATAAAGTAAAAACCGAATTAAATAGTACATATGAATCAATAACCAAATATTATGATTGTTTGACCAACACGTTTGCGTCGCCTACTATTGTAACAAACATCGACTGTTCTGGAACTTTGTAATTTAGACTTTAAAACATGCGTGTTTAGATTAAATTTGTTTTGATGTACGTTGAGCAGTGAAGAAATTTTGTACAAGCTTTGTGAATACAACTTCAAGCATTGCATTTAAGGTTGAATTTGTAATAATGTATATTTATTTCAACTAAAATTCTTAGAATTACTAAAACACAATTGGCGACAGTTTTAAAGAGAAGGTTTGTATGGGATTGTGTATCTAGTGTATTATTGATCGAAGGCATGTGAGGAATGAGGGCAATGTCGTGAAGAAAGTTTTGAATATGAATTTGAATTGATACAAGTGTAGGGGAAGACTAACGAAATGTTTGATGGACCGTGTGAAAGATGATTTGTGTAGAAAGGGGTGACTATTGAGATGACACATGAATAGAATACATGTTGTGCTGACTTTATTTGGGGTCGATTTCATTTCTCTTCCTCTTATTGGACGCAGAGATTTATTTTTGAAATTATGTGTCGACTTCATTAAAGTATGCTGAAACCACCGAAATAAAATAAACTACAAATTTGATGTCGCGTTATATGTTTTTCTTATTTAATATTTATTTGGTGTAGGCCACAGATATAAATCTATCTAGATGACCCGATTGTATGTACTTCGCGTGTCAAAAAACGGAGTAAAAGTACGTTCAATGATCGTAATTTGTGCTTTTCATTTAGCATTATCGGCACCGGAAATCCACCGAAATCTAGAAAAATGCCTAATTATGCCATATTGAGCTGTAAAGAATGTATAGAAAAGTTGGCCGAAGCATTGGAAGTGTTTTCTTTCATTGATTAGTAAATTTGTTTTTAAATTGTGTGTGAAAAAGTGGTACGCTTGGTTTTCATACAGATGCGAGGGACTAGCGTTATCTAGTTAGATTTATGTCTGTGGTGTAGCCTAATTCCGTTTTTCAAATACGAATACCTAAAGGTACTAATGAAATGTTACTCGGAGAGGTTTTAACAGTTCATAAAAATGTTATAGACTCGTAATAACTGAAACTTTATGGCAGCAAAGCACACCTTGCACTCGGAAAAACAGCTTTCTAGAGCATTGCAAATTTGGAAGAAGTTGAAGCGATAGACGCTTTTGCAGAGTATTTTTTTTTAACAAGTCAGTTATCAAGAACAAATCAAAAAAAGTTGCCAAAGAATTAACAAAGCACTACGACTGTATTAGGTTGAGGCGTGAGGTCTCATCCCATACATAGAAACTGTCCCGACGTACTGTACTGATTACACTGATTATTTGATTTATCTATCGATATCGATTGATTATTAGATGGTGATCTATCTACCGACGTGGAACGGACCCGAATGCGATCGATTTACTCAAAATAATCGGTATAATCAAATGAAAAACACTAGTTATTGGTCTCGCCAAACTTCTTGGCCGCCCTGAAGTTGGCTTTCCAATGCGCAAGGCACGGATCGGTGTTGTGTTTGTATGAGATATACTACTGCGCAGCCATTGTAGCCAACTTCATGGCGGCCAAGAAGTTTATCGAGAACTATACGTGGCATGGTTTCCTTGTATGGAATGAGGCATCTGTATGCTAGTATTATATTGTCTGTGGTTGAGGTGAAAATAACCTATAGCGTAAAATAACAAAATTACAGTTATATTAATGTATTGAAAAGCAGAAAATATATAAATCGAAGTCCTGACTTTGAGTTAAGTAAAAACTTGTTGCACACAAGTTTAGATATATAGTTACCCACAAGTTTAGATATATGTAATACAAGTTTAGATATATATAACCTATAGAAGTTTCACGCACATTTCGTCAGTTATGCTTAACCTGGCCAGTGGGGTCTTATCCCATACAAAGAAACTGTCCCGGTACTGTACTGATTATTTTTTGTACATCGAACGCGTTCGGTTCCGTTCCACGGATATAGATGGTGATCTTTATATCGCCGTGGAACGGAACCGAACGCGATCGATTCACAAAAAATAAATGGGAAAATAAGATGAAAAGCGCCTAGTTACGTCGGCACGGTTTCTTTGTATGGGATGAGGCGTCTGTATGCAAGTATTATATTATCTGTGACAAATCCAAGCTCCGGGCTGCTATTGAAGAATATCCAGCAATAAAACAATTAACGGATAATATCTACTCTGCTCTGAAGCTACCGTTATCCCGATAAAAGTTTCTAAAGAAATTTTCTTGTCAACCCACCGAAACAAGAAGAATTTTCTCCCTTGATAAGAAATGTAAAACTTTTCACCCTCTTCGCTTGTAAATGAGGAAATATGAGCACTAATTATAAGGTACTTTGTTGGTGGCTTGGTGGTTCGGTATCATGTTGGAAACTCAACTTTGGAATCAATTTGATAAGTTGCAAAAAATCTTGAAAAAAATGTTTTGTTTACCGTAATACCAAGCATGCGAGATATTCTCGTAAAAGGCGACTTACAGCGCAATATTTCAACCATCATCATCTGCCTGCCCTTGTCCAATGTTACTTGGGGTGGGCGCAACACGTTTTCTTCTTCCATATCGTCCTGTTCCCCGTCACGCTATCACTGACTTCCTTTTCTTTCATATCACTCCTCACACAGTGCATCCATCTTTTCTTTGGTCGTCCCCTCCATCTCCATCCATCCACATTTATATGCATAACTCTTTTAGTAACATGTGTTTCATTCATCCTCATCGCATGACCATACCAGGAAAAAACGGTTTCCTTTCAACTTTGTCCTCTAATATACTCATTTCTCTTCAATAATAGGTCACATATTAAAGGAACCTTAACACAGTAAAACCTTAGCAGAATGTGCAATGAGAATTAATATTTCAAATGCCTAAAGTCAAAGGCATCAGGAATTGCAGTGAGTGGAAATAGCCTGGTGGGCTAGTCTGGCTATGACAATAATTTCGTGAAACATTAAAATCGTCAAAATAACGAATAATTTGAATGTATAACCAGGCTCCAAGTTTATCGAAGTTTCCGCGGATCTTGTAAGGATATGGCTCACAGAGACATAACAACACATAATGAGTACATAATGTTTTATCAATCGAATTAACGTAATATGATTGACCGTCATAATAGAGTAGTTTACTGAAAATTTGTATTTGTGCGTCAGGTAGGTATTTATTCTTGTGACACGTGACGACGATATATCGTGTGACCTCACGCCACTTTATACTGCCTTAGTGACGTCACAAGCCTCCATTCTTGAATTTTAATGCGCTTTATCCTTGTAATTTTTATTGATTTGGTAAAGCAAAAAATACGTATCCAATATTATTTGATAATCTCACTGACGGACTAAATAAAATTATCATTTTTCTACCCAGGAGACATCCCTATTACTTAAAGGTCTACCAAGACTCGAGCCCGAACATTCTGCGGAGTTTGGAGGGCTCTCAATTATGTAAATAATTTGCAACCGCAGCAGGTGCCAGCTAGTATTGATCCGTAAGCTAGTTACTTCGCCAGCCAATCTAAGTTCTAAAGAGTTACAGCACTGCAATTTTAACTTAACTGGCCTATGGTTACAGTAGTATTTTTATACCGAGGAGAAGGTACGAGCCTCGGGTTAGTCTCGTGGCTCTTAAATGTCCTTCGATGGCAATTGTAGAAATGCCAAAATTCAAGGGTTTGATCAAGTAACATTTTGATCATCATCATCATCATTCCAGCACTGGTGAACATAGGCCTCCCCCAAGCGTCACCACATCGACCGGTCCCGTGCGTCTCGTATCCAGCCCTACCTAGTGGGAGGCCTTCCAACGCAACGTCATCCGGTTGGCGGTCGCCACTGCCGAAATATTCTGCCGCATCGTCCATCCGTTCTGCGAACAATGTGCCCTGCCCACTGCCACTTAAATTTAGTAATTCTTCGGGCTATGTCGGTAACCCTGGTTCTCTTGCGGATCTCTACATTTCAGCTTTGGGTGACTGTAGGCTTTCTGATGAGGCCCATTGACGCTTTCGTAAAGAGAATTTTACTAGTCCAGAGCCCCAAGTATCTTTGCAATTTCCTCCTTCTCTACTAAAGAGATATTTCCCCTAAGTTCCTCTAGGTACTCTTTACCCACGCCACCTCCAACCAGCACTAACGATACGCGTATGATGATAAAACCGTTAATATTTGAAATTGCCAAATTCACATACGAGTAGGCACAGATAATATAATACTAGCATACAGATGCCTCATCCCATACAAAGAAACCGTGCCGAAGACGTAACTAGCGTTTATCGTCTGTTTATATTTAGTACATCCATCGCGTTCGGTTCCGTTCCACGGCGATAGTTCACTATCTAATAATCAATCGATATCGATAGATAAATCAAATAATCAGTGTAATCAGTACAGTACGTCGCGACAATTTCTTTGTATGGGACTAGAGGACGCCTCGCGGTTTCACCCGCGTAGTTCCCGTTCCCGTGGGAATACAGGGATAAAAAATAGCCTATGTCACCCGGGGATAGAGTAGCTTCCCAAATGTGAAAGAATTTTTGAAATCGGTCCAGTAGTTTTGAAGCCTATTCGGTACAAACAAACAAACAAAAAAATCTTTCCTCTTTATAATATTGGTATAGATGAGACCCCACGACATAGGTGAATTTAAGGTTTAGAATTAGAAGTTGCCAATTCCGTGCTGGATAAGCGTGTATCTCATATTTGGCCCATTTGTAGATTTTTGGTGTACCAGTGGACTCCTAAAAACTTAGTAGTAAAAAATTAGAATGTTTACTTACCCCTGAACTTTTTGGGAGGATCAGTCAGGTCACCCGCTTCCGGGCACACCACACACCTGTCATCTACCAACCTGCGGACAATAGGGCAAGTATTAGTCAAGTTGTCTTGGACATCACCGGCAACGGTGAAGGAAAACATCGTGAGGAAACCTGGACTTATATAGTTAATGTAAGTGTGAAATAACCAAGTCAAAGGCCTGTGGGGTTCCAGGAGGCGAATTAATTAACTCTGACACCAGAGGTTTTTAATTCATAACATTCTCACACGAAAAGAAGAATTCAAGATTCACGATCGATTGGACATGATGCTTAAAAGATTCTGGTCTGCCTTAGGCTGGGTTCACACGGCATTGTACTACACTGCTGGGATCAAATTTATTTTTCTTTTCGAGTCGATGGAAAACTCTTTAGATATTTTGGGACCAGTACGCAGCCACACGGAGTAGTACGGAGTAGTGGTGGCCCAGTGGATACGACCCCGACTTACGAATTGTAGGTCGTAGGTTCGAACCCGAGCAGGCGCTTTACTTTGTGTAATTTATTTTATCACCACTGCTCTCAAAACGGTGAAGGAAAACATCGTGAGGAAACCGGCATGTCCAAGAACCAAAAATTCAGAGACGTGTGACATCTACTCGTACCAATCCGCACTGGGCCCGCCTGGTGGATTATTGCCCACTACCTCTACGAGAGGAGGCCTGTGTCCCAGCAGTGGGAACATTAAAAGGCTGATGATGTGATGTGACGCAGCCACACCAATAGCAGCGTCAGTGGCTTTCATTAGGTCCTCGAAAGTGCATGTGTGTGGGCACTTAGGGCACTCCAGCATGCGTGGCAAACTGCATTGTCGACATTCAGCTGGGACGTGTGATCCTAGCGTTATAGGGGAAAATCGTGCCGAACAACACTGTGTGTGATCCAGTGAGCCCAAGCCACAACGCGAGCATATTGTCTAGGCAGGTCGGTGAAAAAGAACGCCTCAGGTACGCTCTTTCGCAAATAATTGCTTCCATCCCTTCGGTTACTACACGGTTCCTAAATCGTGAATTCTATTATATTATAAGCCAATTCAATCATTTATCTCGGACCATGATCCATCATTTGTTAGTAATACACTTATGACTATGTTAGTAAATTTAAATAATTTAATAATGTCATCCTAATAAAAACAATAACCCACAAAAATATGCAATGCCTTAAAATTTCTGGCAAATTGCTAAGATGACCAGTAAAACTGTCCATTGCTTCTTTATGTGTCATAACTCATAGCTAAATTTATCCAACTTTTTATTAATTTATAATTCAAATAATATATACAATTCAATATGTCTAATCTTATGACTAATAACAAAACAAAAAAAAGCTTATTGCGCATCAAAAAATTCCCCTTTTATATTGTTATCGGGCGATTACGGAACTTCGAACAAACGAGTAGACTCCAGCTAGATATTGCTATCAAACAGACCCCATAATTAACAATGGGGAATGGTTACCATTTATAATTAACAATGAGGATAGTAGGTAATCCGCATTACACAAATGCTAATGGCACCAGCAAAAAAAGCCGCTTTACATATTAATGTCGGAATAAAAAACCTACTTAAAAACAGCATTCTTTACCAAAAAGCAGGCCATCAGATCGTCCACCTCTCGAAGGTCGTAGCGATGCAAATGTTACGCATGTGTTTGTATTGGAGTGCTCGTAATATATACACACTAGTGTTATAATAATATGATGATATACATACACAATGTTTGGATAGTGGAATGTGACACAATTAGGAGTGTTGCTTATGGTCTATGATATTGCGTGCACGTGATACTGAATTAGTAAGAAACTCGAGATCTGTGTCGAAGAGCATCATCATCTTTTTGTCCTTGTCCCAATTTACTTGGGGTCGGCGCAACACATTTTCTTCTTCCATACCGTCCTGTCGATCGGTGTCGAAGAGCATAGACCGAAAGTCTGCGGGTTACTAACATTGTCATTGGTTAGTCAGATTCTTCTTCTTCTTGTCGCTGATTCCTTCACAAAATTTTCTTCGACCAGTATTCAGCCACTTCGATAGCCTTAGCGCTGGCCTCACAACGGTCTTGCATGGTGTTTTTACATACGGTCTGTGGGATGGTTCCGCAGTCACACTATGGCTGATTGGAGTACCCCATTTGACTAAGTTATGCCTACAGCGGCCCACTTGGCTTCGTAAGCGGTTTAGGGATTTCCAGGTGGGCCATGATCAGATGGGGGAACTGCAATGACCCGCAGTTGCAGAGCTACGTCCCAGTCTTATATTCTGTGCAACAACACCTACACCCTGAACGACCGAGGTAAATTCTAACGCTGTCGACGTTTCTGAATACTGGTCAAAATATATTTAATTTGAAATCATGAATTATGCTAATTAAGAAGAATTATTGAGCAGTGGTTTTGTTTGTTGTCAGCCAGTTGCCCAACGCCGCCATCTCAATGGATGCCGTATCTTTTTAGTTTCTAGCCATAATTATAATTATCTTCAAACACTCAAATTATTTATCGTTTCCTTCGGTCTTCCCACAGACATAAATCTAACTAGATAACGCGAGTTCCTCCATCTTGTATGAAAACCAAGCGTGCCAATTTTTCACACACAATTTAAAAACAAATTTACTTAAAATTACAGGTCAATATGGCATAAAAAGGCATTTTCATAGATTTCGGTGGATTTTCGGTGTTGATAATGCTAAATGAAAAGCTCAAATTACGATCATTGATCGTAACTTTGCACCGTTTTTTGACACGCAAAAGACATACAATAGTGTCATCTAGTTAGATTTATATATGTGGGTCTTCCCTACTCAAAAACTTCATACTTCATACACGCACTGTTTACAGTTGATAGTAGGTACATACTTTAATTTTTCACGCGGCGACTTCGTCATTCCTCCTATTGTCATTATAACAATGACCATTAAGATATCAGTAACGGCTATTGGCTGAAACGAATAAATGACACGAAAATGTTCTTGACATTTCTGAATACGAACACAGACACAAGAAGCTGGCTGGCTGGCTTATTACGCAAGAAACAGCAATCAGCAATAATCGCGCGATCCAGCGCTTTATGTTTTAAAAGTCGGAATTACCTACAGTTTAGGTAAGGTAGGTCCTACACAATCGTTTGCTAATCGCTCGCTGTTTGTCAAATAGACTTATTACCCGCTTTAAAAAAAGAAGGAGGTTCTCAATTCGTCGGAATCTTTTTTTTTATGTTCTACGTTTACTCAAAGACGCCTAGCCTAGACCGATTTGGAAAATTCTTCATTTGTTTGAAAGGGTATACTTCCCAGATGGCCCCACAGACATCAGGTCAGGATCTGATGATGGAATCTTTGAAATATCGAGGGAGCTCCTCAAATATTATAGGCTAATGTATATGTATATAAATCGCTATATGTATTATAGCGATTTCGGTATTTTAATCAACAATGCAATCATTTGCACTCAGAAACTATCATATGGTGAAGTGGAACTGGTGAAGAAGACCACATATGGCCAATGGAACTCCTTAATGCTAAGTTTGTCATAGGTATAAGATATCTCAAATAGTTAAACGACTATGATGAAGCATATACTTATAAATAAATAGTAGGTATTGATGAAAATGGTACCATCGAACTGATCTGAAGATGAAGCCGGCAGGTAGGCACTGGAACTCCGAAATAAAACAATGTATCCTAGTCGTGTTTGGCCTTATTGGAATCGTCATGAGATGTAGTTTGGCTATAAATGATGATTTTTATGGCAATTGAAGGTACCTATCAAAACTAAAAAGAAATAAATAACTTTTTAACAAAAAACAAACTGACTTCCAAAAAAACACTGCAAAGCGAAAAATATCTTTCTTTTCCGAAGTCTGTGTCGAAAAACGGAAAACAATAGATAAAGAAAGTTATTCTTCGCTTAGCAGTGTTTTTTTTTTTGGAAGTCGGTTTGTTTCTTTTTCTATAAAAAACCGCCAAGACTCTAAACTTTGTATATTGAACGGCAATTATTGCGCAAAAATCGCTATCGTTTTGCTCTTGCAAGATACGTAATAAGCCTGCCGTTTGTCTTATTACCAAAGGGATGCTTTTAGTTTGGTCAGAGTATAAGCATTGCCACACAACGTGGCAATCCTGCCAGTCTTTTGGGCACAATACCAGTGGACAACGACGGGGAGGAGTTTTTCGACGCTATATTTTATATTATTTCTAGGTTTAGTTAGTAGTTTTTTATTTAAGTTTATTTGTATGAAGTTACAGTATTTTATAAATTGTAACTACATACAAATAATATTTTTATCTTTTGTTTAGTTCCTATAAAATAAAATAACAAATTACAAGCTTTTATTTAACTTGCAATGTATGTATGTAAGTGTGTTCGGGTCAAATCTTGCAACTGAATTTTAAAGCAAGTTATCCTCCACCGATTAAGATGAAATTTTGTATAAACGTTTAGCTTGGGTGACAATGCATGGTTAGCTAAGTGACGTCATTCTAAATCCAATATGGCGGATGGCCCAAGATGCGGACTAGTTATTTTTTGTGCACTGCCATGATATGGGTATCAAATGAAAGGGTTTGCTTGTTTTAAGTGTCGCAGTGTCTGTAATCAAATCTTGCAAGTTAAATTTGTACCACTTCCCAGTGTCCGATTGAACTGAAATTTTGCACAAATGTTTATTTCTAGTGACAATGCAATTTTTAAATATAAACGCTTGTTTAAAAAATATTTTTTTGAACAAACGTTAAATGTATGTTGTTGTCATGTGTTTCTTCTATGTGGCGATCTAGAGCAACCTGACCGATTTTGATGATTCTTACGTCAAACGATTCGTCTTAACACTGCGAGTGTCACTGACTACATTAAAATTGAACAATAAAAAAAGGCGGCTTTTAGGCGCATATTGTGGGGCACCAATATTTTCTCTTCTAAACCCATCGTGGGGGTATCAAAATAAAGGATTTTAAGAGGTGATTTCAAAAATATATAACACTTGTTGCCCGATCTGAAATTTTGCATATAGGTTTATTTTTGTTTGGATGACAATGCACAGCAAGTTAAAACTTTGATTTTTTTTGTCTCAGTATACTGTATTCGGGTACAATAAAAGAGCATGAGGATGAATCCACAGTTAGACAACAAATCGTTAAACATCAAACAGATCTATCTAACCACATCTGTTTCTCTTCCTGCTCATCTCAAAACCCGTTTCCAGCTTTGCGGTTGAGGCACAAGCTGCATTCAGTCCGCAGGGAGTTTCGGCACTGACATATTAAATCCAGTGCAAATACTGGTACACAGCTGGACCCGGTTTGATTGAATGCCGACCTCAATAAGCTGAGTAAAGAGTAGGTAGATGATATTAATTGTAGAGCAAAACCTTTGGATTTTTTATCGGTTACATTTTGGGAAGTGTGCGTTGGAATTGCATGAACTGATTCTTCCTAGCCCGTTCCATCATCGGACTATAAGATGTACGGCGATGCGTCATCGGTGCATGGTGGTCATCCTTCCCATACGCACCAAACGTTTTGGGAATACTTTTATTATGCGTACAGTGAAAGAGTGGAATTGCCTGCCGGAGTCATTCTTGGAGCATTTCTTGATAGCTACAACCTGCGAGTCTTCAAGTCAACGACTGAATAGATTTCTTCAAGGCAAGCGTGCTGCATCGTCGACCACATCAACGCTTACCATCAGGTGAGATAGTGGGCAAGCGCAAGCCAATTTGAATACAAAATAAAAATGTTATTTGAAATTTGATTTGGTTTCGAAAGTTTGAATTCCATATATCTCACTTCCTTCTTACAAATACAGGGTGTAACAGAAATGGGTAGTCATGTTTCAATAACCTCTTATGCTCATCATCATCATCATCAGCCTTATAATGTTCCCACTGCTGGGACACAGGCCTCCTCTCTGTGAGAAGGAAGGGCCGTAATCCACTACGCGGGCCCAGTGCGGGTTGGTGAATGTCACATTTCTTCGAATTTTTGGTACCAGGACATGCCGGTTTCCTCACGATGTTTTCCTTCACCGTTTTGAGAGCAGTAGTGATGAATTAATTTACACAAAGTAAAGTGCCTGCCTTAGTTCGAACCCACGACCTACAATTTTTAAGTCGCGCGGCCGTTACCATTGGGCCACCACTGCTCACGCTTCACGCTTATACTCATGGAAATGAACAATTTTCATAAAGGACATAGTCCATACCCAAAAAAATATGGACTTGCCATACATTTTTTTATCAGCTGATCAAAATTAGTAAGGGAGGTTCTCACGTTTCAACAGTTGTACACTCTCCTTAACAAACATCTTTTCAACATAGGCGCTACAGACAGCCCACTTTGCAGGAGCTGTTTTAACACCGAAGAATCAGCCGCCCACGTAATGCTGGAATGTGAGGCCGTGGCATAACAACGTGAAGAATTCCTCGAAACAGTGAGGTCGCTCCGTTAAACCTGTGAAGACCCCAGGAAGCCTCTGTGCTTTTAGACGGAGCTAGGCTGGCTATGTTAGCCAGTCAGTACCCCTACGCACAATGGACCGAATGGAAGTCTAATTGTGGAAACGGGCGTCCCTACTATTACTTCAACAGTTGTACCATTAAGGAATAATACAATGAAGCAGACGGAAAGACCATCTTTTCGATTAGGACAGAGGATACTTTTTATCCCTATAGAACGTCCCTATGTAACGATTTCCGACTTGTACACGGGCGAAGCCCCGGGCAAATGTTAGTGGAGATCAGAAGTTTTCATCAACATCGTCAGCCTTATAATGTCCCACTGCTGGGACACAGGCATCCTCTCTGTGAGAGAGGTAATGGGCCTTAATCCACCACGCGGGCCCAGTGCGGTTTGTTGGATGTCACATATTTTTGAATTCTTGGTTCTAAGACATGCCGGTTTCCTCACGATGTTTTCCTTCACCGTTTTAAGAGCAGTGGTGATGAAATAATTTACACAAAGTAAAGCGCCTGCCTAAGTTCGAACTCATGATCGAGGACACGTAAGTCGGGGCCGTTACAATTGGGCCACCTTTGCTCTCGAAGTTTTCTTACGGGGTAGACAACGGACACAGGTGAAGACATAAAGTTTTGGACGACCCAAGATTGAAGTCATCAAAAGTTTTGTTTTTCTTTGAAGACAAAACTTTTTAACTTGATGCGGGGCGATGCGGGCAAATAAGGGTATTTCCAAGTTTGTTGTTTGCTTTGTGAGTTTGTTTAACAACAACAGACATGTGGAGTTAAGGTTCGACTGAATTTTAGATGTTGCGTTATTTTTGTAAATAAACATGCTTGTCATCATGAACCCCATAAAAACGAATTAGCTTCAAAACTCCCGCAAATTGGTGCGACGCGAAAATGCAACATCGTTTTAAGAACAATTTCGTTGAAAACGCGTTGTTGCAATGTAGCCTTGCACCTTTCAGCTGGGAGTCTTGAAATCAATGTATAATATTCACAACGGATCTTTGTGTCTCTGAATCGACTGCAAGACCCTGCGCAGTAGCTATTTTTGTGTCAATGTTGAAGGTGAAGATAGCTTTGTATAACTGTCTCGTTCACTCGCTTGAGTTTTTCGCATACTCGCTTACTCTATGCAGTATACTCGATGACAAACTGTTTCTTGCGCAATGGTTGGCAGAGCCAAATACAGAGACACAATGATCCGTTGTGACTATTATAGAGTAGTTAAGTAAAACATGTCATGGTCAGCAAAAAAACCTGTTTTTGTAACATATTGCTCTACTTGACATTCGTCCTATGGAACGAGAGAACGTTGGAAAAGTCCCGTGGGGCCGGGCACAAACTCTACATGAAAAATTCAGGAACACGGGATACTTTTCATCTTGCAATGACAGTTTATGAACGACATTTTAACTGTGATACTACTATATTTTTTAACCGACTTCCCAAAAAGGAGGAGGTTCTATGTTCGACTTCAAGTTTGTTTTTTTTTTTTTTGTTTGAGTTTTTCACCGATATCGTCGTCAATTGTGGACCGATTTTGAAAATTCTTTTTTTGTTTGAACAAGTATGTTCCGAAATTGGTCCCATTTTAATTTTGTGAAGACCTGATGAAGAACTTCGGAGATATACAACAGAACTCTTCAATAAATAACGGCAAATCTCTCGGGATTGCTGCAATCGCATGTCTGTTTGTTGTTTATAACATTTCATTTCATAACATCACGCCAGTTCGCTCTTAAGGGGTAAGCAGATCTCTCATTTCACCGGTTATGTTCAAGTTTCATGAAATCTATTCTGTCGAAATAGTTCCCTTACTAACTTGCCTATTAGGTACGTACAACTAAAAAGTGAAAAATAAAAAAAACTTTTTGCAAAAAAATACTACCGACTTCCAAATACAAAACTACAAAGTGAAAAATAACTTAATTTTTTGAAGTCGGTGTCCAAAACGCAAAAAAATGGTACCCAGATTGGCAGTCGCTCCTTGTAAAATACTGGTATCCAGATGAATCCGGTTAGATCCGGTAAGTGATAGGTTTTAATTTTTTAAATTTCTAAATCGACGACTTAGAGGCGTTTACGGGAGATTGGCAGGAGATGGCAAATAATCGGGAAGATTGGAAAGCTATGGGGGAGACCTTTACCCAGCAGTGGGACAATATGGGCAAAAAAATCTATATCAGCATACAATTATTAAATCATAAATTATCAATACCGAAATGTAACCAACTTTATAGACGATAATAATGCACTAAAACGAAAAGTTATTTAACATTTTTAACCGACTTCAAAAAAAGGAGGAGGTTCTCAATTCGTCGGAATCTTTTTTTTTTTTTTTTTTATGTATGTTCCCCGATTACTCAAAGACGCCTGGACCGATTTCAAAAATTCTTCTTTTGTTTGAAAGGGTATACTTCCTAGTTGGTCCCATAATCATCAAGTCAGGATCTGATGATGGAATCCTAGAGAAATCGAGGGCACTCCTCAAATATTATAGGCAAACATATAGTGATTTTGGTATTTTCATCAACAATGCAATTATTTGCACTCAGAAAGTATCATTTGGTGAAGTGGAACTGATGAAGAAGACCACAGATGGCCACTGAATCTCCTAAATATGTCACGGGCATAAGATATCTTGAATAGTTAACCGACTATAATGAAGCAAATACTTATAAATAAATGGTACTGGTGAAAATGACACTATCGAACTGATCTGGTGGAAGGTAGGCACTGGAACTCTAATATAAAACAATGTATCCTAGTCGTGTTTGGGCTTATTGGAATCGCCATGAGATGTACTACGATAATCATGTTAATTGGAGGTACCTACCAAAACTAAAAACAGAAAAATAAAAACTTTTTAACAAAAAATCAAACCGACTTCCAGAACAAAAAACTACAAAGCAAAAAATAAATTTCTTTTCCGAAGTCGGTGTCGAAAAACGGGAAATAATGGGTAGGCACAAAAGACACCGACTTCCGAAAAGAAATTTATTTTTTGCTTTGTAGTTTTTTGTTCTGGAAGTCGGTTTGATTTTTGTATACGTAAACTATCAGGTGGGTAGGTGTTCTAAATGAATAGTCTTCAATCAATCAAAATTTTTAAACGTAATTGAAAATATTGGTGTGTGTAGGGGCGTGTGCGATCGCCATTCTACCGACCTTCGACTTTTCCAGTTGTTGAGGAACTCTTCAATAAAAATACGTACGTTGCAAATAAATTCAATAATGAATATATTCCACAAGAAATACGACTTTACAAAATTCGAGGAAGAGGGAGTTGGGAACAATATTTGTCGCTGTTCACGTGACCACGCGTGATTGTGATTGGCCTACGACGATGACAGGTGACACAGCTAATATAGAATGATAGAGACCACAGATAATGAATATCAGTCTTTAACAGTGTGTATGGGCGAAATTTTGGCTAAAGAGTTTATTAATAATTCACTTATTAATAGGGTAACCTACCGAAAAACATAATAAATATAGCGAAAATATGCATCACACTAGATATTAGATATAATATGCAATTTCCGCTGAGCATAGGGTAAATATGCAATCTCATATGCAAATGCGAATCCGGTCTCTGTTCATAAAGTCTTTCATTGATATTGTAAAACAGCGTAGTTTTTACTGCCTCGATGAACAGAATATGCATAGATGTACCATCAAAACAATTCGACTATCAAATAAAAAAATATGGCCTTCAACATTATCAAGTATTTATAAATTGATCATATTTTTATAACGCAGACGGTCACTAGACTTTGAAGGTTTTTTTTTAATATTAAATGCTCAATAGATCACAAGATATTTTTTTTTTAAAGGTCATCGTTTATTCTGGTATGGTCGTGTGATGAGGAGGGATGAAACGCATATTATTAAAAGAGTTATGAATATAAATGTGGATGTATGGAGAGGGAGGGGACGGCCAAAGAAAAGATGGATGGATTGTGTGAGGAGTGATGTGAAAGAAAAGGGAGTCAGTGATAGCGTGGTGGTTACCAGGACGGTATGGAAGAAGAAAGCGTGTTGTGCGACCCCAAGTAACATGGAACTAGGGCATGAAAATGATGATGATGGTAGATACAGCTTTAGAGGAGCTCGTGACTAAATAATAACAGCCGCACGGGTCGATCTACAAGGTTAAGCAACGCTTGACGAGGTCGGTCCGTGGATGGGTGACCATTTCAACATACCGAGTTTCCTCCGTGCCTCGGAAAGCACGTTAAGCCGTTGGTCCCGGCTGTCATTTGAAGATCTTTGACCGGGTAGTAGTCAGAAGCTTGAGATCTGACACCAGTCTAGCCAAGGGGTACCGTTGTTACCCAGTTACTGGGTTGTGGAGGTCAGATAGGCAGTCGCTCCATGTAAAACGCTGGTACTCAGCTGAATCCGGTTAGACTGGAAGCCGACCCCAATATAGTTGGGAAAAAAGACTAGGCAGATGATGGTAGATACAGCTTAGCTTCGTTTCGGAAGACCGTGTCGCAATAAGATGAAAAAAAAAAGGTACCTACCATAGACACCGACTTCCGAAAAGAAACTTGTTTTGCTCTTTTTAGTGTTTTGCTTTTGAAGTCGGTTTATATTATTGTGCAAACTTTTTTATTTCTATAAAAACGTTTGCACAAAATATAAACCGACTATTTTTAGTGTTGGTACACCATCACTAATAATGAGCAAGTTCTATAGTAAGGTACCAAAAGGATTGACAAAAATACCCATAATAACTCAATTTACACACTCGTACTGTTTGTCGCTAAGGAGTTCGGTTATATGTTCCATAGCTTGAAAAGTACTGAACCGCTATTGATGAAACTTGCACTATTCCCTAAGTTGAGAGATACTTAATCCAAAATAAAAGGAAAATCCACGATCCGATAACTTGTTTCGGCGATAAGCGTGTACATACATTTATGAAACTTGGCACACATATTTATAAGCCCACACAGAGTAAAATAATATTGTGCAATTCCAACAATATTACATACATAAGTATCGAATTGATACCCTCCTTTTTTTGAAGTTGGTAAAAAAGGCAACGTGCCAAATATCGACCACAATGCAAGTATGCAGTATAATGCATGCAGCATTGCAGCAATTAGTCGTAAGGGCTGAAGCCTAAATCGCAACTCATAATAAGTAAGCATGATAATCATAGCTCATTACCTCTATAAGAACAGGGGGGTTACCATAAGCTCTCAAAGTAAGGTTATTTTGAGTGTGTGTAAGGGACAGATTTATGCAGTTTTTTTTTTTTAGATTTATTGCTGTCACTTACTCGATCTCAAAATAAACTTACTCTAAGAGCTTATGGTCACCCCAGGTCTCTTACAAGTTTATTAAAGTGAAAGCTCAATTAATATTTCATCATGTCAAATCGAAAGTCTCGTGTATGGTTTTTCTGACCAAATTGGACAAATACATATAAAATAAGAAACCGGATAGTCGGCGCTCTTTGCCGAATAGTCGAAACTTCACTAATAATTATAAGTATTCGTAACAAGGAGGTGCAATTACAGTAAAAATTGGTTTAATATTAACATTATAAGCGGGATATTTACCATGTTTACTGTTTGTAGCGAGTTTCCGATATTTCGGTGCTGTTGCAAGCACCATGATCACGGATAAACTGAAGTCATTGCGGGTGGGTGTTTATGAGGAGACAAAACGGTCTACCCTCTTTCTTGTTCGTTTTTTGCACTCGGTACCGCTACCATTGCTCTTATAATTATTTATTTATAGTTATACTAGCTGACCCGGCAAACTTTGTTTTGCCATAAAAACACCAAACATTCATCTACCCTACCTAACACTATCTACCCAACTCTACCTACCCTACCCTACCTACCCTACCCTACCTGCCCTACACTACCCTACCTACCCTACTTACCCTATAAACCTCACGGAGCCCGAGACCTTTCCAACGAATGCAAAACCGTGGAAATCTTCAAGTTATTGTGACTGTCAAATAATAACAGACAAATAATTAGCAATAAATTAAAATTGCGACTATAATTTGAGATTTAAACTATCCTATCTCTCAAGTTGGATCGAACTGCACATGGTGTGCGAATTTTATTATAGTCGGTTAAGTGGTTTAGCAGTCCATTGAGGACAAACATTGTGACACGAGATTTATATATATTAAGATTTGCGCTTATAATGTTAATATTAGTGTTAGTGACCATGACAGTTTAAAAACTTAAAAATTGGTTTGTTTATATACTCTCTTCCCGATTTAATCTGCTCTACTTTGCTAAGGAATAAACTTGCCCTAGCATAAATTGCAGTAAACCTTTACAAGGATTAGTTAAAAAACCGGCGAAGTGCGAGTCGGACTCGCGCACGAATGGTTCCGTACCATTATCGCAAAAAACGACAAAAAAAAAAAACAAAACACGTTTGTTGTATGGGAGCCCATTTAGATATTTATTTTATTCTGTTTTCAGTACTTGTTGTTATAGCGGCAACAGAAATACATCATTTGTCAAAATTTCAACTGTCTAGCTGTCACGGTTCATGAGATACAGCCTGGTGACAGACATACAGACAGACGGATAGACAGACGGACCGCAGAGTCTTAGTAGTAGAGTCCTGTTTTTACCCCTTGGGTACGGAACCCTAAAAAACTAACGAAGGTATGAACGACTCGACTGTACCTACATTTTTACACAAAATTTTCATTACGCATAGCAGTACTTAACTAAAATAACGAATTATCATCAAATACTATTTTACATAGCAGACAAGTTAACCTAATAATTTATCTACATCCACTTCACTTGATCATCCCATTTCAAATGCTAGCTCAAAATACAGGTCCGTCCCATTCCAAAGTTTATGGCCATGAATAATTCAGCAGTAATACTGAAACTACTTAGGTACAAAGTTACTGAAATAAAGCTAACTATCCTTTATCAAGATTTGTTTATGTAGGTAAAATTGTATCTGAAGATATGTTGTTTGTTCTTTATTGTAAAACATAAGAACAGGTACAAACACAATAGGAAATTTGCCTTACAATATGGCGCCAAAAATCCGTATTTTTTCTATTTTACAATTTTAATGTAGCCAGTGACACTCGCAGAATTAAGACGATACGATTGACGTAAGAACAAACATACATACATACATAGACTGATAAATACATTACCATCCTTCGGCAGTTGGGTAAAAAGGGATAAATAAAACCTTTACCCTAATAAGTCGGTGTCGAAAGATGATAAAAACAAGAGGTACCAAAGACACCGACTTCCGAAACGAAAGTTATTTTGCACTTTTTAATGTTTTGCTTTTGATGTCGGTTTATTTTATTTTAACCCCCGACGGAAAAAGAGGGGTTTTATAAGTTTGACTTGTGTTGCTGTGTATCTGTCTTTGGCATCATAGCTCCTAAACGGATGAACCGATTTTGATTTAGTTTTTTTTGTTTGAAAGGTGATTATGTCGAGAGTGGTCTTAGCTATGTTTGAATAAAATCTGTTCAGCCGTTCAAAAGTTATGGGCGTTTTACTGTTTGAATCGTGGTGTTTTCGCAAGATATCGTGTCATAATTACGTGTTCAATAGATTGCCGATCGAAACCTATCTACTATGTACTAGATAAATTATGTAGCATGAAATAAAATGTGCCGGCGGTTCTATAAATTTTGAAATTTTACTTGTTGTTCTTTATTGTAAAACATAAAACAGGTACAAACACAATAAGACATTTTAACTAAAAAGGTTTTTTTTATAAAAAATTGCGCTTTTATAACTTGCTTTTGGAGCAGCTTCATCCCAGTTTCTTATATCACAGAAAATTTAGTTTTTCCAGGATAAAATTAGCCTTGACACTCAACGATAGTGTAGCTTAATATAAGTGCCAGAATTTTCGAAACCGGAACTTCTAGAGGAAAACAAACATTTAAATTACCTCTTTAAAATATTTCTTTTTTTAAAGTAATTAAAGATCTAACTCTACAGCGTCGCTTGGCAACAGGCGGATTGCGGCCCATGTCTAGAATCCGGACCGCGAAAGGTCGGAACTTGGACCGCCAAATATTCGAGTTCTACGACATACATGCAGGCTTATTACGTATCATGCAAGAGCAAAACGATAGAGATATCTGCGCAATAATTACTCTTCAATAACGAAGTTTTAAGGTGTCAGTGTTTTTTTTTTTTTTTGAATTAGCAATCAATTGTGTAGGACCATTAGGACCTACCATATTTACACTGTAATTCCGACTTTTATGATTGCTGAATGCTGTTTCTTGCGTAATAAGCCTGCGGATTTCCTGACGATGTTATACTTTTTTATTTTTTTGATAGTCTCGCGCTTGACCACTATCTCACCTTATGGTAAGCGATGATGATACTTTAACGTTTAAAGAGCAGTGGTGATGCAAAAAAAAATACAATAAAGCTCGGGTTCGAACCCACGACCTACGACTCGTAAGTCGGGGCCGTAACCACTGCGCCACCACTGCTCTCACCTAAGTACTAATTAATAGTTTCATTTTTCTGGAACTCAATAAAAAAAAAAAACTTCAAAATCCGAACCCCCATTGAAATTACTTGCCGACCTCATCAATACATCTCTAGGTTGTATAATTTAGTCTACGGGACAGAACTAATAAACGACTTATCAAAGTTTCAAATTGATAGACCAAGAGCTGGAACCAGGAGGAACTTGTCCTCTGTTAGTTAAGTGAAGCTAAAGATTCCCAACAGACAAGCACGACGCCACAATGCGACAACGCTTTCACGTCCGTCACATTTTTACGTCGCGTCTGTCTGGGCTTTAAAAGCTTTTACTACTCCTAATAGCTTTAGGATTCAGCCTCCTTGCACAGGGAACTGAATCTTTTAGTAAGTCGATTGCTTTTTACAGACTTCAAAAAAAAAGGGAGGTAATCAATTTGATACGTATGTATTTGTTGGACCTGCACAATATTCACATGCCACATGTTCACACTAGGCACACGTGTTTAGGCCCTAAACACGTGTGCCAAATTTCATAAGTGTATGTATGTTTGTCCACGCATTTCGCCGAAACTGCTTATCGGATCATGATCATTATATATTATTTGTGTTGGATTGAGTATCGCTTAATTTAATGAATAGTGTATAATAAAATTTCATCAAAATCGGTCCTGTCAAGATATGGAGCATACAACCGAACTCCTTAGCGACAAACAGCAAGAATGTGTAAATTGAGTTATTATGGGTATTTTATCAATCCTTTAGGTACCTTACTAAAGAACTTGCTCATTATTAGTGATGGTGTACTACTAATAAAAAGAGAGAAATAAAAACTTTACTCTAATAAGTCGGTGTCGAAAGATGATAAAAACAAGAGGTACCAAAGACACCGACTTCCGAAACGAAAGTTATTTTGCACTTTTTAACCGACTTCCCAAAAAGGAGGAGGTTCTATGTTCGACGTTATGTTTGTTTTTTTTTTGTGTATGTTCTCCGATATCTCCGTCAATTGTGGACCAATTTTGAAAATTCTTTTTTTGTTTGACAAAGTATGTTCCGAAATTGGTCCCATTTTAATTTGGTAAAGATCTGATGAAGAACTTCGGAGATATACAACAGAACTCTTCAATAAATAACGGCAAATCTCTCGGGATTGCTGCAATCGCATGTCTGTTTGTTGTTTATAACATTTCATAACATAACATCACGCCAGTTCGCTCTTAAGGGGTATGCAGATCTCTCATTTCACCGGTTATGTTCAAGTTTCATTAAATCTATTCTGGCGAAATAGTTCCCTTACTAACTTGCCTATTAGGTACGTACAACTAAAAAGGGATAAATAATTTTTTTTTTTGAATTCGGTGTCTTTCGTAGGTACCATTTTTTTTTGCGTTATGGACACCGACTTCAAAAATTAATTTATTTTTTACTTTGTAGTTTTGTATTTGGAAGCCGGTAGTATTTTTTTGCAAAAAATTTTTTTCAATGTTTTGCTTTTGAAGTCAGTTTATTTTATTTTGTAAAAACGTTTTTCTGAATTTTATTTGATTTTAAAATAAATTGGGTTGTTTACCTAGCGGTAATTTTATTGTTTGTATTGACGTCAATGTCTACGATATACAAGTCATTGCTATAGTCAAATTATACTATTACTATTAATTTAATTCGTAATTGACACGGTTTCTTATTGAACATTACAAATAGAGAATGTATACTTTATTGTACACCATAATTGATACATTTCACACTAAACCTCAAATGTAGGTTAATATAGCTTTCATGAATCATCGTTTTCCTGCCTTTGTCATTACAGTCTATCAAACGTCACGCTAACACTGACACCCTTTTCTTGCATGTGTTATATTCCTGTAAAGTTTCATCAAAACCCTTCCAGTAATTATTGCGTCAAAGAATGGCAAATATCCACTTTCACAAACTTTCACCTTTATAAGATTAAAGTAGGATATGATTTTTACATGACTGCCCAAAAAAGTAGTGAACGAAGAAATAATAAAAAGTATGTATTTGCAACAACAAAACGACGTACAAATATTTATAAATTTTGCATAAACTCAAACCTTATTAGTAGTACTTAAATTATGTTAGTGCGTAATAATATCAATCATTCAAAAATATTTTTCTAAATCAAGATTTTTTCGTATTCTTCTCAGCAAACCCTTTCATTTGATTCCCATATCATGGCAGTGCACAAAAAATAACTAGTCCGCCATCTTGGGCCGTCCGCCATATTGGATTTAGAATGACGTCACTTACCGAACCATGCATTGTCATCCAAGTTGCAAGATTTGACTTGAACACACTTACATAAATTCATTGCAAGTTATATAAAAGCCTGTAAAAATAATATCGAATGTAAGTAGTACGTTTGACGTATAAACAAAAGCAGATGCATGTCATGATTGTGGCAAGAAGGCTTCCACTCAGCATAATGTTGTGTGGGTTCCCCCACAGCACGGCGCTGATTTTCAGTGGTCGTCTGAGTGTTGTTTTTATGGATAGCTTCTGCCAGAGGCTTTGCCCGCGTGAAAGTCGAAAATTATCACGAAGTGTCCCCTCGGATATTCCCGGGATAAACAGTATCCTATGTACTATACCTGACTATAATCTATTTATATACAGAATGTACCAGAATGGTTATTTAGAATGGATGGTTTGGTTATTCACAAAAAAAATGCTATGTAGTGTTGTCATCAGCTGACCAAACTTAGTAACATTTCTTTTTTACCCGACTGCCGAAGGAGGGTTATGTGTTTATCAATCTATTTATGTATGTATGTTTGTTCCTATGTGGCGTTCTAGAGACCAAACGCTTGGGCCGATTTTGATTATTCTTCGGAGGATACATCTGGTTTTGGTCAGCCAGCTCGCGAATATGTATCCTCCGACTGCACAGCATGATTTCATGATTTTCTCCTTTGTTACGTCTTTTTAGTTCGCTTTTTAAGCAGTCGGGTTTTTTGATTTTTAGAATTAATTTGAGATTGACTTTGTGTTCCTTAAAAGTTTTAAATTCATGGTCAGATATTTTTTAAACAGTACTACACATTTCCGAGACTCTCTGTGTAGTATAGCGATATAAAGATGACGAAACACACCTTTAAGATCTTAAACACTCATCCAAAATCGGTTAAAATGCAATAATTAAGAAACTCACCCTAAGGTACTGAGGAATCCTGATACAGTGCCCTCCGCGTGCAGGGAGACAATGTCCCCCAGGTGCAAGAAACTGTCTCCCATGATGGCACTTTCTCCTCACCCCCACCATGCAACAACACCTGTGGAAGAAGAAAGAAACGCTTAAAAAAATATCCCTAAATTATCATGGTTTTCTGAAATGGCAGGAAGTATACTTGTTCCTCTTAATTCTACTTTTGTTGCTTATTTATGAGGTCATTTAACAGTAATCACGGGTTATCTGAAGCCAAAAAGTCTGGCAACCAGTTTTACCAAGGACTAAAGGCCTAGTAAACCAGTATTGCCATATAATTGGGATGTTAAGAAGGATAGACTCCGAGACTCCACATAAAACTCTGGCATTTAGCTACGTTTAGTTAGACAGTTAGCCGGCCCCAACAATCTTGTTAAAAGACGAATAGATTTTAGTGATGTGATCCATCAAGCTTCTGGCACACCTTGGCCAATTCCGTTTTAAAAGACGCTGATCCATCAAGCTTCTGGCACACCTTGGCCAATTCCGTTTTAAAAGACGCTGATCCATCAAGTTTCTGGCACACCTTGGCCAATTACGTTTTAAAAGACGATGATCCATCAAGCTTCTGGCACACCTTGGCCAATTACGTTTTAAAAGACGATGATCCATCAAGCTTCTGGCACACCTTGGCCAATTACGTTTTAAAAGACGATGATCCATCAAGTTTCTGGCACACCTTGGCCAATTACCTTTTAAAAGACGATGATCCATCAAGCTTCTGGCACACCTTGGCCAATTACGTCTTAAAAGACGATGATCCATCAAGCTTCTGGCACACCTTGGCCAATTACGTTTTAAAAGACGATGATCCATCAAGTTTCTGGCACACCTTGGCCAATTACGTTTTAAAAGACGATGATCCATCAAGCTTCTGGCACACCTTGGCCAATTACGTTTTAAAAGACGATGATCCATCAAGCTTCTGGCACACCTTGGCCAATTACGTTTTAAAAGACGATGATCCATCAAGTTTCTGGCACACCTTGGCCAATTACCTTTTAAAAGACGATGATCCATCAAGCTTCTGGCACACCTTGGCCAATTACGTTTTAAAAGACGATGATCCATCAAGCTTCTGTCACACCTTGGCAAATTACGTCTTGAAAGCACGACTTTTCTAAACTATTTTTGTCAATTAAGTATTGGTTATCAGGATCGTAATAGTAGCATAACAGCATGATGGTATTAGGGCGATGGTGCGGTATCAATGCAGCCACACACATAGACACCTAAGTATAAATATGTAGGAACAATAACAAGAGACGGCATGAAAGCCCCGCCGGTTTCCTTAGATACCGCCACAAACGTTCTTTGCGGTAGGATTTGGATTGCAAAACCGAGAAGCTTTTCCAGACAAATACAGCTTGTATTTGGAAAAGCCTTCTAGCTTTTCTGCCATAAAGGCTTTGTGACTGGCCAGATATGGAACATGAATTTTAAAGTCCATGTACCTTTTCGGTTCAAGAAAATGCATACTTTTCTATGAGTTAAGGCTCGTACAGACAGGCTCGAATAGAAAAACGTCTTTTCGAAGATGCTATCAGAAGAACAATTTCTATAAAAACGCGTTGTCGCAACGCTGTCACATTGTCGCGCTGAGGTTGTTTGCGAGAGTCTTTAGAATTCATGCAACACAAAGGTACAAAGACCGACTGCCTTAGGCATTCTCTACCAGGCAACCATGGGTAGTGTAGAGATAACATAGCAGGTGCATTATTCGTAAGTCTTTAGTAATTTCAGAAAGTGACTTTGTTTAAAGTCTAAGGTTATAATAATATCGTAATTGGATTAGGTAATTGCAGTTAATTAAATGTTCTATTAACAGCTCACTGCTGACATATATGTTATCAATGTAGGTAAAGCATAGATAACAGTGATATAACAAGTCTATAGGTAGGTCCGGAATTTATCATATATTGATATATATTTCATTAATATCCTATCTTTAGAAATATGTAAAGCATTGACGTATTATATATCAGGTTTGTTGCTGCTGCACATGTTTTTCACATCCTCGGTTGTTGATGATTTTATCATTGACATCAGCGGATGCTGCTTTTAATTATATTAGAAACTAGCAGTTCGCGTGATCCGTATTTTATCCTACAGATGACATTTTGGTTTCACCCCCTTAAAGGTTGAATTTCTAAAATTCCCTTCTTAGTGACATACCCTACATCATAAAAATAAACCCTGTACAGTAAAATTCTTCAAAAATCTTTAATACCCCCTATATCGTGTTTCAGGAGTAGTTTTGAAAAACTAATAATGGAAACCTTTACTATTTACTTAGGTTAGTATTTATGCCAAGTTTCAAATATATAAGCCCAACTAAATTCCACCTTTTTACTTCCTTAGGGGTAGAATTTCTAAAAAACCAATAAATACTTGAATTCTTTTTATCAACCAAAAGCGTTAATCTTTAATTTCACGTGTCACACTTAAAAGCGAAGAAGTTAAGTCAGTAAGGGAGTAAAAAGGGGGTTGAAAGTTTCACACAAACTGTCAACCCCCTTTTTACTCCCTCAGGAGTAGAATTCTGAAAATAAAAAAAACTCATTGTTTTTTTTTTATTAACCAAGAGCAAAAACAATTTCAGATGAAAATCCTTCCAAACCGAAAAAAAAACCACATTAAGGCGTAAGCTGTTTTCCTATGACATTGCGCTGGTTGCCAAGAGTGGCCTATAGTTCCAGAGCAGATGGAGCCACCACACTGGCGCAGAAATTGAGAAGAACTAAAACAGAATACTTGTTCTGCGATTTTGGCGGTCTCTTCAGTTCTGATACGAACCTTCGCTACAACCCTATTAAGTTTATAAGCTTTACTTAATAAATCTCCTTCATATCTTGTTGATCATAAATGCGTATTTATTTAATGACGGCTATCCGGTTTTCATTCATATGCAAGATTATCGGAATTATCTAATCGTTGCCTATATTTTATAAGGTATGCGAATGCCAGAAAAGTTTATTTTTATTTTTTATTTATTAAACCATTTATGTTAACACATATAATATAAGGACAAGAAGAAGGAACAGGGAAATAGGTACTGAGATAGGAATAGGTAGGAGAGGTTTTAGCGTTACGTGTACAAATTTGTCCGGTAAAGAGCTTGTCGGAAAAATGGTAAATTCACCTGATTCATTAGTATGCTTGCTTCCAAGTCTTCCAACACTAAAGTAAAAACAATTAAAATTTCAAAATTTAGAAACCCCCGACACATTTATCTTGCGAAAACACCCCGATTCAAACAGTAACACGCCCATAACTTTTGAACGGCTGAACCGATTTTATTCAAACATAGCTAAGAACACTCTCGAGACCTTTCAAATAAAAAAAAACTAAATCAAAATTGGTGCATCCGTTAAGGCGATATGATGCCACAGACAGACACACAGATACACAGCAACACAGGTCAAACTTATAACATCCCTCTTTTTCCGTCGGGGGTTAAAAAACTATATCAAAATCGGTTCATCCGTTTAGTCGCTATGATGCCACAGACAGACACACAGATACACAGCAACACACGTCAAACTTATAACACCCCTCTTTTTCCGGCGGGGGTTAAAAACAGGTAAATTGAACCGTAAATTTTGCTCCGCAAAGTTGTCTGTAATTTCAACGGCATTACCCAAACCGCAATGCAGCAATGTTGCTAGGTTGCAAAATTAATAATAGAAGGTATGCAATTAATTTTCTCAGAGGAATTCGGATAGTGGACCATATTAATGTTATTACTGAACTAGCTTCTGTAGTGGCTTCGCCCATGTAAAAGTCTAAAATTATCCCTAAAAATACTCCCGGGATAAAAGTAATATCTTATCCTATCCCATGTCCTGTCCTCCATGTCCATTCTGGACGTGGTCTACCCGAGTGCCATATTACATCCAAATCCGTTCTGTCGTGGAGTAGTGACTAATAGATTTTTTAGGGTTCCGTACCCAAAGTTACTCCACAATCTGTCTGTCTGCCACCTAATCTCATGAAGCGTGATAGATAGATAGTTCAAATTTTCACAGTTGACTAAAAACAGAATAAAATAAATATTTAAGTGGGGCTCCCATACAACAAACATGATTTTTTTGCCGTTTTTGAATTAATGGTACGGAACCCTTAGTGCGCGAGTCCGACTCGCACTTGGCCAGCTTTTTTATGATTTTATATTAATTTTACACGTAGGTAATATTTGTAAGGAAGTAGTATTCTATCAGATAATATTATTTCATTACTCCACATAAAAATAACAGACAACCACTTGTTGCCTTCCAAATCCCAATCTAACTATTTAAAAAACATCACAAAACCTTGTTCCACAAATCAAAAGCTAACACTATCAGGCTTCAACAATTTTCACGTCAATATCACACGCCAACGAAATTGAAGGCTCTCAGCAAAGTTTGCTGAGCACATACATCCTGCCGACCTGTAGCTAGAGTGACGCTAACTGACAAAATCATATTTTGATTTATCGCAAAAACAAAAAGCCGCGAAATAATGAAAATCGATGCTGTTCATCAACTATAAATCGTATGAGAAGGAACCGCATGTCAAAAAAAAATGATCTAATTGCGCACTTTCGAATAGGCATTGTTAGTTTAAGTCAATGACTTAATCTTATTAAATATAGGTAAACAAAGCAATTTAGAGCGGTGTTTTTAGGATTCCGTACCCAAAGGATAAAAACGGGACCCTATTACTAAGACTCCGCGGTCCGTCTGTCACCAGGCTGTATCTCATGAACCGTGATAGCTAGACAGTTGAAATTTTCACAGATGATATATTTCTGTTGCCGCTATAACAACAAATACTAAAAACAGAATAAAATAATTATTTAAGTGGGGGCACCCATACAACAAACATTATTTTCTGCCGTTTTTTGCGATAATGGTACGGAACCCTTCGTGCGCGAGTCCAACACGCACTTGGCCGGTTTTTAGTTTTTATCCGGAATCTGTTGATAGTAGCAAAATACTGGTTATACAGATCGATAGAGATTTTTTTGTAATTACTATAGCTTCAAAAAACTAAAATCGGGCAATTGTCAGATAGTGGCACTTTAGCTGTAGGACGGCGGCATTGCCCGGGGCAGGGTGTAATGGCAAAAAATTGCCTTGTTAGTAACACACTCTTTGTTAGATAGGGCGGAAAGTTTTCTCCTCTTACCCCCCGATGTGTTAGTTTCTGAAACGTTTTTGGTGAAAGTTGGAATGAAAACAACGTCACGAAAAAATGTTAGGTAACATTTTAGGTGATTAATTTTAGTTGACTGGACTAACCAGTCCAGTGGACTGGTTAGTCCAGTGTTATCACTGGACTGGTTAGTCCAGTGTTAGCACTGGGCTACTAGCTAATCATGAATGCAGTTTTCAGTCAGTTTTAAAAGTGTGTTTACCTATGTGTCGTAAGATAATTGCTAAATAAATTTTTGTCTGTAGGAATTGTGTTCCGGGCAAATCTTGCAACTGAATTTTATAGCAGTTATCCTCCACCCATTAAGATGAAATTTTGCATATACGTTTAGTTTGGATGACAATGCATGGTAAGCTAAGTGACGTCATTCTAAATCCTTTATGGCGGACGGCCCAAGATGGCGGAATAGTTATTTTTGGTGCACTGCCATGATATGGGTATCAAATGAAAGGGTTGGTCCAGAATCAGAAGAATACAAAAAATATTTTTAATGAATATTTTTAATGTCAAAGAACCGGTTTCAGACTGAGCACAAATTTCGTAATAATAGTCAATTTCAGCCAAAAACCTACAAGATTGAATCTTTTCATGTACCAGTGTTTTACATGGAGCGACAGCCTATCTGACCTCCACAACCCTGACCCCACAATACTGGGTAACACGGTACCCCTTGGCTAGACTGGTGTCAGATCTCAGGCTTCTGACTACCCGTAACGAGGGTCAAAGATCTTCAAATGAGAATAATGGCTTCATGTGCTTTCCGAGGCACGGAGGAAACTCGCTATGTAAAGATGGTCACCCATCCAAGGACAGACCTCGGCAAGCGTTGCTTAATCTTGAAGTTCGATATGTGTGGCAATTATTATTTAGCCACGAGCTCCTCTCTTGTGAAAAAATTAAACAACGAATGAAAATTGTTGCCCTGTCACTTTTGATTTTCATTTCCCGTGCAAGACTATTCCTTTCTTTAGTCTGTCAAATATCACGCGATTTTCTTCAACGATTTCTTATTTCACCACATCATCACGCACCGAAATTGTATCATTAACAATATTACCTACCACAGCTAAAGTTTCACGCCAAGAAAATCGTGTTATAAGAAGCTTCGCCGCGCCAAAGTCACGTAATATCTCGCTCATATTAACTTACGAGAACTTTCTGAAGTAGCAAAGTTGTATGACTTGAGGTAAGGCTAGTAAATCTTTATTAAACGTTGGCTTATTATTTTAATTGATAGCTTGAGCATGGCAAGGTTAGTAGATTTAATCATTAATTATGTTAACCACGGATCAAAAAACTGGACCTAATTAAAATATTAGGTCCCTTACCTATGAAATTGGCGTTTTGTCGTACTGGCTACTTTGATATCAAATATCTCCTCTTTGGTTTGGAATTCCAATTTTAAATTTATACAGCTATTTACTCATGCTTTTGTGTTTGAAAAACCGTAATTCGTTTGTTTTTTCCTTGCACCAGTCAGTTTACAAAATGGAAAACTATCGCGTTATTTACGAGTACGAGTTCCATCGTGGCACTGGCAGTGCTGCAGAAACGGCTCGAAGGATTAATGATGTGTATGGCGACAGTGTCGCAAAAGAAAACACAGTGCGTTTTTGGTTCCAACGTTTTCGTTCTGAAAATTTCGACCTGCAGAAGAAGCCCCGTGGACGGACGGAGACCAAAGTTGATAATGAAGAATTGTTGGCTATTATGGAAGCGGATTCATCGAAAACCACGTCCGTTAGCTGCAGGCTGCGGTGTTAGTGATAAAACTGTTTTAACCAACTTGAAGCAAATTTGGAAGATGAAAAAGCTTGAAAGGTGGGTACCTCATGAAATGAGTGCAGCAAACCGACAAACGCGCGTCGACTGCTGCGTTACATTACTCAACCGGCACAATAATTAAGGGCTTTTAAATCGAATCATTACCTGTGATGAAAAGTGGATCCTGTACAATAATCGGAAACGCTCATCGCAATGGCTGAACACTGGCAAACCAGCCAAATCCTGCCCCAAGCGAAAATTACCTCAAAAAAAATTACTTGTGAGAATTTGTTGGACTAGTGCCGGTGTCGTTCACTACAGCTTTCTTAAATCTGGCCAGACGATTACGGCGGATTTTTATTGTCAGCAACTGCAAACCATGATGGAAAAGCTAGCTGCTAAACAGCGGAGGCTAGTCAATCGGTCTAGGCCACTGCCTCTTCAGGACAACGCTAGACCACACACTGCACAACAGACGGCTACCAAATTAGAGGAGCTTCAATTGGAATATCTAAAACATGCACCATACTCCCCGGACCTTGCTACAACATATTATCATTTTTTTCGAAATTTGGATAGCTTCTTGCAAGGAAAAAAATTCAACTCCGATGGGGCAGTCCAAAGCACCTTCAAAGATTTTATTCATTCCCGTCCGAATGGTTTTTTTTGAGATGAGCTAAAGTGCATAGATAGCAATGGTACATGCTTTGATTAAATAAATATATTGTATTAAAAAAAAGAGACTTTATGTTCCTCCCTTACAAAACGCCAATTTCATATGTAATGACCTAATATTAGTAGGCGGCCCATTGCATGAGTGCATGCGAGTAACTGTCGAAGACAGAGAGGGATTGCGTAGAATCGTGTCTTCGTGAGGCGAATTACGGCAGCCCGAACTCTCACTGCAACGTGACTACTACGTGAAAATAAAAGTTATTTATTTTGACAATAACCCGCAATCGATTTTAACGATAGAACAGTTAGAAGATAAATAATACCTTTACGCAGAGTAACACAAATATTTATTTTCTGCTTCTAATACTTTGTGTGCTTTCACGCTACATTCCACCCTCATAAAATTTTCCACACAACTAGTTTGTTGCGACACGGACATAAGTTCCTCTTCCAGACAAAAGCAAAATGCACAAGCTGGTTTAGTCATAATCATAAAGATCAAACGGTGGTCGCACATCGTAAAACTACAGAGTAGCGGTATCGTGGAGGAGCTCTTAGCTAATGTTATTAGGTGGAAATAATTTCAGAGAGGGTAATTTTCGTCACTATCGTACTAATAGAGGAAAATATCGAGAAGGAAAGTTTGGAGAATGTGGGTATGGAAGTATTTGTTCTTGCCATACTCAGTACTCTTATCTAACGGGCATCTGCTTGATGCGAGACGCACGGGACCGGTCAATGTGGCGACGCTTGGGGGCGGCTTATGTGCAGCAGTGTACGTCTATCGGCTGATATGATGATGATGATACGGCGACTATCACATTCTAGAAACGATGGATGGGCTTTGTGAAAGATCTTACTCATCATCTTCCTGCCCTTGACCCATATTACTTGGGGTCGGCGCAACACGTTTTCTTCTTCCATACCGTCCTGTCCCCTGTCACGCCGTCAGTAGCTCCCTATTCTTTCATATCACTCCTCACACAGTCCAACCATATTTTCTTTCTCCGTTCCCTTTCTCTCCATCCATTCACAATCATATTCATAACTCTTTTAGTAACATGCGTTTCATCCCTCCTCATCATATGACCATACCAGGACAAACGGTTTCCTTTCAACTTTTCTGTCACTGGCGCCACTTTCAAACTTCCTTTAATATACTCATTTATCACTTTATCTATTCTCGTCACTCCGCACATCCATCTCAACATTTTCATCTCTGTTGCATGCAATAACTGTTCACCCATCTTTTTTTACAGACCAACATTTTGATCCAAAGATAAGAAAATATCGTTAGGATTTTTTTTATTATTTAGTATGAATATGGATGGCTACAAAAATTGGGAGAAGACAAATGAGACGATGGATTTACTTTGAAAGTTGATATAGCTAGAAAGCGAAGTGATAAAGATGATCACAAGTTAAGTCGACTCCAAATAAATTGGGATGATGCAAATAATAGTGAATTATAATTAATATTATTAGCTACAATGTGTGTGATGATAGATGACAAACCGGACAAATGAAATTATAATTACAAACAATCAAATGATTAAAAATATAAGCGAATAACACTCGATTCAAACACGAACATATCCGGATTACACCAGCTGTTTCTTTTCACAACACGAGTAATGATTGATAGGCCTGAAACAGTTAAAAACAATGACAGAGCGAATAACAGAACACACTCATACATCAAACATCACAAACGCGAAGCAGATAGTTGAACAAACAATAACATTTAAGAATGCAACACTTCCTGAAATTCTACTACGGATAGCTACCAGTAGTGTCCCACCGAAGCTTCGGTTTCGGCCAACATTAGCCGAAGTTTTAGCCGAAGCCTGTTAGGAATGTTACGAAACTGATACGAATAATTTTAAAGTGTTATTGTTGTCGAAGATAATTTTAATCATCTCGTTAAGTTATGAATTAGAATTGTACTTTATTTGTAAACATAGGTTAGACGTTATGTGAGATTTAACAACATTAAGTAGGTTCTCTTAACCGTATTATTAAGACTTCGTTCCGGACATACGCTTCTCAACAAATTCGGATTTTTTATGAAAAAAATTACCTTTCATTCTAGCAGCACGTGTACTGAAGATGAGGACACATATCATATTTTAATGAGATGTGTCCGGAATCAGTTACTGAGGTCACAAATTTGTTCTCACAACATAAATTTATCATTACCTTTATCAAACAAAATTCAACAATTTATAAATATGGTTAAGTTCGCCTTGAAGAACAGACCCAGAACCCAGTTTTAATCATTTATTTTATTGTTGCGTAAATTAAGTATAAACAAATAAATAAATATAGTGTAATTTATTATGTTCTAGCTTCTGCCAGCGGCTTCGCCCGCGTGTATTATACATATAAACCTTCCTCTTGAATCACTCTATCTATTAAAAAAACCGTATCAAAATCCGTTGAGTAGTTTAGAAGATCTAAGCATACATAGGGACAGACAGCGGGAAGCGATTTTGTTTTATACTATGTAAGGACATGTTCGCATTAGCGAAAAAACTCTTTAAATAAAGATGAAAAAAAAGTAAGTTCTCTATGTTTTGCCATGAGGCGTACAAATTTGATTTGCAATTTCAAATATAATTAATTACCTTTACCAACAATAAATGATTACCAAAAATAAAATGAGCCAGAATCATAGATTAGGTACTTATTTACACATTTCCGAAAATAATATCATTATAAATTTACAAAAACATCTCATAATAAATTAACAATTAAATTCTACATAAAATTTAAACCTTCGGCTTCAGTTTAGGCCGAATCTTGTGGCGACAGCCGATTAATCGTCTTCGGCTTCGGCCAAAACTTATCTTCAGTCAAACACTATAGACCCGTTTATTTGTACGACCAACGGATCCGTTGGCAACGCATGTTCAGTGTTTCAGATACGCGTGTTCATCATCAAAACTATTTAGGTTGGAAAATATTCTAGACTGACTAAAGTAGCTCGTAATAAGTTTGGTATGATTTTGAAAAATGTATGTAAATATTGTTCGATGTTGTTTATGATGAGAGACCGGCAACTTCCTTTATGAGGTAAGATGGTAGTATTAAGTTTTAAAATGGTGTTCGTTTTCTTTCTAATTAATGATGTTTACTTAGTTTCTGTAAACCAGACCCTCTTTCGCATTACTTTACTCTCAAGAGTGGTGAGAGATCCTTATTATCGTTAGCAGTGGCCTTAGTGCGAGTTTTTATAGTTATTCGAGAGCGTTAACGTAGACGGCATTTTATATCGGAAAGCGCGGTCTAGTGCTACACTGAAACACAATAAAATTATTGCATACGAATAGATGGCCGATGGGGCAGAAAGATTCTGGAGTGGCGACCACGAACCGGAAGACGTTGCGTTGGAAGGCCTCCCACCAGGTGGACTTGGTGAAGGTAATAGACTGCTTCTTGGGTGACGCATAGTAGCGGGGATCCGCTGGTTGCGAGACGCACGGGACCGGTCAATGTGGCGACGGTTGGGGGAGGCCTATGTCCAACATTGTACGTCTTTCGGCTGACATGATGATGATGATACGAATAGACATAGGCCAACGTTTACGTTAACGTGAACTAGTAATTACTCGTATAAAAAAACGGCCAAGTGCGAGTCGGACTCGCGCACGAAGGGTTCCGTACCATTATCGCAAAAAACGGCACAAAAATCACGTTTGTTGCCCCACTTAAATATTTATTTTATTCTGTTTTTAGTATTTGTTGTCATAGCGGCAACAGAAATAAATAATCTGTGAAAATTTCAACTGTCTAGCTATCACGGTTTATGAGATACAGCCTAGTGACAGGCAGATAGACAGACGGACAGTGGAGTCTTAGTAATAGGGTCCCGTTTTTACCCTTTTGGTACGGAACCCTAAAAACTCACACAAGGAGCTTGAACATTTCCAATTTACGTATGAAATTTATGATCTATCTACAATATCCATACCATTCCCAACATTAGGATTATTAATTAAAGGATCACCAATGAGTAACATGACTAAAACTTATAGAAAACATAGAAATTGATACACATTATCCCGTTGCTCACTTAATTATAAGTAACCACAGTTTGCTCAACTACTTGCTTATCCTCGTTATTATCCCCAATAGTACATAATAACAAGTATTATACAAAACAGTAAAGCATTCCTTATCCTTTGCTGAAAAACGCCCACTAGGTGCTGAAAATAGGCCTAACCTTAGACAAAATAAACAATAAACAGTCGTTAGAGATAATGACCTTGTTTGGCAAACAAATTCGGGACGGTAGTTTATTGTTCTTACAGTCCAGAACGTAGCTGTTTTCTTGGGAAAATTCTGTCATCGTTTATCATCAACCTCTTGCACTTATTCAAATTTATTTGGGGACGGCACAATACAGAATGAGTCTATTAAGTGGGCGTGAAAGGCCAATTCCGAAACTATGAGGAACTATGTTTTTAGCTACACTCAAAGGAGTCACGAGGCCTATATTGTTGAAAACTTAAACTGCATCATTAGATTTCTGAAAAATCATTACTCCTTGCCAGAAATCGGACCCACTGATTTTGAAAAAAAAAGCATGATATATTATTACACCATTCGATAGTGTCGCTAATAAGGATCAAATTCTGGGAAGTAATGTCATACGGCAAACTTGTGAAATAACCATTTTTTTTTACAAAATATCTTTTTTTTGTAGGAAATCTACGAAGACTCGTATCATGCAATTTATGACATGAGAAAACCTTTAGCGAATATTTTAACAGTAATCAAAATTATTGTAATGCTGAATAAAGCTGGTTTGATTCCTGGCAAGGAATATTGATTTTTCAGAAATCTAATGATGCTGTTTTAGTTTTCATAAAAATCGGTCTCGTGACATGGAGTGTTTTCCGCCATTCCCGCAGTTTCGGATTTGGCCATCCACGCCCACTTATAAAACTCCCACTGAAGATGTACATCTTCATCTTCTTCCAAACTTCTCTTTTATTTATCATCTCAATGAGTAAGTAAAAACATTTATTACCAAACACTGTACACGTGGTCGCTCACAATGGGCCTCATCAGAAAGCTTACAGTCACCAGAGATCCGCAAGAGAACCAAGTTTACCGACATAGCCCGAAAAATTGCAGGACACACTGCTCGCAGAACGGATGGCCGATGACCGGGGATCCGCTGGATGCGAGACACGCGGGACCAGTCAATGTGGCGACGCTTGGGGGAGGCAGTGGACGACTTTCGGCTGACATGATGATGACTGTAGTCTCAATAATAATAGTGTAAAAACAAAATGTGGCAATGAAGTACATCCAGTGTGGTAAAAGGAGCGGGCTCAGCAAATGTTGACCAGTGTGCAGCATAGCCACAACGCTGGTCAACACTGATACAGTCAGCCCCCTAGTAGTTGTGTCAGTTGTCAACCCTTTCTAGACGTGTCATGTTAAGCTCAGCCCATCCATTATTTATCCTTCCCATACAGCTGTATGGGAAGGCCAAATAAATAATGGATGGGCTGAGCTTAACATGACATCCACTGTACAGACTTTTAATTTGGGTCACGATATTTCGGCCAAAATTCTGTCATTGTTTACTAAAAAATAAAATCTTCTGTAGGAACATTATTCAGCTCATTATTTGTAGCTTTTCTCCTTGTATTCTCCTCGACATAGGTTCATAATTGGTACTCAGTTGTAATCTAGGCCAACGAACAACAACAAGATAACATAAATTTCGCCAACATATAATAAACAAATATACCTATGTATTTACGCCAGTCCAAAAGTTCGCGGCATATCTACACTAATATTATAAAGAGGTAAAGTTTGTAAGTTTATTTGTAGGAACTAATCTCTGGAAGGACTGAACCGAACTTTTGGACATACCCACGTAACAAGAAAATTGAGAACAGTTGTAAGTACCTACAGAGAAGTGAGAAACTGGAATTAGAAGATGAAGCTGTTATGTCATCAAATCTGTGCAATTGGTCCAGATTGCAGTATGTAAATACATTTGGCCGTGGTCAAGCATGATACAACGGGATGTGGTCCAATGAAATAATTGCACTTGTCCTTCATATATCCAGACACGTGGACGGTGCAGTTGATAGTAATAAGTGAATATGTTTTCACAATATACACGGTAGATATTATACTAAGAACAGAATTGATCGAAGTGAAAGATGATACTGGTAGAAACCCAGTGAATGAGTGAGATGTCCTCTGAGAAGAAGACGTAAGGAAGAATATTATGTTGCACTAATCTAAATTGAGCGCTGGTGGCCCAGTAGTAACAGCCCCGACTTATGTGTAGGCTGATTACTTTGCGTAAATTATTTCTTCACCACTGCTCTAAAAATGGTGAAGGAAAACATCGTAAGGAAACCGACACGTCCTAGAACCAAAAATTCGAAGACATATGACATCCAGCAACCCGCACTGGGCCCGCGTGGTGGATTAGGGCCTATTCCCTATCACAGAGAGGAGGCCTGTGTCGTGATTTGTGTGATGATGATTATGATGATGAATCGAAATTGGGACAAGAGGGTCTAGAAAAAGTGTAGTCTATTAGCGAAACTAATGACGAAAAACCAGAAATGTATGGGATTGTCAGTAATGTCATGAGAATTTATAATTTGTCTACAACCCAAGGGCAGGAAGAAGAAGATGATTATATATATTATATTAAGGACAAAATTACAAAAATGTTACAATGAACAATACAATTCCAATTTTGTTGAAATGAAATACCCTACATAACAAGCTGAACAGAACAATTAAATTAGCTGTTTAAGACTAGGAATAAACCCGGGGATTTTATCGAATACGAATCCGTTTCAATTTGGCTTAATTAACAATTTTAGAAAATTAGGAGAAGCTTTACTTTCACAGAGGTAACCATTTGCAGATTCCCAGTAAGGCTGCCTGTCCACTTAGGGTTCCGCATTTCTTTCTCTCTCATCTCCGCTACCTAGCCCCGCGTCTTTGGACATATACAGTCCGCAACTCCGCTCCGCTGCCTCGCTCCGCTCAAGTGGTCAGGCTGCCTAAATTAGACTTTTGACAAACAGTTACCATTATGCAAATTGAAACTTTTATTTGACCGAATAGACCATTCACTGAAATTGCCATCGTAAGTGACCTTCATGGGATGCAGTTTAAATTGCATCGAGGCATTATTAAGAAAATTTTAAGTTCAAATCGTCGAAGTGCATCGCGTTGCTTCCATGTGAAAGTACACGCAATTTCACCAAGTAAAAATCGCTTCTTCTCTTCTTCATCGGTACGCTACTGGCAGTGCGATCGTTGTCATCATGATGCAGTGAGACTTCGGGCTGCCATAATTCGCCTCACGATGCGACGCCATTCCTCTCTGTCGGCTGTCACTCGTGAGCACTCTTGCAATGGGCCGTATACTGCAGACTTAATCTGGTCGGTCCATTGCATGGGTGACCTGGACCTGGACTACAAGCCGCTCAATGGAGTCGTTGCCTCTTTGGGACACGTGACCAAAGAACTGGAGTATTCGAGCTTGAACTATAGCCGATAGACGCTGATAGATGCCGAGTTCTTGGAGAACGAATATGCTATAAAAATCGCTTATCAGTGTAATATTAATGGAATCGCGTCGAAAGACCGGGAGACCTTCCCTGCTGAGTCACGATGATCAAAATCTTTCAACTGTGTAATGTAGGGTATTCATAAAACTACTATATTCTAAATGTACGGTAGGACGACCGCGCACTTCAGTCAATAAAATATCATCTTGCGGACTACATCGTTGTTTTATTCTACAATGGCGACGAGGATGGCGAAATTTGACGAATTCGACATGAAGGACGGAAATTGGCTGTCGTACTGTGATAGGCTGGATATGTACGTTGTGGTGAATTCTGTGAATTTTGTGTGTAATTCCAACGCTAATTGCATTCATGGGACAAGCAGCGTATGAACTACTAGTAAATTTGTGCAGTCCTCGGAAACCATCATCTTGCCACTACTTGCAACTATTATCAGTTTATCAATCAGTAAATCCATAAACCCTTATAAATCCAATACTTCCTCAGTATTACCAATACTTATAATTAGAAAATGGGTCTTACCGCGTAACACGTAAGCGTTATTGACCATCAACACTTCGGTATGTTTCGATAGTAACGATCAATAAACCCAATATAAGCCAAGTGTTATTGAAATGTTCCGTTGAAAAATATCTGTTTAGTGGAATTGGAAGTCAGCCCAATCGTTGATATGGACTGATTACTTAATTTGATGGTTAAACACAGACATTGAGGCAGTTTTAAAGACCTTGACCGCTGTTATGTAATTTTGTCCATCAACAGTATTTAAATATTAGTACAGAAGTCACAGTGGCATAGTATCAGGCAGCTTCCATCGGCTTATAGTCCAAGCTCGAGTACTCCAGTTCTCTGGACACGTGTCCCGACGAGGCAACGACTCTATCGAGCGGCTTGTAGTTCAGGGTAGAGTGGAAGGAACGAGAGCGCGCGGCAGGTCGCCCATGCGATGGACCGACCAGATTAAGTCTGCAGTGGGTGGTCCATTGCATGAGTGCACACGAATAACAGCCGATACAGAGGGATGGCGTCGCATCGTTAAGCAAGTATGGCAAACCGAAGTCTCACTGCAACATGATGACCACGACCGCTTTGCCAAGAGTGTACCGACGAAGAAGAAGAAGTCACAGCGGATCTTTGTGTCTCTGAAGTTAACTCTGCGCACCATTGCGCAAGAAACAGTTTGTCATAGAATATACTGCATAGAGTAAGCGAGATAGGACCATGCGACAAACGTAAGCGAGTGAAAAAGGGAGTTTACAATGCTGACTTCTACTTCAACATTGACACAAAAAATAGCAACTGTGCAGGGTCTTGTAGCCAACTTCAGAGACACAAAGATCTACTGTGACTTCTATAGTAAACTCAAAAACAAATTGGCAAAATTTATAGACCTGTCTCATCACCAATATTTTACGAGGATAGGACATAGCAAACCCCCACTTCCAAAACTTTAAATGCGCTTTATCTTTGTAATTTTTTATTGAAATAAAAAAGCAGCGATTTTTTTTTGATAACAAACTGAAGGACACGGACTAGATAGAATTTCTTTACCCAGTAATCATCCCTAGATGAGTAAAACCTAAATAAAATATTGCCCAAGATATATTAATGTCTGCTTTTTACCAAGAGATACAAACCAGCCGACTCAAATTCCACCAACTTTTTGTAGGTCGCCAACGTTCTCCCTGACAGATATTAACGATCTTGTAGAATAGAGGCTTTTTACCAAAAAATAAAAGGCCTTTCCCGAGACCATAACTTTAATATACTTTTTTAAAGAAAGAGTGTTTGCCCACAACCATTTACTACCAACGTTGCTTTTACAGAAATGCCTTATTTTATTGAACCAGACGACTGGTATAATTTCTATACTAGCTTTTTCTTGTGGTTTCACCCGTAAGAATGTCGAAATAATCCCACGTAAACGTAGGCACTATCGGGATGAAACCTATGCTATGTCCTAATTCGAAGGCTTATTACGTATCTTGAAGAGCAAAACGTTAGCGATTTTTGCGCAATAATTGAAAGAAAGAAAAATATTTATTTGTGACCCGCACAGGAGACATGAGAAATATGCATAAATTTAAACAATAATAAAAAATTGCTCTTCAATACAGTAGTTTTATAGCTTTTGTCGGTTTTATTTAGAAACTAGCGGACGCCCCGCGGTTATACCCGCGTCGTTCCCTAAGTAAAGTTCCCTTCCTAAAGTAGCCTATGCCACCCGGGGATAGTGTAGATTCCCAACGGTGAAATAATTTTTGATACCGGTCCAGTATTTTTTAAGTTTATTCGTTACATACAAAAATACAAATCTTTCCACTTAATAATATAATTAGTATTAGTATAGATAAGTGCATTTGACAAACAGCGAGCGATTAGCAAACGATTGTGTTGGATCTACCATACCTACAGTGTAGGTATTTGTGTAGGTATTTCCGACTTTTATGACATAAAGCGTTTGGTCGCGCGATGATTGCTGATTGCGCTGTTTCTTACGTAATAAGCCTGCCGATGGGGTTATTGCGTAACCCACAAAAATTCACACATCCGACCGTAATTTCTTTCATTATGACAATTTCATTCAACTGCACGGTATTCGTTGCGTGTTTTACGTTGTCGAGCAGACGAATTTTTAAACATACGAAGCATTAGATTAGTATTATCATTCGGTAATCGATCGTATGATCATAACGTGTTTTTTTTTATTCGTTATAGGCTCGCATTTGACCACTATCTGCAATTTCGTACAAATCCTTTCTGCAGTTGAAGTGTGATTAATTAACAAAATATCCAATCATCCAAACATCCAGATTTTAACATTTATCATGATAAGATAGAAAGTAAAATCATTTTCACAAAAAAAGAAACTGACTTCTAAAGCAAAACACTATAAAGTACAAAAATAACTTTCGTTTCGGAAGTCGGTGTCTTTGGTAACTCTCTTATTTTATCGTTTTTGAACACCGACTGCCGAAACGAAAGTTATTTCTGCACTATTTTTGTGTTTTGCTTTAGAAGTCGGTTACTATTTTTTTTTGTGAAAATGTTTCCATTTCTCTCTTTTTTAGTTTTAGTACCCTATTACTAAAAAGTGAGTAATTTCTATAGCAAGGCACCTAAATGATTAACAAAATATCCATAATAGCTCAATTAACATTCGTGCTGTTTGTCGCTAAGGAATTCGGTTGTACGTTCCAACCTGATAACTGCTGAACAGATTTTGATGAAACTTGCAATATTCCCTAAGTTGAGAGATACCTAATCCAATAAAAAAAGCCTCCCCCAACCTCCTATTTTTTGAAGTCGATCTTGAAAAAGAGCTTTTCTTGGACCAGTCTATTGGTATTATTTTTTACTTGCTAAGTCGTGAAGCGTAGTCGGAGACTTTTAGTATAAAAGCTTGATAAAAGCTCGACGAGGACGTTGAGTATGTCTTTTATATCTCCACTCTGCAGCCTTGGTAGAAAATTCTACAAATTTCGAAGCGGCCAATGTTGATAGAAAAATATTTGTCGTTAAAACTTTTGAGTTGGTAATAGAAAAATATGATTTATTTTATTTATACAGTTTTACAAGACAAGATAATATACAAAAAAAAATTGGATACATAAATATATTATATTTTTTTGTATATCGTGCTTTATTAACTGTGTCAAATAAATGTTATTTTTACTTCTCATGCTCTGAAATTGCTTATTTGTGCAGGATATAGGCTGCACTAAATCGATTTTTGTGCACAAGTGCATTAACGTATCTACTTATAAATGTATCTATATTAAGGCAAAGATAGCCATACAGCCAAACAATAAAAAGTTCACAGATAGAATTTGTTATTTTATAATATTTATTTAATTTATTTAGCCTTTTATGTGTTTTTTAAAACATAAAAAATATTAAAATTTAAATTAAATTACGTTAGTTTAGGTTATTTAATTAATTTAAAAAATATATATATTACAAAATTAATTTAATAGTAGGCTGTATAGGTCTGCAGCCCAAGCCACCAGGGAAAAACAATTTCCTTCAGTATTCAAAACTGTACTAATTTTACTTCGAATAATAATTAAAGAAATGTTATGTTATACTACTGTTTTAATTCCTCGCAATCGAAATGGAAAGCAGAGTTTATAACTCGTCCACAAAACCATTTTGCCCGAGCCGAATTTCTGTCCTAAATTGTGTTTTCCAAACTGAAGTCATTTAAAAGACATTAGGCCATCATACTAGAGATTGCGGGGAAAGGAGTATATTATTAAAAACTGTCGCTTACACACATTTATAACTAACTTCCTTTTTAAACATTTTCACCCTAAGGGACCTTTCTGATGGCTCGATATAAGCGACATCGCACACGAATTTAATGCGCCAATAATTGCGCCACCAAATTCTTAATTATTCAGAAACCGGGGATAAACCAATGCTGCAAATAATATAGGCTACTTAGTAGATAAATAGTCAGAACAATTAAGTCTCTGCTAAAACAAAGACGGGAACACTATCAGTGATTGTGAACTTAACACAAGCCTTCACAACTCCGCCATTGTCGGTAGCCTGACCTCGTTTGCCTTCGTATTTTTCTTTTTAAGCTTCCATTTTGCGACTGAAGATAAAAGTTTTGTTCTGGAACGTTTAAACTTTAAAAGTGAAGACGGGTTACGAGTATAATAAGATTGATGATCGCTTTGTACTAGACTTTGTTATAAGAGATGGGTAAGTTAATATCATAAGAACTTTTGATATCAAACGCAATAATTGATATCAAAAGTTTAAGACGAAGTTAACTTATCTCTGAAAATCTATAAAGCCTTTGAAAAAATCGTAGAATTGACTTGGTTAAATAATTGTAATGAATCTGCTTACGTAATACTTACAACGGCCCCTAACTTGCGATCGGCTCAACAATCTTGCTTTTTAGGGTTCCGTACCCAAAGGGTAAAAACGGGACCCTATTACTAAGACTCCGCGGTCCGTCTGTCTGTCTGTCTGTCTGTCACCAGGCTGTATCTCATGAAGCGTGATAGCTAGACAGTCGAAATTTTCACAGATTATGTATTTCTGTTGCCGCTATAACAACAAATACTAAAAACAGAATAAAATAAATATTTAAGTGGGGCTACCCATACAACAAACGTGATTTTTTTGTCGTTTATTGCGATAATGGTACGGAATCCTTCATGCGCGAGTCCGACTCGCACTTGGCCGGTTTTTTTAGAGTCTATCCAATATGAGATAGTATAAGTAAATACAGAGTACAGCATAGTTTAGTATACTTGTTAAGTTCATTGCTTATCCTGAAATAATAACCCTCATTCGTCAGTCTCATGAAAATATGAAAAAAAAAAAACAAACAAAAAACAAAGAAGATTTTTTATTTTGAGTATTTTTTTTATAATAACTTTTTAGTTCGACTTTCGAATTAGGTACCTATATTTAAACATATAAGTGTAATATATTTTTAACCGACTTTCAAAAAAGAAGATTCTATGTTCGACTTCAGGTAGGTTTTTTTTTGTTTATTCACCGATATCTCCGTCAATTGTGAACCGATTTTGAAAATTCTTTTTTGTTTGATAAAGTATGTTTCGAAATTGATCCCATTTTAATTTGGTGAAGATCTGATGAACTTCGGAGATATACAACAGAACTCTTCAATAAATAACGGCAAATCTCTCGGGATTGCTGCAATCGCATGTCTGTTTATTGTTTATACCATTTCATAACATAACATCACGGCAGTACACTATAAGAGGTACGCAGATGTGTACAGTTCACCTTGGTACACTCTCATTTTGCCGGCTATGTTCATGGTATTCGGGTAATCTATTCTGGCATTATAAATACCTACTTTACTAAAGGCAAGTTGCTTAATAAGTACTACTAAAAAGTGTAAAATAAAAAACTTTAAAAAAAAAAAAATCTACCGACTTCCAACTAAAAACACTACAAAGTGAAAAATAACTTTCTTTTTAGAAATCGGTGTCCATAACGAAAAAAAATTGGTACCTACCAAAGACTCCAACTTCGAAAAAGAAAGTTATTTTTCAATTTCTAGTGTTTTTAGTTGGAAGTCGGTAGATTTTTTTTGTAAAATAGTTTTTTTATGAAATCACCTCTTAAAACTCTTTATTTAAATACGCCACACGATGGGTTTGAAATAAAAACAATATTGGGACCCCACAATATGGCGCCCAAAAGCCGCAGTGACACTTGCAAGATTGCATCAAAATCGGCCAACGCCTTTGGTCTCTAGAACGCCACATAGGAACGAAGATACATACACAAACTGATAAACACATTACCCTCCTTCGGCAGTCAGGTAAAAGAAAATAAACAGCGGGAAGAATCCAGTGCGTCCGCAGTGGTTACAAGTCAAGGACTCGTATGAGCCACACGTCACACGAAGAGCGGCCCCGACCCGCTTTCATTGTACCGTAGACAGTATGGTTTCAGTCAGTTTCAGTGACGGATCGATATCATCCAAATGTCAGCAACTTGGAGATAACGCATTTGATATTAAATCGTAATAACTATAGATAATGCTTTTGGTGGAGATAAAGATCGCTGATATATGGAATATATTATTTTAGTTATTGGGCAAAGCTTATTAGGGTTCCGTAGCCAAATGGCAAAAAACGGAACCCTTATGGATCCGTTATGTCTGTCTGTCCGTCCGTATGTCACAGCCACTTTTTTCCGAAACTATAAGAACTATGCTTTTGAAACTTGGTAAGTAGATGTATTCTGTGAACCCCATTAAGATTTTCACACAAAAATAGAAAAATACAATAAATTTTGGGGGTTCCCCAAACTTAGAACTGAAACTCAATTTTTTTTTCATCCAACCCATACGTGTGGGGTATCTATGGATAGGTCTTCAAAAATGAAATTAAGGTTTCTATTTTTTTTTTCGAATCTGATTAGTTTGCGCAAGAGACTCTTCCAAAGTGGTAAAATATGTCCCCTCCCTGTAACTTCTAAAATAAGAGAATGATAAAACTAAAAAAATATACCTATATGATGTACATTACCATGTAAACTTCCACTGAAAATTGGTTTGAACGAGATCTAGTAAGTGGTTTTTTTTTTAATACGTCTTAAATCGTAAACCACAATTTAACAGGTACGGAACCCTTCGTGCGCGAGTCCGACTCGCACTTAGCCGGTTTTTTTGTATGGCATGCGTCGTGCCTGGCGCATATAAACATTTACTTTCTTTCTTTATATAACAAACAATAGCAACACATAGTTTCAGCCATTCTCTAGTGACACGCTTACAGCATACTTACTTACTTACTTACATACAGCATTTTTAGAGTTCCGTCTATCTCCCTGTCTGTCTGTCCGTCTGTTACCAGGCTGTATCTAATGAACCGTGATAGTTAGGCAATTTTTTTTTTACGGATGGTGTATTTCTGTTTCCGCAATAACAACAAATACTAAAAACAGAATAAAATCAATATTTAAGTGGGGCTCCCATACAACATACGTGTTTTTTCCGTTTTTTGCGATAATGGTAAATGGCGAGTGCAACTCGCACTTGGCCGGTTTTTTTTAATTTTACATGACCGTGTTTTTTGTGCCCTGTCTATTTGTTTATGTAACAGAAAAACGGCACCACGTGATCTCACTACAGAGGGCTGATGTATATGAAAACCCAGTAAGTGCTTTGTAATTATTATATTCCAGGATAGCGGAAAGTCATCTTGTATTAGTAACTAAATGACATATTAAGATTTCAAGAGAATACTAAACAAGAAATATGAACCTACTAATTGTACAAATGATATTAATAGCGTCATACATTCTATTGCATATTTTAAACATGCCTAAAAAAGACAATTCCAAACCTTGTAAGTTTTGGATATTTGCTAATTTAAGGTGTCTTTACAATTTGATGTGACTTTCCTATTGTAAATATTGATAAAATTGATTACTGAAAACACCAAATCTCCATTCAAATTTAAGTTTCCAGTTTAATATTACACAGTCCATTTCAGTATAGTAAAACTCATTAAAATAATATAAATAAAATTATCTGGCTATTAAACCAATATAAAAAAATGTTACGTACTGTGTTCTTATATGTGGCAGTCACATAGAACTAGACATAATTTTAATATTTATTCAATTTGCACGGCAAAGACTTGTATGACACTAGCCAGATTACCTATTTTAGTGATCTTTATTTTCATAGCAATAAGGTTGCATTCATAGGCAATATAACAGTGAACGATTTGATGTCAGATGCTAGCCGCCAGTTTGAAATAAGAATTTGTGCGGTAATGTTTTTGTAAAAACTATCGGCAGAGTCCGTTTATGATGTGGGCCTCTGTGGCCTTGTGAATTTAATTTCGGAGTTTTCGCTCCAATTTAAAGTTTGCCCCTAAGCTATCGATGACAGTGGGCGTGGCTTAGAACCTCAGATGTCGATTGTCAACTGTTCCACTTCAGCCCCTTAAACAGCTAATTTAATTGTTCCGTTCAGCGTGTTATGTAAGGTATTCGGTTTCAACAATAAAACATACATAACGAGAAAGCAGATAGCCGTGTAACAAAAAAGAAGTTACTTCTCAGTTTGAATTATTTCCCTAAGATGACCCTCTGACCTTTCTTTCGCTGCCCTACTCGAAAGAGCTTTTTCATCTAACCAAGAACTAAATGTGAGTTAGCCAGATGAAACAAAGTTGACAAATTCAACCATCAACAACATAATTATTTTGTACTTTCTAAGTTTATCTTGGATATCACTGATATCAGTGAAGGAAATCATCTTGAGGCAACCAGGACTTTGGACCTGGAGATAGTATAAGTGTGTGCTCCATCGGAGTATAGTTCTCGCCAAACTTCTTGGCCGCCCTGAAGTTGGCTACAATGGCTGCGCAGTAGGAAATCTCATACAAAAACAGCACCGTTTCGTGCCTCGCGCATTCGGTAAACGAATCTTCAGTTCGTCAACTTCAGGGCGGCCATTAAGTTTGGCGAGGGCTATAATTGATGCATGGCGTTCCAATATGAGGATAAAACGCCACGAAAGAAACAACACTCAGATAATTTGCCAATCATGCTGATTTTTTCCAAATTATCTAATAATATTATAACTAGATTAAATAGATTGTTTAATGATAATCTCTGTCAAAGTTTTTTAACATATTTGGTGTTCTATTCTATTCTCTGGAATTACTGAACAATCTCGAAATGTATTTTACTGAAATAGGTATAGTTGTACTATTGCTCAATATCATAGACTGATTTTTATTTAAGATAATGCACGGTACCTGAGGGATACGCCACGATAGCAAAGCCGGGCGAAAAACCTACAAATAAATAATAATATGTAGACAGTACGAAGTGTAAAATTAATACTGAGTGACGCAAATCCGTCGTCTGTCGTCGTACCGTATTTTGCGTATTCCTTTTGATTGATTCAATAAATTATTCTATTTGCGTTTACTGCGAAAGGGTATATAAATTATTTAGAAATGGCATTCAAAGCTATATATTTTGGTTAAAATGAGATTAGGAATATGGCAGCATTCACTGAAAAAGAGGACAAATGACACTTTTCCTTGCAAGTGTAATCAATTTTGACGTAGAGATTTGTAAGTGTAAGAAAACCGGTCAGACTGAGCCGCTAACTAGCCAACCAGCCGACATAGAAATAAAGAAAAGAACCCTTGTGTACTACAATTGACTAGCTTTTCCCCGTGCTCCATCCCACTGGACTCGAGATTTTTCAAGATAAAAAGACCTATGGCTCTCAGCAATAGTGTTGCTTTCTCTCGATTGCCATTCCACCAATCCGAACCAAGCGCTTCTAAACATCCTTCATAATAAGCACAGCGAAAAAGTGGAACTAACTACCTGCGTCTGTGTTTCCCAACGCATTCAACCCGAATCTTTTAAAAGTGAGAGAGAACAGGCTCTTTCTGGGTAAGCTCAGTCTCAGTGGGTCTCTGCTGTAAATAGACGTAAACAAGAAGAAAATCATGCTATGCAGTCGCAGGATACATATTCGCGAGCTGGCTAACCAAAACCAGAAGTATCCTCCGACTGCAAAGCATGATTGTCTTCTTGTTTACGTCTTTTTAGTTTGCTTCTTAAGCAGTCGGGTTTTTTGATTTTTTGTATTAACATTTTAGTACCTCAACATTTTTTTTCGAATTAGGTACATTTAAACATATATGATTTTTATATTTTTTGAAAACAGCCCTCCAAAACCCTTTATTTTGAAACCCCACGCGATGATAAGGAAAAATAAAAAAAATTTGGCTCCCTCAATGTGGCACACAAAGCCGCCATTTTTCTATAATATTATCCAATTTTAGTGTAGCCAGTGACACTCGCAAGGTTATGACGAATCGATTGGCGTAAGAATCATCAAAATCGGTCAACGCGTTTGGTCTCTAGAACGCCGCATAGGAACAAACATACATACATAGACTGACAAACACTACCCTCCTTCGGCAATCAGGTAAAAAGAGATAGAATTTTCATAATCGTAGACAGTACCATTAGATCCCGAGATAGAGTGTCATTCTGAACTTCGACAGTTAATTATTTCGACAGAGTCTCAATTTCGAAAAGCAATAGTTCGACAACTCATTGCTTCGACAGAACATATATTCGACTAGCATTAGTTCGACAGATTATACTTCGACAACACACATCTTCGACAAACACTACTTCGACAGAACACTTCTTCGACATGCACTTGTTCGGCGGATCTCTATTTCGACGGAACATACCTTCGACATCACGTGTCGGAGTTTCGGACTAAATTGAAGTGGATTCTGATTCGGCGTCATCGAGATTCCCATATCCTATTTTTCTCTATACTATCCTACACAACCCTAATTCTCCTCAATACTTTCGTGGACGCTTTGAGTACTTTGTCCCGAGGGTTAAACCCTGTTGCACTTCCACCTCTCTTCTCCTTCGTACCCCGCTTCACACTTCCAGCCGCTATGATGGCTCCTTTTTGTTACTGCAGTGCTTCTCTGGAACTCTCTACCACATTCCCTACGCGACAGCCCTCCTCTGAATGTGTTCAAGAGGAAAATCAAGGATCATTTTCTTTTGGAATGATATAATATAAGTATATGTATATATGTATTTACATATATATATGTTTTTTACTTATGTATGATGTAAATCTCTAAACTGTAAGGTTTGCTGGTTGAAAACTCTTTTTGAGTTAAGCACGCACACGTACATCAACTTTATGATCAGTCATGTTGTATACGTAATTTTTTGTGTACAATAAATAATTAAAAATTAAGAACAATAATTGAATTTCGCTATAAGGTTTTAGGTACAAAATAAAAACATAAATAATAATCAATAACGTTTTTAATTATAATGTCACAAATCTTTGTACAGTTTAATCCTTTCTTCAGATTTAAATCGTAACATAATAAATTAAAATGTCTTCTTTATTTAATTAGCTTTGTACATTGTATTAAAATACTTAATTACTACATATAACATAACACTTAAATGAAAAAATATAAACTAACTAAGCCGAAAAATAAACATGTCTAAAATATGGCGTCGAAACACTCCTTCATATCGCTGTCCAATGGTATTGTGCCCAAAAGATTGGCAACATCGCCACGATATATGGCAATGCTTATCCTCTGACCAAGGTAAAAGCCAACCTTTGGGTCACGCGAAGTGTCAACTAGGTGTCTACGCAGATCTTTGAATAATGGGTGAGCACTCTGACCCCACGGACCAAAAGTTTCAACCCCAAACGGCTCGAAAATATAACTACCGATGAGGTTATTATATTCCACCACTTGAGGATGATCTCTGCAGCCGTAGTGGCAACTCCAGCACAGCACGACGAGGTAGGAACATGAGATGGCGCAAGCGTATCGTCGCAAGTCGCGTCCCACCCTAAAGGCCTACCCATCTTCCATGAAAACAAAGACATCCCGTTCGGTCTTTAGCCATCGTCGCGTGCCAGGCAAAAGACATGAGAGTAATTCTCATTTTTTTTTTGTTTATTTATTACACATGTGAGTAATAAATCAGAAAGTGTATGCTAATCCGCTTAGGAATGACATTGTATCCATGTCATTTTTCAGTAGCAAATGTTTTTGCAGCCTTTCGTTCTGCTGTAATTGTTTTTTCTTTTTGGTTTCTCAATTTTAGCCAAAATTCGCTGTATTTCGTTCTGTGTGGTTTTTATTTCTTTTTTCACTTCGGCCAAAGTTTTAAAAATGTTCTTTTTTCTTCTATTGAGTAGAGTACTCCACCTCATATGCCAGCTTTCAATTGAATTTTGAGTAGAAGGAAATCCACACTCAATGGAATCTGCAACCGACCACATTTCCGGTGGATAGGATGGTGGTACTTTTGAATATGTTACTTTAGGTGGCCTTGTCTTTTGTTCAATTTTTTTGTATGTTCCAGTGACAAAAAAAAAATTGAAAACCAGTCGTTAATTGGTTTTGCATCAACGAGTAAAACTTTTTCTTGGATTTGATTAAAAACTGCGGGGATTTCAGATGCTGGTATTTAATTGCCAAGGCGAAATTTGTTTAAACTTGTGCGCATAGTCTTGTCTGTCTTGTCATCATAGCGGCTGGAAGTGTGAAGCGGGGTACGAAGGAGAAGAGAGGTGGAAGTGCAACAGGGTTTAACCCTCGGGACAAAGTACTCAAAGCGTCCACGAAAGTATTGAGGAGAATTAGGATTGTGTAGGATAGTATAGAGAAAAAATAGGATATGGGAATCTCGATGACGCCGAATCAGAATCCACTTCAATTTAGTCCGAAACTCCGACACGTGATGTCGAAGGTATGTTCCGTCGAAATAGAGATCCGCCGAACAAGTGCATGTCGAAGAAGTGTTCTGTCGAAGTAGTGTTTGTCGAAGATGTGTGTTGTCGAAGTATAATCTGTCGAACTAATGCTAGTCGAATATATGTTCTGTCGAAGCAATGAGTTGTCGAACTATTGCTTTTCGAAATTGAGACTCTGTCGAAATAATTAACTGTCGAAGTTCAGAATGACACTCCCCGAGATAGACTTCTACATACAATTTTACCGCTTTATAATACAAAAGTTTGTATAGACCGAAACAGAGCTATGATTTGACTATGATAACATTTTAATCGTAACGATTTTAGGGTTCCATACCCAAAGGGTAAAACCCTACCCCTACCCCTACCCCCTATTACTAAGACTCCATTGTTCGTCTGGCTGTATCTCAAGAACCGTGATAGGTAGACAGTTGAATTTTCATAGATGATGTATTTATGTTGCCGCTATAATAACAAACACTAACAAGTAAAATTTCAAAATTTAAAAGAACCCCCGACACATTTATCTTGCGAAAACATCCCGATTCAAACAGTAAAACGCTCATAACTTTTGAACGGCTGAACCGATTTTATTCAAACATAGCTAAGAACACTCTCGACACAATCACCTTTCAAACAAAAAAAGAAACTAAATAAAAATCGGTTCATCCATTGAGGCGCTATGATGCTACAGACAGACACACAGATACAGAGCAACACACGTCAAACTTATAACACCCCTCTTTTTCCGTCGGGGGTTAAAAACAGAATAAAATAAATATTTAAGTGGGACTCCCATACAACAAACATGATTTTTGTGCCGTTTTTTGAGATAATGGTACGGAACCGTTCGTGCGCGAGTTCGACACGCACTTGGCCGGTTTTCTTTATCATGCAGTGACGCAACAAAGCTTCAAAGAAATCTTCAATACAAACTGCTACAGTCTAATTCATTACCTTGTATCTTAAAATAGATGGCTAAATTAAAAGCTAAAAAATCTTTTCATCGAAAGCCATTAAAAATAGCTTTGTTACAAATTATTTATTCAGCGATTAAAGTGATTGCTAACTTTATACCGCTGCTCCGCCCACGTATTCGAAGATGAAAAGAACGCTACACCATTCATACCTAGCTCTATTTGGTTCGTATAGCCGTATTTATGGCTACTTCCCATTTGGTAAACCTCAAACTGTACCTACTAAAAAGTTGCGTTTGGTAAACATTTCGTTACTTCATACATTTAATCCCATTTGGTAAACTTTGTTAGTATTGTTATTTTTGTACGGTACAGTCAGTGTCAAATTAGTATTAAATTAGAGATGTATATATTTTTAAATGCTTCAGTCTTGAGATAGTATCTCGACCATCAAAAAGAATGGCTGATCAAGAAGAAGTAAAAAAAACGTATTAAAGTCTGTAAAAATACCACGATGCTACTAAAAATACCACGTGCTTTTCCCGCAAAAGAAGCACCGAGCGGGTTCTCAGGTAGGAATTTATTGTCCTTACCATCGTTTTATTGTACCAAATCTGTGATTATTATTGTTTTTATATTTTATAGTTGATTTAGTATGTATTTTTTTACGTTAACGTACCAAATCAGTGACTGTTTATTTTTATATTTTATAAGTAGTTGATTTCGTATGTATTTTTTTATGTTAATGTACATTAACATAAAAAGATAGTACCAAATCTGTGATTATTGTTTTTTTATATAAGTTGATTTCGCATCTAGAATGACTTATGTTATTAAAAAAATAAAACTTGTCATCGAAATAGTCAAATCGAACTGTGATTTTTCTTAAATTTTTTGAAAGTTATTTGTACACCCCACTTTTTATTTCTGTTTTTAAATATCAATATGTGTAAATGGCATACGTACACATAATCCGACTATTGTACCTGTGATTAAAAATATTTAACAAAATAAATGACAATGTTATCATTAGCTTCGTTTTTCTTTTTTTACTTGACTGTACCCATTTCATCTGAAAGTTTACCAAATGGGATATAACACAAAAAAATATTGAAATGTTTTCGAAATGGGACTAAATGTATGAAATGTATAATGTTTACCAAACGCAACTTTTTAGTAGGTACAGTTTGAGGTTTACGAAATGGGAAGTTTACCAAATGGGAAGTAGCCGTATTTATGTATATTTAGCTCCCTTCTGCGCATGCGGCTTCCATGGTAACTCATAAACGGCACAAATATGTGAATGTCTCTAACTATTCTCAATCTCATTTTTCTATTTTTTTCGTTTTGTTTTTCTTCTTTTAATTGGACTTTTTACAATAGTTCGCAATCATCTTTACAGACCTTTGCTTAGAATAGTTACAGCACTGATAACAACATTTGTGCCACATGTTAAATTTAGTCTTGTTATATATATTTTTTTTTATTTTTTTTAACTTTGTATAGATTCTTTTACCGATTATTTTGTGAATGTGTGAACATTTTAGGCCTTCTACATGTTAGTTAACATTTATTAACTTTTTTATATATTATATAATCTATTTTTTTAGTTTCTTACGACTTATTGTCGGGCCTACGTTGTCCCCCCATAGTACTAATGCTGTAACATGGAAATATTGTAATACCAAACCATTTTTAAAAGAGTAACCATGGAGTTTCTTGCCGGTTCTTCTCCATAGGAAACGACCAACCCGAACCGTGCACCTTTTGTCGACGTTTTATAAGTGCCCATGTAGGCTGATATGAAATAAAAAAAATGATTTTGATTGCTGAAGATTTCTTTAGAATTACTTACGTATTGAATAATATTATTGATACTAGATATTTTTAAACGACGTTTTTCGCAAGGTTTTCATTGGTACAGACATTATACATAGAGAAGTTCTTTGAAGGTAGATAGGTAAATTATAAATTGGTGTAAATCCCAAAAGCAATGAACTATATAACCTTGATAACTCGATTCTTCTTCTATTCCCCAAAGAGGCAAGTTTGATGAGGATCGACTTAATAACTCCTATCGGTAATAATAACAGCCGCACTGGTCGATAATCAAGGTTAAGCAACGCTTGACGAGGTCCATTTCAACATACCGAGTTTCCTCCGTGCCTCGGAAAGCACGTTAAGCCGTTGGTCCCGGCTGTCATTTGAAGATCTTTGACATTCGTTACGGGGAGTCAGAAGCCTGAGATCTGACACCAGTCTTACCAAAGGGTACCGTGTTACCCAGTTACTGGGTTGTGGAGGTCAGATAGGCAGTCAGTAAGACTGGAAGCCGACCCCAATATAGTTGGGTAAAGACTAGGCAGACACATACTTTAGAAGATTATACTCTCAATTACTGAAAACTTAATCTAGTTTTAGCCAAAGCCCATGGCTAAACTAGAATAGTCTTATTATTAATATGTTTTCTCAAACATGCATGGCAATATTGTCATAAGTTTTCGAAAACAGAACACGCGAAGTATCAAATTTACGGACAAAGAAAATCAAATCCATTGCAGAACGAGTTTTTTGATTTTGGAATATTACAACGCTCCAGCAATATTGTTGTAACTTTTAATACATTTAAATGTATAATATAAAAATTATGTTTTATTTTCCTGCATTCTTTTGAGAAAAGCACTAATATGCCTCGGCGGAAATGGCACTTGCCTGTCCCGTATTAGTGAAGGCCTAGCCGTATTCAATCTCATACTCGACCTGCAATTGCCTATTTCTCGGCCTTTGCAATAATGTACTATTCGAAACCGAAAGTAGCATAATCCGTCATACATAAAACACAATAGAGCTCTAATTAAAAACCTAGTACATAAGCATCATAAGACCATAGACATAAATCTAACTAGATGACGCGAAATATACTCGTATGAACTTCACGTATCTAAAACTTTAAGTTGTTTCATTTAGCATTATCGGCTCCGGACATCAACCGAAATCTAGAAAAATGCCTACGTAAGCCGCATTGGGCTATGCAGAGCAGTGGTAGCCCGGTGGTAATTTAACGGATGCGATTTACAAGTTGTATGTCAAGGGTTCGAATCCAGGCAGGCGCTTTACTTTGTGTAAAATTATTTCATCACCACTGTTCCCAAAACGGTGAAAATCAAACATCGTGAGGAAACCAGCATGTCCTAGAACCAAAAATTCTAAGATATGTGACATCCACCAACCCTCACTGGGCCCGCGTGGTACATTACTGCCAATGCCCTCTGACAGAGAGGACACCTGTGTGAGCAGTGGGAACGTTAAAAGGCTGATGATGATTATGAGAGTCTAGAAATATGTCTAATTGTGGCGTATTGAGCTGTAAAATCTCTACAAAATAAGTTGGCCGAGACAATGAAAACATTTCCTGTCGTAAGTAAAGTTCTTAAATTGTGTGTAAAACAACGGCACAATTGGCTATATATATCTTTACAGATGGAAGGACTTGCTTTATCTAGTTACATTTATATCTGTGCATAACACCGAACTAACGAGATATTATTCAAATCCCAGCCTTCCAATTTATTCAGTTCAAAGCCGAACTGAACAGCTAGCTTTGATGTTTGAGCTTAACAACCGTTTGTCTGTTTATCGAAGCTTCTGAATTGGCAAACATTCGCCACTTCATGCATACGGCGCGCACGTGTATGCTCGACGGAAACGAAATATGAAATATGCTTGATTTTCACTGAAATGGAATATTTTCTTCTAGAAATAGGATTTTATTTTGGCTTTTATATATAGAAAACCACCGACATAAATCTAAATGACGCGATTGTATGTACTTCGCGTTCCAAAAAACGGAGTAAAGTTACGATCAATGATCGTAATCAGAGTTTCACATTTAGCATTATCGGCACCGGCAATCCACCAAAATCTAGAAAAATGCCTTTTTATGCCATATTGAGCTGTAAAGAATGTATAGAAAAAGTTAGCCGAGGCATTGGAAATGTTTTCTTTCTTTGGTAAGTAAATTTGTTTTTAAATTGTTTGTGAAAAGTGGTACGATTGGTTTTCATACAGATGGAGGGACTTACGTTATCTATCGTTTAGATTTATGTCTGTGTAGAAAACGAATAGCCTAAACAATACAACAGCTGTCTGTACAACAACACAACATTTAGAAATAGAGTTAGATATATGTAGAAGATAAACTTCGAAAGTTTAAAATCGTATCGATGCCGTATACCGTTGGATCGATGAAGAATAGTGTGTCAGATTCATGTGCGTAGATATTCTAGCAGTAGATATATCTGTAGAAATGTAGAAGCCCATTTATCGGGTCAAACCCGGTTCAGATCATCAGTATCAGATTTGCAATCGGCATCCCCAAAAACCCATTACACGATACCCATAACGAAGGTTTGAGAAAAAGTTGCATACGCCATCTTGAATTTTAAAATGCATGTCAGATTTGCAATCACCACCCCCAAAAACCCATTACACGATACCCATATCTAATGTTTGAGAAAAAGTTGCATCCGCCATCTTGAATTTTAAAATGCATGTCAGATTTGCAATCACCACCCCCAAAAACCCATTACACGATACCCATATCGAATGTTTGAGAAAAAGTTGCATCCGCCATCTTGAATTTTAAAAAGAATGTCAGATTTGCAATCGGCATCCCTAAAAACCCATTACACAATACCCATATCGAATGTTTGAGAAAAAGTTGCATCCGCCATCTTGGATTTTGAAAAGAATGTCAGATTTGCAATCGGCATCCCTAAAATCCCATTACACGATACCAATATCAAATATTAGAAAAACAATTGAAATAATCGATTACCTACATGCGCCATTATGTTAGATAAAACATTTTTACAAAAAAATCTAACATAAAACTTGAACATAACCGGTGAAATGAGTGTACCAGGGTTTACTTTACACATCTTCGTACCTCTCTCTCTCTTTAGAGCTTACCGGCGTGATGTTATGTTATGAACATATGACAATAAACAGACATGCGATTGCAACAATCCTGAAAGATCAGCCGTTATTATTTGAGGAGTTCTATTTCAAATCTCCAGAAATCTTCAACAGATCTTCACCAAATTTAAATGGAACGTACTCTTCCAAACAAAAAAAGAATTTCCAAAATCGGTCCACAATTTATGAAATCGATAAACATACACAAAAAAACAAACATACAGCTGAACATAAAACCGCCTCATTTTTGAAAATCGGTTAAAAAGGAAATAAAAAAAAAAAATAGAAATACATACTTTTTATGAGAACAGCATTATATTTACAAAAAAATAAAATAAAAACAAAAACAGAAATATGTATTGAATAGTAAAATCATAAAAAGTAAATGTTAGGTATGCATAAAAATTCCTACACAAAAATCAAAAAATATGACTTACCTTATTCAACTATTTGCGGCAATGTATACGTACACAATAGATCGCGAATTATCGTTATCGGCGCGTCGCTCCACGATGAGACGTGACCTCTCTCCGAGCTCTCGTGGACGACTGAATTGACGACAGGTGCACGTTGCGTATGATTCAAAACAGCGCGACAGTTAAGGAAAAAAAAGGACACAAAAATAACCAAATGACATTTCGAAAATGTTAAAACACTAAATTGTGGTATGACCATTAGAGATTAATATGAATTAAAGAATGTGAAAAAATTCAACAGTTTACTATCAAAAATCATTAAAACACTAGCATGCTATTTTAAGATTTTTGTCCAACTTTACGTATTTTTGTTATTTAAACTAGACAATATTTCTTATTTTTGCCAACATAGAATCGTTAACACATTCATTGTCGTGTTCATTACATATTTTTTATCGCAATTATGGTAATAATATTGATTATATCCCTATAACTGTGACGATCGTTTTGAATTATTTTGCTCGGTGCAGTCTTAAAAAACCCCGAAAAACGTATTTTATTACTTTAAATTTAGACACTAAATAGACTAAATACCACATTTCATTAATTTCAAATTAAAAATGATAGAGTTTCATACAAACTTTAATCCCCTATTTTATCCCTTTAGAGGATGAATTTCCAAAAATCCTTTCTAAATTACGCCTACAGTATAAAATCAGCATCCTCCCAAAATTTCAAACTTCTATCATTAGTGGTTTAGGCTAGGCGTTGATATGTCATTCGGGACATTGCCTTTTATATATATAGATTGTACACCACTGAAATAATTACAGGACAGCCCTAACTAATAACCTAGTACATAAGCATCATTACATCACAGATATAAATCTAACTAGATGACGCGAAATATACTCGTATGAACTTCACGTATCTAAAACTTTAAGCTGTTTCATTTAGCATTATCGGCTCCGGACATCAACCGAAATCTAGAAAAATGCCTACGTAAGCCGCATTGGGCTATGCAGAGCAGTGGTAGCCCGGTGGTAATTTAACGGACGCGATTTACAAATTGTATGTCAAGGGTTCGAATCCAGGCAGGCGCTTTACTTTGTGTAAAATTATTTCATCACCACTGTTCCCAAAACGGTGAAAATCAAACATCGTGAGGAAACCAGCATGTCCTAGAACCAAAAATTCTAAGATATGTGACATCCACCAACCCTCACTGGGCCCGCGTGGTACATTACTGCCAATGCCCTCTGACAGAGAGGACACCTGTGTGAGCAGTGGGAACGTTAAAAGGCTGATGATGATTATGAGAGTCTAGAAATATGCCTAATTGTGGCGTATTGAGCTGTAAAATCTCTACAAAATAAGTTGGCCGAGACAATGAAAACATTTCCTGTCGTAAGTAAAGTTCTTAAATTGTGTGTAAAACAACGGCACAATTGGCTATATATATCTTTACAGATGGAAGGACTTGCTTTATCTAGTTACATTTATATCTGTGCATAACACCGAACTAACGAGATATTATTCAAATCCCAGCCTTCCAATTTATTCAGTTCAAAGCCGAACTGAACAGCTAGCTTTGATGTTTGAGCTTAACAACCGTTTGTCTGTTTATCGAAGCTTCTGAATTGGCAAACATTCGCCACTTCATGCATACGGCGCGCACGTGTATGCTCGACGGAAACGAAATATGAAAAATGCTTGAGATTTTCACTGAAATGGAATATTTTCTTCTAGAAATAGGTTTTTTTTTGGCTTTTATATATAGAAAACCACAGACATAAATATAAATGACGCGATTGTATGTACTTCGCGTGCCAAAACACGGAGTATAGTTACGATCAATGATCGTAATCAGAGTTTTTCATTTAGTTTTATCGGCACCGGCAATCCACCGAAATCTAGAAAAATGCCTTTTTATGCCATATTGAGCTGTAAAGAATGTATAGAAAAAGTTGGAAATGTTTTGTTTCATTGGTAAGTAAATTTGTTTTTAAATTGTTTGTGAAAAGTGGTTCGCTTGGTTTTCATACAGATGGAGGGACTTACGTTATCTAGTTAGATTAATGTCTGTGTAGAAAACGAATAGCCTAAACAATACAACAGCTGTCTGTACAACAACACAACATTTAGAAATAGGGTTAGATATATGTAGAAGATAAACTTCGAAAGTTTAAAATTGTATCGATGCCGTATACCGTTGGATCGATGAAGAATAGTGTGTCAGATTCATGTTCGTAGATATTCTAGCAGTAGATATATCTGTAGAAATGTAGAAGCCCATTTATCGGGTCAAACCCGGTTCAGATCATCAGTATCAGATTTGCAATCGGCATCCCCAAAAACCCATTACACGATACCCATATCTAATGTTTGAGAAAAAATTGCATCGGCCATCTTGGATTTTAAAATGCATGTCAGATTTGCAATCACCACCCCCAAAAACCCTTTACACGATACCCATATCGTATGTTTGAGAAAAAGTTGCATCCGCCAACTTGGATTTTAAAAAGAATGTCAATTTGCAATCGGCATCCCTCAAAACCCATTACACGATACCCCTATCGAATGTTTGAGAAAAAGTTGCATCCACCATCTTGGATTTTAAAAAGAATGTCAGATTTGCAATCGGCCTCCCCAAAAACCCATTACACGATACCCATATCTAATGTTTGAGAAAAAGTTGCATCCGCCATCTTGAATTTTAAAATGCATGTCAGATTTGCAATCACCACCCCCAAAAACCCATTACACGATACCCCTATCGAATGTTTGAGAAAAAGTTGCATCCGCCATCTTGGATTTTAAAAAGAATGTCAGATTTGCAATCGGCCTCCCCAAAAACCCATTACACGATACCCATATCTAATGTTTGAGAAAAAGTTGCATCCGCCATCTTGAATTTTAAAATGCATGTCAGATTTGCAATCACCACCCCCAAAAACCCATTACACGATACCCATATCGAATGTTTGAGAAAAAGTTGCATCCGCCATCTTGAATTTTAAAATGCATGTCAGATTTGCAATCACCACCCCCAAAAACCCATTACACGATACCCATATCGAATGTTTGAGAAAAAGTTGCATCCGCCATCTTGGATTTTGAAAAGAATGTCAGATTTGCAATCGCCATCCCTAAAAACCCATTACACAATACCCATATCGAATGTTTGAGAAAAAGTTGCATCCGCCATCTTGGATTTTGAAAAGAATGTCAGATTTGCAATCGCCATCCCTAAAAACCCATTACACGATACCAATATCAAATATTAGAAAAACAATTGAAATAATCGATTACCTACATGCGCCATTATGTTAGATAAAACATTTTTTCAAAAAAATCTAACATAAAACTTGAACATAACCGGTGAAATGAGTGTAGCAGGGTTTACTGTACACATCTTCGTACCTCTCTCTTTAGAGCTTACCGGCGTGATGTTATGTTATGAACATATGACAATAAACAGACATGCGATTGCAACAATCCTGAAAGATCAGCCGTAATTATTTGAGGAGTTCTATTGCAAATCTCCAGAATTCTTCAACAGATCTTCACCAAATTTAAATGGAACGTACTCTTCCAAACAAAAAAAGAATTTCCAAAATCGGTCCACAATTTATGAAATCGATAAACATACACAAAAAAACAAACATACAACTGAACATAAAACCGCCTCATTTTTGAAAATCGGTTAAAAAGGAAATAAAATAAAAAAATAGAAATACATACTTTTTATGAGAACAGCATTATTATTACAAAAAAAAAAATTAAAAACAAAAACAGAAATATGTATTGAATAGTAAAATCATAAAAAGTAAATGTTAGGTATGCATAAAAATTCCTACACAAAAATCATAAAATATGACTTACCTTATTCAACTATTTGCGGCAATGTATACGTACACAATAGATCGCGAATTATCGTTATCGGCGCGTCGCTCCACGATGAGACGTGACCTCTCTCCGAGCTCTCGTGGACGACTGAATTGACGACAGGTGCACGTTGCGTATGATTCAAACCAGCGCGACAATTAAGGAAAAAAAAGAACACAAAAATAACCAAATGACATTTCGAAAATCTTAAAACACTAAATTGTGGTATGACCATTAGAGATTAATATGAATTAAAGATTGTGAAAAAATTCAACAGTTTACTATCAAAAATCATTAAAACACTAGCATGCTATTCTAAGATTTTTGTCCAACTTTACGTATTTTTGTTATTTAAACTAGACAATATTTGATTGACCAACATAGAATCGTTAACACATTCATTGTCGTGTTCATTACATATTTTTTATTTAATAACAATTATGGTAATAATATTGATTATATCCCTATAACTGTGACGATCGTTTTGAATTATTTTGCTCGGTGCAGTCTTAAAAAACCCTTAAAAACGTATTTTATTACTTTAAATTTAGACACTAAATAGACCATTAAATACCACATTTCATTCATTTCAAATTAAAAATTATAGAGTTTCATACAAACTTTAATCCCCTATTTCATCCCTTTAGAGGATGAATTTCCAAAAATCCTTTTTCTAAATTACGCCTACAGTATAAAATCAGCATCCTCCCAAAATTTCAAACTTCTATCATTAGTGGTTTAGGCTAGGCGTTGATATGTCAGTCGGGACATTGCCTTTTATATATATAGATTGTACCCCACTGAAATAATTACAGGACAGCCCTAACTAATAACCTAGTACATAAGCATCATTACATCACAGATATAAATCTAACTAGATGACGCGAAATATACTCGTATGAACTTCACGTATCTAAAACTATTTCATTTAGCATTATCGGCTCCGGACATCAACCGAAATCTAGAAAAATGCCTACGTAAGCCGCATTGGGCTATGCAGAGCAGTGGTAGCCCGGTGGTAATTTAACGGACGCGATTTACAAGTTGTATGTCAAGGGTTCGAATCCAGGCAGGCGCTTTACTTTGTGTAAAATTATTTCATCACCACTGTTCCCAAAACGGTGAAAATCAAACATCGTGAGGAAACCAGCATGTCCTAGAACCAAAAATTCTAAGATATGTGACATCCACCAACCCTCACTGAGCCCACGTGGTACATTACTGCCAATGCCCTCTGACAGAGAGGACGCCTGTGTGAGCAGTGGGAACGTTAAAAGGCTGATGATGAGAGTCTAGAAATATGCCTAATTGTGGCGTATTGAGCTGTAAAATCTCTACAAAATAAGTTGGCCAAGACAATGGAAACATTTCCTTTCATAAGTAAAGTTCTTAAATTGTGTGTGAAACAACGGCACAATGGCTATATATCTTTACAGATGGAAGGACTTGCTTTATCTAGTTACATTTATATCTGTGCATAACACCGAACTAACGAGGGATTATTCAAATCCCAGCCTTCCAATTTAGTCAGTTCAAAGCCGAACTGAACAGCTAGCTTTGATGTTTGAGCTTAACAACCGTTTGTCTGTTTATCGAAGCTTCTGAATTGGCAAACATTCGCCACTTCATCCATCCGGCGCGCACGTGTATGCTCGACGGAAACGAAATATGAAATATGCTTGAGATTTTCACTGAAATGGAATATTTTCTTCTAGAAATAGGATTTTATTTTGGCTTTTATATATAGAAAACTACAGACATAAATCTAAATGACGCGATTGTATGTACTTCGCGTGCCAAAAAACGGAGTATAGTTACGATCAATGATCGTAATCAGAGTTTTTCATTTAGTTTTATCGGCACCGGCAATCCACCGAAATCTAGAAAAATGCCTTTTTATGCCATATTGAGCTGTAAAGAATGTATAGAAAAAGTTGGAAATGTTTTGTTTCATTGGTAAGTAAATTTGTTTTTAAATTGTTTGTGAAAAGTGGTACGCTTGGTTTTCATACAGATGGAGGGACTTACGTTATCTAGTTAGATTTATGTCTGTGTAGAAAACGAATAGCCTAAACAATACAACAGCTGTCTGTACAACAACACAACATTTAGAAATAGAGTTAGATATATGTAGAAGATAAACTTCGAAAGTTTAAAAGTGCGCTATGGAAAAAAATATTTAGTTCTTTACTCTGAACCCTAAGTTAATCAAATAGGGTGTTGAAAAACAATATACCACGGGTATTTAACGCGATGTTTCTCAATTATGAAACGCGAAAGTTTTAAAGTTAATATTAGGGTGTTGAAGTTTGTAACTTTTTTTAAGCGTACGAAGTCGCAGGACCGAGATACAGTTGTAAACCAACCTTAAGTAAGAAATCAAAGTAAATTGCCGTTGGATCGATAAAGAATAGTGTGTCAGATTCATGTTCGTAGATATTCTAGCAGTAGATATATCAGTAGAAATGTAGAAGCCCATTTATCGGGTCAAACCCGGTTAGTGCCCATAGTCTGCAGTATCCCCAATAATAGCAAGAACATAAATTCAAATAAACCGACAAATAACCACCCAAGTAGCGAAGCTGTTTAAACCAATCCGCTACAGGCAGTTATCGCCCGTAGTGAGCCAAAGTTTCAAATAGTAACCATAGATGAAAACACAAAACAAAGACGTTTAGCCCGGTCCAGAGAGCTCATTAAACAGCAGTAAAACCGACGCAACGAATTGGTAAAGCTAGGAGAAGGAAATTTGTTTCTAATTTCTCGAGCTGCCTAGAACAGTACACCGAAACATTTTGTTTGAACATAAAGAGTTTTACAAGCAGATCAAGATTGTTTTAGTAAAGCTAGTCATGAGAAATGTAGCTCATTGGTCGAGTGCAAAGATATAAAAGCTGATAGATACACTAGAGCTACATAAACACGCGTCATCTGTTTAAAATGTTGCCGAAAATTGCGTATTTAAACTTCCAAAGACTGAAATCTATACTAATATTATAAAGAGGTAAAGTTTGTGAGTTGTAAGTAGTAATCTCTGGATCTACTGAACCGTTTTTGATTTTTTTTTTCACTAGTAGAAAGCTTGAAAGAATGGATTAAAAAAAAAAGTCCTTATGAAAATTGCAATTTTGTAACCGTTGGGTTACATTATTGCAATTTTCATAAGGACTTTTTTTTTAAATCCATTCTTAGAGATCGTTATGAAAATTGCAATTTTGTAACCGTTGGGTTACATTATTGCAATTTTCATAACGATCTCTAATATTTTTTAGCAAAATGTTGCCTATAAAATTCATTCTTTGGCGTGCGCTGAGAAAACTATTGATGATAGATAAAAAATATTAGGTAGGGTTGGGTAGGTAGGGTAGGCAGGGTAGGCAGAGTAGGCAGGATTGGCAGGGTATGTATGGTAGGCAGGTTAGGCAGGGTAGGGTAGCCAGTTGACGGGAGCGAAGCCGCGGGGGTCAGATAGTAGAACATAAATCCGTACTTTTTACTTACCCACACAAATCATTGTCTTCAATTCATACATCAAGTTCTACCAATTTCATAAGCAGTTTCAGCAGATCACACACAATATAAAAAGTATGTAACACAAGCTTATACCACGCGCGTTTCAAGTCTATGTAGTAATAGCAGATCACTATAGCGAACAGACAGGCTGCGCAGTAGCATATTATCTTCCTATTTTCACTTATGACCATCTGAAATGCCGGCACTGAGTTCAGGAATTAAGTGGTGAAGGAATTTGAGCTTTTTATTGGCACATTGGATTTAAATATGGTGCTGAAGACCCCTCGTTTTGTGAAGACAAGTATTATTATTTAAGAGATCGTTAGATTGACATTCCAAAACTGGCAGGGTCCCATTTTTTGACATTGAAGAAGTAGATATGATATTTCTGTTACAAAATAATGAACGTGAGAAAAGGAATTCTAGCAGAAATATATGAATTGTTGGATAAAAGGAATGAAATTGCTAAACAATGTTACTTCAAAGTGCTTCGTGTTTGGGCAAGGTTAGGGCTGTTAGGTGCCACCTGTTGCCAAACGAAACCAGCTTTTATAGGCACTTGTAGCTTCTTATGGCGACCGAACGACCCAGCATTTGGGTGCGTTTTATTTGAGCGATAAAATATTCAAGATTTTTAGATATGGATGGAGGGAGAAGAGAATTTTGTGAAGTTTTGTCGCAAGTAAAGCTAGTAATTGGGACACAAGAGGGTGTCAAGTGGAGACAATTTAACTCTATATCAGAAAGGAAATCTATAAACAAACCCGGGAATAGAATTTTGTGAAGTTTTGACAAATGTAAAATTAGAATTAGGGGCACTAGAGGACGTATTTGGAATTTAGAAAGAAAAGGACATGATAACGGAGATAATTTAACTATTTATCAGAAAGGAAATCTATCAACAAACTCGGGAAGAGAATTTTGTGAAGTTTCGACAAATGTAAATGTAGAATTAGGGACAGAAGAGGCCGTATTTGGCAATCAGAAGGTCAAGGACATGATAACAGAGACAATTTAAATCTTTATCACACAGAAAATCTAGCAACATACCCATAACTAACAAAACCGTACAAAAACAATGAAATATGAACTCCTGAAGGTAACATTGCAATCACAGCACCAAATGAGTTAACATCCACAAATGAAATCAAACAGGGGTCTTCAAAACCCAACCACGAGAATTTTAAGCTTTTTTCGAAAAGGTAAAAGTGGAACCGGCCATCAGTTAGCAAATATTATCTTGAACTAGCAGTAACAACGCTGGGCGAGATAATGCCAATCAATACGTGGGCATGAGTGCGTAAAAAGCCTAATCAAGCGTCAACGGGGCCGTAACTCCAGTAGGTTATAAATAAAGGGGAGCCTTTGGAGATATTTCTGCTTTTTTGCTAGCCAAGTGACCTGGATTTGGATTCTCTTGGCCGTGTAATCCTGTTTCAGGGTTACTGGGTGTGGTAGAATGTGTAAAGATGTTGGCTTTATTTTCCGCTCGGTCAATATCGAGTTAAAAGACATTATAAACACTTGGAAAGGGGATAGACACATTGATTTAAACGTATTTTTTTATGCAAATATTCAAGCATTTGAGTGGTGCTTTCACAGAACTTTTTGGTTGTAGAATTAGATGAGCGAACAGAAAAGTTTATCAAAACTTTTCAGACAATTTTCATCACATTTGCTTCAGAAAAATCAAATCCAGAAAGTCCACTAATTTAGTCGTCCGACACCCACTTTTCACTGAACAATGAGCACATGAAACGAGTATCAACCGTCTCCCTTCAAAGGATTAGTAAAATATCAATGTTTGTTTCTCTCTACAATGATTGACGTATAGTGGGACCTCGCTAAAACTGCTAAAAGTGTTTATTTTGCCTCGTCTGCGAATTTTCCTCGGCGATGTTGCCAGTGTTATGAGTTTGGGAGATAGTCTGTTTGAGTGTATCTTTTCCTGGAAAAATTTATATGAATTTTTGTGGTTTATTAATATTGTTTTTAGTTTTAGATTTTGTTTTGATAATATAAAATTTCAGCTATATCTGTTGAGGATAAGTGCTTTTAAATTCAGTTGCAAGATTGGCCCGAACAAAACATTGCAAGTTGAACGAAAGTTTGTAATAAAGCGTATTCATGTCCACACCATCACGTCTGTATACCGCGAAAAGTTAGGCATAAGTGCACCTAATACACCCACATATGATATGTATAAGTCCCATTAAATAGGTTACGAGTTTCGATCATAAATATACTAGATAAACAATCCAATACAAAACTTCTCTTCAAAACTGACGCCAATAGTGTTAGGATAATTTTAAGAATTAAAATTTACATTAATGCAAATTCAACCTTAACTGCAATGTTTAAATTTGCATTCACAAAACTATGTACGAAGAGCAATAAAAAAATATGAGCTTGCTCGCTGCTCAACATGCATCAAAACAAATTTAGTCTTACACGCATGTTTTAAAGTCTAAATTACTAAGTTCCAGAATAGTCGATGTTTGTTACAATAGTTGGCGCATTGTCGACACAAACTTTGGTCAAACAATCATAATATTTGGTAATTGATTCATATTTACTATTTAATTCGGTTTTTACTTTATGAAAAACACTTAATGATATAAACATACCGAAAAAAAGATATTCCTTCCAAAATCAAGGTGTTACGGTGGTTATTTGCACAATTTTTGATCGCACATGGCGGCATTTTTAACGTCTTAATGTTGGCTATGATTGGACCATACTAATTTGAAATAAGACCACACCCATATTTATGGCCATATTTTTCGGCCCGTTTTTGAAGACCTGACCAGGCATCTAGTTTATTATTGATCAAAGGTTACGAGCCTTCAATCGGGCACAAATATAGACCCCGGGCTGCTATTGAGAAATTCCTTATGGAAAACCACATTTACACTTTGCACGACCCAAGAATCTAACCAAGGATTCATATCGACTCTAAATAGATGCAGACCATTAAAATAGTTTGTATAAATAGGTATATATAATATGATTTCGACTAATTTATATTTTGAGACAATTCCTCAAAAGTAAGATCCAATATCTAATACATGATTTCGACGAATTTATATGTTGTGACATTTCTTTAAACGTAAGATCCAATATACGATTTCGACGAATTTATTGTTTGTGACATTTCCTTAAAAGTAAGATCCAAATATCTAATATTATATATTTGACTACGACGAATTTATACTTTGTGACATTTCCTTAAACGTACGATCCAATATTTATTATTATTGCATCACGCTCTTTTTAGCCATACTTAAAACAAATGTTCCTTATATTCAAATTAGTGAACAAGATTAGCAACGCTTCTTAGAATCATAGCAAAGTTTACTTTGTTCTACGTAACGACATTAAGAAGGTACTTAAAATCCCCGTATTTTAGATCTAAACAATATTTTTATCCTTTTGTTCTGTCTATGAAATTCAATTCATATGACTAAATTGTGATTAGTAGGTACTAAGATTACTTATTGAAAATGAAACCACATAGAAACTCGGCTTTTTTTTTTTTAATTCAAACCGATCCATTTTACGGCTATAATTATTAATCTGACGGCCTAAACAAAATTATTCTATTCCTAAATTATTTCAAACCTATTCGATAGGCTGCTAGATAAATTTACTACTAGCCAGTACGATAAAAGCGTAGATATTATAAATAACAAGTAAAATTTAAAAATTTAAAAAACCCCCGACACATTTATCTTGCGAAAACATCTCGATTCAAACAGTAAAACGCCCATAACTTTTGAACGGCTGAACCGTTTTTTTTTAAACATAGCTAAGAACACTCTCGACACAATCACCTTTCCAACAAAAAAAACTAAATCAAAATCGGTTTATCCGTTGAGGCGCTATGATGCCACAGACAGACACACAGATACACAGATACACAGACACACAGATACACAGATACACAGCAACACACCTCAAACTTATAACACCCCTCTTTTTCCGTCGGGGGTTAAAAAAGCATTCATTAAAAAATCTTTTTTTTTAAACAAGCTTTTTTCGTATTCTTCTCAGCAAACCCTTTCATTTGATACCCATATCATGGCAGTGCACAAAAAATAACTAGTCCGCCATCTTGGGGCGTCCACCATATTGGATTTAGAATGACGTCACTTAGCTAACCATGCATTGTCATCCAAACTAAACGTGTATGCAAAATTTCATCTTAATCGGTGGAGGATAACTGCTGTAAAATTCAGTTGCAAGATTTGACCCGAACACACATATATTGCAAGTTAAATAATAACTTGTAAAAAGTCGTATACATCTTCAACATTACTCATAAACATATGACTGCAAAAACCCAGACCCAGTATTATTAACCCTAAGTACATATCGACCGAAGTAGCTCGAGTAAAGTCAACGAAATGTCTTCCATAAAACATAATACAGACATAATATTAAATATATGGGCACTATCTCCGTGCCTACAGACCTGAGGGATACTCCAAGAAAATTTTATTGCAGCTAAGACTTCTTGAGATGGGGATATTATTGATGGTCTCATATCTATTTACTACGAATATGAGACTGGCAATTTAGTTTCCAAGAAGTCGAAATGATAAAGGAGTTGAATCGACTAAGTGCCTTTCACAGACTTCGGTGGTCGTGGTAGATGTATGTATAAAAGCTTTCAGACTTACCCTGCACTATTGGCATTGGATGAAATGGCATAGAAATTTAATTGATTTTACCTAAAGAATTAAACTTTGATGTGACAAAAACCTTTTCAATGAACCGTTTCTATTTATTGGCAATTTATATTATGACAAGCTGTGCCCGTGGCTTCGCTCCCGTCAACTGCCTGCCGTATCTACCTTACCTACCTACCATTTTTTTTCTAGGGTAATTCTTCCGCGGAGAATCTTAACACCGCCATTCAGAAAATGACGTCAAATGCGCAAAGTCAACTATCGAATATGGAGTTCAACTGTCCGAGTATCTGAATTGCGTATATTGTGATATTTTATATCTTTTGATAGTGTGTACCGATTGCGATGAAACAAAAACTAAGTAATACTTCAAGCTACGCACAACTTCTATGTATACAAGTTATCTACATTGGTTTCGTTTATTTTACGTGATGCGTGCACAATGAAAAAAACTTTTTAACAAAAAATACAACCGACTTCCAAATAAAAACACTACAAAGTGAAAAATAACTTCAATTTCGGAAGTCGGTGTTCCATGTTTTGGGATCTTCGTTTTTTGACACCGACTTCCGAAATTGAAGTTATTTTTCACTTTGTAGTGTTTTTATTTGGAAGTCGGTTGTATTTTTTTTGTTAAAAAGTTTTTTTTATCTTTCACTTTTTAGTTGTGGGTACATAACGGACCAATTCCCCAAAGTGAAGCTAGAATAGATTAACCCAGAAACAAGAAGCTTAAACAGAAACGGTGGAATTAGAGTATACCAGGGTGAACTGTTCGCACCTGCGTACCCCTTTAGAGCGTGCTAGTGTGATGTTATGTTATGAAATAATGTTAACAATAAACAGACATCCGATTGCAGCTATCCCGAGTGATTTTCCGTCATTTATTGAAGAGTTCTGATGTATATCTCCGAAGTTCTTCATCAGATCTTGATCAATGGGGGAATTTAAATGGGACCACATGACAAGCACCAGCTTTCAAATAAAAAAAGAATCATCAAAATCGGTTCAACCAGTAACAAGTTCTGAGGTAACACACATAAACAAAAAAAAAACAGTCGAATTGAAAACCTCCTCCTTTTTTGCGAACTCGGTTAAAAAATGCTAGCAATGGGTTCTGTTGGTTATCTTTTAACACCCTGGCAATTTATTTGGAAATATTTTCGATGTACAAAAATGACTTTTCTATAGATTTATTATAATGTATTGATTTAATTATTTAATCGAAACCAAGCTACAGCTTTTGTAAAAGAAATGATTCATTGTCCAAAACTAAGCAAGATTTTTAATGACCTTATTTTCCAGATTTTCTTAATACAACCTCACATTTTATCGTATTATAAGCACATATTAAACAAAGCATATTCTCAAGAAATATAGGATAATCTAAACCTCAGTAAATATAATCCGGGCCAATATTTCAGAGGATAAAGTCAAGAAATGAACTTATTCACATTTCTAGTAAGAGGTAATATTACGATAGCTATTTCGAGCCCGTCCTAAGTCGACGTGGAGAACACTCCATCTCGGCTGGGTTAGCTATTGTTATCGTTGGGAGGGTTTTAGGTAAGAAAGCCCTTATGAATTTCAGGATATTTTGCTATGTTGGTGCTAAAGATATTCTAATCTTGCAAGGGATTGAAACATTCTGACGGTTTTCTTTGGCTGGTCTCTCTTATTACCTTTTAGATCAGTTTTTTTTACGGATTTCTTTGGTGTCAAGACGGCAGTAAGAAGAAATATCTATGGTCTATCTTGCGAAAACATCCCGATTAAAACAGTAAAACGCCCATAACTTTTAAACGGCCAAACCGATTTTATTCAAACATAGCTAAGAACACTCTCGACACAATCACCTTTCAAACTAAATCAGAATCGGTTCATCCGTTAAGGCGCTATGATGCCACAGACACACAGCAACAACCCTCTTTTTAACCCCCGCCGGAAAAAGAGGGGTGTTACAAGTTTTGTACACAGCAACACACCTCATAACACCCCTCTTTTTCCGGCGGGGGTTAAAAATAGTAGTGTTGATTAATAATAGGTCAATTACCCATCATCTTCATCATTAGCTGGTACACAGGCATCCTCTTTGTGAGAAAGGAAATAGGTATTAATCCTCCCCGCGGGCCCAGTGTGGGTGGGTTGGTGGATCGATTACTCATTCAAATTTTTGTGTCTTGTGTTATTATAATATGGATGGAGACAAAAATGCCGCACCATTTTTGTTCTTTTAATTTCCTTTTTTTTTTTATATTCCTAACAAAAACTGTCCATCTTCTCGGCAAATGCCTCTTCATTCCTAGTAGTTTACTCAATCGCTTTCTAAGTAAAACACTTATATCAGTTTATTCTTACGTTTTATTGGAAAATTCCGGTCGGTACGCAGAATATTAACAGATTTGACTTACCTGAAACAAAGAAAAATAAGAATTAGTACGATCTTTAAACACTCAATGTTAAAAAACTAACAATTATACATAAACTCACACTTTTTTCTAGTGGTGGTAATCTTTCTTTTCGTAACACTTATAAAAAGTATTCCTTTTTTATTTACAATATATTTTCCTTTGCCTATGTGAATGAAAAGTGAGTAAATGATAGCTTGACGGTTGGCATGTGAAAAGAAATAATCAAATTAAAATATTAACAAAAAAACCAACTGCTAAAAAAATATTAACTGAAAAAAAAAACTTTTTGCAAAAAAATACTACCGACTTCCAAATACAAAACTACAAAGTGAAAAATAACTTAATTTTTTGAAGTCGGTGTCTTTCGTAGGTATCATTTTTTTGCGTTTAAGACACCGACTTCAAAAAATTAAGTTATTTTTCACTTTGTAGTTTTGTATTTGGAAGTCGGTAGTATTTTTTTGCAAAAAGTTTTTTTATTTTTCACTTTTTAGTTGTACGTACCTAATAGGCAAGTTAGTAAGGGAACTATTTCGACAGAATAGATTTCATGAAACTTGAACATAACCGGTGAAATGAGAGATCTGCTTACCCCTTAAGAGCGAACTGGCGTGATGTTATGTTATGAAATGTTATAAACAACAAACAGACATGCGATTGCAGCAATCCCGAGAGATTTGCCGTTATTTATTGAAGAGTTCTGTTGTATATCTCCGAAGTTCTTCATCAGATCTCCACAAAATTAAAATGGGACCAATTTCGGAACATACTTATTCAAACAAAAAAAGAATTTTCAAAATCGGTCCACAATTGACGAAGATATCGGTGAATCTTGAAGTCGAACATAGAACCTCCTCCTTTTTGGGAAGTCGGTTAAAGAGAAAAACAAGTACTAGATTATAATTCACACAATTAATACAGGGTGGGCCAGAAAGGCGTACGATTTTAAAAACACTCTTGCGTTTGAAGCTTTAGAGAGGGGGACACTGCGGGTGGTGGGGTGGTTAAGTAGCTCGGTTCTCGGAAATTTAGTCGCGATGGATCACTTCACCGGAGCGCAACGTGCATTCTGCGTTAAACATTATTCCAAAAATCGCGATTCGTGCGCTATTGTTCGGCGTTAGTTTGGATTGCATGACTTAAATCAGTGTCCGAAGGAAAGTATGATTCGATCATGGGTCAGAAAGTTCGAAGCTACTGGTTCGACTCTCAAACAGAAGCCTGCGGGACGCCCAAGGTCAACAAGAACGGAAGACACAATTGAACAAGTTAGAGGTTCAGTTCAACATAATCCTGCTCTATCGACTCGAAAGCGTTCAGCCTAACTTGTGGTATCCAGAACATCTTTGCGTCGCATTTTGTTGAAAGATCTGAAATTGCAATTGGTTTCAACAAGATGGCGCGACATGCCATACAGCTAATGCCTCTTTGGCGGTCTTAAACGAAAAGTTTGCTGGGAAACTGATATCGCGCCGAGGTGACATTGCATGGCCTCCTAGAAGTCCGGATCTAACGCCACTGGTTTTTTTTTTGTGGGGATACCTAAAAAGTAGAGTCTACTCCAATAACCCAGACACGATTAAACAGTTGAAGAATATCAGGACAGAAATGGCAGCTATTCCTCGTGCAATTTTTTTGCCAGCGATTTTTTTACCAATTTGAGGTTCAGATTCGAAGAATGTTTGCAGCGCGATGGTGCACACCTGGATGACGGTATTTTTAAGAAATGAATTTCCCAGATGTCAATTCTAATAGAAATAAAAATTTGTATGTGAATTGTAGTTACTTAAGTTTTTTTTAATGATTTATCAAATTCGCATTTCTTTCTGGCCCACCCTATATTATGAGGTGCTGCCCTCCTCATAATATTATATGTATTCTATTATTTTTTTGCAGTCGAGTTTTAATTTGGTACTTTTTGTATTTTTGAATTGTTTGTTTTACTCTAGACTCTTTTACGTTCACGTCTTTATACGTCGTTCTCACATATACGAGTATATATATTTCCAACAAGAATGATGTAACCAAATACTATATATTTTTTGTACTCTAGGCTCGCGCTTGACCACTTTCTCACCTGTTGGTAAGCGATGATGAGGTCGACGGTGAGACACGCTTGCCTAGAAATAACCTATTCACTCTTGACTTAAAGACTCCTAGATTGTAGCTGTCGGGAAACACAGACTCCGGCAGCCACTCCTTAGCTGTACGCATAATAAAAGTGTTTCCAAAACGTAAGGGTGGGATGTCACCATGTACCGATGGCGCATCGCCATCACACACACTTCACTTCACTTGTAATTAAAACTGATAGAAAAGTATGTCCGTCGAGATTCTTGCACATTCTTCTCCATAGAGACCTACTGACACTTGCGAATGTGCGAAAAGATTCATCCTTGTTTGATAATTCAAAACTACCTTTAAGATTTAGCTGAAATAATGTATTTTCTCAAACATGCATGGAAATATTGTCATTATTTTCGAAAAAAGAACTCGCGATGTATCGAATTTGCGGACGACGAAAATCAAATCCATTGCAGACGCGTTTTTTGAGTTTGGGACATTACAACGCTCCAACAATGTTGATCAAATACATTGCAGGAGCGTTTTTTTGTAATTGGAACATTACAACGCTCCAGCAATGTTGATCAAATACATTGCAGGAGCGTTTTTTTTGTAATTGGAACAATTACAACGCTCCAGCTATATATAACTATTATAACTTTTAATAAATTAAATGTATAACATAAAAAGTATTTTTATTTCCCTGCGTTCTTTTGACAAAAGCACTATATATGCCTCGGCGGAAATGGCAATTGCCTGTCTCGTATTAGTGAAGCCTTCAATCTGATACTCGACCTGCAATTGCCTATTTCCCGGCCTTTGCAATAATGTACTATTTTTTATTTGATTTGACAACCTTGCTGATTATTCTTACATAGTTTCGTTCCTGTATTTTAAGCCAACACGAGAATACATAAGGCTACAGGCCCGGCTACTTCCTGAACAACGTTTTGGCTTGTTCTTGGAAATATCAATAAACCAGTCTAAACTCAACTTCGTGACAAACAATAATGAAACTATATGGGCGGTCCAATTAAGGGGTAATAACCCAAGGGATTAGGTGCCGCACGAACGGACGGACGAACGTGACTTAGTGTGTAGTTGTGGCATGATTAGGTATTAACATGTGTTTTTATTAATTAACTTTTCCTTAATACCAGTAGCTATGTAATTTTAAAATATTTGGAAGGATTAGATCATAGGTTCCCAACTTTTGTTTCATCTTATTTCTGGTGTTGTTGTTAGCAGGGACCGGCAGCATTATTGTGTAATAAATTCGGCAAGGCAAAGGGCAAATATATGTTTTTAAACTGTCATGGTCACTAACACTAATATTAACATTATAAGCGGGATATTTACCATGTTTACTGTTTGTAGCGAGTTGCCGATATTTCGGTGCTGTTGCAAGCACCATGATCACGGATAAACTGAAGTCATTGCGGGTGGGTGTTTATGAGGAGACAAAACGGTCTACCCTCTTTATTGTTCGTTTTTTGCACTCGGTACCGCTACTACTGTCACTCACTACTCGATTCTGTTCTCGACAAACGAAACTCACTGTGTCCGCTCGCACGAACTTTTTACGGCACTTTTTCGAACAGTAGGTAAACATGATAAATATCCCGCTTATAATGTTAATATTAAAGGGCAAATAGTATGAAAAATCGAACAATGACACGGAAACCCACATTGCGTCTTTCATCTCGCACATGATTGGTCGATTTTCATACTTTTTGCCCTTTGCCTTGCCGAATTTATTACACAATAATGCTGCAGGAGTCCAGATTCCAAAAAAAAACTTATATCATACATTCAAACTTATAGCATAGCTATTCTTTAAAACCAAAAGTAACGAGCATTGTCATAGAAAATACAACATTTCTGAACTTGGAATTGGTTTGCATCAATCTATACTAATATTATAAAGAGGAAATATTTGTATTTTTGTATGTAACGGATAAACTTAAATACTACTGGACTGATTTCAAAAATTCTTTCACCGTTTGGAAGCTACACTATCCCCGGGTGACAAAGGCTTTTTATCCCTGTATTCTCACAGGAACGGGTACTGCGCGGGTGAAACGACGAGGCTCCGCTAGTATTATATATTATTTGAGTTAAAAAAATTAAACCTTTCGCGGCCATATTTTAGCTCTCGCGGACCAACTTTGGTCCGTGGATCATAGGTTGGGAACCAATCTCTATGTAATCGTGATCACCTAGACTCTAGTCTTAGAACTCTAGATGAAAATTAATCTCGTACATATAACTAAAATATCTAAATTTTCTTTTCTTTCTTTTGTTTTAAGACCCTACATAAAACTCAAACATAACCCGTCAGCTGTAAGACAAAAGGTTTTCCCAAGCAGAAAAGAAACGACCTGTCATCTCCACGCTCTCTCACTCAAAATAACAATACCCTCGCACGAAAATCTGTTTTCAGACAAAACAACGGATATTTATCTACAACTGGCTTCTGTCAGGGGCTTCACGCGCGTGAATGTCGAAAATTATCCCGAGGGAACATATTCCCGGGATAAAAAGTCCTATGTGCTATTCCAGACTGTAATCTATATCTGTGCCAAATTTCATCCAGATCCGTCCAGCCGTTTGAGTGTAAAGAAGTAACAAACATACTCACAAACTTTCGCCTTTATTATATTACTGTGACTAGCTTTTGCCTGCGACTTCTTCTGCGTAGCATAATTAGCGGAAAATTATTGGTTCACCATAAAACCTCCACCCCCTTTCCCCTTAGGGAAGATTTCTGGGATAAAAACTATCCTATGTCAATGTGAAAATGTAACAGACAGACAACAGAGTTACTCTCGTAGCCCCTGCCAGCGGCTTCGCCCGCGTGAAAGGTGTTTTCTTATCCCAAGGGAACATTATGTTGGGATGAAAAGTAGCCTAAGTGCTATTCCAGACGATAACCTATCTCTGTGCCAAATTTCATCCAGATCATTTCAGTAGTTTTTGTCTGAATAAGTAAAAAAAAACCATCCATCTATCCATCCTGACAAACTTTCACGTATATAATAGTAGTGGTATGGATTTAACTACTTAACAAAAGCCACCGACCAAAACTAACAAGCTATATTAAACAGAAAGTTTCCGAAACGTTAAGACGTGACCAGCACATAAATAAGTCCAATTAGATGACAAGTAAAATTTAAAAATTTAAAAAACCCCCGACACATTTATCTTGCGAAAACATCCCGATTCAAACAGTAAAACGCCCATAACTTTTGAACGGCTGAACCGTTTTTTTTTAAACATAGCTAAGAACACTCTCGACACAATCACCTTTCCAACAAAAAAAACTAAATCAAAATCGGTTCATCCGTTGAGGCGCTATGATGCCACAGACAGACACACAGATACACAGATACACAGACACACAGATTCACAGATACACAGATACACAGATACACAGATACACAGATACACAGATACACAGCAACACACCTCAAACTTATAACACCCCTCTTTTTCCGTCGGGGGTTAAAAATAATAAAGAGTGACGGATGTGCTACAAAATGGCTGTCTCGCTTGCTAAATCTTGCTGGTGCTTGAATTGTTTAATAGTGAGAATTTTCTTTTAAATAAAAGCGAGGCAACGTGTGATTTTACCGAACTGCTTCAGAAAGAGAGGAATGTTTTTGAAGATGTTTATTTAACACATAAGCTGGTTAAGACCAAAAAACGATGGAAGCACTGTGTGCAAAATGATAGAGAAGTATGTAAGAAGGCAGGCCGCCTCACACCTTAAATAAACAGCTCTTATGGTGGAGGGTGGTAATGAGGGTAACCGCCACTGATGATTTGGTCATGTAAAAAGTCGCCGTGAAGATTATTTTGGCCCAAGTTGCCTTGAACCTTGCCTTCCTTCAATCTGATGGTTAAACAAAGACAGCCTTGTGCCAGCCCAATTGTCTAAACCGTAACCCAAGGCGCAGAAGTAAGGATATCTGACCCAAATAATGGGAAAAGAGAAACAGTGAAATATATCGTACATCTGACTCGGTTTTAATTATCATTTGTTTTTAAGCTTTGAGACTCACGGACACCTTACAAGCAATAACATTTGTATAAGTACCTCTAAGTATAGTCTAGGTAACAGCTGTGACACTCTCCGCTAGCGAAGGCTCCATCCGAGTGTAAACGTTTTATTTACCTGAGATGGAAATTAAATGGCCTTTTGTTATAAACCAGTAAAGTTATAAGTTGTTAGAAACAAACATCTTTTCAAAATAGGCGCACATTGCAAGGATATTTTAACGCCGAAGAATCAGCCGCCCACGTAAATCTGGAACGCGAGGCCGTGGCACCACAACGCGAAGGGTGAGGTCGCTCCGCAAAAGCCTGTGAAAACCCAGGAAGCTTCTGTGCTTGTGGAAAGAGGTGGGCTGGCTATTTTAGTCAGTTCCCCCACGCACAACGGCCCAAATCAACACATCTTCACACAACTTGCCGTCTCCCTCGACAACTCGAAGGTTTTTGTTAGGGTCTGACGTAAGCCTTATTGGTAAGCTTCCTTCATTCGGTCTGCCCGTTGGTCTGTGTGATTGGATTGCAGACTTCCTGAGAGATCGGTCTATTCGAGTAGTTATCGATGGCTGCTCGTCGGATTAATTGGATATCAATGCCGGTGTCCCTTACTTGCTACACATTAACGATCTGCTAAAACCTTTGGGTTGGCAGACGACAGCACTGTTGCTGAGAGATACTTTTCCAATGCACGGGCTACCGGGCCGCAGATCCAGTCTCTTCGTCAGGTGGTGCGTTTGAACATGTCCTTGCAGGCAGTCTCCGAATACAAATCTGGCCAATCTGGTCTACCAAGTTGGACACTAACACTACTAAGTTGAAAGAACTTAGCATACATACAGATAGGTGCTTTTCTTCAAATTATGGGAAAAGGGAAGGACAAAGAAAGATATACATTAAGGTTTGTACGTTTTAATTCTCTGGTGTTTTTAGGCTTTAGAACTCACATCCCTTCCTATATCTAGTAAACACCTGGGACAGTCTCCGCAAACGAAGGCTCGTCCGAGTGTAAACATTTAATTTCCCAGAGATGAAAATTAAATGGGCTTTTTTAACAAACCTAGAAAGTTTGTAAGGTTTTACAACTTAACATACAGACAGAAAGATTAAGTGTTGCAGTCATACATACGGAATGATGAGTTTGTAGTCTTATCTTACTATAATCTATAAACAAAGGAGTCACAAGGCCGATTTTTAACCCCCGACGGAAAAAGAGGGGTGTTATAAGTTTGAGGTGTGTTGCTGTGTATCTGTGTGTCTGTCTGTGGCATCATAGCGCCTCAACGGATGAACCGATTTTGATTTAGTTTTTTTTGTTGGAAAGGTGATTGTGTCGAGAGTGTTCTTAGCTATGTTTAAAAAAAAACCGGTGAAATGAGCCGATCAAAAGTTATGGGCGTTTTACTGTTTGAATCGGGATGTTTACGCAAGATAAATGTGTCGGGGGTTTTTTAAATTTTGGAATTTTACTTGTATAATCCCATCGACTACATAGCCACTAGACGCCTAATAACAGGCGAGCGATGTCTGTCAACATATGACTAACAAGTAAAATTTAAAAATTTAAAAAACCCCCGACACATTTATCTTGCGAAAACATCCCGATTCAAACAGTAAAACGCCCATAACTTTTGAACGGCTGAACCGTTTTTTTTTAAACATAGCTAAGAACACTCTCGACACAATCACCTTTCCAACAAAAAAAAACTAAATCAAAATCGGTTCATCCGTTGAGTTGCTATGATGCCACAGACAGACACACAGATACACAGATACACAGATACACAGACACACAGATACACAGATACACAGATACACAGACACACAGATACACAGATACACAGCAACACACCTCAAACTTATAACACCCCTCTTTTTCCGTCGGGGGTTAAAAAGATCATATACAGGTAATACATCATCGCCACTCGACACTTTCGAATTAGTAGCGACCACTTCTGTGAGCCATAAACACTACCGTGTCAGTCAATAAAAAATTGATGAAATAAATATTATAATGAACTCTTGTACAATAAGTTGCTATGGTAATAACAGCCAGACATCTAGTTTCCGAAAAAATAACATAACATTTCATTGATAAGTTAATAGTTACATAAACATATTAAGATTTATTTTCTTATATTATTTATCGGAGTTCATATTATACTGGTCAAGTTTGTAGGTGAACACGCCCACCGCATGTTTGCGTCTCTTTCTTTTTAAAGTATTTTTTTCGCTATCTCTTGTCCTCTATAATTTCGTAAACAAAACTAGTGAAGCACCATATCCTATGAACAAAACTGTTATCGATGGAACTAGAAACCTTACAAATACAGACATTAAATTGAATAGTTTATTAATTGTGAAACGATTTTTTGATTACGTTTTTTACTAATATTTAATTTAACTATATTTAAGAACCAACAACCGAAAAAAAGTATGTTTACCTTTAGAATGTTGTTTTTTTTTTTTAGTTAAATAGCATTTTATGTTATTACTAAAATGTTAAAACGCCGTATTAAAAGTTAATATTATATAAAAAGAGAGAGAGCAGTGGTGGCCCAGTGGTATCGGCTGCTACTTACAAGTTGTAGGTCGTGGGTTCGAACCCAGGCAGGCGCTTTACTTTGTGTAAGTTATTTCATCACTACTGCTCTCAAAAACGGTGAAGGAAAACATCGTGAGGAAACCGGCATGTCCTAGAACCAAAAATTCGAAGACATGTGACATCCACCAACCCGCACTGGGCCCGCGTGGTGGTTTACGCCCATCCCCTCTCATAGAGAGGTGGCCTGTGTCCCAGCAGTGGGAACATTAATAGGCTGATGATGTGATGTGATTATATAAAAAAAATACAAATACTATTTATAAAAATCGATACCTTTCTGGTTTTATTTAAACCTGTCCCACCCTTAATGATGCGTATGACCTTGGTAAGGGACCAATCAGAGCGCAGTACCCCGTCCCTCACACCTCAGCTAGTTGACAGAATTGTTTTGATGTATTAGATCAAGCATTAGGCGTCTAGTGGCTATGTGGTCGATGTATAATCCTAAATCGGCCTCGTGACTCCTTTGAGCGTTTTTCGCTATTCCTCAGTTTTAGATTTGGCAATCCACGCCCACTTGAAAAACTCACTAATATTAGAAAGGCTAAAGTTTGTGAGTGTGTTTGAATGTTTGTTACTTCATCACGCTCAAACTGCTGCACGGATCTCACTTTTCCTCCCGGGAATATGTTGCCTCAGGATAATTTTCGATCTTCACGCGGGCGAAGCCGCTTCAGCAAGCGCTAGTGTAAATTAATATTTTAATGTGAACATTTGTTTGAACTTGAAGTGATCTGTGGAAGTATCCATTACAATAGTCCTTCACTGATAAAACGCTACACTCAGGCTGAGTAGCCTATGAGCTACTTTTTCCCGAAATAAGGGTTGCTTGTAGTTTTCTATGTAAACTTAAAAAAATATGGCCCCAGTGTGATAGAACACAGATACCCGCGGGCAAAAGCAAGTGTTGAATAAAGACTACCCAAAAGAACAAACTGATACTTACAAATGTTTTTCATCCACATGTTGCCATACTCCACAACGTTCCTCATACATACATTAATTTTTCATACCAAGCAATGATAAACTGGAGTAATATAACGGCTAACGTTTACAGTGGCCTGTCGACGTATAAAACTGATGTTTAATCTAATGATGCGGGCTAGTAACATGTTTTACAATGATTGGAATATGAATCACATAAAGGGTTGTCAGATCATCCAATTTAGCCGGAATATTGGGTGAAAATATCGGCAACTTTAATTAGGGATTTGCGTAGTATAAAAACACTAGCTGAGTACGCGGCTTCGCTCCCGTCAACAGCCTACCCCACCTACCACTATCTACCTACGCTACCTACTCTTCATCTCTATAATATTAGTATAGATGTTGGTAAAACTCCTTCGCAAAAAAACAAATTTGATGACCATAAAAAAGGTTATAGTGAGTAAATCTTAAAAGAGAGACATGCTGTCGCGGACTTTCTTTAGAACTTTTAAAGAGGAACAATTCCAACATACATGTTATTTGCGTAACTTAAGGGCGCGGCGAACAAAGCTCGCAAATGCAATTCGAGCCGAGTGAAAAATTCATTCGGAGTATTGCTATCTCTGTTTGCACGCACACGCGGCGCGCCGTGCGTAGCCGTGTGTGTGTGTGAGCAGATAGATATCGCTACCTAATCATCCTATCGACTCGAAAGCCGGCTGACGCGAACGGCGCCCGCGTTCTTTTTAACCGACTTCTCAAAAAGGAGGAGGTTCTATGCTCAACATTATGTTTGTTTGTTTTTTTTTTTGTGTTTGTTCACCGATATCTCCGTCAATTGTGGACCGATTTTGAAAATTCTTTTTTGTTTGAAAGAGTTTGTTTCGAAATTGGTCCCATTTTAATTTGGTGAATATCTGATGAAGAACTTCGGGGATATACAACAGAACTCTTCAATAAATATTGGTAAATCTCTCGGGATTGCTGCAATCGCATGTCTGTTTATTGTTTATACCATTTCATAACATAACATCACGCCAGTACGCTCTTAAGGGGTACGCAGATCTCTCATTAGACCGGTTATGTTCAAGTTTCATGAAATCTAATTTGGCGTTAAAGTTACCTTATTATGTCTATTAGGTAGGTACAACTACAAAGTGAAAAATAAAAAAAACTTTTTTGCAAAAAAATACAACCGACTTCCAAATACAAAACTACAAAGAGTAAAATAACTTTATTTTTTGAAGTCGGTGTCTGCCGTAGGTACCATTTTTTTGCGTTATGGACTATTTATGTAGGTATTTCTTTAAGAAACCTCAAACATATGTTGTTATAATAAATAATGAATGCAAGTATTACATATGCCTATTTAGTATTTACGCATAAGTAGGAATAGATAAATAACAGCGCTCTGAGCTAAGAATAATTAAAAAAAACCGGCTAAGTGCGAGTCGTACTCGCGCACGAAGGGTTCCGTACCATTATAGCAAAAAACGGCAAAAAAAATCACGTTTGTTGTATGGGAGCCCCACTTAAATATTGATTTTACTATGTTTTTAGTATTTGTTGTTATAGCGGCAACAGAAATACATAATCTATGAAAATTTCAACGGTCTAGCTATCACGGTTCATGAGATACAGCCTGGTGATAGACAGACAGACAGACGGACCGTGGATTCTTAGTAATAGGGTCCCGTTTTTACCCTTTGGGTACGGAACCATAAAAAACAAGGATTTTGAATAAACATTTGTTTTGTTATTCTGTTTAAAAATATAAATTTAAACTTGATAAAGTCGTGTAGGGTGACCATAAGTATATTATCGACTGAACGAAAAACAAAAAATACAATAATGGTAATCAGAAAACATAGTGTCAAAGATATATACACACTAAACACGCTTATTTTCTTTTTTTTTTCAGTGTTTCTTTCTGAAAATTGATAGCAAAAGGCGTTTTTTACATGATCGTCGTGGCTCTGTAAATATTTTGCAGTTTATTATGTAGTCGATTAGCTAGCCAGTTATAAAAGTTTATTGGAACACCCCAGGGTAAGGCTCACTGAAGTCCAGATAAAAATCCCAGAATAATTAAATAAACTAGAACGAATTTGTCTTTTTAGTTTTAGTTTTTTGTCAAAGGAATTTTACAAAAAAGTCTAGCAAAAACTGGACCGAGGGCATAAAGCCGCACTTGTGCAGACAAGTCCAATCGCATGGTCACCCTACCCTGTGTGAGTCCAACTGGCCGAACTAACGTCACAGTAAGTAAAGAGGAGCAATGTAGGTAAGTCTTAGCGGTGTCCTTGAGATAATTACCTACGCCCGCTTTGTCTCATGACATGAATAAACAAACGAAAAAAACAAAGCGTCGTAAGTTGATGAATAGGTAGGTAGGTAGGTAAATACTAATTTATACAAAACTAGTTGTCCCCCGCGGCTTCGCTCCCGTCATCTGGCTACCTAACCTAATGTACCTACCTACCTACCCTACCCTATCTAGCTACCTACTCTACACTACATAAGTACATACATGATTGTACGCAACGCACGCAACGGAAGCTCTCAAAAAGAAATATTTTGGCCGTTTTTGCAAAAAACAATATTTATGCTCCGCTCCTACTGGTCGCAGCGTGATGTCTCTTTAGCTTAAAGCCTTCCTCAATAAATGGACACAAAAACAATTTTTCAATTCCGACCAGTAGATCCTGAGATTAGCGCGTTCAAACAAACAAACTCTTCAGCTTTATAATATTAGTATAGATATACTAAGGTACGTATTAATTTAACTTATTGTATTATGTCATTGGGAAATAGGTATTTCCTGTGAGAAACATCCCAACGTTCGGAGACCATGTCGGCAACCGAACCATATAGTAAATAATAACAAAGTCCGTAAACAACGCAAAGTTCGTAAGAAAGTAGATTACTCAATACCAAAGTTCAAATCACAAGGCAAATGTTCATAGCATAAGTCAATAGTGTCAAAAATATTAAAATAAGTACAATTTAGAAAATAAATAAACACGCATGTAAAACATAGTAATGTAATATTCTAATACTGACAACAAACAATCGACAGAACAATAGTACAACAAGCAGTGAAACACACCCGAATCACACCCGAAGTGCCCCGAACAAACCCCGTACGAACGATACACAAACACAACCGTGAGCAGTGCGACCACGCACACATTGACATTTGCTTGACGCGACAGCAATAGCTAGCTATTGAAAATGTGTGATTAATTTGATGTGTTCCGTAATACCAAAAATTATGAATGAAAACCTAATGTTTTAAAAAAAAACAACGATTATTTGTAATTTGATAATATGAGCTATGTTCCTACTACGACATTATTATAGATATTGTTTTTTATAATACAGAAATATCAAACAGAAAACATGTCATTTACGCTGTAAAGATATACAAAATGGAATTCGCTAAAACTTCATTTTAGGTAAGAATTTAGAAAAAAAGAAGACGTAGGAACCTAGATAAATACTGTCTCAATCCGAATATCATCATAATATGGTGGAGATATGCTAAAATTACAAATAATTTTGGTATTACGTTTGTATGGACAATTCATGCTTCGCCGCGCTCTTAAACCGTTTACACAGCGCCCGTTTTGCCTCTCAATATACGGCAATGCTTTGCATTTTTACCTGACTACGGCGAAGCGAAAAGGAGGGTTATTATTGTTGACAATTCAACCACATTCATAGCGACCTTTACGTTGTTAATTTAATTAATTTTTCAAACATGAATTAATAGCTCAGTAATTGCCTTCAGATTGCGATAGACACTTTTACATAATTGGAGTGCAAGCATTTTTATAACACTCATAAAATCGTCTTCAACTCGAATAAAATAACATTTAATGAATCTGTCCTTGTTCAATCTATATTCGTTATACGTGACTGGTTTTAATGTAAAACGCCTAAAAACCCGGATTAGGTCGGAATCATCTAATTTGGTTAGATATGTAATCAAACAAGAAAACATTAAAAATGTTAAAAACCCCCGACATATTTTTATTTCATGCTACATTTATTGAACACGTAATTATGACACGATATCTTGCGAAAACACCCCGATTCAATTCAATTCAATAGTAAAAAGACCATAACATTTGAACGGCTGAGCCGATTTTCTTCAAACATAGCTAAGAACACTCTCGATAAAGTCAGCTTTCAAACAACAAACAAAATCAAAATCGGTTCATCCGTTTAGGAGCTATAATGCCACAAACAGATAAATACCAAAAACCAATACTAAATGTCCGCCTTCAACTTTGTGAAAGATGACATAGAAAGGAGATTGCTGCTGAGATGGCTACGAATAGAGTTGAATGGAAGCAAAAATCATGCTGTGCCGATACTGAATAAATTGAGAAAAGAGGAGCTCGTGGCTAAATAATAACAGCCGCACGGGTCAATCTTCAAGTTTAAGTAACGCTTGACGAGGCCGATCCGTGGATGGGTGACCATTTCAACATACCGAGTTTCCTCCGTGCCTCGGAATGAACGTTAACCCGTTGGTCCCTATCATTTGAAGATCTTTGAGAGTCGTTACGGGTAGTCAGAAGCCTGAGATCTGACAATAGTCTTGCCAAGGTGTATTGTGTTGTCCAGTTACTGGGTTGTGGAGGTCAGATAGGCAGTCGCTCCATGTAAAACACTGGTACTCAGCTGAATCCGGTAAGACTGGAAGCCGACCCCAACAATAATTGGGAAAAAGGCTAGGCAGATGATGAAGGTCAGAATGATGATGATGTCCAGCTTTATCCGGAAGCCTAGCGACCCTAATCACATAGCCTCACATTCAGAGAAAAATATTATCTACAGCTAAACAAAGTCCAGAATACAGAGGAAATGTTTCGAACGTGTTTCATTTTGTCTACAGGTGGAAAAGCAATACAGGGACGCGTCTCATGAATTTGTGAACATGTATTGTGTCGCGAGTATTTTGTGTGGGATAGTAGGGTTCACGTGGGAGGCGACGGATTTAGATATACTGTATACACATATATAACCAAACTATACAAAATCGGTATTTGAGCCGGGGCAGTACGAAGTTACTTAACTTTGTGAGTAGCTTTAATGCATTTACAGATTATGAAAGAACTTGTTTAGCAGTTTTTGTCAGCTAAGTTTTTTTTTTTATAGGCTCACGCCGACCAGTATCTCACCTGATGGTAAGCTATGATGTGGTCGACGACGACACGCTTACCTAGAAGAAACCTATTCACTCTTGACTTAAAGACTCCCAGGTTGTAGCTATTAGGAAAAACAGACTCTGGCAGGGAATGCCTCCTCTTAGCAGTACGCATAATAAAAGTATTCCCAAAACGTTTTGTGCCGTGAAGATCTTAAATTCTTTCGTTTTATTTTTATGATAGCAATCGAGTTTCCGATAAGGATTAGAAGACTCCGTAGAATCAACAGAGGAGTACTAGCTAAAAATTATTGAGACATTTAGGTTTTAGAATTTATCAATCTGAGCTTACGACTTTTACAAGAAATAAACTTTTTACTGAAACTGCAGAAAAATTCAAGAGCACACTTAAAAATAAAAATGCCCTGGAATAAGAGATCTCCACTTTAAAAGTCAGCGTAAAATCGGAACAGTGCTTGGTGCTGACAAGTCCGCGTTCCGGAGCCACACAATAACCTCCTTCCTTGAGTTCAGTTTTACATTGAAAGAGACAATGACATACTTTCCATTTCAGTATTAGGGTTAATTATGTAACTTTTAAAGGAAAAATTGGCTTTACAATTCAGTAGGTTTTTGGTCATCCACATTATAAGCCAGGATGGCTTGCTATCCTAATAAGGGTTTGGATGTTAGGGGGTTTATCAATGAATCACGCCTCAACGGCTGAATAGAAACCCCGGTAGACCATAGCCCGTATTCGGACATAAGGAAAAAAAAAATATGCATTGTAAAATGAATTTGGCAGTGAAAGACTATCAGGATTTTTACCTAAGAGACCTCCGCAGACAGGTTCGATGAGCGGTTGGCTTTATAAAAAAAATACTATATCTTTTCGGATAAATGTTCGTAAATCAATTTCTATGAAATCTCGCTGTCACATAGTTACGTTTTGCCTGTGTGTGGAAGTCGCAGACAAGGTGGTACCAAGAGAATTTCTTTTTAACATTTTGGTACGGGACTCTGCGGCACGCACTACTGACAGCAGCGCGAAAATCGCTTGGGGTCTCATCGATGCGCATGTTCGTGTTAGTGTGCCGTCTCGAGCGTTTGTAGGTAGTTTCCGTACTGTTCGTCAATATTTATACTGTGACTGTGACTTTAGTTTTAATACTTTTAAACTATGTAACTTTAAAGGAAAATTTGTGTGTAGTTTTTGGTGCTTTGTGGTTTTGTAAACGGAAAAGGATCGATGTTATTTATTTATTTATTAGTTTATTCTCGCACTGGAACGCCTTGCAACAATTACACCCATGGAGCACAATCTTATAATAAACTCACTATAAGTCCAGGTTTCCTCACGATGTTTTCCTTCACCGTTGTCAGCAATGTCCAAGATAAACTTAGAAAGTACATATGAATTGAAAAAGTCACGTAGATACTTGGCCGGATTTGAACCCACGACTTCAAGCACGAATGGCGAGGTCTATGCCACTGGGCCACCACAACATCACGCCTCAACGACTAAACGGATTTTGGAGGTAATTTAGAACACGAGTAGACCATGACCTGGATTTATTTATTTATTTAAATTGGATTAGGACATTAGATCCTTATTTTTGGCCAACTTGGGACAATTTTCGACTTACGTAGGCGAAGCCGCTGCGATTGTTTTTTTAAAAGGTTGAAATAAGAGTATACCAACTTTAAAAAGTCAGCGTATATAAAATCGCAACATTGCCAAGTGCAAACAAGTTGGTCTCGTTCCCGAGCCGCACAATACCCTCTTTAAGGTTAAGTTTTACATTGTACTGGAAAATGCCAGATATAAAATAGTTTTTGATAGTATGGTGAACTGCAATAATATTATATTTACTAACATAGATTTGGTACGGCGTAGTTTGTGGTCTTCCGGGGTACTTGGCTGTCTAATAAATCGTATCGGGTATTTATCTAGCTAAAGATGCAATGATAAGACATTACTGGGCAATAAATTATAAGGATGAACAAAATAAAATGAAAGTAAATTCAAAAAAGTTTAATATATTTTTGGAATCACCTCTTAAAACTCTTCATTTTTATAACCCACTCAACAGCATTGGAAGAAAATAAAAATTGTGCCCCCACAATATAGCACCCATAATCCGCTATTTTTCTATTTTCCAATTTTACAATGTGACACTCGCAAGATTAACAAGAATCGATTGACGTAAAAATCATCAAAATCAGGCAACGCGTTTGGTCTCTAGAACGTCACATAGGGACAAACAAACAAACATACATGCATACATAGACTGATGAACACATTACCCTCCTTCGGCAGTTGGGTCAAAAAAAGAATATTTGGAACAAAAGGGAGTGAATATTGGTTTAAGTGGCTGATAGAGGTGTGTTTAAATAAATAAATGTTTTATCTATCTATCTTATCTATGAAGAAGACATCTTGCCAAGTTCCTTAAAACAAATTAACGACAGAAGAATGAAGAAAAATAAAGAAAGAAAAGAATAATATTCAGCACAGATGACAAAAACTTTTGTATTTTGTATGTGCTCCAATTCTTAACAATCGTTTCACTAATTATTCCACAGAGAGTCCTTACACGCTTAAGAATAAAAATACTCCGAATATTACCAAACTTGAATCCCAGAAAAAATACCTCAAAGTTTAGACAACAAATAAAACTTTCTGCCGAAATAAAATGGAATTGTTATCCTCAATATTCTCATTGCTATTTAAAACGAGAAAACTCGAACAAATCAAAACTTTGAGTGGAATCATAACAAATACGGTAAAGTTCCAAAGATTCAGCAAGTTGAAGTTAACAATGAGTGGCGGGATTCCAATGAAATACTTGGGATACTTCAGAAATACCGTCCAAATTTGAGTAATAATATTTTATTTTAGTAGAAAAGATGCTCTTATGTGTTATTTATTTATTCAATAAGGCATGCCAACAACATATTTACAAATTCATTAAAGAGTCAATGACCTACAAGATGGCCCTGTGCAAACATGATAGATCAATCAACATCGTTATGCGATATAATAGATCTTTAAGACTTAGTTCTTCAAGATCTTATTGGTCATTTGTATCATATTTGAATACTACATATTACAAGTAAAATTTCAAATTTTAAAAACCCCCGACACATTTATCTTGCGAAAACACCCCGATTCAAACAGTAAAATAGCCATAACTTTTGAACGGCCGAACCGATTTTATTCAAACATAGCTAAGAACACTTTCGATTAAGTCACCTTTTAAACAAAAAAAAACTAAAACAAAATCGGTTCACCCGTTTGGACGCCATGATGCCACAGACAGACACACAGATACACAGAAACACAGATACACAGCAACACACGTCAAACTAATAACACCCCTGTTTTTCCGTCGGGGGTTAAAAATGGTTTCAGTCAAGTAATGTACCTCTAGACTATTCTAGTAAACGTAATCTTCTGGAAATGGGCCCTTATTATTATGGGTCCACGTCTAGAAGATGACGTTAGACTTTCCGCAAAATAAAATTAAAATTAATCAAAATCAACCGCCGCCAATCACCTCTATAAGATTTTTTGTCACGGTAATTGTCTTATCCATTTTTTTGAGTAGGAAATAATCCAATGACTTCCCCCGCTCTGGGTGAAGCGGGAGGGCGTGTCAGACTTTTACTGACTAAAACCCACCCGAACTCCTTCAGTTGCTTGTGCCAGGGCCGCGGCAACTCTATTTCAAATTTATCCGCGACCCAGACAGGCGTCGGCCCTAGCGGACCCCGTCAGTTTTGCTGACATTTCTTTGAGGCACGCGTGGTACATTACGCACTTGTGTTACCCTAGCAAACATTATTCGATAATATTGCAGCTCTGAAAACTAGATACCCAGCTTAGTGCTTGCAAACACGCGAATGGAGAATTGTAAACGGATCTTGAATAGCAGAAGCTGTAATAGCTTCAGAGCAATAAAATGATCCGAGTCAAATGCCCGCTATAACCTAGACATCAAACTACGTATGTAAAAGTAATTAGGTATTCAAAAAACGTCGAAAAGAACAAATGTTATTACTAAACGTTTTAATGAGATATCTTAATCAACAAGAGAAGAACGTAAGAAAAATATAAAATATTAATGACACAGAAGAACACTTAAAAGAAAATCATGCTGTGCAGTCGGAGGATACAACTGGTTTTGGTCAGCCAGCTGGCGTATATGTATCCTCCGACTGCACAGCATGATTTTCTTCTTGTTTACGTCTTTTTAGTTCGCTTTTTAAGCAGTCGTGTTTTTTGATATTTTTAATAAACTTATAACATTTTCTTGTTTTTTTGAATAAGGTACATTTAAACATATAAGTATAATATATTTTTGAAATCACAAAAAAAAATCTCTCACAAAATGGCGCCCAAAATCCGCAGTTTTTACTCTTCAATTTTTTATGTAGCCAGTGACACTCGCAGGGTTAAGACGAATCGATTGACGTAAGCATCATCAAAATCGGCCAACACGTTTGGTCTCTAGAACTCCACATAGGAAAAAACATACATACATAGACTGATAAACACATTACCGTCCTTCGACAGTCGGGTAAAAACAAGTGTGCAATGGGCGGTCTTATAGCACAGGGCAATCTCTTACTGACAACCTTTGTTTATGAGATTATAAGATGGATTGAGTGTGCACAAAATAACAATTATATAATTAGGTTAAAACCATGCTGTAATATTCCGGAAACATCAATACAGCATGTTTACTGTTTACATCTTGTCGATCAATAGCCCAGCACAAGTACCTATATAAAAATAATCAAGAATGTTAATGGGATGTGCCACTACTTCCTAGTTTTCAAGTGGAAGAAAACAACGTCCGGCAGGGTTATTACGTATCTTTTGCAAGAGCAAAACGATAGCGATTTTAGCGCAATAATTGCTCTTCCATACAGAAGTGTTAGAGTTTTTGGCGGTTTTTTTTTTAAATAATTTCATTTGACAAACAGCGAGCGATTAGCAAACGGTTGTGTAGGACCTACCACACCTACACTGCAGGTGATTCCGACTTTTATAACATACAGCGTTTGATCGCTATCGTTTTGCTCTTGCAAAAGATACGTGAAAAGCCTGCGGGTGTCGGACATGATCGGATGATAATTTAATTGAATGAACGTGACGTTAACGTTTTGATTTCTTGAGTTTTGTATGTATACACGTAGCCGTAGCCGTGGGCAGTGTTGATTTGGGTCAATGCTGTCTCGGCGATCCTCATAGATTAGCACCGCGTAACACCTCCACCCGAAGAGCAGCCGCCACCGATGATTTTCGTAGTAAATTTAGGTGGAGGTTGGTTGCAGCTTATCCTCTCTTTAGGTTCGGGAAGAGCGTAAATTCTATCTGGACGGCTTGGGTGACATTGTGGTTGCTCGTCTAGAGTCTTCTTAGATTTTGACCAGTACCGTCGGTAGATAAAGTAACCCATGAGTGCGCATGCTCCGGTTAGTGCTATGTACATTGGAATCGTAGTGTGGTAGATTCCGTAGTCATTCGTAGCTGGAATATGTGGCTGTTGTTGCATTATCTTCATATTGTGTGTCTCGTTATAATTGATTCATCATCAGCCTATAGCAGTCCACTGCTGGACATAGGCCTCTCCAATTGCACGCCATTTGCTTCGATTTTCGGCAACTCTTAGCCAGCTGCTACCAGCCACCCCGCGAAGATCGTCACTCCACCTAGCCTGAGGGCGTCCCACCTTACGTTTACCAATTCACGGTCTCCACTCAAGAACACGTCTACCCCAACGGTCATCTGTTCTACGACTTATATTGCCGGCCCATTGCCACTTTAGCTTACTTATTCTGTGAGCTATGTCGACAACTTTGGTTCTCTGTCGGATCACCTCGTTTCGGATTCGATCCCTTAGAGAGACTCCGAGCATAGCCCTTTCCATAGCTCGCTGAGCAACTTTGAACCGACGAACCAGCCGTATTGAGTGTCCACGTCTCGACGCGGTAGTTCATAACAGGTAGGAAGCACTGGTTGAAGACTTTGGTCTTCAGGCTCTGTGGGATACGTGACGAGAAGACTCGACGAAGAAAACGAACGAAATATAATTGATTCCCTTATCTGAACTATCATTCCTCAGAAAAACCAACCATGCATTTATTTCCTTACTCTCTCTCTAAATCATCAACATCTCTCTCTCACTCTTTTAGTCACATGTGCTTCACCAATCTTCATCAAAGCCTAGAGAAACAATTTCCTTTAAATTTTTACAAGCTTTTAATTAACTTGCAATGTGTGTATGTATGTAAGTGTGTTCGGTACAAATCTTCCAACTGAATTTTAAAGCAGTTATCCTCCATCGATTAAGATTAAAGTTTGCATACACATTTAGTTTGGTAGACAATGCATGGTTAGCTAAGTGACGTCATTCTAAATCCCATATGGCGGACGGCCCAAGACTAGTTATTTTTTGTGCACTGCTATGATATGAGTATCAAATGAAAGGGCCTCAGCAAATGAGGGGAATACGAAAAAGTTTATTTAAAAAAAAGTTTTTTTATTGAATAATTTATTCTGTTACCGGCGCCACTTCTAAATTAAATAAATAAATTCATTGCTTACTTTATCCATGTTTTAATTGACAAAAATAAATACGGGTTGCTAGCTTGCTACACTAACAAAATGCCCTAACTCCAATCATAGCAAAATACTTCAACAAGAGCGGAATCCAACACAATGGCAAGTTAACAATAAATGGAAAACATCCCACAATTTAAACAACAACGGAACCAAATACATAGTCAGATAATGCGGTCACATTATCCTTGAACATCCCGAAGGACCCCTCAAACCGCTAAACGACATTTTATGCAACCCCTAAAGGGATGTTTGAAGTACGTTACGAGTATATTCAGAAATGACAAGCCCAACAGAAAGGGTATTCTGGCTGAACGGAATAAGGCAGTGGATTTTTCAGACAATCTACTGACTGATCGCTCTTTATCAACATGTATAAAACTGATGCTTAAAATTGGTCCTTCGAGTTGGATTCGATTTTTCATACGTACATTTTTTTCATTAGTCGGATAGATTGGCTTTCCAATTTTAGTTACAGATTTTGGAACGAACTTTATAAACTGCTAGCTAGAATGATGATTACCATCACCATCATCATCTCCAGAGCATATCCAATATCAACCTTTTTATTCCCTACCTACAAATCTGTTATAGAACTGGGCACAGCCACAAACTGTCGATCTCTAAACCTGTGTCTGAATTGTAAAAGAATGCAGCCTTATTATAAGCCTAAGAAGCTTTAATAAAATTGTGCAAGGTTGTTTGTTGTTTCGGGGAATAAATGACTTTAGTATGTCTCGTTTTATGTTGTGTCAGCTGCCAGCCTAACCGGATGCAGCTGAATATAAAAAAACGACCATTGCAAGAAATCTTAAAGCTATACGTATTTTCCTCAGTCATCAAAGTCCTAGAGAATGCAGTAAGATGCTTAATCGATAGTAAGAAAAGATATAAAGCCCAATTTCACACAAAGACTAGACGAAAATGGTGTAATCTCGCCACCTACTGTAACAGTAAGCCTGGATCTACAGCAAATGCTGAACAAAGTCTAAGAAAATCAGTAAACAACATGCCTTTATCCCAGAAGCAATAGGAAGATATGTATGGTACCTAAATCTACATTTCACCAGTAGGTACTAAGCCCCTGAATAGGGGACGAGCAAATCGAGACTTCAACAGGTAAGAGCAACGGGAATGAAAAAAATATAAGGTCATTTTATAAGCCATGTAACAGAGGGGCGAACAGCAAAAGCGAACTCCGACAGGGAAGAGAAAAATAAAAGATCATTTTACAAACCAAGATGTGATCATATCGGCTTTTATGATCATAGGAGCGTGTAAGAACAGGAGAGACGCGTGTTCAGGATATTCAAGTGTTCTTTAAAACAAAACCGGGCATTCTCAGTGTTCCGCCGCGGAGAGCAAACAATTGACCTGGTTTCGACAAAAGGCGAGCTGGATACGCCTTTGTGAATACTCAAAGCCTAGTTAAAATTCTGCAAATTAGATGCGATGGTTCTGTAGCCTTTTGAGTGATCGTGTATTATGTATCTGTAATAAACTGTTTTTTCCCAGAGGCTTCGCCCGCAAGTTTGAAGACAATTATGGGCACGTATTATTGAGCTAAGAAGTCACCTGTCCGAATCCCATGTTTTTTTCAACCAAGCATTTTCGGCCCTTGAGGCGTGATTCATTAGCAAATATCTAAACAACAGACTTTTACAATTAATATTTTAAGTAGAGTATCAGTATAGTAATACTTTTTTTTTTAGATCTTCTCGATGCGGAAATCATTTACATAAGTCTACATTCCCTACTACATTACTCGCCAAATTTCTTGGCCATCCTGAAGTTGCTACTATGAACAATAATATAAATATTTGCACACCTTATTAGGTAATGATACAGTGTACTTTATATACTCGTATATTTGTAACATCTGTTTGAACCTACATGTATTAAGCAAATAAACAATTTGATTTGAAGAACAATAATCAAATCTGTCAGTCCCAAAATGGAAACAAAAATGTAATGTTATGGAATACCTTATTAGGTAATGATACAGTGTACTTTATATATATTTGTAACATCTGTTTGAACCTACATGTATTAAGCAAATAAACAATTTGATTTGAAGAACAATAATCAAATCTGTCAGTCCCAAAATGGAAACAAAAATGTAATGTTATGGAATACCTTATTAGGTAATGATACAGTGTACTTTATATACTCGTATATTTGTAACATCTGTTTGAACCTACATGTATTAAGCAAATAAACAATTTGATTTGAAGAACAATAATCAAATCTGTCAGTCCCAAAATGGAAACAAAAATGTAATGTTATGGAATACCTTATTAGGTAATGATACAGTGTACTTTATATATATTTGTAACATCTGTTTGAACCTACATGTATTAAGCAAATAAACAATTTGATTTGAAGAACAATAATCAAATCTGTCAGTCCCAAAATGGAAACAAAAATGTAATGTTATGGAATACCTTATTAGGTAATGATACAGTGTACTTTATATACTCGTATATTTGTAACATCTGTTTGAACCTACATGTATTAAGCAAATAAACAATTTGATTTGAAGAACAATAATCAAATCTGTCAGTCCCAAAATGGAAACAAAAATGTAATGTTATGGAATACCTTATTAGGTAATGATACAGTGTACTTTATATATATTTGTAACATCTGTTGGAACCTACATGTATTAAGTAAATAAACAATTTGATTTGAAGAACAATAATCAAATCTGTCAGTCCCAAAATGGAAACAAAAATTTAATGTTATGGAATACATCTGGTTATGGTCAGCTAGCTCGCATATCCTCCGACTGCACAGCATGATTTTCTTCTTGTTTAAGTCTTTTAGTTCGCTTTTTAAGCAGTCGGGTTTTATGATTTTTTAATTAACTTTTTTTATTTTAACTTTTTAGTTAAACAAATCGAAGCTAGCACGCCATCTAGTGCAATTTATTTGAAACAATTTTTTTTTTTCGAATTAGGTACATTTTAACATAGAAGTGTTATATATTTTTGAAATCACATCCTAAAACCCTTTATTTTGATACTCCGCATGATGGGTACCGCAGAAGAGAAAAAAATTGGGACCCCACAATATGGCGCCCATTATACGGCATTTTTCAATTTTCCAATTTTAATGTAGCCAGTGACACTCGCAAGGTTAAGACGAATCGATTGAGGTAAGAATCATCAAAATCGGCCAACGCATTTGGTCTCTGGAACGCCACATAGGAACAAACATACATACAAAGGCTGATAAAAACATTACCCTCCTTTGGCAATCGAGTAGAAATCGCCTATCGGTGTGATATAAATCGAATTGTGTCGAGCCATCAGGAAGGTCACTAAGAAAGTAATAGCTACTTAAATGTCGTACCTGTCCCCGAAATAGCCAAAACTTCGCGAAATGGAAAAGTTTAACCGCTGCATAATTTGATAACCTAATTTAATTTTTGAGTAGGGACGGGCTCGTCGTTTACGTTAACCGTAAAACCCAATTTCCGTCGGTAATCTACAGCCGGAATTACCTGAGGTATGTTCACCTCTATATAATCCTACTATTATTGTCAAAGAAGATGTAGTAACAAAAATTGAAAAGAATATGTTAAGACGGTTTGGCCATGTTAAGACTTTAGAGGATAAATGAAAGGCGACTATCGAAATGCTAGAAAGACATACATACAACCTTATTGGTGATGTTCTTCAGAAAGGCCAGGTGCGTAGTACTCATAACCGGCGTGTGTGTGTGACTAGATTATGAATGTGATTGAAGCAAAATAAGTATGAAAGAATCGTAGCAGGTGGCATTCTGTAGTTTCTGCCTACCCCCATGGGAAAATGGCGTGAGTTATGTATGTATTATAGTAAAAGTATAGATTTGAATGTTTCGAATGGTTTTAGGAAGACACAACCAATTTGGATGCTTAGGACAGAGGTGTAATGTTGTGTAGCATGGTTTAATTATTTTACTCTCCGTCGAGCCTGTTATTTTACATTTTTCAATTGTCAGACAACTTTAACCTGAGAAATAAAAACGGCGGTATGGCAGGTTTTGTACAGAAAATATGTCTATAAGTATTCTTCAGTTAAATATTATCTGACTATTAAAAAATGTTTTATAAGCGACAGTGCTGCAAAGCCTGCAAAGCTTTAAATTTCCTGAAAATGGAGTAACTTCATGTCTACAGAAAACGTACGGTATTTGATGAAGCAAGAGATGATCGTAGAAATAATTATAGAAGGCTCATTCTTGATATTTTTAGAACAATAATCATCGTTAAAATTGATATTAAGTATAGCTAGGTTTTCTATTGTGCATATTTGTTGCAAAAACATTTCTCATTCTAACGACAGTCATTGGTCAAATTATGATAAGAAGTTTAGAAGTTATGAGGGAACAGATGAACATACACACATACCAGTCAAAAAGATAAGCCTCCCTTTTACTTCGCCGTAGTCGGGTAAATACGACAGTACGGCAGGTACTGTCAATGATTTTACAATTTAAGGACGCTATTACATTTTTCTACAAATAACAGTGCTTTTCAGGTACAATTTTAATGTATATGCAATCACAGATGTGAAGATATCATGGTCTTAATTTAAAGAAGATATATTCAGCTCCAGATTGGCATCAGAAAAATTGCATGACATCATACAAAATTTTTGCACAAATACGTTTTGCCCATCACAATAATCGCAAAAATATTAAAAAAGTAGGATCCGAATAGGTCCCAGTTTAGGTAAATTTACAGCATTTTTTAATCTTCAAAATTATAAGAAATTGCGGTATATATAGTCCTTTACAGGTTCAGCTAATTATTTTTTACTTAAATCATTATATTTTTTAATTATTAGCTAAAATAAAAACACTTGTCGACTTCTTCATACATTTTGCACACGAGGCTGACCGAGGCTCTTCATTCCGCGCTCAGAAGCGCTCGTGGAAGGACGGCCGTAACGCTTTTTCGCAAAAAATAATTACGATAAAAGTAATAGAAAAGATTGTAGTGTGCATGCGTGTGAGTACCGTCGGCGTCGTCGTTTGTCTTGATCGAAAGGAGTTGATATTTTATCGGGACGAAATAAAAGTATGTTTGAGTTTCCTATTATCATTAGAATGTGATTTAGAAATTATATTGGGTAAGATCGGGATTCGGATAGGTGATGTTAAGCAGTTGTTGACAAGGTTGAGAAATGGATGGGTGGGTTTAAACAGCTCTTAGTAAGATTAGGATTTGGATGGGTAAGGTCAAGCTATCGGCGGTGAAGGTTAGAAGTGGATGAGTGGGAGGAGATTTATGATTTTAACCGGTTTGTATGTATGACGAATACGGGGCCAAAACCAAAACCCAAGATGGCGCCGACGAAAATTAGACATCTTTTCGTCATGGGTGTAATTTTCATGATTTTTGGGGTCGCTTAAATCGAATATGGGGTCAAAAACAAAATACAAGATGGCGCCGACGAAAATTTGGCTGCTTTTCGACATGGGTGTCATTTTCATGGTTTTTGGGTTCGCTTAAATCGAATATGGGGTCAAAAACAAAATACAAGATGGTGCCGACGAAAATATGGTCCCTTTTCGACATGCGTGTAATTATCATGGTTTTTGGGTTCGCTTATATCTAATATGGGATCAAAACCAAAATACAAGATGGCGCCGACGAAAATTTGACATCTTTTCTTCATGGGTGTCATTTTCATGGATTTTGGGTAGTATGTCATTAGTTGCTGCTCATTATGTAAAAATTTTAGATAATAATATTTTATATTTTCCATGTAAAGCAAATTAAAAATTCAAGTCATTTTTAATCTTTGTGACCAAAAATTATTTCGTTTTAGGTATCTACTTATTTCACGTACCTAACATTTTTTTTTAAATACCTACCTACTTACTACAACAAAGTTCAAACTAATTTTCTTTTCGGATGTTGGTGTCGGTACCTATTGTTTTTTGGTTTTTCGACACAGGAAAGTTATTATTTTTCTCTTTTTAGTTTTTGTTGTACCCCATAGTGGGTATACTAAATACATCTGTTTACCCCCTAAAACTATTTAAGCGTGATTTTATATTATGGTATGGTAAAACAAAACAAACATACGATCACACTATTCGCAAGTCATTTGCTATTTGTTATTGAAGAGTTCCATTGTCTATCGCCGAAGATCTTTATCAGATTCTAATATATTATACAATAAAACCTTCCCTGAAAAACATACATTTATCGACGAAAACCCGATCAGTATCGGATAAGTAGTTTTCACGAAAAGATAGAGAACCTCTTTTTTTGAAGTCGGTTGAAAATAATAACCTACTTTTTACGACGACGGTTTGTAAAAGTTACCAAATGCATTTTCAAAGTGCCAACTAACCTTCCTAAATCAACTCCAATAATATAAAAAAATAATATCAAGGATCAATATTATTTCGTTGATGTATAAAATCGAGCGCTCAGTAGTTTCAATGAGTGCGTGCGCGTAATGTTGCTGTGTGCGACTAGATACCTAAATTTGAGTTCGTCGAAAATGTAACAGCGTCCTTAAGATACTTGAATATGGTCGCACTCCTTTCTTGTGTTCCTAACTATAAATTCTATCACCCAATAAATTGTCCGTAGCTAACGAAAACCTATTTTACCGTAATTCTAGGAATCGTCCGCAACACAAAGGACAAGGAAAACTACTAACACATAGATTAGAATACTAAAAAACCTACTATAGTACCTATTCCTGGACAGAATAGCGTAGAACATACATAAATGTATAGAAAAGAGTCGGCAGCCGGCACAAAATTAATATTTACTTTGGCAATTTGCAAGTCAATAGCGTCTGGTTTGTGAACTGGAAAACTGGGGAACTCACATATAGGTACTTTATCATCGGGATCGTTTAAGAGTTCTTTGTTCTAATTTTAGGAGAGAACGTCTCCAACGGATTATTTAATGATATACTAGCTTTTGCCAACGGCCTCGTCCGTGTGATAAGTTTTTTATCATCGCACAAGGAAACATTACGAGGGCGGCACTGAAAATTTCGGGAATCAAGGAAGTGACACAACATTACTATTTAAAAATGTAGTTATTGCTTTTCGAAGTATTCTCCGCGATATTTGACACATTTTTCCATCGTATGGAACCAATCATTGAAGCAACCATTCCATTCGGAAGTTGGGGTCTCCAAAATGGCCGTTTGGTAGGCGTCCACAGCTTCTTCAGGTGATGAAAATCTCTGACCACGCAATCTATTCTTTATTTTAGGGAAAGTATAGAAATCATTAGGGCTTAGGTCGGCGCTGTACGGCGGATGGTCTAATAATTCTATGTTTTCTTGTTCTAAAAACTCTTTTGTTCTGTGCGCGGTGTGAGAACTCGCATTGTCGTGATGGAGGATGATGCGGCGCCGGCGGTTGCAGTTCTTCTTCCGCGCACAAAATAGTTGGTGCCATTGGCTAGGGGAACCTTAAAAAGAGAAAAACCCGACACATTTTGTAAAATATCAAAGTTCACAACAACGATACAATTTGCAGGCCCGAGGAACACAAAAGATATCGACAACAGGCACGGTTCCTTTTACGTGAAACTCGCTGCCAGGGTGATACACTACAGCAGAAATTGTTCGGGAAATGGCGAGAAAGAAATATGGCGTCTATTCGGTAGTGAAAGGTGATAGCAGAATGGATTGGGTGAATGGAAAACCGGGATTACGGTCTTTGTGCAAGTACATTCATGTGATAAAGTGCTTAGAACCAAAGAGCTTTTTGGGTTATTGGATATAGATTGAATAGGTAAAATTAAGTAGTCTTTTATATGGATTACGCTTTTTAGGGTTTTCAAAGGACTTCTGAAACCAATTAAGTTGCACCAGCTTGATTAAAAAAAATCATTATATTTGACATGGGAATAAACACTTACGAGTATAATAAACGTCAGAAGTGCACGAATCCAATGTGTACGGTTTTGTCATTTCCCTTTGGAATAGACCCGGCAAAAACTGCATCGTTACTCTTATAAAAATAATTAACTTATTCAATTTTATAAGCTTGCAACTGAATTTTAAAACAGTTATCCTCCACCGGTTAAGATAAAATTTTGCATTCACGTTTAGTTTGGATGACAATGCATGGTTAGCTAAGTGACGTCATTCTAAATCCAATATGGCGGATGGCCAAAGATGGCGGACTAGTTATTTTTTGTGCACTGCCATGAATCCATGATATGGGTACCAAATAAAAGGGTTTGCTGAGAATAATAAGGAAAAAGCTTTATGTTAAAGATTTTTTAATGAATAATTTTATTTCATATTAGTTTTAATAGATCTGAGAGTTACAGTCCAGTCAAGAACAGGGTACTTAACAAAAAACTGATGTCAAATAAAAAATGGACAACAGATATCTTGATACTGTACTATTGCCATCTTTTAATCCGCTCTGGCAAAATGTCAAGCTAACTCCTATCTATAACGGCCATACTTCCGCCGGATATATCACAATGATTGATTGGATTAGCGGAGGATAAAAGAAAAAACTCAAGCGACCGGTCAATCGTGCGTGCGACAGGTTTAATTGAATAGATAATTCAATTATCGCCAATGTGGGTACCAGGTGAGAACCAGGGTTACCGACATAGCCCGAAGAATTGCTAAACTTAAGTGGCAGTAGGCGGGGAATATTGCTCGCAGAACGGGTGGCCGATAGAAAGGTTCTGGAGTGGCGACCGCGAACCGGAAGACGTTGCGTTACAAGGCCTTACTAGGTGGACCGATGACCTCGATGACCTGGTGAAGGTTGCGGGGATCCGCCTGTATGCGAGACGCACGGGAACGGTCAATGTGGCGACGCTTCGGGGAGGCCTATGTCCAGCAGTGGACGTCTTTCGGCTGATATGATGATGACGATGAATGTGGATAACAAGTCTGTTAGACTAAAATATAATTAGGAGGTTCATGTCACAATGCGCAATGACAGATGGTGAGAGCTGGAAGATGGGCGTCGAGCGGAGGGAGACATATGAAACGCTGGCGCGATGGCGTGACGACTTGGAAGTCTTTACAAGAGATTCGCTGGTGAAGGCCGTGTGGCAGGCATTGCCCAGCAATGGGACAACCAAAATTATTGTAAGTAAGACACGCACAAGCACAGCGGACCAAATTGGAGTCTAAGTGCGAAAAAGGGAGTAACCCATCATCATTATCAAGTACAAATCGTTTTATTTAAAATCAATGATTGTGCCAACATTTTCTTAGATGGTTCGAAGCTTGGGAAGCTATGGGAAGCTTTTTGGTGTTTCAAAGTACCTAAATATTTGATAACTAATATTTTCCGTCACCTATCTCAGGACGTGCAACTTTCCGTGATAAATGTCTGACAGTTAAGCGCTAGGGGGCATTTCTTGGTTGCGCTATACATCGGTTTGCAGGGGTTTGCCGTAATCGCCACACTTGGCAACCCGCCTGCCTGCTGACGATCGCAGTCTGTCAGTTATGAAGTGCACAGAGAACGCTGCTGCCCATTCTCTGGTATGTCCCTTAGTCGCCCCTTATGACACCCACGGTTAGATATGGGATGGTGAAATTCATAACGTCCGACACCATACGGAACATAGCTTTGAGTAAGTGAAAGAATTCTTGTAATCGGATGACCGTATTTACAGAATTTACCTGTTACAAATAAACAATTTACCATCTCTTTATAATATTAGTTTAGAAGATTTACATAAAGTTTGTAACTTTGTAACGGTCTTGAACTTCGTATTACGAAAACTGCTTATTTAATGTTAGAACAACACCTCAGTCAAACTTTAGATAGTAGCGATTAAGGCAATATTCAACTTTCCATTTTGTAGCTGTGAACCTTCTATCAGCTAATTATGATAAGTCGAATAAACTCTAATGAGACATTGTTTAATTAATCATCTCGATTACCAATGTTGTCATCAAGCCGTAAAAGTGGATGCATTCTATCTCACTGGTTTTTGCCGATATGAGAGTATAAATTTTCAAATATCAAAATCTTAAAGCATTTATTAAATTTAGGCTGAGAGAGTGAGAACCAACCACAGATATAAATTTCACTAGATGACGCGATTGTAAGTACTTCACGTATCGAAAACGGAGTAAAATTACGTTCAATGAACGATCATTGATCGTAATTTTACTCCGACTAACTTACTAATTTGAACTTTTCATTTAGCATCATCGGCACCGGAAAACCGAATTCTAGAAAAATGCCTTTATATATATTGAGCTGTAAAGCCCGTATAGACAAAGTTGGCCGAGACAGGAAATGTTTTCTTTCATTGGTAAGTAAATTTGTTTTCAAATTGTGTGAATAAGTGGCACGCTTGCTATTCATACATGGAGGGACTTGCGGTATCTAGTTAGATTTATGTCTCCAACACTTCTTAAGCGTCAAAGTCCTACATAAAGATAGTACCCTAAAACGCCCACCCGTCACCAATTTTTAACCCCCGACTCTGTAGCATCTTAGCTCCTAAACGTTTGAATCGATTTTGATTTCGTTTTATTCTTATTTGGAAGGTGATTTTATCGATAATGCGTGAGCTATGTTTGATGGCAATCGGTTCAGCCGTTCAAAAATTATGGGCGTTTTACGGTTTGAATCGGGGTGTTTTGGCAAGATATCGCGTTATAATTACGTGTTCAATAGATTGTCGATCGAAGCGTGTCTACTACGTAGCATGAAATAAAAATGTGTCGGGGATTTTTAAAGGTCTTAAAAAAGTCAGTGAGCGGTATACTAGGTTTTTTCAATCACCAATTTATGCGTTTTCTCCGAATTAAGAATCGATTATTAAAACCGGGAAAACACACAAATGAGAATATCGCGTTATAATTACGTGTTCAATAGATTGTCGATCGCAGCGTGTCTACTACTAGATAAATTAAGTAGCATGAAATAAAAATGTGTCGGGGATTTTTAAAGGTCTTAAAAAAGTCAGTGAGCGGTATACTAGGTTTTTTCAATCACCAATTTATGTGTTATCTCCGAATTAAGAATCGATTATTAAAGCCGGGAAAACACACAAATGAGAATATCGCGTTATAATTACGTGTTCAGTAGATTGTCGATCGCAGCGTGTCTACTACTAGATAAATTAAGTAGCATGAAATAAAAATGTGTCGGGGTTTTTTAAATTTATAAAGGTCTTAAAAAAGTCAGTGAGCGGTATATTGGGTTTTTTCAATCACCAATTTATGTGTTTTCGCCGAATTAAGAATCGATTTTTAAATCCGGGAAAACACACAAATGAGAATATCGCGTTATAATTACGTGTTCAGTAGATTGTCGATCGCAGCGTGTCTACTACTAGATAAATTAAGTAGCATGAAATAAAAATGTGTCGGGGTTTTTTAAATTTATAAAGGTCTTAAAAAAGTCAGTGAGCGGTATATTGGGTTTTTTCAATCACCAATTTATGTGTTTTCGCCGAATTAAGAATCGATTTTTAAATCCGGGAAAACACACAAATGAGAATCGAATAGGTCGGATACCTATTTGATTCTCATTCATTTCATTCTTAATTTAAACCTAGATAGGTACAGCCAAGAGCTTCGGCCTCTTCAAAATGGTATTGAACCTATCCTTCTAATAGTATAAATTCGAAAGTTTGGACGGATAGGTTGAAGGATGGATGTTCGTTACTTAATGACGCCAGAACGGGTGAACGGATCTATATAAAAAAAAAACTTTTTGCAAAAAAATACTACCGACTTCCAAAAACAAAACTACAAAGTGAAAATTAACTTAATTTTTTGAAGTCGGTGTCTTTCGAAGGTACCATTTTTTTGCGTTATGGACACCGACTTCAAAAAATTAAGTTATTTTTCACTTTGTAGTATTGTTTTTGGAAGTCGGTAGTATTTTATTGCAAAAAGTTTTTTTATTTTTCACTTTTTAGTTGTACGTACCTAATAGGCAAGTTAGTAAGGGAACTATTTCGCCAGAATAGATTTCATGAAACTTGAACATAACCGGTGAAATGAGAGATCTGCTTACCCCTTAAGAGCGAACTGGCGTGATGTTATGTCATGAAATGTTATAAACAACTGACAGACATGCGATTGCAGCATTCCCGAGAGATTTGCCGTTATTTATTGAAGAGTTCTGTTGTATATCTCCGAAGTTCTTCATCAGATCTTCACCAAATTAAAATGGGACCAATTTCGGAACATACTTTTTCAAACAAAAAAAGAATTTTCAAAATCGGTCCACAATTGACGGAGTTATCGGTGAACATACACAAAAAAAAAAAAAAAAATACAAACTTGAAATCGAACATAGAACCTCCTCCTTTTTGGGAAGTCGGTTAAAAATTGGTCTTTATGGCATTACAAAGTTAATATTGTTTTCTTTTATCTGTTGTATTTTTTAATCTGTTGTAAAGAGACGTCAATTGCCCTCTGCCCTTTGGGTGCTACGTGTGCCAGCACGTTTTCAGTAATATTAATATAATATTAATTATAAGTAAATGATTATTGAATCTAGCAAAACGTTTCCATTCAAGCAACCAACCAAGAAATACGGTCCACAGAAAACCAAGACGGAAACAATAGTTACTGAAAATTTGTGTTATGTCCGTTAGGTAGATTAATAAAAAATATTGGATACGTATTTTTTCTTTTGGTACGTAAACATACAGTGAGGTATATACTGCCTTAGTGACGTCATTCCTGAACTTTTATGCGCTTTAACTTTGTATTTTTTTATTAATTTGGTAAAGCAAAAAATACGTGTCCAATATTATATGATTATCTCACTGACGGACTAAATAGAATTATCATTTTTCTACCCTGAAAACATCTCTATTGGGCACATAAATAGATTATAGTCTTGAATATTACTACATAGACTAATTTTCATCCCGATATAATATTCTCTTGGGATAAAAAAACCACTTCACAAACACACATAAAGACAAACAACTTGGCGAGCGAATAAATCAGCTCACGTATCCCGTAATATCTTCCGATGACAGACACACAGACAGACTTGTTATTATTCTCTTTGAACCATTGAATGAATCCAGGAAAAAGATATACCTACAAACTTTTTTAGATTCTCGGTTTTCTTATTTTTATTACTGGTAACGTTTTGAAGCGAAACAGGAAAAACGAATGAGTATTACTGAAACTTAGGTATTTGAAACTATTGTGAGTTTTTGCCCGATAACTCTATTGCCTTATAGATACCGAAATATGTATTTTAGCAAATCATCAGACTAATGTAACTTTTTTGTAGTCTTCTGCATCCGGATACACTGAAAAAAATTATTGGGACTTGCACACATATTGCTCGTAAGAAAAAGTTCACAAGTCACAATTTTTTTTTCAGTTTAGACTGGAAGCAATTTTTTCATATTTTCAATGTGTTGTTGTTTTTGTTTGTTTTGTTGCACTCTGACACCAGAGGTCTGACAGGAAAAGAAGAAAAAGAATGTTTCACGTAAAATATTGGTGTTAAGCTACGGCTACCATGGAATCCAACCCCAACATAGAAAAATAAACTTTTTTACAAAAATGTACAACCGACTTCCAAACAAGTAAAATTTCAAAATTTAAAAAACCCCCGCCACATTTATCTTGCGAAAACATCACGACCTAAACAGTAAAAAGCGCATAACTTTTGAACGGCTGAGCCGATTTTATTCAAACATAGCTAAGAACACTCTCGATACGATCACCTTTCAAACAAAAAAAACGAAATCAAAATCGGTTCATCCGTTGAGGCGCTATGATGCCACAGACAGACACACAGACACACAGATACACAGCAACACACCTCAAACTTTTAACACCCCTCTTTTTCCGTCGGGGGTTAATAAAAACACTACAAACTGAAATATTACTTCTTTTTTGAAGTCGGTGTTCCTAAAAAAGATTTTTAGATCACCCGAATATCATGAAACTTGGACATAACTGAAATGAGAGCGTATCAAGATGATCTGCGTACCCCCTTTAGAGCGTACTGACGTGATGTTATGTTATGAAATGGTGTAAACAAGAAACAGACATGCGATAGCAGCAATCCCGAGAGATTTGCCGTCATTTATTGAATAGTTCTGGTTTATATCTCCAAAGTTCTTCATCAGATCTTAACCAAATGGGACCAATTTGGGGCATACTCTTTAATTAAAACAAAAAAGAATTTTCAAATTCGGTCCACAATTGATTGAGAAATCGGTGAACAAAAAAAAAACCGGCCAAGTGCGAGTCGGACTCGCGCACGTAGGGTTCCGTACCATTATCGCAAAAAACGGCACAAAAATCACGTTTGTTGTATGGGAGCCCTACTTAAATATTAATTTTATTCTGTTTTTAGGCAGGCATTCGGCAACTGAAATACATCATCTGTGAAAATTTCAACTGTCTAGCTATCACGGTTCATGAGATACAGCCTGGTGACAGACACAGACAGACAGACGGACCGCGGAGTCTCAGTAATAGGGTCCCGTTTTTACCCTTTGGGTACGGAACCCTAAAAAAACTAGGTCGTACATATAACCTCCTCCTTTTTGGCAAGTCGGCTAAAATTGATAGGAACCTGTGAAATAGGATCAGTAATAGGGTCCCGTTTTTACCCTTTGGGTACGGAACCCTAAAAAAACTAGGTCGTACATATAACCTCCTCCTTTTTGGCAAGACGGCTGAAATTGATAGGAACCTGTGATTGTTCACACTCATGTTTCTTCTGCCCTTATTCTAGTTTATTTGAGGTCGGCGCAACATGTATTGTATTCTTTTTCCCTACTTCTCATTATGCGTCGTCTCTGTATTCCTTTCTAAAGATAAAATCTTTCACACAGTCCACCCACCGTTTCTCTTTATTATCAGACCTCAGATCAAATAAAAAGTCAAGATGGAACGTTGCAAACAACAGGAACGGAACGGAACTTCTTCACTTTGTTGTTTGCAACATTCCATCTTGACTTTTTATTTGATCTGAGTACCAGACTCGCTTTTTCCATAAAAATAACCTAATTATTTATCTTAAATAAAAGTTTTTTAAGTTCTCGTTACAACATTCGCTTTCTGCCAGTGCAAGTCCCACAAAAAAAGGCCCCCAAAATCAGTTTAGCCGTTTCGGAGATTAGCCAAAACAAATATATATAATTAAGTGAGGCTCCCATACAACAAACGTGATTTTTTTGCCGTTTTATCGTTAATCGTACGGAACCCTTTATGGCCGGTTTTTTGTTATAAGTACCGTACCTATGTTTATAATCACTTCAATTACATTTATTTGTATAAAAGTACTTATTCTTGTTGTAGGTATATTTCATTATTACATACTTTCATCTTATTGTCGCCATGTGAATCTCAAAGTAGGCGTGCGTGAGCACAGATGCTGAGATTCTAAGAAACATCTGTTGAAAATGCAGATTTTATGAATGGATTTAATTTTATGCTGTCAGATGTTGGTAGACAATGTTTTCGGTGCGATTCTTGCCTATGATACACCAGTTTCTATATTCCGGACAAAAAGTAAATGGTATTCAACCACAGTGCTCTCACAGTTTTATGTAGCAGAAAGGTTTGTAGGCAATTGATACTTCAAACATTATCTTTTACAAACATGCATACAAACAATTTTTCCTCTTAATATATTTTATGATTAGAAGTTCAGATAATACCTGCCTTATAATGTGATTTCAATGAGCAATCAGAAATCAAACTATCTTACAAAATCTAATTACTTTGGCCGAGATTCTCACCCCTAATTTATCGCGTTATCTGCTGTGATTGGCTGTTGAAAATTCATTCAACCAATCACAGCAGATAACGCGTGCTTGACAATATGTCACATTAATTCTGCGATAATTTAGTGGTGAGAAACTCGGCCTTAGTGTTTATCCTTGACTTAACGTTCCTTGGTTTAACGCCAGTGCATAAGCAATTATTTATAATTCTCTAGTTAATATTTATTAAATAAAAAGGTGCTTAAAAATTTTAGGATTTATATGACCTAACCCAAATGACGTTAACTTTGGCCATCATAATAGACAGGCTAAATTACTAACTTAGAGGTCAGGGTCACGGTAACGGATGCTTAATTTTTGATACATTCATCATATTATTAAGGCGCAGATACCCCTGAGTACGCGCAGATACCAAGTCGCAATTTTTGGAAAAATATATCTTACGTTAGACCATTTTCTTAATAATTTGATGTAAGAAAATTTTGAGTTTCATTCGTATAACATGGTGTAATAAATTTGTAACGTTAAGTCTAAAACGGACATAAAAACCGGCCAAGTGCGACCATTAACGCAAAAACGGCAAAAAATACCACGTTTATTGTATGGGAGCCCCCCATAATTTATTTTATTTTAATTATTTTTTGAAGTGTATGTACAACTAAATATTCTGTGAATATTTCAAGCGTCTACCTGTTGCCATTATTAAAATCGAGCAAAAAAACAGCAAAAAATCAGGATTGTTGTATGCCCTGTTTTTCCCTTAAATATTTATTTTATTCTGTTTTTAGTAATTGTTGTTATAGCGGCAACAGAAATAATAATATTAAAAGAAAAAAAAAAAATATTATTAAAAATATTAAAATAATGAAATAATATTTTATTGTATTTTTAATTGTATTTCTATAAGTCCTAATATCTTTGTGGTAGTAACATCGCATTGGCGATATAGCTGTTAAGGTATTACTTACATAATTTTTGAATAAATAAATAAATGATCATCTGTGAAAATTTCAACCGTCTAGCTATCACGGTTCATGAGATATAGCCTGGTGACAGACAGACAGACAGACAGACAGAAAAACAGAAAGACAGACAGACAGACGGACCGCGGAGTCTTAGTAATAGGGTCCCGTTTTTACCCTTTGGGTACGGAACCCTAAAAACGACAATCGCACCAAAACCGCCGGGCGTATTTTAATGAAATTGCCACCATCTCAAATTAAATAAAAAGACAATTTAAATATCTTCGTTTTGATCTGAAGCTTTTTTTCTACAAGTCGTAGAATAATAAGGAAAGTACAAATAACTACAAAATTTTGGTCGCGCGAGTGTGAAACGAGTGCGCGTTTTGTTCCCTCAAGGTCATTGGCGTTAGTCGTCGTCTCAAAGTATTTTTTTCAAGCGCTACTGCTGAGCCGACCAGGCTCAGCAGTAGCGCTAAACCTGGGTTCGATTCCCGTGTCGGGAAAAATTGTTATTGGGTTATTCGGTCTGGTATTTCTTTTCCAGATTCTGGATTTGTGCCTGGTTGGTGGCAATAGCCATACCCCTATTTCATTCGATTTAATAATTGGAGTGCATTGGGGGCCCAGTGGTATCGACCGCGACTTATAAGTTGTAGGTCGTCGGTTTAAACCCAGGCAGGCGCTTTACTTTGTGTAAATCTCATTTCATCACCACTGCTCTCAAAACGGTGAAGGAAAACATCGTGAGGAAACCAGCATGTGGTAGAACCAAAAATTCGAATACATGTGACATCCAACAACCCTCTCACAGAGAGGATGTCTGTGTCCCGGCAGTGTGATGATGATAAACCTTACTGGCCTATGGGTGTACTATATGGGCCCCTCTGGGTACTCAACCAATACCTCAGGGAACTCAGGCATGATGTTATGTTAGGTTTTCCCGGTTCCAGGTAATATGCCTACAAGGGAACTGAACACAACAGGTGAAATGTGTACCCTAGCTATGTACTATACATAGCTAGGGTAGGTACAGTTTTACCTAGCGTTTCAGGCATTCGGGGTATACAGAAATTACAGACATGATGTCACTGGACCCTAGGCCTTGGTGCGAGTTTATACTCACGCTCAATCGCGTTAACGTAAACGTCAATTTGTATTGAAACCAAAGACATTATACGTATTTCTAAGAAGTATAAGGTCTTTGATTGAAACTCGATAAATGTGATCTGTGATATGTGTAATCTTGATTTGATTTGATAAGCGCCGTCTGGTGACAGTAAGGAGAAACCTCTTTTTTTTAACCGACTTCGCAAAAAAGGAGGAGGTTCTCAATTCGACTGTATTTTTTTTTGTTGTTACCTCAGAACTTGTTACTGGGTGAACCGATTATACCGATTTTGATGATTCTTGTTTTATTTGAAAGCTGGTGCTTGTCATGTGGTCTCATTTAAATATGGTCAAGATCTGATGAAGAACTACGGAGATATACATCAGAACTCTTCAATAAATGACAGCAGATCACTCGGGATAGCTGCATTCGGATGTCTGTTTATTGTTTACATCATTTCATAACATAACATCACACTAGCACGCTTCAGGGGTACGCAGGTGTGAACAGTTCACCCTGGTATACTCTAAATCCACCGTTTTTGTTTAAGTTTCATTTTTCTGGGTTAATCTATTCTGGCTTCACTTTGGAGAATTGGTCCGTTATGTACCCACAACTAAAAAGAGAAAAATAAAAAAGTTTTTAACAAACAAAACAACCGACTTCCAAATAAAAACACTACTTTGTAAAAAGTTTTTTTTGTTGACAAGTTGACATAAGAGATCGTTTACACTATGACGAACGGGTGCTTTAAAAACTCGGAATATGCACACAACTTCTATCAGCTTATTGACCGAGCGAGCGCGAAGCGTCTCCGTTTCAGCTTGGGCAAAAATTCTTTCATATGTCCAGACTCAAGATGTGCGGCTGTTTTCCTTTACAGGTCGCGCGGTTTTCAACCGATTCTCCTGAAATTTTGTTAGCAGGTTCGATAAATATATGGATGTTTTTGGACGATTCAGTTTATACGAAAAAATAAATAAGACAGACTCGCGAGGTCTACAGCTCACAGAGCCACTAGTGTATAAATATTAATTTATGTTAATAATCATAAATCATTTATTTGAAGGTCTATGGATAAGATGGGTGTTTTGTCGACAGCGCCGATACATTTTACCTTACGGCATGCAAAATTGACCAGTTATACCTTACGAAAATACTATATTTTCCTTGTCATCAATTGAAAAAGTTAAAACATATAAACATTAACGTATAAAATGACTCATAAAGTCGGGTTTGTTTTTTTCTTGCCGGTAGCAGAGCTGTTTATCAAATTGGATCCGATAAATGCACTTTAAAATCTCCAAAACTAAACCACACAACCCGCAGGGTTATTACGTATCTTTTGCAAGAGCAAAACGATAGCGATTTTTGCGCAATAATTGCTCCTTCATACAGAAGTTTTAGAGTTTTTTTTTTTAAATAAGTTCATTTGACAAACAGCTATCGATTGTGTAGGACCTACTATACCTACACTGCAGGTAATTCCGACTTTTATGACATAAAGCGTTTGATCGCTATCGTTTTGCTCTTGCAAAAGATACGTAATAAGCCTGCCGGACTTCTGCTTGCCTCTATTACCGAAGCAATTCCAACAATTAGATGATATTATTTTCAATGGCCCTTTCACCCCCTTTTGATACGCCCTTGTAGGGCGTAGGTAAGGTATAGTTACGTTATTTATAATAAAAACCGTTTATTCATTAAAATAATATTTGAAGGGGGTCTACTCCCTAAGCACGAAGTCCGTAGTTTCAGCCTTCTTCGTTACGGGCGTTTCCTACTCCGTATCACCTTTCTTTCATTCATTCTTAGCAATCAGCACCACGGATAATTGCTAAGAATGAATGACATAAAAAAATGGCAGTTGTACCTACCTACTCCCGATGTGTTTTACCCGTCCGAAAAATTTTAAACTTTTTTTCATTCCGAACTTCCGAAGTTTCGGAATACTTTCGGACGTGGCCCGTAACTTTGTTGACGGAGATAGGGACTAGACTCCCAGGATCAGAAATCAAAAAGAGTTTTGCCAGTAAACACAGAAAAAGAGAATCGTTCTTATGAAAATCATTTTAACACGGGCACCAACTATGTTTATAAATAATATTTTTGTTGCATTCTGTGATATAATAAACGATACTTAAAAGATCATAGTTGATTCTTACACAAAATCCCATAAAACAAACAATTTAGAGCTAATTTATTAATAGATTCGCTGTGTTATCACGCCGCTCGAATCCTGCGCAGATACGCCGAAGGTCGTTACCAGTTATTATAATACCGTCGCGTCGTCTGTGGATCTCTTTATGCGGAATTTAGAAATCACTTGTTCTGAATTTAAGTGCGATATGTTCGAGATTGTTAGATTTTCTTTAAATAATCCTTTTTACTAAGACTGGAGTCTCCGTCTGTCACTGAATCTCATGAACCGTGATAGCTAGACAGTTGAAATGTTCACAGATGATGTATTTCTGTTGCCACTATAACAAATACTAAAAACCGGGCAAGTGCGAGTCCGACTCGCGCACAAAGGTTTTTGTACCAGTATAGCAAAAAAAAAGGTATAAAAATCACGTTTGTTGTATGGGAGCCCACTTAAATATTTATTTTATTCTTCTATTATTATAGTGTAATTAATTTGTAATATCTGACACGGACCAAAACCGCCAATTTAATTATCTACATTTTGATGTAAGTCTTTACGTTTTGTTTGTATTAAAGTAAGGTTTTACAGCACAAATAAAGGAAAAATTCCAAAAAATTAAAAAGTTGAAAATATAAGTAAATTTTTGGTACTTACAAGTTTTCGCGAAAATCTAAATTTGCCCATATCTTTAAAACTTAGCCACCAATAAAAATTATACTTCTTTTATTACGGCGGTATAATGGATAGGTAAGGAACTCTCGAGGCACGAGTTCGACTTGCACTTGACCGGTATTTTTTTTCATTTACATTTTCTTTAATAAATTTAGATTTTTTATGACATTTTATGAATTATTAATTTCAGATTTTATTTATTTTACTTTTTTGACATTGTTTTATTTTTATTAATTTCGATATTTTATTAAAATTTTACTTAAATTTCATTTAAATTTAACGATTTAATTAACATGACAGTCTAGTCCAGATCTATTGTGTTTTTGAAAAATTATATCTGTCATTCTGACAAGTTATAACAAAACAATAAAAGAACGATCACACATAAAAACCAACTAAACATTGCGAAGTACCCTCCGTCGAATAACAGCCGTGTAACGCCATGTCAGAATGGAAATCACATCGTAATTAACGCAATACAAACAAACAAATTGAACAAAATCAAACAGTAGGAATCCTACACTGTAGTACAGTTTCCAGTCAATTAATTAGTACGGTAGTGGAGTCCGACGTCCATTTAGATCAATTAGCGGGTATGGGAGATTGAGAAGCTGTGTCCATATTGTTACAGTGTAGGGTCTGCGCGAGCGCATTATCATTTTGTACAGGTACTAGGACGGTAGTTCAATATTTGTTTACGACAACACGAATGCATCGTATCCTTCTGGTGGTAGCGGAGTTTCTTTTCCGTCCTTCTCCATAACAAGCTACTTTGCCGAATAGACCTTAGAATCAATTGTTAATTTATGACGTTCAAAAGTGCTGCTTAATTTCCTAATTGAAATAAAGAATTTGACTTTACATTATAAGTAAAGTATGTAATAAATGTTTGTGAGTATGAAGGTAAGTCAAAACTTAAAAAACGTAAAATTTTCTTCTGTTTAAAAATCAGTCTACTCGACAGCTTAAACTGAATACTGTTGAAATGTCAAAATAAAAGTTACTCAATTTGGGTGCAGGTATCATTTGGGCACGCTCGTTCCATCATAGACCTCATCCGTCTGCTGAGATCAAAGACAAGAGGGCATTGTGAAAATGAACATAGTATGTGTTGGGTATCTATAATGTGGGTACTTTGACAAGTAAGATTTGTGTAGATACCTACATTTGGAGAAGTGTGAATGCACCTTTAGTAAAAGATAAAAAGATTAACGAGAGAAGATTATGGTAGTCAATCGATAGACAATCTCTTTCTTATAGATAAAAAAAGTAGTGACCGAAATTTTTTCCTATCAGTTTGATGGGAATGCACCTTTAGTGGTAACAAAAAAGTGTATTTTTTTTTTTAAATGTTCTAGCACTCTTGCTAAACTTCTGGTTAAAGGCTGGGTTTATTTCTCATAAAGAAATTTACATTTAATTTACATGAAATGAGAACAGTATTTGAATACTAAGGTAAACAAATCATTGTACTTCAACATTCGGACTTACAGTAATTCTAATTTAGATAAGTTATATATATATTGCATAGTTTTCCAAATTATATAGTTTGCAGTTACTCCCCAGTCATAGTTGTACTCTTTACTTTTAATACTAGGACAGTTTGTTAAAAATATATATAATGCACTAACATAGTATGCACTATGTTACACACCTTTAGAAAATGATAAGGATAGGGGTCAAAATATGGCCTTTTCAAGAGCAGTGTAAATACAAAACAAAATGGCAAATAATATTTTATATTCCGAATTGTGACAACTGGTCCTACCATTGTGAATTATGTTATCCATGGTTGAGGTCAGATAGTCAGACATTTCATGTGAAATATTGGTACTGTGGAATAACAAGCTGACCTTGGCAAGGATAGGCAGACAATAATAATTGAATTATTAGTATCGGGATCATACAATCATCAGATTAATCTATCATATAATGAAAATATAACCACATATATTTTTCTTAACAAAAATATTGGTATTCAGCTGGGATAGTCTAACCAGTCAGACTGAAAACCGACCTCAACATAGTGGAATAAAAGCGAGTCATGAAGACAGTCCGTTAATTATATTGTGAAGAATTTAAAAATAAACAATTCACATTAACAAAAATACCAAACAATGGTTGCTTTTAACAATAGATCCAGATATTTCTAACAAAATCTCTTTACCATCTTGTTTTACAACTTAATTGGTAGCACATTTAGTTTTGATTAGAGCCAATTACAAGGCGTGTGGGAGAGATTGACTCGCTACGGTAGTGATTGCGCTGTGTGTGATAATATCTCACAATTTGTTGACAAGTTGACATAAGAGATCGTTTACACTATGACGAACGGGTGCTTTAAAAACTCGGAATATGCACACAACTGTCTATCAGCTTATTGACCGAGCGAGCGCGAAGCGTCTCCGTTTCAGCTTGGGCAAAAATTCTTTCATATGTCCAGACTCAAGATGTGCGGCTGTTTTCCTTTACAGGTCGCGCGGTTTTCAACCGATTCTCCTGAAATTTTGTTAGCAGGTTCGATAAATATATGGATGTTTTTGGACGATTCAGTTTATACGAAAAAATAAATAAGACAGACTCGCGAGGTCTACAGCTCACAGAGCCACTAGTGTATAAATATTAATTTATGTTAATAATCATAAATCATTTATTTGAAGGTCTATGGATAAGATGGGTGTTTTGTCGACAGCGCCGATACATTTTACCTTACGGCATGCAAAATTGACCAGTTATACCTTACGAAAATACTATATTTTCCTTGTCATCAATTGAAAAAGTTAAAACATATAAACATTAACGTATAAAATGACTCATAAAGTCGGGTTTGTTTTTTTCTTGCCGGTAGCAGAGCTGTTTATCAAATTGGATCCGATAAATGCACTTTAAAATCTCCAAAACTAAACCACACAACCCGCAGGGTTATTACGTATCTTTTGCAAGAGCAAAACGATAGCGATTTTTGCGCAATAATTGCTCCTTCATACAGAAGTTTTAGAGTTTTTTTTTTTAAATAAGTTCATTTGACAAACAGCTATCGATTGTGTAGGACCTACTATACCTACACTGCAGGTAATTCCGACTTTTATGACATAAAGCGTTTGATCGCTATCGTTTTGCTCTTGCAAAAGATACGTAATAAGCCTGCCGGACTTCTGCTTGCCTCTATTACCGAAGCAATTCCAACAATTAGATGATATTATTTTCAATGGCCCTTTCACCCCCTTTTGATACGCCCTTGTAGGGCGTAGGTAAGGTATAGTTACGTTATTTATAATAAAAACCGTTTATTCATTAAAATAATATTTGAAGGGGGTCTACTCCCTAAGCACGAAGTCCGTAGTTTCAGCCTTCTTCGTTACGGGCGTTTCCTACTCCGTATCACCTTTCTTTCATTCATTCTTAGCAATCAGCACCACGGATAATTGCTAAGAATGAATGACATAAAAAAATGGCAGTTGTACCTACCTACTCCCGATGTGTTTTACCCGTCCGAAAAATTTTAAACTTTTTTTCATTCCGAACTTCCGAAGTTTCGGAATACTTTCGGACGTGGCCCGTAACTTTGTTGACGGAGATAGGGACTAGACTCCCAGGATCAGAAATCAAAAAGAGTTTTGCCAGTAAACACAGAAAAAGAGAATCGTTCTTATGAAAATCATTTTAACACGGGCACCAACTATGTTTATAAATAATATTTTTGTTGCATTCTGTGATATAATAAACGATACTTAAAAGATCATAGTTGATTCTTACACAAAATCCCATAAAACAAACAATTTAGAGCTAATTTATTAATAGATTCGCTGTGTTATCACGCCGCTCGAATCCTGCGCAGATACGCCGAAGGTCGTTACCAGTTATTATAATACCGTCGCGTCGTCTGTGGATCTCTTTATGCGGAATTTAGAAATCACTTGTTCTGAATTTAAGTGCGATATGTTCGAGATTGTTAGATTTTCTTTAAATAATCCTTTTTACTAAGACTGGAGTCTCCGTCTGTCACTGAATCTCATGAACCGTGATAGCTAGACAGTTGAAATGTTCACAGATGATGTATTTCTGTTGCCACTATAACAAATACTAAAAACCGGGCAAGTGCGAGTCCGACTCGCGCACAAAGGTTTTTGTACCAGTATAGCAAAAAAAAAGGTATAAAAATCACGTTTGTTGTATGGGAGCCCACTTAAATATTTATTTTATTCTTCTATTATTATAGTGTAATTAATTTGTAATATCTGACACGGACCAAAACCGCCAATTTAATTATCTACATTTTGATGTAAGTCTTTACGTTTTGTTTGTATTAAAGTAAGGTTTTACAGCACAAATAAAGGAAAAATTCCAAAAAATTAAAAAGTTGAAAATATAAGTAAATTTTTGGTACTTACAAGTTTTCGCGAAAATCTAAATTTGCCCATATCTTTAAAACTTAGCCACCAATAAAAATTATACTTCTTTTATTACGGCGGTATAATGGATAGGTAAGGAACTCTCGAGGCACGAGTTCGACTTGCACTTGACCGGTATTTTTTTTCATTTACATTTTCTTTAATAAATTTAGATTTTTTATGACATTTTATGAATTATTAATTTCAGATTTTATTTATTTTACTTTTTTGACATTGTTTTATTTTTATTAATTTCGATATTTTATTAAAATTTTACTTAAATTTCATTTAAATTTAACGATTTAATTAACATGACAGTCTAGTCCAGATCTATTGTGTTTTTGAAAAATTATATCTGTCATTCTGACAAGTTATAACAAAACAATAAAAGAACGATCACACATAAAAACCAACTAAACATTGCGAAGTACCCTCCGTCGAATAACAGCCGTGTAACGCCATGTCAGAATGGAAATCACATCGTAATTAACGCAATACAAACAAACAAATTGAACAAAATCAAACAGTAGGAATCCTACACTGTAGTACAGTTTCCAGTCAATTAATTAGTACGGTAGTGGAGTCCGACGTCCATTTAGATCAATTAGCGGGTATGGGAGATTGAGAAGCTGTGTCCATATTGTTACAGTGTAGGGTCTGCGCGAGCGCATTATCATTTTGTACAGGTACTAGGACGGTAGTTCAATATTTGTTTACGACAACACGAATGCATCGTATCCTTCTGGTGGTAGCGGAGTTTCTTTTCCGTCCTTCTCCATAACAAGCTACTTTGCCGAATAGACCTTAGAATCAATTGTTAATTTATGACGTTCAAAAGTGCTGCTTAATTTCCTAATTGAAATAAAGAATTTGACTTTACATTATAAGTAAAGTATGTAATAAATGTTTGTGAGTATGAAGGTAAGTCAAAACTTAAAAAACGTAAAATTTTCTTCTGTTTAAAAATCAGTCTACTCGACAGCTTAAACTGAATACTGTTGAAATGTCAAAATAAAAGTTACTCAATTTGGGTGCAGGTATCATTTGGGCACGCTCGTTCCATCATAGACCTCATCCGTCTGCTGAGATCAAAGACAAGAGGGCATTGTGAAAATGAACATAGTATGTGTTGGGTATCTATAATGTGGGTACTTTGACAAGTAAGATTTGTGTAGATACCTACATTTGGAGAAGTGTGAATGCACCTTTAGTAAAAGATAAAAAGATTAACGAGAGAAGATTATGGTAGTCAATCGATAGACAATCTCTTTCTTATAGATAAAAAAAGTAGTGACCGAAATTTTTTCCTATCAGTTTGATGGGAATGCACCTTTAGTGGTAACAAAAAAGTGTATTTTTTTTTTTAAATGTTCTAGCACTCTTGCTAAACTTCTGGTTAAAGGCTGGGTTTATTTCTCATAAAGAAATTTACATTTAATTTACATGAAATGAGAACAGTATTTGAATACTAAGGTAAACAAATCATTGTACTTCAACATTCGGACTTAAAGTAATTCTAATTTAGATAAGTTATATATATATTGCATAGTTTTCCAAATTATATAGTTTGCAGTTACTCCCCAGTCATAGTTGTACTCTTTACTTTTAATACTAGGACAGTTTGTTAAAAATATATATAATGCACTAACATAGTATGCACTATGTTACACACCTTTAGAAAATGATAAGGATAGGGGTCAAAATATGGCCTTTTCAAGAGCAGTGTAAATACAAAACAAAATGGCAAATAATATTTTATATTCCGAATTGTGACAACTGGTCCTACCATTGTGAATTATGTTATCCATGGTTGAGGTCAGATAGTCAGACATTTCATGTGAAATATTGGTACTGTGGAATAACAAGCTGACCTTGGCAAGGATAGGCAGACAATAATAATTGAATTATTAGTATCGGGATCATACAATCATCAGATTAATCTATCATATAATGAAAATATAACCACATATATTTTTCTTAACAAAAATATTGGTATTCAGCTGGGATAGTCTAACCAGTCAGACTGAAAACCGACCTCAACATAGTGGAATAAAAGCGAGTCATGAAGACAGTCCGTTAATTATATTGTGAAGAATTTAAAAATAAACAATTCACATTAACAAAAATACCAAACAATGGTTGCTTTTAACAATAGATCCAGATATTTCTAACAAAATCTCTTTACCATCTTGTTTTACAACTTAATTGGTAGCACATTTAGTTTTGATTAGAGCCAATTACAAGGCGTGTGGGAGAGATTGACTCGCTACGGTAGTGATTGCGCTGTGTGTGATAATATCTCACAATTATTTATGATATATTGAAACTAGAATTAATTGAGACTTGGTATTTCGTTCAGATGATATCTTTAAATGTGCAAATTCTGAATATATGAGTTACATTCGTTTTTTATTAAATTATGGCTGGGTAATTAGAAAATGGAATTTTTTGTTACGAGTCTTGGTCACACTGAAAGTATTAATTACTTAAATTGTACAAAGGTAAGCTAGTTGAAAATCTTGACCTAATTTATGTAAACACTTAGGAATTTTCCATATTTCTCTTAAGTGAAGACGGTGAAATTGTGTACTATTGAGTGTACTTACTCAGTAATTAAAAATAACCTAAAGTACTATCTTAAAACATAAAAAGTTGCTAACAAGATAATGACTACTGATGATTTGTTTCCTGATCCTTATAAAAATGGAATATTGAATATTTCAGAGTTATTTACTGAAAGCGGTCTTAATATCTTTGGGTCTAATAGGATTTATTGATTCAATGTTAGGTAAAATTAAGATTATTTAACATAGTAAGCTAAGTGAGATTTTAAATAATTTATGTATATTATAACTGGTGAGGGATTCCAGTTTCAATATTTATTTTATGTTAGTGTCCATCATTTTAAGTAAATCTTAAGGTAGGTACTTAAATATCTTTTGATGCAGTTTCTCAAAATGACAAAACAAAACTTTTTTGTTCATATATATGTTGATAAAGTTGACTGGACATTTAGTTCCTATCACCTTTAGTAGTTTGCAGTTCATGGTCACTATGAGAATCAATATAAGTTTGGTCAATAAAAGTTACCAAGTTGACTTCATAACCTAGGGCCATGCTTTAAAATTGGAACTAAGTTGGAGGTAGAAAAACATTCTAAATTTTAAATAAGTTTCAAGGAGTTTCTTGCCTATAATTTTGTGAATTTGAAATCTTTTTACATGTTTCTGTCTAGCCATATCAGAAAAAAAATAGAAGTTAAGACTTTTTTATTTGTTCAGAAAGTAAGTTTCAAAGTTTTGCTACTCCAATAAGATTCCTAAAGGAATGTGCAAGGTTGATAGAACTTGAAACAACCACGCAAAACTGTTATCATAAGCATAACATGAAATAACCCGCCTCTCTATTAATAATAAGCAAAAACATTGAAAATCATATCATTAAAATAATCAACAAATACTAAAAATTAAAACTTTTTAGCGCCATGGCCGACCCCGTAAGGTCACAAAACGTCCAAAATACACAAAGTGATGAATATTTTATAATTATTCTAAAATTGCAATCATGCTACGAATGAATTTGAGTTTTTGAAGCACCGACTGATATGGACAAACATTAGTATTTACAATATTATCTTACCCTTATCGTACACCTCTGGCACTCAAAAGATAACGGCACATAATCACAATAATATCACTCGAGGATTAGAAATGGATTTAAATGCGATAATTCGAGAAAAAACATAAAAACTTTGATTTCCAGTGACACACGACGGAGCGAAGTCACCTCGCATTGAAGGCGCGCCACGGCGGTGTTGCCACTCCACAAACTACGTTTACCCATCAACAAACGTCAAGTTTTGTATATAATTATTTATTTTTATGATGAATACATAACAATTATACCTACACAAAAACTATACAAAATACTTATGAAAAATACTTATTACCAACGTTTTTGCTTCTTTCGTTTATTATACTGTTTCTTGCATTTTCTACAGCAAGTTTCACAAGGATTTGAAATTAACCTTCGCCACTCCTGGTGGCAAGGTAACGCGATGTTTAATTGTGAACATGAACAACAATGGCTTATTGGTTTATTATGAGATCGCAGTCGATAGGAGGAGTCATTCAATAATGCAATAACTACGGGTACATTATCTTCATACATTCTATCAATTCTCTGAAATTCAAAACATGATGTTGATGTTTTGGCTGATCTGTTTGACTTGGTTTTTATCTTTGTCTTGTTTTTGGTCCTCAACAATTTTCTTGATTCTGGCTCAAAGATTTTTTTCTTAGATTTATTAACATTATTTTTTGCCTGTCCTGCATTTTCAAAGGCTTCCTCCCAGCCGCAGTCGTTATAATCCTTCACACTTTGATTTCCCATAGTAAATGTACCTAGTTATGTACCTACTTACTCTTGTTCACATCAGAACTAAAGAAATTAATAAACAAATAATTTTGAAAAATAACGAGACATTTTTTTGACACTAACTACTTAGGTGCTTATATTTTTTTATATATTGAGTAATTCGCGATTGTAACCTAACCAGTAATATCTGTAGCTGCCAATATTCAACATGGGAAAACTTCTTGGTAGGACTATCTAGGAATTCAAGAGAGATGCTTCTCAGTCTCTTCAGGGATATGCCATATGCCTTAACAGGCGTTGCACAGATGGGGCTGAACCCTATGGGGGTGGTCTTTTAAGAGGTAACGGGGCCCTTTCCATGTAGGTACTAATGGTGATCATAGGCGGATCCCGTGGGACACATGCTCTCCCCATTCGGCTGAAATAAAACAAAGAGCTGAGACTCGGACTACTCGGAGATACCTACCCTACCACACCGCTTTGATAATATTCGTTTCTTTTTGTGCACATAAGTAGGGGCATGTACCTACTTAACTAATCTTTTTCATTCAATATTTTTGTTTCCAGATATTTTTCAGTTATTGTGTAGAAAATGCTACAGAACACAATTCTAGGGAGCCCTAGCTTGGACGAAACAGTAACAAGCCTTGGTGTCTAATATAATCACCATTTTTCATTAGTGGAAATGTCTGTGGATACACCATTTGTGTGTAGGTATCCACACACATCATTCATTTGAAAAAGGGTGTTTGATGGCTGGTCTTAACCAATCAAAATTACTATTTTCGACCTCGTTGCGCTCATCTTGCACCTGAGGAAGAATTTGTAATTGGAACACACGAAGTTTTCTACCAAGGAACCAGTACCCACATAAAAAAAAACTACAGGCCCCTCACACTCATCATTGTTATAGAAAGAACATACCTACTCCATACTTGTCTGGCCCTGTCCCCGCCCCTAATGATGATTACCGGGGTGGTTTTATAATAGTGAGGTAAAAATTCCACACTCACTGGTCATTTTCTCCAAAAGTCCAGGAGCCTTTTGAAGGATTCCACCCGAAAAAAAAATACTGTCTACCACTATCATCATCTGCCTGCCCTTGTCCCATGTTACTTGGGGTGGGTGCAACACGTTTTCTTCTTCCATACCGTCCTGGTCCCCGTCACGCTATCACTGACTCCATTTTCTTTCATATCACTCCTCACACAGTCCATCCATCTTATCTTTGGCTCTCTTAGTAACATGCGTTTCATCTCATCCCATCTCATGACCATACCAGGACAAACGGTTTCCTTTCAACTTTACTGTCACTGGCGCCACTTTCAAACTTCCTTTATTATACTCATTTCTCACTTTATCCATTCTCGTCACTCCCCACATCGATCTCAACATTCTCATCTCTGCTAAATGCAATCAATTTTCATCCATCTTTTTCACAACCCAACATTCTGATCACGGCAGTACGGCAGGTCTAATCACGGACTTGTAAATATTCCCCTTTAACTTTTGGAGCATCCGTGGGTCGCAAGTTGTTCCAGTGACCTGTCGCCATTTCATCCATCCCAAGTTGATCCGGTGCGTTACGTCTCGGTCTACCTCGCTATCCCTTTGGACAAGCGACCCTAGGTACCAGAAGTCGGAACAGAACGGTACGGGTGTTCCAGAGAGAGCTAATATAGGCACGGAACTGAAGAGACCGCCAAAATCGCAGAACAAGTATTCTGTTTTAGTTCTGCTCAATTTCAAGCCAACACTCTCCAGTCTATGCCACCACACCTCCAATCTGTTCTGGACCTCTAGGCCACTCTCGGCGACGAGCACAATCATCGCCAAACAGCATACACCAAGACATCTGTGACCAATATGACTCTTCCTGCATGCCCAACGTCAGAACATCCAATATCATCAGGCAGAGATAAGAACTGAGAGCCGACCCTTGGTGCAGCCGACTACCACACTGATGCTGCCAGTAGTGCCCACTATAGACCGGACATGGGTACAACATGGACTGTACACCACTATACTTCCTACAACAAAAACGACAGTGTGTGTTGTGTGCACACCTCACTAACTTAACTTGGCTTAAAAATACCAGCTTCATGCACTCTATGTTACACTTGACGTGTAGCACAGAGATTGTTCTTCTAAATATTGATAATTATCTCGAATTTGGAGGGTAAATATACTTTCAAGCTGAAATAGCATGACGAAAAGTTCCTAGAGTGCTATTGGCTGAAGTATGTGGTAGTAGAAAAACTGGAGGTACACATGGAGGAATCTAATAACTCCCTATTATCAAGGAGCATGGTAGTCGATGTAGGTAGTAGACCGCAGCTTTTATACCGTGCCAGTTAGATAACGTTTAGTAGGACGATCTCAAGCTTGGTTGAGCGACGGTCTACGCAGGATGTGTCTGGTAGCAGTTTAGTGATGATCGAGTTGAAAAGCGTACGATTAGAGAAGAGACTAAATTATTACAGCCACCCAGGTCGATCTTTGAGGTTAAGAAACGCTTGCCGATGCCGATCCGTGGACGGTTGACCATTGCCGGGACCCCTCCGTGCCTTGGCAAGCACGTTAAGGCCAACGCCTTAACGTGCTTGCCAAGGCCTTGCCTCCTCCATGACGCACCAGTCTACGACACGTGGTGATAGAGCGGCGCTAGTGAACGAAATGTCTAACACCGATTCGCCCTGCATCCGCACACACGTGGGGACAGAACCCCGGTTTAAGACGACCAGTCCTGTCTCCAGAGCCAAGTCCCTCTCTTGACTCCAGAGTCTCTATACCGGGAACCCCAAGCCACATTCTTGGCATTAAAGTCCCCGAGAACGAGCACAGGGAGGGAGCTGTACCCGCCGACGACGATTCTCAATTCTGCAAGGAATTTGGGAAACTCGGCGAGAGTTCGGTTCGGAGAGGAGTATACTAGTGCTGCCACGCAACCCTGTACCCTCTTGACACCCTAGAAGGACGGGGTACCGGCGCCGGCTGATAAAATTAGGGTCACTGAGCCGCTCAGGTCCTTCACCAAGTCATCCCTGGGCGGGACGAAGTACGGCTCAACCAACGTACCGGCTGTTATTTTTAGCTCTGATTCGTTACGGATATCGATAAAAGCCAGAACGATATGACGGCAACGCCTGATTTTAATCAGACACCAGTCTTGCAAAGGTATATCGTCTTACTCAGTTACTGGGCAAGATAGGCAGCCGCTTAATGTAAAATAGCCACTGTTATCCAGTTGAATCTGGTTAGACTGGAACCCGACCCCAATAGGTATAGTAGGAAAAGGCTAGGTCAATTGTTTGGGACGGCCTTTGACCTTCCGGGCGAGCACGGCCTCTGTGATAGGCTTGAGTCACGCATTTTATCACGGTTTTTGCACCCAAATTGTGGTAAAAATGTGTTACTCAAGCCTGTGTAGTAGTGTAGTAGGCCGTGCTCGTCCGCCTGCTGTGCACTGATAAGGTGGTAAAAATATCTGATGCCTAAAGGATTTGCCATGAGATGTACATCTTTTTTTACATATATTTTATTACTTATAGGGCTTTCCCTACAGATCAGACAAACATACGTGCATTCAAAGCATTAAATAAGCAACCAGTTCGATTGTTCGAGCAAGGAAGTTCTACATATATTAACGAAAGCTGGTAAATCCGATAATTAATCAATATTTGTAGGGATTAGGACTTGGTGAATTTAATTACTATAAATAACGACTGATTGGGGTTACGTTATCAAATGATCTTTTAGAATTAGATAATTTGTACGTGCTTGATTGTCAATGCACATTATCGGATAGGTACGTATCCATCACTGCTGAAATGTGTGGTAGGTATATACAGGTGATGATATTTTTTGTTGAGGACCATCAAAAGAATTTATTTATCCAGGATGGCAGATGTGTATATCAAACTACCTATCCTGCTCACCAAGTCGCAAAAAAAACCGTAATGGTGTCTGTTAAAGAGCAATGGAGCGCAGCTTTTTTGGTGTATGAAGAGCTGATGGAATAAGAATCGTCAGTCGCTGTGCTCAAATTTGGGGATCATACATGTAGGAAAAGATTGACAGGCTTATATGGTTTTAGGCGGGTCACATCAGCCGCATGCAGAGGGAACGTCGGTATTAGTCTCCACAAGGTGTCTGAGAATGGACGGCAGTGTTGAGGCCCACCCAGGAACAGACCTAGACACCCACCACAAGGGCTGGTTCGAGGTGGCTCGGGAAAATATTACTTTCAAGTATTTTATATTAATAATATAATTTTACATTATCACTAAATCAGCGAAATGACTTGATGTTCTGTATGGTGCCAGACGTAAAGAATTTCAGCATCCTATGTCTTCCCGTGGGTGCCGTAAGATGCGACTAAGGGACAAACCAGAGAATGGGCAGCAGCTTTCTCTGTGCTTCTATAACAACCATACTGCGATCGCCAACCCGCCTGCCAAGCGTGGCGATTATGGCAAAACCCCCCCAATGAATAGCACAAATAAAAAATGGCCCCTAGTTGGCCGGTAGCTGGCCTACCCTCGACTACGGTAGCGGTCAAGGCTACGACATGGCAAGAGGTGCTAAGAATCTCCGGAAGAGATCCGGCTACCCCAACAATCACCGACGACTGGACCTGGCAACGTACAACACGCGCACACTTCCGACCGACCAGAAGGTCACCGAACTCGAAGAGGAATTGAGCAGTTTGCGATGGAGTATTATAGGGTATAGGGTACTGAAGAGAGGGGGATGACTCGATAATCACCAAATCCGGTAACCTGCTCTATTTCCGAGAGGGTGACCGGCAGTCTCAGGGTGGTGTCGGGTTTATTGTCCACGAGTCCCTTGTGAACAACGTGGTGAAGATCGAGGGTGTGTCGACCAGGGTGGCGTACCTTATACTCAGAATATCCTCAAGATATTCGCTGAAGGTCATACAGGTCTACGCCCCAACCTCGGCACAAGGACGCTCACACCCCGACGATAAGGTAGAGACCATGTATGAGGATATCTCCAGAGCCATGCATGGTTTCAAAACTAACTTCACCGTTGTCATGGGGGACTTTAACGCGAAACTGGGCAAACGAGACGAGGATGAGCTGCAAGTGGGGCAATTTGGAGTTGGGAGACGGAACCACCGGGGTCACCTACTGGCCAGTTTTATGGAGAAGGAGGGCCTCTATACGATGAACTCCTTCTTCAAAAAGCGTGAACGCAGGAAGTGGACCTGGCAGTGCCCCGATGGGGCAACAAAAAATGAAATCGACTTCATCATGTCAATCAAGAAACAAATGTTTAATGATGTCTCTCATGTCTCTGTGATCAACTCGGTAAAACCGGGAACGATCACCGCATGGTAAGAGGCACATTGAACATTAATATTAAGCTTGAAAGGTCTCGACTGATGAAGTCAACGCTCCGGCCAGCACAGATCCAGGTCCAAAGCCCCGAGAGCTTTCAGCTCGAACTCCAGAATCGTTTCGAGTGCCTAGGGAGCTCCGTGGATGAATACAGCAACGGGTTCGTGGAAGCTTACCATACGGTCGGGTCTAAGCAAAAGGCTCTCTGATCCTACCCTCAAGCTTATGAAGGAGAGGCGTGAGACGATCCTGCAGTCTTCAGATGAGGCATGCAAATACCGGCAGCTCAATAGATAAATCTCTAAATCCTTCAAAAGAGACCTCCGCCGCTTTAATACCGAGAGTATTAAAGACGCGATCGATCGAAATAAGGGCTCCAAGGTGTTTTCAAGGGATCTGGCTATTGGGCAGAGCCAACTCACGAAACTGAAGACCGACGATGGCAGGATCGTATTCGCCAAACCGGAGCTTCTGAGGGAGATCGAGACATTCTATCGGCAGTTGTACACATCAATCAGCAATCGTTGCGAGTCTAGCAAACGACCCAAGAGCTAGATTAACCCGACACTATACCGAAATATCCCGGACGTCAGCCTGTACGAGATTAGGATGGCTCTGAAACAGCTCAAAAACAACAAGGCGCCGGGTGATGACGGAATTATGGCCGAACTCCTGAAGGTGGGTGGAAAACCGGTCCTTAGGGCCCTTCAAAAGATGTTTGATTCCGTTATACTCGAGGGCAAAACGCCACAAGCATAGTGCAGGGGTTTGGTGGTACTCTTCTTCAAGAAGGGCGAAAATGGCCGCCTGAAGAACTGTAGGCCCATCTCACTTCTTAGCCATGTCTACAAGTTGTTTTCAAGAGTCATCACGTATCGTCTCGCACGCAGGTTTGACGCTTTCCAGCCCCCCGAACAAGCCGGATTCCGAAAAGGCTTTAGGCACCGTAGATCATATACATACGCTGCGGCAGGTTATACAGAAGACCGAAGAGTATAACCTGCCTCTCTGTTTAGCGTTTGTGGACTACGAGAAAGCCTTCGATTCGATCGAGACTTGGGCTGTACTGCAGTATCTCCAACGGTGCCAGATCGACTACCGGTAAATTGAGGTGTTGAAGTGTTTGTACAAAAACGCCTCCATGTCAGTCCGTCTTCAGGATCAGACCTCGAAACCAATCCTTCTCCAGCGCGGCGTGAGACAGGGAGACGTCATTTCTCCGAAACTGTTCACTGCTGCGCTGGAGGATGTCTTCAAGGTGCTGGACTGGAGGGGGCTTGGCATCAACGTTAATGGCGAGTACATCACTCACCTTCGGTTTGCCGACGACATAGTGGTCATGGCTGAGACCATGGAGAGCCTCAGTAAAATGCTCGATGACCTCAGTAGAGCTTCCAAAAGAGTGGTTCTTAAAATGAACATGGACAGCACCAAGGTCATGGTGAATGCTCATGTAACACTCCCCACTCCTATCAAGGTCGGAGACTCTACACTCGAAGTTCTAGACGATTATGTTTACCTGGGACAAACGATCCAGTTGGGTAGGTCCAATTTCGAGAAAGAGGTCAACCGTCGAATCCGACTCGGCTGGGCGGCGTTCGGGAAGTTGCATGGTATCTTCTCGTCCAATTTACCGCAGTGTCACAAGAAAAAAGTCTATTACCGGTGTGTGTTGCCAGTGATCACCTATGGGACCGAGACGTGGTCGCTCACAAGGGGCCTTATCAGAAAGCTCAAAGTCACCCAAAGGGCAATGGAGATGGCTATGCTCGGAATTTTCTTGCGTGATCACGTCAGAAATGATGATATCCGCAGGAGAACCAAAGTTACCGACATAGCCCGAAGAATTGGCACACTTAAGTGGCAGTGGGCAGGGTACATTGCTCGCAGAACGGATGGCCGATGGGGCCGAAAAGTTCTGGAATGGTGACCGCGAACCGGAAGACGATACGTTGGAAGGCCTCCCACTAGGTGGACTGATGACCTGGTTAAGGTTGCGGGAAGGCGCTGGATGCGAGACGCACGGGATCGGTCAATGTGGCGACGCCTGGGGGAGGCCTATGTCCAGCAGTGGACGTCTTTCGGCTGAAATGATGATAATGATGAATGATGACTTGATGAACGTTGGGCCTTATGACGATGATATAGGTACTTACGGATGCTCTGCTTTTACTCATTAAAGTATTAAGAGCTATTTCATTCAAATCTGTTGGTGGGATTCCCATCACTACGTCACTGCCTTAACACCAAGCGATATGTACCTACAGCAAAAATGAAGCATCCTGTAGTGCTAAGCGTCATTCATCGCGGTTATCGCAAAAGATTACTACAGGTAGTATAAATGACCACCACGCTCGTCATAGGTGTCTAGTTCAGTGGGTCAGTTGAAACATGGCTACTGTTGCGTATCTGTTCCTGGTCATCCTGGCTGTTGGTACGTATTCCCATCTTCGCATTTATTTTGCTACTTTTTATCGCTCGGTCGGTTATAAATAAGATAATGCCGCTTGGAAAAGAGCGGGTTGACTCCGAGTCCCAAGTTCAAGCTGTGTCTGACGTCTACCCATTTGTGAACGCTAATTAATATTCGTTAGGTTATGTGGTCTGAAATCCCAGAGGCCAGAGCCTTAGCTGGGTTAGTATCGAGCACTAGGTATTTTGGTGGCAAAACAAGCAATTAACTGGTAGAGGCAGCTGAATGGTCTAAATCATGCAAGAACTTCAATTAACTATCCAATTGGAAAAAATAGCAATTGCACGAGAATCTGAGACGAAAAAAAAAAAAAATAAAAAAAAAAAATCTCATAACTCTATTGTGTCCTTTCTCTTTCTCCAAAGCCTCAGCAGCTCCAGGAAGCCGCGTCGTTGGAGGTGACCATGTCACCATTGAGGAGTTCCCTTACGTATTCGCCATAACTTATCTGTACCCTGGTCCCGGAATCACCGTGCAGAGATGTGTGGGAGCCCTGATCTCCTCCTGGCATGGACTGACTTCGGGTTTCTGCTTTACGTGAGTATTTTTGTGATACAACAGCATATGTTTTACCTGTCAGTACCTATCTATCTATATATATAAAAATTAATCGATATTTCCCTTGGTCACGGCATCACGTGTGAACGGCTGGACCGATAACGCTTATTCTTTTTTTGTTGTGTTTGTTATTGTTAGGAGACGGTTATTACGAAGAAAAAAAAGAAAAAAAAATGTTACCTTACCTACATAGATAGGGTAGGTATGTAGGTAGGGTAGGATAGGTAGGTTATGGTAGGTAGGGTAGGGAAGGTAGGGTAGATGAATGTTTGGTGTTTTTATGGCAAAACAAAGTTTGCCGGGTCAGCTAGTTATATTATAATTTTGAACCAGAAGTTGTACTTAACTGCACAATTCATGCGTTCTGGGCAATCATTATTATGTAGGTATTTCTGCGCGACTGTGAAAGTTTGCAGATAATCCTCTGTAAACTATCGATAATTGTCGACAACCTCATAACTTTTAGGCTATTAACTAATCTCAAGAATGGCAGTGCAAATATTTCTCTAAACTGCAATGATTAGGTACTACGACTACTATTGCTTGCTTAGAATCACATGGGCTTTTTGCTAATTCCATTCAATAACATCAATATTTTCTTCAACAGGGGAGCCGTCCTAACCAACATGAAAGTCCGCGCAGGTTCCACCAACAGTCTCTCAGGAGGTATCGTGACGGACGTCGCAGACATGACCAAGCACCCAGATTACAACGAGGTTCCCAGGGCCGCAGACCTTGCCGTCGTCCGGTTTTCACAAGCCTACGGTATCAGCAATGTTATCGGTGTGCTGTACCTGCCTCCTCCGAATTGGCACATTGATGATGGCCAATCTGTCAAAATTGTTAGCTGGGGATTCGAGTCTGTGAGTCAATCTGCCCAACTTGTGTTTAAGACTAGCAACCAAATTTATTTCTCAATCCGAAGGAGTATGGAAATTCCTGATCCATTGATACATTTTTGATAGGCTACATTGTATACTCCGATTTTGGCGATCTCTGGCCAAGTTTAAACCTCAAACATATTCAGGGGCCTTTCTATGATGTCTCAAAACTATAATGGTTTATGGTTCCACTGTAAAAAACAGGGACAGTGCTCTCTCTCCCACCGGGACTGATTGTCACACCATTTTCTAGTTTCCCTAGTTCAAATACACACGAATGCGTAGATTCCAAAGATTTAAAAGCAAGACTTCTAAACGCTATTTTCTTCCTAATAGGTACATTTCTAAGACAGGTACATACAGTACTTATGATAGCTTCTTAAACTTCTGTGAATGGTATTTTTCTATTCCAATCTCGCGACAACTGTCTAAATGGGGAGTCCGTGTCTACACAGTAAGAAAGTGCTGGTGCGGGCTGTTCTAAATCGTCTCTATATCACGCCCTAAATAGGCAAATGTAATGCGTAGATAGATAGTTATAATGAGTACCAATTAAGCTTAGATTGTAAAACAAAGTAGGTAAGGTATTTAGACTATTAAACTTAGTAATAGCAATGAGCTTTGGCATAATAATTATAATAATATTATTCCGTGTATGCGACTTCACATGCTGGCAGTTTACAGTTAGTTTACAATGGGACACAGAATTTAAGAAAGATACAGTAGGTAGACATAGCGGATCTTTGTGCCTCTGAAGCTGCAGGTCGCAAGACCCTGCTCAGTAGCAATTTTATGTCAATGTTGAAGTAGAAGATAGCATTATATAACTACCTCTTTAACTCGCTTAGATTTTGTCGCATTGTCCTATCTCACTACTGTATGCAGTATACTCGATGCCAAACTGTTTCATGCGCAATGGTTCGCAGAGCCAACTTCAGAGACACAAAGATCCGCTTTGACTACTGTAGGTAGAAGAACATTAATTAACGCTTTATTTACGTTCAACAGGAAAACGGAGCTCAGCTTGAAACACTGAAGACCGTGTTCTTGAACAAGCTAGCTTTGGAGGAATGCCAGAACGACTACGCAGATACTGATTTTGTCGAAATTTCTGACAGTAAGTAACTTTATCTAGTAATTTTCTTTTATGGTTTTCTAGATTTTATCCCGCGGTTTCGCTCCCCTGCATGACACACCCAGCAGAACCCGTTATTTTTTCGGAATAAAAAAATAAGTTCACAAACTAGAAACCCGACTACTAATAAATAACGCTCTAAAAAGTACAAAACAAGAAAATATTCCGTATGTAACTACCGTAACAAAACAATTATAAGTTCTGCAAAGATGCTACTTTTACTTTTTATTTTTCATATTTTGGGGTTTTTGCAGAGCCTGAGGGAACAAATAAACATAAATGCATACATACATATAACTTACATACCGATCAACAAACTCTTTGTCAGGCCACGCCGAAGTCCTGTAAAAATTAATTTTCATGACTTTGACGGGAAATGTCTCGCAAATGGTACGCTTGACAAAAATATGATGTACGAAACCCTAGCTTCATTTTAAAATACCAGTTCAATGATACCACACATGATGTTTTTTTTTTGTTCTTGACTTCGGGCCCCCTAGAGGGCGCCATATTCATTTTCATGTGACTTCGCTAGCCTATAACCAGCGGACAAACAAGACGCTTCCAACAACACCTCATTTGTCAAATTATAATAAGTAGTTTAGAAGTTAGGAGGGAACAGATGAACATACATACCCACTCACGTAACAATCAAAAACATAACCATCCCTTTTGCTTCGCCGTAGTCAGCTAAAAAGTAGCCCCTGAGAGATACTGTAGCTCTCTCTATCAGTGAGTTTTTTTTTAAGATTACCTCTTACACCCAAACTTTAACTCTTTATAAAAATAGTTTAGAAGTACTTAGGTAAAGCATGCAAGGTTATTACGAGTTCCTAAAATTGATCACATCTATTTACCTACGATGTTGCCGACTGTCCAGTGCGTCGGACTCCATTCCTAAAAAAACCGCGTTCGAAATTGGCCCAGTCGGTAATTAATAATGCTCAGTTATTGAGACGAAAATTATCACATTTCTTGCACGCATGAGTGTGAGTTGCGATAATTAGTATAACTAGTGTCCGACCGAACATTCGGTTTCGGTCGAGTTTCGGCATTTAAACGAGTTTCCGTTTCGGCGGCAAACCTGCCGAAACTACGACCGAAACCGAAACTGCATTCGGGAGTTCTCGCGTTGTGGTCGGTCATGTTCGGTGCGTTATATACCATCCAAGCGAGTAAGCGACGAAGACATTTTGCTGCGTCCACGTGCCTTATCATTATCATGACTGGCTTGTGTTTGCAGTTCGTTTTGTTTTTTGTGAGTTTTCGTGTGATTTATTTTGAATCGGTAAGTTTTATTACGTAATATAGGCATAAGAGTAGCTAATAAACATCAAAAAATAATTCACTATAACAAACTAATACATAGATTTTAGTAGAATCAAGTATAACCTTACCTACTAATTAAATATTTTTTTGGTTGTTGATATCATACCAATAAGTGATAATTTCGAAGACTGCATAGCTGTGATTTAAAGATAAAAAAATAAAGACTGACTGATTATAATAACGTTTTCTTTATAATTTCCCTCAAAACATGATCCATGTAAGGAAGTTTCGGTTTCGGCTGAAACTGAGACTTGCCGAAATTCGGTTTCGGTTTCGGTCGGTCACAGCTTCATAACCACACTTTATAACCAATCACAGCAGAATAAATTCGCTTGAAATATAAAGTTATTGTAGGCAGTAGCCCAGCAGAAGTTTTCGTTCCAAAAACTAGGCTTAAATCAAATCGCAGTCTGCCACTTTGTATCAGGGGCTGTGTACTATGACATTTTATAGCCATCGAGTTCCATTGCATTAAATAACGTTATCCCTTTTTCACAACAAATTCACTATGGCATTGGCATTTCATAGTACGAGCCTGGTTGTATGATAGTTGATAGGGATATCGGAATACCATTGCGGTGTTATTTATTATTTTTAAATATCGCTGCATATGCTGAGATATACGACTTTTTGGTCACACAAGGGGTTCATTTTTATTTATGTTTCTTTTTACCCGACTGCCGAAGGAGGGTAATGTGTTTATAATTCTATGTATGTATGTTGCTATGTGGCGTTCTAGAGACCAAACGCTTTGGCCTATTTTTATGATTCTTACGTCAATCGATTCGTCTTAACCCTATGAGTGTCACTGGCTACATCCAAATGGGCAAATAAAATAAATGGCGGATTTTGGGCGCTATGTTGTGGGGTACAAACATTTTTTTTCTTCCATACCCATGGTGTGGGGTAACAAAATAAAGGGTTTTAAGAGGTGATTTTAAAAATGTATAACACTTGTATGTTTAAATGAACCTAACTAAAAAAAAAAATACTAGAAAGTTATAAATAAAAAAAGTTAATAAAATCTCAAAAAATCCCCACTGGTTGAAAAGCGAACTAAAAAGACGTAAACAAGAAGAAAATCATGCTGTGTCGTCGGAGGATACATCTGGTTTTGGACAGCCAGCTCGCGAACATGTTTTTTTAGTGTTCCGTACCCAAAGGGTAAAAACGGGACCCTATTACTAAGACTCCGCGGTCCGTCTGTCTGTCTGTCACCAGGCTGTATCTCATGAACCGTGATAGCTAGACAGTTGAAATTTTCACAGATGATGTATTTCTGTTGCACCGAAAAAAATAAATATTTAAGTGGGGCTCCCATACAACAAACGTGATTATTTTGCCATTTTTTGCGATAATGGTATTTAGATATATACTGTGCGAGACACAAATAAATATTTCTCTTTCTTTAATTGTAACGAGATGTTAGGCATTATTGTTTTTTTTGCCTCGATACTAACCACCGTCTTACTTATTCCAGAGGTTATATGCGCAGCGGCTGAAAGAAAAGGAATGTGCATGGGCGACTCTGGAGCCCCCATGGTTATCAGCACCGTCGTCGTAGGATCTGCATCCTATTTCAAGGACTGCCTTTCTGATGTATATCCTGATGTCTTCACAAGGGTTGACCGGTATACCAATTGGATCTTGGAAGTCGCTACTACTCCTAGTGGCGCAGTACGCAAGGCGGGCATCATTGATGCTCCAATCGTTGCAAAGTAAAACCTTAAGATTAGTCTCGCTAGACAATGTTGTCTAGGTAAGTTCGAAGACCCTAACGTTTTTTGGAAATAAAATGTCAAAATTATGTGATCTGCTCTTTCTCATCAATGGCTGTTTTGAAACGGCAATTCTACTTTTAAGCTAAGAAAATATATATTTTTTTACAAAATATACATAGTGTTTTTTTTTTTTATACCAATCTGCCTAGCCTTTTCCCATCTATATTGGTGTCGGCTTTCAGTCTAACCGAATTCAGCTGACTACCAGTGTTTAACATGGAGCGACTGCCTATCTGACCTCCACAACCCAGTAACTGGGTAACACGGTACCCCTTGGCTAGACTGGTGTCAGATCTCAAGACTGACACCAGTCTAGCCAACGACTTCTGACTACCCGTAACGACTGTCAAAGATCTTCAAATGCCAGCCGGGACCAACGGCTTAACGTGCGCACCGAGGCACGGAGGACACTCGGAATGTTGAAAATGGTCACCCATCCACGGACCGACCTCGTCAAGCGTTGCTTAACCTTGAAAATCGACCCGTGCGGCTGTTATTATTTAGCCACGAGCTCCTCCCTTTTAATACCAAATATTGATTATTTAATTAAGAAAACCGAAAAATCTGATTAACCCCATGGCAAAAAGGCGTGTGTATGTATAATTATGATTAGCAAAGTAAAAAATGAGGGTAGATAGAAATTAACTACACAAAAATTTAATAAAAATATTTATTGAGTAAATCTCTCTTATAATATCGTTATACATTCGGATCTACAGATCTTCTGAACGGAATGGAACCCTCTTTGGATATAGTTTTATACAAATAGGTTTTTTTTTTAATTTGTTTTTACAATCTTGGGTAAGGCAAGACAATGTTTACATTAAAGGCACATTGATTATTGCAAACTCTTATAACTAATTAAACTATAAATACGGGTATTAAGTAGATATAGATTCTTATTTTTGTGATATAATATCAAAAGGCATGCGTTTCCGAGGGAAATTCATAATTATATTATCATGATTTTTCATATATGACTAATTAACAGCCAGTTTCTGGAAAGTATATTTTATCGCGAATATGATCAATTGTCAAGGGCGCTATTACAAAAATTAACTTTTGTGATTGGTGAAATGAGTTAAAAACAGCCAATCGTATCTTTTGCCTGCGTTTTTGTGAGTTGTCGATAATAGCTTTCTAAAAACTGGGTGACAGAATTTTCACGCATGTTGATATTTCAAACAAGGGTATTTTTACGACAAATGACTTGTATAACTTCTCAAATATACTATCTATTTTTTTTACTTTAGAATACACATTGGACGACATACGGGTTATACAACAATAATTCACAATAAATCTACATTTAATTAAACATACATAATCATGATTATATATAACTTTACAACAACATTCAAACTATTAATACAAATTTTAAATAATATTGGCAAAATATGTAGCTTAATTATGTACGATTTCCTACCAAAACACGGTAAAATTAGCTTAAAAAGAAACCTTATTTCTAGAACAAGTATTTTTCCAATCTCGGTGGTCCAAATTAATAATAACAATTATACGTTTATAAACGTGACTTATAGTAAAAATAATTTGATAAATAATCAGTCACCTTGATTATGGACTACGAATATTATAACGGTCAACTTAACTGTAGGTACTTCGCGGCGCCGCGTGAGCCAATAGCGAGGAACGTCATAGTGACGTCACAGCACCAGGTGCACAGTTAAGTATAGTAGACCCAGCGGATCTTTGTGTCTCTGAAGTTGGCTGCAAGACCCTGCGCAGTAAATATTTCTGTGTCAATGTTTTAGGTAAAGATAGCATTGTATAACTGCCTCTTACATACGTTTGTCGCATCGTCCTATCTCGCTTATTCAATGCAGTATACTCGATGACAAACTGTTTCTTGCGCAAGGTTCGCAGAGTCAACTTCAGAGATACAAAGATCTGCTGTGTCTTCTATAGACCGTGTTGTATTGTAGTATTTAAAAGGTAATTTATTTATTTAACAGTCAATTCATTCTTATATATAAAATATTGACATAACAGGTATATAAATTGCATGTTTTATGGAAGGGATTCGACATCTTATAAACTAGTTTTTTTTTTACAAAACATGTAACTTCATTTTTCATTAGCTTAGTTGTCATCACCATTTTTTCAGTTAACTGAAAAAATGTTGATGACAACTGTTATATTTAAAAACATTGACAAATGACAAATGTTATATTTAAATATTGACAAATGTTATATTTAAATATTCAATGAATCAAAGAAAAGATTTTTGCTGTTTTAATCATCTATTCTCTACATGTTTGGTCGCATAACTGGATAAAATGTAAGTCGTGTCTATGATTGACAATTCATGTCTGAAAAAAAAGACATGAATAGTTATAAAAAATCAGGCAGTACTAAATAATGTTATCTATCATGTTATGTAGGTACTCAAACTAACTTTTTTAAATTTTACTGACTTAGGTCAGAGTCTTACCTGCTAATTCTCTTACCAACTGCCTGGATGTATAACTAAGTATATACTTAACTTACTAATACATGTAATATTTACATAATATAAAGAGATTCACAACATATTACAAAGGAAGATATCATTATGAGCCTGTTTTTTTACCGAGAAGGTTGCTACAAAAAATATTTATCATATAAAAAAGTTAAAGTAAGGGCAAATACTACATGAACCTGAGCAACATGGAAGGGAGACAGCTACAATACAATACCTAGTAGATACATTTCACGAGCGAATGAAAATGATTTAAAACCTTATGTCAATGTACATAAAAGTATTTTTATAAGACGTGCCCTCGTGATTGGCAATGACTATACTGTGCTTGAACTACCCTACAGCTGCCAAAAATGTTTATTTTTATTTTTATGAATACATGTCTAATTCATCTATTCTACAACATGTTATATCTTTAATAGAAATAGGTATTCAATACATAATGAGCAAGGTTGTAACTTTAGCTGCCGGGTACATATAATACATATATTTTTTATTTTGAAAATTTTAATAATAACTCTTATTAACTACTGTAGATATTCTTTATTAAAGCTATACTTTTCTTAATTGATTACCAAATATGGTATGTATGTAATACTCGCACTTAGGGGCGATTCTCAGAAAATTCATAATAGGGTAGTTGACATAAAATATCTATTTCGTCCGTCAGTTAGATAATCTAAAAATAATGGACACGTATTTTTCTTTTGCCACGTAAACAAAAAATTACGACGATACAGTGCGTTGAAATATCACGTAACGTCACGTTGTGCTACACTTTATACTGACAAAGTGACGTCACAAGCCCCCACTCCTGAACTTTGATGCGCTTTATATTTGTAAATCTTTATTTATTTGATAAAGCAAATACGGGTATAATATTATTTGATAATCTCACTGACGGACTAAATAGAGTTATCATTTGTCTATCCAGAAAACATCCCTATTCATTTTGCTGCATTTTATCATGAGAAGCCAAAAAAAAATACTCTCCAGAAGATGGCATGCATTATATCATACAATCCATGTCATCATTTAAAGAAATCTTTTTATCACATTTACAGGCTTACCCTTATCTGATTCTATGAGCATCCAAGACAATATCCTTCATTGTCTATATATAGTTACGCACATAACAAAATTGCTTGGACAAAGTGTATAATTATGTAACTAGTTTTAATTACATATTTAACAGGTATATAGGGAGATCCAAAAGTTCGCGGAAAGATTTGATTTTAAGAAAACTATTCCACGAACTCTTGGAGCTCCCCTTGTATATTCCATTCTATATAAGATTTAAAGAGGTAAATATAATATCAATTCCACTGACGTCAAGTTTAAAATGCAAGAACTTTTATAAAGTTAACCGTTAATATCAAGTAAATACTAAAGGAGTAAGTGTACTTTATTAGGTGCACCTCTCCCGACAGCTTAATCCTTCGGGGTACAGCCGTGCTGTTATGTTAAGTATACAAAAGACATTACAACAACATCAGTTCAATGTTTTTCTCAGATCTTCCCTGTTTTAGGAAGATAGGCAACACTATTCTATTTTATTTATAAACCATTTTTGATATAATTAAGTGCAAGAATATTTGTTTAATTATCTTAGCATCTAATGCGATAAACTTTATGATATCGCGGGAAACTGACACGACATTAAGAGTTGGCTTCTGAATTCACTGTAACGACTAATTTTCACAGGTTTTAAGGCCAAAGTAGATGTTGATAAATACTCAACTTTTCAGAAATCGAGGTGTCATTATAAATCTTATGTATGAAATGCTTAGAAAATTATCGTAAAAGGAGATTACCATGAGAACATGAGATTTGAGACATGCGAAAAAGTGAGATTACGAATCGTGTGTACTATAGAGCGACCGCTTAATGAGACCGTTCCCGAAGAAGTACCGCGGTGTGGTGACATCTCAGTCATACGCCACGATGGGTGTCAAAAAATCGTGCATCGCACATCTACCTTAAGAACGGCCACCACCTCGGGGTGCGGTAAGTTGCGGATGGACACGTGGATGATGGGTGTCGGGTCTGGGTGAGGTCAGTACATCCTCAGTACCTGTAGAGCGCGTCAGTCTGCGGCGGCAGGCTGAGTCGCCTGTGTCAGTGTTGCCGCTGGGGCAGCACGGTGAGCGACACGCTGGTGCCGGAGTGCTTGATGAGCGCCACCACCTCGGGGTGCGGTAAGTTGCGGATGGACACGTGGATGATGGGTGTCGGGTCTGGGTGAGGTCAGTACATCCTCAGTACCTGTAGAGCGCGTCAGTCTGCGGCGGCAGGCTGAGTCGCCTGTGTCAGTGTTGCCGCTGGGGCAGCACGGTGAGCGACACGCTGGTGCCGGAGTGCTTGATGAGCGCCACCACCTCGGGGTGCGGTAAGTTGCGGATGGACACGTGGTAGATGGGTGTCGGGTCTGGGTGAGGTCAGTACATCCTCAGTACCTGTAGAGCGCGTCAGTCTGCGGCGGCAGGCTGAGCCGCCTGTGTCAGTGTTGCCGCTGGGGCAGCACGGTGAGCGACACGCTGGTGCCGGAGTGCTTGATGAGCGCCACCACCTCGGGGTGCGGTAAGTTGCGGATGGACACGTGGATGATGGGTGACGGGTCTGGGTGAGGTCAGTACATCCTCAGTACCTGTAGAGCGCGTCAGTCTGCGGCGGCAGGCTGAGCCGCCTGTGTCAGTGTTGCCGCTGGGGCAGCACGGTGAGCGACACGCTGGTGCCGGAGTGCTTGATGAGCGCCACCACCTCGGGGTGCGGTAAGTTGCGGATGGACACGTGGTTGATGGCTACTATTGTGTCTCCGACGTGCAGGAGCCCGCAGCGAGCGGCAGGGGAGTTAGCGATCAGTTGGCCTGGGAAGGAAAAGAGGCAAATTATACAAATGTCGAGAAAAGTAGAAATTAAATTAATCATTGACTTCAGAAGTAGAATACAAAGGCTTTGGTCTCTCCAACAGCACACTGAAATCAATTTAACGTCGAATTCAGTGACGAGAATCCTGCTTCTACGTGATATTATAACAGCTGTATTATGGCTTTCAACACTACGTAGACGGAGCTTAGTTGAAATTCAATACGGAGGGCAAATCTAGGTAGGTCACAGCTGGATCTTCATAACGTTTTAAGGTTTGGCCCTAAGAGTGCTGTTTTACGTGAAAGCATCACAAAAGATATTTTATTGTATAGACAAGAACTTACCAATAGTACTAGTAGCCTTGTTAGCGGACGAGATGACAACGAAGCCGAATCCTTCGCCCTCATTCCTGGTCACTGTGACGTCATACGGTACCGATGCCCACCCACCAGTCGATGTGTCGTATTGGACGCCGTACCTGAAGATATTGTTTTTGTTTTGTATTATAGTTTCTTGGTGGTTGGCTTGGCAGACTCAGCTTATTTCGATTAAACTGGAAGGATTGGACCTTTGCCAACTATGACTAGATTGATATATAATAGTTTCTTAGCAATGTGCTTATAGTAGTCACAGTGGATCTTTGTATCTTTGAAGTTGGCCGCAAGACCCTGCGCAGTTGCTATTTCAGTCAATTTTGAAGTAGAAGATAGCATTGTATAACTGCCTCTTTTATTCGCTTACGTTTGTCACATCATCCTATCTCGCTTACTCTATGCAGTATACTCGATGACAAACTGTTTCTTGCGCAATGGTACGCAGTGCGAACTTCAGACAGGTTAGGGACGTCGGCGTCGTTAATTTAGTGTTGTTCGTTTATGCGATGAAAACAGGAACTGTTTAAGGACTAACTTTTTCATCGGTTTTACAGTATATTTGGTTCTTTACGTTAGTAATAGTTTAATACTAATTTATGATCAGTGTTTCTACATAACATAAACCTTATGAAGGTATTTAGAACAGAGTCCAAAGCCTTCATCCTTCATTGAAAAGAGAGGATCTTCCGACCAGTCGAGAGAACTTCCGATGTCTGTGGTCGGGCTGTTGTATATTATGATTGAAACGCGCGGAGAATTTTGATTGCGAGATGTAAGATCTGAAAGAAATCAGTACTTCTTTTTTTTTGTTCGTATATTATACGGCAGCATTGATAATAAAGTTAGAGTCGGAAATAAAGTTCACCCCGGTTCCAAAGCACGCTTTCATCATCTGCCTAGCCTTTTTCCCAAATTTATTGGATTTAGCGGAGTACCAGTGTTTTACATGGAGCGACTGCCTATCTGACCCCCACAACCCAGTTACTGGGTAACACGATATCTCTTGGCTAGACTGGTGTCAGATCTCAGGCTTTAGACTAACCGTAACGACTGTTAAAGATCTTCAAATGACAGCCTTCAAATAACCTTGAAGATCGACCCGTGCGGCTGTTATAATTTAGCCACGAGCTGTAATATGTCTTCGAATTTTTAGTTCTAAGACAAGCCGGTTTCCTCACGATGTTTTCCTCCACCGTTTTGAGAGCAGTGGTGATAAAATAATTTACACAAAGTAAAGCGCCAGCCTTAATTCGAACCCACGACGTACAACTTGTAAGTCGCGGCCTTTACCACTGGGCCACCACTGCTGCATGCTTTATTTCTCCTTAATAGGGAAAACACTTAAAAACAGTAACTTATATAGTCTACTTACATTGGTACATGAGACGCTGGCGGATACATTGGAGCTGGATGTAGAATGTTGTATGATACTGGTGGCATGTTGTGATGCATAGCCGGGTCCGCACTGCCCACAATGTTATTTATTAATACAAGAGTAAAAAACAAAATGCTAAATGACTCACAATAAACGCAGTTCCCACCGCAGAAATCTGCATGTATATTGTTTTTGATAAAACTTGATTCTTATTTATGATACTCGATCGAAGAATAGATTACAGTAGGATTGCCTGGCCGCATCTAGCCACATCTCAAAACGAGTGTGAATTTTATCACAATGGGTCAAAATAAAAACCGTCTGTTTACAATTCTTTTTTTATTGTTTTGCACGATTTTTAGCTCGATTTCAGGCAATTTTTTATAATGTATTTTCAGTACACGTCAGCTAGACACATAATATAGGCACTCCAAACAGTCATTAAAATATGCTGTATATTTATAAATATAATAATATTTTAACTAGTCTTATTGATCACGCTTACAAAGAATACAGTTCTAATAATGATGCATGTTGTAATAGTCATGAAAAAGATTATATTGCGAAGTGCACATTTTGCGACAAATGCAAATTTTGCAAAGTAGGTGCGTATGGAACATCATCAAGCCGCCATTCATGGGTTGCCAGGTTTAGCTGATAAACTGGCAATCCACAGACTGCGGCTAACAGAGAGCTGGCAACCTTATGTTTTTCTATTTTCTATCAAATGACGTTCATTCACATGAAAATCTTGTGATGGAGAGGTTAACTATCCAACATAAATTTTGAATTTATTTATTTAAGGTAATTGCGGCTAGATATTACCAAGCAACCCTGCAAAAACAGATTTACATGCAGAATTTCGCAGTGGGATCTTATGCTACGATAAACATAGACACTTACTCAGAGAGACAGGGTGTGTGTGTATGGTATGAACATTTAAAGGAGTGGACACATAAGTATGGGGAACTTATTTTGGCTTCATGTGATGGTGTATGTATGTTAGGTAAGTGCTTAGACCGCTTGCTAAAAATACTATAGTCACAGTCACAGATAATATAATACTAGCATACAGATGCCTCATCCCATACAAAGAAACCATGCCGACGTAATTAGCGTGTTTTGTCTGATTAAGATGATTATTTTCTAAAAGTACTTCGATAGCGTTCGGTTCCGTTCCACGGCTATGTGTTAGCAGCGACTTGCAAGTAAAAGGGTTTCTCGGTTCGTGACTATTTTTTCCTTTAAATACAGTGATGATTTGTTTTATAGTATTTTTTGCACGTTTTTACAGTGTCATTGTACCAAATTGCGAGGGGCATGCCTCAGAAATTTAAAAATCAATTCATTCATTTCGATTTCTATTGGAATCAATTTTAAGTAATCCGTTCAAATAATCTTTGAAATGTGAATTAAGAGCCCATTCCATAATTTTGTGCTTAGGAGAGTGATTAAAAAAGAACATATTTTTTATGATCAATTCTAGGAAATGTTAATTTTACACACAATAGACCCCCAGTTTCCCAGCTCAGAATTATCGGAGAATTAATGTGACAAATTGTCAAGCTCGCGTTATCTGCTGTAATTGGCTGTTGAAAACTCATTTAACCAATCACAGCAGATAACGCGTGCTTGACAATTTGTTACATTAATACTCCGATAATTTTGAGCTGGGAAACTGGGGGTCAATAACGAATCGATGCATATCGCGCCATCTAGTGACATTTATTTGAACAGATTTTTTTTGTTAGCGCTGTGAACCTGTGCTATAGTGAAAATCGTAGCAGGTAAAGTGGTAATTTCTACAAAAAAGTACAGGAATATGTGGGTGTTTTTCGGGGTAAAGGGTCCATCCTTTTACCTCAATCGACGTCTTGTACGTGATGTTAACCAGGTCATATATTCTGACCTCCTTTTATTCCGAAGTTAGCATGTAAGTAAATGTCATTATCAACATCATCCTTTAAATGTTCCCACTGCTGGGACACAGGATTACTCTCTGTGAGAGGGAACGGGCCGTAATGCACCACGCAGCCCCAATGCGGGTTGGTGGATGTCACAAGTCTTCGAATTTTTGGTTCTAGGACATGCCGGTTTCCTCACGATGTTTTCCTTCACCGTTTTGAGAACAGTGGTGATGAAATATGATGATGTGATGATATTTAACACAAAGTAAAGGGCCTGCCTGGGTACGAACCCACGACCTACAACTTGTAGTCGGCCGTTAGCACTGGGCCACCACTACTCTCACTGTAAATGTATGTGACTTTAAATTTTAACAGTCTGTAAAATCTAATACCTTTAAACGAGAAATTCTTGTATATTTATAATCTGGGTCTCGGAAATGACTCCAACGATTTCTATGAAATTTAGTACGCAGGGGGTTTCGGGGGCGATAAATGATCTAGCTCGGTTTAATTTTTAGAAAACGTCGTTTTCTCTATTTTCACCCGAGCAGAGCTCGGTCGCCCAGGTACTATTTATAAAGTCAGCAACTTCCTGCCCTTGTCCCATGTTACTTGGGGTCGATACCTTATCTTCTTCCATTCCATCCTGTCAACCGTCACGTTATCACTGACTCTCTTTCATTTCTTTCATATCACTCCTCACACAATTCATTCATATTTTCTTTGGCCTCCTAAATATTTATAAACAGTGTAAGGGTATAATTCAGTACTTACGTTAGTAAAGGCTGGTGCTGATGTGGCGCCGCCATTGTGGGTAGACCAAGCGGTTGAATGTCTGCGCGGTTGTGTCTCACGCCTAATGTTACCTGTTACAAAATTTACTTCATAAACAAATATTTTCCAATTAGCTTCTGCCAGCGGCTTCGCCCGCGTTGATGTCGAAAATTATCCCAAGGGCACAAATTCCTGGGATGAAAAGTATCCCATGTGTTATTCCAGAGTATAATCTATCTCTGTGCCAAATTTCATGCAAATCCTTCTAGCCGTATGAGCGTGAAGAAGTAACAAACTTTCACCTTTATAATATTAGTGTGATGTGATATCTCGATTACATCATGGTTTTTGAAAGAACAATGGCGAGAAAATTGTTTTCTTCCAACTATGCTTTAATTTCATCACAATCACACTAAAAACTCAGTACAAAGCGAGTTTTTAATGCTCTAGAGCAATAAAAATGTATGAAATTTCATTATTGCACAGTTTATTTTTTAATCGCACCAAAAGGTGCCAATCTCAATGGATTAGCTCTATTCAGCCAGCCGATATCAATACTTTTTTTTTTACGTACGTATTATTCGTTTCCATCCTACTTGTTCCAAATTTAAAAAATGATTGCTGTTAACTCTGATTTAAAAATGAAAGAAATTTAAAAAAGTGATTTGGCGGGAACTTTGTTAATTTTGCTTGACAATATTTTTGGAAACGATAAAGTGTGATACTATGTGATTTTGAGTGCTTCGGCTTCGAATTAAAATGGAATCATCTAGCGATACATTAACTCCGGAAAACATTCTAAATGAAGCCGACAGTGTTATAGAATAGTAGATTATTGCATCGAGCACAAAGTAATTTATTATTGCACCGAGTGCCTGATTTAGAGCCCGAGCGTTAGCGAGGGCTCTAATCTAACAGGCACGAGGGCCTGTTTCCGGTTTCTTTCAACTATTACCTATAGGAATAGTAGATAAAAGAAACTCATATCAAACAGTTAAAATAGAAGTTTAATTATTGAAATTAAAAGATTTTCTATAACACTGTCGGCTTCATTTAGAATGTTTTCCGGAGTTAATATGTCGCTAGATGATTCCATTTTAATTCGAAGCCGAAGCACTCAAAATCAGATAGTATCACACTTTATCGTTTCCAAAAATATTGTCAAGCAAAATTAACAACGTTCTTTTTTAAATTTCTTTCATTTTTAAATCAGAGTCAGCAGCAATCATTTTTTAAATTTGGAACAAGTAGGATAGAAACGAATAATACGTACGTAAAAAAAAGTATTGATATCGGCTGGCTGAATAGAGCTAATCCTTTGAGATTGGCACCTTTTGGTGCGATTAAAAATAAACCGTGCAATAATGAAATTTCATACATTTTTATTGCTCTAGAGCATTAAAGACTCGCTTTGTACTGAGTTTTTAGTGTGATTGTGATGAAATTAAAGCATAGTTGGAAGAAAAATCTTTTTCAACACACTTGCTCATAAAGTGCCTCTAATTTCACCGCAATTAGACACATAATGACACCTGTTATCAAACTGTGACTTTTTCATTACTATTATTCACAAGTGAGATAATAGTAGTTTATGAAACTGTTGCATAATGAGGGGTATTAAAACATGAGTGTGTGTTTAAAAACCGAGCCGCAGGCGAGGTTTTTAATAGCTTTCACACGAATGTTTTAATACCTAGTTATGTGCAGTTTCATACACTACTTTATCTACACTCATAAATTGGGATTGAACCTACTAAATACCTCTTTTTGCATTTTCCATGCCATAAAATCGTGATAGCATTTGTCATATACTTTTCTCGACTTTGCTGGTAATAAATTAAGAGTAATTTCCTTCGCCGCATCTAAAATATCGGGCGGAATAAAATTTTCTTCACATTCACTGATATCAGACATTTCACACACAATAATTTAAATAACTCATGAAATTCAGTACAGCAAAACTTGCAAAACGTATGTATGGCGCCAAAACCCAGCACATCACCGCATTAACCGCGCATGCGCTAAGGCTTAGCACGCACTGCGATCTTTATTCGCGCGATTTTTTTCCGCCCATTCTGCGACCTATGTAATTGTATGAAGTTGTTCGCATCGGTAACGAAATCGTGCGGAAATAATACCGCAAGAAATCCGTGTTTTGCCACAGAATCCACCGCACCACGGCGCGAATTTTATTCGCCCGAATATTTTGAGCTCTATGAACAGGTAGAAGGAAACAAAATTCGCGCGAATAAAAATCACAGTGCGTGCTATGTCTAGAGCGGGCATTGTCATAGACAATTTAAAATTGGAATCAAATCTTTTTATAATAGGTACTATAAAATGGCATTACAAAAAAAAATATTGATGGAAACTCCTTAGTGATTAACTTCTTGGATTTGTCCTGTATCGTAATAGAAAAAAAATTGTTTTATAGCATTATTTTGTTAGAGAAATAGTGTTATAATAAGATTCTATTTTTAAATTTCGGTATTGTGATTATAAAGTATGCCAATATAAACTCGTTTTGAATTTTATAATTCGAATATTACGATATGAGAGTAGATAAAGAGTTTTTATTTTAATTTATTGGTTGAGCTGCTTTGTTCTTAAAAAAGTTTCGATACAAAAAAGATCGTGCTCAATATTACAAATGCAACACATTTCATGCAACTTCGTATTTAAATAGATAATTTGAACTTGTACGTGTTTAATAAATAAAACTTTCACTCAAATATAATTTTTGTTTTTGTCTGTAATAAAGAAAACTTGAAATTCCCCATTTTGTACGTGGCTAAAACGATATCCGCGAAAAGCAAAAAAAAAATATTCATTATTTTTAGTCTATGGCCGATCGCCATTGTTAACATAGGAAATCTGATTAATTTTGCCCGCCATTGCGAAAAAAATTTCACAACTCGTTTTCATTGTTGGGAATGATTTTTTTGTATTATTTTATTCACAAGTGTGTTGAAATACGTCGTATGATACACGTGTGTATTGATGATTACCGTCCTCGGCTCTCTTAAGACCCTCACCTAACGGCTCGGGTCTCAATGGCGCCTCAGCGGTAATCACCAACTTTACACACTTGTACCATAATGTACTATTACCCTTAAAATCTCGAGTACAATACGTAAAATCTTATGAGAAATTTATTGATTGGAAAGATAGAAATGGAGCAAAGTCGTTCTCAGAGAGTGTATTTTTGGCTTATTTTAGTAAACTATCGAAAAAAATGAAGCCATCTTCGTTGTGGTCCATATACTCAATGCTAAAATCCACTGTTAGCACAAGACACAATGTGCATATTAAAGAATATTCAAAACTCTCAGCGTTTTTAAACGATCATCGGATGGGTTCAAAAGCAAAAAATCTAAAGTTTTTATAGCTCAAAACGTAGAGATGTTTTTAAATAAATCCCCTGATGACATATATTTGGCTACAAAGGTATACAGTTTATCGAAAAAAACAAATATTTTTTCAACACACTTGCTCATAAAGTGGCTCTAATTTCACCGCAATTAGGCACATAATGACACCTGTTATCAAACTGTGACTTTTTCATTACTATTATTCACAAGTGAGATAAAGAGTTTTTTTTTAATTTATTGGTTGAGTTGCTTTGTTCTTAAAAAAGTTTCGATACAAAAAAGATCGTGCTCAATAAATAGTACAAATGTAACACATTTCATGCAACTTCGTATTTAAATAGATAATTTCAACTTGTACGTGTTTAATAAATAAAACTTTCACTTAAATATAACTTTTGTTTTTGTCTGTAATAAAAAAACTTGATATTCCTCATTTTATACGTGGCTAAAACGCTATTCGCGAAAAGCCAAAAAGAAATAACTCATTATTTTTAGTCTATGGCCGATCGCCATGGTAGTAACTATTTAGTAATCTGTGACCATGGTTAGGTGCGCGCGCATTGGAAAACTGATTAATTTTGCCCGCCATTCCGAAAAAAAATTCACAACTCGTTTTCACTGTTGGAAATGATTTTTTAGTATTATTTTCTTCACAAGTGTGTTGAAAAACGTCGTATGATACACGTGTGTATTGATGATTACCGTCCTCGGCTCTCTTAAGACCCTCACCTAACGGCTCGGGTCTCAATGGCGCCTCAGCGGTAAGCACCAACATTACACACTTGTACCATAATGTACTATTATTTTACTATATTAATATTATTTTTATTTGAATGTACGAATATACAAACAAAATTATCTATCTTTCCAGGTTGCTCTAATTTTTGGCGTTAGTGGTGCTCGTAGAACCTCTGAATTATTGAATATTACGGTTGACGATATAGAAACTCAATACAACATGTTGCTTATAAAACTTGTTAACACCAAAACGAAAAAAGATCGAATGTTCGTAATTCGCGATGAGTTCGTGAAAGTCGTGGATAAATATCGACTACTTCGTCCAACAGAAACAAGCACGCCGCGGTTCTTCTTGAATTACAGAAATGGTAAATGTACGAAACAAGTTATAGGCAGAAACAAATTTGGAAATTTTCCTAAAGAGATTGCTACATTTCTAAAGCTTCCGAACCCAGAACTCTACACAGACCATTGCTTCCGTCGAACCTCAGCAACGCTTCTCGCAGATTCCGGCGCAAATTTAACTACACTCAAGTGCCACGGCGGCTGAAAATCCGACCAAGTAGCAGAGGGCTATATTGAAGAGTCGGTTGAAAACAAAAGTAAAACTTACTTCATGTATTACGGAAGCAATTAATTTAAATCAATCGACATCGCCGCGCCCATCTACTTCCCGTCATAACGACTTCATTGTAACAAATCAGCCAGGCCCATCTACCTCGTCTGATAATATTATTCAGTCCCAAGGTAAACAAACAAATATAAATTTGCCCAACAAAACTCTTAACCTTACGTTTAATAATTGCTCAAGTATAACTTTTAATTTCAATAATTAAACTTCTATTTTAACTGTTTGATATGAGTTTCTTTTATCTACTATTCCTATAGGTAATAGTTGAAAGAAATGCAAATTATGCACCTCGCCTTAAGTAATTTATATTGCCCTCGTGCCTGTTAGATTAGAGCATCAATCAGGCACTCTGTGCAATAATAAATTACTTTGTGCTCGATGCAATAATCTACTATGATGGAATTATTAAGCGTCTACATAATGTGGCCGTGATAGATACCGATGAAATAATTTACTAAGTTTAAAAAAAACAATTTTATCGCTTATCAAAGTCTGGCAAAAATATCGTCATAATAAAAAAAAACTCAATTGACTAGATAATTGACGATACTTAATAAAATCATAGCTTCTGGCTAAGCTGTGTTGCCATGGACAATAATTCATCTGTCGACCGGCATAATTAAAAGTACTGTTAAACTTCAAGATATCTAGAACTTCAAACTGGAATACCTTTAATGCCTGACTTCCTATAAAAGTATAACTGAAGACAATACTGTTCAGGAAATCAAACACTATATTTTGACATATTTTTCATCGGAAGACGCTTAACAAATAAGTCAATAAATTTTGTTTGGGAGTTCGCCATTGTTCTTTGTATTAGAGGCTTATGTTGTTATAACTTGTAATAAGTGGTAAAAGTTACAGGGATGTTGATAAGCAAATAGCTTACAGTACCAATATTTTCATGTCCCTCGGCAATCATCGCATTTCCGAATACAAACGAATGCAAATTTCCAAGTCCATCAATTATTAAATTTATCGTCTATAATAATTTGAATTCAGAACTTAGTACTTTATTGTTGTTTTGTTTTCGTGTGAACTATATAGAGCTGCACAACTATTTTCCGTTTTTACCGCAGCAGCTTCTATCCATTTTAAATATAAATTACACTAGCTTCTGCCGGCGGCTTCGCCCGCGTTTAAAGTGTTTTCTTATCCCAAGGGGAAATTATACCGTGATGTGCTATTCCAGACTAAAATCTAAGTCTGTGTCATATTTTAACCAGATCCGGTCATCCGTTCTAGCATGATTGAGTAACAAACATACATCCACACACAAATCCATCCATCAAACTTTCACTTTTATAATATTAGTTAAATTAAGTTAAAAGAGTATTAACAACTTCCAAGTTGATTGAAAGCGTCCGGTCTTGACCGAGTGCAAAACGCAACTGGTTAGGAAGCCGAAGACTGACGAAACACGAAGTTTGGCGAGGGACATTAAGAAAATAGTTGTACTGTACAAACAATTATTTTTTCATGAAAAACTTTCAATCAGCCTAGCCTTTTCCGGTAACATAATTGCGAGGCAGATTGATTTCAAAGCAAAACATGATAATGAATAATACGCACATGTCCTCTAGAAGCTGCTTGACACACGTAAGAGACTGCACGAGTATGTGTAGCGCCGGCCAAGGGTATTCCGTCTACGGAAGTCAATAAATCGCCTGGTCTTAGGAGCCCGTCCGCTGGTCCACCTGATTGACAAGGATCATTAATTTAAAATAAACTGTCTAGAAGATTTTGGTATATGCATCGAGGCAAAGGGGTTAGCTGGCAAAACAAATTGGGAATCCTTCCATAGATTTTGCGATCATGAGACACTGTGAGATTGTATCGCTGCTGTTTGTTAGCACCTTTAGTCAGTCTCGTAGACACAGCATTAAGGGCCTACATACCCTTTAGTGTCGTAAAAAGGTAACTTTCTAAAGCATACTCCTTAGTAACGGCTAGGTTTGAAAAAAAATAATATTATTATCCATTCATGTTCATAATTTTGAACACAAGGTTTTTTCGTGTAACTAATAGTTTTGCTTTAAAAAAATAATTAATAACACAATATTTTTTCGCAACTTTTGGAAACTCCTCCAAAACGACTTGGATGTTTAAAAATATTTTTACACAGAAAAATTGATGGCTGGAATTTCTTCATAACTAACATAGCATATTATGTAAATCAAATAATATTTTGCAAACAAAACTGTTCAAAAGGAGGTTCAATATTGATATTTTGGCATCGAGCGTGCGCACGGCCAGTTCTGCGTTAACATTGGGGCGTATATAGCGCCTTAAGGTTACACTAGTCGAAAATTCTTCCATACAAATGTGGTCTGGCGATTACTCCACTGTTTCACGATGTACGTTCGAAATAAAAAAATGATATCAATTTGTCTCATCATTATCTAGCCCTGTATGGAAACAGAAAAGTAAAAAAATACAATATTTGAAAGTTATGAGCGTCGAAAGTTCCATATTTCAACACTAATTTTAACGCTTCTTTGGGCGGAAATAAATACCATAAGAAGAAGGAAAATTGCAAAACGGCCTTCATACAGGGATAGATTAGTAATCCAACAATGCAAATAATTTTAATTTGAAAATATACATTTAGTAGTTTTTTCATGATATCTAGACTACCAAAGGTCTGTTCATAAAATTTCGCGCGCTCGTTTTCGTCTTAAATCATCATCCATTTCGCTACAAATTTGCAAAAGTGCTAATTCGTACGAGAACTAGCTTCTTACTGCTCATCACAGCATCAATCTCTTTCGCACGTGTTGTCGGATGAGACAGCATGCATTTTAACCCCGCGCACAAAATTGTTCGTGTTGACTAAGGGAACCTTAATAACAAAGTACATACCTGGCACTACATATCCCACAGCTACCCGACTGCCGTCCTCCGTGCCGCCCACGATCCGGAAGCCGAAGCCCGCCGCACCACGAGCGAGGCGCACCAGCACATCGGCTTCTGGGTCCTGGCCGCCTGCGCCGCCGGCTTCCACCTGCGGGTCATACTGTAATCATTCTAGATGTATTCAACTATACTGTCATTTTTAATTTCGTAGACTAAATTGACAGTTGCTAATGACCTTATTTTTTACCCGACTGTCGAAGGAGGGTAATGTGTTTATCAGTCTATGTATTTATGTTTGTTCCTATGTGGCGTTCTAGAGACCAAACGCGTTGGCCGATTTTGATGATTCTTACGTCAATCGATTCGTCTTATCCCTGCGAGTGTCACTGGCTACATAAAAATTGGAAAAGAAAATATGGCGGATTTTGGGCGCCATTTTGGGGGCAAAAAAAAGAAATCAAAGACAAAATAAAGGGTTTTAAGAGGTGATTTCAAAAATATATAACACTTATATGTTTAAATGTACCTAATAAAAAAAAATAGTGTAGTGTAGTGTAGCGGAGCATAGTGTTGTAGGTAAGGCTCAATCGTAGGCGATTCGTCGATTCGATGTGACATTACTCCCCAATTTAATTTTACTAATTGGTGTAAATAAATGTTTTATGAATATAAACGTAATACATTTAAATATAACAGTATTCATACACATAGTACATAAACTTTTATTGAGTTAAATATGAAATCAACAATAAAATAAATGCGGTCGATAAAATGAAGTCTGACATAAATGAATAGAAACTAAATAAGGGCCGCTAGTTTCCAAACAATTTATTTTTGCCGTGAAATTGTTTCATTTTCGATCTACTTCGATGTTCGATTAACTTTCGATCACTCAGGATAGTCAGGATACGACAATATTTTTATGTAACGATAAAGTGACAACCCAAATATCAGTTTAGTCTACGAAATTAAAAATCCAAACTAATATTATAAATGCGAAAGTAACTCTGTCTGTCTGTCTTTCTGTCTGTCTGTCTGTCTTTGCTTCACGCCTAAACTACTGAACCGATTTGTGTGAAATTTGGTACAGACATACTTTGGAACTTGAGAATGGACATAGGATAGTTTTTATTACAAAAAATAAAATATAATTTATTCCGGACATACAGCGCCATCTATTGGTCAAGAGTCGGCATCAGAAGTCACTATTCCACGCGAGCGAAGTCGTGGGCAAAAGCTAGTCACATTATATATTATTAATTTTAGAGGGTGTAGAATTGAATAGATTTTGCAACACAGTGTAGGTCAGGAGCCGAATAATCGTAGAGATTTATCAAAATCAAATAGTTTATTTCAAATAAACCTTAGTACCTCACTTTTGAATTGTCAAACAAAAACTAATAAAAAAAATGACTAGTTGCAAATTCGCAAGCGTCAGTAGATCTCAATGGAGCAAAATTTGCAAGAAACTCCACGGACACTTCTTTTCCATCATAAAACTGATGGAAAAGATTACAAGTTTTTGGTTACATCATTCTTGTTGAAAAAATACATATATCAGAGAACGATGTAAAAAGACGTGCACATAAAGCGTCTAAAGTAACAAACAATTTATAAAAATTCAATAACAGGCCGAGGCAGCTAAATTATGACCAATCCCAACTGATGGCGCCCGTTCACGAACATAACGCATGGACCGGAACCACTCAGCTCAACCATCATGAAGGGAACCGAATGATCCAACACATGTGCCACCTTCAGAGAGAAATTAGAGAGCATGACAGACTCAACTGCCGAAATTGAAATTATTTTTCTGTTATAGTCGGATAGTCTTTTATAATATCGGGACCGATCAGTGTGGCGATGCTTGGGGAAGGCCTATGTCCAGCAGCGGAAAATCATTTCAGCCGAAAGATGAAGCTATCATCAAATAGCTGCATCTACTTTTACCAGTTTTAGTAGCAGACTAGCTGACCCCCGGGGCTTCGCTCCCGTCAACTGGCTATCTACCTACCTACCCTGCCAACCCTGCCTACCATGCCTTCTCTGCCAACCCTGCCTACCCTGCTTACCCTGACTGCCCTGCCTACCCTGCCTACCCAGCCTACCCAGCCTATCCTGCCTACCCTGCCTACCCTGCCTAACCTGCCTACTCTTCCTACCCTGCCTGCCCTGCCTGTTCTGCCTACTCTGCCTACCCTGCCTGCCCTGCCTACCCTGCCTTCCCTGCCTACCCTGCCTACCCTGCCTGCCGCGCCTACGCTGCCTTCCCTCCCTATCCTGCCTACCCTGCCTACTCTGCCTACCCTGCCAATCCTGCCTATCCTGCTAATCCTGCCTACCCTGCCTTCCCTGCCTATCCTGCCTACTATGCCTTCCTTGCCTACCCTTCCAACCCTGTCTAACCTGCCTACCCTGCTGCCAACCCTGTCTAACCTGCCTACCCTGCCTTCTCTGCCTACCCAGCCTACCGTGCCTACTCTGCCTACCCTGCCTACACTGCCTACCATGCCTACCCTGCCTACTCTGCCTACCCTGCCTACATTGCCTTCCCTGCCTACCCTGACTGGCGCGCCTACCCTGCCTTCACTGCCTATCATCCTGCCTACTCTGCCATACCTGCCTAGTCTGCCTACCCTGCCAACCATGCCTATCCTACCTACCCGGCCAACCCCGCCTACCATGCCTACCCTGCTTACCCTGCCTAGCCAGCCTAGCCTGCCTACCCTACCTACCCTGCCTACCCTATTTACCTACTATTTTTATAAATCATCAATGTTTTTCTCAGCGCACGCCAAAGAATGAATTTTATAGGCAACATTTTCCTACCTTGGGTTACATTATTGCAATTTTCATAAGGATCTCTAATATTTTTGAAAATTTATTATAGCCTATGACACTCAGGAATAATGTAGCTTTCTACTGGTGAAAGAATTTTCAAAATCGGTTCAGTAGATCTAGAGATTACCCCTTACAACATCACAAACTCACAAACTCACAAACCCACAAACTTTACCTCTTTATAATATTAGTATAGAAAAAGTGATGACTTGGACAATGATTAATACATTCTTTGATGTCCAGTTTAGTATTGTGTGTGTTATTTTTAAACTTCGACTTTGTACGCAAGAGATGTCTGATATGTTAGAACATATCAAAGTTAATATGATGAGTATCCACGAGATTGTAGAATTATTCAAAGAATGAGTAAAAATATTTGGACAAAAGATAAATATACTAGAACTTACCTGTGGGTAGTTAGCTACGTATAGTTGGTTGGGCTGTGCCTCGTTCTCGTAACACGAGGGAGATTGTCGCGATACCGGAGAGTGCATGTGTCGAGACGGCGAATTTTCTCGTAGCCTAAAAAAAACAAAATCATTTTATTTCGGAACTTACAAAAAAACAGGGTTTAGGCAACTTTGCTTTCAAATATCTCCTCTTTCCCCCATTTGAAATAACATTAGACATTTTTATAATCCCTTTTTACAGTCTGTTCAACAGATTTTGAGTTCTATCCCGTAAATATAAGGATGGCATAAAAAGCATAAACCTGTTACCAACTAACTGTTAAATACAGTTGCCATTTGTCATATCACCAACGCAATAGAAGTCATAATCAGTTGAATGGGCTGTAAAATTGGATTATTTAAATGTTTAATGTTATCTCAAATGGAGTATAGTTATGTATGCTAAATGTCATCAAGTAGGTAGAAGGCCTAGAAGAAACAAATGAAATAGGGATATAGTGTGATATCTAATTCATAGTCTAAATAGATTCAGAGTTAGTTCAGGGCAGAAAGGCCTTAAAAGACAGGCTTATATGACATCGGCTTAATAATTATGTTACTATTTATATGAAGTAGAAGTATTACCTAAGTGGCGACGACTTTATTCTGCTATTCGACGAGTTGTTTGATGGCGATTGACTCTGTAGTCGAGTTGAAGGCGAGTTGGACAGCAGTCGGTCTGTAGCGCTGGTGTTAGATGGCGAGTGGCTTCGTAGGCGACCTGGCAATATAAATAACATTGTGATAATAATCGGATGCTAGGAAATGCTTGACAAATCGATTACTAAGTGCCAAACATACGTACGGGGGCAAAGTAGAAAAAATACAAGTACGTCATATATATATTTTGAATTCAAATTATCTTTCAACAAACTTGTAAGAAAGAGGTAGAGAGACGACTTAAACGCCCAATGCAGGTGGGGCTGGTTCGAGGAGGTTCAGGAGAAGAATACCTGGAAGGATTTGGGAGAGGCATATGCCCAGCAATAGGACACAACATAAAAAAACCGGCCAAGTGCGAGTCGGACTCGCGCACGAGGGTTCCGTACCATTATCGCAAAAAAAACGACAAAAATATCACTGTTGTCCCACTTAAATATTTATTTTCTTTTTTTGTTATAACGACAACAGAAATACATCATCTGTGAAGATTTCAACTGTCTAGCTATCACGGTGATAGACAGACAGACAAACGGATAATGAAGTCTTAGTGCTAAAAACATTTTAAAAACTTGTTAAAGGTAAAAACGTTCTTACCTGTGGAATTCGATGGTGAATGTGGCCTTATCCGGCTGGTGGAAGGTGATTGTCTTGTTAGACTACCAATTGCTGCCGTAGTTGGTGAATGCAGCATGCCGTCTTCTGGGAAACCTAGACCATTTTAACAATGTTGTATTTGCTACTTAGTTCTGTAGATCTTCAAAACGCAAAGGTCACAAACATCTGCATCGTTGATAATAATGTTTACAAACAATTAAAGACAAAGATACCAAAAATAATATTAAAATGTTGGGCGCCGAAATCCTTGTAGTCCAGTGATTAGTATAATTTTTTACTAAATCACACTATCTCACTAATATTATAAAGGCGAAAGTTCGTGTGTGTTTGTATTTTTGTTACTTCTTCACGCTCAAATGGCTGGACGGATCTAGATGAAATTTGGCACAGAGATAGATTATACTCTGGAATAGCACATAGGATTCTTTGTATCCCGGGAATATGTTCCTTTGGGATAATTTTTGACATTCACGCGGGAGAAGCCGCTTGTAGAAGCTAGTAGTCAATATTTTGTTGAATGTCGTTTAACGGTAAAGGGTTACAGCCATTCATTTATGCTTGTCATAAACATATTTCAACAAATAAACACAACAAAAGATAAAAAATTAGGTAAAGTATAAGATTCTCACCTCCATTATCACTGCTATCAGCCACGCTGGCGTTCCCCCTCCAGTACGCCGCATTCATATCAACATGCACAGTAGGCGTTGGTACTTCCCCCCAATTTCCATTACCCCATCTTTCGTTATTTTCCCACTGGTTTCCATTCGCACTACCATCCCATTTCTGACCATTTTCCACCCACTTCTGCCCATTCTCTTCCCACTTCTGACCATTTTCATCCCACTTTTGCCCATTCTCAACCCACTTTTGGCCGTTCTCATTCCACTTCTGACCGTTTTCAACCCATTTCTGACCATTTTCATCCCACTTCTGGCCATTCTCAACCCATTTTTGTCCATTTTCATCCCATTTTTGGCCATTCTCGTCCCATTTCTGCGCGTTTTCCGCCCAGTTGCGTATGTTAGAGTTGTCAACCCATGTTTCTCGCTCCTGCCACTGATTGTCAGGCTGTGGGGGAGGTTCGGTCCAGGGGGTGACGACAGGAAGGGTGAGGCGGCCGCCAGGGGTGCTACTGCGACGCCGTCGGTCTATGAGGCTTTCTCTTTCGCGGTTCTTGTGTTCCGGTACTGCATATGTTGCTTCTGTGGTGGGAAATATAAAGCATTATTATTTTTGACGCTGTATCGGTTCAGATAATAATTAATTAGTAATGCATTCAGATATAAGTTTTGAATTGATTAACACAATTACAAAGGTGTATAGTAAATAAACATCGACCACATAGCCACTAGACGCCTAATAACAGGCGAGCGATGTCTGTCAACACATATGACTAAAAAGATCATATACAGGTAATACTGATCACCACTCGACAATTTCGAATTAGTAGCGACCACTTCTGTGAGCCATAAACACTTCCGTGTCAGTCAATAAAAAATTGATGAAATAAATTTTATAATGGCCTCTTGTACAATATGTTGCTATGGTAACAACAGCCAGACATGAGTTTCCGAAAAAATAACATAACATTAAATTGATAAGTTATTAGTTACATAAACATAATTATATTTTAAATTTGTCCAAATTACAAAGATTAACAAATTAGATGTCAAAGTCACAACGACACGTCAAAAAGCGTAAACATAATTAGATTTATTTTCTAATATTATTTATCGGAGTTCATATTATACTAGTCAAGTTTGTAGGTGAAGACGCCCACCGCATGTTTGCGTCTTTTCTTTTTAATGTATTTTTTTCGCTATCTCTTGTCCTCTATAATTTCGTAAACAAAACTAGTGAAGCACCATATCCTATGACCAAATCTGTTATCGATAGAACTAGAAACCTTATAAATACAGACATTAAATTGAATAGTTTATTAATTGTGAAACGTTTTTTTGATTACATTTTTTACTAATATTTAATATTACTATATTTAAGAACCAACAACCGAAATAAAAGTATGTTTACCTTTAGAATTTTGTTTATTTTTTTTTAAATTTTAGCATTTTATGTTATTACTAAAATGTTAAAACGCCGTATAATTAATAATAAAAAAGGTAATACTAATTTAAAAAAAATACAGATACAATATATAATAATAATTTTAATATATAATATACAATATATAATAAATTTATAAAAATCGATACCTTCCTGGTTTTATTTAAACCTGTCCCACCCTTAATGATGCGTATGACCTTGGTAAGGGACCAATCAGAGCGCAGTACCCCGTGCCTCATACCTCAGCTAGTTGACAGAATTGTTTTGATGTATTAGATCAAGCATTAGGCGTCTAGGGGCTATGTTGTAGATGTAAATAAATTAAACTGGCCTTGTTTGATCCAGTTCTAGCAAACATTTACACATATTTAGTTCTAGTTTTTTTTTCTAGTTTAAGCACAAGCCAAAGTTTAAGTTTAAGTCCAAGAATAACTTGCGATGTGACGGAATGATAAGCCAAAGGTCAAAGTAGCAAGTCTGAATGCAAAGGTTTTATCTCATTTGAAGACAATAAGTTATGTGTATTTCTTACCTGAATTCATGCCATTAAGTCTATCTCTCAAAGAATCTTGTGTGTGCAAATTTGGTGATCGAAGTTGTTCTGCAGTTGGAGTTTTACTTCTGATCAACTGATTGTTGTTTGATGCAGCTGTAAAATAAAAGCAAGCATATTAATTGCGACCTATGTACCGTTATGGCGTATTCAGCAAAGCCAAATACACAGTAAATATATTTCAATAAGCTTTAAGTTCGCAATAGTAGTAGAAGTGGACTTCATGTGTTGTTTCTGCTATTGATAGAAAGAAAGAAAAAATTAAATTAAAATTTATAAAAATCCCGACATTTAAACCACTAAAAAGCAAGAAAATAAGCCTCGTACTCGCGTCGGAGAACCGCTAAGTAAATAAAATAAAGTGTTGTAAAGTTGGCGATTCCCCGACGCGAGTACGAGGCTTATTTTTATGCTAGTTTTTTTGCTTTTAGAGGTTTTTATGTTGGGGTATTTCTTAATTTTGTTTTTATGTTTATAAACTATATATTATAATATTCCTAGTAGTAGACACGCATCCATCGACAATTTATCGAAATACGTAATTATGACATGATATCTTGTGAAAAACCCAGATTCAAAGAGTAAAATGCGAATTACTTTTGAACGGTTGGACCGATTTCAATCAAACATAGCTAAGAACACTCTCGACTAAGTCACCTTTCAAACAAAAAACTTAATCAAAATCGGTTCATCCGTTTAGGAGCTATGATTTCACAGACAGACACAGTCACATCAACAGACGTCAAAATTATTACACCCCTCTTTTTCCGTCAGGGGTTAAAGAGTTTATTTGCGCCAGGCACGACATACCATAAAAAACAAAAGGTATAAGTAACATCAATACGAATACAACAAAGTATGCGTCACAACCACGCAAAAAGGTCATCGCTCAGCATAATGCTGGTACTCCATGCAAGACAGAACCACAGCTCTCGTTTCTTACCGGTTACCTTTAAGATATGCCTACAGGTTAGTTACCTCGCAGCTTATATATAAAGAAATCATATTTGGAGATTGTACTTACCAGAAACAGGTTGCACGCGTGTCGCTGATCTACTCCTAGGCGCTCTGCCGATAGCATTGTTACGTCTCCACACTCGAAGTGTGGTTTCATGCATCGCTGGGCAGTCCTTTAGTACCTGTAAACAGTAATTATTGGTCAGTGAATGCCAAGTATTGTTGGTTCATTTGAAAAGGATATAAGAACGATTGGTTGAGACGATTCTCTTGAAGGTTTCCTCTGCATTATGATGACCAAACCATGTTTAAAAATACAAAAGGGATCTTTAATATTGATAGTATATATGGTGTAACGGAAAGGAATGATAATATTTTAAAATCTGCTTCTGTCTAAGTATAGTACTCTCCAAACTTCTTGGCCGCCCTGAAGTTGGCTACAATGACGGCAGCAGTAAATCTCATACAAAAACAGCACCGTTTCGTGCCTCGCCCATGCGGCAAACCAACTTCGGGGCAGCCCAGAAGTTAGGCGAGAGCTATAAAAAGATAATGCAAAAAAAAAAACCTTACAAAGTTTTCCTCAGACCAAAATTAGACAATTTTTTTTTTTTAATTATTCTATAACTTCTTTGAAGAAAGTAGGTCAAATATATAGACAGTTTTTGAAATATGATCACACATTTCCGTTACACTCTGTATAAAAATATCGTTCTTACCTGTACAACATGTTGGTGTGGTGCATGACGAACGTCACTTTCTCCGATCTGCAATAATAAGTCGCCTTCCCGAAGACCAGCACAACGACTACGGTCTAAAACCTAGAAAGTTAATAAGATATTTTAGTAGGTACATGTTTTTAGACGTAATGTAATGAAATATTTTTTTGATCACACACTAATTCTTTTGAATTACTTATATTATTAAATAGTACATTGTGTATTAAGGGCGGTAGGTAAGGAATTACGATCGAGGCTCTATTAGAAGCCCGAAGTCGAAGACTGAGGGCTTTCTGAGTCGAGGTTCGTAATTCCCGTACCGCCCGTGATACATACAATGTTTTTCATCACATTTGCGAGTAATAATTATGAATTATAGCTTTAATACACAAGTCAGCACAGCTGTTATTACGAAATACGTGAACTTTTTTTTAAGCGGTTGGCGAATTTTTGCCCACACCACAGTGTTTCGTTCAGAAACTTTAAGGGCAAATACTTACGTAGGTATACAGCCATGACGGAGTGTAAAAATAATTAAATAATTTCGACGTTTTCATACTATAACTATTAAAATCGATTATTAAGAACATTAGTTGAGTATTTAAGTAAAATGTAGCGAGATTGCGAAGAAATTCCTGTTTAGATAACATTTTAAGACAATTTTTCAATTGCGTGTAAACTCCTTGCTTGAACTTGCATGACCTGTTTGCTGTGCCATAAATTAAAAAAATATTACTTACCGCCCTAGGGTTTCATGACAAAAAGAAAGCCCGAGGGTTTTATATGGGGCATTACGGCAAAGTTAACCTGTATTTTTAGATACTTTTTACGTGCAAGTGTGATGAAAAATACTATAAGGGCCGATATCTCAATAGTCTGATAGCTTTTAACTGCTCAGCTAAAAGTTATCAGACTATTGAAAAATGTCTGATAACTACACTAAACATAGGCCTTAGTTTCATTGACGTGTTTGAATAGCGTTTACCTTCTTGACTTTCTGTCCATGCACACTGTCGGCGATAGTGAAGCCAAAGCCGGCAGCACCTCGACGTAAAGTCAGGACTAGTTCTCGACCTGGCTCGCTTGAAGTGTTGTTGTCAGCTCGAGATTGATGTTCTGCAAAATTTCGAAAGCAACATGGATTACTGGACTCAATAGTACATTTAGATGCAAGATGGGAAACTTTGTCATTGTAGCCGTAGACGACCGTTATGGAACCGAGAGACTGAGACACATGTGTATCAAACGATGTTTTATAACAACTTACTTGTAAACTGGCTCTTATTCCACTATTTTTAGGTTCAGAATGCAGTTGCACACGTGTGTTATTTCCTATTGTCTCCTACCAGCTACTTTATTTTGGTCATAGATCATTTTAAGGTAATATTTCTGTGAAAGTGTCCGTAGATCAGTGATCTATATCAGAATATCAGCGCAGCGTTATTTTCTTTTTAATATCGTTGCACATGCTGAGGTAGGAGCTTTTTTGTTCTCGCACGGGGTTTTTTTTTTATTATTGTTTGTGTTTTGCTTATCTCGTGTCTACTGTGCGGGCCATAAAAAAAAAAACTATTCTTTCTCTCTTTCTTTCTATCTGTTATTAAAACCACTGCTTTCACTGCGACTCTAGATTTAGAGCATGCGCAAGAGTAGATGAACAAAATGGGTATTGATCTCTTGCTACATTGTTATTTGACAGCTATGGAGCTCAGCAATTTTAAAAGTGAGTTAAATAAAGAAATACTCTTACCACTGGCCAAAGACAGCACATGATCAAGTGACGGACACCTTGGCAACTCCTGATTATCATCATTGATAGTCAGTTCATCCAGATCAAAAGACCTGGACATCATCCTCCTCTGTCCCGGGCTGTGCGGAGTGTGAGTGGGGCCACCGTCCACCTTGTCCCGACCCTGGGCTGCGGAGTCCAGGTTCGGAGAATCCAGGTTGAATCTGGAATTGTACGCAGATCTGAGTATATCTCTAGATTGTCCTTAGTACTAAGGAATTGGTTTATTAATATTTTATATGGTACTACGTTATTACGTACGTTATTTTTTTTTGTATTTTGACACTTCTACTTAAAATACAACTGACTTCTGACTTCCAAATAAAAACACTACAAAGTGAAAAATAACTTTAATTATGTAATCAGGAAGTCGTTGTTGCTGTTTTCGTTTCTTCGTTTTTGACACAGTTTTTGTTTGGAAATCAGTTGTATTTTTTTTTGTAAAATTTGCCCCACACTAGGAATTTCTTCCTGTATCGTAGGTGCGTTTACAAACATATAAACTCACATACACAACACCCACACTGATGATTAATTTAATTACCACATTTTTTTAATTACCACAGTGATGCCAGAATAGATTCCCCGAATAAAATGTAACTTGGAACATAACTAGTGGAATGAGAGTGTACCAGGATGAACTGTACACATCTGCGTACCCGTTTAGAGCGTACTGGCGTAAGCGTATGTTATGAAATGGTGTAAACAATAAACAGACATACGATTGCAGCAATGCCGAGAAATTAGTCGTCATTTATTGAAGATTACTGTTGTTTATCTCCGAAGTTATTCATCAGATCATTACTACATTTAAATGGGACCATTTCGGAATAAACTTATTACGAACAAAAATATAATTTTGCAAATCCGTTTATTGTATATGGCGCAGTTATACTAGAACATAAATAAATTGAAAAAAAAAAAACTTGCGAATTGAGAACCTCCTTTTTGGGAAGTCCGTTAAACACCCCAAATCAATGATAACTGATTATGTCCCAAACTGCACTTTGGCATGCATTTTACGTACAAGTAGAAAAAAAAACACCGCACTCAAACGCGATCAACAACAGAAACACAGCCGTATTAACAGTTTTAGGGCGTAAGAAACACCCTTGAGCTTCCTTCCGAAGAATAGCAGTTTCAAAGTCAACCTATCGCCTTCAAGGAGATTTATGGTAAATTTTACGGTAAGTAGCTAAAGCAGTGTCAAGGTTTAGATAATCTTAATTTATATTAAGTAATAATATTCACCTGGTCCGCAACGCCCGGGTAAGTTGTTGCATGGCAACAGCATCAGATGTAGCGGGAGTAGTCGCGTCCACTGCTAACGTGCTCAGAACACGAGTGTTCGGGTCCTCCGAGTCGAAGGATAGAGGATAACCTGTTGAACGATATACAGGTTGTGCTTTAAGCTTCTCACACAGGTATTCATTATAGATTCAAACAATCATTATGTTAGTAGAGGAGACGTGGATAATCGACCTTCACCCATCATATAACTTGATGAGATATATTTTTTATCAAATAATATATTTTATACCAACATGCCTATGAAAACTTTCCTATCGAAAATTTCACATAGCTATTTTTAATTAAATTAATTTCAATCAATTTTCTATCATCATCTTCACTCTTTTCATAACCGAATGAATTTCATCTCAACTGATAGTTTTTAACACACAGAATATGCCTAGGTAGGCTTGCCTACTTAATTCTGTGCATGGCTTTGGCAACCTGGCAAGCAGATGTGAACAGGTACTTGTGATCTTTCTTTTTCAAGCAGAAGTTGCTCGACTAATTTTGGTTTTAATTAGTTTTTGTTTTTTAATGATAGGCTCGTGTTTGACCCTAACACACCTGATGGTAAGCAATGATGTGGTCGACGGGGAAGCACGCTTGCCTAGAAGTAACCTGTTCACTCTTGACTTAAATATCCCCAGGTTGTAGCTATCAGGAAACACAGACTCTGGCACGGAATGCCAATACTTAGCTGTACGCACAGTTAAAGTATTTCCAAAAATGTTATTGTGTATGGGTGGGATGTGTACCAACGGCGCATCGCCGTAAAACCGCTTGAAAGATAATGTAGATCTAAGATATGATCCTTTTCTCACCTCTGACAAGATGAAGTGTGACATCAGTTCCAGGTGTTATAGACTGGAAGATCTGGGCAACCAGTGCATGGGACAAACCACGTACACCTCGATTGCCAACACCGACTACCACGTCACCTGGACGCAGTGCACCTGTAGGAAAAGAAACAAATAAGTACAATAAAAGTGAATTGCCAAATTTTTTTTTAGGGTTACATACCCAAAGGGTAATAACGGGTCCCTATTACTAAGACTGCGCGGTCCGTCTGTCTGACTGTTACCACACTGTATCTCATGAACCGTGACAGCTAGGCAGATGAAATATTCACAGATGTTATATTTCTGTTGCACTATAACAAAAAATACTAAAAACAGAATAAAATAAATACGAGTATTTAATTGGGGCTCCCATTCAACAAACGTGATTTTTTGCCGTTTTTTGCGATAACGGTACGGAACCCTTCGTGCGCAAGTCCGACTCGCACTTGGCCGGTTTTAATTGGTATTTTCTATAGGCAAACAAGCAGGTGGGTATTTGACCCTTTTGAAAAAAGTAGTATGGCACCTGTAATATTATGTAAATTCTATTTAATTTTACGATTGTAGAAATGTGAGACTGTGTTCTTGGTCATAAATTTTATTGTTATCACTTACCATCTATCCAGGCGGGACTATGTGGCACGATGCTGCGTATTTGAAGATATCCTTCCGTTTCTGGTATACCTTCAGCACCGATTAGCGTGAAACCCAAACCCTGGAAAACAAAAAAGATTGCATTTCATTCGACATTCTTTTTTTTGTGGGGCTCATCGATACTATTCGAAACCTAAATTCCTTATCTTGAGAACGGAGGGTTATATCCGCTGGTTATATCGAACTTCTACCGAATAAAACCCCGCAGTTCTTACAACTACCATAAGTCGGGGGCCCGCCCCAAGAACATTCGCCTGCATCCCAAACTGAAAGGTTTATTATCGGTTACATTTCGGGGAGTGTGCGATGGAATTGCATAATTTAATTCCGCCTAGCCCGTTCCATCATCGGACTACCAGACGTACGGCGATGCGTCATCGGTACATGGTGGACATCCCATCCATACGCAAAAAACGTTTTGGGGACACTTTTATTACGCGTACAGCTAAGGAGTGGAATTCCCTGCCGGAGTCTGTGTTTTCCATCGAGGATACAATCGAGGGGGGGTCTTTAAGTCAAGAGTGAATGGGTTTTTTCTAGGCAAGCGTGCTTCACCGTCGACCAGATCATCGCTTACCATCAGGTGAGATAGTGGTCAAGCGCAAGACTAAACAAAAAAAAATAATATGTCTCTACTTTTACGGGCAAACTCAAAAAATTAGGGCTAAATAAATACAGCTCATTATCTGAATTTTTATCTTGCCTAAATTTTACGGAAAGTGTCGAAAAAGATTTAAAGCGCAAATAGGTACGATTGTCATTCACAAAAGACAAAAGTCATAATTCCAGTTAATTTAGAAACAGTACTAAAAACGGTCGACACGGTTGCTGCGCAAGGATAAACAGGGTCAACAAGTTACGGTTCAGCTCCGATCCGCCCGGACACAAAACATCGACTGACATGACACAGGGACTCTTGTGAAGAAAGTGGTCCTTTTTGACCAATTTGTGGTTTTGAATCTACAATACGAAAGCTTTTTTTTCTATTTTAAACATGTACTGGGCGATAGCTATATCTTACGGACTCCTTTTCGGGGACATATCTTCGTCATCAGAATGGCGATTTCTGAAATTTGTTACTGGATATCCAACCGGTCGCGGGTCTTACAAGATGCAATTTTAAAAGGAGCTACTGTACCTCAAACATTTTGGTAACACTGATGTTTTACCGGAACTTCTTATATCAAATTTACGCCGAGATCTTATCCCAAAAGTGACGTAGCAAAAATGGTTTCGGATACTTACATTGTACCCGAAATATGTCACGCAACCTATTTCGCGATATACGAGTACTATTTAGTCTGGCCGATGTTAAAAATACGGTCAGCGTTAATTGGTCCGTTTTCAAAAGAAAACGGTATACGTGATGCCTACCCAATTAAAGCGCGAGTGACATCGGTACGCAGCATTAAAATACATTACCCTCCTTTTGGCACAATCGGCTAATAATACCTACATCTAAATGACATCAGTATAGGGCCAACCAACAGACACTGACTCAAACATCGGAAATGAATCGAATAATGACTTCTGAGTCATAAATAGAGGAAATTATTCGGAAACGTTAGTCTGATTGCTTACCTGAGTGCCTTTAGTGAGAGTGAGAGTAAATCTCTCGCCTCGGAGCTCCCCGGTGGGCGTAGGCCCGTTAGACTGGCTGGTGCCTCCGTTCTCAGATGATAGTTTCTCCGCTGAAATAAATGGCATTCATTCAGTATTATTTTCTTCGTAGATTGTAATCGGTTTGGAGGGGTTTGCCGTAATCGCCACGCTTGGCAGGCGGGTTGACGATCGCAGTTTGTTATTAAGTGCATAGAGAACGCTGCTGCCCATTCTCTGGATGCGGTAGTCCGGTGGATGAGAAAGGCACAGGACTGATCAGTGGAAGGATCTTGGAAGAGGCCCATGTCCAGCAGTGGACGTCTTTCGGCTGAAATGATGATCATGACGATATTGAAATCAGTGCTTGTTACAGTCGCGAGTGCTATATAATAAGTTTGCCTTGCGCAGGTAAAGGCGGATTGATATTTAATGACGACTGTGAAGTTCACTTTCCGCTGCGCATTACCCCAACCCACTGTCACATGAATTTGCTACTGTGCAGCGATTCGCGAAGTATTCAAAGCCGTCATTGGGTTTGAAACAACCTGTACCGAAGCAATAAGTACATCTACTGGTTCTACAATTTTGGCCTACTTATTCGACTGGACTATTTGGACCTTTATCTCATTTCTATGATATTAATTTGCGTACATAAACTGGAGTTTCCAGTTTATGGATGTCATTGGAAAAGTAATCAAGTAACTTCCGACTTAGACTAGGTACTATTTCCGCCAGAGTGCAACGTAGAATTTTATTGTATCTATGGAAAGTAAAAACATCTTAAGCTTTGGTATTTTGATCGGAACACACAACGCTACGGTATGCGGTGCCGGACATAATCGTATGGAAAATCTAGAATAGTCTTTCATCCGTCGCAGTATCCTTCAGCAGTGTGAAGGATTATGATCAGGAGACCAAAGCTTTACTATCGACAATAAATCTGCTAACCATGATCAATACAGCAAGAGGACGTATAAACTATGCCTAGAACTGGTTTGGAGACCCTTGGCCTTGTTCGAAAGCGCAGCAACTTATCCGTTGACAAGCCAAGACCTTCTAATTAACCTTTAGAAATACGTCGACAAGTCTCATGTCGATCTTAGGTCAGGTGGTTTCCGATAGACATTAATCTAAACTGGTATTATAAAGAGGTTTGTTTATTAATAGCTAGGAAACAACTGGACGTCAAATAGCTGGGAGACTTGACATCAAGTAGTGAACCAAGTCAAGGCTGCACAGCCTTGAACATCGTCGCAGAGTTGCCAGCTTGTCGCTTTTTATCGGTTACATTTCGGGGAGATGTGCGATTGAATTGCACGATCTAATTCCGCCTAGCCCGTTTCATCATCGGACTAGACGTACCGCATTGCGCCATCGGTTTATGGTGGATATCCAACCCATACGCACAAAAAGTTTTGGGAACACTTTTTTTTTTAATTATCAATAGGCTCGCGCTTGACCACTATCTCACCTGATGGAAAGCGATGATGTGGTCGACGGTGAAGCACGCTTGCCTAGAAAAAACCCATTCACTCTTGACTTTAAGACCCCTAGATTGTAGCTATCGGGAAACACAGACTCCGACAGGGAATTCCACTCCTTAGCTGTACGCATAATAAAAGTGTCCCCAAAACGTTTTGTGCGTATGGGTGGGACACTTTTCACACGCAAGCGTGTTTCACCATCGACCACATCTTCGCTTACCATCAGGTGAGATAGTGGTCAAGCGCGAGCCAACATAAAAAGAAAAACTTTATAACAACAAATACAACCGACTTCAAAATAAATAAAAACACTACAAAGTGAAAAATAACTTCAATTTCGGAAGTCGGTGTTCCTGTTTTGGGATCTTCGTTTTTTGACACCGACTTCCGAAATTGAAGTTATTTTTCACTTTGTAGTGTTTTTATTTATTTTGAAGTCGGTTGTATTTTTTGTTAAAAAGTTTTTTTGTCACTTTTTAGTTGTGGGTACATAACGTACCAATTCCCCAAAGTGAAGCCAGAATAAATTAACCCAGAAACATGAAACTTAAACAAAAACGGTGGATTTAGAGTATACCAGGGTGAACTGGTCACACCTGCGTACCCCTATAAAGCGTGCTAGTGTGATGTTATGTTATGAAATGATGTAAAGTGTAAACAATAAACAGACATCCGATTGCAGCTATCCCGGGTGATTTGCTGCCATTTATTGGAGAGTTCTGTTGTATATCTCCGAGGTTCTTCATCAGATCTTGATCAAATTTAAATGGGACCACATGACAAGCACCAGCTTTCAAATAAAAATAGAATCATCAAAATCGGTTCACCCAGTAACAAGTTCTGAGGTAACACACATAAAAAAAAAAAAAACAGTCGAATTGATAACCTCCTCCTTTTTTGCGAAGTCGGTTAAAAAAGAAAACCAGACACGGAAGATGCTTGTAAAAGAACAATCTCGGGTAGTAAGTACTGATCCTATTACTAACATTTTCAACTAATAAATAAAACTTTTATTTCAGACAAAGTCCATATGATTAGTAACAATTTATTTAAAAAACTAGTGTTAGTAGGTATAGTAGTCATAGCGGATCTTGGCGTCTCAGAAGTTGGGTGTGCGAACCATTGCGCAAGAATCAGTTTGTCTTCGAGTATACTGCATAGAGAAAGCGAGACAGGACGATTCGACAAACGTAAGCGAGTGAAAGAGACACAAAATAGCTACTGCATAGGGTCTTGCAGCCAACTTCAGAGACACAAAGATTCGCTATGAGTATGACCTATACTAATATTATAAAGCTGAAGAGTTTGTTTGTTTGAACGCGCTAATTTCAGGAACTACTGGTTGGAATTGAAATATTCTTTTTGTTTTGGATAGCCCATTTATCGAGGAAGGTTATAGGCTATATAACATGACGCTACGACCAATAGGAACGGAGCATAAATGAAAAATGTTCCTTTTTCATAGCTTCCGTTGCGAGCGCTGCGTAAGCGGTTACAGTTACGCAACATTCATGTATGTAGGATATTCCTGTAGTCAGTTGACGGGAGCCAAGCCGCGTAGGACAGCTAGTTCAGATATAAAACTAATAGAAAGCTCATTAGTGCTGAGGCTGAGTGAGAGTATAGGCTAGTTAAATTAGTAATTATTTTTATCCTGGAAACTGCAAACACGGTTTCTTGCCAGACAGGCGACGGGACCAAAAAGCTAGTTTCTAAGGATTTGCTATTAGATGATTGATGATAATACGATGCAACAAAACAACAATAGTACTGTATTTATTACACCTGCTGGCATAATAACGATGCAGGTAATTGGCGTTTACAAATACGTTTGCTAGTTTCATCGATTAAATCAACTAACACCGATATAAATGTCAAGATTAATTGGCAACGGTTGGCTCAGTGTGCGCCCTCTTTTTAACCGACTTCCCAAAAAGGAGGAGGTTCTATGTTCGACTTCAAGTTAGTTTGTTTTTTTTTTTTTGTGTATGTTCACCGATTACTCCGTCAATTGTAGACCGATTTTGAAAATTATTTTTTTGTTTGAAAAAGTATGTTCCGAAATTGGTCCCATTTTAATTTGGTGAAGATCTGATGAAGAACTTCGGAGATATACAACAGAACTCTTCAATAAATAACGGCAAATCTCTCGGGATTGCTGCGATCGCATTTCTGTATATTTTTTATACCATTTCATAACATAACATCACGCCAGTACGCTCTTAAGGGGTACGCAGATCTCTCATTTCACCGGATATGTTCAAGTTTCATGAAATCTATTTTGGCGTTAAAGTTACCTTACTAACTTGCCTATTAGGTACATACAATTAAAAAGTGAAAAATAAAAAAAAACTTTTTGCCAAAAAATACTACCGACTTCCAAATACTAAACTACAAAGTGAAAAATAAATTAATTTTTTGAAGTCGGTGTCCATAACGCAAAAAAATGGTACCTACGAAAGACACCGACTTCAAAAAATTAATTTATTTTTCACTTTGTAGTTTAGTATTTGGAAGTCGGTAGTATTTTTTTGCTAAAAGTTTTTTTATTCTGAGAAACGATGTGCGTGCGCACATGTATTTTATTAGCCCAAATATATGAGGAATTGCTTATAAAGTAGCTATACTAGAGGGAATTACTGCTCTCCGCACATGATCAGTTGCTTATTAAAGCAGATTATTCCTTCGACTGGCGTATTATATGTTTTGAGGCAAAGGCAGTAACAGCATAGAATGTGAAAAAGTGGGCACAAAAACTAGAGGCAGAAGCCCCAAACGGTGTCGGATATAAGATCCAGCCTTCAGGGCTACACTACATCCTGGTACTGTTTGCAACAGATGGGGGTTATTCGAATTCACGATTAGGAAGAGACAAGACTTGAATGTCTTTTTTTTTAAAACAAATGCTGCTTTCAGCAGAAGTTTTTTTTTCGAGAGCTGTGTTGGCCCAGTGGTATTGGCCGCGACTTACAAGTTGTAGGTCGTGGGTTCGAACCCAAGCAGGCGCTTTACTTTGTGTAAAGTATTTCATCACCACTGCTCTCAAAAACGGTGAAGGAAAACATCTTGTGGAATCCGGCATGTCCTAGAAAGAAAAATTAAAAAAATAAACCGGCCAAGTGCGAGTCGGACTCGCACACGAAGGGTTCCGTACCATTATCGCCAAAAAACGGCAAAAAATCACGTTTGTTGTATGGGAGCCCCACTTAATTATTTATATTCTTCTGTTTTAGTACTTATTGTTATAGCGGCAACAGAAATACATCATCTGTGAAAATTTCAGCTGTATAGCTATCACGGTTCGTGAGATACAGCCTGGTGACAGAGAGACAGACAGACGGACCGCGGAGTCTTAGTAATAGGGTCCCGTTTTTACCCTTTGGGTACGGAACCCTAAAAACCAGCACTGGGCCCGCGTGGTGGTTTACTGCCCATCTGCTCTCACAGAGAGGAGCCCTGTGTTCCAGCAGTGGACACATTAATAGGCTGGTGATGAAGATTTTTTTAAAGGTAAGATTCTCGTATTCTGTACATATATATTCCCTGTGATTTGTGCATTCAGTTATGTAAATCAGCATGAATAATCAAAGAAATTACTGTCAGCCACGCTCAATTGGGTCCGTATATTACAGCTTTTACTTTGTCGACACCAAATTAAGATTCTTTTGATAAACATACGTTTTTTTTAGTAACTGTAGACAGCTACCAAAAGATTAGAATATCGATGTAGTTTTCAGAAAAAATATAATAATTTATCTTTTATGAAATTTGCCTGTAGGTAGTTCGCTTAGGCCCGATTTTTCAATAGTGTGATAACCTACTGAGAAATAAAAGTGGCCGTTTGACAGCTTTTGTATAGAAAAAATGTCAAACGGCCATTTTTATTCCTCAGTTAAAAGTTATCAGACTATTGTAAAATCGGCCCTTATTTTAATAAAATTATTGAGTGCAAGAGGACGGTCAAAAACAAATTGTTAATTGTTTGAGAAATGCTATGAAAGAAAAAAAACTTTTTACAAAAAATATAACCGACTTCCAAATAAAAAAAACAAAAAAGTGAAAATAACTTCAATTTCGGAAGTCGGTGTTCTTGTTTTATTTTCTTCGTTTTTTGACACCGACTTCCGAAATTGAAGTTATTTTTCACTTTTTTGTTTTTTTTATTTGGAAGTCGGTTATATTTTTTGTAAAAAGTTTTTTTTATTTTGCTCTTTTTAGTTGTGCTACACAATTTATATAGGCTAGGTACCAATAATGCCCATAGTGAAACCAGAATAGATTGACATGAAACTTAAACAAATTCGGTCGAATAAGGGTATACCAAGGTGAACTGTTTACACCTGCGTACCCCTTTAGAGCGTACTAGTGTGATGTTATGTTATGAAATGGTGTAAACAATAAACATAAATTCGATTGCAGCTATCCCGAGTGATTTGCCGTCATTTATTGAAGAGTTCTGATGTGTATCTCCGAAGTTCTTTATCAGATCTTGATGTAAATTAAATGGGACTACATGACAAACACCAGCTTTCAAATAAAAAAAGAATCATCAAAATCGGTTCACCCAGTAACAAGTTCTGAGGTAACACACATAAAAAAAATAAAAAAAAATACAGTCGAATTGAGAACCTCCTCCTTTTTTTGAAGTCGGTTAAAAAGGGAGGGAATGACATCGTGGAGGTTGGTTGACAGAGGTAAACGGAAGAAGAAAACGTGTTGCGCCGACCCACGGGGGTCGGTGCCATCATCTTCCTGTCTTTGTATCATTTTCATTATATTAAGACAACAAAACGATTACAGCATTTAACCACAGGACAAAAACGCCTTCACAGATAAGCACTGAGCAGCGATATAAATTATTGATGTTGCCATGCCTGTTGGTTATTTGAAAAGTTTAGATTTCCTTACGTAATTTCTCAAAATTATACAGAAAGTCTACAAAACAAAGAATGTTTGCAGTGATTATTCAATTTGAACTCAGTGAGAACAACAGAAATAATTGAGTATTTTGTGAAAGTTAGTTGAAGCAATGATGGGTCACGATTTATTAGCATACTTATCACTGTTTGTGCAAGCATTGAAATGTTCCGAAAAACTGTATTGACGGTCGACATTCACCTACATAACATTATTTACAGTCACGTAGGACACATTAATATTTTTCTGCAGAAATATGGGAAACAATACTTCACGCCTGAACAGCTGCTCAACTTGTATAAAGCGCAAGTTTTGACATGCATGGAGTACTGCTCTCACCTCTGCGACGGATCTGCCAAATACCAACTTGTTGCACTTGAGTATATTGGTAAACGGGCCAAGAGGCTTATCGGTGACGATGCACTGGAAATCCTCAAAGCTTGAAAAGCCACGCCAAGGTAGTAGGCACTGTACAATTTGATGCCGCCTTACCCTTTCTATCATCGGACAACAAGACGTACGGCAATGCACCACCGGTACATGGTGGACATCCCACCAATACGTACAAAGCGTTTTGCGAATACTTCCATTGTGCGCGCAGCTAAGGAGTGCAATTCCCTGCCGGAGTCTTTGTTTCCTGATGGCTACAACCTTGGGGTCTTTAAGTAAAGAGTGAATAGGTTACTTCCAGGCAAACGTGCTTGGTTGCTGTCTAGCAAGCTCTTCCCCGTGCCTCTCGATGGCCTCACTCCAGACGTGAATGCTATACGTTGGAAGATCCCCAGTTGACCGATTTCGGCGGAAGCCGTATTGGCGGTCACTGAGGATGTCGTTGTCTTCTAGGTACACCAGGAGCTTATTGTTCAGCACACGTTCCATACTTTTACAGAGGATGGAAGTTACCGAGATGGGTCTGTAGTTGGCCGGGTCAGCCCGACCACCCTTTTTGGGCACCTTGCTGAACGTTAGCTTGCTTCCAAACCTTTGGCACCTTTCCAGTCACAAACAAAAGACGATATAGGCGTGTCAGGATCGGAGACAATTCAGGCGCACAAGTTTTTAGTGCGATTGCCGGTATCCCGTCTCCCGTCATTAAAATGTGCTCTGCCTATCTCTTTATCGTTGTCAATTATCAATACCGATTACATCTGCGGAGTTTAGCTAGCTAATCTAATTTGACCGTGAATATTTGGAAAGGCAATGCATCGGGAAACTTATGTGGGCGACCTTTTCACAGCAGTGAAAAACTGGAAGGACTGCCTTGGGGTTTGTCAAACATGGCGTAGTTGAAAGTTACTGAATCCTTCTCCTGTGTACCCTTACGATATTTCATACAAGTGACTTTAGTAGTAACTAAGTATTAACGATTGCTCACTAACATCCTCCGAAACCGATTAGTTGCGTTAATCGGCTCCACACATTCCATCCACTTGAATAAACATCAAAGCACCAATTTTGGTCAACTGCGTTCATGCATCCTTTCCACATGAACAAACTATTTGGGGACACCTTTTGCGAAGGTGTGATTTTACTTGAAACTATAACTTTAGGTAGGGATGGTCACGGTGTTACAGGGAACCTATCTCTGAATACTTTTAAAACAAATTTGATGTTTATCTCTGTTTCTGCCCTTACTTTTTGCTTTTGATATGCGCAGATTTTGATACGGTTCTCACTAATTTAAGGAGCGATTAACGAGAAAGGTTTGTGTATATATGTCCCGTGCGAAGCCAGGGCGGGTAGCAAGTTCGTGATAAACAAAAGGTTGAGTAACAGTTTACGAGTAATTAATTTTGTTGTAAGGCATTGATTGGTGTAACCTTGGGCCGTCCTTTGTTCGAATTTTGTCGGCTTCGAAATTCATGGACAGTGAGAATGGGGCTTTCTCTCTGCTGAATCTAAACCACAAATCCTACCTATTCTCGTGATTATTATATAATTTGACAGTCTGTATAATGCTCACAACGAATCTTTGTGTCTCTGAATTGGCTGCAAGACCCTGCACAGTAGCTATTTTTGTCGAACAATGAAGATAGCATTGTAAAACGTGTTGTCAATGTTGAACGTGAAGATAGCATTGTATAACCGTCTCTTTCACTCGCTAACGTTTGTCGCATCGTCCTATCTCAGTTACTCTATGCAGTATACTCGATGACAAACTGTTTCTTGAGCAATGGTTGGTACTCTACACAAAGATCCGCTGTGACTACTTCTATGTTTGTTAAACAATCATACCTCAATGGCTGGGATGGATGGATTTGGATGGGGCATGGACACACGGGTGGGACATGACCTGGCTTAGGACATAGGACTATTCATCCCGGTATAAGGCTTAAGCCGCTGGTCCAGCCCTGGGCAGTTAATCCAGTAAAAGACCTTTTTACTACAGCATCAATTTTCTAATAATTGGCCATAAAGATAAAAATCAGAACCCCAGAAGCGCCTTATAACTCTTAAAGAGTATTATGCAGTAGTTTCCACAAGGATTACCAATAATTCAAATTAAAAAAGCCCCCGACAATACATAACAACAATAACAGTGTTATAAAACAAGTTCTGGCTGAATTATTTCCACTCGACTGGAACTCTACAGCATAATAATAATTGACTTATTGCTTCCTGAATTTCAGATTGAGACTGATATTATGTAAAGGATTTATGGTTTAACTTTTAATTCGATCACGATTTTCTAGTTTATAGCTTAGAGGACCCTGAGGCTCAAACGAAGTTTGTCGTGTGTAGATATTGTATCATCCATCTAAAAGGAAAAATTAAGGGGCACAGTATATATCTCAGTTTATGGAATATCTTTTATAATGGTCCAATATTGGAGGAGGAACTAGGCGAGAGCCAAACTTCGAATTATGACTTTTTACTTAGAACATTCAGTTGGTTATCTGCAACCGCACTCATTAGGCAGTGGAAATAGTAATTTATTTGTTCATCCTCGCACTGGAACGCCTTACAGCAATTACACCAACGGAGCACAATCTTATAATAAACTCATTATGAGTCCAGGTTTCCTCACCGTTTCCCTTCACCATTGTCAGGGATGTCCAAAATAAACTTAGAAAGTACATATTTTGAATAATTGTAATAAGATAATTGAAAAGTCACATTGGTACTTGCCCGGATTCGAACCCACAACCTCAAGCACGAGAGGCGAGTTCTTAGCCACTGGGCCACCTCGTCATAATGGATAATGGATGCAAGACCCGGCGCATTAGCTATTTTTGTGTCAATGTTAAAGGTGAAGATAGCATTTATTTTACTTGCTAATGTTTGGCGCATCGTCCTATCTCGCTTACTCTATGCAGTATACTCAGTGACAACTGTTTCTTGCGCAATGGTTGGCAGAGCCAACTTCAGAGACACAAAGATCCGCTGTGACTACTATAGCAGTACTGTCTGCGAGTCTGAGTCTGGACTTGAGCCCGTTTCATGCCAATATGATTGCCCGGTATTACATCAGACTTAAACATAACTGGCGAAATGTGATTGTGCCATAAGTGGGCCTTTAAATTACCCTTCGGAGAATACATGCCCGATGTTACGTTATTAATTATATAATAATCAAAAAATGCAAATAAACATAACTTACCTCTCAACCTCCTAGCTTGCAAAACTGGATTCTCATACTGTGTCCTTCTATTGATGTGGTCCACGTAATATGATCCATATCTCTCGTCAGACACCCTTTCCCAGCCAAAAGGCAGTTCATCTTCTCCGCACTCTCCAAGGGAATGCTTACGGACTCTAGCTAGTCTTGGATCCAGCCAGTGTGAAGTGCCAGTATTGTGGCTGAAAGAGGTTTTATTATTTTATTTTTCTGGTTATCATTTTGCAAGGGATTGAGACAATATAACCAAAAAGTTGGTGACCAAAACGGGGTGAACAGAACTCTCAGGGGGAATAGTAACAAAACTTTGTAGGGGATTTTCAGTTTGAAACCCTATTATTGATTTCTCACAAAGGATATGTTATTTTTACATTTGATTTGTTTATAAAAATGGAGTCCTTAGATACAGGAACAATATTTAAATACCTAACTAATGTGAATATCCCCTACAAAGTTTTGTTACTATTCTCCTTGCAAGTTCTATTCACCCCATTTTACTGTATCTTAAATTTTAGGAAGTTGCTACTTGACACTAACCTCGGCTTTTTAGAACTGAAATTAGATATGTTAATTGAACAAAAAAATAATAGTCAGGCCACCCTTAAGTTGGCTTTCCAATGTGCAAGGCTTTTTTTATTTTGTTGGATCTCACGCAGTTCAATCAGTGATTGGCTACTGCTTAACCGGGCGATCCTTTGGAGACTAAACTAGAGCGTCCAAGATCAGAGCCAGGCAAGCGCAAGGCAAGGTTTGGTTCTGTTTTTATATGAGACTAGAGGACGCCTCGCGGTTTCACCCGTTCCCGTGGGAATACAGGGATAAAAAGTAGCCTATGTGACCCGGGGATAGAGTAGCTTCCCAACGGTGAAAGAATTATTGAAATCGGTCCAGTAGTTTTGGAGCCTATTCGGTACAAACAAAAAATTCTTTCCTCTTTATAATATTGGTATAGATATACTACTGCACAGCCATTGTAAGCAACTTCAGGGCGGCCAAGAAGTTTGGCGAGAACTCTAGACAAGTGTTATGGTTTTTTTTTGTTATCTTGCGGTGATATAGGATTTTTAGCAAAAATAATCATAATCATGTGATTTAGGATAAATTAAATGCCAGATAATATTTTATTATTTGTACTTTCAATAAGTTCAACCATCAAGGTGGTTACAATGACACATTATGCAGTTATTTTTTGTTCTTGTTTGAGCACTAAACAGGTTATTTTGTTGGTAATATGAACAGCTTACATTAAAAGACATTCTATTGTTATTTATACACAATTTAATGGCTATTATACTCCTTTGATTGAATTTAAATTGTGTCCATTGTTAACAAAATTGAATACTAACAATTTTTAAGAAAATTTGTGTATAAGAAGAGAATACTTAATCCATGCAAAAGTTGCATTGCTAGATTTGATATTTCTTGACTTTAGAAACTGGAAGATTTTACTGAATAAATATTAACGACAGCTCAACACAAAATTAAGAAAGATGAAGTGTACTTCTACTCACTCAATAAAATACACCTCTCCGGAGGGTGTGAATGCCTTCTCCCACATTGGAGGCAATGGTCCTAGGTTGTACTCATCCTCATCCTCCCTTTTCAGCACACCATCCCCAGGTCTCACTCCAACCACTGAACCACCCACTGTGCCTGCAGTCCCAGAGCTATGGGTTGAAATACCTGCTGAGGACAGCCTGTCCGAGTCAACAGAGCTCTGAGCCATGGCAAATGCTGTTTAAAAACACTATTTTCACCACATTTTACATATCACACTTGCTAAAATACATTCATGTTCCCGCCAAACTAAATATCACTGTTTATCTTCTTAAATTTTCAAATAAAGAACACTTTGTTTCTCTTATCTCCATAGATAATTTTCTCTTTTTTGTTCATTCTCTCCGCAATTTACTCATCGATATGGCATTCCACAAAAACAAAACAATACAGGAATGCCAGTGACCACGTATGAGTCATTTTGGGACTGACTCTTCACTGACTTGTCGATTCATGTACTATTTACCTGCGCCATAGGTAACTACGTAACAAATAACTGGATTTCAATAATTAGCTTTCCGAACAACCGCCGTGCACTCGGCTCAATGCAACGATATGACGTGCTGCAGGTGCATCGTAACGTACATCCACGATAACAATATCATAGATTCATAGCACATTTCCAACATTCACTAGACGTCGTAACGGTAAATGATCACCAAATGAATTCTATAACATGTAAATAAGATAAGTTCACTTTCTCACAAACAGGTAAATTGAATCTCTATAATTTTGAAAGTGGGTGCAACAAGTGTAGGCACACATCTACAGATGTTTGTTTATAGCCACAGCAAGTACATAATTAAAGGTTGTTCCACTCTTTATTGAATTAATGACAGTAACAATGAAGATTTAATTAACACGTTTTGTCAACATCACTTTTAGCTTCTTTTAAATTACCTTTTTGATATCAATTTCACTTAAAACAAGTTATTTCATTGAAAAAAAATTAAAAACGAACTTATTTTACTGTAATCGAATACATTACACAAAACATAGACAAGTCGCGCTGTCGCGCGCAGTAGAGATGCACCAGGCACCTGCCACCTGCATGGTATTATCGATATAACGGATGATTGAATAAATTTTTGAATCTATCTAAATCGATCTTGAAGTTTTTGTTGGATTAAAGTTTTTAAAGAAGTTATGGGTGATTTCTAAATATTCAATGGAAAATAATTTAAATCCTCAATATTTTAAAATAAATTGTAAAGCACCATGGTTCTATATAATTACTACGTAAATATTTTGAAATATGAATCATTAATTTATCGATTCAACCAAATTCCATAGCAACTCTGCTTCAGACTTTTCCCTGACCACTCACCACACCAAGTTCCGTTCCGATACGCGCAAGTGTCGCCCGTTATAATAATATTAGCATTTTTTACAGTCTGCAAGATAAATAAAAGGATTAATAAAAATAAAAATTGGACCTCGCATTACTAATAAATGAATTAATTGCCAAATTACTTGAAATTAGTTCAGATTTCTTACAGATAACTAGGAACGGCACAGACTCAGAAGTATCTCGTAAAAAGGAAAGTCGCAAACCATTCGACAACTATTTTCTCAAGAGTTGCAGCTATTCCCCAGTAGATGGCACTGATCGGCAATAAAATTTTTGCTACTTGTGAAATGAAATGATATTGTGAATTCGCGAAATTATTGATTAATTAATAACGTACAGTAAAAGTTGGTTTTATTAAATTACTAGGTATTAAGATTCGTTTTATTTTATAACGTAATAGCATCCGCCAGCGGCTTCGCCCTCGTGTATTTCGAAAATTATCTCAAGGGAACATATTCCCGAGATGAAAAGTATCCTAAGTGCTATTCCAGACTATAATCTATATCTGAGTTAAATATCATTCAGATCCGTTCAGTAGTTTTTGCGTGAAAGGGTAAGAAACATACACACTCACAGACTTGCGCCTTTATAATATTATTACTAGCTTCTGCCAGCGGCTTCGCCCGCTTGAAAAGTGTTCCCTCGTGTATCCCAAGGGAACATTATACCGGGATGAAAAGAAGCCCATGTCACAGATAATATAATACTAGCATACAGATGCCTCATCCCATACAAAGAAACCGTGCCGACGTAACTAGCGTTTTTCGTCTGATTAAGATGATTATTTTTATAAGTACTTTTGATCGCATTCGGTCCCGTTCCACGGCTAAAGATGGTGTTAGTTGCGGCTTACCAGTAAAAGGGGTTTTTCGATTCGTGACGATTTCTTTTATAGTATATTTTTTTGCAAGTTTTACTGTTTCATTGTATCAAAATGTGTTACAATACAAATTTAAAAATCGAGTGGCATGCCTCAGAAATTTAAAACCACGCCATCTATTGGAATTCATTTTAAATGATCCGTTCCAATAATCTTTAAAATGAAGAAAATCTTGATCTTCTTTTCTTTTTTGTGAATTAAAAGCCCAATATTACATAATTTTGTGCTTAAGAGAGTTGATTAAAAAAGTACACGAATTTTATGATCAATTCTAGAAAATTTTGTTGAATAAAGTATCTTATCCACACTAAACCATCCATACTAGTAATAAAAATGCGAAAGTAACTCTGTCTGTCTGTTTGTATTTTTATCCTAGGAGTATGTTCCCTTGTGATAATTTCCACGTGAGTTTAATAAGAAGATAGCATAAGTATGTCTACACAGTTTTATAATAATATTCTACGAAATCATAACATTTTTATACCGAGACGACTTGTTCCATCGACACAGTCTTCTCTTACAACTATATCAAAAGAATGTCTGTCTGAACGGATCTAGCTGAAACTTAATACACAAAGAGATCATGGCCTGGATTCTGACATAGGATATATTTCATACCAGGATTATTATTATTATCCCCGATCTCCAAGGTAGGTAACAAATTTTTTGCCTTCCTTTTGATGTGCATTCTTTGCAAAGTATTTGTTTGCCTGTTTTTTTTTTTTTTTCCTTTTATTATTATCAATAGGCTCGCGCTTGACCACTATCTCACCTGATGGAAAGCGATGATGTGGTCGACGGTGAAGCACGCTTGCCTAGAAAAAACCCATTCACTCTTGACTTAAAGACCCCTAGATTGTAGCTATCGGGAAACACAGACTCCGGCAGGGAATTCCACTCCTTAGCTGTACGCTTAATAAAAGTGTCCCCAAAACGTTTTGTACGTATGGGTGGGATGTCCACCATGTACCGATGACGCATCACCGTGCGTCTGGTTGTCCGATGATGGAACGGGCTGGGCGGAATTAAATCATGCAATTCCATCGCACACTCCCCGAAATGTAACCGATAAAATACCGACAAGCTGGCAACTCGGCGACGATGTTCAAGGCTCTGGAGCTTTGATTTGACCAATGCTTCATCGCCGATGAGTCTCTTGGCCCGCTTTTCGATCGACTCTATAATAGTATCTTTGAATGATAGATTGAGGAATGATGCGTTAAGTAAGACATCGTTGTGGTTTATAGGAAACTAGCTGACCCCCGTGGCTTCGCTCCCGTCAAAATTATAGCTTATGTTACTCGGGAATAATGTAGCATGCCATAGGTGAAAGATTTTTTTCAACACACTTGCTCATAAAGTGGCTCTAATTTCACCGCAACTAGGCACATAATGACACCTGTTATCAAACTGTGACTTTTTCATTACTATTATTCACAAGTGAGATAAGGGTCATTTTCAAAATAATTGTAAGTTACGGATAGGAAACAAATATGAATATTATTTTATTGTAACAGAAAAATAACAGAAAGGAGTTATTAGGGCAAGTTTAAATAGCATGTTGTAAAATAAATAAATAAATAAAACATGCACACACAGACAGTACATGGCACAGCAATGCAATACAGGGCACATTATACGACAACTTAACATACTTCAAATAAAAAGAAAAAAAAAAGTTTTGGCTAACCTGCGGTGCAGTAAGTTGAATAATATTTTATTATCATTAATTCATATATGACACTATATATATGAATTAATTGCACGTGTCTAACCTACAAATCTATTTATTTCCACATTAATTTAAATATTATACGAATATTTTATATTTATAACAATTAGCACAATACAGTTATTTCCTAGTATGGGTAATAAAACAGTAAACTTACTTACCGCTATTTTAAACGTCTCACATTAAATATTTACTTTTAAAAGTCTAATTTTCTTCGACAACGAAACGAGCTGAGAAACTATATTGAACAAAATAGCCGATCATTTATTTTTACGTCGTGTAGTGACAGGTAGTGGACTAATGATGCCAGTATATCAAATTTCTTTATTACCATGGAAATAATGTTAAAATAGCATAACAGAGAAGAATAACAGATATGTGTAAAATCAGGAGACTCATTAATAAATTAAATTTGAAGAACAATAAATAGTATTTTATATTTTGTTTAGTGAAGTGTTGAAAGTTTAAACAGTATTCTCTGAATATAGTTTTTTTTTAACCTTTGTGTAATAGTTAATAATTAAATTATTTTTTTTAGTTAACAGTCAAAGACGTGGACATTGAGTACTTGTATGAAACGGAATCTACGCAATGTTTGGTTTCATTTTTTTTTAATGAATTGTTTAGCTATATGTTACGCGGTGCTAATCTATAAGGATCGCCGAGACAGCATTGACCCAAATCAACACTGCACACGGCTCGACCACGCAGTGCAGCGTCAGCAGAAACGTGCCGCGCGATGACGACAACAGCGGCTTCGCAATAACGGAAACGCGGACCCAAATTCATAATTGATTCACACTTCGAACATTGTAAACCTCTTAGAAATAATTAACTTGTAACTTTTAGTATAATTAAATTTTATTAAATAACTTTTGCTTTTTTTTGGATCCTCCGGTTGTAGCCCACGTAATTGGCGCAGTCGGTAGGATACCAGTAAAGTAGAGTCAGTGTCGTATCGAACGATTAGTCTACGGGTATCCGAACCTACGGGAGCTGCAGTCCAGAGGAGAATCCGACTCTCGATTCGTCAAGAAGAAGCAATGCTGTAAGTCCTTGAATCTTTCAAGTCCTTGCCTATCTTACCCTTAAGTATCCTTGAATATCACAAGCCCTAAGTTTAATCCTTACTATATTCTTATATCCTGTCCAATCTATGTTCATGATATTATTTTTTACTTATAATTTCTGTATGTGTGTAAGTTTGTAGCGTTCAAGATTTTCCATCCAACGGAATATCGATCTGATAGGTTAGATAATAGTGACCGAAGCAGGAGTAGGCTCGCGGCTATAGACGGGAACAGGAATTTAGGCGCGATGTCGAGCGACGACGTAGACACGATTTATAAATCCCTGAGATTAGTGCCGGAGTTCGACGGGAACCCGCACGTACTAACCCGTTTCATTAGTATATGTGACCAGTTGGTAGTTACTTATTTTAAAACCGCAAAAGGTTATGAACTAACGAATTTAGCCCTCATTAACGGAATTTTAAATAAGGTTACGGGACCCGCTGCTAGGCATATTAATTCCAATGGTATCCCGGATACCTGGCAGGGTATTCGATCCGCCCTGATCAATAACTTTGCTGACCATCGAGATGAGACCGCTTTATACAGCGACTTATCCTTGCAAACCCAGGGTTCCAGTAGCCCTCAAGAATTCTATGAAAGGTGCCAAAACTTATTTAGCACCATAATGACTTATATCTCGCTTCACGAGACAGTTAACACCACTATTGAGGCTAAACGAATGCTATATAAAAAGTTAACCCTCCAAGCTTATCTGAGGGGTCTTAAAGACCCCCTAGGCTCTAGAATACGTTGCATGCGTCCCGAGTCCATGGAAAAGGCATTGGAATACGTGCAAGACGAACTAAACACGCTTTACCTGCAACACCGCAATGAGGGAGGACCCAGTAGAAAGGACTGGGCTCAACCACAACCGAATCATCATTTACCTTTGAACAATTTCACCCCCAAAGTAAACCCTGTTAACGTTCCTGTCATGCCTGGACCATCAAAACAATTTGCGTTCAATACGCCTGGCCCGCAGCGACAGCAGTCAATGCAGCCTTATGCTCAAGGATGGAGGCCCAGCATGCCTATGCAACAGCAACCCCGTGGCTTAACCCGTACACAACAAATGATGCGCGCCCCCTAGCCATTTTATCACCCGCAAAGTAACGTCTTTAGAATGCCTCCTAGACCTCAACCGCAACCACAATCAAGTTATAATAACGCACCTAAGCCAATGAGCGGCGTTAGTCCTTTTGTGCCCAAAACCTTGCCACCCTCAGGTCGCGATTGGAGACAGTATGGTAATCCACCTCCGAACAACTATTTCAGGACACGCGAGGTTAATTTTAACAACTTAGACTACGACTATGATTATAGTAATTGTTACTATGCCGATTACGAACAAGATTATTATACTAACGAACAGTACCCCGAATCTGGATATTATGAGGATTCGTATCCCTACCACGACACTCCTTCGGTAGAAGAGGTAGACCAAGATACCCAACCTGCTGAAAATTTTCAGAAGGTATCCAAATTAGAAAAACCAAAATAGAGCTCAACTTTCATATACAGAGGCAACTCGGATTTATTCAGATTCAGGATCCACCACTTAAGTTACTAATTGATACAGGAGCCAATCAATCGTTTATAAGTCCAGAAGCCGTAAGCAAATATTTTAACCATATACCACTAAACTATGAGCCATTCGAAGTAACGAATGTTCACGGGACGTCTAAGAATGACTATTCTATTACTTTGCCATGCTTTTCAGAATTAAACGAACATTCAGATGTTACATTATTCGTTTACAAATTTCATAATTACTTTGACGGACTCCTAGGCTTTGATTTGCTTGAAAATTGGGGAAGTAAAATCGATCTTAACCGTAAATTACTAATAACACAGAATGCACAACTACCTATACAGATGTATGACTCACGCAATGTTAATTTGTATGAGGACATAATATCAGCTAATTCATCCAAGTTAGTTAGAGTACCTATTAATACGTTGGATGGTGAAGTAATGATCGAGGATCAAGTCATCTGTAGTTGCTTAATTTCAAACTGTATAACTAATGTTAAAAATAACCGTGGCTGGGTGGAGATTACTAACCCTACGTGTAACGACATCATCTTTTCAATGGACCGCCCCGTAGAGGCTGAGCTATTTAACATTGAAGTTGAAGGTACTGCAATTCCATCAGATCGTGTTAATGCCGTACTTTCTCGTCTCAGAACGGAACATTTAAACCCAGAGGAACTTGCTAACTTAAAAAACCTCTGCGCGAACTATGCCGACGTCTTTTATCTCGAAGGCGAATCGTTGACATTCACAAATAAAGTGAAACATCGCATCCGAACAACTGATGAAATTCCAGTACACACAAAAACTTATAGATATCCCTATGTCCACAGACAAGAAGTCAGAGATCAAATAAGCAAAATGCTTGATCAAAATATAATACGACCATCAGATTCGGCCTGGAGTTCCCCTATTTGGATCGTACCCAAAAAGGCGGATGCTTCTGGCAAGGTTAAATGGCGACTTGTCGTGGATTTCCGAAAAGTCAACGAGAAAACGATTGATGACAAGTATCCCATACCCAACATTACAGACGTACTCGACAAATTAGGTAAATGTCAATATTTTAGTACCCTGGATTTAGCCAGCGGGTTCTATCAGGTCGAAATGAACCCTGAAGATATACATAAAACGGCGTTTAATGTGGAAAACGGCCATTATGAATTCCTTAGAATGCCGATGGGGCTTAAAAATTCTCCATCGACATTTCAAAGAGTTATGGATAATATCCTTAGAGACCTAAACCACATCTGCCTGGTATATCTGGATGACATTGTAGTGTTCAGTACATCCCTGCAGGAGCATATTAATAACCTGGAAAAAGTATTTAAAAGATTGCGAGAATCTAACTTTAAAATTCAAATGGATAAGTCCGAATTTTTAAAGTTAGAAACTAGCTTTCTAGGCCACATCATTTGCAACGAAGGTGTCAAACCAAATCCAGACAAAATTAAAGCCATAGAAAACTACCCTCTTCCTAAAACAGCAACAGAAATCAAACGTTTTCTCGGCCTGATCGGTTATTATAGGAAATTTATCCCGGATTTTGCTAAATTAACTAAACCACTAACTCAATGTCTGAAAAAGGGTAGCAAAATAACTTTGGATCAAAAATACATTAATTGCTTTGAGCACTGTAAAAAACTCCTTACTAACGACCCTATTCTGCAATATCCAGATTTCAATAAAGAGTTCATTCTAACAACCGACGCATCTAACGTTGCGATCGGCGCCGTCCTATCCCAGGGAGTAATAGGTTCAGATAAACCCATAGCGTACGCTTCACGTACTTTAAATTCTAGCGAGTTAAACTACAGTACCATTGAAAAGGAATTGTTAGCAATTGTTTGGGCCACCAAATATTTTAGGCCGTATTTATTCGGTAGAAGATTTAAAATAATTACTGACCATAAACCCCTTCAATGGATCATGAACTTGAAGGAACCCAATTCGAGACTCACAAGATGGCGGCTAAAACTGAGTGAATTTGATTTTTCAATAGAATATAAACAAGGTAAATGCAATACTAACGCGGATGCTTTATCACGGCTTGAAATTAATAATGAAGAACTAATGTCTATTGTAGCCAACCCTTCAGAAAATAACCCTGCCCTTGATGACTCTAGAACCATTACGGCTACGGAACCCGCGGATGACTCGGGTACCGCTACAGTCCACACAGATAATGAGAACCCCATCCTAGAGGTTCCCATTTCTGACGATCCATTAAACAAGTTTACGAAACAGATTATTTTTAATATAGTAGGAGATATAAAGGGTCGAACAATTGTAACAAAACCCTTTGACACCCACACACGAATCAACATTCAAGTGTCAGAATCAAATTTAGAGGAGGACGTAGTTAATGCAATAAAAGAGTACGTTCATCCTAAAATTAAAACAGGGCTACTAATAAATCCAACTTTAGGCATGTACTCAATAATTCCCATTATTCAAAAGAACTTTAAAAATTCATCAATGACCTTAACGTTAACCAAAAAGGAATTGGATAACGTTAGAGAGTACTTGAGGCAACAGGAAATTATTAACAAGCATCATGATGGGAAAACTAACCACAGGGGTATTAACGAAACTTACTTAGCTCTATCTCATAAGTACTACTGGCCGAAAATGCGCGAACATATAACGAAATTTATTAACGAATGTACTACTTGTGGTCAGGCAAAGTACGACCGCAATCCGACCAAACAACAATTTAAAGTAGTTCCACCAGCAAGTAAACCATTTGAAATAGTACACCTCGATTTATTAACTATTCAAAGCGAAAAGTTTCTAACTTTAGTAGATTCATTTTCAAAGTATGCTCAGGCGTATTACTTAAGAGATGGAACAGCCATAAGTGTAGTACAAGCCTTGCTTAGCTTTTGCACTCACCATGGAATACCATCTACCATCGTTACTGATAACGGGACAGAGTTTACTAACCAACTAATAGCAGAATTCACAAGGTTAAACAAAATTCAACACCATAGGGTTGCACCACATACTCCGAATGAAAATGGTATAGTTGAGAGATTCCACGCTACCATATTGGAACACCTTCGTATCCTTAAATTAAGTCAAAAAGGTGAATCCGTGACTAACCTCATGCCCTACGCCCTCCTAGCTTACAATAGCAGTATCCATAGTTTCACAAAATGTAAACCTATCGAAGTTATTACCGGACATTTTGATCCCCGCGATTCCTTTGACATAGATTTATCCGCTCATTTGCTACAGCAGTATATGACTAGTCATAAAGAGAAAATGACTACTGCATATAATGCAATACATGAGCTATGTATCGAAACCCGCAAGGAGTCTACTGATAGTCGTAACCGTCAACGCGAACCAGAAGTCGATTACTCACCTGAACAACAGATTTTTGTAAAGAATCCATTTGCTTCCAGGCAAAAATTAGCTCCTCGATACACTCATGACGTTGTTATGGCGGACCTCCCTATCCACATCTATACAAGGAAGAAACGCGGTCCTGTTGCGAAGTCTAGGCTAAAAAGGGTTCCTAAAACCGCCCGATTGTTACAGGAAGCTCCTGATTCTACACCTGTTCCTGCGAACAGCTCTATCTCAAGAAATAAGACTTGAGAGCCTGGACGATGGACCTGGGATTGTACCCTTTAAATTAGGCCCAGCTAAGATCTTATCACACCACCATTCCTTCATACAATACGTTAATTTAGACACTCTACAAGATAAAATAAATTCTATTGATAGCCAATTACTAACCAGCAGCCCTAATCTTAATAACCAAACCAAATCATTATTCCAGCCTCATATAGATTACCTGAGATCCAAACTCAATAGTGTATCCGAACAATTAAAATCTTTCGAGATAACTCGTGTAAAAAGAGGGCTCATAGATGGTCTCGGTAGTGTTGTGAAAAGCATTACAGGAAATTTAGATTATACCGACGCATTACATTATAATCAAGCTATAAAATCTCTCGAAAACGATGAACACAAATTAGTCACTGAATTCAATCAGCATGTTAGTCTAACAAAAGAGATGTCCACTCAATATTCTAAAATCATTGACGATATTGTAGATAACCAGAAAAACATGGCAGCCCTACTAAATAGAATTAACGAAAGCAACGCAGATAGAGATCATGATTTGATAAAATACGCACATTTAGCTCAAATACTTATTATCCTTAGCGATAACGTAGATGCAGTTTCACAGGAACTAAACCGGCTGCAGAATGTTCTAGCATTTATAAAAACCTCTACAATGCACCATTCCATTCTCAGCATAGACGAAATACGCGCTATAATAAATAAATTAACAAGTTTATATAGTAGTGAGAAAGTAGTAGATATAGATATAAGAGAATATTATAATATAATTAAGTTAGGTTCATATTATGTAAGCAATAATATAGTTATAGTATATAAGTTATCAATAATACCTAACATGAAGTCCTCATTCCATCCTCTCCTTTCCTAGCCATCTTCCAGAAAGATTCTAAGAACATAGAGGCTGAATGCCAGAAGACCAGCAAGTGGTTCATATGTGAGGAGAAACGAAGTCTACAGAGTCATTCCTCTCAAGATTGCATACACGAACTCATCACCACGCAAAGGAAAAGTTCAACATGCAAACCTGTCGCTATCACCTTGGACCAGCCAGCGTACGAGGAACTTGATGATAGATACTACACCATCAGCTTCCCGGTTCCCACGAAGGTTCATCTCTCCTGTGGACAAGACCTGTACAAAGAAGTTCAAGGAAGTTACTTACTCACCATACCGCAGGACTGTTACATAGAGACACCACAGATCACTATCGCCAATAAGAAAAATCGTCTGAAGGGTCACGTATTGAAGATTATGGACCTACCTCTAGAAGACATAGATAATCAGCTTCCAGTCCCGACACTAAAATTGAACTCAATAAACTTGGACCACCTACATGCAGCCAATATGAAGATAATGCAACAACAGCCACATATTCTAGCTAAGAATGACTACGGAATCTACCACACCACGATTCCAATGTACATAGCACTAACCGGTGCATGTGCACTCATGGGTTACTTTATCTACCGACGGTACTGGTCAAAATCTAAGAAGACTCCAGACGAGGAACCACAATGTCACCCAAGGTGTCCAGAAAGAATTTACGCTCTTCCCGAACCTAAAGAGAGGATAAGCTGCAACCAACCCCCACCTCAATTTACTACGTAAATCATCGGTGGTGGCTGCTCTTCGGGGGGAGGTGTTACGCGGTGCTAATCTATAAGGATCGCCGAGACAGCATTGACCCAAATCAACACTGCACACGGCTCGACCACGCAGTGCAGCGTCAGCAGAAACGTGCCGCGCGATGACGACAACAGCGGCTTCGCAATAACGGAAACGCGGACCCAAATTCATAATTGATTCACACTTCGAACATTGTAAACCTCTTAGAAATAATTAACTTGTAACTTTTAGTATAATTAAATTTTATTAAATAACTTTTGCTTTTTTTTGGATCCTCCGGTTGTAGCCCACGTAATTTATATCAAATGTTTCGTTGTTTTTTATTAAATTCAAATAAACATTTAATCTGTTTGTTTATGAAATTCTAGTCAGTTGTATCTCGTTATAAAAATAATTGGGTTGGACACTATGACAGTATAATTATTACAATTATTTTGAATATGACCCATAAAGAGTCTTTTTTTTAATTTATTGGTTGAGTTGCTTTGTTCTTAAAAAAGTTTCGATACAAAAAAGATCGTGCTCAATAGTACAAATGTAACACATTTCATGCAACTTCGTATTTAAATAGATAATTTCAACTTGTACGTGTTTAATAAATAAAACTTTCACTTAAATATAACTTTTGTTTTTGTCTGTAATAAAGAAAACTTGAAATTCCCCATTTTGTACGTGGCTAAAACGCTATTCGCGAAAAGACAAAAAAAAAACTCATTATTTTTAGTCTATGGCCGATCGCCATGGTAGTAACTATTTAGTAATCTGTGGCCATGGTTAGATGCGCGCGCATAGGAAAACTTAATAATTTTGCCCGCCATTCCGAAAAAGAAATCACAACTCGTTTTCACTGTTGGAAATGATTTTTTAGTATTATTTTCTTCACAAGTGTGTTGAAAAACGTCGTATGATACACGTGTGTATTGATGATTACCGTCCTCGGCTCTCTTAAGACCCTCACCTAACGGCTCGGGTCTCAATGGCGCCTCAGCGGTAATCACCAACATTACACACTTGTACCATAATGTACTATTAAAATCTATTCGGTACAAACAAACAAACAAAAAAATCTTTCCTCTTTATAATATTCGTATAGTTATAGTGACAAAAATTGAAAAGTGAATGCTTGTGAGTAGCGTTGCCAATCTGTGGGGAATGCCCCAAACTGCGGGGTTTACAGACCGATTGGGTAATTTGTGGGGGGAGCGATTATGTGGAGAAAACGCGGGAATTTAGAACTGAACTTAGAAGTAATAAAAGTAGTACTAGAAGTAAGTAGTATTTAATTCAAGCTTAACAAAAGATAAAAATAAGCCTATTACTCGTTCTATCTTTCTGAACCGCGTCTGTCGAAAAAAAAATTAGCGTCCCACAGAATTTGAAAACAGAGCATCGCCACTAGAGTATTAAGAAGAAAGGAGGGAGCTTAAAATTTGATCCGTCAAATGATAAGTTAAATAAATAAAATGGCGTAAGTTGCAAAAAGTAGATTAACCTAAGTAACGTCTTTTGAGTATTTATAAATAAAACATTTTTTTTTATAATAAACATGTTTGATTTATAATAACATCATCATCTGCCTAGCCTTTTCCCAACTATGTTGGGGTCGGCTTCCAGTCTAACCGGATTCAGCTGAGTACCAGTATTTTACATGGAGCGACTGCCTATCTGACCTCCACAACCCAGTAACTGAGTAATACGGTACCCCTTGGCCAGACTGGTGTCAGATTTCAAGCTTCTGACTACTCGTAACGACTGTCAAAGATCTTCAAATGACAGCCGGGACCAACAGCTTAACGTGCACGATGCTTTCCGAGGCACGAAATCCGGTATGTTGAAATGGTCACCCATCCACGGCCCGACCTCGTCAAGCGTTGCTTAACCTTAAGATCGACCCGTGCGGCTGTTATTATTTAGCCACGAGCTCCTCCTGATTTATAATAACATGACTTTTATATATTAGATAAAAAAATATGGGACAGATGTGGGAAACATTGATTTAATTTTTCTCAGAATTGGGGATTTTCAGTCCGGTTTTTGAGTAATCCAGACCATGGACATCGACAACACTGGTTGAGAGAATGAATGAAACGCCCTGCCCTCATAACTGGCGAAAGTACGTGCATCATGAAGGAAGGATCAGTATGTAAGAATCGTAGCAGGTAGCATTCTGTAGTTTCTGCCTACCGCCATCATAAGAAGGCGAGATGTATGTGGTGACGTGTATGTGTGTGTACTGATGTGCACGTACACGTACTACATAATATGTTGTCTATGAAAGTGTGTATCCTACTCACAGAACAGAAAAAACGCCTTCTACAGATCCTACTACTCCATAAAAATATAATCATCTGAAACTATTCGACATTATCATCATAGTATCTAAATAAGTTCAAATTCATGATAAATAATAAAAAAAAACAAAAAACCCGACTGCTTGAAAAGCGAAATATAAAGACGTAAACATGAAGAAAATCATGCTGTGCAGTCGGAGGATACGTATTCGCGAGCTGGCTGACCAAAACCAGATGTATCCTCCGAATGCACAGCATGATTTTCTTCTTGTTTACGTCTTTTTAGTTCGATTTTCAAGCAGTCGGGTTTTTTGAATTAACTTTTTTTATTACATCAATCGATTCCTCTTAACCCTGCGAGTGTCGCAGGGTTAAGAGGAATCGATTGATGTAAGAATCATCAAAATCGGCCAACGCGTTTAGTCTCTAGAACGCCACATAGGAACAAACATACATAGACTGATAAACACATTACCCTCCTTCGGCAGTCGGGTAAATATACCTATAATAATACTTCAAACATTACGGTTCCATCTTAAGCTGCGTCTCCGCTATAACAACAAATACTAAAAACAGATTAAAATAAATATATAAGGGGGGCTCCCATACAACAAACGTGACTTTTTGCCGTTTTCTTTGCGATAATGGTACGGAAACCTTCGTGCGCGAGTCCGATTCGCACTTGGCCGGTTTTATTAATTTTTCACTCGGCTCGTCTAGCGTAGACGCAGCTTTAAAAAAATTTAACAACCAAAGTTTTATTTAAAAAAAACAACATATTGATGAATGCTAAAAGAAAATCAAAGCTATCCGTGGTGAGTGTTAAAAGAGACTTTTATAAATAACTAGCTGTACCCGCGGCTTCGCTCCCGTCTACTGCCTACCCTACTCTATTTACCATACCCAGATACCTACCCTACCCTATCTACCTACCAATCTTTTTCTAGGGTCATTCTTCCGCGGAGAATCACCACCATTCGGAAATTGACGTCAAATGCACAACTGTCCGAGTGCGTGTGTTGTAATATTTAACCTCTTGAACACTTTAAATTCATATATATTTTAATATATATGAATTTAAAGTGTTCAAGATGTAATGAAGAGAAGAGATAGAGAAGTAATGACTGAATCCATTGCGATAAAACAAAAACTAAATAATACATCAAGTTACGGACAATTTTTATTATCCTTTAACTCGCTGGCAATTTTTTTTGGAAATATTTTCGATGTACAGAAACGACTTTTCTACAAATCTATATACTAATAATTTAACATTAAAACTTTCGCGTTTCATAATTGAAAAACAATATATCACGGGAATTTACGACCGAAACGTCGGGTGAAATAGGTAAACAAACAAACGAAATTTCATCGCGTTAAATTCCCGTGATATTTTACTAATTTTGCGTGTGTTTTTCTACTAATAATTTATTTATATATCTATACTATCTATACTAATATTATAAAGAGGTAAAGTTTGTGAGTTTGTGAGTTTGTGAGTTTGTGACGTTGTAAGGGGTAATCTCTGGATCTACTGAACCGATTTTGAAAATTCTTGCACCGGTAGAAAGCTACATTATTCCTGAGTGTCATAGGCTATAAAATATATTCAAAAAAAATAGAGATCCTTATGAAAATTGCAATAATGTAACCCAAGGTAGCAAAATGTTGTCAGTAAAATACATTATTTGGCGTGCGCTGAGAAAACTATTGATGATAGATACAAATTAGTAGGTAGGGTAGGTAGGATAGGCAGGTTAGGCAGAGTAGGCAGAGTAGGCAGAGTAGGCAGAGTAGGCGGGGTAAGCAGGGTAAGCAGAGTAGGCAGGGTAAGCAGAGTAGGCAGGGTAGGCATGGTAGGCTTGGTAAGCAGAGTAGGCAGGATAGGCAGGGTAGGCAGGGTAGGCAAGATAGGCAAGATAGGCAGGGTAGGCAGGAAAGGCAGGGTAGGCAGGGTAGGCAGGATAGGCAGGGTAGGCAGGAAAGGCAGGATAGGCCGGGTAAGCAGAGTAGGCAGGGCAGGCAGGGTAGGCAAGATAGGCAGGGTAGGCAGGAAAGGCAGGAAAGGCAGGGTAGGCAGGGTAGGCAGGGTAGGCAGGGTAGGCAGGATAGGCAGTGTAGGCAGGATAGGCAGGAAAGGCAGGGTAGGCAGGATAGGTAGGGTAGGCTGGGTAGGCAGGGTAAGCAGAGTAGGCAGGGTAGGCAGGAAAGGCAGGTTAGGCAGGGTAGGCAGGGTAGGCAGGATAGGCAGGAAAGGCAGGGTAACCAGGATAGGCAGGATAGGCTGGGTAGGCAGGGTAGGCTGGGTAGGCAGGGTAGGCAGGTTAGGCAGGGTAAGCAGAGTAGGCAGGGTAGGCAGGGTAGGCAGGTTAGGCAGGGTAAGCAGAGTAGGCAGGGTAGGCAGGGTAGGCAAGATAGGCAGGGTAGGCAGGAAAGGCAGGGTAGGCAGGGTAGGCAGGGTAGGCAGGATAGGCAGGTCAGGCAGGATAGGCAGGGTAGGCAGGGTAGGCAGGATAGGCAGGGTAGGCAGGGTAGGCAGGGTAGGCAGGGTAGGCAGGGTAAGCAGAGTAGGCAGGGTAGGCAGGGTAGGCAAGATAGGCAGGGTAGGCAGGGTAGGCAGGATAGGCAGGGTAGGCAGGAAAGGCAGGGTAGGCAGGATAGGTAGGGTAGGCAGGGTAGGCTGGGTAGGCAGGGTAGGCAGGGTAGGCATGGTAAGCAGAGTAGGCAGGGTAGGCAGGTTAGGCAGGGTAGGCAGGGTAGGCAGGGTAGGCAGGGTAGGCTGGGTAGGCAGGGTAGCCAGGGTAGGGGCAGGGTAGGCAGGGTAGGTAGGGTAGGCAGGGTAGGCTGGGTAGGCAGGGTAGGCAGGGTAGGGGCAGGGCAGGCATGGTAGGCATGGTAGGCAGGATAGGCAAGGTAGGCAGGGTAGCCAGGGTAGGTAGGCAATTGACGGGAGCGAAGCCCCGAGGGTCAGCTAGTAATATTATAAAGAGGTAAAGTTTGTGGGTTTGTGAGTTTGTGACGTTGTAAGGGGTAATCTCTGGATCTACTGAACCGATTTTGAAAATTCTTGCACCGGTAGAAAGCTACATTATTCCTGAGTGTCATAGGCTATAAAATATTTAAAAAAAAAATAGAGATCCTTATGAAAATTGCAATAATGTAACCCAAGGTAGCAAAATGTTGTCAGTAAAATACATTATTTGGCGTGCGCAGAGAAAACTATTGATGATAGATACAAATTAGTAGGTAGGGTAGGTAGGATAGGCAGGTTAGGCAGAGTAGGCAGAGTAGGCTGGGTAGGCAGAGTAGGCAGGGTAGGCAGGGTAAGCAGAGTAGGCAGGGTAAGCAGAGTAGGCAGGGTAGGCAGGGTAGGCAGGGTAGGCAGGGTAGGCAGGGTAGGCAGGGTAGGCATGGTAAGCAGAGTAGGCAGGATAGGCAGGGTAGGCAGGAAAGTCAGGAAAGGCAGGGTAGGCCGGGTAAGCAGATTAGGCAGGGTAGGCAGGGTAGGCAAGATAGGCAGGGTAGGCAGGAAAGGCAGGAAAGGCAGGGTAGGCAGGGTAGGCAGGGTAGGCAGGGTAGGCAAGATAGGCAAAGTAGGCAGGAAAGGCAGGGTAGGCAGGGTAGGCAGGGTAGGCAGGATAGGCAGGGTAGGCAGGAAAGGCAGGAAAGCCAGGGTAGGCCGGGTAAGCAGAGTAGGCTGGGCAGGCAGGGTAGGCAAGATAGGCAGGGTAGGCAGGAAAGGCAGGAAAGGCAGGGTAGGCAGGGTAGGCAGGGTAGGCAGGGTAGGCAGGGTAGGCAGGGTAGGCAGGATAGGCAGTGTAGGCAGGATAGGCAGGGTAGGCAGGAAAGGCAGGGTAGGCAGGATAGGTAGGGTAGGCTGGGTAGGCAGGGTAAGCAGAGTAGGCAGGGTAGGCAGGGTAGGCAGGATAGGCAGGGTAGGCAGGAAAGGCAGGGTAGGCAGGATAGGTAGGGTAGGCAGGATAGGCTGGGTAGGCAGGGTAGGCAGGGTAAGCAGAGTAGGCAGGGTAGGCAGGGTAGGCAGGTTAGGCAGTGTAAGCAGAGTAGGCAGGGTAGGCAAGATAGGCAGGGTAGGCAGGAAAGGCAGGGTAGGCAGGAAAGGCAGGGTAAGCAGAGTAGGCAGGGTAGGCAGGGTAGGCAGGGTAGGCAGGGTAGGCAGGTTAGGCAGTGTAAGCAGAGTAGGCAGGGTAGGCAGGGTAGGCAAGATAGGCAGGGTAGGCAGGAAAGGCAGGGTAGGCAGGAAAGGCAGGGTAGGCAGGGCAGGCAGGGTAGGCAGGATAGGCAGGGTAGGCAGGATAGGCAGGGTAGGCAGGATAGGCAGGGTAGGCAGGGTAGGCAGGGTAGGCAGGGTAGGCAGGGTAGGCAGGGTAGGCAGGGTAAGCAGAGTAGGCAGGGTAGGCAGGGTAGGCAAGATAGGCAGGGTAGGCAGGGTAGGCTGGATAGGCAGGGTAGGCAGGAAAGGCAGGGTAGGCAGGATAGGTAGGGTAGGCAGGGTAGGCTGGGTAGGCAGGATAGGCAGGGTAGGCAGGGTAGGCAGGAAAGTCAGGGTAGGCAGGGTAGCCAGGGTAGGGGCAGGGTAGGCAGGGTAGGTAGGGTAGGCAGGGTAGGCTGGGTAGGCAGGGTAGGCAGGGTAGGGGCAGGGCAGGCATGGTAGGCAGGGTAGGCATGGTAGGCAGGATAGGCAAGGTAGGCAGGGTAGCCAGGGTAGGTAGGCAATTGACGGGAGCGAAGCCCCGAGGGTCAGCTAGTCTATACTAATATTATAAAGAGGTAAAGTTTGTGGGTTTGTGAGTTTGTGAGTTTGTGACGTTGTAAGGGGTAATCTCTGGATCTACTGAATCGATTTTGAAAATTCTTTCACCAGTAGAAAGCTACATTATTCTTGAGTGTCATAGGCTATAATAAATTTTCAAAAAAAATAGTGATCCTTATGAAAATTACAATAATGTAACCCAAGGTAGGAAAATGTTGCCTATAAAATTCATTCTTTGGCGTGCGCTGAGAAAAACATTGATGATAGATAAAAAATAGTAGGTAAGTAGGGTAGGCAGGATAGGCAAAGTAGGCAGGGTAGGTAGGGTAGGCAGGCTAGGCTGGCTAGGCAGGGTAAGCAGGGTAAGCAGGGTAGGCAGGGTAGGCATGGTAGGCAGGGTTGGCCGGGTAGGCAGGGTAGGCAGAGTAGGCAGGATAGGCAGTGTAGGCAGGATAGGCAGGGTAGGCAGGAAAGGCAGGGTAGGCAGGATAGGTAGGGTAGGCTGGGTAGGCAGGGTAAGCAGAGTAGGCAGGGTAGGCAGGGTAGGCAGGATAGGCAGGGTAGGCAGGAAAGGCAGGGTAGGCAGGATAGGTAGGGTAGGCAGGATAGGCTGGGTAGGCAGGGTAGGCAGGGTAAGCAGAGTAGGCAGGGTAGGCAGGGTAGGCAGGTTAGGCAGTGTAAGCAGAGTAGGCAGGGTAGGCAAGATAGGCAGGGTAGGCAGGAAAGGCAGGGTAGGCAGGAAAGGCAGGGTAAGCAGAGTAGGCAGGGTAGGCAGGGTAGGCAGGGTAGGCAGGGTAGGCAGGTTAGGCAGTGTAAGCAGAGTAGGCAGGGTAGGCAGGGTAGGCAAGATAGGCAGGGTAGGCAGGAAAGGCAGGGTAGGCAGGAAAGGCAGGGTAGGCATGGTAGGCAGGGTTGGCCGGGTAGGCAGGGTAGGCAGAGTAGGCAGGGTTGGCAGGGTAGGCAGATTAGGCAGGATAGGCAGGGTAGGCAAGGTAGGCAGGATACGCAGGGAAGGCAGGGTAGACAGGGTAGGCAGGGTTAACAGGATAGGCAGGGTAGGCAGGGTTGGCAGGGCAGGCAGGGTAGGCATGGTAGGCAGGGTTAGCAGGATAGGCAAGATAGGCAGGGTTGGCAGGATAGGCAGGGTAGGCAGGGAAGGCAGGGTAGGCAGGCTAGGCAGGGTAGGCAGGCTAGGCAGGGTATTCATGGCAGTCAGGGTTAGCAGGGTAGGCAGGGTAAGCAGAGTAGGCAGGGTAGGCAGGGTAGGCAAGATAGGCAGGGTAGGCAGGGTAGGCTGGATAGGCAGGGTAGGCAGGAAAGGCAGGGTAGGCAGGATAGGTAGGGTAGGCAGGGTAGGCTGGGTAGGCAGGATAGGCAGGGTAGGCAGGGTAGGCAGGAAAGTCAGGGTAGGCAGGGTAGGGGCAGGGTAGGCAGGGAAGGCAGGGTAGGCAGGCTAGGCAGGGTAGGCAGGCTAGGCAGGGTATTCATGGCAGTCAGGGTTAGCAGGGTAGGCAGGGTAAGCAGAGTAGGCAGGGTAGGCAGGGTAGGCAAGATAGGCAGGGTAGGCAGGGTAGGCTGGATAGGCAGGGTAGGCAGGAAAGGCAGGGTAGGCAGGATAGGTAGGGTAGGCAGGGTAGGCTGGGTAGGCAGGATAGGCAGGGTAGGCAGGGTAGGCAGGAAAGTCAGGGTAGGCAGGGTAGCCAGGGTAGGGGCAGGGTAGGCAGGGAAGGCAGAGTAGGCAGGGTTGGCAGGGTAGGCAGATTAGGCAGGATAGGCAGGGTAGGCAAGGTAGGCAGGATACGCAGGGAAGGCAGGGTAGACAGGGTAGGCAGGGTTAACAGGATAGGCAGGGTAGGCAGGGTTGGCAGGGCAGGCAGGGTAGGCATGGTAGGCAGGGTTAGCAGGATAGGCAAGATAGGCAGGGTTGGCAGGATAGGCAGGATAGGCAGGGTAGGCAGGGTAGGCTGGATAGGCAGGGTAGGCAGGAAAGGCAGGGTAGGCAGGATAGGTAGGGTAGGCAGGGTAGGCTGGGTAGGCAGGATAGGCAGGGTAGGCAGGGTAGGCAGGAAAGTCAGGGTAGGCAGGGTAGCCAGGGTAGGGGCAGGGTAGGCAGGGTAGGTAGGGTAGGCAGGGTAGGCTGGGTAGGCAGGGTAGGCAGGGTAGGGGCAGGGCAGGCATGGTAGGCAGGGTAGGCATGGTAGGCAGGATAGGCAGGGTAGGCAGGGTAGGCAGGGTAGGCAAGATAGGCAGGGTAGGCAGGAAAGGCAGGAAAGGCAGGAAAGGCAGGAAAGGCAGGGTAGGCCGGGTAGGCAGCGTAAGCAGATTAGGCAGGGTAGGCAAGATAGGCAGGGCAGGCAGGAAAGGCAGGAAAGGCAGGGTAGGCAGGAAAGGCAGGGTAGGCAGGGTAGGCAGGGTAGGCAGGGTAGGCAGGGTAGGCAGGATAGGCAGGGTAGGCAGGAAAGGCAGGGTAGGCAGGATAGGTAGGGTAGGCTGGGTAGGCAGGGTAGGCAGGGTAGGCAAGATAGGCAGGGTAGGCAGGGTAGGCAGGATAGGCAGTGTAGGCAGGATAGGCAGGGTAGGCAGGAAAGGCAGGGTAGGCTGGGTAGGCAGGGTAGGCTGGGTAGGTAGGCAATTGACGGGAGCGAAGCCCCGAGGGTCAGCTAGTAATATTATAAAGAGGTAAAGTTTGTGGGTTTGTGAGTTTGTGACGTTGTAAGGGGTAATCTCTGGATCTACTGAACCGATTTTGAAAATTCTCTCACCAGTAGAAAGCTACATTAATCCTGAGTGTCATAGGCTATAATAAATTTTCAAAAAAATTAGAGATCCTTATGAAAATTGCAATAATGTAACCCAAGGTAGGAAAATGATGCCTATAAAATTAATTCTTTAGCGTGCGCTGCGAAAACCATGGATGATAGATAAAAAATAGTAGGTAAGTAGGGTAGGCAGGGTAGGCAAAGTAGGCAGGGTAGGTAGGGTAGGCAGGCTAGGCTGGCTAGGCAGGGTAAGCAGGGTAAGCAGGGTAGGCAGGGTAGGCATGATAGGCGGGGTTGGCCGGGTAGGCATGGTTGGCAGGGTAGGCAGAGTAGGTTTGCTGCCACACGCCAGCTGACGACACGCTGGTCCTGGCGCAGGGGATGTCGCACCAGGCAGCGGCCGAATTAGCGACACGCGGGGTTGCGACAATCGTCTAAATCTTGGTCAACCGGTAGTGCCCTATATAGGTTTTGGGTCGAAAATCTACGAATGGTAGTTCCCGTTGACCTAGTTACCTAATTATTTTGGTGAATATAGCTGTTTGTACGGAACCCTCGGTGCGCGAGTCCGACTCGCACTTGAACGTTTTTTTTTTTTGAATCATACAAATCATAAGTTTACACCTTACCTTGTAAGTATTACGGTCTTATTTCGAAAAACTCGTAATCCACTGCTGTACATATTGCTCTAAGCCGAAATTCATATCGCCAATTCTCTCGGGTGGGCCTACTAGATTGCTGTTGATGCATCTTGTCATCGCAAGGAAAATGCAAAAGATGTGTGGCGTTTCGTTCTGTCGACGTCACAAGTCTACAGGAAATGTTCAGATACATAAACAATATATTTTTTTGGGTCAACGACATATTTCAGGAATAAGATATATTCGCGTGCATTTTTAATTTTATTTCTGTCCCTTGATGTATTTTTAAATACATTTGCGTCATTCCATGATTAAGTAGACATTTCTTTTGCACTCAGTACCTAAATGTGACTCAGTTTTAAGGACGTGTGGATTAATTGCAAGTGAGTGTCTGTCTGATATTTGAATCCCTAAAGATATCCCAATTATTTTCATGACCGGAATTCAAATGAAAGTAATGAATTCTGAACAAAACGTTCAATAAATCTCGCCAAAATGTTTCAGTACTCTGTAAGTCTTGCGACAAAATTAATGTTAACGTTTGTTATCATAACACATTAGTAAAGTATTCGTTTAGTTGGCAACACCTAAAAATACTCCGCGCCACAGCTGAAGAGGTCATAAATGTCAAATTTTTAGCGGGAAACCCGTTCGTCACAGATTAAATGGGTAAAAATCGTTAACTTTTTGTTGGTTTATTAGTGGATCGAGAAAGTCCGCAAGCACTCTGGACTAAAGCAATCAAGTAATTCAAAATGTTTTAGAAGAACTGTCTGCGAGGGAATTAAATTATAAAAAAATATTGTGTGTTTATTTTTCATTCATGAGAATCATGAGATTATGAAGCGATTATTGTATTTTAAGTATTATTATTATTTATTATTGTATTTTATGTGAACATGGGTGAAACCATTTTAAGTCACAATGAGTTATGCCTGGAAAAAGTATTCAGATATTTTATGAGTTGCTACATGACTTACTTACGCCTGTACTACAACAACTAGAAAAACTGAAAAATAATTATTAGGGTTCTCATGCGTTAGGACTGTTAGAAGGCAATAATCGTAATTTTTAACCGACTTTCAAAAAAGGGGGAGGTTCTATGTTCGACTTCTTGTATGTATTTTTTTTTGTTTTCTTCGATATCTCCGTCAATTGTGGACCGATTTTGAAAATTATTTTTTTGTTTGATAGAGTATGTTCCGAAATTGGTCCTATTTTAATTTGGTGAAGAACTTCGGAGATATACAACAGAACTCTTCAATAAATAACAGCAAATTTCTCTGGATTGCTGCAATCGCATGTCTGTTTATTGTTTACACCATTTCATAACATAACATCACGGCAGTACACTATAAGCGGTACGCAGATGTGTACAGTTCACCTTGGTACACTCTCATTTCGCCGGCTATGTTCATGCTATTCAAGTAATCTATTCTGGCATTATAAGTAACCTTACTAAAGGCAAGTTGCTTAATAGGTACAACAAAAAAGTGGAAAAAAAAAACTACCGACTTCCAACTAAAAACACTATAAAGTGAAAAATTACTTTCTTTGTCGAAGTCGGTGTCCTTAACGAAAAAAATTGGTACCTACCAATGACACCGACTTCGAAAAAGAAAGTTATTTTTCACTTTGTAGTGTTTTTAGTTGGAAGTCAGTAGATTATTTTTGTAAAAAAGTTTTTTTTATACGTCTGGATAAGACCCAGTTCACTTCAAAGAACAAATATAAACTTAGACAATTTTCTGCAGTTATTGTTCCAGACCTCTACTACGTTCACTTCCGAATCCTGATCTAGCAAATCGCGCGTGAAATGTAGTCGCCGCTCATGGTTTCGGGGGGATCATTTTCATCACACTTTTGTGTTGTGTTGATGCTGTCAATTTAGTCGCCGGCACTGGTAGACAGGAGTAATAAATGATGTAGTGCGATTTATTTATTTTTTACTACGCTTCGTCCGCGTCGAAAAAAAAAAATCGTGGCATTATTTTTTTACGCGGATCCCTAATTATTTTTCCAAAATAGAAGAAGCTATCTGCTATATGTTATGAAATCTGCAAGTGAAACTCCCGTCAAAATCGGCGCAGCCGTTTTGGTTTTTACCCGGTACAGACAGACATACAGACAGTTCCTATGTATGGAGTAATATGTATACCAATCAAAGTTATAACTCGAGAAAGGTATATTCTATTCTATTCTATTTAGTTACTGGGTAATACGATACCACTTCGCAAGAATACTGTCAGTTTTCCTAGGTTTTGACTACCCGTAAGGACTGTCAGAGATCTACAAGGCCCAAATTTCAATAAGTAATAATTCAATCCTTACATAAAGCTCAAAATCCGTGAGAACCCAAGAGCAAACGAAACGAGGTCTATCCTTGCGAATTTTGATCATTCATATAGGAATAGGAGATACTTTGTAGAAGTAGGCAGAAAACTTATGAATTATAAAACAAAAGTAGGCAGTAATTATAGAATACCACCTGCTAGAATCTTTATATACCTACTACTTTTCTTTCGTTCATGGGTACATACTATGGTCATAGACCTAGCTAACGTTTATAATATTTACAGTAACAAAACTAGAAAGAAACTCAAGTAGGTAGATGAAATTAAAATACTGCAGGCGGGTAGCTCTATCGCGTGTTTACGTACCGCGCGGCTATAGGTTATTATTTCAAGGATAGAAGTCACAAAACTGGTTAATTAACATTACCGTTGCCTAGCGAAGAGAGCTCAGTTTCAGATAGGTACTTAGGGTTAGGTTTGATTCGTACATACTTAGCCTTATGCTAGAAGGGTTAAGCTCATATAGGAACTGCTTATTAGCAGCTTTATTGCTTGGATGGTTTAAATGGCTGCTTCTCGAAACCTTTAATTATTTCAGAGCCACGCTATGCCAAGCTTCAAATATATAAGCCCAACAAATTACCACCTTTTCACCTCCTTAGGGGTAGAATTGCCAAAAACCAATAAATACATGAATTCTTTCTACCAACCAACAGCGTAAATCGAAAATTTCACGCGTCCAACTTAAAAACTGTAGAAATTTTGCACTTTTGTGTTGTGTTGATGCTGTCAATTTAGTCGCCGGCACTGGTAGACAGGAGTAATAAATGATGTAGTGCGATTTATTTATTTTTTACTACGCTTCGTCCGCGTCGAAAAAAAAAAATCGTGGCATTATTTTTTTACGCGGATCCCTAATTATTTTTCCAAAATAGAAGAAGCTATCTGCTATATGTTATGAAATCTGCAAGTGAAACTCCCGTCAAAATCGGCGCAGCCGTTTTGGTTTTTACCCGGTACAGACAGACATACAGACAGTTCCTATGTATGGAGTAATATGTATACCAATCAAAGTTATAACTCGAGAAAGGTATATTCTATTCTATTCTATTTAGTTACTGGGTAATACGATACCACTTCGCAAGAATACTGTCAGTTTTCCTAGGTTTTGACTACCCGTAAGGACTGTCAGAGATCTACAAGGCCCAAATTTCAATAAGTAATAATTCAATCCTTACATAAAACTCAAAATCCGTGAGAACCCAAGAGCAAACGAAACGAGGTCTATCCTTGCGAATTTTGATCATTCATATAGGAATAGGAGATACTTTGTAGAAGTAGGCAGAAAACTTATGAATTATAAAACAAAAGTAGGCAGTAATTATAGAATACCACCTGCTAGAATCTTTATATACCTACTACTTTTCTTTCGTTCATGGGTACATACTATGGTCATAGACCTAGCTAACGTTTATAATATTTACAGTAACAAAACTAGAAAGAAACTCAAGTAGGTAGATGAAATTAAAATACTGCAGGCGGGTAGCTCTATCGCGTGTTTACGTACCGCGCGGCTATAGGTTATTATTTCAAGGATAGAAGTCACAAAACTGGTTAATTAACATTACCGTTGCCTAGCGAAGAGAGCTCAGTTTCAGATAGGTACTTAGGGTTAGGTTTGATTCGTACATACTTAGCCTTATGCTAGAAGGGTTAAGCTCATATAGGAACTGCTTATTAGCAGCTTTATTGCTTGGATGGTTTAAATGGCTGCTTCTCGAAACCTTTAATTATTTCAGAGCCACGCTATGCCAAGCTTCAAATATATAAGCCCAACAAATTACCACCTTTTCACCTCCTTAGGGGTAGAATTGCCAAAAACCAATAAATACATGAATTCTTTCTACCAACCAACAGCGTAAATCGAAAATTTCACGCGTCCAACTTAAAAACTGTAGAAATTTCATACAAACTTTCAACCCTCTTTTTACCGCCTTACGGGTGGAATTTCCAAAAATCCTTTCATCACTTGCGTCACTTGAGAAACCTCAAAATTTCATCAAATTTCATCTTTATACGTCAAGTGGTTTTCGATATTTCGTGAGACCTTCGTTTTTATATATATAGATAGTCAGTCCGGAGTTTTAAAGCGAAATTTTAAATGCTTTATCGCCTCCGTATATTATGTTACGCTCTCTAAACACAATTTTATTTCTTGTAGATAATAATTCGTCGCCTGTGTTTTGTAAACTGTTGACATTAAAAAAAATGTCTAAGTATTATGAAAAAGACGAGTTTTGCAAATATACTCTTAGGTTGCGTACACACGCAAAGATCAATTTCAAACTCAAAATCATTTACTTCAATTAAAAGATTTAAAATGCTTTTTGAATTGTCAAGCAAACGATGAAGCTATGTGCACATTCGCAAGCGTCAGTAGGTAAATCGTGAGGATACCGGTGTATCCTAGAACCAAAAATTCGAAGGCATGTGACATCCAACAACCCGCACTGGGCACGCTTGGTGGACTACGTCCGATTCCCTCTCACAGCGAGCCTGCGTCCCAGCAGTGGGAAAATTAAAAGGATGATGATGAAGCGTCAGTAGGCCTCTATGGAGAAGAACTTGCAGGAAACTCCACGAACACTCTTTTCGATCAGTACAATTGAATTAGGTACGTGCACGTAAAGCCTTTAGAGTAAAAACGAGAAAACACAGATATGAGAAACTAGCTATATCGATTTTCGCCCCCGAGAACCCCTATATTGCAAATTTTATCGAAATCGTTAGAGCCGTTTTCGAGAACGTGATTACAAATCTATATCTGTACTAATATTATAAATGTACTAATGTATTTTTGTTTGAATAAACTTAAAAACTACTGGAGCGATTTCAAAAATTCTTTCACGGTTGGGAAGCTACACTATCCCCGGGTGACAGGCTACTTTTTATCCCTGTATTCGCGGAACGTGGAACTACGCGGGTGAAACCGCGAGGCGTCCGCTAGTATTATTATACAAATATGCTCGTTTAATAGTACAGGATAGAATAAGCAAGCAATTTTTAATGGAGCTGCAGTCTGTAGCTTTATTGGTACTTCGGTTATACTGGAACGTAACTCCAACATTCCTGGCAAAAGACTAGGCAGACGATTTTGAGGTTTAATTAACTCTAGTGCTTGACATGACTATTTGGTAAACAGGTATCTACTGTAACCAGGCGAAGAACTGAACAAGTAAAATTTCAAAATTAAAAAAAACCCCAATACATTTTTATTTCATACTACATAATTTACCTAGTACATAGTAGATACGCTTCGATCGGCAATCTATTGAACTCGTAATTATGACACTATATCTTGCGAAAATCCCCTGATTCCGATTTTATTTAAACATAGCTAAGAACACTCTCGACAAAATCACCTTTCAAACAAAAAAATCTTAATCAAAATCTGTTCGTCCGTTTAGGAGCTATGATGCCACAGACAGACACGCAGATACACAGATATACAGCAACACACGTCAAACTTATAACACCCCTCCAGCAACCCTCTTTTTCCGTCGGCGGTTAAAAATCGGTTTCGGCAGTCTGTTTTATCATTTTGCAACACCGACTTCCGAATTCCACGGGATTTAAACGACCAGAATTTAACGATGTATTCATGTGTACGCATCTTTTCTTTTGTCAACTTCCACAGATTGCATGGACCTGAGTTGAGTTCCGGAAAACCCCGTCTCTATCCTTTTGAGAAAATGTCCTTATTTTATTTATAAAAAAAACTGTTGATGAAAATGGCAAAGCTAGAGCAAACTTATATTTTATTTTCAGCACTTTTTCAACATAAAGTCTTGAATTAATTCTAAAAAATTATAACTCAAAATTCTTTGCTTGCTGTAGTTCAATCTTAATAGGTAAAACTTCTATTATTTATGTACCTACCCTCCTATTTATTTATGTCTAGATCTAAATAAGGAAAATTATGAATTTGTTGGTTTAATCAAATAGGTAGGCTTCATGTAAAATACACATATTATAATTGATACAACTGAATTCTGTTAAATTATAAGCTGATACTGACATAGTTGGGAAAATGGCTAGATGGTTATGATATTAGTTAGGGCAATAGCCAGGTAAAAAACTGAAAGGAAACAAAATAAAACTAGTACAACAAGTTTTCACTATCTTTTCCATTTTCATCAACATGTATTTTTACCCGACTGCCGAAGGAGGGTAAATCATGTATGTACGTTTATTCATATGTGGCGTTCTAGAGATCAAACGCGTTGGCCGATTTTGTTTATTCTTACGCTACCTATATTAAAATTTGGCTTTTGGGCGCCATATTGTGGGGGCCCAATTTTTTTTTTCGTCCGTGTGGGGTATCAAAATAAAGGATTTCAAGAGGTGATTTCAAAAATATATAATACTTATATTTTTAAATGTAACAATTCCAAAAAAAATAGTTATCTAAAAAGTTAAATTATAAAGCGAAAAACCCGACTACTAAACAAGTGAACTAAAAAGACGTAAACAAGAAGAAAAGCATGCTGTGCAGTCGGAGGATACATCTGGTTTTGGTCAGCCAGCTCGCGAATATGTATCCTACGACTGCACAGCATGATTTTCTTCTTGCTTGCAACTTTGATAGTTATTCTGAACAAGGAACATTTTCTGAATTACACAGAGACGGTGTACTCCGTGACTCAACACATGTACTGACCATGCAATTATTATTTCCATGCAACCGCGTCGCATGACTTTATGACGCGCTCCAAAATACATCGTTACCCGCCCAGAATTTCACCCGCACCACCTAAATTTTATATTAAAAGCATGTGAAACCGTCTTAGTCACGAATGTTCGCTGGGCGGGCGCAGACTACGCGATAAAAATTCCAACACCCGACACTCATAAACTTGATAATAATTTAATTATATAACGACGCAGTTGTGATACCCTCGTCGTCGATATCACTTGCCGCCGAAACTTTTCGCGCGCTTTTCGACGCCATCTTGCGCGGTTTCGAGTTTTCCGCCCCGGAAGTAAGTGCAATGGAATTTGTTTAAACAGCCTATTTATTTTGTGTTTTACAACCTTTTCGGAGTGTACTGTGAGTGTTTTTTTTTTCTATTTAAAGCATTTTACTGTAAGGTAAGGTAGAGTTAAGACCTTAAAAGTTGTTACATTGTTAGTAAACGTTTTTAAAACGATTTAAAAGTTTGTTAAATCGTTGTTTTCGTTTGCCAAATTGTCCAAGTGCATTCGGTGGACTAATTATTACGCAGAAAGACATTAAATTGGACTTGGCATAAATGCTGGATTTCGCGTAAATTACGAGTTATATTAAACGTGTAGGATCGAGAATGTCACGAAGTGATGTAACCGGTTAGCTGAACTCTCTATTTTAGGATTTGGTTCTATAGTCGTTATTTTAAATGTATCCCTCCTTTTTTGTGTAGGTCGTTTTTTATTGATGTTTGAATTAGTTAGGTATTGCAGCTAAATGACTAAGAAAATGGTGTATAATTACGATTTGCTCCGCGAACTCTCTGTGTCTAGTTTAGTTTTTAACCGACTTACCAAAAAGGAGGAGGTTCTATGTTCGACTTCGTGTATGTTTATTTTTTATATATGTTCACCGATATCTCCGTCAATTGTGGACCGATTTTGAAAATTCTTTTTTTATTTCTATGAGTATGTTCCGAAATTGGTCCCATTCTAATGTGGTGAAGATCTGATGAAGAACTTCGAAGATATACAGCAGAACTCTTCAATAAATAACGGAAAATCTCTAGGGATTGCTGCAGTCGAATGTATGTTTATTGTTTATACCATTTCATAGCACAACATCACGCCATTACGCTCTTAAGGGGTACGCAGATCTCTCAATTCACCGGTTATGTTCAAATTTCATGGTATTCGGGTAATATATTCTGGCATTATAGTTACCTTACTAAAAAACTTGCCTATTAGGTAGGTACAACTAATAAGTGAAAATAAAAAACTTTTGCGCAAAAAAATACTAGTTACCGACTTCCAAATAAAAACTACAAAGTGTAAAATAACTTTATTTTTGGAAGTCGGTGTCCATAACGCAAAAAAATGGTTCCTACGAAAGACACCGACTTCCAAAAATAAAGTTATATTTCACTTTGTAGTTTTTTATTTGGAAGTCGGTAGTATTTCTTTTCGATAAAGTTTTTTGCTGTAAAGTAAACAACAGGGTTTCATTTCCTGTCCAAAGTCAAGAGACAATGCGGTCGCAGACATCCGACTGAATATCGTAAGTAAAAAATCGTAATTCGAGGTTTGGCTCTCGCCTATTTCCTCTTCCAATATTGGACCAATTTAAAAGATACCTATTCCATAAACTGAAAGAAAACTATAAAAGATGCCCCTATGTTTTGCATTTTGATGATACATTATCTTTAGAAGCACAAGAAGCCCCAAAAATGCTCAAAATTGCGGTGTCAACAGAGGCCTAGTGTAAAAATTTGAAAACATTAAATAAAAAAGAAAAACATAGGGGCATAGTACATACTATTCTTTTTCAGTTTATGGAATATCTTTTAAATTGGCCTAATATTAGAAAAGGCAATACGCGAGAGCCAAACATCGAATTAAGATTTTTTAACCGACTTCGCAAAAAAGGAGGAGGTTCTCAATTCGACTGTTTTTTTTTTTTATGTATGTTACCTCAGAACTTATTACTGGGTGAACCGATTCTGATGATTCTTTTTTTATTTGAAAGCTGGTGCTTGTCATGTGGTCTCATTAAAATTTTGTCAAGATCTGGTGAAGAACTTCGGAGATATACATCAGAACTCTTCAATAAATGACAGCAGATCACTCGGGATAGCTGCAATCGGATGTATGTTTATTGTTTACATCATTTCATAACATAACATGACACTAGCACGCTTTAAAGGGGTACGCAGGTGTGAACAGTTCACCCTGTTAACTCTAAATCCACCATTTTTGTTTAAGTTTCTTGTTTCTGGGTTAATCTATTCTGGCTTCACTTTGGAGAATTGGTCCGTTATGTACCCACAACTAAAAAGTGAAAAATAAAAAACTTTTTAACAAAAAATACAACCGACTTCCAAATAAAAACACTACAAAGTGAAAAATAACTTCAATTTCGGAAGTCGGTGTCGAAAAACAAAGATCCCAAAACAGGAACACCGACTTCCGAAATTGAAGTTATTTTTCACTTTGTAGTGTTTTTATTTGGAAGTCGGTTGTATTTTTTGTTAAAAAGTTTTTACTAAAGACATTCAGTCGGAGTTCTCTGCTCGCATTTCCTCTTAAAGAACAAGAAGCGCAATTCCTTACTCAGCCCTGAAAAATGATATTAAATGCTATTGAAGTTAAGAATTGATTAGCTATTCATTAATAATATTAAATTCTAATAGGGATTAGTATTAAATTTTTATGCAAACTCAGTGCTCAAGCTTTCGGATATCTTAAATTAACTTTTCTTTGATTTAAATTTTTTCTATTCGATACTGGTTCTTCGGTTCGAATGAGACAGTTTCATTGCATCAATCAACAGACCCTGAAAATGGAGTACTAAATGGTACTTTTAAGCGCTTAAAACTTAATTAAGTATTAAGGTATCTATTCTATTTCATCACCACACAGCAACCTGCAATAACCTTTCATGATACTGACGTATTGGAAAATAAGATTGCATCAATGAAAAAACCTTGTAGCATTACGCAGCGGTAGAATATTTTTAACAATAAAACAGTTCATTTTACCAATCAGCAAACCTTAGCATCAGTCTCATCTCAACTTTAACTCCTATTTTGAAAGAAAAAAGAAGATTTTTTTTTTATTTGTGACTCGCACAAGAGATTTCGATTTCGATCACAACTCTTGCTAAAAAAATATGTATTGGCGAAACGAACGGGAGGCTGTGTCATTGCATCAATCAACCAATTCTGTTGCATTTAGCTCATGTACTCGACTTTCCATTAACGGTAATGAAAATTCAATTAAACGTTCATGAGAAAACATTATTATACAATGGCCCTTCACTTAGAACAGCCCCCTAGTCAAGTTACAAACATTTCGTATCGAATCACTTTGTACAATCGTTAACGCCTTCTATTTGTATGTTCTGACCACGTGACTTAATTCTCAGATGTTTCATTCCCATACATTGATTCGTTTTCTACTAGTGTTATCGCTAAGGATGGTTTATTCGCTAAGGATACAGCCTTGAGCACAGCACTGCGCCAACAACAAAACTAATTGTTTCGTCGCTAATAGCACTACAGGATAATAAGTTATATCGACAAATACAGAGGCAACACCAATAACGTAGGTGCTCTAATGTTCATAACTGCCTCGTTTTTCTAGTGTTCGCAATTGGTCCTGCTGAACATGATGTCCTGGGTTCGGTTCTCGGGTTGAGCGAAGTGTTATTGCGTTTTTCCATCTGGAATTTCTCGGTAGTAGTCTGGAATCTGGACTTGTGTTCGGTTGATGGCAATAGGCTATATGGTACATATACATCATTTCAGCCGCAAGACGTCCACTGCTGGATATAGGCCTCCCCCATGCGTCGCCACATTGACCGATCCCGTGCGTCCCGCAACCTTAACCAGGTTATCGGTCCACCAAGTGGGAGACCTTCCAACGTATCGTCTTCCGTTTGGCGTTCGCCATTCCATAACTTTCCTATCGGCCATCCATTCTGCGAGCAATGGTGCCCTGCCCACTGCCATTCAAGTCTCGCAATTCTTCGGGCTATGTTGGTAACTTTGCTTTCTCCTGCGGATATCCTCATTTCTGATGCGATCACGCAAGGCAACGAGCATAGCCCTCTCCATTTCCCTTTGGGTGACTTTAACCTTCCTATAAGGCCCATTGTGAGCGACCAAGTCTCGGTCCCATTGGTGATCACTGGCAACACACACACAAAATTGGACGAGAAGATAACGCGCAACTGCCTGAACGGCGCCCAGCCGAGTCGGATTCGACGGTAGACGTCTTTCTCGAAGTTAGATCTACCCAACTGGATCGTTTTTCCCAGGTAGACAATAATCGTCTACAACTTTGAGTGTAGAGTCTCCGATATTGATAGGAGTGGGTTACTTGCTTAAACATAACCAGCAGAAAAGTGGGTCTGCATAATCCTTCGAGAAACACAGACGTGTAGTTATGTGTTCTAATTTTCATCAAAACTGCGACGAACTTTAAAAACTCACTCATCTAGCTACATGACAAGCGACGTCCCAATCTTGTCATCCACGACATTATATCACCGCGTTCATAATATTTATGTGCGCCGAGTTATTTACGTCTTATGTCTGGTTCCTTAATTAATTAGCTGCGTATATAGGACAAGGATTTTAGACAAAATGGTTGCTAGCTAGAATATGGGACAGTGTAACATGTATTATAAAATCGTAAATAATAGTAGGTACTACTTTCCTATACCCTTTCACCTGTGTGGGCGGTCTTCCACGTGGTTCGTTCTTCAAATCAAAGTTTCCATCACGAAAGCGTTTAAACCAGGTTGTCTGTAAGAGATTGCCTAGTGCGATAAGACCGCCCATTGTACACTTGTATATTTGAACAATTGTCCTGTATGTTTTTTGTGGTGTACAATAAAGTATAAATAAATAAATAAATAAACCAAAACCGCACGGTGTGTTCATTAGCAGTCCCCTCTCCAAACGCAACATTTATATTGCGAGCTGTTTCTGCCGCTTTAGTTCCGCGTCGGAATTCGTATTAAAAAATCACTCGAATTTTCGAAGTATCTACCTTTCTTGTCTAAGCTGAATAAAAAAAACCGGCCAAGTGCGAGACAGACTCGCTTACGAAGGGGTTCCGTACCATTATAGCAAAAAACATAAAAATCACGTTTTTTGTATGAGAATTAAAATATACTTAAATATTTATTTTATTCTGTTTTTAGTATTTGTTGTTATAGCGGCAATAGAAATACATCATCTGTGAAAATTTCAACTCTCTAGCTATCACGGTTCTTGAGATACAGCCTGGTGACAGAAAGACAGACAGACAGACAGAGAGACAGACAGACGAACCGCGGAGTCTTAGTAATAGGGTCCCGTTTTTACCCTTTGGGTACAGAACCCTAAAAAACATTTGAAAGTCGATAATCTAATTTTGCACATTTTTTAAAAGAAGAACTTCATAGGTACCATGTGAAAAAAGTTTCACTCAAAAATCTCAAACCATGGAGGTTCTATGTCAAATCGAAGTACCTATTACAATAAAACGGCAATTTCATATTTTAACCCCTATTATTTATCACTACTTATTATAAAATAAACCCCCCCGCCGCGTTTGTACGCGATAAACTCAAAAACTACTGAGCGGTTTTCCATGCGAATTTCACCAGTAGAATGAGTGAACAAGGAAAGTTTATGTGTATAATTTGTCACAGGCGAAGCCGGGGCGAGTCGCTAGTTTTCTTATAAAACAAGCTCATTTAACCATCGCGAAATATTGCAATCGACAAAGTTTTGCCCAGTTGATGGCATAGGCTTGCTATCTATTATATATTGCATGGGGCAATGCTTTCCTACACTTTGTTCACCAAACGGGATAATTTCACTACTACGCAAGTAGTGCGCTGTTAGCTAGATGTATAATTCACCACTACGCAAGTAGTGCGCTGTTAGCTAGATGTATAATTCACCACTACGCAAGAAGTGCGCTGTTAGCTAGAAATGTGTAATTTCACCACTACGCAAGTAGTGCGCTGTTAGCTAGAAATGTGTAATTTCGTTGCCTAGAGCAGTCGCTCTGACGTGTACACCCGTTATTGTTTGTACTTAAATCTGCTTCTAAACATAAACATGTAAATACTGACGCTAAGTCGTTAATGTTTTATAACAGGCAAACTATTGTTCTCAATTAGAGTTAATAAATGTATGTTAACGAGCTTAGGAGGCTTGAAATTAACATCTTTGCTATAATATCGATGGTCTAGAACATGTCTTTTGTTACCTACTTGATCTTTATTTCCGTTTTTGAGAATTCACTATGGTTTCCTTGAAGAAAGTTGTTCATTTCTATAGGAAAAAGAAGATTTTAAAATATGAACACCCATTTCTGTTACACCCTGTATACCTATATATACTTATGCCCTTGTAGCGTGGAGAAATGCTCATGCATACTGCGCTGTCACGGGGAGATAGCGCAGTTATGTGGAACTTCAACACTAACTCACTAAAACTTCACAGTATCCTCCTGTGCCGCTTATGATGGGAACACGGGCACGCGGTAGCACTCACCTCCAACCCGTCACGGCTGTCCGTCACTGGCCTCTCCTTTGGAGTGTATCCCTCATCACCGGCGCACCAGAACACATTGCACGCCGCGCTCCGTGACTACCCCAGGGACCAAACCAGCACATGGGCGCCAGATGACCCCGTGTATGGCACCCTTGGTCTCCCTGTGACGGGTGAGGTCAGTGGCCCCGCCACCTATCACTTTTCGGCGGCAGGGGTTAGGGACCTCCTCCTAGACGTTGGCGACCCCGTCCAGGCCGCGGAAGGACGCGCATTGCAATACCGGGTGCCTCCAACCCTCAGCCGCGATATCGTTTGGGACCAGGGTCTCTTCATACGATATCGCGGCCCGCCTTAGTTGCGGTGTCGCCTCTGTTAACAAGCGGCACCGCAACCTACTTGTCGACCGGCAAAAGCCCTGACGAGCGGCCCTTCCTCGGGTTCCTCTTCAATTTACCGTGGGTGACCAAGCCTTGCCAATGCGGGAACCCACCGGTGGGATATACTTATGTCCTAAGAACCATACACGGTGCCTATCTAGGGCACCGTGTATGGTTCGTACAAACCAAAGGACCAAGAATTTCACCAACGTGGTCCTTTATCTACTACTCCTTATCTCTTAACTGACGGAAACGCGGTTCCACGCGAGCCACAATGGCTTTATAATTGTTTAGGCAATTACTGCATTCAACCGGTTAATAGCAGTATAGAAGGCAAAATAGAAGTTCGTTTAAATACAAAAATATAACAAAAGTACATTTAGAAAAGTAAAAATATATTCGGTCAGCTTAGCATAATCATTTATCAGCCTATTAATGTTCCCACTGATGGGACACAGGCATCCTCTCTGTGAGAGGGAATGGGCCGTAATCCACCACGCGGGTCCACTATTTTTTGCTTCTAGGACATGCCAGTTTCCTCACGATGTTTTCCTTCTCTGTTTTTAAGATCAGTGGTGATGAAATAATATACACAAAGTGAAGCGCCTGCCTTCGAACCCATGACCTACAACTTTTAAGTCGCGGCCGATACCAGTGGGCCGCCTGCTTACATACGAATCACCTTTAGTAAGTAACACTCATCTTAAAGAGACACACACGACACCCGCCACGCTGTATTAAGAAACCGGAATAAATCACCTACGCTAGCCAGTGTAAACACTAGCCGATTTAATTTATAGCTAATGTTGCGCTTTAACCGGCTACAGTATTTATAGACAGTGTTGCCAACTGCAAATTTTCTTTGAGAAGGATACGTGTCGTTTAGTAAATTTTCAATATTTTGGATTTACGTTGATTTACTTCGGAAGCAGATAAATTATTGATGGTACCACCGAACTAAAACCGACTTCCAAAACAAAACACTACATAGCGGAAAATAGGTTTCTTTTCCGAAGTCGGTGTCTTTGGTACCTATTGTTTTCCGTTTTTCGACATCAACTTCGGAAAAGAAAGTTCATTTTCGGTTTGTAGAGTTTTTGTTTTGGAAGTCGGGTCTGATTTTTTTTATTTTTTTTTTATTTATATCTTTTTAGTTTTAGTACACCGTAATTAAAAATGAGCAATTTATATAGTACGTACCTAAGGTATTGACAACAAACAAAATGCCCATAATAACTTAATTTACACATTCGTGCTGTTTGTCGCTAAAAAGTTTGATTTTATGCTCAATATCTTGAAAACTACTGAAGCGATTTTGATGAAACTTACACTATTCCCTAAGTTGAGAGATACTCACGCTAACACAAAAAGAAAGATCACGATCCGATAAGTAAGATTCGGAGAAATGCGTGGATAAACATATAAAACATACATACATACAAACTTACAAACATACACTTATGAAATTTGGCTCACGTGATTAGAAGCCCACATAGAATAACATATGTGAATAATGTGCACTTTCAACAATATTACGGTAACATTGATTACCAATTATTATTTTTTGGCAAGAAAAAGTTTTTTTTTTATTATTGATAGTCTCGCGCTTGACCACTATATATCACTTTTAAAGAGCGAACTACCGTCTTCATTTCGTATCTATGAATAGTTTGTTTTTTTGGTAGCTACATGATAATAGCGGCAGTGCCTTTGATCAGGTCCTCATTACCCTATTTTGCCAGGTTGTGTTTGCAGCGGCATCTCTGAAAGCGCAACTCATATATGAGTGATTTCTAGTAGACCAGTGTAGTTCACGTCTACTAGCAGATGTTCCTGGGTAAGATATTGTTCACAGATTACTTTTTAACCGACTTTCAAAAAAGGAGGAGGTTCTATGTTCGACTTCATGTATGTTTTTTTTTTTGTGTATTTTCACCGATATCTCCGTCAATTGTGAACCGATTTTAAAAATTCTCTTTTTGTTTGATTAAGTATATTCCGAAATTGGTCCCATTTTAATTTGGTGAAGATCTGACAAAGAATTTCGGAGATATACAACAGAACTCTTCGATAAATAACGGCAAATCTCTCGGGATTGCTGCAATCGCATGTCTGTTTATTGTTTATACGTTTTCAAAACATAACATCACGGCAGTACACTATAAGAGGTACGCAGATGTGTACAGTTCACCTTGGTACACTCTCATTTCGCCGGCTATGTTCATGGTATTCGGGTAATCTATTCTGGCATTATAAATACCTACCTTAGTGTAAAATAAAAAAAACTTTTTTACAAAAATATTATACCGACTTCCAACTAAACTACTTTTCCATAAGGAAAAAAATGGTACCTACCAAAGTCACCGACTTCGAAAAAGAAAGCTATTTTTCACTTTGTAGTGTATTTAGTTGGAAGACGGTAGATTATTTTTGTAAAAAAGTTTTTTTTATTTAACACTTTTTTTACTATAGTAAATTAGTCGTCTAAACTTGAACAACATAAATTTTTGTTCAAGTTTAGACGACACAACATCTTAAGATGCTGTTATACTTAAAGATAACCTTAGCCTCGGGACGGAAAACTAATTGCATGTGCATCCCAACATCTTGACGAAGTTTTATTTTTAAAAGTGTATTTTCAGCCTTGAATTTCCATTAAACATTAAAATTAAATGTTATTGAAATGTCCTGTATATTTCATTCGAGTAAGCGCAAAAAGCAATAGAGCAGCTTGTAAAATTTGACAGATTGACGTTTACAAATGGTGTTGCCAGGTAATTTGAAGAATTCTGGCAAAAAATAAATTAAGATGCACCAGAAAATTCTAAGATCGGTAAACAGTTCAGTATTTTTAATGAACACTTTGTTTTTGTTTGGAAAGCAATTCGTGGAATTTTAAGCGGGTATTAATGCCTGGGATACTGTCTTCTTAATGTTTTGTTTCTGTTACTCTATTTTTGAATTGCATTGTCTTTTTAAATTAGAAATCGCAATTTATGATTTCAGAAACTTTTTGGCTGTATACCAAGTTATTTCATGAACACGTGTATTTCTATGAAATTGTTTGTTCAGCTATCTGTAGGTAGGTTAGGGTAAGTAAGGAACTTAAGCGGTTTTTGCCGAACGTATTAAGGTTACCTCTTCTAAATATATTTTCAATGTTAAGGTTTATTGCAGTGCAGAGTTATGTAAGTTTATTTTTACAGCCATGAACTGCAAAATATAGTCCTACACGAATTTTGTTTTGAATGGTTCTTGGCAATGGTGTTCTTGTGTTGACTATTCTGTTTGATTTCTCTATTCAGAGTTTATTTATAATTTTATCCTACTTCTTACTTCTATTGTAAAAGTGAAAATCTGTGTGATTAGAAGTTTTTTTTTAAATGACGTCTCTGCTGCTGAACAGCTTAAGACGAATGTTGGCACATGGTCTACTTTAACCATGATAAGAAAATACCTGGAATACTTTTTGTCCCGCTAATACTTACTCTCCCATCGGATATTTTCGTTTGCTGAATGTTATATTTTTCATTAAAAACTTTTGTCTCATTTTTTTGTATTCAATTTTTTTTTAAATGGATTTTTGTTTGAACGTCATCCTATTCTGCATATATGGGGCTTAAACAGTTATTACGCTATACAATTTGTAGAAGATCTAGATAGGAGCAGTTAGGATTCTAAATTGTCAGCTAGTGATCACACTGCACTGAATTGAATTCTAAATCGTATAGACCACGCATTTTTGAAGTATATATTGAATAAATAATTATCACTTTTCATAAAATATAATGATCAATAATGAATAATTTATCACTTTTATTTTAAAGATTCTATTAACTGTAACAAGACTTATTTTTCGGTGGGCTATGCTTTTGCTTCGATGTTATAATCGTTGTAATTTTTAATTAGGTGTATAATTTGCGCACGCGATACACTTTTTAAACGGACCTAAATCGTAGACAACTAAGGAAGAAGAGCGATCGGAACTCGAAACCTCCGATTTAGACTAAATCGGATCCAATTTGTTCTAACTACGATCACATCTTTCGATTTCCTAATTAGATTTTGTACAAATTGAATAGTGTAATAACCATTTTATAATCAAAGACCGTTCTTTTTTCAAATCACTCATGAATGTCGCCAGCAAAAAAAACCTGACTAATTTATACTTTTTAATAAAAATCTATTTTGAAACGGTTCAAAATCCGTGTGTTGCGTTTGTTAATTAATGTAAGAGAGTTATTTATAATGTGTTTTATAGCGGGATCAGTCGCGGCCTGCCCACTGGCGGAGTCATGTGATGTTGTCACATGAATATTCTATATTCAGGGAAGAATAGGTATATTGTTCGTGTGGTGGGATGAAGATAATTGTGGAAAGTAGTTCGGGGAAATAGAGAAAGACTAAGGAGAACTAAGGAGGAAAATTCTTTGTTTGTCTTTTGAAAGGCCTCCTTCAACACAATTTTGATACTTAGTTCTGTGTACCATTATGAGAATACGAAAGAGTAGTAAGGTGTGAGAAAGGTCCTATGTATTTCCTCTTTTCTATTTAACTGTATCTCAACAATCTACGTCTTAGATACGTGTTGTGCATAAGGCAAAACATAGTGAAGTTTTCAAGGCGAAATGCAGACTTCATGCAACAACTTTTTGACTAGTAGGTAGAAAGTTAGAATCCTTTTAATAAAAGAATCGATCTCTTTTCTTTGAGTCCATCCAAATCTATTATTTATTTAATAAAAGTTTGGGTCGGTTTCTGAATTAAGTATTCGACAAAGGCGGACTAAATGCCTTAGGCATTTTCTACTAGTCGTCCTTAGGAAGGTTCAGAGATAAAATATGGCGGGTGCAACTAAATGCAAAAACAAATCGTATGCGTTAAGAGTCCACTGTATAAATGTTATTTTAAATGTGACATTACTTTCACCAGGAGCTCACAAAACTCATAGATCTGGGGTTAGTGGTCAATCGCAAGCCTAACAAAATAATAAAAAAATAAATCGCAGGGCAGCTTCGTGGCGAGCTGATGGGCAATCCTAAGGACCTAATCTCCAGGATCCTATCCGACGTTTCCGGCTTGCGTTTATTGGCCGGTCGGTGTGAACACTGACGGGGAACAGAGCTCCCACCTCTCTATTGCCAAAATTAGCTGGCTTGAGTAGAGATTCGCAAGAGCAAATGTGCTCGGAGGAAGGAAGTTAACACAGATGCTGATAGGGATCTTGACCGTACTTCGGGGATTGTCCTGATTGCCATGGCATACTTCTCCACTCCTCAAGCACCTCCGTATATGTTGCCTCCTTGGCGCTATGTCACTAAAGTGTTAGCGACTGTTTATGGGGAGGGATTAATTGAGTGTACAAGCCATCCCCTGCCAGTTTATAGCCGTGTAGATCAACAGTGGTCAGGCAGGAGCCAATAGTCCTTCTATAGTCCTTACATAGTGATTAATGCATACAGGGATAATCGCCGGTTGGTGTCACATTTCATCCTACATGTCTAACAAAGCCTCTGCGAGTTGGTTTCGGCCCCTGGTACAAGAATCTCAAATATATATATAAAAAAATACCTAATATCAAGAAATAATCAGCCAGTGATGTCTTTCAGTGGGTCAGCTTGGTATTTTCCTAGCGTAGGCGCTTCGAAGTGTGTGTGCCCTAACATTATTAAAGCTACTGTGTCTTCCTGCCGTACCTACTTTCCACCACCTTCTACCAATCTCTCCAATAAATTTAGACACTAATTGCCTCAGTACTAGCCATTTTTCAGACAGATGCGACACCTGTATCCACTTTATATCTTGCCGAGGAAGTCTTCATGGGTCGTTTTAGCTGTCCGTCCGTCTGACACTTATGATTAATAAGCTTATTTATAATTTACTGTGTGGTTATGAGGCAATAGCGGTGTAGGTTAAGGGTGAGGCTAGATGAGTGTAGTTAGCACAGCATAGAATTTGCGTTAGATCACAAATTGGGCTACATTTAGGCCCTTTCGGGAAGACTCGTTTTGCGTTGATTGTGACGGAAACTGCAGTAACTGCGTGTGTCACTAGCGGGGTGCCAACTGAAAATCAGCGCTTGGTGTCTGACGCCCAGCAAATGCTGAGTTGGTAACCCTTTCGGTATGGGCACGCCCGGCGCAATTATCCTTAAACCTTGTTTGTACTTTTTTTTTACTTTATTTCTTCTCTGTTACTTTGTGATTTTTGTTGTCGTGTTGTGTCTATGTCGAATAAATGTTTTCTATTCTATTCAGTAATGTTATGGCATGTGATTTTGGCGACGTAGAGCAGCTTAGTAACTTTATCTCAATTATGTATCAGAGGCTAAGTAAAAAATAACGTGACAGTTTTTATTACAAGCTTTTATTTAACTTGCAATGTATGTAAAATCTTGCAACTGAATTTTAAAGCAGTTATCCGCCACCGATTTAGTTGAAGTTTTGCATACACTTTTAGTTTGAATGACAATGTATGGTTAGCTAAGTGCCGTCACTCTAAATCCAATATGGCGGACGGCCCAAGATGGCGGACTAGTAATTTTTTGTGCACTGCCATGATATGGGTATCAAATGAAAGGGTTTTCTGAGAAGAATACGAAAAAATCTTGATTTAAAAAAGATTTTTTAATGAATAGTTTATTTATTTTATCATCGCACTTTATGTCACAAATGTCAGTGCAGCCCTGGCTCTTGTATTAGGAGGTCCTGTATCACAAGAGAGCCTCTCGAAAGACATGGCAAAAAAATGGAGCATGATAGACAGAATATATATACAAAATAATATGACAGTTTTAACATGCACGCATTATTAGGTATACAAACCAAGATTAAAACGGGAATTTGATATCCTTTAAAATTGACAGGAGATAAAGAAAGAAGTATTGCGCCGACGCCAGTGACATAGGACAAGGGCAGGACGATAATGACAGCAAGAATTTGAAAGATGGAAACGGATATCCCCTACGTTCTTTCCTCGAATCCCTAGTTTAATTTCCTATTTGTAATAGCGATTCCTCTGTGACTTTTCATTTAAACCAGTCTATCTTGGCAATGTAAGAAACTTAATTAGTACTCTATCGTTTAGCCAAGACGATGCTGTAGGCACACGAGAGTGACGTCACGGGTCGTTAAGACATAATAAATTAAAACTAGCCTGATCAGTTTCGGCGTTTTGTCGGTCAGTGTGGGAACAGCCTAACAGTTAATTTATAAATGTTATACCTATGTGTATGTCTATGTAGTAAATACTCGTCACGCTTTAGTGCGTCTCTAATCATCCTGACATTTAAACAATTTGAATGCAACTTATTGGTCGGTAACACGGTACTAGAACTAGAAGCGCACTGGGGCCTTACTTTGACGTCTCAAAACTATTATGGTTCCACTTTGAGGGACGGAGATTAACATTATACCTTTTTAGGGTTCTGCATCCAAAGGGTAAAAACGTGACCCTATTACTAAGACTCCACGATCTGTCTGTCTGTCTGTCTGTCCGTCTGTCACCAGGCTGTATCTCATGAACCGTGATAGCTAGACAGTGGAAAATTTCACAAATGATGTATTTCGGTTGCCGCTATAACAACAATACTAGAAACAGAATAAAATAAATATTTAAGTGGGGCTCCCATACAACAAACATGTTTTTTTTGCTGTTTTTTGCGATAACGGTATGGAACCCTTCGTGCGCGACTCCGACCCGCACTTGGCCGGTTTTCACAATAGAATCATGATGGCGTTGACACGTTGTACGGCCCCTGAAAATTTTCCGAAAGCTAGTATGGTTTAGTTGTGGCGAGCCGCCGCTTATATACTTTGTGGTTTAGGTTTTCTTGCAAAAAAATATCTGTTTAAACAGAAAAGTGGTCCCGTTTGACCAGTTTGTGCAGGGCTGGGTTGGCAAATCCAAATTCAGTTAAATGTTTTCAGTTCTACTAAAATCACTGTAAATAATAAGGAACATACAGTTTTATTAACCGTGTACAGTGCCATGAAAATCCTTAGTATTGATTACGCGTGAAAACCATTGTTCTTTACCGTATTTCCTACCGCACATATTCCCAGAAACGATGTATGTACTATGGGCCAAAGCTATATCTGATCATTTGAAAACAAAATCCCGTGCACAAGATGACCATAGCTGCGTCCGCCCTTTTTGGGTCGACCATAGCCAAATGACTTATTTGTTATTTTTGCCGTCTTTTTTAATTATAAAAAAGGGGCTGACAGGTACTAGAGAAGCAGTCACCGGATGCTGCGATGCTATTGGTTGATGAGTATAAGTCGGCGTTAATTTAGCGGGCAAGCCCTGCAAGCATAAATAGTCCTTACGGTGGTCAGATATTGCTTTGACCGATTGTACCTTTCAAGCTTTGTTATTTTGTAGTTACAATTATACGCTCTTTTATTATTTAGTTGCGTTTTTAATGGAGTGTGGTCACTGAAAATTAACGCAGCATAGCGCAGACAAGCAAGTTTGAGTATTAAATTAGTTGATTGATAAAACTTTCATTACACATCAAAGTATAACTTTCCCACTGCTGAGACACCGGACCTTCTCTCAATGAAAGGGACAGGACCTGGGCTGGACTAGGCACTTTAAATACCGAAACGTGAATCTTGTGATTTGCTTAACGAACGCAGCGAGGCTAGGCATAAGGCCCCGCTTTGAGGAGAGGCTTGAGAGGCGCCACGGCGGCGTCCTCATCTAACACCTGACACAGGTCCTCAACGGACACGGCTGTTTCGGGAGGTTCCTGTTCAGGATAAAGCAGGAGGAAACGCCCGGGTGTCACCATTGTTTGGATCGCCTGGAGGACGCGGTTGAGCATACGGCGGCACACTACCGTGTCCTCGTGGAGGCGATCAGCGATGACGATCTCTCGCGTCCGGCCCTGGTCCAGGCCATGTTATTTAGCGATAGGGTATGGGAAGCTGTCAACTCCCTCTGCGAAACAGCAATGCTCGCGATGGGGGAGACGGAACGCGTGAGGAGACGCAACGTAGACGCCCTCACGCCCCTAGCCACGCCGGAGAGACGCCGAGGGCATCGCGGGAGTCGCAAGTCAATTCCTGGTCACCTTAGACGTGGGCTTGCGGAAGGCAAATAATAGTAGCTCGCCGTCCCATCAGGACCAGGCCTGAATCAACGGCGCGTAGTGTTCCACGCGCGCCTCAAAGAGATTCAGCAATGCAGGCAGCCTGTCTGGGAAGCCCTCCCGCTTCACCCAGAGCGGCAGAAGACATTGGATGATATATCACCCAAAAAAAGGCCTTTTTTTAGGCATAATGTATTTTCGCATAACGTTTTTGCATAACTTTTATCAGCATAATAATACTGCGGCATCATAATATTTTGGCATAATGCAAAGGTTAGCATAACGCCAATTGTATTATGCCAAACTAACCTATGAATCTATGGCAATTATTTAATCTAAGCTTAAAATATCTAATTAAATATATTTGATATAAGGACTCAAATTAATTAGGTAAAGGTGCGGCGGGAAGGCCTTTGGGACACCCTTGAGCCGCGAACATGTTTGTTTTATTCCAAAGAACATTATGTGTAAATATCATTAAGCGTTTAGAACATTATGCTTTATAATTATATAAGATTATGCATCATTATTATTATGCTAACAGTATTTAAGGCAATATATATTATGGCAAGGCAAATATGCCTAATAACATTATGCGTAATGATCATTATGCTGAATTTCGTTATGCCAATATAAATTATGGGAATATATTTTATGCTTATCATTAGTAAGCCGTTGTGTTCAGTGGTTAAGGTTCTACTTTGGGAAGGTCCATATCCTGATGAAGACTTCTTTTTGCTGAAAGTCGACGCCTTTTTGCTGGAAGATGTCTTCTATTACCTAGGTTAGAAAGATACGATCTGATTTTAGTTAGGGCTTTGATTAATGATATATTCCCACCTTTCTTTTAAAACTCATTTTGATGCGCTTGTTCCGAGGATCCGCAAACTTATTTATATATTTAAATCATTAAGACACACTGCAGATCGAAAGACCATTAAAATGGTTTACTTTGCCTTATGCCAACCGTTAATTGAGTACTGTATCACAACGTGGGGTGGTGCCTCCAAAACGTATCTTATCGAAGTAGAGAGGGCACAGCGCGCTATACTTAAGGTGCTGGTCTACCTTTTTGTTTTCTAACTCTTGATTTATACAAAGAATGGGACATCCTTACGGTCAGACAAACGTTTATCCTGCTTACGGTAGCTAAAAAACACTCCCAGCTACAGTTTGACCCCAAATTAATAAATAACCAACGACGAAAGGGAAGAGTCTGCCCCTCATTGCAGTTCAAAACTTCACTCCCTCAGAAATTCTTTTGCTTCCTTGGTCAATATTTGTACAACAAATTAAATATTACACTTAATCTATATCCCAAAACCATCTCTCATTGTCACAAATCAGTTAAAACATTTCTTAAAACCCTTGACTACAAAAAAACTGAGAATCTTTTGACGATTCTCAAATAGTTCTCCTTCTTTCCTTACTCCCGTGGCTGATTTACACCTCATACTTGCTCTCGAACACTAACATACATTCATACACCCCAACATACATTCATACACTACAACATACATTCTAATACTCCAACATACCTTCAAACACTCTAACATACATTATGCATGCAGGACACTACAAATAACCAGTTTCGTATGATATTCGTCAATTATTATTTTTTTAATATTTTAATTTTAAGTTTCTAATTTAGTTTTTTTTATATCTTTTGATATTATTTTTAATTTTCAACATACTATTGTTTAGTCTTCTTGGTAGGTACTATTAATGATGTTCACATCGTCTTTAAACATTTGACTATATTGTTTTGCTGTGGGGGGCCCTGGTGACCTGTAACACAGGCTTTTTCAAAAGCCTACTTCAGGCACCAGTCTCTTACAATGGTGGAATATAGCATTAGGCAAAAACATTGTTAATTTTAAGGTAACCTATTATTGTAAAGAGAGAACAAATAAATGAATTGAATTGAATATATCAATCTCTAACTTCTCTAAAACTCTGCTCCATAGTGGAATCACCCCGATATATTTGCAAGTTCTTAGGAATTTCAACAATTCGAACCACGCTAAATTAATGTGCCATTCACGTAAATATAACGTCCATTGATACAAACGTTTTCAGAGCTCCAGCGTTTATTGCTTGCAGATATGTAAATGCGAATAATACTCGTATATTTTCACAAAATAACGTCTTTAATAACGTCATTTATTATGAAAACGTTTAGTTGAAGCATTAAATAAATTTATTTTCCAGACTATGAATATTTTGATACATGCCACGTCTATAGTTGACGATTATTTTATAAAAGCGGAGGAAAATAGACCATTTATCATCAAATGTCGGTGCAGGGACTTTGCACATTTTCTTTTTTGTCAGTATTTGCCATAGGAAGGCTTAAATGGGGAGGTTAAAGAAAGAAAGATGGATGAATTGTGTGAGGAATGATATGCAAGAATAATGAGTCAGTGATAGCGTGTCAATTAATTCACAAGATAGAATGAAAGAAGATAATCCGACGAAGACGACGTTGATCCCAACTAACATGGGAGAAGAGCGGTCAGCTATGAATTCTAATTTCAAATTTATTTGATTTTTAAAAACCAGGAATTCATTTTTCAAAATTTGTCATTAGTTTCTTGATTAGCGTTTGATTAGCGTTGTGTTTTCATTGCATTTGAATCTTTTTCGTCATCATGGATACGTAAAAAAACAAATAATTATGGAATATGAGTACCGTCGTGGCAGCACCGCGGCACAAGCGGCACGCAACATCAACGAAGTTTACGGAGCGAACTCTACAAACGAACGCACCACCTGTAATTGGTTTACCCGCTTCCGTGTTGCTTCGACAATGACGAGTTAAGCTGGAAACATAATATCGGACGCGGCTTACGGACGCGACTGACAGCCGCGACTTAAAGAGTATCTAGGTAATGAATGTACATTACATTGTGCAAACTATCGGACGTAAGTCGCGGACGTGACCTTGAGCATTCGGACGTCCGATAGACATCTGGCCCGCTGAATATTTTTGTCTGTGCACACATATCAGTCGCGGCTGTAAGTTGCGTCCGTCAGCCGCGTCCGATAATTTGTTAACAGCTTTAAAGGCAATTGTTACCTGCGACAGAAAATGGATTCTGTTTGACAATTGCAAGCGCTCAGCAAGTTGATTGGATTCTGGTTCAGCACCTAAATAATGCCCTAAACGAAAACTTACTACTAGAAAAGTGATAATTACTGTTTGGTGGTCGAAGGCCAGTGTGATTCATCACAGCTTCTTACCAAACGGGATGAGCATTACTGCAGATGTATACTGTCAAGAACTGAACACAATGATGGAGAAGCTCGCACGTCTCCAACCAGCTTTGGTCAATCGCTCGTCTCCGCTGCTCTTGCACGACATCGCGCAATCTCATACTTCACAGCAGACATTCTACAAGTTACTAGAACTGGGGTTGGAAGCTCTCGCCATACTCACTAGACCTTGACCTACATACTTCTACCTTTTCCAGAATTTAGATATCTTCTTGGCGGCAAAAAAATTCAATACTCGTGAGGCAGTACAAAATGCCTTTGAAGAATTTGTTGCCTCCCGTCCAGCTGATTTCTTCAAAAAGGGAATCAATAAACTGCCACTGCGTTGGCAAAGATGCATCGATTGCATGGGTGATTACTTTGATTAATATAAATAAAAAAATATAGATAAAAATATACGTTAACTTATTTCATATAAAAAACATATATAAAGAGTTAATAATATTAGTTAAGGACTCTAAGGCCGTCACCACATTGACCTAAATCTCTATAACCCAGTTACTGTTCGCAGAATCTGTGGCATATATCAATAAACAAGGTTTAGATCTTAATATTAATTTCGCACAAGTGTCTAAATACAAAATAAGCTGAATAAATTCCATAGGTTGGCAACCTCTGCATGTGTACCGACATTCTTGGCCCGTGATGAATTTCGAGGAAACTCTTATTTGATGCAGTACATTAAATATGTCTAAATAAAGAGGAATGTTAAATTATTTCCATTGGCATTGGTAAAGAATAACAACTTTAGTAAATGAAACCAGGATTTCTATCAATAAATTCTGCATCTCTCAAATCTCTACTGAACATAAACTTCTTTCAAGATGCACCATATCGCCGGAGACTTCCAGAAACCCCAAAATGTTAGGAGTTTACTTGTACTACAGCACTAAATTGTCACATTTTGGACTTCCCCATTATATAGCCCTTAGGGCTTGTCCCCATTAGAATAGAATAGAATATACTTGCCAATGAATATACTTCGTCTTCCAGCCATTTCCCAAATACGTTGTGATCGTCTTCAAGTCTAATATTTTGTATGTAGCGACTGCCTTCTTACTACATTCTTGCTACAAATCTTACTTTCCAGTTTTAGGGCTTATCTCCATTACCACGTCACGACGTCGTCAACATGTAGCGGTGCGGTTTTGCCGCGCAATGCACTGACGTAACGTGCTAATGCTCGGTATGGCAAAGTTGCCTTGGAACGACGCGTCGTACGTCGTCGGAAGCGATACGTGGCGATGCGCTCGCCCTGTTGATTTTAAGGCCTCGGTCTCGAATTCCGCGGGCAGCGGGGCGGCGGCGGCAGCGGAGCGGGAGCGGCAGGATCTTATGCGTATCGTCAAATGGACCGGGTCTCGAAAACAGCGGCGCGGGAGCGGCGCGGCGGGAGCTCTCCCGCGCCGCCGCCGCTGCCGCTCCGCCGCCCGCAAAATTCGAGACCGAGGCCTTAAATGTCTTAGCGATAACTTGTGCAAAAACAAGATATCAGAAATGCTGTAACTGTCAGAAACTACAAGAAACGAAACTAAACGATGTTTCGTTCTGTCAGAAATGCTGAAAAATTTACTAGTATTTAGTGTATTTTTACGACACGGTAACCCAAATTTGCACGTCACGCCTACGTACCGCGCAGCGATTCCGCACCGTTCCACGTTGACGACGTCGTGACGTGATAATAGAGACAAGCCCTAAAACTGGAAAGTAAGATTTGTAGCAAGTATGTAGTAAGAAGGCAGTCGCTACATACAAAATATTAGACTTGAAGCTGATCACAAGTTCACAACGTAGTTGGGAAATGGCTGGTAGACGAAATGAGAAAGATAGCTGTAGTTCAAATGTGTTTTTGGCATTTTACCTGAAAGCCTTTTCTTATACGGTTGAAATACCGGATACATATCCCATACCTTATATAACCTTACTTAATATTATAAATATGATTATATATATGTATATGTCGGAATCAAGGCTGGCCGATAGATGCAAACCATCGGGAAGTCAGGATGTATTACAATCGTGCAAATGAAATCACAGAAATTATTCGATACACTGGGTTTATTCAAATATTCAGAGTTACAATCTTGCTCACTAATATTACGGATCGACACTGATTCTACGACGTCTAAGCTCTGAGGCGGTCAGTACTAAAACCTACCCTATGCCACTATCCCCACCGCGCAAGCGCTTAGTAAAAGCGCGCCAATGCGTAGTTGTTCTTGCTTTGCCGCCAGATGGCGTGCTTGCGATTTGTTTTGACGTCCGTACTATTGACTAAACCCGACACGGCCATCCTGCGAGACAGGCTTCCTCGTCTGTTCCTCATTGTCAGGGTTTAACAGTGTATCGAATCATGTGGAAATCCTCATGGATGTCCTCAGCCCTTGGGGAAAGCTGAGGGGTCTGTCAGACTCCTACTGACTAAAACCACATGGTGTTCTCTACTAGGCCGTAATTCCTCTTGAGAGGCGAGCGTGGAACACATCACGTCGCCTTCTCAGGCCTCTCTCAGGTGACAGATCCCCAAATCTATCACCCGCAGGCTTCATCTTCTTGTCCTTGCTCCATTTCATCTCATGGTCACCTCGTGTTGCACCACACGTCGTCTTAGTCCACTCCATCCTGGCAATCTCCCATCATACAAGGGATATTTCTCTGAAACACAAAATTTCCAAACAGTATTCGCTCGTCCAATCCCGACTCATACTTTAGGTGAGTGAGGAAACATTTTGAATCAATCAAACATGATCATTTAAATCTCTGTTCACTATTGCAAGGAACGAGTTATTCTATTTCCAATTTAAAGAAAATAGCAACGTAATCATCGATTTAGTACCTAAAAGCACCTAATATTCGTGATTACAAAGTCCAAGTACCACTGATAGTCATTAATGTCACATTAAATAAAACAAAAGAAACAAGAGACCAGGTATCTTATTCACGATCTTAAGCCATCGCATAGCTCTCCTAGCTATCACACAGCTATCTTAGCTATCTCCTAGCTTTCTTAGTAATCACAACTGTGCTCTACTGGCACATCCCCACGATTTCGAGTCAACTCAACACTCTAAACTCAACACTCTAAACTCAACACTCTAAACTCAACACTAAACTCAACACTCTAAACTCAAAACCTGTTCACGGCAATTCATTATCTACTTCATCTACTATCTCAATTGGTACTTGAGCTTTGTGTGTCTTACTAACACGATCTACGCATAATAATCAAAATTAGAAATCCACGTTATTTCAATATTCGTAATGAGGCCTTGACGATTCGAACTTAATCTACAACATTAAAATGGTGACCTCACCACTCGCGTGACTATGTGAGTTTATTTTCTTTTTACTCTTGACTCAATAGGAATTTTCTGTAAGGTTCCTTACACAAACATGTTTTTTTATACACCAACTTACAGGTGCCCTACAGGCCCACAGTTGCTTCAAAAATCTCCAGTTGTATAAAGGCCAACCATAGCCACACAGGCCAACATACAACGCTCGACTAGTCCTGACCAAACTAGTTTCTTGGGTTCGTGAATATAGGGAAATTTGAAAACTCTACTCTTTAACTAAATCATTACCCTGGGCCATGTACCACCAGTCGCTGCAAACAAACTTTAAAACTTATTCTGCAGCAAAAACTGCCAAGCTTACAGAAACTCTCGAGTAAAACCTCTAACGCCACGGCTCTATAGCCGACCAGCAATTATATTGCTCTCACACAACGGTCTCTCTGGACCCCGACCTCCGCCAGAATCCACTGGTACGGTCAAACATAGTACGGCTAATAGACTCAATTACTCGACAACTTAAGCTTGCTCATTATCATCAAAATCCTTTTGACATCAACCTCGACTGGTACATGACCCGGTGGTATCTTCCTTAACCTACCGTGTGCATACTTGTAGGTTCTAAGCGTACCTATTTAAAGCTTTTGGTAAATAACGTTCACCGTCCTGTCATAATCACCTATCGCGGACTTAATACAGGGCCTACTTAGTTTTCGTACTAGAGTTTCCCACACAACACTATTCTTTAGAAAAAGGTCCGACGATCAAAAAGTTCAACAACTAAACAAAGTAACTGTAATAATTCTGTTACTCTTTACCATAATATCCAAAGGCAATGCATACCCAACTCTCTGAAACTTTCATTGTGGTCTGTGCACCAACACAGACCAGAATCGTATCTACCAACGACTCTTCGAGACCCATCGCCACATGTTACTCATGAGGTGCGGTCCAAAGTTTCGAGTATGAGTGTACAAGCCATTCTTAATTAGATTTGGTCTCACTACCACTGTCATCAACTATGACGTCTAATTCTTAAGGAACTTGGTGATCGGGTATCCTTCTCACAAGATTTGCACTTTTTACTCAAAGAACTTGGAACATACCGACTGTTAATACTAGGTGAACAATTAAGCCTGATAATATTTGCTTCTATTGCTCGCGTGAAGGAGCTTCACGAATAACTCGGCTAAATATCATTAAAATCAGATTATCAACAGTAACCCTTTACTATCGCTCACTAACTCAGTCTTTATGTACGGAAAACGATCGCGAGATTTACTGCTATCATAATATTACTTTGAAAGTAAGCAAGTGAATTCAAATCTGAAGACGGTGGTTGTAAATCGTTACGCAACAAGATCTGTTCTGAATACTTAAATGATCAGTACCGATACTACCTAGATACAATTGCGATGGCCCAACGACGTTACTAACTCGCTTTGCCACTGAAAACGACCAGTTATTCAGTCATGTTGAATATCTCATCTCCTTCTTATGAGATATCGCATCCTAAAGTTCGTACTGAACCAAATGTTGCAACTGAACCGCCAATAGGCAACTCACTAACTACTTGCCTTTTAGTAAGTGTGTCTTAATTACCTAGTGATAGTGCTAGGTATAATCACTACCAATTCAGTGGTCAAACATGAAAACTCGAACTAGCATCTCTTCACTAGAGAACCTTCGACCTCACTGTCGAAATAACATGGAAGCGACTCACCGAGTTTTCCATTCCAAACTTGCGCGCGCATGACCTCACAGCTGTTGTCAAAATGTTCAGCTACCCTCTGTGCATCACTGCTAGCCTGCCGTTCCTCTTAACATCTCAGATGTTGACACGTCAGCCTTCGCATACAGTCTACAGCAGGGGCTCCACTGCGACACAATATGGTATCTGAAACATGAAAAATACTACGAGAGTGAATGTTCACACAGTTATCTTAACCATACACAGATTTGATGGAATTTAACCGGTGCACCGGTGTGGTAACCTAAACCAATCAATCTGCCTTGCCTTTTCCCAACTACATTGGGGTTGACTTCCAGTCCTACTGGATTCAGCCGAGCACCAGTGTTCCACGGAGGGATTGCCTATCTGACCTCCACAACCCCATAACTGGGTAACACGGTACCCCTTGGCAAGACTGGTGTCCGATCTTAGGCTTTCTGGCTACCCGTTAACGACTGTCAAAGATCTTCAAATGACAGCCGGGACCAACGGCTTAACGTGCTTTCCGAGGCACGGAGGAATCCCGGTATGTTGAAATAGCCACCCATCCGTGGACCGACCTCGTCAAGCGTTGCTTAACCTTGATGATCAACCAGTGCGGCTTTTATTATTTAGCCACTAGCTTCTAGTAGTAGCAGTAACCTAAAACTGCAAAATGTGTTATTATGGACACCGAATTTGAGTGCAGAGTCCCTGTCCAAAACATGAACCACACATTACAGTGTCCCAAATGCCCAGGTAGGTATATGAGCTTTAGATATTCAAATTAATGCCATAGTATTTTAAGTCGCAATTAACGAGGTCTGGTAGGATTTACCACCTTTTAGATAGTTTGGCCGTCCGACCACAAAATAAGAATACTATGCTTCTTCTTAAGCTTAGTTAATAACTCTTACTACATAAAACTATCACACTACAAAACTTATCAAAATATTTCATTTGGAATTATCATAATTTACAGACTTAAGTGTAAGGTAGGTACGTCACTGTCACCTTATCGTTCTAACTTACAAAAAATAATAGTCAGCAAAGGCCAGTCAAGGGTTATACCAGTGATAGTTGAATACCCTTCAACAACACCAAAACTTGACCATCGATAACTAACATTAAATTATGACCTGACACGGGCCATCCCGACGATCCATTAACCGCCATACCGTACACAAAACCAGAATTTTGAATAATGAACACTCTTGGCCATAGCACGATAATCAAAACAAAATGAAAACGACTCACCAGATTGGCATAAAGATCCGTGTGTATGGATATGTCCACACGTCCACACGAGCCTCCTTGACCTGTCCAGCTCCGTGGTTATTGCTAGCCTTCTTACTGCTCCGTTCCCGACTGGTTGAAAAACCAGTCGGGAACGGAGTATGAATATTCAAGACTGAGGGTAGTCGCAGAAACGAACCACAACCGATTTCACTTCAACTGACACCGCAATATTTTTTGCAAGAATGTAACCGCCATTTTCACTAACATTGTTTTTACGTGTGATCTCATTAGCACGACCGAATCCCAATTCTGATGTCGGAATCAAGGCTGGCCGATAGATGCAAACCATCGGGAAGTCAGGATGTATTCCCTTAGGTTAAGACATCGTGTGTGGGCAGGTCGTTGGGTACAATCGTGCAAATGAAATCACAGAAATTATTCGATACACTGGGTTTATTCAAATATTCAGAGTTACAATCTTGCTCACTAATATTACGGATCGACACTGATTCTACGACGTCTAAGCTCTGAGGCGGTCAGTACTAAAACCTACCCTATTCCACTATCCCCACCGCGCAAGCGCTTAGTAAAAGCGCGCCAATGCGTAGTTGTTCTTGCTTTGCCGCCAGATGGCGTGCTTGCGATTTGTTTTGACGTCCGTACTATTGACTAAACCCGACATATATTTAGATGTTAGGATGTTTGTTTATCAATTCACGACTCAACGTCAACACAACAACAGCTTTGGTGGAAATTTGGAATTTCGGCATACCATGACTTGGACTAGGAGATAAGATACTTTTTCTGCCGGGTACTACACTTGTACCGGGTTCACAGTGTGTGTTGCCAGTGATGAGATATGGCTCTGAGACGTGGTCTCTCACAATGGGCCTCATCAGAAAGCTTACAGTCACCCAAAGGGCAATGGAAAGGGCTATGCTCGGCGTTTCCTTGCGTGATCGAATCAGAAATGTAGAGATCCGCAAGAGGACCAGGGTTACCGACATAGCCCGAAGAATTGCCAAACTGAAGTGGCTGTGGGCGGGGCATATTGCTCGCAGAACGGATGGCCGATAGGGCTGAAAGGTACTGGAGTGGCAACCGCGAACCAGAAGAAGTTGCGTTGGAAGGCCTCCCACCAGGTGGACCTATGACCTAGTGAAGGTTGCGGGGATCTCTGGATGCAAGATGCACGGGACCAGCAGTGGACGTCTTTCAGCTGATATGAAGATGATGACTACACTTATCTATCTAGGATAATTTTCGACTTTCTTGCGCGCAAATTCCTTGGCACAATAGCTGCGTTGTATTTCATATTTAACCATTTATACACGCAGAGGTTTAACTAGACAAATGTATTTGAAATCCCATTGTATTAAAATAAAGTGCGATCATCCGAGGCGTTTTATCGACTGTGGCAGTGGCAACAATGCCAAAGAAAATTCTTTGGGCGACTATTGCAACATTTATTTATTTCGAGATTCAATTATTGAGAAAACGCGAGTGGATCTCACAATAGCACACTGATACTTATGTGTTTAGAGAGTGCTTCTGGGCTCATGAGAAGATTCCTTGACTTTTCTCTATGAAGTGAAAAAGCAAACGAGTTCCCCAATTAAATATGAAAACTGTGCCTACTAAGTTCTTAAATTAAACTTTTATGTTATTTCTCTCCATCAAAATAGAACGTCAGAAATACATTCTCACAGTTACACGAAAACTACCTACTGAGAACTGTGGGTAATTGGTTCTTATAATTTACTTTTTAACCGACTTCAAAAAAAGAGGAGGTTCTCAATTCGACTGTTTTTTTTTTTTTATGTGTTTTACCTCAGAACTTGTTACTGGGTGAACCGATTTTGATGATTCTTTTTTTATTTGAAAGCTGGTGTTTGTCATGTGGTCCCATTTAATTTTCATCAAGATCTGATAAAGAACTTCGGAGATACACATCAGAACTCTTCAATAAATGACGGCAAATCACTCGGGATAGCTGCAATCGCATTTATGTTTATTGTTTACACCATTTCATAACATAACATCATACTAGTACGCTCTAAAGGGGTACGCAGGTGTAAACAGTTCACCTTGGTATACCCTTATTCGACCGAATTTGTTTAAGTTTCATGTTATTGGGTAAATCTATTCTGGTTTCACTATGGGCATTATTGGTACCTAGCCTATATAAATTGTGTAGCACAACTAAAAAGTGAAAAATAAAAAAAACTTTTTACAAAAAATACAACCGTGTTCTTGTTTTATTTTCTTCGTTTTTTGACACCGACTTCCGAAATTGAAGTTATTTTCACTTTTTTGTTTTTTTATTTGGAAGTCGGTTGTATTTTTTGTAAAAAGTTTTTTTTCTTAAATGTTTCTCTATCAAAATAGAAACACATTAATACACTTTAACAATCACACGACAACTACAAAACAATCATTTTAACATGAACAAATGTTTTTCTCTTGACTGTAGTTACTTATCTGTCAAAAAGAGTAAGGGGACCAGTTGTCAAAGTTTGTAGTGGATCAGACAGGAAAAATAAAAATAATAACCAGCAGGGGATCAGGGGGGTTACCACAAGCTCTTAGAGCGGTATCAATTTGACCTTGTTTCACGTTTTCGTACCATGACGTCGTTTAAGAAAGCTCAATTTGATAACGCTACGAAGTTTGCTTTTGTTTAGGTTTTGATAATATTTGGATACCGATTTTCATATAGTTCATTCAAAATTCAAACCACAGCCTGCTTTTTGACAACCAGCGATATCGTTTTTACTACAATTTTTGGTTTTGTTTGACAGTTAAAAAAAGTTGCTTTGGCGGGCTCGATTTATCAACATTTTCCAAAATATATACAAAAATTATCACTTCCGTGATCATACGGTAAGTAAAACGTATTTATTTACGCATTTATTGGATACATAACCTCTGCCAATCCCTACAGAGCTACAGGCATCATGTTATGTTATTACCTATCTACGTAGGTAAACTTGTCGATTGATTTGTGTATCTCATGCGATTTTAACATATGTGGCCTAAATTTCTTGTTTGATTCTAGGTGGCGAATACACTATGAATGGCGAGTAAACCCATGAAATCATGGAGGGCAGTGCAGACGCTACGTGAGCCATCGCAACCTAGGTACTACCGCCGCGCCGTCAGCTTGTGTCTACCGACAATAAGCACAATGCTTGGGATAGATAACCAAAACAGCAGCACATGATATAATTAAAGGCTCTAAGTGTATAAAACTGTTCGAGTTCGAGGATAAATAAGAAATAAAAGAAAGCTGATAGAGGCCAACAAACGCATCGTGAAGCTGAGGGAGCTAAAATATATGAAACCTGTAAAACCTACGTACGACGAACGAAGAATGCATTTGGTGTTTTGTGATGCGTGTGCTAGTGTCTCACGTTATTGCTTATGGCTGCTTTGCTGTATTAATCCTTAATGTGCTTGTGATGACTGCCTAGTATTGTTGTGTGTGATAACCATGGACATAATCTCAATGGTGGTAGATAACTGATAACCATCTGCATCTTACCCGACTGCGTTAACAATATTGTGTGTTGGTTTGTGCACCTACTGTGATGTAATCAGGTAATAAATGTTTTTGCAGCTGGAGAATCAATATACTTTTATACCCCACGTGTTGTACATTATTTATTATTATCGTCAAACTCATCCATTCTACTTACCCTGAAAATATTCAAACAAACTCACGCCTCTTTCCCATGTGGGCAAGCAGAAACTACAACGCCACCTGCTACGGTCCTAACATACTACTTTTGCTTCATTTACATCCATACATCTAGTCATACGAGGATACCGGTAATGAGGCCCTCAGCCTCTGACAGCCCACCTGACCTTTCTGGAGAACATTACTAATTAGATCCGTGTATGACCTAGGACGTCCCCTACCGGGTGGCGTTTTCACTCACATCTGCCTTGTAAATATCTGTTCTTAGTCGCCTTTTATTCATCATATAACTACCTATATTTAGAGGTATTTACTATACTTAGTTAATTTATACGTAATACGTAGGTATGCCTATTTTAAAAAACCCCATCTGCACGCTGATAAAACAACGAAGTTTATGTAATACCTACCTACCTACTCATGAAAGCACCTTAGTACATAAAGTGATAGTTAAGTACATCTAATAAAATTGACTAGTAAGTACCTAAGATAACTAAACAGATTGTAAGTAAATGTCGAAGTATAGTACCTAAGTGTAATTACTTCTTGTTAGATATTAATTAGAGTTGTAATTATTTTGTTTTTTATCTAATTAGCATGTACAAACTTATATAATCCTAATTCGAATGTTAAAAGATGATAAAGATAGTTTTTAAATAATTGTCATGAGATACCTACATGTTAATAATTACGCGCAGAACTTGAAAACATGATTTTTTGTTTGTGGAGATTTTTTGTTGAGGTTTGTGTCAAATGAAAGGTCTGGGTCTAAAACCATTTTATCCGTTTGAGTCATGTAAATCGGTCCACACGTTTCCAAGATAATCGCATATCATTATAATCAAAATGTAAACAAACCAGAATTTTTCGTTTTTGTTCTAAAAACTTTTAATTATGGTAAAATGTGTAAATTTTATTATTGTAATTATATGTACGTGGTTAAAGCCTATCATTTAAGACCAAATTTGTAAGGATTATGTAGAAAATTGAATAAAATACACGGCTCCAAAGATTTCGGCTAAGTCAAAATGAACGCAAGGATGGTCCATAAACACGCGGGCGTCAATTTGGGAATGACGGGCCATTCTTTTTTTGTTGGTCTGAGCGGCCATATATAAGAAGGGAGACGGGCCACTGGACAGATGAATTCAGTCGCAGCCAGAGATTACTATTATAAACTGGTCGCAGCTCAGCCGGAAGGAGAAAAGCCGAAATCCGCGGAACCAATTCTCAAGAAAATCCGCCTTTTATTTCTGGTTCTTTCTTCAGTCAAAAACGTGGATCCTTGGGTTGTCCTCTCGTACTACCCTACATACGCATTCAGGGGTGCGTGGTGACGTGTGCCACCAGCTGAGTAAGTAGGGAACGCACGACAAACATAAGTGGGATACTGTCCCAGCGGGGGCGACCGTGGATAGGTACTTACAACATCCAGGCACCTTACCGCCACCGCAACAATATATATATGTGTACACATTTTACTTAATGTTATCTCTCCACTACCTTTGATAAATAAATCTGGTCAACATGACGAAACCAACTAATGCTGTCTTATTACATCAAACACTTCAATAAAATAAAACATAACACTGTTTTTAAACACAATTATTTATTAGGTAGGTCTACTTTGAACAGAAAATGCATTACTGATAAAGGGAATAAGTCATAGTTAAATTAACATATTTCAACGAGCTCCATGCTGGACACATATCATTGTTTTCTTACACTCCAAGGAACATAGAACATTTGTAGTAGTCTAACCCCATGCTAACCTGTTTTATTTCAAGGCGGTTCTGGGGCCAAAATAGAAAGCGCTGGTTTTATTAAGTTCTTTAGCAAATTAGGATAAAACTGTAACTTAGAAAGAAAGAAAAAGTGTTTATTTGCCACAAAAAAAACATACAAATTCATCGTCTCACTTTCTTCATTTCTTACTATTAGGTGCTTAAATAATTTACTGATTATTTCAGAATATTTCTGGTTTTTGATGACATATACATGATGTCATGACTGTTCTCTAGAAACCAGGCCTATTACATAATATTTTTTTGGCAGTGGACAATGGTACTTTTTCTTACTTTTAGTAATGGTAAGGTTTTTCATTGTATATAACCACAACAGAGTTGGGCTCTTGTTTGGCAAAATTGTGGTGAACTGATGAACAATTTTTCATATTTGTAGGTATCCATTTCTGAGTGATAATCAATGGTGAATGGTGAAGATGATGGCTTCTTCCTTTCATCTCACCTCCATTCAAAAAGCCAGTATCTGATCCTGTAGACAAATAATGAAATATGAGTCCTGAGTTTTATAGAGTAGGCAGGTGATAGCTGAAAAACAAGATATGTTTATTTGACAGTCACAACCCACCAGCAACAGTGTAAATGACAGTAATGAAATACCGAGACAAATTGCAATAAACTTGGCCATAACGAAAGGGTTACCAACTCAGCATTTGCTGGTCGTCAGACACCCAGCACTGGTTTTCAGTTGGCACCCAGAAGAAGAAACCCAAGACCAGTATTATATTATCTGTGCCTCTGGCCAGGCTAAATGGTACAAGATGTAAACTATTACATCAAATATTATGGTGATTGTCTTGGGAACCAAAGTTTCCAAAAGGCACTTGTTTGTCTATTATTGTGTCTGCTAATTAGCACTCAAGGGGTTAAAGTAAGTTTTTGCATTTAGAATAGCATAATAATATTAACTAAAACTTACCAATACACAGTAATAGCCATTGATGTAATAAAAGGAGGTAATAGCAGATTTATTAATCCTGCGGATATGTCTTTATGATGGGGTCTTTAACAGAACATCATTATGGTTTGGTCCTGCCATACTTTGCTACGAGTGTATCCTATAACAAAATTTGAATATTGTGTTAGGTATTAACCAAAAACAGGTGCACTTAATTAATGAGTTAGTAAGTATATTGTTTTATTTTCTACAAAATAACCAATCTTTTAAGAATAAGATTATAGATTACCTTCTTTAAGCCAAGTTAGCGGAAAGGAGCACAATGTTATTTAATTATTTTTCACGCCAGAGGACTATATCATCTCTGTCAAGGTTTTCCGGTTGCGATTAACTTATTTACAGCTTCTTCATTATTTGTACGTGCCGCTCTGTTGTAGTTGGACAACAAATCATTTTCATTTACAGCATCCAAATAAAATTGTAGGCAAATCATTATTTATAAAAAACATGGACTTGGCTCCATATCGTCCAATTCGTCTAGGGTATAATACATCCCCTTGTCACCACGGAGAGTTTTGAAGACAGAAATTCGTGATAACATTGTGATAGCGGCAATTTTGGATAACAATCTTTAGGTCACAACTATTGGACATGTTTGTAGATATATGTAAGCGTCTCTTTGTTCATAGAATATATGGCAATCCTTTTGTCACACAACTCACAACAAACACACAACAACTTTATTGTAAATAACTTTAAAACAACGAAAATAATAAGGTACGCTTGTAAACAGAGCTCATACGACAAAAAATGGAGGTTATAAATAATCCGACCAATTTAAAAATACAAGCTTACAAAGTAAAATGGTAAGATTTGTTGCACTCTTTAATTTGTTATCATAATAATATGGAAAGTCAAGCCACAGGTAATAAATTATATCATACTCAGTCTTTTGAGATGCTTTACAGTGTCAGCTATTGGTTTTGATTTCAATAATACTTATTTTTTCTTTAAATTTATTATATTGTTGTAAAATACACTTAAGAAAATAATAGTGTAAATGTTTGACATGAATGTTTAGTATGGTATATAATTCTATTTGGTTTTTATATGAAATAAACATCTCATGATAATTTTTATTTTAAATTTTAGTGATAGCAAAAACGACATACTAAAAACCTTTTTTTACTTCGCTAGCAATTCTATATCGGGAAATAGATAAATATTTCAAATCATTCGTTCATTCCCAACACTAATCGGCATCAATTTGATATCGTTTAACTAAGGTGAGGGTACGATAATGAAAAGTCTCAATAAGAGCTAGAAACAAAGCGTACTCAAATTGGTATTGTTTTGTAAAAGGTGGGGGTAGGTACCCTGATCTGGGGATCGGACCGGAATAAATCCCATATTAAACTTCATCATGTATTTGTTGAACTTTTATTATAATGCTTTTTTCAGGAGAGTGCGACACTGTAATTAAGGTTAGACAGAATTGGCAATATAATAGTTAACACATTGTTTAGAAGGATGGGATACTAGCTAACAGCACTCAATAGGTCCGCGTCTTATCTTGTGCTTTAACAAATTTGAGTGCACTAGTACAAGACTTGTAAATACGAGTAGGAACGTGACTATTAAATACATATTTTTATTTGAAAATCAATATCTCTATCCATTTAATTGAACTGTAGATAAAAGCGAAGCAAACTCAAAATCTCCGATGTCATTCTCCAATCCCCATAATCTCTTAATTCCACGCCGCATTCATGAGATTAAATATGGCGTAAGACTGATGGAAGAGCTGAAAAGAAGCACTCGTAAAAGTTAATGTCAGTGTTTTTGTGAAATAAAACTTTATGTGCTGTTTCGTGTTTAGATTTTATTTCTTCACGTACTGAAATGTTTGTTTATACGTGAATTCGGGACCGTTAATTGAGACATTTGCGCGTAGGTAAACCTTTACTGCTGATAGTTTGTGTCTTCAAATAGACCGTATTACTGAATGGTGGTTTTTGAGGCATTCAATTTGTGAAAATTTGTGTAGCCGTAAATAATAAAGGAGACACCTATGTTCGGACAAAATATGAGTCGTCATGAGAAAATTAATCTCAATTCACATCACATCACACTTAATATTATAAAGGCGAAAGTTTGTGAGTGAGTGTGTGTGTGTGTGTTTGTTACTTCTTCACGCTCAAAGGGCTGAATGGATCATACATAGGACACTTTTTATCCCGGGAATATGTTCTCTTCGGACAATTTTCGACTTTCCGCGAAGCCGCTGGCAGAAGCTAGTGGTGATATAAATATGGGTATCTAATTAGTGAGTTCAAATCTGACTTGAGCTTTAACAGAATAAAAGCCTTGCCTCATCTTTTAATGACGGAATAAGTATAAAAAATTGCCCAAGCTCCCATTTGACTTGAATCTTGTGCAATGATTTACTGATCATACAAACTAATCGTAATTTAAGTGTTTTCAATGAGAATTCTTACATCAGCTAGTGCATCCAAGCACAGTGTCCTGAACATTATCCGTATGGCGGTAGGACGTAGCGCTCGCTCTAATATCAGCAAGATTGTGGAGCGCGCACGCCGGTTGTAGAGGCGCTCCCAGCCGCATGAATATACTGCTTGGCGGAATTCTTCTCCCTGAGTGAAAGCGTTAAACGAAACAAAACGTGAGAATGTTAGAAGATTAGTAACCTAAATAGACGGACTGTTAGGAGCCCGTCTGTGCCGACAGTTTCATCTCTGTGACAAGTGGTCACTGATGGGTAATCAGCAGTGGCGGCGACTGCTAAAGCGCCCCGTGCATTGTGAACGTCAATTTTGTATTTAACTCTTGTGCCAATGTCCAACGGCACCTGCTTGAAGCTGTTGGCTCGAAATGCTCCAGCAGTCCGCCTATAGAGGAGCTGAGATTTTATGACATTGAGGGTTTTTAGGTCATCTTTCTGAGATTTTCACAACGTCATTGGGGGGTTAATTTGATTTTGCACTGTTGTAGGTCCATTTCCCTTGTCAATAACTATTATATTTTTTTTATCTTAAGGACGAGTCCGGGATTCTGGACGGTATCTAATATAACTCTGGTGCGTCTTAGCTTTTTGCCGCTGACATTGTGCTAGTTGCCGAGAGTGGCCTAGGTGTCCAGTACAGATTGGTGGTGTTGTGGCACAGACTGGAGAGTGTTGGCCTGAAATTTAGCAGAACCAAAAGAGAATACTTGTTCTGCGATTTTGGCGGTCTTTCCAGTTCCGTGCCCATAGATCTCGCTGATACATCCATACCGATCTGCTCCGACTTCCGGTACCTAGTCGCTTGCCAAGGGGATGGCCAGGTAGACCGAGACGTAACGCACCGGATCATCTTAGAATGGATGAAATGGCGACAGGTCACTGGAACAACTTGCCACCCACGGATGCCCCTCAAGTTAAATGACAAGAAAATCTACAAGTCCGTGATTGGACCTGTCTTACTGTATGGATCAGAAAGTTGGGCTGTGAAAAAGATGGATGAAAAGAGGTTGCATGTATCAGAGATAAGAATGTTGAGATGGATGTGCGGAGTGACGAAAATGGATAATGTGAGAAATGAGTATATTTGAGGAAGTTTGAAAGTGGCGCCAGTGATAAAAAAGTTGAAAGGAAACCTTTTGTCCTGCTATGGTCATGTGATGAGGTGGAAAACGCTTGTTACTAAAAGAGTTATGAATATAAATGTTGATGGATGGAGAGAGAGAGGAAGACTTAAGAAAAGATGGATGGACTGTGTGAGGAGTTACGGACGTTACGGAGAAAACGTGTTGCGCCGACCCCAAGTAACATGGGATACGGGCAGGAAGACGATGATGATCTAATATTATTCTCTTTCGGTTTTCTGCTGTGTTTTTCTCGTGAGCAAAATTTTCTCTCTAGAGCAAACAATCTAATTCAAAAAGATTAGAAACATGACTGCGGCTAGGAATTAGGTAGAAAGACTTATTTATTTATAATGAAATAAATGAGAGGATTGTCTTTCTTGTTTTTTTACAGACAAGTCCCTAGAAACCGCAGACATGTGTCGCAATTTGTCTCGCAATCAAATCGCTACTTTACCTCAACCAAATATTTATGCCAAATTCCCTACTGTTGCCTGTCGAAACAAAAAAGAACTTATCTGTCCATTGTATTGACATATTTATTGCTCCACTAATACGAACATGACAAAAAAGTGTCAGCGCGGGCAAGAAAAACAAAGACAATATACGTTTATTTTATAAAATAGCATATTAAAGGGCCGAGGTATGGCAGGTTGCCAACTAAATCATCGGGCTGAATCGTCTCTGCTAAGTGTGTCTTAGCAACCGTTGGTTTATGCTGATTTAGCAACTGATTAGAGTATATGACTTAAGGTCTATCCCACAGAGTACTTTTATTATATAGACACCACACATATCAGGGCCGTGCCCGGGACGTGGACGGACCGTGCCCTGTCAGGGGCTCAAAAAATATCGTTGTGTACACACACGTCCGTGGCCGTGCACGGGCTAGTGACGAAACTTCAATGAGTGGGCCCGGCCCTGTCACGTCCCGGGCACGGCCCTGATATGTGTGGATAGACCTTTAAACGTTTCATGATTTGAGAGTTTACTGGTGTGTACCCTGGAAGAGTAGAAGTTTTCATTCCGTTTATAGCCATTGTAAAATCATGCTTTATCATTAATTTTAATAAAAAATAAAACCAACAAAATCATATAAAACCAACCAATACCTTACATGTTAAAAGCATATTGTATAATCATATTTTTTAGTCATGATTCAAAGAAAAAAAACAAGTTCAGTAAAAATTATGTCAAATTTGGTTCAGTTTTGGAGCATTTTATCAGATAAGTCGTGGACATTGATAGAATACAGTGGTTTAGGAGGATATCGTCAGACCTTGGGACTAAGATTGGCACTAAATAAATATCATTATATGTTCTGGATATGCAGGATATGGTATTTCACATGGACTGTTGGGGTACCGCCATCAATTATCAGGAACGGTTATGTCACTCAACTCAATCAGTAACTCAAGTGCATTCTTAGTTTTCGCAAGTGTTATACTCAACTGTTAATCATCGTGAAATCACTTGTCTGCTTTATATACATGAAAATATTACATTTAAAGTCACCCTTAATAATTGGCAGATGTCTTTGTCCAGCAGTGGGACATATAGGATATTTACTGCGGCTTCGCGGCCTTTCTCACAGGACACATTTTAATGTAAACTGATATTACCTAATTTAGATTTAGGTAACAATATAAAATGCGAATATAGATTTCTTAACGAGAATTCGTCACGACCAACATTACGTAGGCAGTTGCCAGTACCTGCAGTACTAAGTAATTAAACCAAACCTTTTCCATAAGCAATTCACTGTAATAACACGGCGAGGTGCTGATCAAAGCCCCGTCGAATATAAACGTGATGAACTCCAAGCTGACCTCCCCCTCGCCAAAGGACTGTAACGATTAAACAAACAATTGGGAACAAACAATAAACATGCCTGTCTGGTTGAAGTGATCAGGCATTGTTTATAAGATCAATCGTCGATGGAAATAGAGACTATAATAAGGTTATTGGGACTTTCTTTGATCTCTAAGGTTTACGGCATTATACATTTCTCTACCACTTTTATCAACGTCGTCATTTCCGCAGAAGAAAGAAGATGGAAGATGTCCACTGCTGGATATAGGCTTCACTCAAGCGTCTCCATATCGTCCGAGCTTGAGTATCTTGTATCCAGTGACCGTCCAGGTCAACGGATCACATTATGGGTAGCCTACCAATATTGAGCCTTCCATTTATAAAACCTTCGGCTGACCCCGACGGCTATCAGTTCTGCTAGCACTGTACTCAACTGATTTTAAGTTTGTCCTCATCGGGCTATGTCGGTAACCTTAGTTCTCCTGCGGATCTCGCTAATTATATATCTGTGTTTAACATTTCAAGGAACTAATACATTTTATACAAACCAGTTACTTACCTCAATAACTTCATAAACAGTGATAGGCAACATTATAGTCGTAGCCTTTAAAGTTAATTCATATGCCACTCTGAAAGTGTCTTTGATGTGGTCCACGAAACTGCATGTAAAACATCATCATAGATTATGCGTAAATAAATGTATTAATTTATCAAAAGACGAACTGTATAAAAATAACATTTCCCTTCAGAATCCGATTCGAAGGACCAATATTCCTGGTCCTAGATCTGCGTTTCTCATATGAACAATTTATTTTTCATTATTTTGTTACTTACTCGTAAATCCTCTGTAACTCCACAACGATACTCCTCAGCTCCACCATAATATCATCATCTTTATGATTCTTAAACAGACTTTCCATCCGCTTCTTCAGAAGTTCTAACAGACCACAAGCATGCAACATGAACGTAGGTCCAAGAGGCACGAACGTTGTATACATCATCCCGGCATATACTGCATAATATATCATAAGGGCATATATACCAAGATACACAATAAGATCATCTTTCTTGTCTTCAATAACACCAGGATACACCAAGTCATACATCGGCACCATTTTGAATTCTCCGACAGCATAATTGTAAATGTAGTTAAAGATATTTTTTAAGAGAAACATGTTCGTCGTAATAATAGAAATTACGAAACATTGTTTGCTTACATAGGCTCCGTTTAGGCCATATTTCAGAACTACCTCTTGGTATTCAATATTTGAAGAACTTATAGCTTCGTAATCATATTTCATTATTTGGATTAAGCCTTTCAATATGTCTTGTTTCCAAAACATGATGCCGTATTGAAAAGTAACGACGATATAGACGACGGAAATTGTCCCGTTTTTGCAAGCCTTAGAGAAATCATTGTTCCTCATATCATGAAAAATTATATTGTACATGATGATAAAGAATACTACGGAGAATATTCCGTGCATGATTGAAAAGCGTAGGAACCATCTTTTGTTTCGTTGAATTTCTGGGTGACACTGGTTTAAGGTCATCGCTTTTGTGTTTATTTTGAATATCGTGTCGTAGTTTATCTCCATTGTTTTTAGAAGTTTTCGGTTTACAAGTGATATAGTTCTGTCAAGTTTAATTCCGATCAGCAGAATAAGTAGTAAGGATTCTAACTTTATTATTTTTGCTTTTAATGAGCATCGAGTTAAGGGTTAGCTGTAATCTTGTTCTTACTATAAAATTATTAAGCTTTTGCTGGTTATCTAAGATCCCAAACGCCCCAGACATTACTCATAGCTTCCTAAGTTCCTACTCAAATTTAGTGGGATTCTGTAGTGTTAGCATATACTTTGAACATACGCATACTTGCTAGTTTGGTTCGACCGCCAATTTACAGATTTGTGCTAAGCCTACGCAAAACATTACTTACTTTTCCTAAAGTTTGGGCACTCACTTTTATGTATAATTTACAGAATATTGATAAAAAACTCATAATTTAATAAGATACAACGTTGATTTCCGGAGTTTCTTGGAGTTTCTTGCCGTTTCTTCTCCATAGGAAACGACCAACCCGAACCGTGCACCTTTTGTCGACGTTTTATAAGTGCCCATGTAGGCCTATGTAAAATTAAAATAAATTGATTTTGATTTTGAATTGATTAGTAAATATAATATTCTAAGAGCTGGTCGCCATAGGACATAATTCGAATAATATAAACTGAAAATCAAGATTGCGGTAGTTCGATCAGACAGGACCGATCAGTGTGGTTACGCTTGGGGGAGGCCTATGTCCAGCAAGCTCTTTTGACTGGAATGATGATGATGAAACTGAAAATATTCACTACAACTTGCTATTTCAAATTATACTGGTACATTATATTATTCAGTCAACTCATCTGTGATGCTGATCGTAACAGAAAGATTATATAAAATAAAATTAGTTCTACTTTTTGGTCCATGAAAAAGTATTTTTCAACTGCCAACAACTTCTCTTTAAATAATTCCAATTACCTTTCAGTATTGCAAATTACTTCGTATCAATCAAACTGGTCCTGTAGCTTTTAATTTTCAGCTCGAAGGCGTAATCGCTGTCACCATAGGTTATTACAGAGTTGTAACTGGCGTTGAAATCTAGATTACTAGGTTTGCTTGTCATGAGCTAATGAAGTGCCTGGTGACAAGTCCGTTTCTCTCTAGAATATTGCTTCTTTTCTAGTTTTTCCAAGATTGTTGGGTGGCCTTGTCTCGTTAGTAGCAATGTATGATTCTAGATGGATCTACTTAGTTTTATTTTGCTTGTTTGTTTTCTTTATTTTGTTTGGGGGAGTCCTATGTCCAGCAGTGGATGCTATCTGATTCAAATTCCAAATTAAAGGCAATATACAATCCTCTTAGTTTTTGCAATTTTCTCATATATTCAAATGTTGTTATAGTACTCGTAAATAAACTGCGTTGTTTTTTAACTTAGTTATTTTATAGAAAGTAATGTATTGATCTATGGATTATACCTACATATAGCTGAAGAGTGTAGCATATATCATGACTAGCTTCTGCCAGCGGCTTCACCCGCGTCAAAAGTGTTTTATCATCCCAAGGGAACATTATACCGGGATGAAAAGTAGCCTACTTGCTATTCCGGACTATAATCTATCTCTGTGCCCAATTTCATCCTAATCTTTGATTGTGTAACAAATATGCATCCACACATACATCCATCCAAACTTTCAGATTTATAATTAGTAAGATGATTGATTCATGAATTTCAAATCCATCAAAATCAGCTTTTTATGGTGTATATTTCTATACCAATTTTTTTGTTTGTTTGTTTATTTGTACCGAATAGGCTCCAAAACTACTAGACCGATTTCAAAAATTCTTTCACCGTTGGGAAGCTACTCTATCCCCGGGTGACATAGGCTAGTAGGCTATAGGCTTTTTATCCCTGTATTCCCACGGGAACGGGAACTACGCGGGTGAAACCGCGAGGCGTCCTCTAGTGGTGTATAAGTCTACTTTAGGTTTATTTCAAAACTTTGGTATTCATGATCTAGGCCTGTTGAAACATCTGAACTATAAAGAGTCAATATTTAGGGCCTTACTACAAACATTTAGATATTCATTGTTGCTCATTTTAGTACAAACAATGAACAGCTGCTTAATACGATCTCGTTATAAAACAGTACATCATTATGTTATTTTTAGATTTACGATGATTTGTTAAGCATAGTTTAGTTAAATACCGGATAAGGTTATTGGAAAAACGAAACATAGTTTAATTTATTTTTTATTAACAACCAAGATACTATATTTGTCCTTTTGTCACAAAACTCGGCACTTTGATTTTCATAAAGACTTTTTTTTAAAACAATCTCACTCCCTTCACTTTTTTCAACTACTGCATCTTCTGAAAACCTGTCCATAGTGGCAACCACTAATGAAGGTCTTGAGAAAACATTTCCAATGTTGGAACAGAGCAACCTGTTCTTCAGACATTCTGCATAATTCCATTTTTGGTAATTAAGCCTCCTATGTTTTTCAAAACGTAGTTTTCATATTGCAGATAGAGGAACGCGACTTTACTAGAAGGATCCATTTTTAGACTATGGAAACCGTTCTATTTTCAGCAAAATTTCATCTAAAAGCTGCCCCAGTTACTAAAAGTACGGTTTATATTTATCTTCTTACTGAAACACTTACTGATTAAATATTAAGATACAGCTGTGAAACTCCGATTTCCAGAAGAGGTCAGACGAGCCGGACGGAGTGAATGAATGATTTGTGAACTACGAGCTTTTGCCCGCGGCTTCATCTACATCGGACGGAACGTACTACGGACGAACGTGACTGAATTTATTTATTATAGGGTCATGCTTGACACTGACCTGATGGTAAGCAATGATGTGGTCAACGATGAAGTACGTTTACCTAGAAGTAACATATTCAGTTTCGACTCCAACTCTACAAAAAGTCCCCAGATTATAAACAAACATTCAAACAACAAAGAATCCAAAGATACAGAATTTCACATGAATAATATTAGGAAAGGAATGACTCACCCAGTTTTTCTAGACCAATAAATCCGTCTACCAGCTCCAGTGCAAAAAATAATATAGAAAGAAACTGAAATCGATATCAAATCTCATTAATTTGATGTAACGACTCAATTTTGTCATCCGGTTCTGTATGAAATATTTTTTCGTTGAATCACGAGAAAATAATAGACACAACATGTAAAGATTTGGAAACATTCCAAACGATGGAGCATTTGATTTGATACCGAGTTTTAGTGAATGAGTTCGTGGAAACTATCAGTTTGGGATGCTGTAATTTGATCGGATGGCAACGAAGATCAAGTAGTGTGTCATACTGTTCACACATTTCGGTTATTTTTGAAGAAATCACAGCATTTTGTACTAGTTAAAACGTTACTAAAATTTGTCTCGAGAGTTGCGAGTTCTTATTTCAAAATTCTTGTTATTGCTGTAGCATTAAAGTATATTTGCGATTATATCTTTTTGATAGTGACAGATCAAATTGACAATAACTTTTTGTGCAAAATTTTGATAACCTGTGTAACGGCTCATTCAAACTCGGAAATAACATTCTAGTTCTAGCTGGCCATACATTAGATGCTGATTGTGTATCGAAAGTAGATTATGGCATTTGCATATCGTATAACATTTCAACTCTTGAATTGTAAGATAATTTATGGTGAGAACGTGCCATGTAAGTGTCCCTTACATATTTCCTCCCACTTACAATACAATCATTCAAATTTGAGCTGATGCCACAGCATGCCACACATCACGAGTGTCCCCAACTACCTCCAGCAGAGCAAAGAATGTTTGCAACAAGGGCGGACAGATTTAAAGCTGCTTCGTAAAACACTCCTTCCACGAAACTGTAACAATTTGCAGTTGTTTTGAAGTTGATTCACTGTACTATTTACTACGTTTACTATGTTTTCGTATTGTTTGGTTTGTATTCGAATGAGGTAAGGAACGATGAAATGTATATCGTCATATTTACAAATATTTTCAACGTTAGTCTCCTTCTTTTGTTAGGATGTTTAGCGGATAATTTGATTATATGCGGAGGATAATTTGATTATCTTTTTCTACTTTCGCGTCGATTAACTCAAATATACAGATTTTGTCTGACCAGTATGTAGGTTACTTGGACAGTTCTGTCATTCAGCACGTCCATTCGGGTGATCGGGGACAAGAAGGTGAGCCATATCATGCGAACGGGTTCCACACTGGCTGTTGTGTGTTTTGGCCAAGTTGTTTCTTTAGAGGTCCACCTGGGCCCGCAGTCGCTAAACCTTCTGACCTTCGGTCGGTCTATCTATCTCTTACTTCTAAAATACTTATATCAAACGAACGAGTGTATATTTTATTTGTCATTCTTATTACTACTCTCAATGATGTAAATTTCTGTGCCATAATCACATTCAGATCTTTCCTGCCATCTTTATTATGATTCTCTCACCAGACAACCAGTGACTTCCTGCCACCTCCCAATCAAAATAAATCTAATTCAAACCTCTTACAAATCTTAATGATTTATGTTTCATTTATATGCACCTTTCAGTACATCAAATGGCTTAATCTGTTTTATTACGAATCGAATGTACTGGAAATTATAAAATGTCCTCAAAATATCACTGATCATAACGTGTACCGTAGTAACGAGCACAATGTTATTGCGTTTTTCATTTATTTTCAATAAGTCTCGGTTCTTGTCTCTTGGAAATGGAAACGCCGAGCGAAGAAGTATGTACACCACAATAAACACATCGAATTCCTCCATTTCCATAAATACACAAACATTTGTTATTATGTTGCTCTTTGGGATGTAGGTATAAAACAAAGGAATGAAATCCTAGTTTTGATGCTGGAGCCAAATAAAACAAATTCCTGAAATACCAAGACAGCAGTAGAAGATGATCGTATTGATGATGATGATGACCTTTCTCAATTAAACATTAGGAAGCGACAACGGGCCTGCAAGATTTTTGACGCTCAAAAATTCTGAATCTCTATCTATTTGATTTTTATTTTACTTTGACACAGGGCGCAAACAAAACCATTGAAAAATCTACGGTAGTTTTAATTTGATTCGATTTTGAAAGCTCTAATTTTTCCCCCACTTTTTTGCAATTCGTTTAATCAAGTTTATTCGCTTTTCGAAATTAGCTACATTACGTAATTTCATTTCTACAAAACTATTTTTAAGCGTGTTGTTGTAATCTGAAGAATGTATCGCGCGCTTTGCATTCCTAGAGGATTTAGTGAAACTGTTGTTTTCATACCTACTCGTCGTTGAGAAAGCGAGTGAGATAAAATTCTGAACGTGATGGCAACGGTATTTTATTCAATAGATACTAGCTTTTACCCGCGTAAAAAGTGTTTTGTCATCCCAATGGAACGCACTACCGGCAGGCTTTTTACGTAAAAGCAAAAGGATAGATTTTTGCGATTTTTGCGCAATAATTGCTTTCAATACAAAAGTTTTAGAGCTGTTTTCTTTTTTTTTTAAATAAGTGCTTTTGACAAACAGCGAGCGATTAGCAAACGATTGTGTAGGACCTACAACACACTTTTATTTTATTTTTTTGTGCGGGAAATCATCCAATGTCTTCTCCCGCTCTGGGTGAAGCGGAAGGGCGTGTCAGACTTTTACTGACTAAAACCCACCCGTGTTACTTCAGTTGCTTGTGCCAGGGCCGCGGTAACTCTCTTTCAAATTTGTCTGCGACCCAGACAGGCATCGGCCCTAGCCCCGTCAGTTTTTGCTGACATCTCTTTGAGGCGCGCGTGGAACACTACGCGCCGTCGACTCGGGCCTGGTCCTTATCAGACGGCGAGCTACCCATTACTCGCCGTCCACAAGCCCGCGCCTACGGTGGCCGGGTATCGGCTTGCGACTCCCGACGCCCAGGGCGTCTCCTGCGGTGTCTAGGGGCGTGAGGGCGTCTCCCATGCGTCTCCCTCACGCGTTCCGCCTCCTCCTTTGCGAGCATTACTGCTGCAGAAGGAAGTGACAGCTTTCCATGCCAACCTACCATACCTACACTGCAGGTATGTCATAAAGCGTTTGATCGCTATCGTTCTGCTCTTGCAAAAGATACGTAAGAAGCCTGCCGGATAAAATATGTCCTTCTTAGGATCTCACACTATTTCCTTATCAAATTTCATTTAAATCAGTATAGCGGTTTAAGCGTGAAAAGGTTACAGACAGACAGTTACTTTAGCATTTATAATATTAGGATTCTAATTGGTGATTACGGCAGCATGTTATCGGTCTATTGGACATGCTGTTAGTAAAGCTTTTTAACCGACTTCAAAAAAAGGAGGAGGTTCTCAATTCGTCGGAATCTTTTTTTTTTTATGTATGTTCCCCGATTACTCAAAGACGCCTGGACCGATTTCAAAAAATCTTCTTTTGTTTTGAAGGGTATACTTCCTAGTTGGTCCCATAGTCAACAGGTCAGGATCTGATGATGGGATCCTAGAGAAATCGAGGGAACTCCTCAAATATTATAGGCATTTATATAGTGATTTTGGTATTTTCACCAACAATCCAATCACTTGCACTCAGAAAGTATAATTTGGTGAAGTGGAACTGATGAAGAAGACCACAGATGGCCACTGAAACTCCTTAATGCTAAGTATGTCACGGGTATAAAATATCTCGAATAGTTAACCGACTATGATTAAGCAAATACTTATAAATGAATGGTACTGATGAAAATGGTACCATTGAACTGTTCTGATGATGAAGCCGGAAGGTAGGCACCGGAACTCTGAAAAAAAAACAATGTATCCTAGTCGTGCTTGGGCTTATTGGAATCGTCATGAGATGTACTTTGGCCACAAATGATTATCATGTTAATTGGAGATACCTACCAAAACTAAAAAGAGAAAAATAAAAAACTTTTTAATAAAAAATCAAACCGACTTCCAGAACAAAAAACTACAAAGCAAAAAATAACTTTCTTTTCCGAAGTCGGTGTCGAAAAACTGAAAAAAATGGGTACAAAAGACACCGACTTCGGAAAAGAAAGTTATTTTTTGCTTTGTAGTTTTTTGTTCTGGAAGTCGGTTTGATTTTTTTTTGCTTTGTAGTTTTGTTCTGGAAGTCGGTTTGATTTTTTGTTAAAAAGTTTTTTTAATTGAAGATAGGCTCGCGCTTGACCTCTACCTCGCCTGATGGTAAGCTATGATGTGGTCGACGGGGTGGAACACGCTTGCCTAGAAGTAATCTATTCACTCTTGAATTAAATACCCTTATGTTGTAGTTATCGGCTCCGGCGACTCGGCGTCTCGGTGTCGATGTTCAAGGCTCTGGACTTCTACAATCACCTTGATGGAATGACACTTTTTATTCTAATGATTGGCCAATGTTAGAAACAAAGCTGTAATTTTCCGGTCACCAGTATGCCGCGCATTTGAAACTGGCAATAGTATTAAAAAAAAAAACCGGCCAAGTGCGAAACGGACTCGCGCACGAAGGGTTCCGTACCATTATCACAAAAAACGGCAAAAAATTCACGTTTGTTGTATGGGAGCCCCACTCAAATATTTATTTTATTCTGTTTTTAGTATTTGTTGTTTCTGTGAAAATTTCAACTGTCTAGCTATCACGGTTCACGAGATACAGCCTGGTGACAGACAGACAGACAGACGGACCGCAAAGTCTCAGTAATAGGGTCCCGTTTTTACACTTTGGGTACGGAACCCTAAAAAAACAACATCAAATAATTTATTTCAAATAAACCTCAAAGGTATTTTTGAAATGTCAAACAAAAAAAAAAGATGACCCTAGTTGCAAATTCGCAAGCGTCATTAGGTCTCAATGGAGAAGAATTTGCAAGAAACTCCACGTATTCAGTATAATATTATTATTTGCAGTTAATATTTTTGAATTAGTTAAATGAGAAAAGCTTTTTAAGTATTGTAATAATGTATTTATTCATTATAACTAATACAACTAGTCAATCGCTTTCATCTGCGTGCTATTACTTATTAATACATTGGTGCTTTATAATAAATAAAATATTGCCTCATTGTGTAAATTAGAAATAGGTGCAGTATTTTATTTTATGCGGTTTGGCTGATTCGCTAAGTCCAATTTAACCCCACATGGCATTCATAAGATTAAAGATGCCGTAAGACTGCTGGAACAGCTGAAAAAGAAATAAAAATACACTTCTTCATAGTTTGTAACAGAAATTTTAAACTTTTCTATTTTACAAATCGTTGCAATTAATGTAGATATTTAGACTCGGTCCTTTTAAGCACATGTTTTTAACCGACTTTAAAAAAAGGAGGAGGTTCTATGTTCGACTTCTTGTATGTTTTTTTATTTTTGTTTTTTTTGTTTATGTTCACCGATATCTCCGTCAATTGTGGACCGATTTTGAAAATTATTTTTTGTTTGATAGAGTATGTTCCGAAATTGGTCCCATTTTAATTTCGTGAAGATCTGATGAAGAACTTCGGAGATATACAACAGAACTTTTCAATAAATAACGGAAAATCTCTCGGGATTGTTGCAATCGCATGTCTGTTTATTGTTTACACTATTTCATAACATAACATCACGGCAGTACACTATAAGAGGTACGTAGATGTGTACAGTTCACCTTGGTACACTCTCATTTCGCCGGCTATGTTCATAGTATTCGGGTTATCTATTCTGGCATTATAAGTACCTACCTTACTAAAGGCAAGTTGCTTAATACGAGTAGGTACAACAAAAAAGTGTAAAATAAAAAATCTATTTACAAAAAAATTCTACCGACTTCCAACTAAAAACACTACAAAGTGAAAAATAACTTTATTTTTCGAAGTCGGTGTCCATAACGAAAAAAAATGGTACCTACCAAAGACACCGACTTCGAAAAATAAAGTTATTTTTCACTTTGTAGTGTTTTTAGTTGGAAGTCGGTAGATTTTTTTTGTAAAAAGTTTTTTTATTAAATTGTTTGTAGTACCTCGAAAACAGCAGCTTTTTTTTGTTTAAAACCTTTTTAAAACAAGAGGTATCCATGTTTTTTATACGAAATTTCTTTTATTTTACGCACCCATAAAATAGGATATGCAGATAGGTAAAAAAAAAATATAGAGAAACTCTAGGCAAAAAATAATCCCACTATTTCCGTGCATTCATTCAGACTTTTTGAGTCTAGATATTATATCAACGATGTGCGTATATAAACCCACGCATGACACAGGAAATCTTAGTGGATGTTTAGATGTTTGCTGTCGTCTAAATCATAAGTTAAACGATATTAAGTGGGAAGTTATTAATATAAATATCTTTTCCGTGTTTTTATGTGGGCAGGGAACTTGATTTGTTAATGTTTCCTTTTCATAAGAAATATAAACCGTCGGCTTGAAACATTATTTGAATATTCAGATGCGTTCAGTTAAACTAGAGCTTGCTTTTTCAAAAATTTCGGCGCTCATGGTTATAATACCAATATTTTCTTGAAAATTAAATATTGGCATAATAACTATGAGCGATGGGGTGGTAATAAATAATATTGCTCTCGGTTTTGAGAAAGATATTATCGACGCGTCACAATTTTTTTTTTACTGTCTGTTAGAAAATAATTTCACGAGAAGCAAACTTTCGCGTTCCAACACAACACATATAGACGTGGTCCAGTGACACATTTTTTTTTGTTGGTCCTCTCCTAGTTCAATCAGAGTGATTGGCTACTGCTTAACCGGGTGATCCTGTGAAGAATTAACTAGAGCCTCCAGCCAGGCACAAAAAGCTAATCCTAAGCGACCACGCTGAAGGGTGTCCCTATGGGGTCGAACCTCGGCTCAGAGCGTCGCTGGGGGACTACTAGGGCTGGATCATGATAAAGTGATTCTACCATCCGTTCGGAAAATACGAACGGACAAGGTATCACTAAACATTAGACGACAGCGCTTTATATCGCTAAAATATAACCCGACCAAATGAAATTGCTCGTTAGTTTCGTATTACACGTATGTTACTTTGAGTTGATTGAATTTGGGATTGTTTGTTGTTGATCGAATTTGTCGCTACGTAACTTATTAGAAGTTCTTTATTTACATAATTTATAGCTTCTTGTGTCGGGGACTGTAGTTAGACCGAAGTGTTTTGCAAGTGGGCTCTCTGGCCTGGTCACAATAAAATAAAAAGATATACAAATATTCACGAACAAAAATTTGAAGACATCAAATTTTTGTTCGTGGATAAAATTTGAAGGGTCCGCGTGGTGGATTAAGGTCTACTTCCTATCACAGACAGGAGGCCCGAGACGCAGCAGTAGGCTGATAATGTTATGCTTGTGTCCATTATGGGTCCACGTTTTAAGAGTAGGTATACAGAGTCCAGATGGGCCACTTACATCAGTCAGCGCTTCAAGACACAGCGCCCTGAAAATAGTCTGTATAGCGATGGGTCTGAGCGCGTACTGCAGCATTAGTTGCAAAGTCGTGCGCGTGCGGCGGTCATAGTGCCGCTCCCAGCCGCATGTGTAGAGGGATAGCCGGACGTTTTCACCCTGGGAATAAAAAAATGTACTACAACATACATCGAATGTTATCATGCTTGTATTTCCCAAAAGGTTAAGCAGAGGTGTACCCATATTACGCTGGTTATGTTCAAGTACCATTGCCATCAACTGGGCATAAATCCAGACTCCCTGCTTTTAGTAAGAAATTACTGATGGAAAAATACCCAATATTATTATGCCTAACCAGGTAATCGAAGTTCCCAAAAAGTCCCAAAGCTCGTGCCTTTTTAACCGACGAAAAAAATAGGAGGAGGGGCCAACTCCACCCGGCTCCATCTTTCCGTGGTGTAACCGTGCCGTTAACGGACCATCTCGAACTTCTTGGTGTTACGTTGACATCGACCCTCAACTTCGGTCCATTCATAGAGGCCAAAGCTCAACGGGCTGCCAAAAAGTTGGGGATGGCTGCAAAGGTGATGGTCCGGCCAGTGCTCGAGCGCTGGCTCGGGAGGAGGCACGGCTCCCTGTCGTTTCGGGTGACGCAGGTGCTCTCGGGGCATGGTTGCTTCGGGAAGTACCTGTGTCGCATAAACAGGGAGCCGGACGCCCGGTGTCACCACTGCGTCGACTGCCGGGAGGACACGGCGCGGCATACGCTGGCAGAGTGTGCCGCTTGGGAGGAGCCACGCCGTGCCCTCATCTCTGAAGTAGGCAGTGACCTGTCGCTGCCGGCTGTAGTCGAGTCTATGGTCGGCAGCGAGGAGTCCTGGGACGCGGTGGTATCCTTCTGCGAAACAGTCGTCTCGCAGAAGGAAGCTGCGGAGAGGGAGAGGGAGATTTCATCCGCTAACCCGATCCGCAGAAGACGCGCCGGGCGTCGGCGGAGGGCGGACAACGCCCTCTTCCAGCCCCCCTAAATGGGTCCAGGGGCGACGGACTCGGGGACGTCCGTCGCCCCCCAGATATCAGGACCCGAGGTGGTGGCGCGTAGTGTTCCACGCGCGACCCTCTTAGACGTCGCGGGGGGAGTCCAACACCTCACTCCCCCCAACCCGAGATCGTGGCCCGCAGAGGCGGGCCGGCACTAGCCGGGGGTTGCGGAAGTATCGTTGTTCCCGCGACCCCCGGTGCAGGTGTGAGACGGAACACCGGGGTGGTTTTTAGTCAGTACAAGTCTGACAGACCCCTTCGCCCCCCAGGGCGGAGGACATCCAATGAGGATTTTCCACTCCGAAACAAAAAAAAAAAAAAAAAATGGCTGCAAAGGTGAGACGGTACTTCACGTCTGAACAGCTGCTCAACTTGTATAAAGCGCAAGTTCGGTCATGCCTGGATTACTGCTCTCACCTCTGGGATGGATCTGCCAAATACCAGCTTGATGCAATTGAGTCGATTGACAGACGGGCCAAAAGGCTTATTGGCAACGATGAACTGGTCGCGTTAAAGTTCCAGAGCCTCGAACATCGACGCCGAGTGGCCAGCTTGTCGGTTTTTTATCGGTTACATTTCGGGGAGTGTACGACGGAACTGCACAATTTGATTCCGCTTAGCCCTTTCCATCAACGGACTACAAAACGTACGGCCATGCGCCATCGGTACATGGTAGACATCCCTCCCATACGCACAAAGCGATTTGCTAATACTTTCATTGTGCGCACAGCTAAGGAGTGAAACTCCCTTCCGGAGTCTTTGTTCCCTGATAGCTACAAACTTGGGGTCTTTAAGTCAAGAGTGAAAAGGTTTCTTCTAGGCAAGCGTCCTTCACCGTAGACCACATCATCGCTTAACATAAGGCGAGATAGTGGTCAAACGCGAGCCAATAGACATAAAAAAAAAAAAAAAGTCGTGTGGCACTCGGGGACTGCCGCGCGCGGTAAAGCTATTGCATAGCATTTATTCTAGATCCAGTCCTGGAAAATGCGTCAAAAAAATTAAAAAACGTTAAAAACTCGAAAACGTAGCGAGCCAAACCCGCATTTATTTACGATTAATAAAACTCTAAAAAACAAAACAAAAATACCCTTATTCACATTGAAATAAGGTCGCTTTTCTTTGACAAGCAAAAGTGACCCTTATTCTCATTAGCATAAGGTCCACATTGAGCACCATTGTCACAGAAACAGCTCAGAGAGACCGATAAAAGGCAAAAAAATTACTACCTACAAAAATTTTAAAACCCTCATATCTCAGAAACGGTTGGAGTTAGCGCATTTCTGACAAAAAATTTGCCCCCCAGCCCTTCGCTACTTCATCCAGGAGAACAAGATAGGATTTACCCCCCCCTTAACCGTTTACCTCCCCCCGCAAAAAAATTTTTCATTCTAAAAATACCAACACGGAAATCGAAAACACGTGCAACAAACCTCCCCCCCCCCGCCCCTCTGCCCCTCACCACTCAGATTCCACAGAATTCAAAAACCTTATTAAAAGTCAAAGTATCACCGCCGTGCCTGTCGGAGTGGGGAGCGTGAGGTTTTTTCGTTACGGAATTTCTGGATTCGATCCCCGCGCTCAAGGCCCGCGATAGAAGCTATGCAATAGCTTAAAAGAAACTTACCTTCTCCATAAGTAGGTCGCTGTAGTAACACGGAGAGCTGCTGAACAATGTGCTTGCCACTATGAACGTAATGAACTCCAAGCTGACTTCACCACGGTTGAATGCCTGCAAATTGATTAAGATATGAAGCGTTGATGGATGAAAGGAAGAAAGAATAATAATTTATTCAGCCAAAATTTTGCAGCAGCCATAAACGAACATGTTTCGTTTTCAGCAATGGTCTACGGTTAAGCCTAATTATCAACCCAAAGAAAAAAAAAACGTAAATTGGCATAACGTAGTAGGTACTTATGTTATGTTTCTTACCCGACTACGGCAAAACCAAAGGGAAGGTTTATTTTAGCACTTAGCAGTCTATGTATATTTGTATTTACGTATGCTCTTCCGTAGCGCCTAAACTATTCATCCGATTTTGATGAATAAGGTGTGAATCGATAAAGTATAAAACTAAAGTCCCCCACCGCGTCTGTACGCGGTAAACTCAAAAGCTACTGAACTTATTTTCATGCGGTTTTCACCAATACAAAGAGTGAGAAACGAGGAAGATTTTTGTGTATAATTTGTCACGGGCGAAGCCGGGGCGGGTCGCTAGTTACTTATATAAATAGTTTTAGTTTTTTATTAGAACTATATAACGCCTGGTTTTTAATCTATAATGCTATGCATGAACTTTTTCGACCCATGCCTTGTTCATAGCATCTACAATCGCCTTCATCGCAATCAATTATTTACCTCAATCTTAAGCTAGTCTCAGGCCTCCAGCTGTTATAATCTTATTTATATCATCATGCTTATTATCATCTGTTATAAACAGATGACGTCGAATAAACAGTTAACATTATGGTGATGTGTGGAAGAAGGATGTCTTACCTCTATAACTTCATAGCAAGTTATGGGCAGCATAATTGTAGTAGATTTCAGGGTTAGCTCATAGGCAGTCCTGAATATCTGCTTTATGCGGTCCACAAAGCTGCAAAAATACCACAACATCAAAATGTTATAAAATAATAATCGGTTATAAAAAATAAAGACTGTTTTGTGGTTTTTGTATCAACAAAAACCACAAAACAGTCTTTATTTTTTTTATGTCTGACATTTACAGGGTTTCTTATGAACAAAGTTATATTGCTGTAAAATAATTTCACATATCACAGTGGTTTTCCTCAATGTTATCGTCATTAATCTATTGTAATAAACCCATAGTTGGCAAGCTTTCAACATTTTCTAAACGGTATTTTAAAATTTGAAGCGTCTCTAATACTATATAAAAAATTATCTTGCATACCTGTAAATGTATTGCAAATGCACAATAATACTCTTAAGCTTCGTCCTAATAACCTGATCATCACACTCCACAAAAAGATCATCGATTTGATTCTTCACCAACTCCAGCTGCCCGCATGCATGGAGAATAAATATCGGACCCAAAGGCACACATGCAATATACATAATGCTAGAATAACTTCCATACAACAACATCAATGCATAAGTCAGCAAATACACGTAAATATTATCTTTTTTCTCTTCTATAAATGACGGATAAACCAAATCATAAAAAGGTACCAATTTGAAATCATCGATGCAGTAGTAATACACCGTTAGAGCTATGTTTTTAACTATGAAAACACTACATCCAGTAGTAGAAATGACAAGCCATTGCTTACAAACCCAGACCCCTAAATTCACATATTTGTAAATTACATCTCTTCCCATAGAGTTCAAATTCTTGGACTGCTCATAATCTCTTTTCATATCGTTAATCAAATCGACAAAACCATCTTGGTGCCACAACAGAACACAATACTGAAAGGTGATGACTACATAGATGACAAATAAGACCCCGTTTTTGCAGATTTGGGAGAAGTTATTCGCTTTCATATCGTGGTAGATGATATTATAAACGACGTTGAGAAAAGCAAGAGTATAAAAGAATCCGTGGACAGTGAAGAATTGGAGGGCCCATTTTCTGTCTCGTGAAATGTAAGGATGGGCTCCAGTAATATTCAAAGCTCTGGTTGGAATTATGAAGATTTTGTCGAAATCCAACTCCATTATGAAGGTGACACTGAACTTGAGCCCGTGCAGTCAAAGGAACTTTGAAGTAGTGTTTCGTGTTTACGAGTACTTATTGAAAAACTTTGCGACCTAAGTATTGTTTTGTGTAATTACAGGCTTTGACTTAAGAAGCAGACTGTTCAAAATATAAAGAATAAAAATATATGCAATATAGATTTAACCATTGTTAAGTTGAACTTTACACTTTATTGTATGTTCTAAGTTTGGTACCTATATAAATCTTTCGCTCCAAGTTCGTTATTACTATGCTAATCGTTTACATGAGATGTTTGTCTGTGAGAAGATCTTGTAACCCATTTCGATACCTGCAATGTTACCGTCTTTGCCGAAATTTTATTACCGTGTGTCGTCTTTGCTATGTCATGTCAAATTCTTAAGCACTTTTGAACTAGTCTTCGCTTTAAATCTATTCAATATTTTCGCTTTATAATTACGTTTCTACAAATTTACTGTGAAAAACTGCTTTTTCATTACCGTTAAGCTTGAATATTATACAAGAAAACCTTTGAGGTTGTAAATTGGCTCGTTTTCAGTAGTTTTGATTGCATACTTTGCAATCTTGAAAATTACAGCCACCTGTATGTTTTTCAGTATTAAATAATTAGATTTTTGTTTTCAGATTAGAGTTCTTTCTTGGTTACAAAACTTTTATCTATCTATATATATATAAAAATGAATGCCTATTTGCATTGGTCACGCTCACGGCATCACGCGTGAACGGCTGGACCGATTTGACTAATTCTTTTTTTTGTTGTGTTTGTCATTGTTAGGAGAAGGTTCATATGAAAAAAAAATAAGAAAAAAAAAATGATACCTCACCTACATAGGTAGGGTAGGTATGTAGGTAGGGTAGGGTAGATAAGGTAGGGTAGGTAGGTTAGGGTAGGGTAGGTAGGGTAGGGTAGGTTGGGTAGGGTAGGTAGGGTAGTGTAGGTAGGGTAGTGTAGGTAGGGTAGGGTAGGGTAGGGTAGGTAGGGTAGGGTACGTAGAGTAGGGTAGATTGGGTAGGGTAGTTCGGTAGGGTACGTAGGGTATGGTAAGTAGGGTAGGGTAGGTAGGGTAGTGTAGGTAGGGTAGGGTAGGTAGGGTAGTGTAGGTAGGGTAGGGTAGGTAGGGTAGCGTAGGTAAGGTAGATAGGGTAGATGAATGTTTGTTTTTTTTATAGCAAAACAAAGTTTGCCGGGTCAGCTAGTGAACTATAAAAATGAACTGGTTTTCGAAATAAACAAAATTTCTCAACCAAGTATAGAAAAAAAATACATTTTCTTTTAAGAAGGATTACTGATCCAATTGTAGCTTTAATCTTAGGCCATGCAGCTCATAAGTTAATTCTAAGTCCTCTCAACCTCTGTATACAACTTCAGTCGTTCAGTAGATCTTCAAATGAGATCACGCTCTTTCAATTTCCAAACCTTCAGATAACACACACCCACACCTTAACGGCAAACACTAGTAAAAATTATTTACTTTTCAAGGATCAAAGGCTACTTTTTCAAATTTATTTAGTTCCTTCACATAGACCACGGGAGTGAAGCAGAGAGTAAAAACTGTTCCCATTAACGACCAAAATTAAACCAGCAGTAATATTTCTACGAAACATTTATTATACTATTGTTTACAAGACCATATAAACTCAAAAAAAAACGTCATCGACATATTAACTTAAGGTTAAACTAGTCGACGGCACGAACTATTTTGTGCGCGAGGTTAAAATGCATGCTATCTCATCCCACAACACGTGCGAAATATATAGATGCTGTGATGAGCAGTAAGAAGCTAGTTCGCGTACGAATTAGCACTTCTGCAATCTTTTATCGAAATGGATGATGATTTAGGACGAAAACGAGCGCGCGAAATTTTATAAACAGACCTTTGGGAGTCTAGATTTCATGAAAAAACTACTGAATGTATCTGATCAAAATAAAATAGTTTGGATTGTTGAATTACTAATCTATCCCTGTATGGAGGCCGTTTTTTAATTTTCCTTCTTCTTATGGTATTTATTTGCGCCCAAAGATACGTTAAAATTAGTGTTGAAATATGGAACTTTCGACGCTCATAACTTTCAAATATTTTATTTTTTTATTATTTTGGTTCCATACAGGATTAGATAATGATGAGACAAATTGATATCTTTTTTTATTTTGAAAGTACATCGTCAAACAGTGGAGTAATCTCTAGACTACGTTTGTATGGAAGAATTTTTGACTTGTTTACCCTTAAAAGTATGAAATATCAGGCAAAATACATTCAACCTCCCTTGGATGGTGTACAGTGGCGTATTACAGGTGCAAATTTTCGAGGCATTGCGAGGAAATAGCAATCCTGTACAGAGAAATAGATTGAACCAACTCATCCACTTCACCTATATTTTTATTATAAGTTTGAAATAGTTTTGGTTTGACTTGAGTCATTCACGTTGTGCTGGAGCCCATCGTTATGCACGCCGCAACGATTCAAAGGAAATATTTGTCACCTGAAATGTGTGCCTGTTGTTTTCATTGTTGGCATATAAAATTGAGATGGTAATTATCAAGCTAATGCCTTCTTCATCAAATATTTGTACTAGGGTAAGATCTTTGAGCACTTCTTTTACCACTTCCTCTCTGTCTCGCATTTCTAGAGGTATAGAAGAGTGTGTCTGTGAACACTTACACTTACTTACTCAGCCACACTGGCTGATCTGGTGGATGGCGGATTCTCTTTGCCTTATTTGCTAAAGGTGTATCATCTCTGCCGTCGTTTTCATCCCTTGAAATTTCGTCATCTCTAAATATCTCAATATTTCCTGGCACATCATATGGCAAAGAGACAGTAACTATGTCCTCTTCGGCTCCTTCTTCTTCTTCTGACACGGCACTAGGTTCAGGTGGTGTGATTGCAAAATCGTAATATCTTGTAAAATGCATCCCCTTGTTTCCTCTAAGCATGTTAAAATGGTTGGAAAGGTTAAACCGTTTCGAACTCATTATAACAAAAACCTGGAAAATAAAACAAATATTATTATTTGGATTAAGCCGCTGTACACAATTGAGTACAACAGTGTTTTAAGAACGATTTTTGTAATAACTTACAAAATATTTATTTATCTCCACTAAGAAATAATATAGTAACGTACTTACCTGCAAACACGCTTAAACTGTTAGGTAAAAAATTTCTCAGTGACAACCGACAGACAATTTACGCGCTGAAATTGATATTATTTTAACATACTGTCTGTCTCTTTGTGTCGGTGATTAATGGTTTTTGTCGCTTGGAAACTTGGAAAAGACACTATTTTATTGGCTATTTTCACAAGACCCATTATTGAAGTGAAATTTATTTTAGCCACGTTAAGCGATTATTGGTTGGGCAGAAAACTTATGGGTTCGCGTCTGCGACATGCAAATGACAACTTCATTCAGAAGCTCATGTGACGCGCGATGGAAAAACTGACTGGCGACGACGCTACGCGTCGTCCTTCTCTCACGCAAAAACACAGTTATTTCATTTCTTTAATTCCAAATACAATATCCACCAAACTCTCTTTCATTATAAATAATGTCCAAGAATTACCTGTAAATATACTGCAATTGGACAATAATAGTCTTAAGCTTCCTCCTAATAACCTGATCATCACACTCCACAAAAAGATCATCGATTTGATTTTTCACTAGCTCCAGTTGCCCGCACGCATGAAGAGTAAAAATCGGACCCAAAGGCACATAATTATGCAATATGCATAATGCTAGAATAACTTCCATACAATAACATCAATGCATAAGTCAGCAAATATACGTAAATATTATCTTTTTCTCTTCTATAAATGACGGATAAACCAAATCGTACAAAGGAATTAATTTGAAATCATTGATGCAGTAGTAATAAACCTACCGTTAGAGCTATGTTTTTAACTACGAAAACACCGCATGCAGTAGTAATGACAAGCCATTGCTTAAAAACCCAGACCCCTAAATTCATATATTTATACATCACATCTCTTTCCATAGAGTTCAAATTCTTGGCATGCTCATAATCTCTTTTCATATTGTTAATCAAATCAACGAAACCATATTGTTGCCACAACAGAACACAACACTGAAAGGTGATGACTACATAGATGACAAATAACACCCCGTTTTTGCAGATTTCAGAGAGGTTATTCGCTTTCAAATCGTGGTAGACTATGTTATAAACGACGTTGAGGAAAGCAAGAGTATAAAAGAATCCGTGGACCGTGAAGAATTGGACGGCCCATTTTCTGTCTCGTGAAATGTAAGGATGGGCTCCAGTATTATTCAAAGCTCTGGTTGAAATTTTGAAGATTTTATCAAAATCCAACTCCATTTTGAAGGTGATTCAGTGTCACCTTCAAAATTGAGTTTTTATTTTAATCCGTACTGTCAAAATTGATTGTAGTTGGAAAATATTGTAAGCTAAGCATTGTTTTGTTAAATTACATGCTCCAACTTAAGAGGTAGAGTATTTAAAACGCAGAAGTTTAATAACACATTTGGTTGAAAACATATTTATTTATCTCAGTTAATACCACTGCACCTTACTATTCGCGCCATAGGGCATGCTTTACATATGATAATGTTTCGTTCCAAGTGCATTATTATGATCATCGTTTACAAGATAAGTTTGTTTCTGAAAATACCTTAGATCAATATTGATATATATTTATTTGATAACATTTCATTTGCTTTATATCATTTAAAATTTCGCTGTCAACTTTTAATCCCCTGTCTTGTTCTTACCGTGTTCGTTTTAGAAACTTTAAGCTTCTTCAAACTATATAGTTGGCTTCTCTTTAAATCGTTTCAGTATTTTTCCTCTGTAATCAGGTTTAGCTAATTTACAGTGAAACGGTTCTTTAACATTAGCCTTTATTTTAAATATTATGAAACTACCTTTGAGGTTGAAAAGTGGCTTATTTTCAGCTAATTTTGTACTTATACTTATACGGCATATTGAAAAATACGGTTGATTTCTTTAGAGTGGCAAATAAGTAGGTAATTATTTACAGACTAGTGTCCTTTTCAGTACTCTTGGTAATAATAAAGTTTTGGTGCAAATTAACTGCTTTTCTAAATAAACGGCAACTCTCAACAGAATATTTGTTTATGTTATAAAGTAATATTATATAGAGAAAAACAAAATTTGTTGTAAGGATGAATTAGGATTTTTATTTCACTGATGTTCAATTTTCGCAAGACCCATTTTTAACCCCCGACGGAAAAAGAGGGGTGTTATAAGTTTGAGGTGTGTTGCTGTGTATCTGTGTGTCTGTCTGTGGCATCATAGCGCCTCAACGGATGAACCGATTTTAATTTAGTTTTTTTTTTGTTCGAAAGGTGATTGTGTCGAGAGTGTTCTTAGCTATGTTTGAATAAAATCGGTTCAGCTGTTCAAAAGTTATGGGCGTTTTACTGTTTGAATCGGGATGTTTTCGCAAGAGGAATGTGTCGGGGTGTTTTTTATATTTTGAAATTTTACTTGTTTATTCTAAATTCTTTGTAGTATTTTTCTAAACAAAATATTCTCAAACAGAATTCGTTCCACTTTCAAAGACCACAATATAATTATATAATTCACAACATATATTTTTTTAAATGATAAATTACATGGTATGTCTCTCATGATTTATATGAAACAATCATATAACAAATTGGCGAGTTTTCAGAATTTTTCATAATGACTACAATAGTCGTTTTTCACAATTACTTTTGACGTTTAGATACAGGGCAATTTATCGGATGGATGAATATTTTTTTGTTTTTGATTTAATGCTAGCTGGATATTTTTTTTAATGTTGGTATTTGGATTACTATAAAAAACTTGTTTCTGGAATTTACGGACTGGATACCGTGTGGTTTTTGGAATCTTATATTTACATTCCTCATTAATATATTTATTGAGTCGTTCTGAGTTATGCTATACGTTAACTCATTGGTCTACTCGAATCTGAGTGATTCTTTCCAATAATGCCATTTCAAACAATCTTCTTATGATGTGGTCAAGATAATGTCTGTAGTGCAATGGACTGTGATTCTGATTTTGATTTGGTGTTTCTTTTAGAGTAGTCAAATAGGAAACCCGGAATAGTACTCCTTTTTTAATGTAGGTGTGTACTGTTTATCAATCGGTCTACTTAGCAATTTTCATATTATTTTGGAGTTGGCTTGCTGTCATTCCGAATGCAGCTGAATTATTTAAGTATTTTGGAAGGAACGACTGCTCGGACATCGTACCCCCACAACCATAGACTAATATACATAGATTGAGAACCACAACCCAGTAATTAAAACACCATACCTCTTGGGATTTTCTAGCGTCTGACTACCATAGACATTAAAAAAATCTAACTCAATGCTGGCTACCGGTAAAGATTGTCAATGAGTTTTGGCAATTGGTTTTGGCAGTGGTCTATGTTGCTTCTCTGTTTTTCTTCCTTGCGAAGCCAAAAGAAAAAGATTGTCATTAATAATTTGATGACAGCAGGGACCAACAGTTTTGTGAGGCACGGCAGAGTCTCAGACTCTCAGTACGTAATAAATTGTCATCCATCCATGCATATAAACGATATTTATTTGCAATGCTTGTAGGTAGGTCTACAAGCATTGCAAATAAATATCGTTTATATCTATGAAAAACTGTTCTCCGCATTGCTTTCTAGTTTTCGTTAGAGTTTGTAACAAGATCTATATTTATAGCTAAAATGAGTAATAACATAAACGTTTATATAATAAAAGTTTGAGTGTTCAAAGATGTGACTGGATGTTTAGGTTACCCTTCAGATAAATACGTTATTATAATTTACATGTTCGCGTGAAATTCATAGATTTTCAGAATTTTGTGTCTGCTTATACATATGCATTTGGGTGTGGTTTAAGTGAGGAGAGAGTGATCCTCCATCATAGGCGTATTTTACTTAGGTAAATACTTCTAAGAAGAAAAGCATCTCGAAGGTCATGTAAGGGGACCATATGCCTTCTCTGATGCTGTTGTTTGTGTTGTGTTGTGAATCTAACCTCGTAATTTTCACTCTTCTATTCTCAGACCATAGAGCTTACGACAAGTTTGCGCGCCGAAAATTCTTAGATACTTATTGGCCTCAGTGTTCTCTTTTCAAATTTTGCGACGTCTACATCGGAAGATTCCGGTTATTTATGAAAACCGATATCCCATAAGCACATAGTACTCACTATTATTCTGGGCGTTAACGAATTTTCATCATACTCCGTTTTATTTTTAGTTGTGCGTTCGTTTTCGACATAGTGCCATGTTTTGTGTGCAGTGCTGGACACGTATGCTTGGTGTTGTTAGTTGTTTAGTTTAGTGCTTATTTTCGTGACTTGGTTTTTGAGCTGGAATTTTTTGAGATCTGGTGAGTAAAGTTTGTGTGGATTTGATAAGGGTGGGTGTGGTTTTGCCGAGGATTTGGGACGTGACTGTGTGGAACTTTCAGGATTCAGTGAGTGTTTTAACAATAAAATTGCAAAGTTGTGGCGAAAACACCAGTATTAAATTTTGTTTGTTGTTGAAGCACTGAGATTTATTGTAATGTTGACAATACAAATTTGTATAAAAAATTCCAGTCCCTACTTTGTATTTGGTTTTGTGTAGAAGGACCCCGACAGTAATTTCTTACTTTTTATGAAATTTTATTCAGCGATAATTTATTCACATTATAAAACTATACAAACCATCGCTTATTCCACATAGAGAAACAATAAAAAAAAAATGTTTAATAACACTGAAACAAACATTATATTCAACAATTAAATAAAAAGAGGCAAATAATAGTTAAGTCTTTAAAAAAAAGGTAAGCAGCTGTCAACACTATTTAACACTTAATAAAAAGTCACCATTGTTTGCTACAAACGAAGCGGGAAAATAAAAAATAATAAAACAATATGGCGCTTGTCACTAGTTGTCAAATTAACACGCCCGGATGACAAGCACCTGTCATTGGCTAAAAAAATTGAAAGCAAAAGTGATATTCGATTTTTTTTACGTGTATTTTTTTGCAGCCAGTTTTGCGAATATTTTATTTTTTACTGAAAAACTGAGCACCGATTTACAGAATCTAAAGAGTATGTAAATTATATTAAAAATAGCTTCTGCAAGCGGCTTCGCCCGCGTTATAAGTCTTTTCTTATCCCAAGGGAACATTACACCGGGACAAAAAGTAGCATTTGTGCTATTCCAGACTATAATCTATCCCTGTACCAAATTTCATCCAGATCCGTTCAGCCGTTCTGGCGTGATTGAGTATATCCACACGCAATGCTAATCAATTATGAAAATTATACTGTGGGCAGTTGTTTTAACAGAAATATTATGTTGCGTGGGGGTTCACTTATATTAATTAAAAATGGTATTAAATCAAAACCTCGTAAAGATATAGTAGACCTCTCAGTTGAACATAGTGTTGAACTGTCCTGTGTTGAGCTGGATAAGCATGTCATAGTGTGCGTCTACAGACCCCCTAATTATAAGAACTACTCTATATTCGAGTCAGTGATGGAAGATGTTTTGGCAAAACTCGCAATGGGTAATAAACTAGTAATTGTCTGTGGTGACTTTAATATTAATATTCTAGAAGATAATTCAGATAGAAGTAGGTTATTAAATCTCTTTAAATCATTTAATTTGTCACATGTGTTTACGGAACCAACCCGAACTACGCTGACTTCTGCTACATGTATTGATAATGTTTTTTGTTGCTGCAACTACTTGGACAATGCCATTATAAATTATCTGCCTTCGGATCATAGTGGGCTACTTGTGACATTTGAGTCCAATATGCTAATTAAACAAGTGCAGATTCAATCCAGACCAATAACATCCGGTAAATTAAATAAATTTAACAGCACTTTAATCGCTAAGTTAAGCGATCAGGACCTCACAGTGAATGATGGTAATATTTTGTATGATGAAGTTTTTTCAGTGGTTCAAAAAGAGTTCAATAACACTTTTAAGAAGATAACTAAAACTGTATGCCCTAAGTTTTTATTCAGTGACTGGGCGACTACAGGACTTAGAAAAAGTAGGGAAAGACTTTACGAGCTATATGGCCTTAAGCCTTGTATGAACACTGAAACGTTTAATAAGTATGTTGCTACTTACTCGAGAATTTTTAAAAATACATGTAAGGCAGCTAAGGCCTTGTATATTAGAAATAAGGTTAAATTAGCAGAAAATAAAATCAAGACGGTTTGGAAAATTATAAATAATGAAACGAACAGGAATAAAAGAAATAATCCTGATTACACGCTTGAGACCACACACGGACTTATTAGAGATAACAAAAAAGTTGCGCAAGAATTTGTAAATTTCTTTACCAACATCCCAATTAAAACTACTGAAACCTTAAATTCTTCGCCCGCGCTTGCTTTTGGATTATTAAACGCGAACGTTTCAGCCTGCCCGAATGTATTTAACTTTTCACATATAAACCCCATAACAGTAATAAAAGCTTTTAAGCAAATCAAGATCAAACCGACTGAAGATCTGTGGGGAATGTCCATCAAAGCTTGTACCTCCATTATTCAGACTATAGCGCCGTACTTAGCTGTGATTTTCAATTTGTGTGTGGATCAAGGAGTCTTTCCGGATCTAATGAAATATAGTAAGGTTATACCACTTTTTAAATCCGGGGACAGTAAAGACTCAAATAATTATAGACCAGTATCCGTGTTGCCAGTTTTCAGCAAGGTATTTGAGAAGATAATGCTTAATCAAATGCTCATTCATTTTAATACGAATAACATCTTGCATGATAAACAGTATGGTTTCACCAAAGGACGTTGTACAACTGACGCTGGTGTCACCCTATTAAAACACATCTTTAATGCGTGGGAAGAGTCGCAGGATGCCATAGGTATCTTCTGCGACCTGTCGAAGGCGTTTGATTGCGTTAATCATGAAACATTACTTCTGAAACTTGAGCATTACGGGCTAGGTCAATCAGCGTTAAGTTTGGTTGAATCTTATTTAAGTGATAGACAGCAATTAGTTCAAATAAACGGTGTGAATTCTTCGGGGTTAAACGTGAAAATGGGGGTACCCCAGGGCTCAATATTAGGTCCTTTCTTATTTTTAATATACATAAACGATTTACCCCGTTTATTGGAAAACAAACTAAACATGGTGTTATTTGCTGATGACACATCTTTAATTTTTAAAATAAATAGACGTACTTGTCAGGTTGACGACGTAAATAACGCGCTACGGCAGGTTCAGGATTGGTTCACTGCAAATAATTTAGTTTTAAATGGTAAAAAAACCAAGTGCGTAAAATTTTCCTTGCCGAATGTAAAAAGTACTGATTGTGACATTATCTTAAACAAGGAGAAGCTAGAATTCGTCGATAAAACGGTTTTCCTGGGGATCACGCTAGACTCAAAGTTACAATGGGGTCCTCATTTAATATCACTTGCAGGGCGGCTAAGTTCGGCAGCTTATGCTGTTAGAAAGATTCGTCAATTTAGTGATGTAGATACCGCGAGGCTGGTCTATTTTAGTTACTTTCATAGTATAATGTCTTACGGTATTTTACTATGGGGAAGGGCTGCAGACATTGAGTCAATTTTTATTCTGCAAAAACGAGCCATCAGAGCGATATACAATCTTCGCCGGCGCGATTCTCTAAGGGAACTGTTTAAGGGCATTAACATCATGACGGTTCCTTGTCAATATATTTATGAAAATATCATGTACGTGAGAAAGAATTTACATCTTTTTAGTAAAAACGGAGATAGACATAATTACATTACTAGAAATAGGGACCAATTAGTTCAACCAGGTTTCAGACTGGCTAAAGTAGCCTCTTCTTTCATGGGGTACTGTACAAAATGTTACAATAAAATTCCTCCCCACATTCTAGAACTGAATGAGACGAAATTTAAAACTTGTATAAAACGCACACTATGCAGGCAGGCATATTATAAGTTGGGGGATTACATCACTGATAAAAATGCTTGGCTCAATGCTAGTCTTGCTCCACAACCACTAGGGCGCAAAAACAAGTGATATGCAGAACATTATTGTTCTGTAGAATTGTTGGACCTGCTGAAGACTGTATGAATATATTTGTATTATATAGACTCAATTTCTTTTAGTATAGTATAACTGCGCAGCACGTGTGTGAGTACTATGTACCCAACTGTAAATCTACCATTTGCTGTACCTTGGTGTCGTTCGTTGACTTGTGTTTGCCCTGGCAGTTGAGTGTGTCATGCTCTCTCAAATGTCTCTCTGATGGTGGCGTGTGTGTTGGATCATTCGGTTCCCTTCATGATGGTTGAGCTGGGTGGTGCCGATTCATGCGTCATGTTCGTGAACGGGCGCCGTCAGTTGGGATTGGTCTTAACTTAACTGCTTCGGATGCTAGTGTTTTTCTAGTGCTTATTATGTAACTGCACAGTACATGTGTGAGTACTTTTAATACTTTGTACGTAGTATAGTATGTAGTGATTCTGGGTGCATTGTCCTCACACATATAAATTTATTAATGTATGTACTTATGTACCTAAATTTTGTAAAAAAAACATATATTTTTTTAAAAGAGTAAGTATGGAGTTTCTTGTGCGTTCTTCTCCATAACAAGCTACTTTCCGAATGCACGGTAGAATCAATTTTTATTCCCTGTAAATTTTAATGTATTCTAACGTTCAAAAGTGCCGCTTTGTGGCCTAGTTGAAATAAAATATCTTTGTCTTTGTCTTTGTCTTTGTCTTTGCACATCCATCCAAACTTTCTCATTTATAATATTAGTAAGATTGTAGTCATTGAGGTTATAATGTACTACATATTATCTGAACGATTGTAGTAAAAATCTTTAACTGATATATTAAGAAAAAGATAGAAAGCTATACGATCGCTTCTTCTTTTTCTTTTGTGTCGTCTAACTTAAATATAGTCTCAACTATTTAGATTTTGCTTTATATCCCAAAAATACGAGGTTCCTGCGTGATACGCTACAAGAGCGAAACCGCTGGAAAAGTTGGTGTTTTGGTATAGACAGATATCTACGTTAGATAAATAACAAAAAAAAACACTAACAATATAACTTTTTAATAATTCACCCTTATATCCTTATACGCTACGGAAGCCTTCATTTCCCGACCTTGGCCTCAAGGCCTCGAATCGAGGCCTCGCGTCCTCGCAACAAAATCGCTCCCGGAGCTCAGACCTTGAGCGAGGCCACGGCCTTCTTACGCGGCCTCGGTACAAGGCCAGTCCTTGAGGAAACCTTGTCTTTTAAGGTCAATGAAAAGACCTCGTTCTTGGAGGACGGAAGATGGGTCGATAGTATCTACGTCATCGGTGAACTTGGTAGAAGGTTACTGATATGTGACCTTGACCTTTGGTTTTAGGGCTTCAGATTTATATAGGTATTTACTTGTTTTGCGAATTGTATAGGATGGATGTGTGTAAGGTTGAGAATGTTTTTTTTTTATGATTTGCTTTGCTTTTAAGATACGGTTAGGTCTACTTATGATCTGACTAAGATCCTTGCTCTTTTTGCAGATATGACCTTGTTCTTTCATGTGTCACGCTTGTTGTTAAGTAATTAGAAACAATTAACGGGGACTTTTTAAGCTTTATTGTTTCAGTGCATCCCTTGGTATTTTATATTCTAGGGTAGTCAAGAGACTGGCTTGCAAGCATTAGCCATTAAAAATAACTAAGATAGAAACAAAAACTAGATGAATCTAGAGAAACCAATCAACAAAATGCAGCGTAGGATGAATTGATTGATTGATTGACCAGAACCATTCTGTATTATTAATTCAAAATCATCTCAAACCACTTAGGATTTAATGGATATTCTATACCTAAGTACAATGCATATACATATTCGCGAGCTCGCTGACCAAAACCAGATGTATCCTCCGACTGTGCAGCATGATTTTCTTCTTGTTTACGTCTTTTTACTTCGCTTCTCAAGCAGTTGCAGTTTTGTTTTTTTTTAATTAACTTTTTTTATTTATATTTTTTTGTTAACATTTTTTTTTTCGAATAATGTACATTTAAACATGTAAGTCATATATATTTTTGAAATCACCTCTTAAAATACTTTATTTTGATACCACACACGATGGGTTTGGAAGAAAATAAAAAGAATGGGCCCCCACAATATGGCGCCCAAAAGCCGCCATTTTTCTATTTTCCAATTTTAATGGAGCCAGTGACACTCGCAGGTTAAGACGAATCGATTAACGTAAGAAGCATCAAAATCGGCCAACGCATTTTGTCTTGGAATGCCACATAGGAACAAACATACACTGACTGATAAACACATTACCCTCCTTCGGCAGTCGGATAAAAATATTAAAAAAGTATCGGGAACAAGATCTAACCTAGGGTACCAGTGTTTAGGGCTCCTGAGGGAGGAACCTCCTAACGATACGCGCCGTGTTTATTGTTTTATTATTATAGTCTCAACTTTGGCCACTATCTCACTTAATGGTAAGCGATGGTCGAAGATGGAGCAAGCTTGTCTAGAAGTTACCTATTAACTCTTAACCGAAAGCCCAATTATAGATTTCAGGAAACGCAAATGTTGGCAATATCGTGTTAGCGGACTCAGAAGATATATCACTATAATTAATGACGAGTCTACTAGATTCGACATTTAGCTAATGACTATTTGAAAGATGGCCCTATCAATATCCGAGTAAAATACCTAGGCACAAAAAATGTAATTAGCCAGATTGCACGAATTACAGAAATAAAATCTTCTTTGATACATTCGGACTAGGTAGATGCCTAATAGTGGAGATTGATTTATTGAAATTCTTTAGAAAACTTATTGTTAACGAGTAGGGGAAGTATCTCAACTCAAACATCAATAATTAATGATCTAATTACCAACATTCCTATTCACACTTTCTTTAAAGAATTTGCATAGATTATTCTCACAAAACAATTACATTCTGACGTCTCAGAAATAAAAATACGGTTTTCGAAGTTTAAAAATACAGGAAAGTAAGATGGCTGTTATAAAACCGTTAAATAAACGCGTTCAGATTTATTGCAGACGTTTTAATTCGCTGTTAATGTAAACGGTTGAGCGAATTTAAAATGCACGTGGTTGCCATGGCATTTAGTTTCATAAAACTCCTGGACTTTTTTAAGCTGAATTTTTTATACAAGACAAAATTTCCAATTATGTATTTTTCATACTCCTACGTAATTCTTTTGTGACATACGTTGCGGGATCCATCTTTAAATTTATTCTCCGAGACTTCGTCGAGCTTCATTGTCTCGGCGCTTTTCTGCTGGTCGCCACTGTTGATTCTGGCTTTCAGGATTGGCAATTGTTTGGGAATAGTGCGGTGGGATTGTCCCAATTAAAAACACTTTTCAACGAGGTTGGTTTTTTGCTTCAGCAAGTTCGTCATCATTTCACTCCAGAATCACACACTGTTGGGCCTCTCCTTTCTTTTCAATTCCATGCAACCCTCATCCAGGTCTTTCCCGTGACTTTGCCGATATCGTCAATTTCGGCTTTAGTCATACAGCGGTAACGAAAATCAAAAACTTAAAATTGTCTAGCCACGATTTGGTCAAACTTGTAATTCCATTGCTTATCTCCTATTTTAATTGGTATTTAGACTAAAGTCCGGTGAGGAGGCAAACCTTATTAGGTTTATCTGCATTTCTTTTTTATTCAATGTATATCGGTATTAAAAATTATCATGCGCACTGTCGATATGCATTGACAGACAGTATTTATTGCTTACCTGATCTGATAACAGACAACATTGTCACTATCATTCCTTTTGCGTGCCAACAGAAAGCTTCGCAAAAAGAATTTTGCTATTACATCCAGATGTTTCAAATGTTTCCGTTTTATCGCTAGACCGTCTGGCTAGCACAAACACAATACACGTAAGTATTACACAAATATTATTGTCTATTGTAAGTACATGGATTCTTGAACTGCAATAAATCAGCACAGGTATCTCATTGATGGCATGTAGGCAAACATTGTTCATTCCAAAGATTTTTGGTTAATTTAACTGGTTTGGACATTGTGATGGCTTATTTGTTTGTTCTTCGGATTTTGGAAAAGATAGTTTATTTTTGAGCTCTAACTAGTCATTAATCTAAAGGTATATTAATTTGTTCTCTTGTAGTTATTAGATTTAATAGATTCCTTCCTTAGATGACGACATTTAAGGTCCAAGAGTAGCGGTCCTTGATAAAGCACAAAGGCTTATATAGAAAATAATTTTAGTATAAAAGAGATTTTGCTTTTGTTAAAACGATATCTCGGTCTCATAAAAAAATGAACAGATGACTGAAAAATCACAATATATAACAATAAAATCTAATAACAATAGCTAATTACACCGTACTAAAAAACAATTGAGAGCAGTGGTGGCCCAGTGGTAACGCCGCGACTTGCAAGTTGTAGGTTGTGTAAATTATTTCATCACCACTGCTCTCAAAACGGTGAAAGAATAGTACATTGTGTATTAAGGGCGGTAAGCAAGGAATTGCGATCGAGGCTCTAGTAGAAACCCGAAGTCGAAGACTGAGGGCTTTCTGAGTCGAGGTTCGTAATTCCCGTACCGCCCGTGATACACACAATGATTTTCATCACATTTGCGAGTAATAATTATGAATTATAGTTTTATGCTAATACACAAGTCAGCACAGCTGTTATTACGAAATACGTGAACTTTTTTTTAAGCCGTTGGCGAATTTTTGCCCATAGCACAGATTATACAGTGTTTCGTTCAGAAACTTTAAGGGCAAATACTTACGTAGGTATACAGCCATGACGGAGTGTAAAAAGAATTAAATAATTTCGACGTTTTCATACTATAACTATTAAAATCGATTATTAAGAACATTAGTTCAGTATTTAAGTAACATGTAGCGAGATTGCAAAGAAATTCCTGTTTAGATAAAATTTTAAGACAATTTTTCAATTGCGTGTAAACTCCTTGCTTGAACTTGCATGACTGTGTGCTGTGCCATAAATTAAAAAAATATTACTTACCACCCTAGGGTTTCATGACAAAAAGAAAGCCCGAGGGTTTTATATGGGGCATTACGGCCAAGTTAACCTGTATGTTTAGATACTTTTTACGTGCAAGTGTGATGAAAAATATAATGAGGAAACCGGCATGCCCTAGAACCAAAATTTCGAAGACATGTGACATCCACCAATCCCATTCCCTCTCACAGAGAGGAGGCCTGTGTTTCAGCAGTGGGAACATTAAAAAAGGTTGATGATGATATCGACAAAACAATTAATAAAACATAGCCAAGTATTCCGCTCAATTGGCCAGTGTGCGTAATGGCGCATACATTGTCAGTCACAATAGTGGGCACGATGCCAGCGGCTGTCAGCGCCAATCATACTGACAGGCCACACCGGGTGAGGAGCTAGGCTCAAGTGGTAGGAATTTAGGATCAAAGGGAGATATTGAGGAAGGTATTTTGGATAGTAAACATAACATCCTGAAACTGGGTTCCTAGAGGAAGCGACGATTCGGTGGAACTGAGAAAACAAATAATTGAGGTATTGGATTGAGTGAAACATAACGTTACGAGTTACCCTGAAGTTAATTACTTATTGTAATTTTGAATTGTTGGTTTTACTGTAGACGCTTTTCCGTGCACATCTTTTTACATCGTTCTCACGTATATGTAATTTTCCAACAACAATTTTCCAATAACCAAATACTTGTAATTAAAACTGATGCAAAATAGTGTCCGTGGAGTTTCTTGCACTTTCTTCTCCATAGAGACCTACTGACGTTTGCGAATGTGAAACCAGATTCATCTTTTGTTTGACAATTAAAAAGTACCTTTAAATACGATTTAGTTGAAATAAAATATTTTTACAATGCATGTACTCGTAAAGAGCGTTTTCCAAGCAGCCAAACTGTGCGTAAAGTGTCACCTTTTTTCACTAGCGCTTTTTACTTTTCTGTATTTTTTTAATTTTTAACTCCGTCGTCAGCCAGACGCCTAGAGTTTTTATTATTTGAGAAAGTTTTTACAAATTAGTTAAGTACAGATTATAATTCATATAAAAGGTAAAATATAACTAATACTTCACTAAAGGCTACTTTAATTACTCTATATTGATTTATTCAATAAATTCGTTTTAAATATTCATTAAAAGAACGTATATTTTGCTCGTACCTTTTTGTGTTACGTCGTGACAGCTATTTGCACATGCGCTATAGATATGCCCGAGAAACTATTAGTTAATCTGTGGATATGCTGAGCGCGCTTGAATACTCGTAAGCCCGCCATTTTATTAATTTCTTGCTTGATTCAGATATATTTTTTTATTTCCTCGCACAAAGCATAGTACAATGTTGTATGATACACGTACGTAAGATGATGCCCGACTCGACGGGGAACGCCCTCATTAAGTAGGTGCCTCATATAAGTACTATTTAATGAGGGCGTTTGAGTGTTACATTCGTTCTTTTCCTGGGTAGGTAGGGCCTACCAGTGTGTTGAATTTAACACTCCAACTAGGCGTCAAACTACCGTGCACTAAATTAAGAAGGCAATATCCCTTGTTCGTTTTGTGGATGCACTTGCACAACCATAAACAATGTTGGAAAATCGTTTTCCCATTTTCATAAAATGATTATAAAACTTACAGAAATAAACGTTTTCACTGAGTGGTTTCGATTCCAGATTTATTTATACAACATCGCACACTTTTCACTTATATTGTGTTGTTTTTTTCTATCCCCTGTAAAGCTTATTTGTGTTTCAGGGGAGAGTTTTGTAAATTGTTTGAAATAAGTATTGGCTACGATAGGATATAATGAATTCGAAGACTTTACTTACTTAATTTTTTTTGAGGTTAGGTTCGAAAGTTGCAATTCCTAAAATATGTGTTACATTTCCATTTTGTATCTGTTGCTATAAAGAGAAAGACTTTTATTAACAAAGAAATCAACACTTTCAACAGGTTTGAAAATCTATTTGAAATTAAACGTGACCTACGTTTAATAACAACAAGTAAAATTTCAAAATTTAAAAAACCCCCCGACACATTTATCTTGCGAAAACATCCCGATTCAAACAGTAAAACGCCCATAACTTTTGAACGGCTAAACCGATTTTATTCAAACATAGCTAAGAACACTCTCGACACAATCACCTTTCAAACAAAAAACAAAATCGAAATCGGTTCATTCGTTGAGGCGCTATGATGCCACAGACAGACACACAGATACACAGCAACACACCTCAAACTTATAACACCCCTCTTTTTCCGTCGGGGGTTAAAAAAAGACTTTTCTTTCTGGTCATTTATATCGTCAGACCAAAGATACAGTACTTTCTGCATAATTCATTAACACCCTCTACTTCAATTTAACACTGATGATTCGAGACAGGCAGTGATCTGCCAATGGCGCGCATTCGGTCGTTTAATGATTTATATCGATACTCGTTGCGCCCGACTGTTGATCTACTGACATTATTGGAATAAGATGGGCGTTACAATTTTAAAGGCTATGATGTTTTATATAAGATATGATGCTGAGGTAGATACGTTTTACCGATGTCTGCGCGTCAATACAAACACAAGCTGATCAGCTTGCATAGGTAATATTATTTACGACCGTGTAGAGTACACGAAACGGTCACTTTTAGTCGATTTTCATGACCCATTCTCACATACAGGGCGACCCCATTGTTGTAAATCGGGCAAGAATCCAGACTGTGGGCAGCTTCTTAAAATTCTTCTGTTGTGTCTTAAAGTTCCGAACTGCTTCCAAATCCCGTGTTTGCGTAACAATTATGTTTTCTCTGTGTAAGGTTAGACGTTGTTTTTTGGTTAGTCAGGTGTTATTACAGGAATAAGCTACGACTCTGTAGTTGGTTCCGAAAAGACCTGGAGTTGCGACGGTGTACCGGAAGACGCACCGTTGGAAGGCCTCCCTCTAGGTGGAGCGACGACCTGCCCATTTTGGCCCAGTTTGGGAGCAAAAACCGTGATAAAATGCGTGACTCAAAAACCTATCACAGAGGCAGTGCTCGTCCGGCAGTGTGGCGATGCTTGGGGGAGGCCTATGCCCAGCAGTGGACGTCTTATGGCCGAAATGATGAAGATGAAGCTACGACTATACCTACAAGGCTATCAATACAAGTGAGGGCCATAGGTGTCCTGGCGATGATTGGTGGAGAGACTGTCTCTAGCCGTGGTTTTTCGGCTGGAATGGTGATGAAAAGGCTATCAGCTCCACAAAGCCAAAGTATCACTCCCAAAATGATTGATATTACAAAAACACGTATACTAAAATCATCATAAGTAATTCGATCGCACGACGACTTCACGTCTAAAAATAACGACATCAAACAAAATAGCTGACTAAAATAAAATATGAGATTTATATGAGTTGAATGCTCTGAGGGAGCAAAGTTTTACATAAAATATGCGTTTTATGAATGAATGTTTCAGTATAAAAGCTGAATAATGGGTGTTTTCGTTTTATGCGGATACTGTTGCGTTATGTGTTGTATGCTTTTGGAATGCTGCGACTTATTGGTCGTATTTGGTAGTTAGCTAAGAATGCTGTTATTATGAGACAATTTAGTCAAAAGAGTATTTCTGAAACACTAAAACTCTGTAAAGAGCTACAGTCTTATTACAAAAAGCGGTTTTACTAAAAATCCAGGTTTAAACCTCTACCGTACATTAACGGTGTAAAGAAGGTTTTAACCTGGGTTTTAGTTAAACCGCTTTTTGTAATAAGAATGCTTAAAAAGAAAAACAAAATGCCCTGTTTAAAATTAAAACTATCATTTTTAAACTGGGCATTTTATTTTTCTACGGGTTTTAGTGCTTGTATGGTTCAGTATGGTGCTTGGCTCTTAAATTTGCCTCAAGGATTTTTTATGATCTTTATAACATTTTTATTTAAAAAGCAACAAAAAAAATATTTGTAGGTACAATTTTATCTGCCAGCTGATAATTGTCAACATTTTGTTAACTCAGCAAGAGTGTCCAGTATTTTTCTTCAAAATTCATTGAGTTAAATGTACTACGTACTAGAGGAGACTCCTCAACTCAATTGTTTGTAACACGCGTTAGAGCACGCGTACCCCAACTCACTTAGTCTGTGGCAAGCGCTGCAGCGAGCGCTTGCACGTTTGAGTACTAAGTTTTGTTTCTTATAAAATGCCTTCGTGTGTATTGAGATACTGTTCAAACAACTCGAGAAATATAAATAAAAGTCAAGGAATGAGATTCCAACAGTAACTTGAAAACACGCTTAATTTAACTATATTTTATCAATTTATTGTATCTCGTGACGTCGCGTCACCGCAGAGGCGGGCGGGCGGCCATGTTTGTGTAAATTTCAAAGAGTAAGAAAAAGTTCATCTTTGCGTATTGATTGTGTTTATCTGTGAGAACATAACCCCCCCTGCTTGCCCCGTTGTCACTGAATTACGCGCAATCTTTTGTTTGAAATAGCTTCTCTAGTACGTAGTACATTTAACTCAATGTCAAAATTCAAGAAATTAATTCGGCTTGCTACATCACGGAATGGACCCAGGTCCTCCCGCTTGCGACTTTTGTTATAACCCTACCCATCACAATTTAGTCATATCGCTATAGTGCAGATATTTATCGTAAAACAGCAATAACAGTATAACATCATGTAAAATATAATTGTAAACATATAACACACTAACGGGCTATTAACTGAAAAATATATAGCACATAAAAACGTTCCTTTGAAGTGAATCAATAAATAAATAGTATTTTATATGCAGCAAGTTCGTAAAATCGTATCATTTGGTGCTAATAAATAATAATTTATTGATACATATAGTTTGGATGATTTAATGTATTATCATACCACAGTTTATTATTTCACCATACGGCAACAGTACTACTTAAACCAAAGACCTTATACTTCTTACTACTAGACTGTGCACTATGGTGCAAATACCGGTCCACGTGAGAAGGCTCCCGTTGGTAGTGTGTCTCTTTCTAATGAGGTGACCATGACTAAACAGAACACGGTACAAATTGATTGTAAAAACGATAGTTTAAGTATCCCGATATATTTATGCTACCTAACTGCGCTACCTAAACCTACCTAATTTATAGTTAACAAAAAAAATAGTGTTTATATTTTTTGGTATCTACATCACTAACCGTATGGTGTCGGGCGTAAAGAATTTCACCATCCCATGTTTGCCCGTGGGTTTCGTAAGAGGCAACTAAGGGAAAAACCAGAGAATGGGCAGCAGGGTTCTCTGTGCATTTGTAACAACCATACTGCGATCGCCAACCAGCCTGAAAGGCACACCCCATGAATAGCACAAATAAAACGTAGCTTCTATTGCCCGGCAACCTCATGTACCCTCCACTACGGTAGCGGTCGAGGTAAGGTACGGTATAGCAAGGGGTGCTAAGAATCCCGGAGGATATCCGGCTACCCCAACAAATACCGACGACTGGACCTGGCAACGTACAACACGCGCACACTCTGGATCGACGAAAAAATCACCGAACTCGAAGAGGAATTGAGCAGTCTACGATGGAGTATTAAAGGGTTATCTGAAGTTCGAAGAGAGGGGGAGGAGTCAATAATCCTCAAATCCCAAGTCTCCTCAAGTCTCATTCTTCAAGACCAATCGTATAGAAAAAGCACTCTGATCCTACTCTCATCAGACGGTGCTTTGAAATACCGGTAGCAAAATATACCTCAAAGGATCTCTATGATTTCTCATATTATCCAGTTGCGTAGACAGTTGAGAAATAAAACTACACCAATTGTATTCCACTATGAATCAATTTGCAAATAATATTAACAGCCGCTGATTTTCACCTGAACAAAGTTATTGTTCTGTGAAAAAAGTCCGCCAAAAATTTCGCAAACCGTCACCTTACATTTAATATTACCAGGCCCAAACATTTAAAAGTACTACTCTTACTCAGTATTAATGATATTTTTTTTAAATACAACGAATGGATTAAATATAGAAACTGTAGAAATATTTAAATACGTTTCTAAAAATATTTAAATACGTATCAAAGTCTATGAATTGTTCGTATTAGTATAAAATAAAAAGGAAAATATAAAATTTTCTACCATTTCTACCAAACCCAATGATTAGTTGAGCTAGCAAGAGGACAGACAAGGACACACTACCAGCGGATACCCTCTCGCCAGGACCGCTTTTGGTTAGCTACCGCCTATAAGAAAATAGCTAACCTAGGTGTATGATGATAGATTTCATTTTAGCTAAACAAAAAATTTTGGTACACAGTCTAGTAGTAAGAAGTATAAGGTCTTTGACTTAAACAGAGGACCTAGACAAGTGTCATCCGATGACAGCGATGGTTATGGTCATTATCATCATATCAGCCGAAATACATAGGCCTCCCCCAAGCGTCGCCACATTGACCGGTCCCGTGCGTCCCACATCCAGAGGATGCCCGCAACCTTCGCCAGGTCATCGGTCCACCTGGTGGGAGGCCTTCCAATGCAACGACTGAACTCAACGTCAGAACTTTTCTGCCCCATTGGCCATCCGTTCTGCTAGCTGCTAAGTTTGACGTGTTTACCTGTGTGTTTGTGTATCTGTCTGTGGCATCATAGCCCCTAAACGGAAGAATCGATTTTAATTAAGTTGTTTTAGTTTGAAAGGTGACTTTATCGAGAGTGTTTTTAGCTATGTTTGGTGAAATCGGTTCAGCCGTTCAAAAGTTATGGGCGATTTACTGTTTGAATCGGGGGGTTTTCGCAAGATATCGTGTCATAATTACGTGTTCAATAGATTGTCGATCTAAGCTTGTCTACTACTAGATGAATTATGTAGCAGGTAATAAAAATGTGTCGGGGTTTATTTAATTTTACTTTTTGACAATCGCTATCGCCACGCTTTCGATGATAGAACCCCTCTCTTGATGTAGGCTTGCTGACTGGCTAATCTGTCAATCACGACATTTGCCCTTTTGAAGTAATCTCTTCATCAACTTTTGTGATGCCCATCAGTAATCGTGGACACTGAACGACCGCCAAAATCTATATCTATACTTATATACTAATATTATAAAGAGGAAAGATTTGTATTTTTATATTTTTGTATGTAGCGAATAAACTTAAAAACTACTTTCAAAAATTCATTCACCACTATACCTGGGTGACATAGGCTACTTTTTATCCCTGTATTCCCACGGGAACGGTAACTACGCGGGTGAAACCGCGAGGCGCCCGCTAGTTATCAACAAACAAAATCCAATAAATTCAGCTTGTATCATATTCACAACTACGCTGGTCATTGCTTATCTTGAGGAAGGGCATAATAAAACATTAGGCCTCTCTCAAATGATGTCGAAACAAGCAGTATAGGAGTGGTGACCCAGGAGGAGTGTAGGAGTGTAGGCAGACCGCGAACCTGGTAGGCTGTCGAAAAGTAGTAGAAAAGTGTTTGATGCGTTAAGCCCGAGTCTGGCAAAAGAGGAAAGTGGCGTGTAATAAAGAAGAAATAAGTACACTCCGAAAGACAGATGACCTGGTGAGGGTGGCGGGAGTCCGCTGGATGCGAGACTCACGGGACCGGTCAAAGTGGCGACGCTTGGGGGAGGCCTATGTCCAGCTGTGGGCATCTTTCGCCTGATATGATGATGATGACTTACACTCAACATTGGCTAGATTGTAATACACGTTGAACACAGAGGGAGAAACCCAGACCTTGACAAAAAAGACCACATTACCCAAGGTATGTACACAATGTCCGGTTGCTTCCAATAAAACCCAATATTAGACAATGTGCATCCTGTAATCCGGTAGACCACTGCATAGCACAATACGTCGTAAAACCCAGGAATTGTTGTAAACGTGCTATTTTTATAAATGATGGCTATTATTAATTGTGTGTTTAGTTACTGCAGTTATCGATTTATGAAATAATACTGATATTTTAGTCATAGTCAAATTTCTTTATTTCAATTAGGCCAGCAACACTTTTAAACGTCAAAAATTTAAATTTAGACGTAATAATTGATTCTAACATCCATTCGGAAAAGTAGCTTGTTATGAAGAAGAACGGACAAGAAACTCCACGGTACTAGATACTCTACTCTAGGAGTTTTTGGGCTGTGACCAGTCTGGCCAATGGATACCTTGGTACGCAGAGAGAGATAAACAGTCACCCGACTTAAGGCGCAGATACCCCCAAGTATAATATAGACAATTTATACGGCTAGTCGTAATTTTTTTAAATTAATTATGTCACATTAGAGCACAGATAATATAATACTGGCATACAGATGCCTCATCCCATACAAAGAAACCGTGCCGACGTAACTAGTGTTTTTCATCTGATTATACCGATTATTTTTAGGGTTCCGTACCCAGTGTAAAAACGGAACCCTATTACTAAGACTCCGCGATCCGTCTGTCTGTATGTCTGTCTGTAACTAGGCTGTATCTCATGAACCGTGATAGCTAGAAATTTGAAAATTTCACAGATGATGTATTTCTGTTGCCGCTATAACAACAAATACTAAAAACAGAAAATATTTATTTTAATATTTACTCTGGCTCCCATACAACAAACGAGTACTGAACCCTTCGTGCGCGAGTCCGACTCGCATTTGCCCAGTTTTTTTAACCGACTTCCCAAAAAGGTGGATGTTATGTTTTTTATTTTTTTATTGTTTTGTGTTCACCGATTACTCCGTCAATAATGAACCTTTTTTCAAAATCAAAATCATTTTTTTTATTTCACGTAGGCCTACATGGGCACTTATAAAACGTCGACAAAATGTGCACGGTTCGGGTTGGTCGTTTCCTATGGAGAAGAACCGGCAAGAAACTCCATGGTTACTCTTTTAAAAATGGTTTGGTTTTACAATATTTCCATGTTACAGCATTAGTACTTAGATATGGGGGGACAACGTAGGCCCGAATTATGACAATAAGTCGTAAGAAACTAAAAAAAGAAAAGAAAAAGATTATATAAAAAAGTTAACAAATGTTAACTAGCATCTAGAAGGCCTACAATGTTCACACATTTACAAAACAATCGGTAAAAGAATCTATACAAAGGTAAAAATAATAAAAATAAGTATAACAAGACTAAATTTAACTATTTTGTATATTCATTATTTTTGTAAATCGATCGCGTTCGGTTCCGTTCCATGGCGATAGATAGATCACCATCTAATAATCAATCGATATCGATAGGTAAATCAAATAATCAATATAATCAGTACAGTACGTTGGGACAATTTCTATGTATGGGATGAGACCCCACGCATTAGAGTAATTTTGGAGTTTCATTCGTCAAACATAATGTAATGCATTTGTAAAGTTATGTCTATTACGCACAAAAACGCGACTTACAAGTTGTAGGTCGTGGGTTCGAGCCCAGGTAGGCGCTTTACTTTGTGTAAAATATTTCATCACCACTGCTCTCAAAAACGGTGAAGGAAAACATCGTGAGGAAACCGGCATGTCCTAGAACCAAAAATTCGAAGACATGTGACATCCATCAACCCGCACTGGGCCCGCGTGGTGGATTATGGCCCATCCCCTCTCACAGAGAGGTGGCCTGTGTCCCAGCAGTGGGAACATTAATAGGCTGATGATGTGATGTGATGACGCACAAAAAAAACAACAATCTCACCAAAACCGCCGGCGTATTTTAATGATACTTTCATCATCTCAAAGACAATTTAATTATCTACATTTAGATCTAAGGCTTTCATAGAAAGTCATAGAATAATAAGGAAAGTACAAAAAACTACCGAATTCTGGGTGGCGCGGGTGTGAAACGAGGGCGCGTTTTGTTCCTTCAAGGTCGTTGGCGACTGTCGCCGTCTTAATATACAGTAGTTCTATTCTGTAAAAAATTACAGTGAAAACTTCGATGAATCAAGCTTGAAATGAACTATCTAGCCACCTAGCTGGGATTCTAGGATCTCTAGAAATATTTCTGGGAATTTGATTTGTCCATAGGTGACTCGTTTTTTTTTTTTTTTTTTTGTATTTGAGTTGCCTTTGCTCTTGACTCTAGTCTAAGTCATAGGTGACAGAGACAGAGTCGACGATGGAGTGAGCTTACCCAGAAGGAGCCTGTTTACTCTAACTTTGAAGAGATTCGGGTTGAATGCGTTCGGAAACACAGATGCAGGTAGTGAGTTCCATTCATTCGCTGTGCGCATTATGAAGGATGTTTGGAAGCGCTTGGTGCGAATTGGTGGAATGGCAACAAGGTAAGGATGGTAACTTGCAGTGCGTCTAGATGTCCGATGGTAGAAGGGGGCTGGTGGGTTGAGGTCGTGGATATTTACTTGGTGCATGCCCGTAGAGCACTGTAAACAGTCCAAACTTTATTATTTACTATCTGTTCTCCGCGGCATCGCTCCCGAGGCCCACCCTACAGGCTTTTAAAGCCCGAAAATAGCCCATGTCAATCAAGAATAATGTAGCTTTCTACTGGTGAAAGAGTTTTCAAAATCAGTTCAGTAGATCCAGAGATTACCCCCTACAACCTCACAAACTTTACCTCTTTATAATATTATTGGCGGACGCCTCGCGGTTTCACCCGCGTAGTTCCCGTTCCCGTGAGAATACAGGCCTATGCCACCCGGGAATAGTGTAGCTTCCCAACGGTGAATGATTTTTTTTAAATTGGTTCAGTAGTTTTTAAGTTTATTGGTTAAATACAAAAATACAAATCTTTCCTCTTTATAATATTACTATAGATATAGAAGTATAGATTAGTGTAGATTATATATAGTATAGACAACCTTGTGTTCCTACCTTTCAGAAACCGGCTGTAAATCTATTGATAAAATAATTTAAAGTCGCTAATTAACCTATCAAACAATTAATTACTATCACAGATACAATTTATTGCTGCCACAATAAACTTATTAATGCGAGGTGTCAAAACAACACGTTTGGTAGTTATAAGAACATGACGTAGTAAATGAAGAGCTGTTGTACTAGTTTTATTGTTATGTGCTGGCGTTGTTGGTGTGTTGGGATGGGGAAATCACATCACACTAATATTATAAAGAAAATCTATGAATGTGTGTGTGTGTGTGTGTGTGTTTATATGTTTGTTTCTTCTTCACGCTCAAACGCCGGTTAAGATCTGGATGAAATTCGGCACAGAGATAGATTATAGTCGAGAATAGCACATAGGATACTTCTTATCCCGGGAATCATACTAATTTTATAAAAGCGAGAGTTTGTGTGTGTCTTTAAAAAAAAGAACCCTTAATTATTTTTGAGTTTTATTGGTGTTACGCGTACGAAGTCACGCGTAATAGGTAGCTCGTAATAAAAACGCCAAACAAACTATATAATATAAATATACGTTGGTATTTTCATCTGCAGTATCAGTGTTTTCTCAGTCATTCACATTATTTTCAATTTAGCTCGCCAGACGTTCCAGCCCAGCTGTAAAAACAAAGACCAGCCGACGCACTATTTATTTTAGTAACGAAATATTTTGATAGAACGTTACGATATCTATTAGATAAATGTTGTGATTATAATGTTTGTCTGGCTGTCAAGTTTTTCCGACTGTTCATTTTTTGTCTCTTTTCAATCAAGAAGATGTCGTAGTGGTTGTTTCTACATAATCGTAATATCTTTTATAAGTCAACTAAGGTTAATATAAAAATGTCTAGGCAGACATAAAACTTACCAATCATTTTTATTTCAAACTTGTAAACGAAAAGCGCGTTTTATTACTGACGCCATCTCCTACCGAATAGCGGAACTACTTCGTAACCTCGATCGATGTGAACAGCGCCATCTGTACACAAAGCTCAGAACTACTAAGAGCTTTGACTTTCAAATTTCACCCGCGAAAGCGCAAGCGCAAACCAAGCGGCGCGTTTATTTTTGCATCTATCCAACGTGAACTTGGGGCTGTACAAAAATAGTTCCGAGTTTGACATATGGTGGAAACATGTAGTTTTTATTTTGAATATCGCCTCGCGAATTAAATTTTATGTATTATAAACCTGTGCTCCTATAGATGACAGTAGAAATGGATTCAGGGTAAATATTCTGACCGGCTTTTCCTGCATGATTGCTATCAGATTTACAAAAGGCGTTGGTCCCGAATGTTTTGATTTGTCATAACCTCACATTGTGTGTTTTCTTGCGTTTTTTGCACATTTAATAGGGATCTGTTTTATATTTAGAGTTTATATACGTTTATATTGTACTCTCGCTTCAGATCTAATTTCTGTTGCATCGATTTTGAATGAATGGAACGGCGATCATGAATGAAACTTTGTTTGATGATTCTTGCCTTTATTTTTAGTTCAAATAGTTTTTATTTTATAAAAATACGTTTTGCTGTTTTGTATATACATACTCTAGACATCTATTAGACAACGTTTTTTGCCTTGCTTCACTGGTTTCAGTAGGACAAGGTCATGGGTTGGTACTTGTTGATTAAAGAGCTGGAAGACAGTTGTCTTTTTATAAACGCTTCAGAAATAACTCTAATGCTTAAGTATGTGTTTATCGTCAACACAGTCATCCTATTATCGGAATCCAATAATATATAAAAATATACTTGACTCGACATTATTTTGATAAATGAATATTTAAAATTCACCGTTGATTTTTTAGTTCAGAGGTTTCAAATATACGCTTGATTATCGTAGACCTTAAGAAGGTCGTATGCGTCATCTTCTGCATTTAATATTAGGTCATTTATAATTTATCACTCCACCAAATTAGGTACAGGAAACTCTGTTAGAATGCACCTTAGAGGTGAGAATCCGTAAAACGTATTTTGCAGATTCTGAACTTTAGATTGTTTCAAAGATACTAAAAAACCTCTTCTCCCCATTACAGAGGCAGCACCAGTAGGCTGGGTGAGCAGCGCGACCCTCATTGGTATATCGACTCGGCATACGCGTCATCCCTGAAAGTCTCGCTACGTTTACCCACCAGACAGTTCTTAGAAGGTTAGTACTACATTTTGCCATATTATACCAAGAGTCTTTTAGCGTATTAAAGTGTCAAAGGTAACATGTAACTTAAGCGGTGACCTGTAATACGTACAGTGCAGGTTCAGAAACCCATTTCAGGCACCAGTGTCTCACATAGTTAAACCGTAGTTTGTGAACTGCAAGACATAGCATAAGTAACTTTGTGAAGGGATAATAAACGTCTAAAATTATTATTAAGTAATTACTGAGTAAAAATTAGGATGCGTTTGAAAATTCAGGGTAGGGCTCATAAAAAGAGAGAGCTTTGATTTGATAAACAGATTGATTTATTACACTGAATTCTGTATGCACACTGCACAGTGAAATAATGTCTTACACGTGCACGCACTAACATTAAAAAATACGTCTATAAGGCGCTACTTATCACACATTATATTTGGAGCTATAACAATCCTTAAGGATTCATCCTTAAGAAATACAGACTATATTTACAAAGCTTCCTAGATGAAGAAAGAAATAGAGAGAAAAGGAGTGAGGGGTTAAAGAGTACAAATATTACAGCTGGTACTCGAACCTGCTACCGTTGTAAACGGTGCATCACCGGACGTACCAAACCTCTGTGCCATAGTCGATGTAAAAAAAATATGGACATAACAATGACACTGCATTTTCAGACTTCTATCATCCGTGGTTTCGTCAAAGTGATATCAAGAGATACATATTCGGTATGCCAGTGTTTATCATCTTGTGTTAATTGCAATCAAAGACTACTAAATAACATTGACTGCATTTTTTCTCGATTTTTCTTTGTGACTTTTTTACGCCTCATTTTCATATTGATTTGTCTATTGCACATAAACGATACATCGAAATGATTGTGTTTGTTCATTTTATTTGTGTCCGTCCTTTGAATGTGTGATTTATTTTGATAATTAATGCAGGTATGCTGACAAAATGCGCACTATTGAATCTATCTATCTCTATAATATCTCGTGTTTAAAAGTGTTTTGTGTTAAGCGCCATCTGTTTATGTTGTGTGGAACTGAGTGATTTGGCGCTGTGGAGCTTCAGAGTTTGTTAGTTCAAGCGTTTGAAGTTAGATGGCGCTGTCATAAACCCATTGAAACTATTACTCTTTGAATTTTTATTTTGGTAAAATATTAGGTTCTACGTATTTAATATCCTTTATTCAATTAATGTACATACTCTTTACATTTTTAAATATTAGCTTATAAACCAAATAAAAAAAACATTTAGAAATATAAAAAATAGTAGCCCACCGGTATCAGGAACAGGTACCAAGCTACCGGTGGTCAGGGCTCCTGAGAGAGGAACTTCCGAACAATAAGCGCCGTGTCCCGGAGTACCGCTTTCTGGATCAACCAACGAGAGCCTCCTAAGATTTTCGTCGAGGCTCTTGGCTATTACGCCATTGGCCGTCACGACTATCGGCACAATGACTGCTGTATTCACATCCCACATGTCGACAACCTCGCGAAGCTAGATCAAGATACTTGCTTTTCTAATCTCTCTCAGCCTTCACGAGGTTCTCGTCATGGGGTACCGCTATATCAACAATCATTGCGCGACGCTCTCGTTGGTCTATCACCACTATGTCAGGCTTATTGGCAACAATAGTCTTGTCAGTGATGATAGACCGATCCCAATACAACGTGACATTGCCATTTTCGAGAAATGGGTTGGGCACATACTTACAGTAAGGCACTTCCGACTCCACAAGATTGTATTTAAGAGCAAGTTGCTGATGGATAATCCTGGCTACAAGGCTGTGTCTATGCAAATAGTCTCCGTTAGCCAGACTAGAACAACCGGAGATAATGTGACGGATTGACGCCCCCGGCCGGTGACATGCCCGACAGATGTCAACCGTGCCGTCCTTCACAATGTATTGCCGGTAGTTGTTCGTCATCATAATCGCAAAGACAAAACCTTCGGTTTTCCCGAAAAGGTCACCAAATCGCAGCCAGGCCACGGACGCTAAAAGATCCCATGATCATCTCCTCAGATGTAGACATCGGGCCCATGTAGGACCCGGTAGAAGCGTCCGTGAAGCTCCTTGCTCTGCCATACCTCCCTGCGATCATTAGTATCTAATATTATAGGTTTGCGCCAGTTCTCGTTAGCCAAGGAGAGCGGGATAAGACCCTTGTCCACCGCTACCACATCTCGATGCATACCCACGTCAGCGGCCTGGAAGTATTCCCTGAGACTGCATACCTCGCGATTGTGCAAGGTTTTAGCATTTACAAAGCCACGACCTCCGCACTTCCGCGGGATTTACAGTCTCATTACCGATGACCGTGGGTGATGCATACGATTTGCGGTAAGCACTCTCCTATCCGGGGCGTCAAGTTCTGTCTGAGTCCATTTGAGTATGCCGAAAGAATACATCAAGACCGGCATGACCCAGCCGTTGAAGGCGCGCACGTTAATATTATTATTATGACACTACATTATTTTATTATAATATATCATAATTAAGTTTCTATTTTATAGCATTTATAATATCTTTCTGTCTCATTTCGACAAAATATACAACAGGAACAATAAATGACCTTAAATTCTTCATAGTTTTATAAATCAAGCCACTTTGATTCGCGGTAATTAATTAAAAGTGTAGCACCCTAATGAGCTGTAATAAATATTACAAAAGTGTGGGTTAAATTAATCCAATTTTCAGGGAGCGTCCCATAGACAAAAAATATTTTTCATGATACCTAAAAGAGACACCATTAACGAAAATATGTCTGATATTTATTAAGTAAAGTTTTGACGCAAACATATTATGGTTTATGGGAACAGGTGTCAAAGATTCTAATTTAGTGTTATGAATATTTTACAAGCCTGTCCTTCTGTCTGTCAAATTTTCATAGAAAGTAAGGAGTTTCATTAATAAGTGACGTAATTTTCACGATTCCGCAAATTGGTTTTAGTAACAAATGATTTTGTTTTGATTTGATGGTATTATTAATTTAAATATATTTTTTGTGGAATTTTAAATGCTTTTGAAGGATATCATAGGGCAAAATGTCGGAACTAAAAAGTTTGAAAAAATTTAGTTTTACTTTTCACGTTCGAATTCATTTGAATTAAGAACCAAAGGCAATATTTTTCTACTTTAGTAAGACATCAAATTCGTGCAGTTAACAAGTTCACTTTTCACTGCGCAGAAAGCCTGAGGTACCTATCCTCAACGTCACAACGTCATATGAATTTGCTACAGTTCTGATCCGCCATTAGGTATTTTTCTACCCTTAGATAAGGAACCTAGGTACTTTATCTAAGTTTCTACCTGTAACTATCTGCCATGGCTTACTCAATAATTTCAGGATACGAAAATTAATTAATTTGATTACATTGAAATATATTGTAGGGTGCATCTCATTAGTCCATGAGGAATGAACGAAAATAATATTTTATATACACACACCGGCAAAATTAGCGGAACAAAATAAAAATTACGATTTTTATATTAAATAAGAATTAATTATAAAAACTTATATTAAGACATTTTTCCTTATTTAAAAATACACCTTTTAAAATAAAAATGAGGTCGCATTTAGTACATTTTTTGTGAGTAATATGACTTAATGGGAAAACTGGACATTGTTGATTTTTTAAGGTTACCAAGGAAAGTTAAAAAAGTTAATTAAAAAACATTTTTTAATAAAATAATATCACATTATACTGCGTGTTTTCTCCACTTGCTTCCCGCCTAGACATGTTGAGAATAATGTTATTCATTGTATCTTGTGGTAGTTTTTAACATTCCTATACAATGGCATGGCATGGTTTACCCACATTGACAGGTGTAGGGAGTATGAATTTTGCTCTTCGTTTTAGCAGTTCCTAGACGTGTTCTATCGGATGCATGTTGATGATGATGTATTATTTCTGTTATAAGTTCGAGATTCCTGCCTTGTTCTGATACTCTCACAAAAGCATTAGTCTCACTAAACCATTCAAAACTGCAATAAATGGTTGAAACAGATAAACGATGAATTATGCACATCATTCTGTAGGTTTGATCATTTCTTCTCATATCAAGTGGCCCCATGGGGGCCTCTCAGTTTGGGTAAAGTTGGGCACAATTATGTCCTTAACTTCGAAAACGATCTAATCATTAAAAATGAAACAACAAACTCAGGTTGTTAATGAAAAATTTACAAAATTTTAAATCAAAACCATGAAGTGGCAATAAGCAAAATTCTCTCAACGTGATGTAAGTTCGAATAAAGTTAAAACAATCGCTTGAAAAGTGAAGTTCATTTTTTTATCAATTAGGAATTATTGGTTTTATTGTAAAACAAAAGAAAAACTACCCCGCAAAGGTAAAAAAAAGGTTTTGAGTTTTTTTTTTGTTCCGCTAATTTTGCTAGTGTGTGTATATCATGCTCCTATAACACGACCAGAGCTGGGATATAGACCTTTGTTCTGAGGGTGGCTGTGGGCCATAATCTACCACGCGAACCAAGTGCGGCTATATATATAATTAATTTATTTATATATAGTGTCTTCACTGTATATCATCCAACTATCCTGTCGCAGGTCTGCTGTAAGAAATTTCTATTGAAATAAGCAGTACCTTTGTGCTCTTCTATCTCCATTCTTTCGTTTCTCTGTATATTGTTTTGTGTGTACATAAATAAATAAAAATAAATAGGGCTTGACTTAAGATCCTATGACCCCTAGATGAGCTTCAGGCTTCACCTCACGTCATTCCCCTGCTCTTCCCTTCTACCAACACGGTGCGACTCCAGGTTTGACGGGGACGGCCACGCTTTTTTTTACCTTGGGGATTCCAATCCAACGACTATGACATGGTATTGAAACATTGTATAGATGTACTAGCTTCTTCCAGCGGCTTCACCCACGTGAATGTAGAAAATTATCCCAAAAGAATATATTCCCGGAATAAAAAGTATTCTATGTGCTATTCCAGACTATACTCTATCTCTGTGCCAAATTTCATCCAGATCCGTCCAGCCGTTTGAGCGTGAAGAAGTAACAAACATACAAACACACACCCACCCTCACAAACTTTCACCTTTATAATATTATAGTATGACTATGGAGAGCAGTGGTGGCCCAGAGGTATAGGCCGCGACTTACAAGGCGCTTTACTTTGTGTAAATTATTTCATCACCACTGCTCTCAAAACGGTGAAGGAAAACATCGTGAGGAAAACATGACATCTACTAACCCGCATTGGGCGCACGTGGTGGATTATGGCGCATTCCTTTTCACAGAGAGGAGTCTAAGTGCAGAAAAGGGGGTCCATTTATCCTATCCTGTCCTGGGTGTACTATGGTGCACCTATGCCTAGTCTTGTGGATTGTACAGCCATGATGGTATGTTCTGTATATGCCACAAAATTACAAAACTGTGATAAGTAAAGTAGGTGTGGCTGTCTGTTTTGCAATTTACTAATTGGTCACACGATAAATTCTGCAACATTGAGCAGGCGGGATTCGCGCTTTAAATCTGAAAAATATCACCGATTAATAATGTGTAGGAAATGTATAAAATTAGGCATTCATATCCATCGTTTTGACAGGGTGACTTTGATACACTAAACCCGCGTTCTCATTAGCCAAACAGCCAATTAGCTTGACCGAAACATTGCTATAGGTAATGGAAACAATGCCATAGGAAATAGAACATTGTCTTAGGTAACAGAAACATTGCCATAGGTAAAAGAAACATTGCCATAGGTAATATAAACACAGCCACAGGTAATAGAAACATTGCCACAGATAACAGAAACATTGTCATAGGTAATATAAACGTAGCCAGAGGTAATAGAAACATTGCCATAGGTAAAAGAAACATTGCCATAGGTAATATAAACACAGCCACAGGTAATAGAAACATTGCCACAGATAACAGAAACATTGTCATAGGTAATATAAACATAGCCAGAAGTAATAGAAATATTGCCATAGGCAATCGAAACATTGCCATAGGTAATAGAAACATTGCCAAGGTTATAGAAACATTGCCATATGTAATAGAAACATTGCCATAGGTTATAGAAAAATTGCCATAGGTAATAGAAACATTGCCATAGGTAAACATAGATACTAGCTGGTTGCATTTTTCCTGGTTTCTCGACAGTTGTAATACCGTGTAGCTAAAATAAAAATTAAGAGTTTCCTTCATTGCTATAGCTCACATTTCACTTTTTATGTTATTGTTTCCATATAATAATTTACGAGCCTTTTGCCATTAAGTCACTAGATATAAATTCGCACTCGGAACTGCTACCGGCAACTTCATAAATGCGATACTTAATACTTTTTGAAAGTAGGAATCGAATCAAAGATCTCACACTCACCTCATCCAGGCCTTCGTGACAAATTTACCCTGAAAGGGAAGTGTGCATAGACTTCCGTGCAGGCGGATCGTTCTCAAAAGAGGGCTGATCAAGAATGAAAAATATAGCTTTCTAGGATCAAGGACTGAGCGTTGATGAGTCAGTCATTGAGTGAGTTCATATCTATTAATTGATAGACCGTCTTTCATTATTATGAGACCAGTTATCCATAACTTGTTCACCATATTACCTAATGCTCATTCATCGTTAGTGAAACCACATCTTTATAATCTTTAACTTTTATTTTAGCTCAAGACTCATCGTCGACACAGACCATTAAAACGACACTTCCTCAGCTAATAGACATTAACGACGCAAAAATGTTGCCACTATATTATAATTAGCTGCGTTCAGAATATGAGATAGTCATATTGCGATAGAGACTGGATACTGTGGAGGCGATAGTCCGGGGTGTTGGTGAAAAAGGAGATCGTTATCAGCTGTCTGATAAAAAGAGTTTAAAAATATAATAGGGATGTTTCTTGGGTAGAAAATGATAAGTCTATTAAGTCCGTCAGAGAGATTATCAAATAATATTGGACCCGTATTCAAATAAATAAAAATTGACAAACGTAAAGTGCATCAAAGTTCAGGTGGGGGGGCTTGTGACGTCACTTTGTCAGTAAAAAGTGTAGCACAGCGTAACGTCACACGATATTTCACCGACGCACTGTATCGTCTTAAATTTTTGTCTACGTGGTATGAAAAAGAAGAAATATGTGTCCAATATTTTTAGGTAATCTAACTGACGGACAATTATTTTTTTTGTCTTCATCCCTATTAAAGCAACTAACCAGCATTTATATAAAGTCGGAGAGTTTAAATAATAAGTCATTATAATCTACTTACCGAACCCATCCAAACAATTGTTTCTACTTTCTTGCCTAGGAATATGTTTCATGACATAACCTCGACTTCTATGCGGACTAACATAGTTGGGAAAAAACTAGGCAGTCTAAGAAATTACAATGCTTTCCCTACTGCTATTATCAAGATGATGTATCTAGTATTACTGCTTGGTCGTGGAATTTATGTCATAAAGCTTATATTAGTCCTAGTACGGAATTGGGCACTGTCACAGATAATACCACTAGCATACAGATGTCTGATCCACTACAAAGAAACCGTGCCGACGTATCTAGCGTTTTTCGTCTGATTAAGATGGTTATTTTTATAAGTACTTCGATCGCGTTCAGTTCCGTTCCACGGCTATAGATGTTGTTAGCAGCGACTTGTAAGAAAAGGGGGTTTTCTCGATTCGTGACTATTTGTTTCTTAACATAAAATGACTATTTGTTTTATAGTATTTTTGCACGTTCTTACATTAACATTCTAAACACATTTTCATTGTACCAAAATGTGTTACAATACAAATTTAAAACAACAAGTGAACATGTCTCAGAAATTTAAAAACGCGCCATCTATTGGAATTAATTTTAAATGATCCGTTCCGTTCGATATTTCAAAAAATGATAATATAATAATGTTGTGCTTAGGAGAATTGATAAAAAAAGAAAAAAAATATGATCTATACTAGAAAATGTTAATTTTTCACACAATTCAATAACAAATCAATGCATATTGCGCCATCTAGTGATATTTATTAGAACCAAATTTTCTTTGTTAGCGCTGCGACCCCTTGGTACTGTATAGATTTTATAACTTGCCGTAGAATTTATAACCTACCAAGCCTTACTCTATAAGAGGTCTGGTAAGTAAAGTGAAGACTGAAAGGAATCACAAAGTAGTAAATGATAGCGTGTCGATTCTTAGGTGTAAATGGATGAAAGGAGAAAATGTGTTGCACCGACCCAAAGTAACATGGGACAAGGACAGGCAGTTGATGGTGTTATCATAATAAAGACATCATACAAATACCAGAAAGACGGTTATGATGATGATCAACAACTTTTGATAAGTACACATGTCTTTCATGCGGTTGTTGATATTTTGGTATATCGCCAATCCGAATACATTTTTCATAGAATATTATTAATTTCAAAGACTCGGAATCCTGACAACACGGCCCAATCTGTCACCAATTTGTAATTCAATAATTTTTGAACGTTACACACTATTTAAAATGTACGATTTGTCATCGGTAATGAAGGTTGACGTACGGATATCCGGAATACTGCCCTAGATTTTAGTAGACATTAAAAATATTAAATAAAAATTAGTTTGGATAATGGTAGGTTTGAGAGCAGTGGTGGAGCCGTGGTAACGTCAGCGACTTACGTGTCGTAGGTCGCGATTTCGAACCCAGGTAGGCGATTTTACTTTATTTACTGCTCTGAAAACGGTGAAGGAAAGAATCTTGAGGAAACCGGCATGTCATAGAACCAAATATCCGAAGACATGTGACATCCACCAACCCGAACTGGGCTCGCGTGGTTGATTACGGCCCTTTCTCTCTCGTATAGAGGAGTCCTGTGTCCCAGCAGTGGGAACGTTAAAAGGTTGATGATGATGATGAAAGGTTTGAACGTTCGCTCACGGGTTGAAGTCAAAATGTCATATATTAACCACTGAAGCTTTCTTGTCGCTTGGTTCGTTCTCTTTAGCCTATTAGGCGTTCACTGCTGAACTTAAGTCTATTTGGTTGCTTGCTAAGTTCACGGCTTTCGGTTCATCAATTTGTTGGTGACTTTAATCCTAGTTTTCAATGGAAGTTTCTCATTGTCCCAGTCAGTGAACTTGTTGTACATATTCATATTAGTTTCATGATGCAGGACAGTGGTGCTAACACTAAGTAAAACCGGAATGTGGTTTGAAGAGTCATCTAGGCACGATTCTACCTTGAAATATAACCCAGAGAGTCCTGCTGTTACAAAAAAGTCTATTTGGGTCACTTAGCCAATGTATCGGTTTCTCTGAAATGCTCCATTTCAAGTAACGAAGATGCGTCTTACAAAAGCAACATATGTTGTAATGTAAACGAGGTATTATTAAAGTAAGAATAGAATTAGAAGTAGAACAATATATATCGGTGTTAATCCTGTTGCAAGACTAAAAAAACCGGCCAAGTCCGAGTCGGACTCGCGCACGAAGGGTTCCGTACCATTATCGCAAAAAAAACGGCAAAAAATCACGTTTATTGTATGGGAGCCCCCTTTATATATTTATTTTATTCTGTTTTTAGTATTTGTTGTTATAGCGGCAACAGAAATACATCATCTGTGAAAATTTCAACTGTCTAGCTATCACGGTTCATGAGATACAGCCTGGTGACAGACAGACAGACAGATGGACCGCGGAGTCTTAGTAATAGGGTCCCGTTTTTACCCTTTGGGTACGGAACCCTAAAAAGAAATTAAAGAATTTCATAGACAAATCTCATCGACGAAAACATTTTTTCCAGTTCGCGTTGCCTTGATTAGCTGGACAAAAAGCTCTCCCACTTGGCGCCACAACAAGCTCTTTGCCAAATTCCTCAAAAATTCTTCAATAACTTATATTTAATTTCGAAGAGTCTTCGTGTTTTGTAAAACGTTGATGGATCATTTAATAATCTGTTGACAACTAAAAATGGCGCCTTGTCGTGAGATGCACTAAGGAAATGTATATGACAAATAAGATATTAGCATGTTGAGAGAGAAGTGAATTGGGTGTTGAAGGATACTTGGAAACTGCATCAAGGTTTTGTGGTTCTGAGTGAAGCTATATAGGTTAAAGTCCAGGGTTCTGTTTACGTGTGGGATTAACTTTATTCGAAGGCGTTTACTAGAGGAAATATGCTACACTAGCTGTTTGCCCGCGATTTCGTCTGCGTAGCATTATATTGTAGGTGTGAAATTATTAGTTCACCGTATAAACTTCCACCTCCCCCCTTTATTCCCCTTGTAAGGATGATTTCTAGGATAAAACTATCCTATGTCCTTCCCAGGGTCTCAAACTATCTCCCTACCAAATTTCATCTAAATCGGTTCAATGGTTTAGGCGTGAAAAGGTAAAAGATAGATAGAAGACAGAGTTACTTTCGCATTTATAATATTAAGTATCGATTGCAATATTCGCTATCAACATGCATTTTTTTGTAATTTGGTAGATGTTGGCACAATCAAACACAAGACTGAAATTACACTCCTCACTATTTTTACACATTTTTTTAAGCTATTGCATAGCTTCTATCGCGGGCCTTGAGCGCGGGGCCGAATCCAGAAATTCCGTAACGAAAAAACCTCACGCTCCCCACTCCGACGGGCACGGCGGTGATACTTTGACTATTAATAAGGTTTTTGGACATCACAGGCAACGGTGAAGGAAAACATTGTGAGGAAACCTGGACTTATATAGTTATAATGTAAGTCTGAAATAGCCAAGTCAGAGGCCTGTGGGGTTTCCCAGAGGCGGCTTAATTAACTCTGACACCAGAGGTGGCCACACCTCACACGAAAAGAAAGAAGAATAAGGTTTTTGAATTCTGTGGAAAAGGTTTGTTGCACGTGTTTTCGATTTCCGTGTTGGTATTTTTAGAATGAAAAATTTGGGGAGGTAAACGGTTAAGGGGGGGGTGGTTAATCCTATCTTGTTCTCCTGGATGAAGTAGCGAGGGGGAGGGGGGCAAATTTTTTTTCAGAAATGCGCTAACTCCAACCGTTTCTGAGATATGAGGGTTTTAAAATTTTTGTTGGTCGTAATTTTTTTGCCTTTTATCGGTCTCTCTGAGCTGTTTCTGTGACAATGGTGATCAATGTGGACCTTATGGTAATGAGAATAAGGGTCACTTTTGATTGTCAAAGAAAAGCGAACTTATTTCAATGTGAATAAGGGTATTTTTATTTGTGTTTTTTAGAGTTTTATTAATCGTAAATAAATGCGGGTTTGGCTCGCTACGTTTTTTTTAAGTATGCCCCACACCTCACGTTGCGTTGCAGTATAATACTTATTTACATCCGTCACCTCACACATCAGGTCCAGTTGAAAACCAGCGTCTGCCATTTTTGCTGAACTGAGCCTTTTTGGCGCAGCCGTGAGGCACACTTGCCTGCAAATTTTTTACATCGGACATTATACTTTTTTGTTTTTTATCAGATTTATATGTGTCTGGTACGAGTATATTGTGTGTCTTGTAATCTATGCTAAATCAATGTATTTTATTTCTATTATTATATTTCTATAAAGTTTACAGTACTTATGGCTTTTCGAAATTCCTTGGAATAAGGACGTAGGTACAATATTTTTTCAATTAGGTACTTAACATGATAGGTTGAGGAATGAGGTAATAAGACAACGTTGTGGTTTAAAAGAAGATGTAGTGACTAAAATTGAAAAGAGTATGTTAAGATGGTTTGGCCATGTTGAGGGGATGAATGAAAGGTGAATAACGAAAAGTATTTACAAGGCAGACGTGAATGGAAACGCCGGGAGGGGACGCCTTAGAAAGACATACATAGACCTTATTGGTGATGTTCTTCAGAAAGGCCAGGTGCGCAGTACTCATTACCGGCGTGTGTGTATTACTAGATGTATGAATGTGAGTGAAGCAAAAGAAGTATGTAAGGATCGTAGCAGGTTGCGTTCTGTAGTTTCTGCCTACCCCCATGGGAAAAAGGCGTGAGTTTATGTATGTATGTACTTAACATAAGTTTACACCTATATTACCCGTAGAGTAAGGCATCGGTGTTTCTAATAATGCATCTGCGTTTTAGTGATTATTTGTACAAATACAGACTCAATGACTTAAAAAAGAGGAGTCACTTTTTGGTAGCAGGGCAAACAAATATATCTACCTTGCAGAAAAGAAGGTGTAAAGAGGTACTTTATACCTTCTTATCTGCTAGATAGATATTTTTTATGAATATTTTTGGCATTATAGTCGATTCCGTCCATACGATTTACAGAAAAACATCAGAAGAAAATGTTCAACTGCGCAAATCCTAAACTCGCTTCCTTACAGCAATTCTCAGAAAACAACCATAATATACTAGCTAAATAACTGCCTAAGACATGATATAACAAGACGATTACTTTGCAAATAAATTTCATCGATTTCCTAAAATAAGTTGACGTAAGTTGTCGCCGTGTGGCGCCGAGTGACTCACTGTGTCTGTGACTGCGTATTGAACATTTTTAACACTTTTTCTAGCATTCTGAAACATTGCCAAACATTAGATGACGTTTTATTATATTAAATATTATAATTATAAAGATGAGGTGAAGTTGTAAGCGGAGAGCGGTAGCGTCAAGCGTCAAGATTTTTGTGTAATGGCGATTGTAAATTGCAATAAAGGTTTTCAGTTGCCTTCAGGTTGAGCTTTTAAAATTATTAGGGCGGTTAATAATGAGAAGTTTAGTCGAGTAACACAATGATATTACATTCAGTCACGTTTAGTAAGACTTACTCTTTGTAAAGCCCGCTTACACTAACAATGTTTTTTTCGTCACCACTTTGATATAGCGCAGTTATGTGGAACTCCAACCCATTGAAACTCCACGGTGTCCTCCTGTGCCGCTTATGGTGAGAACATGGTAACCATACATCCGCGAACCCGCCACGGCTGTCCTACCAAACCAGCACATGGGCGCCAGACGACTTCTTGTATGGCACCCTTGGTCCTCCTGTGACGGGTCAGGACAGTGGCCCTGCCACTCACCAATTTTTGGCCGCATTCAATGCTATACCGACACTCCTCCTCACCTGCGGCCCCACCGCCGAGTTAGTAGCCAACCCGGTCGATTTTATTTGACATATTTATTATTTAACCTCGTGTTACCAACTAACACTGAGTTAAGTTTTTGATGCTAAGTGGTGTTGGCTTTCGATACTAACGACTTTTACTTGGTGAAACCTTAATAGCGCAATTTGGGCCGGTCGGTCCATTTAAATAAAAAGTCGGCCTCTATCAACCCTGTTTAATTTTGATTATCCTAACCGGTATAGGGTAGGTTATTCTGGTTTAAGACAAGAGATGTTTCAAAATATCTAACTTTCTGTGACTAAAACCATGCTAACAAGGGTTTAGTCACAGGAATCGTTTGGCAAGAATTCTTTGTGTAAATAAAAGTTTTCCGTCTCCTTAATTTCAATTTTGTCCGCTCCGCCAAAAAAATCGCTGTCCGCTAACATTGACACCCCAGCCTTACCCACCGGTATGTGGTGTCCCAAATCGCATAGGTTTTATAATTTGGCATCGCGCACAACTTTGTCCGTCCTATTAAGATGCAGTTTAATCATATAATTTATGTACTTGTATCTCAAGAACTATTCGTCCAGGATTATAATTATTAGTATCACAAAATATATGTTTTAGACTGAAATGATTGTGCAACTATGTGTTATGTTTAGAGTGGTTTAGTTTGAACTATAAGGGAAGTGTGGGGTGTGCTAATTAGATATTATGTAATAACATGGCTTGTCCAATCAGTATGGTGGTGCCTTGTGAAATGGGTTGTTAGCCACGCACGTGCGTTTTCACGCGTTTTTTGCGTGGTGCGTTTTCAAGCAACATGCAGCGCCATGCGTGGCAGTGTGATAACCGCCTTACATGGGTGCGAATCCTATTCATATCATTGGTCCCGGAGAAATATTTTGTGTTCCCAATAAAACACTCTTTTGTCGTCACTGTTGGTGGTAATTTGGTTAGGTTACAATGTTGGCCTAAGAGAGGCTTTTTCGTTTTGAAGTGCTCAAGCATACTGCGCTACCACGGGGAGATAGCGCAGTTATGGTGGGACTCCAACCCACTAAAACTCCACGGTGTCCTCCTGTGCCGCTTATGGCGGGAACACGGACACGCGTTAGCACTCATCCGTGAACCCGCCGCTTGAGAGGTAGAGGTAGCCTATAGTTGCTTTTCTACAACCCCTGACGTGATTTTTTGTTCAATATGGCACTTGAATCTACAATTTAACGATTGCGATTGTACCTAAAACCAGGATGATATCTTTGCTTTCGCTTGTTTTCAGTTTCGCATCTGTTTTGAAAGCTTTTACATCTAATACGCTATAGACGCATTTATTTTACGAGTAGTAGTTCTTGAACTGAAATTAATAACTTTCGAGATGGATGCCTAAAGAATGTTTGATAGAAAGTTAAAAGTTAGTTTTTTACCTTGAAGCAAAGCCTTATTTAGCTCGATCTGAAAACTTACACGTATGATTCAAAATTCTGCTGAAAAAACCCTTTCAAATAGAAAAGGCAGGCATAAACATGTTTTCTTTCTTAACCGAATCGTTTAATCACGGAAATATCTCAGCGACCAAGTTCCTGGAACCGCTGATATCTAGAGAAACAGAATATTTTGATATGAGTGAGTCAGGCGCAGAGACGAAATAAACGTCGATCATATTATGATTATTTCGAATTATTTTACGGTAGATTTTTAAAGGGAGAAGATAGTCATAGATAGGCAAGAAATAGTTGTTGTACATGCAGGTGCTTTTTTGAGAACTTGTAAACTACAATAGAATATCCTAAATCGCCAAAATAGAATATGGTTTCGTTCTTCGATCAAAATCTTTAAAATATTTGATGCCCGTTTTCACTATATAACACTAGGCGACACCTAAATAACTATATTTTATGGGTTTGGTGCAGTGCGCTTTTATTTAGGTATTACATATTGTTGCTTAATGTAAGTGGCAACAATTTTAAACGGCCTTAGGTAGCATCTTGAGTTTCTCCCTTGTTCTGTACTATATCTTGAAGTTCTGGCAGTGTCATAACGGGCAGGCTCGGGCAGTATTTGAAATACTTGTTATTAAATTACGTAATTGAAATACAAATACGCACTTATTTGGTATTTGTAATACAACTACTTCTTAAAAATGATTCTTTTAATTGGTAAGTACCAGACACTGAGGTATTATTTAGTTAGTATTTCAGATGTAAAATACATTTGAACATATCAATACATTTAACGATCTTATTAACAGATGCGTTCTGCAGAAAATAGCGCACGATAGCTTTCGTAAGCAAAATGGCGACCGCGTACGTCAAATTGTCAAATATCTATCTATATATGTTTCAAATACACGAATCACAAATATTTTGTATTAAGTATTTTAAATACATGCGAGATAGTATTTTGTAATTTGTATTTTAAATAAAGCAAAGCATGTATTTTGCCCAGCTCTGGAATGGGTTGTTAGAAAACCCTAACCAACAAAGATGATCGAAGACCTCAAAAACCCCAGATTCCAACATAGTCAGGCACAGGTAACACACAAGATACCTAGTTGTCAATTGCAATTATAAAGGAGACCACTGATTCATTCTAGGTGATTGACTCCTACGTGAGCGGGATGCCACACAGCTGTTGAATCATAAATTAAAATTATCCATTTCCAAGTTCAGAACGGAAAGTTAACTATTGAAAATACAGTAAATCATCTTGGCAATTTTATTATCCTGTTGACAGAGTCTACTGAAGTGGCCTCTCTGCGAAAGAGCTGGAAAAACTCGCGAGATTATTCTGGCAATTTCAGTAAATTATAGTGATGTCCTAGCTAGAGGAATCCTGTTGCTATGCTACCAAGCACTTAATATCTATGTTTCTTCGTTAAGTATTCAATCGAGACTTTTTATCCGACTACGGTGAAGCCAAAGGGAACTGTTATAATTTTAGCAGTCTATGTATGTATGTTTGTCTTTACGTGTGTTCCTCCGTAGCGCCTAAACTATTCATCTGATTTTAATAAATAAGGGGTCAATCTATTCATTATTATGGCCCGGGTAACATATCCAAAAAAAAAAACTTTTTCGTATTATTACAGTTATTATTAAACTTTTTTAACTTTAATTTGTCTCGTCCAATCGAAATCTATTTATCATACCTACTTATTATCTTATATATAAAATTCTCGTGTCACAATGTTCGTTCCCGTACTCCTCCGAAACGGCTTGACCGATTCTCATGAAATTTTGTGAGCATATTGAGTAGGTCTGAGAATCGGCCAACATCTATTTTTCATACCCCTTAGACCTGGTAGGGTAGGGTAGGGTAGGTTAGGTAGGGTAGGGTAGGGTAGGGTAGGGTAGGGTAGGGTAGGGTAGGGTAGGTAGGTTAGGGTAGGGTAGAGTAGGGTATGGAAGGGTAGGGTAGGGTAGGGTAGGTAGGTTAGGGTAGGGTAGGGTAGGTTAGGGTAGGGTAGGGTAGGTGAATGTTTGGTGTTTTTATGGCAAAACAAAGTTTGCCGGGTCAGCTAGTTTTGTATATTACTAATAAAGTGACGATCTCTTTAATAATTCTTATGACAACTATCTCCAGACGCCAGACGATTTGATTAAGATACGTAACTCATAAAATACGTGTTTAGTGGCAAGTGCTGCTTTTTCTTATGTTGAAATCTTTTTGAGGTCGGCACCTAATCAATATTGCTATAACGACACATTTGAAAAGTCTTCCTCATCATCATCCTCGTGAATGGCAGCCTTGGTTCACGTATTGCTGTATCGATATGTTCGGACTTGTAGTAATAAAACTTTAGGGCCGTATAATACACCTTATTTTATCAATAAAATCCCCCACATAAGGGGTGCAATCACCACATCCTCTAAGATTTAGTACCTGATTTAGTTATTAGGATATCTGTATAGTCTAACAACCATAACTCTGGGCCTACTTCACACACTGGTGTACATTAATATAAAAATAATCATATTTTTACGGCCATACCATAGAAAATAAAATAATAAAATTTAACTAACACACACATGATAAGATATTTTTGTATTGAGCAAAAATGACAATTTTTAAACGTAATTTCAAAAGATTTTTTGCATTTAAAAAAAATCTGCACAGCTTTTAGGGCTTTTTATATTTATTTTGTGTAAGACTTTGAGTTGACACACTAATAAGATAATCACGGCTCTATGGCAATTATTTTAATCTTATTGTTGTCTTTAAAAATGTAAGCCAAAAATGCATAGGCGTCCTCCCTATGCATTTTTGGCTTACATTTTTTGCATGAAGTAGGAAATGCAGTAAAACTTGTGGCGATTAAAACCTGTTTTATCGATAAAATTAGTTGTATTTTACGGCCTTAAAGTTTTATTACTACAGGTCCGGGAATACTGTATAAGCCACCTTTCATTTGTGCTACGTTTCCTTAGTCGGTGCGGGTGTCATCCAGGTCTACCCTTGGATGTTTAGTATGTCGGCCACCCGGCTGTTGATCTCCACTTCTGTATTTCGTCTCCACCTGCAAAATTTATCTCTCATGAGCTTTACAAATTACTATTATTTTTTTTTTACAAATTTTAATGGCCAGTTCATGAGGGTAGGATAATTCTACTCTCTAGTATTAAAAGCTTGTGACTAAAAGAGTGATGAATATAAATGTAGATGGATGGAGAGGAAGGCCAGATATGATTGATAAAGGAGGCTTTTTAATTAAGGTGAGAATCACCATAATAAATCATTGAGTATGAAAGTAGAAAACGTATTGCGCCTACTGCAATTGAAATGAGACAAGGGCAGGAAGATGATGATCAAACTAGAACATATTCATACTGTAAGGTAAATGTTGGTTCCTTTCTCTTATGGCAGATTCGTAGGGCCTGATTGCACCACGTAAACGATACACATGATTATTTTAATAATTATTTCAAGTTAACAGCGCTAAAGGTATTAAATGATTTGTGATGCAAGTGGGCCTAAGACGAAATCATCTAGAAGTCTAATAAAACGCCGAGGGCCAGAAAAATGTACCAGCCAACTACATAAGTCTTGAGGGAACCATTAACGCAATCCGAAGGCCAGGCCACTTCACACAAATGTCACAAAATTACTCGGCAACTGATCGGCGTCATTTTATCTTATTTTTATATTAATACACTCAGTTACGCCAAATTATACGTTTTTATTGCGTACGTATGATATTTTAGTTCTGTGACTAGCTGCTGGAATGTGGGCTTTGAAATATTTTGTGCAACTGATTTTTGTGATGTTGGGTTTTTGTGATAGCTCTTTGTGGAAGTATGAAGGTATGGCGCGTAAAGTACCGCAATCTTCACTGAAAAGGAAGGATCCTCCGACCACTGTTGGTAACTTCAGAATGTTTGTTGTCGGGATGTTGCATTTATGTTCATTATGGTCAAATCGCTCGGAGAACTTTGATGGCGCGATGTACGATTTGTAGGACATCAGGTCTTTTTTTGTTTGTATGTAGCGATATAGATGGAACTACAAAGGGTATTTCCGTGGTTGTCATACCTAATTTAGTTTTTTGTCAGTTGCATTGCTATTGCACAGATAATATAATACTAGCATATAGATGCCTCATCCCATACAAAGAAACCGTGCCGAAGTAACTGGCGTTTTTCGTCTGATTAAACTGATTATTTTGTGTACATCGATCACGTTCGGTTCAGTTCCACGGCGATAGATAGATGGTCTTAGCAAGTGAAAGGGTTTTTTCGGTTCGTGGATATATATTTAAATACAGTGACGATTTATTTTGTATTATTTTTTTGCACGTTTTTAAATTTTATTGCACCAAAATGTGTTAATTGTAACATATATGTATTGACATATTTAAAAAATTGAGGGAAATGCCTCGTAAATTTAAAACCGCGCCATCTATTGGCATCAATTTCAAATGATCCGTTCAAATAATCTTTGAAATGTGAATTAAAAGCCCAATATCCCATAATTTTGTGCCTAGGAGAGTTGATTAAACAATAAGATACAATTTTTATGTTCAATTCCGGAAACTCAATTTTACACACAATTCAAATACAACTCGATGCATGTCACGCCATCTATTAAAATTTATTTGAAACTAATTTTCTTTCTTAGCGTTGGGACCCCATGGTATTACTAACTGTTGCAAGAAATGAATGAAAATCTAGTTATATGTTATGAAAGTTTTTCTGCAGTCTTCAGAAATCAAAGTAAAAAAAAAATAACAAATACTTACTAGGGCGCTGTTTATTGAAACGATACGTAGATGCTGCGAAGTCATCAAAATAACTCGGCAGAATTATAATTATATTCAACGGAAGTAATTAAAAACTTTTATTGGTATCTTTATTATTTGAAATAAAACTAGCTCATGTCATTAAAATGTGGGTACTTTGATTGTGGGCTCTTTGTTGTGCGAAATAGTTGATTATTATTTTAGTATCACAATAATAGCAATTAAAGACCCTTGTGCCTTTTGAAGTCAAATGTGAAAACTATAGTCTATGGAAGAACCGATGATTCTCAAAACTTATGAGGATTATTTAATATGATTTCTAACTAATATGGTAGGGAACAAAATCATACAAAAAAGCCCGACTGCTTTAGAAGCGAACTAAAAATAGGTAAACAAGAAGAAAATCATGATCAATCAATGAGATCAATCTGTGCAGTCGGAGGATACATATTCGCGAGCTGGCCAAAACCTGATGTATCCTGCGACTTCACAGCATGATTTTCTTCTTTTTTACGACTTTTTAGTTCGCTTCTTATGCAGTTGGGCTTTTTGATTTTTTGAATTAACTTTTTTATTTATAACTTTTTAGTTAACTTTTCTTTTCCAAATTAGATACGTTTAAACATATAATTGTTGTATATTTTAGAAATCACCTCTTAAGGCGATATATACGCCCCAATGTAACGTAGTACTGGCCGTGCGCCCGCTCGATGCCAAAATATCAAAATTGCACCTCCTTTTGAACAGTTTTGTTTGCAAAATATTATTTGATTTACATATGCTATGTTAGGTATGAAGAAATTCCAGCCATCAATTTTTCTGTATAAAAATATTTTTAAACATCCAAGTCGTTTTGGAGGACTTTCCAAAAGTTGCGAAAAATATCGTGTTGTTAATTTTTTTTTTAAAGCAAAACTATTAGTTACACGAAAAAACCTTGTGTTCAAAATTATGTACATGAATCAATAATAAATATATATTTTTTTCAAAGCTTTGAACCAAGCTGTTACTGAGGAGTATGCTTTAGAAAGTTACCGTTTTACGGCACTAATGCGTATGTAGGCCCTTAACCCTTTATTTTGATACCCCACACGAAGGGTTTCGAAGGAAAAAATATTGCTAGCTGCAGCTCTAGCTGGATACCATTATTTACAAGTCTCTTAAATATATTTAGTAAACCAATTCTAAACTACAGAGGCTGAATGAATGTTCTTGCTCTTGCATGAATCTTCTAGCATGAAAACATAATGCTAAATCAAATGCTCAATCATTTTTAATACGAATAACACCCAACACGATAAACAGTATGGTATTATCAAAGGACGTTGTACGACCGACGCTGGTGTTACCTTATTAAAACACTTCTTTGATGCGTGGGAAGAGGCACAAGATAACATAGGTTTCTTTAGCGACCTGTCAAAAGCGTTTGACTGCTTTAATCATGAAACATTGCTATTGAAACTTGAGCATTACGGGCTAGGCCAATCAGCGTTAAGTTTAGTAAAATCTTATTTAAATGATTATTTCAAATAAACGGTATCAATTCGTCGGGATTAACCGTGAAAATGGGGGTACCACAAGGTTCAATTTTGGGTCCTTTCTTATTTCTAGTCTACTTTAACGATTTACCCTAGATGGGTTAAATAAGTTGGAAAACAATTTAAACATGGTGTTATTTATTGATGACACTTCTTTGATTTTTAAGATAAATAGACGTACGAGTAACGTTGACGACGTAAATAAAGATTTATCTATCTGTCTATTTATCAAGACTTTTCTTGCGACAGGTTCAAAATTGGTTCACAGCTAATAATTTAGTTTTAAATGCTAAAAAGACTAAGTGCGTAAAATTTGCTTTGCCGATTGTCAAAATAACTGATTGTTACATTATATTAAACAGGAAGAAGCTAGAATTCTTCTATAAAACTGTTTTCCTGGGGACCAAGCTAGACTCAAGGTTACAATTGGGTCCTCATTTAATATCACTTGCAGGGCGGCTAAGATTGGCAGCTTATGCTGTTAGAAAAATTTACTGATGTAGATACCGCGAGGCTAGTCTATTTTAGTTACTTTCATAGTATAATGTCTTACGGTATCTTACTATTGGGAAGGGCTGCAGACATTGAGTCAGTTTTTATTCTGTAAAAAACGAGCCATTAGAGCGATATACAATCTTCGCCGGCGCGATTCTCTAAGGGAACTGTTTAAAGACATTAACATAATGACGGTAACTTTGTCAATATATTTATGAAAACGTCATGTACGTTAGAAATAATTCAAATCTTTTTAGTTAAAACGGTTACAGACTTAATTATGTTACTAGAAATAGGGACCAATTAATATAACCAGGTTTCAGGCTGGCTAAAGTAGCATCGTACTGTATAAAGTGTTACAATAAAATACCACTCCACATTCTAGAAATGAATGCGATGAAATTTAAAACTTGTATAAAACGCACACTATACAGGCAAGCATATTATAAGTTGTGAGATTACATCGCTGATAAAAATGTTTGGCTCAATGCTGGTCCTGCTCTGCAGCTACTAGGGCGCAAGAACAAGTGATGGGCAGAAAAAAATTGAAGTATTGTTGGACCTGCTGAAGACTGTATGAATATATTTGTATTGTATAAATTCAATTTCTTTTAGTATTATATAACTGCACAGCATGTGTGAGTACTATGTTCCGACTGTAAATCTACCATTCACTGTACCTATGTGTCGTTTCGTTGACTTCTGAGTGCCCTGGCAGTTGAGTGTGTCATGCTCTCTCTAATTTATCTCTGATGGTGGCACACGTGTAAGATCATTCGGTTCCCTTCATGATGGTTGAGGTGAGTGGTGCCGATCCAGTTGGGATTGGTCATAACTAAGCTGCCTCGACCTGTTATTGTATTTTCTTAAAATGTTTGTTACTCTAGAAGCTTTTACGAAACATATCACTAAAATTTAACAAACGGGGTTCTTTTTACACATTTTCTTTTAAATCATATTTGGAGAGCATAGGCAGTTGAGTGAAGAATATGGTCTTCTCTACTATATACTTAGCAATGTAGAGTTATATTATACAGTTCATCAAAATGGCGGAACATGCTTAACTGTAATTGAATGATACGAGCAATCAACATCTGTCTACAGCAAACACAGATAATACTTTCGACAGCGAATCGTTCACCATTACAAACAAAGAAACAAACATTACAAAGTGAACTAAACCAATGAAACCGTAGCAAACACTTTAATTTGTGACTCATATCTGCCTTTAACAAAAACAGTTTTAAACCCTTTACAAACACAAACATAGTCTAAATTGTATGTTAGCTTTTAACATTCTTCGCGAGTTTACGTCTTGTTCTCGTAAGTACAGATCAAAGACAGTAAACTCTAGCTGTAAAAATCGATGTGTTCATGGGCATTGAGATATCTCAAACAAATCTATTAGTGCAATTTTTAACCGACCTCAAAAAAGGAGGAGGTTCTCCAGTCGTCGGTTTTTTTAATGTATCTTACCCGATTACTCAAAAACGCCTGGACCGATTTGGAAAATTCTTCTTTTGTTTGAAAGGGTATAATTACCAGGTGGTCCCATGGTCATCAGGTCTGATGATGGGTTCCAATGTAAATCGAGGGAATTCCTTAAATATTATTGGCAAACATATAGCGATTTTGGTATTTTCACCAACACGGCAAGCATGTGCACTCGGAATGTATCATTTGGTGATATGGAACTGATGAAGACGACCACAGATGGCCCTTGGAATGCCTTAATGATAAATAACTATGTCATGAGTCTGGTACGGTACGGGTAATACTTAAGCGATTATGAAAAAGCAAATACATACAAATAAAGAAGAAAGAAAGAAAAAAATAAAGAAAGAAAGAAAGAAACAAAGAAAGAAAGAAAGAAAGAAAGAAAAGTACTTTATTTGGCACACGCAGATACAGACAATGTAGATACAAATAAAACTTAATTTTACAACAATTACATACATAGTGTGCCCCGCGGCTGCGCCAAAAAGGTCCAGTTCAGTAAAATGCCAGACAACTGGAAGTAGCCTGACGCTGGTTTTCAACTGAACCTTACGTTGAAGTGTACGGATGTGAATCAGTTTTACGGTGTTAAATATACAGGTAAATAAATATAAGTTAGTGTGAATAAAATGGGACTGATAAAAATTGTACCATCGAACTGATCTGATGATGAAACCGGAAGGTCGGCATTGGAACTAAAACAATGTATCCTGGTCGTGTTTCAGCTGATTGAAATTTTCATGAGATGTCATGTACTATGATAAATGATTGTCAAGATAACATGAACTACCAAAACTAAAAAGAGAAAAGTAATAATCTGTTTAACTAAAAAATTCAACCGACTTTCAAAAACAAAACACTACAAAGCAAAAAATATATTTCTATTCCGAAGTCGATGTCGAAAAACCAAAAACAATAGGTACCAAAGACACCGAAAAAATAAAGTTATTTTTCGCTTTGTAGTGTTTTGCTTTGGAAGCCGGTTTAATATACATTTTTCGTCATAATTTATAATCTTCTGCCCTTCTCCCACCTAATGCGTCGCTTAGCTCATCACGTTTTCTTCTTCCTTTTCGAATGAGTACGGAAAGGACCGAGAAAGGAAAGAACAAGGAGCGGCTTCTGACTACCCTAAACGACCAAAAGTTTTACGTGCTTTCCGAGGTCACCCATCCGCGACCCGATTGCGGCAAGCGTTCCTTAAGGTTGCCCCAGACGGTCATTCTTCCATAAAAACGTAGTATGGCGATTACTACACTGTTTGACGGTGTACGTTCAAAATAAAAAAAAATGATATTAATTTGTCTCATCATTATGTAACCCTTTATGGAAACAAAAACGTAAAAAGAAATTGATTGTTATGAGCATCGAAACGTCCATATTTTAACACTAATTTTAACGCATCTTTGGGCGGAAATAAATACCATAAGAAGAAGGAAAATTGCCACCATACAGGGATAGGTTAGTAGTTCATCAATGCAGATAATTTTATTTTGAAATTATACTTTAATTTTTTTGTCATGATATCCGTACTCCCAAAAGTCTGTTTATAAAATTTCGCATGCTCGTTTTCGTCCTAAATCATCACCCATTTCGCTACAAATTTGCAACAGTTCTAATTCGTACACAAACTAGCTTCTTACTGCACATCACAGCATCTATCTCTTTCGCACGTGTTGTCGGGTGAGATAGCATGCATTTTAACCTCGCACACAAAATAGTTCGTGCCGTCGACTAGGGGAATCTTAACCCTGTAGGTCGACCCGTGCGGCTGTCATAATTTTGCCACGAGTGTATGATGAGTCAGTAGGTGCTTGGCTCTCGATACCTGTCCTTATATACGGTCTGTCAACGTATTTACGGCCAAAACATTCAAATTTAAAACCTTGTAGGATTGAACGCAGAGAGAAATCCTCATGTTTATGAAAACATGAGGATTTCTCTCTGCGTTTTCGGTCATTTACGATATTATTCACGTGGTTTGGTTTGATGAATAATTTGGGCGTTCCCATCAGTATAAAATAGTAATCTTTGGTTCCCATTACAAAATTAAGGATTAATTTGTAACTTAGTAGGTATATAGGTTTTAGGGCAAATTTATTTAAAGCAACATTGATTGCTAAAATATTTCTTTTGCACCCTGTTTCGGTAGCACATAACAATTCCATACATTTTAGATAAAAGTTATCGCTGATAGATTATCATATCAGGATCTTTGGTTCATCATCATTTCAGCCGAAAGACGTCCAATGCTGGATATAGTCCTTCCCAGGCGTCGCCACATTGACCGATTCCGGTCACTGTGGTTATTATCCCTGGTTCACTTTTTTATAATAAAGTTTTGATAAAAGGTACCTATCAATCAACCAGACATATATTTGAATTATCACTAAAGGCGTTGTTCATCTGAAAAACTATAGAAAACTTATTGTTTTTGTAAGAAAAAGAAATTATGCCATGATTTATGTTATAAAAAAGCTTTAAATGCATGGAAGCTTTGATAAAATGTGCATAACAATGCTTTCATGTTATTGCTTTCTTTAAAGTTTGTAAATGCAGTCTCGCCGATTGCAATGAAAAACTCTCTTTTATCTCGAATCATCTTCTAAAATTCAGACACAAATGCTATTTGCTCCTAATATTATAAATGTTTGTTAATCTAGATGTTTGAATGTTTGTTAATCGATTATACATCAATGATTGCACAGATTTGGATACAATTTGGAACATGGGTAGACTATAACCAGGCCTAGGACATAATACCAGCCTGTTCCTGGGAGAAGAAGAAGAAGAGACAAGAAGTTCAGAATTTGAACTGTCCCACTGCAGCGTAAAAGCCGCTTCTCATATAGAGAAGGAACGAGCATCGAAGTCACCACGGTCAACACACACAGTCAACGGGGTGAATAGAAACGCAGGGGTAAATAGAAACAAACTTTGAAGGGAATTTTCACGTTATTTAAATATTTTTGCAGCATTTTATTAGGTACTCAAATATACTAAATATTAAAAAAAAAACGATGCTTTGTTTGAAACCAATAAAGTGGAATCACAGTTAAAATTCCCTTCAAAGTTATGTTGCCTGCGTTCCTATTTACCCCGTTTGACGGTAGGTGGGCGATTTCAGACATATTATTGCCTATAAAGACTATGAAAGCCCAGGTTTCCTAGTATATAAGTCAAGGACATAGGATGATTTGCCCGGTAGTATGTTTCCGTGGTATAATTTTCGACTTTCAAGCAGGTGAAGCCACTGGCGAGACCTATAGCTGAAATGTGTCAAGGTATATTATTCTACCCTCATTTTGGATATGTCCCAAATGCGCCGGAGTGGAGTAAACATCGATTAATATTCCAGATTGTCGTTATTTTCGGCATGTGTGGATTTAATTTAGTGCATTACTAAATTGCAACGAATTCCAAAGCATTTTTTCGTTACATTTTTAGGACGTTCCTCCTATTATGCTGTGATAAAATAGAAAATTAATGACCAATTTGTTTTCTTTTGTTTTGTGTTTGCGCGATATTTAAATGGATGAGTAGGTGAAATTGAGGTGAAAAGGTTAGTCCGTCAGCTATGTAGCGGGGTTGACTACTCAAGGTGCGTTTCTACATAGATTATAATTTTCATTTGGTTCTATTCTTACAACGATCTTTTGATTTCCTAACCAGAAGATTTCCTAAGCGAAAACAGTCGTTCCAAGCCAATCAAACTTTTGTATCCGTACAATAGTCACAATGTTTGACAAGCAATGCAACCAATGTTTTATTGTTCTCACCTCTGGGACGGATCTGCAAAATACTAGCTTGATGCACTAGTTGAGTTAAAGCACCAGAGCCTTAAGCATCGTCGCCGAGTTGCCAGCTTGTCGGTTTTTTATCAGTTGCATTTCGGGGATTGTGCGATGGAATTGCATGATCTAATTCCGCCTAGCCAGTTGCATCATCGGACTATAAGACGTACGGCGATGCGCCATCGGTGCATCCCACCCATACGCACTAAACGTTTTGGAAATACTTTCATTATGCGTACAGCTAAGGAGTGGAATTCGCTGCCGGAGACTGGGATTCCCGATAGCTACAACCTCGGGGTCTTTAAGTCAAGAGTGAATAGGTTAAAAGCGTGCTACACCGTCGACTACATCATCGCTTACCATCAGGTGAGTTACAAAACAAGTGAAACCATGACCTCTGAGCTTGGTGATAGTATCTGTGTTTCAGGGGCCAGGTATAAATAGGTTTTTCATATTAGTGTCAGTTTAGAATACTTTAGACTAGAGTCCGTTGAATGCGAAAAACACAGGAGAGGTCGATGCAGTGACGCCTCGAGGAGGCTTATGTTAAGGAGTGGACGTTTTCCAGATCAAGTGTTGATGATAATGACTTTCGATTAGACTATTAGTCACTTCTCCCTTTCTACTCTTACTTAGGACAATTTAGGTCACAGCGTTACTTCATCATCGAAATCGAAATTAATCGGTAATGTGTTTCTCGTATCCAGCGACCCTCACCATGTCATCTGTCCACGTTGTAGAAGACCTTTCGACGCTGTGTCTTCTGGCAAGCGATCGCCACTCCAGTACCTTTCGACCACATCGGCCATCGGTTCTGAGATCAATGTACCCTGACGAAGAATTCTTCATCCTTACATACGCATTTAATAATATTATGATGCTACATTGTCAAAGTTAAATATAACTAAAATCCCAAAGGTTCTTGACCTATTGTCCTTGCGCAGTATTGTTTTACTTACGCGAAAGATAACATTCCCGCGTATCTTTGGAAATATTCGCTCTGTTGTTATTGTAAATATTTTTGGAAGAGCTTCCAAAGGAAAATCTGTTTAATTCCTTTATGCCTTTCTTGTTTTTGCAATTAATGTGTTATTGTCTTAAAGTTAACACTTTATAATTAAGTGAGATTTTTATAACCAGCCTATAATCTACCGGTGAAATTTAAAAGGATATTTTAATAAGAAAAGAGTGGCAATTAACATTCTTTGTCATCAATAAGAATATTACTTTCAGCTTCAGTTTTAATAAGTCACTTTCAAAGATCGCTTTTAGCGATAAGGCCGCCCATTGTGTCACCCAGTGTAATGTTTTCTTCGTCTATACTTTCTGTAACTTATATAGTGTACATAATAAAGAGTATTCTATTCTATTCTTGATGTAAAATTTATGCCCAGAGCCGGCTGCGAGGATGATGTACATTGCTCTCAGTACCGAGTTCAATCATGAAGTATTTTGTTTAAAAACTCTATGTACAGCGTTTCCTCGTTCTCGCGCGATCGTATATATATTATATCGAAAATTTTCCATAACAGAGTCTGGATTTTTGGGGGTTAGACGATATGGCTCGACCCCAAGGCACAAGGCATTCCCTGTTGTTGTGATGTCAAGTTAAATTATGTTATTTTCAACTGGCTGTTGCCCGCGACTTCGTTCGCTTCAAACTCGTATTTTAATTTAATTTTCTCCCAGGATCTGTATTTTTGTCACGTAACACACTCATTTTTTCCGGCCTATGTTACTCCTTATAATATCAGCTATCTATCAGTGAAAGTCCCTCAAAATCGGTTCAGCGGTTTCGCAGGTTACCAGGAACAGACTTGAAATCTTAAAATTGCGTATTTGTTATTAGTACCGTATATACTTTCACATGCATTCAATAAAATTTTGTTATTTTGATATTACTTACAGACACATCAATTTTATTTATTTACTAGTTTATGTCAGAGGCTTCGCCCGCGTTGATGTCGGAAATTATCCTGAGGGAACATGTTCCTGGTATAAAAAGTATCCTATGTGCTAACCTGACTATAATCTACCTCTGTGACAAATTTCATCAAGATTCGTCCGAGGTTTGAGCGTGAAGAAGTAACAAACATACACAAACTTTCGCCTGGAAAATAAAATATTAGTGTTAAGTGTGATGTAGATGAATAGATCAGATTTTGCCCAGCAGATGTGGGGTTTATTGGAGTTATCTCCTTCTTCCACTTGTGTAATGTCTGCCTACCCCAAATAAAAAGAGATATGGTCAAGAAATCGTTGGCGATACGTCATAGTGATAATAGGGTAGTTGACAAAAAATATCCAATTAGTCCGTCAGTTAGATAACCTGAAAATATTGGACACGTATTTATTCTATACTTATATACATTTATATTTAAATATCGTGTGACGTCATGATTCACTACACTTTTGACTGACAAAGTGACGTCACAAGCCCAAGCTCCTGAACTTTGATGCGCTTTATCTTAGTCAGTTTTTATTTATTTGATAAAACAAAAAATAGGGGTCCAATATTTTTAACCGACTTCGCAAAAAGGAGGAGGTTCTCAATTCGGCTGTTTTTTTATGTTTGTTACCTCAGAACTTTTTACTGGGTGGACCGATTTTGATGAATCTTTTCATATGAAAGCTGGTACTTGTCATGTGGTATCATTTAAATTTCATCAAGATATGATGAAGAACTCCGGAGATATACATCAGAACTCTTCAATAAATGACGGCATATCACTCGGGATAGCTGCAATCGGATGTCTGTTTATTGTTTACATCATTTCATAACATAACATCTCTTTAGCACGCTCTAAAGGGGTACGCAGGTGTGAACAGTTCACCCTGTTATACTCTAATTCTACCATTTTTGTTTAAGTTGCATGTTTCTGAGTTAATCTATTCTGGCTTCTCTTTGGAGAAAGGGGCCATTCCACAACAAAAAAGTGAAAATAAAAAACATTTTAACAAAAAATAAACCGACTTCAAAATAATATCACTGCAAAGTTAAAAATAACTTCAATTTCGGAAGTCGGTGTCAAAAAACGAAGAAACCAAAACAAGAACACCGACTCCCGAAATTGAAGTTATTTTTCACTTTGCAGTGTTTTTATTTTGAAGTCGGTTGTATTTTTTGTTAAAAAGTTTTTTGATAATCTCACTGACGGACTAAATAAAATCATCATATTATGTGTACCCAGGAAACATCCATATTGTCACGGTCTATTAATTCAATTGGTTACTTCTAGGCAAGCGTGCTTCATCGTCCACCACATCATCGCTTACCATCAGGTGAGATAGTAGTCAAACGCGAGCCTATTTTTAACCGACTTCCCAAAAAGGAGGAGGTTCTATGTTCGACTTCAAGTTTGTTTTTTTTAGATAGATAGATAGATAGATAAATTATTTATTCAGCGCATACAAAAGACAGCACAGCACACAAAATCACAATCAAATTATTTTAATTTACATGTGGGTATTTAAAAAAAAGGTGCCAACATACAAAAAAAGGAAAAAATACATAATAAAAGTGACACAAGTAACTTACCTACTTCAAATAGAACACAGTGCGGTGTGCGTCTCAAGGTTGCACCAAATGGGAGTCCAGCTCAGCATGTGTCTGTTTTTTGTGTATGTTCACCGATAACTCCGTCAGTTGTGGACCGATTTTGAAAATTCTTTTTTTGTTTGAAAAAGTATGTTCCGAAATTGGTCCCATTTTAATTTGGTGAAGATCTGATGAAGAACTTCGGAGATATACAACAGAACTCTTCAATAAATAACGGTAAATCTCTCGGGATTGCTGCAATCGCATGTCTGTTTGTTGTTTATAACATTTCATAACATAACATCACGCCAGTTCGCTCTTAAGGGGTAAGCAGATCTCTCATTTCACCGGTTATGTTCAAGTTTCATGAAATCTATTCTGGCGAAATAGTTCCCTTACTAACTTGCATATTAGGTACGTACAACTAAAAAGTGAAAAATAAAAAAACTTTTTGCAAAAAAATACTACCGACTTCCAAATACAAAACTACAAAGTGAAAAATAACTTAATTTTTTGAAGTCGGTGTCCATAACGCAAAAAAATGGTACCTACGAAAGACACCGACTTCAAAAAATTAAGTTATTTTTCACTTTGTAGTTTTGTATTTGGAAGTCGGTAGTATTTTTTTGCAAAAAGTTTTTTTAAATTAAATAAATAAATGGCTCCCCACTTCCTTACAAGATTCGTCCACCATAACCTTCCATAACGTCCAAAATTACTTCGTAACATAAACAGCAAAGTGACACAAGATATTTTGGAAACTCCATCAGCTGCACGTTAACAACAGCGTCTTGCCAAAACGTCATTATTTTGAACACTTTATTAGCAAATGTAATCTTCTTACCGTTTTTACGAGCTTATAATATTTTTAATAATATAAGAATTTAGGGAATTTTATTAAAAATATTAGCCCAAGGTTATTGAGATGTCATGAGACCACCTGTTGGAGCGTTTTAGTCGTAAATCGAATATGTTATATGCCTGTTATGTATCTATGTCACATTATACTAAGTGGTAAGACTCATTTAGTTACGTAGGTATAGAAATAATCTAGAACTTGGGTAGAAATAGGAGAAAACGGTTTCGGATGTTGCTTGGACGTTGTCAGCTAATATTTAATTAACCCCCGACGAAAAATGAGGGGTGTTATAAGTTTGACGTGTGTTGCTGTGTATCTGTGTGTCTGTCTGTGGCACTATAGCGCCTAAACGGATGAACCGATTTTGATTTAGTTTTTTTTGTTTGAAATGTGATTTTATCGAGAGTGTTCTTAGCTATGTTTGAATAAAATCGGTTTAGCCGTTCAAAAGTTATGGGCGTTTTACTGTTTGAATCGGGGTGTTTTCGCAAGATATCATGTCATAATTACGTGTTCAATAGATTCTCGATCGAAGCGTATCTACTATGTACTAGATAAATTATGAAAAATGAAATAAAAATGTGACGGGGTTTTTTAATTTTTGAAATTTTGCTTGTTACATAGCGCTCGCGCTTGACCTCTATATCACCTGATGGTAAGCTATGATGTGGTCGATGGTGTAGCAAGTTTGCCTAGAAGCAATCTTTTCACTTTTGACTTAAAGACCCAGAGGTTGTAGCTATCGGGAAACACAGACTCCGGCAGAGAATTCCATTCCTTAGCTGTATGCATAATGAAAGTATTTCCAAAACGTTTAGTGCGTATGGGTGGGATGTCCACCATGTAGCGATGACGCATCGCCGTCAGAGTTGTTGTTTGCTTGTGGTAGTTACACCATCATCATCTTCCTGCCCTTGCCCCCATGTATGGTGTAACACGTTTTCTTCTTCCATACCCAGGACAGTATCCGTCACGCTATCACTGACTCCCTTTTCTTTCATATCACTTCTCACACAGTCCATCCATCTTTTCTTTGGCCGTCTCCTTCCTTGTTGTTAAGTCCGACTTGTTGATAAGTACGAGTCTGAAATTTGAAAACGATAGCCACACATGATATTTTTCATTTCACAATCTTTAATCCAAAAAAAAAAACTCAAATGTCTTTTGTTGAAAATATCTCAAGGACGTACTTTCCGTATCATATGACCCTTAGGCACATCATTACAATGTATACTACATCAAATCTCTATACCAAAATTCAACAAAATTGATGCAGCGATTTAGGCGTGAAAACAAAACAAACAGACAGAGTTGGATTCGCATTTATAATATTAGTTTAGACGGTGAAGGAAACTAAGAATCTTGGTATTAGCGGATAAATTTGAAATAGATACCGCGGCCCCGGCTCAAGCAACTGAAGGGACACGGGTGAGTTTTAGTAAAAGTCTGACAAGCCCTCCCGCTTCACCCGGAGCGGGAGAAGTCATTGGATGATTTACTAACAAAACAAGTAAAATTTAAAAATTTAAAAAACCCCCGACACATTTATCTTGCGAAAACATCCCGATTCAAACAGTAAAACGCCCATAACTTTTGAACGGCTGAACCGTTTTTTTTTAAACATAGCTAAGAACACTCTCGACACAATCACCTTTCCAACAAAAAAAACTAAATCAAAATCGGTTCATCCGTTGAGGCACTATGATGCCACAGACAGACACACAGATACACAGATACACAGACACACAGATACACAGATACACAGATACACAGACACACAGATACACAGATACACAGATACACAGTAACACACCTCAAACTTATAACACCCCTCTTTTTCCGTCGGGGGTTAAAAAGGGGTACTGGAGTCGACGAGAAGTGACGCGTCAGTCTAAAAATTTACAAAATTTATCAAGTAAAACAAAAGACGCGAGATTTCGCACATATCCTACAGAACTCTGAACCTTATTGACTAAATTGGCTCGTTCCTTCTTTTGTCTGAAAAGAACTCTTCGCATAGTGGGACAGTGGCCAACTGGTACTATTTATCGTTTTAGTGAGACACCTGCATTAGAAATCGGTCCTTATTTTCAACTTTATAGCCATTTTATTAGCTCTTACTTATCAGTGTTAATCACTTCGGAGATCTAAGCTTTTTAGCAAATAAATCCATGTCTTTCGTTTATGATTATGAAGTAACAATATTAAAGTTTTATGGTACATGCGCTTGAGACTATATTTTTATGATGACTTTTTCAAATTCCTATGTACTTTCTATGTTTATCTTGGATATCATAGGCAACGGTGAGGAAAACATCGTGAGGAAACCTGGACTTATATAGTTATAATGTAAGTCTGAAATAGACAAGTCAGAGGCCTGTGGGGTTCCCAGAGGCGGCTTAATTAACTCTGACGCCAGAGGTGGCCACACCTCATACGAAAAGAAGAAGATCAATAAGAACCGAATAGGAATTATATATATATACCTCATAAAAAGGCTTTTATACGATTATTCATTTTCATTCTCAATTAACAGGTATACTTCTATAATAATATTTTAAAGAGGAAAGATTTGTATTTTTGTATGTCACGAATAAACTTAAAAACTACTGGACCGATTTTGATGATATGGAAGCTACACTATCCGCGGGTGAAATATACTTTTTATCCCTGTATCTGTATGCTCACGGGAACGGGAACTATGTGGGTGAAAACGTGAGGCTACGCTAGTTTCAAATAAAAAGAAATATAAAATAGACAAGCTTTTTAGCTTACCGTGCATTGTAATCCAAATCAAACGTGTATGCAAAATTTCATCTTAATCGGTTGAAGATAACTGCTTTAAAATTCAGTTGCAATATTTGACCCGAACATACATACATATATTGCAAGTGAAAAAAATATAGTTGGTCCTTTGAGTCAGAAAAAAAACGAGATTTTTCCCTTGTACTATCGGTCTAGAATCGTATATCGCTCCGTAAAAGTCACAAGCATCTTGTAAAAAATAAGTGTAATCTCAACATTGCCAAGGACTCATCAATCAATAAATAACTACAATTTGTCTTTATGCACACTTCCAACCAGCCTGAACCCCGTACAAAAGAAAAATGTGAAAATGACGTCAAAATTTTTCCAGCAATTATGAACGCCAGACGGTAGAACATCGTCTAGCTAACACATTTATTACTACGACCCGGTAAAATTGAGACTCGTCTCGAAAGCACACGAAACTATGACAAGAACACGTCACTATCCAACATCACCTCTCTCATTCAAAGTCGGTTAATCGTGAATTCTCCCCAAATGCCTCACCGAACTATTTTGGGGAACAGAAAAAATGGGCATAAAAGTACTTGAGGACAATCACCGAAACGACGTCAAAACACGATGATTTTAATTCAATTTATCGTTACAAAAATATCTCGGAATATGTACATAATTAGTGTTTAATATAAATACGTAATTTTCGCGTTTCTACCCGTCCGGCAGGCGACCGCCTAGTCTCGGCGCACGCGTTAACCCGCGCGGTACATTCTGGAGATTTTTTTTAAAGTGCCAAAGTGTGAAGTGATTTCAAGTGCTGGTAATTCTTAACGGTCCGTGTTATCATGGCGGCTGTACGAAATTTTCTTCTACTGCACTACACAGTTACAAATAATTATTTTGGAATAGAAATAATTAATTTGTGACAGGCGCAGTGTTGGAGCGTGCTACGAAATGCTACGAACTTTGTTCGGTGCTACGAGGTTCTTAATGATGAATGGAGGAGGGTTTTTTAACGTAAAAACCAAGGCAAATTAGTATAAAGTTCGTTAATTAGGCATTTGATGTCTTGTGATTAATTTACTGAAGTATTTTAAATTATAAATTTTTATAAATTTTTTTGGAAAAAAAATTGCCACGGCGTCTTTATCAGTGTAAAAATCCCGGAAAAGACAAATAATAAAATTAATACGAAAAAAATAACCCAAAAATATAATATAAAAAAATAACATGACGTCTATGACGTAAAACTGACAAGAAATAAAGTTTAAAATCGCCGTAAAAACTTCTAAATGTCACAAATCCCAATAATACAAAAAAACCTACTTAATAATGCAGAAAATCCATAAAGGCAACCCCGGACGCAAATAAAAAAAGTAGACCAAAAAAAAAAATGGTCTCCGTCACGAAATTTCTCCAGCACCTCTCTGCTCATCCCGCTCAACGTATTAAATTACTAAAAATCCCACCACCGCACTATCCACGTTTATTTCCAGCTCTCATAACTGTGAACAGTTGTGGTCATTTTATAGAACATAATTTAGAATTTATTATGTTTTTTCATATAAGATGGAGGAGCCAAATATCTTGATGATTATTTTTAGTTACGTTAGGTAACCCACTACTTGAGCTAGCGTGAATTCAATTTGTCACTGAGCCCGTATAATCACGCAGTGCACTTTGGGGGCGCGGTTGAGCAATCATGTTCGAGCTACGACAGTTTCCTAACGATGGTATGTACTCTTTTGTATATTGTTTGGCAGGAAACAAAGGTTTTATTAAGTAGGAATTATTTTTGTGAATAAAAGATGCGATTATTTGGCTGAAAGTTATATTTTTTGTGAGACTTTGAACTTGAAAAGAATTTTGCGGATATAATACTTATAATTTTTATTTTATTTTTGAGAAATTTTTATTTAATTTTTGTTTATTAAAATGCCTTTGCAACTTTTTATTGAAAGTTTTTTTCAGTAGTTGTGAAAATTTCTGAAAAAGTAAATCCTAAAATCATTCTTTATGAAAAATAACCCTGGACGAAATCCTAGAAGTAGGCTTGCCTGTTTCATTTTATATTCTGTCTATAGTGCCAACTGATGTTACACATCGTTATACTCATTGCAGTCATTCCAATGAGACGTAGAAGCCAGAAATATTAGCATCAGCCTTAGCAATTAGACCGAGACTTCTAATTACCTTGCCAAGGTCTTCAACCTGCTTTACTTGGCTTGTAAAACGTTTGACAGCACGGATAGATGGTTATGAAAAGTTCCCAATTTTAGTGATCTTTGTCCTTTCGTTAGCTTTTACAAAAGTACTAAGATTATCACCAAGAAAATTTGCGTTTTGCGTAAGTTGAATTTCGGTCCCCATTCTCGTATCCGTTGCCTGTATAAGTAGTGTAAAGAGTATTTTTTCGTTAATTAATATCTAATATAGAAATTGCTAAACTGACCTACAGACCTCAAGTTTTGTATAGACTATGATATTATTATTATTACATAAAAATCTTGACCTATTAACAGATTCTTAATTCATTTGCATTGAATTTTCGGAGGATTGCGCAGAATTTGAAGTTGGGTCTTTGTCATTCTTCTTTAGACTAAAAAATTGTCAAACTTAAGCACTAAAAATGATTTTGTACGTTCTTCAATTACTCAATTTAGGAACTGGCCCTTTAGAACAGTTCAGAGATTTTTTTATAAATAAAGATGTTGGTGTAAATCTGAATAAGTTTAATATGTTCACGTAAAATTATGTTGGTCAAACTAAAATTGGTTTATAATAATAAAAAATAATAAAAATAAAAAAGCTTTATTTCATTCCATGCAAACAATTACAATGAGTTTATCATAAGTCGTACTTTTAAATTAGCAATAATAATTTAAAAAAATATTATAAATAATCATCATCATTACAAATATTAATTGCTTTTTTTTTAATGTTATTTTAATAATAATAATTGAAAATTGTACTAAATAATAATTGAAAATTAAATTAAATAATAATTGAAAATTGTATTAAATGAAAATTGTATCAAATAAAAAATTTAAAATTGTTATAAATTACATTTATAAAAAGTGATTAAGTAATTATGATAAAAATAGTATTGCTATCCATTTTTTATGTTTGTATGGATCCCTTTCGGGTAAAAGCCTCCTCCAAGGAATTCCACTTTTCTCTGCTTTTTGCAGTCTCTAGCCATTCACGGCCCGCCACTCCCGCTATTTCGTCTGCCCATCTAGCACAAGGCCGGCCTCTCATTCTGGTGCCTTGCGGTCCCAACCATTTAATTATTCTTTGTGTCCATCGGTCGTCTGTATACCTGGCCACATGGCCTGCCCATTTCCACTTTCTTTGAAGGCAGAAAGTAAGAGCATCGGTTATTTTTGTTTTCATGCGGATGTCTGCATTTCTCACCTTGTCTTTTATTTTTAAGCCTAGACAACTTCTCTCCATTCTTCTCTGAGTAGTTTGGATTTTGTTTTTAGTTTTTAGATCAAATGTCCAGGTTTGGCATCCGTAGGTGAGGCATGGTAGAATTGCAGAGTCCATAACTATCTTCTTGGTAGGCAGTGGAAGCTGCGATTTAAATATTTCTTTATGAGCCCAATACTTCTTCCAGGTGATCGCCACTCTTCTATCTATTTCTTCAGCACCCCTTCCTTTGCTAAAAGATATCTGTTTGCCTAGGTAGACGTATTTATCTACGAATTCGAGAGGGACATTATTTATCGAGATGGGTGTCTTGTGGTGGTTAGTCATGGCTTTCGTCTTATCTGGGTTCATCTCTAATCCAATTCTTGCACTAGCATGGTATAGGTCGTTTATCATTTTTTCTAGTTTTTGTGCCGAATCCGAGAATAGAATAATGTCGTCGGCGAATCTGAGATGGCTTAGAAAATTGCCGTTTATGCTGATGCCCTGCGTTGACCATGGCAAGTTTGCCATTATATTTTGTAAGACACCTATGAATATTTTTGGAGAGATCGGGTCACCTTGTCTCACGCCCCTATTTATGTTGATTTTCTCCCCTATTCTATCTAGCTTGACTCTACTTGTACTGTTGGCATAAATGTTTTTAAATATAGTTATATATTTTTCTTTTATTTTCTGTGATCTTAATGCTTTCCAGATGCTGTCATGTGATATAGAGTCAAAGGCCTTTTTATAATCAATAAATGCTACATACAAGGGTCTGCGAAATTCCAGATATTTTTCAATCACTTGGTCGACCACTTGAATATGATCCGTTGTACTGAAACCGCTTCTGAAACCGGCTTGTTCTATCGGCTGGTTTGCGTCTATGTCTAGGGATATTCTTTCCAACAAGCATGAGGCAAATAATTTGTAAAGGCAAGGCATGAGGCTTATTGGGCGGTAATTCCCTATGTCAGCCGGGTCGCCTTTTTTGTATAGCAAGATAATTTCAGATTCGGTCCATATGGGCGGCACAGCTTCTTCTTCTAATATCTTGTTAAATAAAAGAGTAATTGGCGCCAGTAGTAGAGTCCTTGCGAACTTGATGTGCTCATTTATGATTCCGTCTGGTCCCGGACTTTTCTCTGACTTAAGCTTCATCATTTGTTTTAGGATTTCAGGCTCTGTGAACTCTGTAGTAGGTGAGATTTCCATGCATTGGTTATCGGCATTTATTTGCTTTATTGAGTCTGGCTGGCTATACAGTTTTTTGTAATACTCCGTTGCTGCATTTATAACCTCAATTCGGGACTTACTATTGGCAGAGCCGAGCTGTAGAGATGGAATCCATGTTTTAGTCCTATTCAGTTCTTTGTAAGCTTTTTTGGCGGATCTAGATTTTTCGAGGTGCCTTTGTATAGTATTAATCCTGTAGGTATCGTAGCATCTTCTAATTTCTTTGTTGGTAGTTTTGTAGAGTGATTTAAGTTTTTCTTTGTCGATTTTGGTCAATTTAGACTTATTTTGAAGTTTGTTCCTTTCTTTCATGAGTTCTATCGCCTCATCTGATAAGATATTGCGCTTTATTGGCCCTTTAATGGATTTTAAACTTTCTAATATAGAGTTTGCGATTTTTTGGCAATATTCTTCGGCTTTATACGTGTTATTTGTCGTTATAAGTTCAGGAATATATTTACTAAGGTTTTCAAGGTAAATCTCTTGCTCTTTTAACGTTTTCAACTTTCCTGGTGTATTTGAAAAATTGCGCCTACTTTTTCTATTTTTTTTCACATTTATTGTAGCTCTCAGCAATCTGTGATCCGATCCGAAGGGGAACGACGCTAGTAATTTGTAGTTTGAAAACAAGTGGGGCTTTGTAGTCATAATAATAAAATTGGTTTAGTTAAATCAAATTCAGATCACACTGAGTGTTATGATAATTTCTAGAAACTAGTGTGATTAGAAGCCAAACTCAATATACTTGAAAGAGTATCACGGTTGACTTGATAGCCAGATTATATCAACAATTTAGGTCGACATCAAACACCTGTTTCAATTTCAACGAACATTGAAGTAAATTAAAATTACCGGCAAATACATGAAAACGTGTACGATCAATTTTCACGGTTGTGCGACGCAGTTTCTTGATTAAATTAGATTATTCAAATTGTTAATTATATTCATCGGTAGGTGGACACTAGTATATGAATTGGAATGAAAGGCCATGAATAAAACAGATGAAAAAACATTGCATGTAGCAGAGATGAGAATGTTGAGATGGATGTGTGGAGTGACCAGAAAGGATAAAGCGAGAGATGTAATTTTTAAAGTGGGGTTGGTGATAACAAAATTGAAAAGCACTAGTTTGTATTGGTTTGTGGAAGGATGGAAACAAAGAAGGAGTTCAAAATAAATACTGATGGATTTAGTGAGGAATAATATGAAATAAATGGGTGATAGCGTGAAGGTTGACAGGACAGAATAGAGGAAGAAAATGTTGCACTGACGACGAGTAACATGGGACAAGGGCAGGGAGACCATGATTCAGGTAGTTAATAACATAATTGATCAACATCAGTCAGATGTATGTTTATATGCTGGCAAAGGTCGTGTCTTCCGGGAGACATTGAAAGATGGGACAGATTGAAAGTTGTGTGAATTTTTTGTGTAATAAAAGTTATTTATCTCTGTCATATTTATAAGTAACACTTTTATCTTGAAGTTTTATGATTAAGATTTGTGATTTTTGTAAATGTTATACAAATTAATATCCTATATCTTATTATTAATTCGATAGATGGCCGATTTCTGAATTGAGTAGGTACTTGGAGTTGAGAACGTGACAAACTGAAAGTCATGTTCTCTAGGTAGGTAATATTCATCAATAGGTAATAAGCGCTAACACACACAGATTTATGTACCTATTCCCAAGCATGCTTGTAAATTAAGTGCATGTTATTAATTAAATTATATTATTTAATTGAATTAAATTATATTAAATTATCTCTGTCATGCAACAGAGTATTATTATTAAATTATAATGTATTATTTTATGTTCAATTAACTTTATTCGCACAATAAAAATTGTAATTTTGTATTATTGTATTTTTGACATAAAGTGTAGATTGATTTGTAACTTTTAGGAAGGCGCCGTTTACTGTAACACAGTTTATACTAGTACAGTCATCGTCGTTCACTCTATCTTTAAAAAAACAAAAAACCTTAGTATTCAATGTTTTTGATTAGGATAGATAAATTGTACCCAATTTTGATGAATAGATTTTATTATTATTCCTTTATTTAATTTATTTTCTTATTAACTAAATTTTTAAATATTTTTATAAAACACAAAATTTTAAAAAACATTTAAAAATATAGAAAATAGAGGCCCACCGGTATCGGGAACAGGGTCCAAGCTACCGGCGGTCAGGGCTCCAAAGAGAGGAACCTCCTAACAATGCGAGCCGTGTCCAGCAGTACTGCTTTCTGGATCAGGCCCTTGACCCAGCCGCCTAACGAGAGCCTCTTAAGATGTTGGTCGAGGCTCGTGGCTATTAAGCCATTGGCTGACACGACTATCGGTACAATGATCGCTGTGTCTACATCCCACATGTCGACAACCTCGCGAGCCAAGTCAAGATACTTGATTTGCTTATCTTTCTCGGCTTTCACGAGGTTCCCGTCATGCGGGACGGTAATGTCAACAATCATTGCACGCCTCTCTATTCGGTCCACCACCACTATATCAGGCTTATTGGCTACAATAGTCCTGTCAGTGATGATGGACCGATCCCAGTACAATGTGATATTGCCATTTTCGAGAACTGGGTCGGGCACATACCTGTAGTACGGTACCTCCGATGCCACAAGAGTGTATTTCAGAGCAAGTTGCTGGTGGATGATCCTGGCTACAAGGTTGTGCCTATGCAAGTACTCCTCGTTAGCTAGACGAGAACATCCAGAGATAATGTGTCGGATCGATTCACCCGGGCGGTGACATGCCCGACAGATGTCAACCGTGCCATCCTTCACAATAAATCTCCGGTAGTTATTCGTCATGATAACTTCGTCCATAATTGCACAGACAAAACCTTCGGTTTCCCCAAAGAGGTCACCGAAACGCAGCCAGGCTACGGACGCTGCTTGGTCTACATCGGACCCATGTAGGGCCCGAAAAAAGCGTCCGTGAAGCTCCTTACTCTGCCATACTTCCCTGCGGTCGTTAGTATCAAGCACTACAGGCGTGCGCCAGTTCTCATTCGCCAAGGAGAGCGGGGTGAGTCCCTTGTCCACTGCTACTACATCTCGATGCATACCCACGACGGTGTGTAGAAAATATTCCCTGAGATTGCATATCTCGCGGTTGTGGAGGTTTTTGGCATTTAAAAAGCCTCGGCCACCACACTTCCGCGGGATATACAATCTCATGACCGACGATCGTGGATGATGCATTCGATATGCAGTCAGCAGTGTACGGACTCGCCTATCCAGGGCGTCGAGTTCCGTTTGAGTCCATTTGAGTATGCCGAAAGAGTACATCAATACCGGCATGACCCAACCGTTGAAGGCGCGCACCCTGTTTCCGCCTGAAAGAAGGCTATTGAGTACCTTCTTCAGACGGCCAAAGAAGCGTTCCTTCAACGATTGCTTCATGTCAGTAGTGCTGATACCTAACGCTTCCGACATACCCAAATACTTATAGGTTTCGTTTGGAGAGAGGGATCTCAGGTTTATGGAATCCGCTAGTTGAATACCTACGGATTCCACAATCTCCCCTCGCTTTACATGCATGACCGCACATTTGTCCACACCAAACTCCATCCTGATGGCGCTACTAAAAGTTTCAGTTACCTTCAGTAGCTCCATCAGCTGAAGATTGCTGGGGGCAAAAAGCTTCAAGTCATCCATGTAAAGGAGGTGAGATATAACCTGACCACCTCTCTTCAACCGATAGCCTAGCCCTGAATTCTCCAGCAGCATGCTTAGAGGATTCAGGGCAAGACAAAACCAAAGTGGACTCAAACTATCGCCCTGGAATATACCTCGCTCGATCCTTACAGGTTCGCTATTCCTCTGGATATTTCGACATCCTGGATAGCGAAGGACTGTGCTCCATTGCCTCATACACGACATCAGGAAGGTGCGTAGAGTTGTATCTATTTTATACAATTCTAGCACCCTCATGAGCCATGTATGAGGCACCGAGTCATAGGCCTTCTTATAATCTATCCAACATGTCGACAGATCCTTTCGGGAACGCCGAACCTGTTGGCTAATGGCCATATCAATAAGGAGTAGCTCCTTAGTACCGCGGGACCCGTTCCTACATCCATTCTGAGAGACCGACATGATGGAGTTATCGTCGACGTGTTTATTAATTTTAACTCTCAAAATGGATGTAAGAACCTTATAGACCGTTGGTAAACATGTAATTGGTCTATAATTTTTGGGTTCCGCGGTGCTACCAGACTTGTGGAGCAGGTGGGTTATTCCTGTTGTAAGGAACTTGGGTAGCGAACCAGACTCTAAGGCTGCCTGGTACTGAGATGCCTTATTATTATTATTATTAAACCCTACTTAAATGAGAGAGAGAGAAGAGAGAGTGTGATAGAAGGGGAGGAAAGAGTTAGAGGCTTTCAGGCTAAAGTAGAAATTGAGAAATACTCAACTTCAAATATAATTCAGAAATCGGGGCAGAGTTTCTTGAGCACAATATTGGTTGTTGTGGTTCTTACGAAAAGAAAGCTTCATTTTACGGTTTTGTCGTTGATCTGCTCCCATAAATATTTTTCGATAGATCGGCTACTATCGTTAAGTTGTTCACATATTGTAAACAATATTGAGTCACGACAGAACTTTTAAGTAAGTTAAGAATAGCGTAGCATAACTTGTTAGTTACAAATAGCACAACCAGTAGCGTCCAGAATATTTTGCACCTTTTAGGTCAGATCAAAGTGTGTATACGTCAAAATGATTCATTCTGTTATTGCATCGAGGTGCTTCCTCCTCACACTGCACTTACTCATTCTTCCATTCATACCCAGACAAGTGCATTGCCTTGCACCGATTCCAAATTCCAGCTACACAGAAACGTTTCACCCACGACCACTGTTACCGTGAAAATTTGGTCTCAAACACCAGAAATTCACGTCAACCAGTTCATAATTCGTCGCCTTCACCAGATTTATATTATGGACGTCACTGGCCAGCGTTGTTACACATTATTTATTATAATATATATAACATATTCGGCGGATATGTAATTTGGTGGCTAAATTCTTGGCGGTCCGCCGTTGACATGCTTCTACGATCTATGTCTGATTATTTCTGCTTCGCTGGTTAATATATCGGCGTTGCAACATTTTGTTGGGTTTTTATTTATATAATATATTATTTTTAATATATGGTTGAGGTGTTGCGAGTGGGTAGGGCCATGATCGCAAGGTTTTAGACAGCACGTGTATATAAGATGTTTCAAGGAGTTATTATTTTTGTGAAGCACAAGGCTTTAAGTTTAAGCCTTCAACTATCTTTTTTATTTTTTTCTAGTGAAAGTTCCCCAAACTACTTTTATCTGTCAATTACTAGGATGAATTGCTTCAAGACTCACTTTTCCATCTACTTTCCCTAAGTTTTGAAATATCTTTTCTTAGTTTTGTCCCTATGGTACAGTAGAAATTTGTCCCTATTCCTACATATACCGGTTAGGTGACAAAGGAAGCGCCTTTAAGAGACGAACAAGTCTTCTACTTTACCTAACTCTTCAAACATCTTTACTTAGTTTTCTGCTTCTAGAAAGTATTCCTCATAGTCCTCTTTGGCTTTCAAGTGAACATTCGTTTACTTCATTTGTTTCTCGAGATTGATTTTATGTCAATTTTGTTTTAGAACACTTAATATAACAGTCATTGGAAAGTCCAAGCTCAGGAGTAAGATTGCCAGGACTGGATTTCAGGACAATGTAATCCTCCCACAAGTCCATCTTACTCAGGATTTAAACTTGAATCAAAACATACAAATATTATGTGTGAATTATGAAAGAGATTCGTTGAATTTGTGAGTGAGGTTGAAGATTTGAAGTCGTATAAAAGACATTAGAGATCTCAAATTAGAACTGCCTCCATTTTAATCTTAGGAGACGCACCGGAAGTTGTACATTCTTATTTGAAATGAAAGAGCAACGTAGATTTTTATCTGGTGTCATTCATGTGAAGTAAAAGTCTTGCTGGAGAAATAGGTTCTTGTGGCCACCACACCACACACCCACCAATTTCTCTGGCACTAGATTTTGTGTTTAGAGCCTTGGCACGTTTCGTGCTTTTTAGATGGTCTTGGTCAAAACTCGGCAATTGATTTTTGTAGTCTGAAATTCTCCTCTTCACATCGTGTTCCTCATAACTAAAGGTTGTGATTCCCCCGAACGGAGATCAACATTCCTTTTATGATGTTCCTCCATTTGCGTCTGTCCTTGTGTTGTCTTCTCTGTGTGTTGTAGTATGAAATCAATAACACGCATTTAAGTGGCGTAGTGAATAGTGATCAGTGTTCATTCCGTCTTCATAAATCTTTAAAATAGGCTCCAATGTGTATTTTTGCTGCACGGTCTTGTATGTGTTTTGTTTTGGTGTTGTTGTTAATTGGTGATTTAGTACCAAAATCACCTTCCACAACTTTTGGCATTCATTGGCATCAGGATTGTTATTGTTTATAAGAAGATTCCATTATCAAGAGTACCCTCCGTTTCCTGTTTTATGATGATGGTGTAGTTAGTTTATAAATCAGTCTATTACGAGTTGTTAGTTGTATGCCGATCAATCAGTTAGATTGCATGTGATCTGTGGAATTGGGGTAAATGAGGAAACCTTGGGCGAAGTAATTTGCAAAATGTTTGATCTTAATTTGACATGACATATGCATATATGATGCAAGTTTCATGCCTGTGCCAATAAATAACATAAACTTATGGTATGCCACGGGCCATCAAATCTTATCTTGTCAATCAGACTTTACTTTGTAGTCCCCTTATCTTATCTTGTGGAGGGGCCGAGAAATAACTCGGACACTTCGACCCATTGGGATCTATTGTAGTCCCCTTGGTGCGCGTACGAGCAGATTTTTCTTTATCTATTTAAACGTAGATTATTCCAAACAGCCAATTACGAAATGGTGAAAGAAAGAAAGAAAGGACAAAAAAAAGTAAGAAATAAAGAAGGAAGGAAATAAATAAAGAAAGAAAGAAAGGAAGAAAGGAAGAAAGGAAGAAAGGAAGAAAGGAAGAAAGGAAGAAAGGAAGAAAGGAAGAAAGGAAGAAAGGAAGAAAGGAAGCAAGGAAGAAAGGAAGAAAGGAAGAAAGGAAGAAAGGAAGAAAGGAAGAAAGGAAGAAAGGAAGAAAGGAAGAAAGGAAGAAAGGAAGAAAGGAAGAAAGGAAGAAAGGAAGAAAGGAAGAAAGAAAACAAAACATTAAACAATAATAAAAATAAAACCCTCTGCGAGACTAAAAAGGATCTTATCTCAAAAAGCTTGAAAACAATGTAGAATTTACACTAGAAAGCCAAGTTCACATCAATTTATTCAATTAACACTAGATATGTTGGACGTTCTTTTGTTTCAACGGACCCCGATAGGTAGGCTTATGTAAAGCATTATGCTAATACGTCATAATCATAATAAATAGACGTAAACGACATTGCAACAATATCCATCAGACTCACAAGACATTCTTTCCTAAGTAACTTGGCCAACACTAATTCACAGGAATTCAAAGTGCGCTTATAAATCAAATTTGAACTACGGAACCCAGCTGCTATCCTTGAAATATTTTCACGAGTGTACTCTCCTCAAAACACATATCCGTCATAAACTCATGACGTCATCTTTGGCCAGAAATACGAGTCCATTTGTCAAATGGACACTTAGATTTTGAAGTCGGTATTACATTTGAAGTCTTGTGTGATGGGAATATTGTCTTAATGGAGCTGTCGTTTGGGAATTAGATTGTGTTGGTAGTGATGGAATGGAAGCCGCCTACTTCTATACTCAGATTTTTTATTTTGCCGACTAATCTGTCATTTGGGGGGTTGTCACTTTATCTATACCAATATTATAAAGAGGAAAGATTTTTTTGTTTGTTTGTTTGTACCGAATAGGCTCCAAAACTACTGGACCGATTTCAAAAATTCTTTCACCGTTGGGAAGCTACTCTATCCCCCGGTGACATAGGCTACTTTTTATCCCTGTATTCCCACGGGAACGGGAACTAAGCGGGTGAAACCGCGAGGCGTCCTCTAGTCGTTACATAAAAATAGTGTCGTATCCTGACTATCTTGAGTGATCGAAAGTTGATCGAAAATCGAAGTAGATCGAAAATGGCCCAATTTCAGGGCAAAAAAAAATTCATTTGTTAAGAAACAAGCAGCCCTTATTTAGTTTCTACTCTTTTATTTATTACCCGACTGCCGAAGGAGGGTAATGTGTTTATCAGTCTATGTATGTATGTATGTATGTATGTATGTTTGTTCCTATATGGCGTTCCAGAGACCAAACGCGTTGGCCGATTTTGATGATTCGTACGTCAATCGATCCGTC